>OZ014522.1:131141836-133541836 GCA_963966055.1 Lathyrus aphaca | reverse complement strand
GGATTTTGAAGTACAGATACTTGACGAGACCGGCGATTACTACAAAAGTAAGGCTAAAATCTGGATTGAGTCTCACTCATGCTCATCTCATACAAAAATTCTAAAGTTCATCATAAATGTTATACACAAAACAAAATGTTGCTCTATTACAAATGTTGGCTCGTAAGTATGGAGTGTTGCTACATTCATGAGAAGAATCCCTCATTTATTTGTTGTCTCAGCTCGGAACTTCCTTGGTCTGGTGAGTGTCTTGAAACTACTAGCTTTCCGCTTCCACTAGTGCTTCAAAGCAGACAGTTTCCGCAGGTAATCTGCAATCTCTTCACATCCACCTTCATCATTTCAATCTGCACATCGAACAAAGAGCTTCATCAGCCTTCAAATCTCACAAATCCAGCTCAAGAAATCCGCAACGTCGCCTTCAAACACCACTCACAAAACCTACATATTACAAAAAAAAAGAGAAAAGAGATCAGTTTTCAAAACCTCACAAAGTGCTAACCGAAAAAATAACTAAGAAACTCTAACAGAATTTCATAACCATCATAACAGAATTTCATAACCATTTCTAACAGAATTTTCATAACAGAAAAAGCCAGAAGTGAAAACCATAACAGAAAATAAAAAACTTTCACCTTGAAAAAGTTCCAGAACAATCCTCCAGCTTCTATAAAATCAGGATCATCAACAACTTCTGATTTTTACACACACACTTCCTTCACATTCTTCAAAACCAATCTTCATTCTCCTACACGATTGATTCACCTCACATACAACTTCACATTCTTCACTCCTTTAAATCCTTCACAACCTCTCAATCTTCTTCTTCAACCTCTCTCCACCCCTTCCTCTCACCATTCTGCTTTTCTTCAATCCCCTTCCATCCTTCTTCAATCACTTCACAATTGTCCTCAATCCTCCATCATAATTCTCCTCAATTTTTTTCCAATCTCTTCACCATTTCCTTCAACCATAGCCAACCTGCAATTCAAATTCACATCAATCTCTGGTTCTGAACCTTCACACCACTCTCCTTCCCAACTTCAAAATGCAGCCCCATCTTCAGATACGAGTCTTTCTGCGCCGACGAAAAAAACCACCTGCAAAATAATCCTCGATCAAAAAGCTATGGCACAACAACAATAAGGATATAATACTTGAGACGACTCGCACGGATCCGAAGAGAAAAGGTTACGAGACGATTCGAGACGAGCAAGTTACAAGCGCATACCTGGGTAGAGTTTCACGACGCACCTCTTTGTGTTGCTGACATAGTTATCGTTGAACACTCATTGCGAAAAGGACTTGAGCTTTCATTAATCTCGCGGCAAAGAAGCGTCTTCGACTCGAACGACTTTGCCAGGTACGATTTTACTCTTCTTTATTGCACGAGTTCGTAATGGTTCACTCTTTCAATCCTTATCCGTCATAGTGGGCGTTGTTCCTTCTTCGTCATCGTGAGTCTCGGTCTTTTGTTGCGGCGAGGTGTGATGAGAGGAGATTTTTGTTCCGACGAGTTTGTTCTTGGTTTAGGGATAAGCGTGTGGTTTCGAAAGGGAGAAGAAGAAAATTAAGGTCTAGGTTTAGGAAGGTGGTGATGGTGTCGGATTAGAGGGAAGAAGAAGATGATGATGCGGGATGGAGGGAGGAAGCTGCGGCGGCGGAGAGAAGCAGAGAAGTGAATTAGGGTTTTGGTCCTTCAGTTTTGGTTTTGTTGTTGTTTTATAAGTTTTAATGTGTTAATCAATTAATGGTGTTAAAAGAATAATGATAATTTAATTAAGCAGTTAATAAAAATTAATCATCATTAATGTGGATGATTTCGCATAATCCCATAGATAATACCGTTGCAAGATATTAAGAGTTGGATTCCCCAGCCATACCGGCAGTGACACTTGTCACCGTCCGGTAGGCTCTTGATATTTTCGCTATTCACACCACCCATACAATGGCTCATTAAGAAAACAATTAAAAAAAACTGTTGTCTGCACCCCCATTGCCATGCGAATTGGGCCTGGTTTCATCTTGCTTTCCGCACCCCCCATTATCAAGCCCATCATAAAAACAACATGAAAATATTTCTTTCTGCACTCCCTCATAAACCAGCGAAAATATGGGCCTTGCCCTTTACTATCCGTACCCCCGTTGTAGGCCCAGTAATAAAAAACAACTGAATAAATCACTAAAAACACCCCCCTATTATTTTCTTTAGATTTTATTTTTGTTAATATCATAGTTTGGAAAATAATGCTTTAAAAATAGAAAATGTTCAAGAAAAATTCCCAAAACAATTAAGTAGACTTTTAATTCATTTTAGAATTGTTTAGAATTTTATTTTTCTGAATTTGCTTTATTTTTGATTTAATTTTGAATTTCTCATGTAAATAGTTTTAATGAATTTCCTTCAGTTGTACATAAATTTGTAGATTTTATTTTTAGGTCTTCCAGTAACTGTTTTTGCTCATTCTTTTTACCATAGTTAGAGGACTCATAGTAGTACTTAGTATAATTTTAGTATATTTTTTAAGGTATTTTATCTCAGGTTTTAGTGGCTTAATCCTTAGAAAATAATGACTAATTCTTAGGTGGAAATAAATAATTTTTAGGCATAGCAAAATTCTGATTTTTTAGGATTCCTTTTAATACAATATTATAGGTAGTTTTAGGGTCCCATAGAATAAATCTCATAATTTTTTTCAGAGTTTTTACTATTTTTTTAGGATATTAATCTTTAGGCCTTTATGCATATAATTTCCATTAGTTTAGGCTAGGATATTAAGTTTCATAAAAAAAAATAGTTTAATTAGATTTAATCCTAGGATTTAATATGGACTTAGATTAGTTTAGATTCTGATTTTTAGAATGAAAATATTAGGTAATACCCTTAGTTTAGGACTTAGGCTTAGGATTCATATTAATTAGACTTAGAATAAAATTAGGACTATTTTAGGTTTATGCCTTTAATTGTGTTGATTTGAATTTTATTTCTTTTATTCAATTTTAATGCTTTGTATATGGATTGATATTTCACTTGCTTATAGGTTTTCCCTTGGCTTTAGAATCAACTTACCTTCCTTAGGAAGTAAGTTGCATTCTAGTAGTTCTAAGTGCCTTTCTCCATTAGGTTTAGAAACTTCATTAACCATAGGATCTCCCATGTAAATAAATCAACAAAATTAGGGTTGTGTCTTAGTCCCCATTAGATTTTCCCTTTTTGCAACTTGAGTCATTCTTTCTCTCCTCACAAAGAAATTAATAAAACATTTAATGAAACCCAGACATTCTTGTACGACACGAGTCTTTGTTGCGGAGTGTTTATACGCGTCCTGTTTCGGGGCGAGGTGTAAGTACTTCCCGCGATGGATAGGTCTTAGTACGAGAGTGTTCACAAACAAATTCAAAATACTTCTCATAAAAGACAAAAACAAATAATAAGCGACTATCCTGCGAGAACTTCTCTTCTCATCTCATTCACTCACAACGCGAACTCGCGACGACTTATCTTTCATGCAAGACAGTAAAACACACTCGTACCAGACGAGCCTGCAACACCTGAGCATAGACATACGCAGTTCCAGTTATAAAAAACACAAACAAATAATTCCCGCCTTAGTTAGGCGAACTACGTCGACTCTGATCATCATTATCCCGATGAGGTACGTAGGCAGCGGGGTAGGGCCTGTTCGAGCACATTCTTTATTTTCCCTACATTTTCCCCATTCTTCCTTTCCATCCTCTTTTTCAGCTTCCTTTCTCATTCCATTCCAGTTCCAGTAGCAGTTCGTTTGTTCAGTAGCAACTTTATTTCCTCACCCTTTGAAACCAAACAAACAAGTGTGGATCCCGTCGGGTACGGTGGACGGTCTGGGGTGCTAATACCTTCCCAGGTCGTAACCGACTCCCGAACCCAGATCTTTGGTTCGCAGGACCTTGTCCTTTCCTTCTTCCTTAGGTTTGTGCAACATTACCTTTTCCATTTCTTCGGGATAAAAATGTCTGGCTGGCGACTCTACCTTTTCCGCGCCACTTTCGCGTTTGTACTAGGATGAAAATCCCGGGAGCGACACCTGGTCATAGAATTCCCCTCCCTTTACAACTGCATCCTCGGTCGCCCGACTCTAGCTGAGCTGACAGCGGTCCCATCCACCATTCACCTGAAGATGAAGTACTACACCAAATTGGGCCGCGTGGTCACAATCCACGGCGACATCGAGGCCTCCAGAAGGTGTTACGATGCCGCAATAAAAGGATAGACTACAATCAATACAAAAAACAACAAGAAGCCCAGGGTCGAAGAGCCTCCCCCCAGAGAATCAACGCCATCGACCTCGATTGCCGCATAGGCAAGGACGAAGCTGAAGAACAGAGACCCGTCGAGGGGCAAGCTCCCACTCACCCATTCCGCCCAGTCCCAGACGGAGAGTTCGAGCTAGTCCCGCTGGGCGATGACCCCAACAGGGCAGTGAAGATAGGCACAGGCTTGCCCGAGGAAACAAGGAAGCAACTCGCGATATGCCTCAGGGAGAACGCTGACCTCTTCGCATGGAATGCCGCAAAGATTCCCGACCTAGACCCTGAAGTCGTCTGTCACCAATTAGCTTTAGACCGGGCGATCAAACCCGTAACACAACGTAGGCGTAAGCAGTCCCCCGAGAAAGCGGAGGCTGTCGAGGGAGCTGTAAAAGACCTCCTAGAGGTAAATTTTATTTCTGAAGCCCAGTACACAACATGGCTCTCTAATGTAGTCCTCGTTAAGAAAAATAATGGAAAATGACGCATGTATGTTGATTATACCGATCTTAATAGGGCTTGCCCCAAAGATTCTTTTCCTCTCCCTAACATAGATAAACTCGTCGACAATTCTGCAGGTTTCAAACTCTTGTCCTTCATGGACGCATACAGCGGATACAATCAAATCCCTATGTCGAACATGGACAAGAGACACACGACATTCATGACCCCAACCGATAATTACTATTACAACGTAATGCCCTTCGGGCTAAAGAATGTCGGGGCCACGTACCAGCGCATGATGAACAAAGTCTTCCGAGGAGAAATCGGGGACATGCTCGAGGTATACATGGATGACATGATCGTCAAATCACATGAGGAGACCGACCATGCACGAAACCTCCGCAAGGTTTTCGAGCAGGCGAGGCAATGCAAAATGAGGTTTAACCCTGAGAAATGCACGTTCGGCGTCTGGGCAGGAAAATTCCTAGGCTTCTACCCCACTGAGCGGGGAATCGAGGCTAATCCCGACAAATGTCGGGCATTCTCGGAGTTCCCGACCCCGAAGTCTAAAAAATCCATTCAATCCCTCAACGGGGTGCTCGCCTTGCTCTCCTGTTTCATCGCCAAATCCGCTCAGCACGCTTTACCTT
Organism: Lathyrus aphaca; assembly: GCA_963966055.1. Taxonomy (NCBI): domain Eukaryota; kingdom Viridiplantae; phylum Streptophyta; class Magnoliopsida; order Fabales; family Fabaceae; genus Lathyrus; species Lathyrus aphaca. The sequence goes on along the minus strand of OZ014522.1, from coordinate 133,536,452 downwards.
TCTTTAAACTCCTCCGAAAAGAGGCCACCTTCGAGTGGACCGACGAATGCGAACGGGCACTACTCCATCTGAAGAAGGCACTATCCGAACCCCCAGTCCTGTCCCGACCACTGGGAAGGGAGACCCTATACCTATATCTGTCTGTGGAAACCGAGGCCGTCAGCGCCGCTCTCATCAGAGAAACCGACGAGGGATAAAATCCCATATACTTCACGAGCAAAGCACTCCAAGGCCCCGAGCTCAGATACCAACAAATCGAAAAGGTCGCACTAGCCCTCATAAACGTCGCGAGAAGACTACGTCACTACTTCCTCGCCCACACGGTCAAGGTGAGAACCGATCAACCAATAAAACAACTCCTTGGTCGACCAGACATGGCTGGAAGAATGTTGAAATGGTCGCTGGAACTCTCTGAATTCGACATCCAATACGAGAACAGGAAAGCTCTGAAGGCCCAGGCCCTGTCTGACTTCGTCGCAGAAATGATGCACAACCCGAAGCCAGCGGACGACGCCCACAAATGGACGATCTTCGTCGACGGTGCCTCTAGCTCGACCGAAAGCAGTGTAGGAATCATCCTCGAAAATGAGGACGAAATCCTGATCGAGGTCTCATTGGCATTAGCCTTCCCAACCTCCAACAACCAAGCCGAGTACAAAGCTTTCATCGCAGGTCTAAGATTAGCCGAAGACATAGGAACAAAGGAATTAAAAATATCGACAGACTCCCAACTCGTGGCATCACAAGTACGGGGAGAATACCAAACCAAGAACGATAACCTCATCGAATATTTAGCATTGGTTGATGGGCTAAAGACATATCTAATTATGTGTCTAGCGGTATCTTAACTGCAAGTGCACAACCTATCGAAGTAATATTTAAGATTATCGATCCACAGGGACTCTATGGTTACTTAGTGCTAGAGGAATTTCTAGTTTAGCTAAGGTGAAGGGTTGTCACGATTTTTGGTTGTTTTTAAAGATTAAAGGCGGGAATTAAATTTAAGTTCAATAAATAATACTAAGGCGGTCGGTATGTAATTAGGTTAACTTAGGCGGGTCAATCTAACATAGGCTTATAAAGATGGTTCACTTAATCTATTCTGTAGAGGTTACCAGTTTAAATATCTTTAACTCACACTCTCGTGGTCTTATCTCAGATCTTACCCCTAAAGCCCTATGCCTGCTCTCGCTAGCCCATAAGTGTTTAGAAATAATTTTTGGAAACTTAGTAATTCTAATTCATTTTAAAGCGCTCTCGCTGTGTTTAATTTAAATGCCTAACTTTAGCTATCTGGTTAAAATCTCACACTCTCGTGGTCTTGACCTAACCTAATACACTTTCCTTACACTCGTAACAAAAAGGTTGATTTTATAATAAAAAGTCTCAGCCAGAATATTAAGCTCTTAATTATTTTAAGCCTAGAGTTGATTTTACCGATTTAGTTTGTTTTAATTACATACCGCCATAAGGTGTTTAGCTACTCATTATCGTTGAACCAGATAGAGGCAGAGAAACATAAAACGAAATATGCATGGCAGAAAAATAAATATTCAACATAAATATAATTGCAAATTAATATAAACCTGGATAACAATAAAAGTAGTTGACTCCTTCTTCCACAGGCTGGAAAGCTCGGAGTATTGACCGGAATCGGAAATAGATAATTCTAAAAAATCTGAAGGCTTTGAAACAAATTAATTTATAACAATTTCCTGATGTTGGAAATTGTTATAAGGTTGGTTGGGATACAAGAAAATAAAGCAAAGAAATTAATGCTGGAAAAATAAAGGGTGCAAAATAAAATCGGCAGAGCTTCCGCAAGAAATTAAAAACTAAAACTCCGTGTATTGTTCATTGAAACAAGTCTATTTATAGCAAACTAAATGGGCTTGGCAGTTGAATTGTTGCTTGGGCCTCGTAGGAAAATGAGAGAATCCAGGGAACGTGTGAATACTGGGTCAGCTGGAAAATAGGCACTTCATGCAGCGTAACGTTCATGACCAAGTCTTCAGTCAAATACCCTAGTTTTCCCTTGTCACGGTCGTGACAAGGGTGTCACGTTCGTGTTCCTTGTATTATATGCGTCACGGTCGTGAGGGATTTGTCACGGTCGTGAGTGCTCCTTTTGGCGTGTCACGGTCGTGACACCTAGGTGACGACCGTGAGTGTAACAAAATATGCAGGTTATGCAGAATTCCTCATTTCTTCATCTTTTAATGGTTGTTTTTGCTCATTTCACTTGTGGCTCATGATTTAGCTCTGTATATGATGTACCTGCAAAATGGCAAAGAAAACTCGAGGAATCGGGTGTTAAAACGACAATTATGCGATAAAACGGTATTGAAACATAGCAATATAATCGATACATTTTCTCGTTATCATTGGTCAAGGAAAGATTCGAAAAATTCAAGAAGTGGGAGGTCCAACACGTGCCCCGTGAACATAACACGCGAGCGGACGTCTTGTCGAAGCTCGCCAGTACGAGGAAGAAAGGCGGAAACAAATCAGTAATCTAGGAAATCCTTCCTTGACCTAGTACTGAAAGGCCACCACCCCCGCTCGAGGTAAACGTGATCGGGGACGCTCATTGTTGGATGACACCCATCTACAACTATCTTACAAAGGATGAACTCCCCTTGGACCCCAAAGAGGCAGCTACGAACAAGCGGATGGCGTGCTCATACGTCCTCCTCGAAGGGAAACTCTATCGTAGGGGACTCTCCATCCCGTTGCTCAAATGCGTCGAGGAGGAGAAAGTCCCCGACATATTAGGGGAAATGCACCGAGGAATCAACGCCAAATATCCCGGCGGACGGTCGCTGGCGTGCAAGGCTCTTCGAGCAGGATACTATTAGCCAACTATGCAACACGACTCCAAAGAGCACGTCAAAAAATGCGACAAATGCCAACGACACGCCGACATGCATCTCGCACCTCCCAACGAGCTAAAAACGCTCTCCTCCCCTTGGCCCTTCGCATGGTGGGGCATGGACATCCTTGGCCCATTTGTAACTGGTTCTTACTAAAACAAATACCTTATTGTAGGGGTATACTACTTCACCAAGTGTATCGAAGTAGAAGCACTGGCCAAAATAACGGCGCAGAACATTCTTCGATTTTTCAAACGAAACATCCTCGCTCGGTTCGGCATACCCCAGGTCCTCATCACGGACAACGGAACGCAATTCACGGACGGAGGATTTCAGGACTTCGTGGCCAGCCTAGGCACTAAACAACACTTCACGTCTGTCGAGCACCCCCAAACCAACGGACAAGCGGAGGCGGCCAACAGGGTAATCATGCACGGACTAAAGCGCAGACTCGACGAGGCAAAAAGGGCATGGGTCGAGGAACTACACAGCGTCCTGTGGGCATACCGCACAACGCCACACTCCACGACCAGGGAGACCCCGTTCAGACTAACATACGGCACCGAAGCAGTCATCCTGGTAGAAATTCGAGAGCCGATGAGACGCGTAGAGGATCCCCTCGACGAAGAGATGAACGACGAGGCACTTCGAGCCGAGCTGGATCTCGTCGACGAGATCCGCTCCGAAGCAGCCCTTAGGGAAACACCCCTCAAACAAAAAATAGCCTTACGCCACGACGCGAAGGTCATAAAAAGAGAGTTCCAGGTGGGCAGCCTGGTCCTCAGAAGAAACCAAAAAAACCCAAGAGATGGCAAACTGGCCGCCAACTGGGAAGGCCCCTACCGCGTCCGCGACAAGATGAGCAACGAGGCCTATTATCTGGAAAATATACAAGGTGAAGAACTCACTCGACCATGGAACGCAAAAAAACTTAGACAATATTATAGCTAAACATAACCCGGGGAGACATGGGAGGTACGACCACGCTCTTCACCACAAAAAAAGGGAGAATTTGCGCCCCTCAGAGGCGAACACAACCCTCCCCGACGCTGGGCACCTCAAACGAGCCCCAGTGTCGCAGTACCACGTTGGCAGGGCACCCATCTCGCGATGGGAAGCCCAAGCCCCGAGGTCAGAGTTCTCCGATCGCAAACTCTACCTCGATTTAAGGCGAGCACAACGCTCGCCACCTTGTCGGTTCCGTAAACCAACGAGACCAGCATTGTCGAGCACAAACAGTTCCAAAACAAATATAGAAAAACCAACGAGACCAATGTTGTCGAGCACAAACAGTCAAAAATAAACAAATAGGACAAATTAAATATCATTCATTAAACGCGGTCACAACCGACCAAGAAAAATACAAAGGGAGCCCGAAGGCCAATATTCAAACAGGCACAAAAGGCCATTATACACAGGCACGCAGGCCCTACAAAATAACAACAAAAAATTCTAAAAGACTCCGCCCGGAGTTACTCTTCACGACCACCCTCCTCCTCATCTTCCAGCTCCTCCTCAGCTTCGAAGGGGCACACGATCTCTCCGTCAGCCACACAGTAGTTGTGGGCCGACCCCTCCGTCACCAGCCCGGGATTCAACACCTTCAGCTGCTCGGTGGCGTTGTAGAATCCCTCCTTGAACATTACGACCATGTCTTTGTTGAGATCGCGGATATGTCCGACCAACTCGCCCCGGGTACTAAGGGAAAACTCCTCCTCAGTCTCATCCTCCCGAGGGCGGATTGTACTCTTGAGCAGAGCCATCCGAGCACGAAGCTGCGGGTTTTCTTCAGCCACCTTCTTGTGCCCCGCAGCTTGATCCTCCAGGCTTTCCTTCTCAGCCTTCAGCGTGTCCCGTTCAAGCTTCAGTTCCTCCAACTCCTTCTTCAGCCCCTCCTGCAACTGGTGCTCCTCCTTGTAGTCAGATAGATCCTTAGACAATCTATCCTTCTCAGTTCGGGAAGCCAGAAGAGAATCCTCTAAAGAAGTTGTGGAAACAACAGTCTCGAACAGGACCATGGCAGTCTCTATCACCCGGATAATGGCGGCCAGATCCCTAGCCAGGTCTCTTCGTCGGGCATCCGTATCCTGGCTCAGAATGGCCTTTTCCTGGGGTGCCGCCACCACGGCAGAACCTTCAGCCTTAAAAAACTCCTTCTCCAGATAGAAAGGAGGCAGCAGATAACTCCCAAGGGCGTCGAAATCATTGCCCCCCACGACAACAGACCGGGCAAGAGTCCCGTCCAGACGCTTCCTCTTAAGCAAAGGAGAGGTAGAAGGAGGGGGACTGTCCCGTATCTGGATCGGAGAGGTTTGTTGAGAAGGCTGAAGGGAGTTAGACACTGGGCTAGCAGTACCCGAGGTACCTGCCCCGAGGTCAGCGGCTACCTCCTGGACACGAGGTGTCACTTTCTTTTTCTTTTTAGGGACCCTGTCCGGGTCCCCAGCCTTGTTCGCCAGCTTCAGAACTCGTTCACGATGAGCGGACATAGTTCCTACAAAACGAAAACAACAAAAACACATGTTAGTTGGACAGACACAAGACCGAGAAAAGAAAGTAAATAAAAGAAAACCTACGCAGTAACTCCAAGGCCTCCTCATCCGTATCACACTCGAGCAGAGCCCTCGTGTTTATAAGACGGGTTTCACAAATCGGCATCCCAGCCTCATCGACGTAGGGAGCACCTTTCTGGTCAACCCAAACCGCTAAGTTGAAACTTTGTACATACTCCACCAGCCTTTTGTAAGCCAGCCTATCCTTGACCCCCAGGCTCGAGAATTTTACCCGGTAGTGACTGGTCGAGAGATTAAAATGGTCGGGTTGCCACCTCAAGGGGATCCTCAACATAAGTTTTTCCTCCCCAGCAGCATTCCGTTTGTAATAGTAAAGGGAGTTTAAGGCATAACGGGTGATCGGCTTCACCTATACCACCACCCTTTAAAATGTCGGGCAGAATCCACATAGGTCTTGAATAGCCTCACCGGCTGCTTCAGAGACACCCAACTGTGACGTCCCCGGGCACCAGACCGTTGCAGGTGGAAGATGTGGAAAAAGAGGGGCAGGGTGCACCCAACGCCTAGAAAACGACAGACTAACTCGAACGCCCACATAAAAGCGATGGCGTTTGGATGCAGTTGTGACGGTGCCAGTCGGAGCCACCTGAAAACCCCCATCTGAAAAGAGTTGAAGGGAAACCTGACCCTCGCTTCTCGAAAGGCGAATTCGTACATAGCAAACTGCTTCCCCGAGAAGCGGTGACATATCCGGTCCGCCTCCTGAGGAGCAAGGCATTTCCAATTCGTAGGGTCCTCGGGACTGAGGTCTTCCACCACGGCGTATGCATTGGTCGTCTCGTCGGAAAAGTACGATTCTTCTTCCAACGGTTCATCCGCGACCCACGACAAGTCTTTACGCCCGGACGAGGAAACATGCTCGTTATCCTCCTCGACATTCCTCTCTTCGGGATTTCGATGCGCGACCTCCCCTTCATCAATTTGATGTAGTTCGGCGTTCCCTTCCCCAACCTGCCGATGCTCGGTCGTACCTGAAACGCAGACAGAAAAAGTGAATTCGACATCGCATCAAATCCACCCTTCCACCGCAAGTCATGTGAAAGGGCGAAAAGCTAAAACGCAACGCCCCAAAATCCAACTAAACTAGCCTAGACCGACGAAGGGGCAACCCCCGCACGCATTCGGGCACGTAAAGTTCCGACCTACAATTTCATACAGACGTGAACTATACGCCCGTGGCATGCTGGTCTTGCCCGGGATACTCATACGCGTATGAATTCTACGCCCGAGGCATGCTAAACTTGCCCGAGACATTCATACGCATATGAATTTTACGCCCGTGGCATGCTAAACGTGCCCAGCTTATTCAAGCGCATATGAAGTTTTTGCCCGAGACATTCTAATCCTGCCCGGGATATTCATACCCAAAACCTAAAAAACTATCCCCAGATCCAGATTTATCTACTCTACACTAAAGTTTGCTTACTCTACACAAACGTATCATGCAATTTTCTAGCTACCAAGCGAAAAAGCATGCAAAACAGAGAGTTTGAAGTGTTACCTGACATATTGGAGGCGAGGAGAAGACGGTGGCGCGCGGGCAGTAATGGCGGTGCAGACGGCGGAGACGGGCGGAAAGAGAATTCTTTTCAGAGCTTCCGGTCAAACGTCAGAGCGAAAAAGTCCAAATAAAGTGGATCGTCCCCTTTATATAGCCATAAGCGCGTGGACGGACGCGCCAGGTAATCATTACCTAGAACCTACGCCGCCGTTTTCACAGGAAACGAGGCGACGCACCATTAATGCTGAGACACGTCAGTCTACAAGAATCCTGAACGACGCCGAGCAACTGCAAATCTCCCCGGCTATAAGGAGCACCCTCGACTCTGTGAAACACCACATGCCCGACAGACTCAAAAACGCGTGCAAGTACACGCCCGTCACCTTCTTCAGCATACCTACACCCATCTATGTTCTAATTCATCGCTCCGACTCGAAGACTCGACTTGGGGGGCTCCTGTTCCGGACTGGGCCTCCGGACTGTGTTGGGCTACGACCCAATATGCCGAGCAGAGACCCATGTGCTCGGGCAGGTACGTCTGAGAGACGGGCAATGGCGCTTACCGGTCGGGCACATATCCTAGATGTCGGGCACGCATTTAGAACGGGCAGAGAACATGTCAGCCAGTTCACTGGCCACATCACCCAATTGTTCCCCATTATCTCCTAAAAGATAGGGGCAGTTGAACCAGGGACCTGACCACTTAGCTAGGTCTTCACGCTTCTCACGCGTTCCTTGGCAGTTCTTCCTTGGGCCTAGCTGATCCAGCCCAGGGAAGGACCTTGGCCCAGCGCTGAGGGCTCTCTATAAATACCCTTTTTCACTAAAGGGTCAGGTACTCTGAATCATTTTTCTTCTAACTTACCTACTTGTTGTACCTCTATTAACTTTAGCATCGGAGCCCCTTGCAGGTACACCCCCTCCATTCCATCCACTTGTTGTTGCACCCCATTGCTGGAAGGTCCTCCTGATCATGTAAGATCAAATGTAATAGTCAAAGTGAAATACATTTGTCGAAGAATTTTAAGCCTATCATGAGCAAACCAAACACATCGATGTGAGGCTGCATTTCTTCAGAGAGATAATCGAGTGTGGAGAAGTCCATGTGCTGAAGGTTTTGACTGATGACAATGCTGCTGATATGATCACCAAGATATTTCTAAGTAGCAAGTTCTTCCACTATATGCACAGTTGATAAAGTTGCATGATAAAAGCTAGGTTGTTCCCTTGTTAGTGTAAATTTTGTTCTAAGGTGGAGATTTGTGGTATTTTGGATCAAACTTTAGTGTCGACAATGGTAACTTCTTGGTTCGACAACAATCATACATATTATAGTCGAAGTCTGTTAACATGAATGTTGTAGTCGAAGTCGAAATATAGTTTGTTTAAAACATGTCAAATTAGGTCTTGCTTGTAAGTTCAATTGTTAAGTTAGCTTGTAGCCTAAGTTAGCTTAGTAGTTTATAAATAGACTAGTTCTTTCATGTTGTTGAGAGATGTTAATTGTTGTTATTCATTTGTAATCTTTTAACCTTTATTGAGTAAGTGAATATTAAAATAATTTTAATAAATTCTGATTCTTTTTCTTTCTTCTTCTCTCTCTTTCGTTAAATCTAATATGATTTTGTGTTTATTCAAGAAAGTCAAATTTTCCTCATATTTTAGTTTGATTTTGACGAAATCAATCCGCAATACAAGGTCTCAATATTTCAAGGTCAAAGCAGAAAATTTTACTTACAATAATGCTAAAAGAGGTAGTTGATCAATCTCTAACTTATGTTAAATACTGGAAAAATTGATCTTTGAGAGACTTAAGATAAATATCAGTTGAAATGGGGTGTTAATTAGCTGAATAATTAAAAATGTTAGTTGTCTTTAGATTAAAAATAGTTAAAGACGGACATCACTTCTTATGAACTAAAATTTAAATTTTGTTGATTTCTTGTCGTACAGAATAATATCATAAATAATAATAAAATATACAAAGAATTTAATATCAATGACAATTTCCAAATTGAGAAATTTATTAAGGTGAAAACATTAACACACATAAAATCTCAAAATAAAAGTAAAAATTACATAAAATAAATAGGATAGATAATACAATACACGATTGAAATGGTGTTAAGATATTGCTAGGTGAAGTTATTTTTATGTAAAAGCTTTTTTAGGAATTCAACACCTAAGTTTTCAACCATGGTATACTTCCATGAAACACTCGAGAAATGATAGTTTTCCTCTCAAGCTGATTAATGAATTGGTTTAACAATTGGAATCACTTTTGGAATAGGTTTGTAAATTGGAACAACCTTTGGAACAGGCTTGTAAATTGGAACATAAACAGGTTTAACAATGGGAATAATAGGCTTTTTGAAGAAATAATGCTTATGCTTGAGAAATGATTGTGGCTCAACAACAGAAGGGGTAGATTTATCCACTATGGTTGGTTTGTGGAACGGCTTATAGGTTGGAATGGGCTTATAATAAATAGGTTTCTTGTGAAAATATCCTTTGAGTTTGTGTTTTAGATAAAAATATCCAATCAATTTTTCATCTTCATTGGGTCCTTGTAGACTTGGCTTTGCCACCCCTTCATTTGCAAGCTTCCCTTCTGTCTTCAGTTCATTCCCTACAAAAGAATTTAAACATGTTACTATCACAAGTGACAACAAATTATATAGTTAACACCAAAAATTTATTTTACCAAATATGCAAAAATACTAACCTGAGGGATCATTTCTTGCTACAACAGAAGTAGCATAAAAGAATGTTACAATAAGCAACAAAGGAACACATAAAGCCTTTCTCATGATTGAGAAAATGAACAAAAGTGGTTTAGAAGTGAAAGCTGAATAGGGAAGGTTGAGTTACAATTATCACAAGCATGCAATATTTATACTATAAGCTACTATAGAGGATAATTAAGTGGCTTATACCTAATATTATTTCCAAGATTATAGGTGGCTGAAAATTGTGTTTAGCACCGTTTTGGTGGCTGAGTTGGTTGTTGTTATGATTCCATTAAATGAGCCTCTAAAGTTGAGTGGTAGGATCATATATAATACTATCAGTTTGTTAGGGAAGGTTCAAATTTTACTCAGAAAACAATACATTTAAGTGGAACACACAAAGATATTATCACCACCTAAGCCAAATTTTCAATATATTGTTGACTCACAATCTCTGCAACAACTAAACCAAAGTCATGTAATGGAATGAGTAGTAAGTAGTAGCATACCAAATTCTTTAATGTCTTGTATGGCATCATTAATTCTAACCATAAGTACAGCAAATATATCTTATCTTGACAATGAAATACACACATAAAAACAACCACTAATATCACCTAAACATAACCCTCTTCCATATTTTTTATTTATTGGTCTATTGACCAACACAATGCATGAAGTGATACTTTTGCATGGATAAAATTCATGTGAATTACATAACCTCCAATAAAACAGTAAGTATTCATGCTAAATAAGTCATCACAATTTTTTTCTGCGGGATTAGTTTTTGGAAATTTTTATGCTAAATAGTATATATTTTTTATTTATAAATTATTTTTAGATCTCACGGTCACTTAATCAATTCTAATTATATGTCAATTCAAATTTATATTACAAATATATACATTCACAAATTTAAGTTTGAAAATATTATTGTGAGATTATCAAAATTTAAATAAATGTACATATTTTGTACAAAACATATAGTAATACTTCTCTTTTAAAAATACATAAAGATTTTCCTGGGAACTAGGCATGAAGAAAACTGAATAAATGAAAAACTTATAAAACATTATAAATATTATATTAAACTAGATTAAAATAAAATTTTAATAGTTTAATTAATTAATTTGATCATAATTATTTAAGTAAAAATAATATCAACTTACTTACTGTTTAATATATAATTATATATTAAAATTCAATAATACATTAAAAATAATATTTCTTTTAGAATAGCATATGACAATTATAGAAAACAATTTAAAAGAATCTTATTTGAATTATTTAAAAGAAGAAAATTATACCTTGTATCCCTACAATCATCCTGATACCCTTACATAATTTCTAAATTCCAATTTTTCCATTTCAATATTTAATTAATAGTTTAAATTTTTTACCGTGAAGTCAGAGTAAAAAAATAATATTTTTTAACATTGGACGAGACGAACCGGAAGTACAATGGGTAAGTTATCCGGTTGAGAAATTTACAAACCGGAAGTAGCAATGATGAGTTATCCGGTTTAGAAAATTACAAATCGGAAGTAGCATTGTTATGTTTTCCGGTTCAGAAAATTTCCAAACCGAAAGTAGCACGCATGTGTTATCCGGTTGTGAAATTTCTTAACCGGAAGTAGCATGGTTGGATTATCCGATTCGTATTTTTTATATATATTTATATTAAATTAAATTAAAGTGATACGGTAAATTTATTTTATATTACTTCAAAAATATATCAACTAAAATTTAATGGATTGTTTTCAAATATAAAAGGAATTAGTTACAATTTTAGTAAACATTAAAATGAAAATAAAAGAAAATATAATTATAAAATGTAAAAATTAAAGTTAGAAAATGAAAAGTTTTATATACAATGCATCTAATAAAAATGTAAAGGAATTATTGAAATTAATTTATAGTTATGTAAGAATTAAATTTTAGAAAAGTGCTTCCAAAATTGAATTAAAGATTAAGTGATACGGTAAATTTATTTTATATTACTTCAAAAATATATCAACTAAAATTTAATGAATTGTTTTCAAATATAAAAGGAATTACTTACAATTTTAGTAAACATTAAAATGAAAATAAAAGAAAATAAAATTATAAAATGTAAGAATTAAAGTTAAAAAATGAAAAGTTTTATAAATAATGAATCTAATAAAAATGTAAAGGAATTATTGAAATTAATTAATAGTTATGTAAGAATTAAATTTTAGAAAAATACTTCCAAAATTGAATTAAAGATTAAGTGATACGGTAAATTTATTTTATATTATTTTAAAAATATATCAACTAAAATTTAATGGATTGTTTTCAAATATAAAAGAAATTAGTTAAAAAAATATATCAACTAAAATTTAATGGATTGTTTTTAAATATATTTATGGTCGTGTGTTGTGGCTCCTGTTGCACAGGCGCAAGGTCGGGCATGACTACGCGTCAAAGGACTTGACATTATAATGATAGAATAAGTACAAGCTTGGTGCCAGTGGCGGGGCCAGGACCTTAGGTCAGGAAGTGCAAGCTAGAACCGAAAGACAAATGAGCGACTTTACAGTTCTTGTGATCAGTGACGAAGACAAAACCTTAGGTCAGCTGTGTAGGTTGGAACTAAGAGAGAAATTTGAGACTTTTAATATATTTGTGGTTTTGTACCTTTATTATTTAAAAAGTGATTTTTATTATAATCATCCCATTTAATAGTTTTTTTGTAAGCAAGTGATGTATTAATAAAACGAGTACAAATGGTACTTCACCTGAATACAAAAAAAAGGAGGCCGAGAACAAAGCTTTCCAAAACAAAAAGATATTACAAATCAAATTGCTCCTATGACATGAATAACAAAGGGTCTTTGTCAAATTCGTATAAGTTACAATTGGGATGAGTAATTTCCCCCATCATTGTCCACTTCCAAATCGATATCTTGACCCTCCAAACAATGTCTAAAATATTCTAATTCGAATTACCAAAAATCATGTCTTTCTGCACCAACTAAATGTTCCAACACATCGCCATCCAAATATTACCTCCTCTACCTTTCGCAATTTTTTTGGATTTACAAAAAGCGACCCATTCCAAAAAACTACTCTTCAAATTAAAGCGAACGGGAACCTTGAACTCCATCCATTCTGAAATAAGGGTAACATTACCAACATAAGGGTAACATTCAAACAGAAGGGGTGAGATACTTACACCAATAAAATAGAAAAATAATAAGAATAAAGGCAAGTATCGTTAAATAGATCACCACATCTCAACAACCACAATCAAACAAACACGTCACAACATATATCGACACTATGCATACCAACAAAAAATCATGCAATGAGACTCTACCGACTCTATGCATGCAAAACCATAACTCGATCTCTATTTCAAGATCATATTCCCATCGAAACTCTTGACCCTTCTTTCGTGGTTCAGTATGATCCATATTTCATGATCACACCCTCGACCCCTATTTCATGGTGTTGTACCCCAAAATTTTGCCTCACATATTCAAGACAATATACCTCAAGAGGTCTCCTAATAGTCATAATATTCTCAATTGCTCAAAGGGAATCAAGGTTTCATCAGACAAAGCCTCCTCATAAGTAATGGATCTTAAATTAGGGATTTGAGTTTCCCAAGGTAAATTAGACTTCCAAATCCTCAAGTGGACTTCATGGTATCCCATATACTTCAAAAGATCCTCATGTCAAGTTTCAAGGCTTGCCCTACAAGTTTGGTCAATCAGATGCTCAGATAATAAAAAATCAGTTAACTTGGTCAAAACGTCAACTTTGGTCAACATACAATCAAACTTCAAGATTTTTGGTCAACATCAATATTATGAAGTAAAATTCATCATTTGATCAAGGGTTGATCATGATTCATTTAGGAAACTTCAAATTCATCAAGAACCAGAAGTTACTAAATTAGGGTTTTTGTAGGAAAAGTCAATTGTACTTTGACCAGTCATAACTTTCACATGCTTCATAAAACATTTCCCATCCAAATCTCATTTTGAAAGAAATTCAATTCCCTACAACTTTGTGTCTCACAAGCCAAGTCTAGAAATGCTTTATTTGAGAGGTATGAGCCAAGACATTATATGTCCTTTTAAAAGTCAACAAAATGTCAACTTTTTCAAAAGATCATAACTTGAAAATGGAAGATTAAATGGACATGGGATCAAAAGGAGAAGTTATAGGACACTCCAAGATTTCTAAAAATTCCAAGAACATATTCATGGGATAAAAATTGAGAGAGGCATGCATTGTTGAAGTTGGACAATTTTGAGAAGGTGTATGAAGCAAGTAATGACCAAAACTCAAGTTTTTTCCAAATGGGCCCATATTTTTATAACCCAAACTTAATCATAAGATAATCCACGACCCATATGTCATAATATATGATTTTTTATATTTATTTTATATTTATTTTATATTATATTATATTTAATTTATTTAAATTCAATTTTAATTAAAATAAATATTGAAAAATCAAATATTTGATCTTAGGATTATTTTAGGATCAAATATTTGGTGTTTATGATCATTATAAGGATCCAAATTTCGTGCAAACCAAAATAGAAGGTCTTAAAGTCAAATTTTGACCAAATTAGAAAGGAAGAAACTTCATTCCCAAGAAATCTCAAATCCAACACAAAAAGCCCAAAATTTAATCTAATTTGAATCTTCTATAAGTTTACAACAAGGCCACAAACCAAGGGGACGGAATTTTGAGCCAAAGTACCATTACCAAACTTCAAAAATTCAAGAGCAAAGTCAAATTCGGTTTGTCCCTTTCAGCCACTTTCAAGAGGTTATGAAGGTCTCAACACATTCCTGAGGATCTTTAGAGTGTATATTTGTAATTCCCCATAATTTATTTAATGCTCTAAATAATATTAATTGATATTAATATTATTCCGAATTACTCTAAGAAATTTTTAAGGAAATAAATAGAGTAATCAGCGGGATTTTATTTTATTAATTGATTTTAGCTTACTCAGAGGTTTTATAAAATATTGGATTAAGAGACATTTTTGGATACTCTCTATTTGGACCGTTGGTAGAAAAAGTTATGTTTTCCTTTTAAGACCTAAAGTCTTATTTCTTTTGTTTTTACAAAAAAATAATATAGAAATAGAGAAAGAAGGAGAAGAGAGAAAGGAAGAAAAGGAAGAAGAAGAGAAAGTCTTGGAGAAGAAGAAAAGAGTTCTTGATCTTGTAGCTTCAACCATCCATTCATCATTCAATCTTCTCCAATCTTCTTGCTAGAGGTGGGTTCAGAGCTAGAAACTTTTCCTTTTGGTTTTGGTAGAGTTTTTAGGGTTTATGAGTTTTAGGGCCTTTTTATGAAAAATCCTAGAATCAGTGAATTAAACGGTTAGAAATCGATATAAATGCTTGAGTATGTTGCCTCTAGGTATAGAAACCTTACTAAAATGCTGTTTTGATGTCTGGAAATGATTTGAATGAGTTTTGGTAAGCTACTGTCATGAAAATACGCATTTTTCTGCTTTCTGGTTTCGGTTAACCGGTTAACCATATGCATTAACTGGTTAACACGTATGAAACTTGCGCTTTGTGACTGTTTTTGGTTTGGTTAACCGGTTAGCGCCGGTTAACACTGTAAGTATGGGAGAAAATATTTTATTTCCAAACTTTGAAAATTCATAACTTTTTACTCGGTTATCCGATTTAAGCGTTCTTTATACCGTTGGAAAGTTAAAATTATGTACTTTCACGTGATGCTGAAAAATATTATTTTTACCCGACTTTTTCCCGACTTTTTGATTATAGCGTAAAAACATTAAGTTAGGGAATTGTGAGCTAAAGGAAATAAACAGGAAAAACTTGTGAGGTAGCTAAGTTACCCTAGGTGGTTACGAATTTGTGTTAGAGACTTAAAAACACTTAGGCGTCGATACTCGAATAGTGTCTTCGGGCTAGTGATCGGAAAATAGCAAGTGTATTATTTTTACCGATGTAGTAATAGAAGGGAATAACCCCAAATATCGATCTCAAGGACTGCTTAATAAAATAAGTTCTCAATGATTAATTTCAATTGGACAAAAGTTATGGTTTAAAGGTTTGAATTTAGATTAAATAAACTAAAGATATTAAAACGTAGACTAAAACAAAGAGTTTTTACTAATATGAAAGTAATGTCAGGGACGGTGTATGATCCGTAGTGCAAAGACTCAATGGTTTCTTAATTTTACAGAGATATGCTTTAAAAAGTGTCTTTCCTAAGTCGATAATGTTTTTCCAAAATTCCTTTAAAGAAAAACCATTGGTATTCTTCCTCGACCTTGATTCCTCAACGGTCAAAGAAGAATATCAAGCAATAATTCTGACATAAAAAGGTTTTCACAAAAATATCCCAATTCCTCAGTAATATTTATCGCGATAAAATTTATGCAACAAGGTTAGGATGGTTGGTCAGACCAAATCCTAACCACAATCAACTATCCCATTTTCCAACAAAGACAAAGCGTTAAGGACGTTGCATAAAATAAAGAAACGGATTTAAAAGCATAATCTCAAAATGAAGAATTCAAATTGTCATTACATAAAGCAAATCAGGGACACCCCCTGGCATTGGGGGGGTTTAGCCACTCATGTTCATAACTGAAATAAAAACAGAGCAAGAAAATTGAAACATTACAATTAACGTAGGATTCGTTGGATCGTCAATCGCTTCCGCTCTTGATCAATCCTTCTTCTCCCGTATTCGTTCCAATCCAAAATCCCTAAATCAAAAAGTTCTCCATTACAGTAATAAGTGTCAAATATAAATCAGTCTTCCAAAACACCGCGAAAAGTCCGGAATACCCTTGCAGCAACAAAACATAAGATTTTCTTCTGGTCTTCACAACACGGGCCGTGTTGTGTAACACGGGCACCCGTGTTGTGCCTCTAGTTCAGCCTAATGCCTCTTCTTCATCAGATGCTATGACACGGGCCATGTTGTACAACACGGGCACCCGTGTCACAACTCTGACTTTTTCCTTTTCTTAACAAATTTCCTTTTCTTCTAGTATTCACAACACGGGCCGTGTTGTACAACACTGGCACCCGTGTTGTGCCTCTGACATCCCATTTTGCTGTCATCTTTCATGCTTGGATCATCTCTTCGGACGCGTCGAACAACCGATTACATATTGACCTGAAAACACATCAAAAATAACCACATAACCCATTCCAAAGATAAAAATAGAATAAAACGATTAAAACTAACTTGCATGCTATATTAAGAAAACTACGACGAAACATGAACGAAATACTTCAAACAAACACAATTAGACTCAAAGGACACTGAAAACCGGCTTGAAAACTACAACTAAATATCACTGATCAAACTCCCCCAAACTTGAATTCTTGTTTGACCTCAAGCAAAAATCCTGTATTTATACCTTAAAACACTAGCAAGATGAATCATGATGCTCATACGTGGATCCTTTGTTCCAAGTCACCCAATAAGTTCTTTTTGGTACTTCTCTCTCAGTAAAGGTATCACACAAACACTACACCGTGGAAAACCCCGGATCTGAATCTCCTTTTCGGTAACCTCTCCGACTATGCTTCGGGCTTAGGTCTTATTTTTCGATTTTCAACCCTTTTCATTCGGACAATCACTTTTAAGGCTTTTTATGATTTTCACTATGTGAACAAGATTGATCCCCTTTTTAATTGTTGGCACCGATTTTCTTTGTCCCTTAGGGAAACATTTATGTTCAACCACCGTTAGGTTGAATAACCTGGTGAGGGTTACCCAACTTAGAAGGATCGATCGTTCTAATGTTTTTATTCATTTTTTTTCGGTGCCTTCAAGCCTTTTTTCTCTTTTGGATCAACTTTGTACACACAATTATTATAGATAAAGCCAGATATATCAATAGAAACTACTTCGGGTTTACTTCTCAGATCAAAGTACCATGGCACGAATCTACATGTCGAACTCGTTCCTAATTCCGGAGACTCAGTGTGTTCATGTGGTACCTACACATCAAAATTTTTCCATATTTTGCTCATCGGGTTTCTTTTCACTCACATCCTATATACTTTCTCATTATTCACTCGCAACACACAACAGGTCAACTCAGGGGTGTTTTTTCAAATAACACATAGCTATAATTTTCAAGCCGACACTACGACACTACTAAAAATAAACATAGATTAAAACAAAACAAACGAAAACATGAAAACTAAACCCCCCCACACTTGAACTCAACAGTGTCCTCACTGTTGAAGAACCAATGTCGGAGGGGACTCACAACTATCACTGCTCAGGTGGAAATCCATGAAGCCTCATCTGCTGCATCCATGAATGCAACTCATCGATGAGGTCCCCTTGCCGGGTCTGCTCTTTGATCATTTCGTCCCACTGCTCCTTGGACACACTCCATTGACCGGTTGCTTGGTTTGATGATCCACCAGCAGTTTGAACTGGGACCTCTTCAGCTTGGTTCCCCTCATCCTCCTCACCTGAAAAATACTCATCAAACTAATCGTTTCCACCCTGCATAGGGTCCTCATACAACCAGTTAGCTCTATTGTCTATAGTAATCAAATTAGGAGCAGGTAAAGAAATCAAATGCCGGTTCCGAGTCATCACAGAGTAATAATTATGACAGCTCTTTATCATACCTTGGTTGATTAAGGTTTCAAGATCAATTTTGGTCTTACCTGCCACTGCAGGTACTTCAAGAAACCTATCAGCATACCCAAGATGTTCAGCAATTTGCGTAATCATCCCTCCAATAGAGATCTCACCAGAGGCAGCATTGGCTACCCGCTTCAGGTGGTCTGCTGCGAAGGCCGCAACGTTGATCAGCTCATCATTTGCCATACCATACAGGAAGTACAACTCTCTCAGTGTAGCCACTCCTGTGCTATCGCCTCGGCAGAAAAGGGTATAAGCCAACCCTTTCTGAGCATACCTAAAGCATGGGTTATGAATACATGAAGCTTTTACCACCGACGCGGCATACTCGGTACTGCCGGTGATATCCTTCCAGAATGCTCCTGCCATAAATGTACTCGGCAGTGCACCAGGCCCGTAAACTGGAAGATCTAATATCTTCCCCAAATCAGCAACTGACATCACATGATCATTGTCAAATAGGCGAAACTTCAAAGTACCGAAGTACTCTGTGTCTGATCCGGTCCACGTATGCTTGAGCTGAAACTGTAAAGAACTCAAAAATTCCAAGGTTATGCGCTCAAAAGTTGGCGCTTCATACAGCATAAAATTTAGCATGCCAATACTGTGAAACATTCTATGAACTTCGAATTTAAGCCCTAGATTCTCAAGAGTTTCATTACACATATATCGTGCCGGTATCAATTTACGCCTTACCAACTTTGAATATTTTGCTTGATGCTCCGGGTCCTCAAACAAAATGCCATAAGCGTTAGGCATTCGGTGTGCTCGCTTACGGGGGCGAGAAGATTCGGCAACACTCTTACCGGTATCCTTTCGAGGAGGCATTGTTCTCACCTGCACAAATTAAGGACACGAAAAAAAATCGAAAGATTAGAGAAATCTGTCACCGTAGAAGTGACGATGGAGGGATAGGGAACACGTTTTGTGAACGGGGTAGTGTGTTTTGGTGAGTGGGTTATGGAGAAAATGAAGCTTTTATGAAGAATGAAAATGGGGTTAGGGTTCTTGAAAGAGAATGGAGGTTGAAGAAGATGAAAGTTTATGCTAAATGAGTGGTTAATGAGCCACTAATGAGAAGTTATGATAATAACCACGTGGGACCCACTGAAATAAAGTTGGGAAGTTTAAAAAATTTCAAAATCTGGCTTCCCGCATGCACAACACGGGCCGTGTTGTCCAACACGGGCCGTGTTGTCCAACACGCGCACCCGTGTTGCATCCCTGGTTTTCCTCAAAGACTCATTTAAAAGAAACTCTTCTTCAGACATTGCAACACGGGCCGTGTTGCACAACACGGGCACCCGTGTTGCATCCCTGGAACTCCTCAAAGTCTCATAAAAAAAAACTCTTCTTCAGACATTGCAACACGGGCCGTGTTGCACAACACGGGCACCCGTGTTGCATCCCTGGATCTTCTTCAGATTCACATAAAACCAGACTTCTTCTGCCCTTTGCAACACGGGCCGTGTTGCACAACACGGGCACCTGTGTTGCACCCCTGATTTTTCAATTTTCCTTGATTTTTCTTATCTTCCTTGCCCGACATCCAACCTCTTTCTTTCCTTCTCAGAACCAGTGATACACACAACCTACAAAACTGAAACAAACAAAAGTAAGAATGATAAAATCGTGGGTTGCCTCCCACTTAGCGCTGCGTTTAACGTCGCATGGCTCGACGGTCCGTCATCCTACTGAGTAAGACGAGTGACATTCACATCACCAGTAGTCTGTCCTTTGAAGTAAGGCTTTAATCTCTGCCCGTTCACCTTGAAAATATCTCCATTGGTCTGATTTTTAATTTCGACAGCTCCGTGAGGAAATACCTTGTGAACTACAAAAGGTCCCGACCATTTAGACCTTAGTTTGCCTGGGAATAGCTTCAACCTTGAATTGTACAGAAGGACCATTTGTCCTTCCCAAAACTCTTTTCTTTGAATTCTTTTATCATGCCATTTTTTCGTTTGCTCTTTGTAAACTTTAGCATTCTCATACGCCCGATTTCTGAATTCTTCTAACTCGTGAAGTTGAAGAATCCTTGAACTTCCAGCTTTTGACAAATCCATATTAAGATACTTAGACGCCCAAAAAGCTTTGTGTTCAAGTTCCAAAGGTAGATGACATGCCTTTCCGTAAACCAGTTGATATGGTGACATACCGATAGGCGTTTTGAAAGCCGTTCGGTACGCCCATAAAGCGTCATCCAACTTAATAGACCAATCATTTCTAGACGCATTCACTGTTTTTTCCAGGATTTGTTTCAGTTGTCTATTTGACACCTCCACTTGGCCGCTTGTTTGGGGGTGGTATGGAGTAGCTATCCGGTGTTTAACATTGTACTTTTGCAGCAGCTTCTCCATGAGGTGATTCAGGAAATGTGTTCCTTCGTCGCTTATTAATGCTCTCGGGACACCGAACCTTGCAAAGATGTTCTCTTTCAGGAATCTCACTACAACCTTAGCATCATTGGTGGGCAATGCAACAGCCTCCACCCATTTGGACACATAATCCACTGCCACCAAAATATAGTTTTTTTCGAACGACGGTGGAAACGGCCCCATGAAGTCTATCCCCCATACATCGAATAACTCAACCTCGAGCATAGAGTTTTGGGGCATCTGGTTTCTTTTTGATATATTCCTAGTCCTCTGACATCTGTCACACGCTTTCACTAATTCTTGAGCATCCTTAAATAAAGATGGTCAGTAAAGTCCGGATTGAAGGACTTTAGCTGCTGTCCGATCACCACTGAAATGTCCACCATACTCAGAGTCGTGACATGCTTTCAACACATCTTTTTGTTCTTCGTCTGGTACACATCTTCTTACAAGGCCATCCACACCTCTTTTGTAGAGAAACGGATCGTCCCATAAGTAAAACCTGCAGACATGAACAAACTTTTTCCTTTTGTTAGAATCAAAATCGTCGGGTATAATACCGCCAACGAGGTAGTTTGCATAATCTGCAAACCAAGGCACCCCAATAACAGCTAGGATGTGTTCGTCAGTGAACTCATCCTTTATTGGGCGCTGCTCTTCAGTCTCCTCAATTGGTGACATCCGAGAAAGATGATCTGCAATAGTGTTTTCACACCCTTTCTTGTCACGGATCTCCACATCGAATTCCTGGAGGAGTAAAATCCACCTCAACAGCCTGGGCTTTGAATCCTGCTTAGCAAAAAGATATTTCAAAGCAGCATGGTCAGTGTAAACAATCACTTTTGAACCCAACAGATATTGCCTGAATTTATCGAAGGCATACACAACCGCTAGCAACTCCTTCTCGGTAGTTGCATAGTTTATCTGTGCAAGGTTCAAAACATGACTAGCGTAATAAATCACATGAAGCAATTTCCCTCTTCGATGTCCAAGAACATCCCCTACCGCAATGTCACTAGCATCGCACATAATTTCAAAGGGTAGGGACCAATCAGGAGCAATAACAATAGGTGCAGACACTAATTCCTTTTTAAGTGTTTCAAAAGCATCGATGCACTCCTTATTGAAAACAAAAGCCTTATCTTTAACCAACAGGGTAGTTAAAGGTTTGGCTATCTTTGAGAAGTCTCTTATGAACCTGCGGTAAAAACCCGCATGTCCCAAGAAGCTTCTTATACCTTTCTCGTTAATTGGCGGTGGCAGCTTCGAGATCACTTCCACTTTGGCTTGGTCAACTTCGATCCCTTTTTGTGAGATCTTGTGACCAAGAACAATGCCTTCTCGCACCATGAAATGACATTTTTCCCAGTTCAATATTAAATTGCTTTCTTGACATCGCTGCAAAACAAGTGAATGGTTAGATAAACAGTGATCAAATGAGGATCCGAACACGGAGAAATCGTCCATGAACACTTCCATGTGTTTTTCTAGCATATCCGCAAAAATGGATGTCATGCATCTTTGGAATGTAGCGGGGGCATTACATAGCCCAAATGGCATCCTTCTATATGCAAAAATGCCATAGGGACATGTAAACGCCATTTTCTCTTGGTCCTCCGGTGCAACAACAATTTGATTGTATCCCGAGTAACCATCAAGAAAACAATAGTAATCATGTCCCGCTAGTCTTTCCAACATTTGGTCAATGAATGGCAACGGAAAATGGTCCTTTCTCGTAGCCAAATTCAATCTTCTATAATCAATGCACACTCTCCATCCAGTAACAGTTCTAGTAGGAATCAACTCATTCTTTTCATTTGTTATAATAGTTGTTCCCCCCTTTTTGGACACCACATGTACCAGACTCACCCAAGCACTATCGGATATAGGATAGATTAATCCTGCATCCAATAGCTTAACAACTTCTTTTCGCACTACCTCCTTCATCACCGGATTCAATCTCCTTTGGGGTTGCACGACCGGTTTGTGATCTTCTTCCATGAGTATTTTATGCATACACACCGTAGGACTTATACCTTTAAGGTCTTCAATCTTCCACCCAATCGCTCTCTTGAATTTCTTAAGGACTTCAATTAACTTGTCTTCTTGCATACCTTTCAAATTAGCGCTAATAATAGCGGGATATTTTTCTTCCGTGTCAAGAAAGACATATTTGAGATTCTCGGGTAGTTGCTTCAATTCTTATATTTTTGGCTTGTCTTTGCCTTCATCAACCGTTATAGGTTGTCTCAACTCTTCCCACCGGTGCATTCTAACTCTTTTAAGGATAGGTTGAGTTTCAAGCATAACTACCACTTCCATATCACTATCTCCAACTTCCTTATCATCTTCAAAAATGGACATACTCAGCACCCTCTCTAGAGGCAATTGGGACACACTTTCTAGATGCTCACTAGCTTCCATTTGTTCTAACACTTGTATGTTACTACTAGTGCCCACATCATCTTTATACTTCAAAGTGTTCCTAACATCAATTTTCAACTCTTCATCGTACACCTTCAACGTTAGTGTTCCCCCTTCCATATCTATCATGACTCTCCCGGTTTCTAAGAAAGGTCTTCCCAAAATCAAGGGAATTTCTTCATCTTCAGGCATTTCAAGGATCACAAAGTCAACCAGAAACACAAATTTGTCCACTCTAACCAGGACATCATGGACAACTCCATATGGCCGCTTCACCGAATGGTCCACGAATTGGAGAGTCATCCTAGTGTCTTGAACAACACCAATACCCAACTTTTTATAGATGGATAAAGGCACTAAACTGATGCTCGCTCCCAAGTCAATGAGAGCTCTCTTGAACGATCGGTCACCGATAGTGCATGGGATGGTGACAACTCCTCTATCTTTTTTCTTCACCGGAATCTTTAGTCCCTACAAAATAGCACTACAAGTTTCGGTTAGAATAATAGGTTCAGCTCCCATAGTCCTCTTTTTAGCAATGATATCTTTCATGAACTTGGCATAAGTGGGCATTTGTTCAAGTGTTTCAAGCAATGGAATATTCAACTCCAGCTTTTTGAACAAGTCAAGGAATTTCTCAAAATTATTTTCTTGCTGCCCTTTCTTCTTGTTTCTTGTAGGATATGGAAGTTTGACCACCGGTTTCGGTTCAACCACTTTTTCTTTGATGTCCGGTGCTGGGGTAACTTCTTTTTCTTTACCAACCTCTTCATTTTCTTTGATTTCCAGTTCAACCTCAATCATTTGACTTTCACCTTCAGAATTTTCTTGAACCTCTTCACTAACTTTACCTCTTCACGTTGTGACTGCATTTACTTTGTGATTATCTCTAGGATTTATTACAGTAGCACTAGGAAGAGTCCCTGGAGTTTGTGGAATGGCGAGGTGTTGGGCAATTTGGCTCATTTGCACTTCAAGATTCTTTATAGAGGCTCCAGTATTCTTGAAGTTACTCCTTGTTTCTTCTTGAAATTGACAATTGTGAGCTGCCATCTTTTCAATGGCAATTTCCCAATCAGCTTTTCTTGACACTAGAGGCTGATATGGTTGTTGCTGGGGCTGATACTGTTGTTGGCCTTGAACCGGTTTTTGGATGTTCCCTTGATGATCTTTCCAAGAGAAATTTGGGTGATTTTTCCACCCCGGATTATACGTGTTGGCATACGGATTGTTCTGCCTCAACATATTAATCTGTTCAACCTATTCTTGAGTTGCCAAATAGTGCATGACAAAGTGAGGTCCACAACATATCTCGCAAATCACCGCTTGAACGGGTTCAACCTGAGAAACTGTTTGAGTTCCCAGATTCATCTTCTTTAACCTTCTTTCAACTTCTGCGGCAATTTGATCTTCCATTTTTACAACCTGCTCTGTCAGCTTTAGATCAATTTTTCCATCTGGTTGACTCACTGTGCGATCATATAATTCAAGGTGTTCATTGGCAGCAATGGCTTATATGATTCTTTTAATACCTGTGGCTGTTGAAAAGTTTGTTGAGCCACCTGCAGCAGTATCAATAAGCTGCTTTGTCTTGAGTCGCAACCCATTCACAAAGTTTTGCATCTGCTCGGTCGCGTCCATATTATGAGTAGGACACGAAGTCAAACACCTTTTGAATCTTTTATAAGCATCTCCAAGTGATTCACCCTCTTTTTGTTTAAAATTGACTATATCATATCTTTTCCGAATGAACACTGAAGCAGGAAAGTATTCATTAAGGAAAGTTGTTTCCATCTCTTGCCATGTTGTGATACTCGCTGCGGGAAGAGAGTAGAACCACTCTTCTGCATCGTCAGTAAGTGTAAACACCCCAAATTTGCCCTCACCCATTCACACCATGGCTTGTGATCTCCTCATGTGCATAAGTTCAATCATATCATCTCATATTGCATTTTTGATTCATTGCATTGGTTCAAAGTCATCTGCATCTAGGGTTTGTGATCTGAGCAATCCAAGAGCTTCTTGAGCCACTCCAAAGGTCATCAATCACTTCAAATGGGTCCATGTATGTTCAAGCATCATATTATATCCCCTCAAAGTCAAGAATGTCAAAAATCACAAGAACTGAGAATGGCATGGAAGCAGAGCCAGGTTTAACTGCACAGATGGCCTAGAATTAGGGTTTTGGTTTCAGAGGCCATAACTCCAATTTTTTTTGGTCATTCTTGTTTCTATTGGTCTCTATATGGTATAGGGAGCATGCATATCAATTTTCATGAAGAAATTCCATGGGGAAGTCATCTGATCAAGAGTTGACTTTTCAAGCAAGTCAGTGCAAAATCAGGGCATCTGAGGCCCCCAATGACCCAACCAAAGGGTGTTCTTCATCATTTTGATTATATATGATCTTTATTTGATCATAGAAGATGTTGGAAGTTCACAAAATTGAAGAATTTCAAGTCTTTTGCAAAGTTGACTTTTTGGGAAATTTGACTTTTTAATGAATTTGCCATTTTAGGAAACTTTTTCAACCTTTACTTTTTGATTCAAAAATGCTTCAAATGGAAAAACTTTGGTCATGAAAGTTATAGAATGGATCATCCCCTTTTCAAAAAGTACAAGAACATGACCTAATTCATTTTGGATCAAAAGTTATGGATTGTCAAAGTTGGCTAAAATCACAAAATTTGAAGTTTTCTACCAAAGGGACATTTTGCAAAATGGTTTGTTTAAGTGTTCTAAAGGCCTCAAATGTGTATCATTTCCACACAACATGATCATGTGACCTCTAATGTTCAGAATGGGCCAAGGGATCACACATTTTTATGGCCTATGGAGCAAGAAATCTCATAAGAAGCAAAAGTGAGGCAAGTTGCAAAAACTCACTCAAGTGTGAATCCACTTGCTTGCTGACTTCATGATCAATCCTAGGGTTCTCCCCACATCATGCTGCACAGGACACACCTTTTGTCCTTGGCTAGCAAGTAGCCCATGCCTCTCTTACACAACTTTGACATTTTGGCAACTTGAGCCATACCTATCACAAAAGCACACATCACCTCATCTGACCTATCACAATAGTTTATGCAAACAAAAAGCAAGCCAAAGCATACAAAACACAGGCCTGAAACACTCTCCAACACAGCATTCTCATTTCCACACCATTTTGCAAAAGCTTTCGAAACTGCTTGCACAAGTCTCAAACACAAAAACCAACTTCACAAATCAACTCAACACACTTCCCTGATCACAAACCACCCCTCACCATAGCCTGAAACTCAAAGAATCAAAAACACGATCACCACCTGCCATTGAACAGAACTTCTGCCATCTCTCAAACCATCCATTATAAACTTCAAACAAGCATTGAAAGCTTCTCACGAGGTCAAGTGGAGTTGATTGCAAGCAAGAAACCAGCCAGAAAGTACCAGAAACTAAAGCTTCAGTTCAGGTAACCATCTCAAACTTTTTTTCCAGAAACTCCATTTTAAGTTCTTAAAAGCTTCTATGCACTCCCCTGATCATGAATATGTGTTTACTTTTGAAAATGGTTGAGAAACCAGGATGTATGAATGCTCTGAAACTTTTTGCCCTAAGAATGTTTTGATTCGATTTGGTTGATTAATGAATGAAAAATGATGTTTGATTGAGGGGTTTGATTCGTTTTTGAGTGGGGATGAATTCTGGGCAGTTAGATTTCATTTTTGTTGCGTGTAGAGGGAGTTAGGGATTTGAGCTAGCCGGAGAAGACGACCGGAACAGTGTTCCGGTCGCCTGAAAGTGATTAGAGCAGGATTAGGGTTAATGACATTAATTAGGGAAATTTGAATCTCAGCCCTTGGATGTGGCGCCAAGTCAGTTCGCGCGCGTGTGGTTTTGAATACTGGCCCTTGATCTTGCATACTTTCTCATTTTCATATTTAATTCATTTTATTTTTTTCATTTAATTGCATTGTTTTCTCCATTTTATTTAAAATAGTAAAAAAATTTTAAAAATTCTGAAAATTTTTATACAAAATTTTATTAATTTTCAGAAACCAAAAACATTTTTATTTTTATTTTTTTTGCATTAAAAAATATTTTTAAATCATTTAAAAGTTTATTTTTAATTAATTAATGAGAATTAATTAATTAAAAATACTTTTAGGTATTTAAAAAATCACCAAAAAATTCATGAAACCTTTAAAACATTTAGAAACATTGTCCAACCCTCAAACCAAATTTCTTTTTTGATCTTAATGCATTTTGACAATTTTTCATGGAATTAAAATCATTTCAAGGCATTATTTTGATCCAATCTTTGAAAATTCATTTCTGCCTAACCATTGAGAGTTGGACTTTGATTCTTTTTGCATTGTGTCTTGCATATCATGTAGTTTGTAGGATTAAATTGGCATGAATTGATCTTGCATTTTCAATTTGTTTGACATTTTTCTTGACAAGGTACCTTAAAACCCTAACATTCTTAAGAAATTCATAACCCTCACTAGGTTAAGAATTGGATCCTCTCCTTTGGGCAGTGAGTTTGTATAGGTTTAGGGTTCCCCTTGATGCATTTTCAATTTTTTATCTTGATGTTTGCTTATGATTTTGGTTTTTGTTTGGTGCATTGATCATAAACCCTAATTTGCGCTTCCTTTTGCATTCATCTTGCATTTGCTTGCATACCATGACTTGCCATGACATTTTATGCATCCATTTGATTCATAATACATCTTAGGACATATTAGAAACATGTTTGATCATTGCATCTTGCATTTGCCATGTTGTATGCCATTTGCACTTCATAACTTTTCATGTATGATCATGGTTCTAAGCATGCTTCTCTTGCATCCATATGTTCATATGATCACCCCCATGCTTTGTTTCATGTTTGCACCATCTCATAGCATCATTATCATCACACATATGCTTCTGATTTTGCTTTGCATCATCACATTGCATTCCATTTGCATTGCATTCCATTCCTTTACTAACTTTTCAGGTGGTAAGTCTCTTTGAGAAGTGAATTTGCCTTCACTTCTCACAATTTCTTTTCATCTCTCTTATGAATCATTGCTGCTTTTTGTCTTGTGCTTGAGATTGAGCTTGCTCATTCTTCTTCATCTTACTTTCTTTCTTCAAGTGACTTGACTTCTTGAATGAAGCAAGTTACTTTGTTTCTCTTTGCTCCTTTCATCTGCTTCCTGGTGGTTTCCTCTGAAGATTTCTCTTGTAAACCTCACAAACCTTAGGAACAACCAAGCATGATAATGATTAAGGTTTTGATTAGTCCCCTATTAGTTTTCACCTTTGTGTCATCCTTTGTGTCTCTCTTCTCACCTCATAATCAAGGACTAAACCCTAAAGGCTTTAAGG
Organism: Lathyrus aphaca; assembly: GCA_963966055.1. NCBI lineage: Eukaryota > Viridiplantae > Streptophyta > Magnoliopsida > Fabales > Fabaceae > Lathyrus > Lathyrus aphaca. The sequence goes on along the minus strand of OZ014522.1, from coordinate 133,507,957 downwards.
CTTTGTGATTAAGTTTATGCCTGCATCCTTCTATTAGGATGGAGTGTATAACTTTAATCCTAAGTGTTAAACCCTTAATGTGTTTAAATCCTTTAATCAATTCACTTAATAATCATCAAGACATCAAGCTTGTAACTTGGGCCTTGCACTAGGGTTCTATTTCTTCCTTAACTGGTTAAGAAGGACTAACCCTAGTGTTAATGGACAAGTCCCCCTCAAGTTGTCTTACAAACCATAAAAATCACTTCTTCTTCTTATCATTAACTAAAATCCATTTAATAAAGGCTTTGTTTTGTCATGAGGTTAATCCCTAATCATGGATTAAGTTGAGGAGCTTTCCTCAGCTTAAACATTCTCATCTATTATCCTTCTATTAGGATGGTGTAATGAGTCTGTTTAATCCCTGATTATGGCTTAGTCTCATTACTTAACACTAAACAAAAACAACAAAAACATCTAAATAATCACAAGAAGGTTAAATGATCTTAATCCTACACCAGGGTAACTAGGTGTGAGAAGCTGACTTCACACTTAAGGTATTCTCATTACCCCTAATCAGAGGGAAGATGTGATGAGTTTACTAAATCCATTGGTTTAGGCCTAAGCTCATTAACTTATGACAAACTTTCAAAAGCAATAAAAGACTGAAAACTCAAAAACAAACAATAATCGTCTCCTACGGGATTCTTTTCTCATCTCATTCACTCACAAACGAGAACCTGCTTCTTCCGTCTAATGCAAGACAGTTCGCACCTGAGCCAGACAGGTCATACACTTGAGCATAGACAAGTAAGCAGTTCACAAGTCAATTCACCTTTCAGTCTCTTTGGGTCGAACTACGGTGTTCTGACTTCCTCATTGCACGAGAGGATACGTAGGCATAACTTAACAGTTATCGAACAAAAGTCTCTGTGTATTCCCCCTCCTCCCAGCTTTATTCTTAGCCTCATGATCTTGAGCATTTCATTCCTTGTCCTTACACTGACACTATACATATCACACATCACTTTCTTTTTACACTGACACCTGTACATCCTTTTCCAGCTCCTTATACACAAATTGCACTGACACTACCCCTTTTAAACACAAATCTTTTAAGCGTGGATCCCGTCGAGTACGGCGGACAATCTGGGTGCTAATACCTTCCCAGGTTGTAACCAACCCCCTTTCTCAGTCTCTCTGGTTCGCAACCGTCTTATCCATATTTTTCTAGGTCTATGCAGCATTACCTTTCCTCCGGGATAAAAATGCCTAGCTGGCGACTCTATTCATTCCCTGTGAGTTCACTCCTGTGTGTTCTCACATCCTCCTTTCGCCGACCGTTCGCGTCTGTACCTTTATCTGGGCCATTCCCATCTATCGGGAGCGACAGTAAGTGTGAATGGAAACATCACAAGTCGTTTTGCCTCCTCTGAATGACCTTCGATCTTCAAAGAAGTTGTGGTAGTAAGAAATCTCTGAAGATGCTTATTTGCATCCTCATTGATTCTTCCAGAGAAAGGTTTGCTCTCTAACTGGCAGATAGTAGATGGATGCAACTGAAAGTGTGCTACATTCACCGGTTGATTAACAATCGTCATCCTGTTAGGTTGAGCATTTGCCCCTCCGTAATCCCCTAAGAGTCTCTCTGCAACAGGTTGATTCCCTGCCATGTTGTTGAATTCTGGGTCAGTTTCTCTGTCTGAATCAGAGTCACTGTGCTCCGAGTGAACGAATATATAGTCCTCAGTTTCCTGATACGGGACACTTGAACTAGTCTTAGCCAGACTATCAATTCTTGCCTTGCGGCATCTCTCGTGCAAAGCTCTTTCTGGTTCTGTGTCAAAAGAAAATTTAGCTGAGGCCTGACCTCGCATAAACAGTTAGACACGAGTTAGAAAACAAAATTTCAATAACACTAAAATGATATACAGAGAAAAAAAAAGTAAAATTTTAGTCGCAGAGCAACAAAATTCCAATTGATATAACACAAACAACTTAGTTCTTTGGCAGTCCCCGGCAACGGCGCCAAAAACTTGATCGGAAAATAGCAAGTTTACTATTTTTACCGATGTAGTAATAGAAGGGAATAACCCCAAATATCGATCTCAAGGACTGCTTAATAAAATAAGTTCTCAATGATTAATTTCAATTGGACAAAAGTTATGGTTTAAAGGTTTGAATTTAGATTAAATAAACTAAAGATATTAAAACATAGACTAAAACAAAGAGTTTTTACTAATATGAAAGTAATGCCAGGGACGGTGTATGATCCGTAGTGCAAGGACTCAATGGTTTCTTAATTTTACAGAGATATGCTTTAAAAAGTGTCTTTCCTAAGTCGATAATGTTTTTCCAAAATTCCTTTAAAGAAAAACCATTGGTATTCTTCCTCGACCTTGATTCCTCAACGGTCAAAGAAGAATATCAAGCAATAATTCTGACATAAAATGGTTTTCACAAAAATATCCCAATTCCTCAGTAATATTTATCGCGATAAAATTTATGCAACAAGGTTAGGATGGTTGGTCAGACCAAATCCTAACCACAATCAACTATCCCATTTTCCAACAAAGACAAAGCGTTAAGGACGTTGCATAAAATAAAGAAACGGATTTAAAAGCATAATCTCAAAATGAAGAATTCAAATTTTCATTACATAAAGCAAATCAGGGACACCCCCCTGGCATTGGGGGGGTTTAGCCACTCATGTTCATAACTGAAATAAAAACAGAGCAAGAAAATTGAAACATTACAATTAACGTAGGATTCGTTGGATCGTCAATCGCTTCCGCTCTTGATCAATCCTTCTTCTCCCGTATTCGTTCCAATCCAAAATCCCCAAATCAAAAAGTTCTCCATTACAGTAATAAGTGTTAAATATAAATCAGTCTTCCAAAACACCGCAAAAAGTCCGAAATACCCTTGCAGCAACAAAACATAAGATTTTCTTCTGGTCTTCACAACACGGGTCGTGTTATGTAACACGGGCACCCGTGTTGTGCCTCTGGTTCCGCCCAATGCCTCTTCTTCATCAGATGCTATGACACGGGCCGTGTTGTACAACACGGGCAACCGTGTCACAGCTCTGACTTTTTCCTTTTCTTAACAAATCTCCTTTTCTTCTGGTATTCACAACACGGGCCGTGTTGTACAACACTGGCACCCGTGTTGTGCCTCTGACATCCCATTTTGCTGTCGTCTTTCATGCTTGGATCATCTCTTCGGACGCGTCGAACAACCGATTACATATTGACCTGAAAAACACATCAAAAACAACCACATAACCCATTCCAAAGATAAAAACAGAATAAAACGATTAAAACTAACTTGCATGCTATATTAAGAAAACTACGACAAAACATGAACGAAATACTTCAAACAAACACAATTAGACTCAAAGGACACTGAAAACCGGCTTGAAAACTACAACTAAATATCACTGATCTGCTAGGTAGTTGTTAGAGGTGGGAAGTTTACTTCCTTGCGATATAGTTAATCCGTGGAATGGAATCCCTTAATGGATGACCGTGACTCGTACTCATCCTGGTGTGGCTGGGCGGGGAAAGTATCTGTTAGGATAAGTAATTAGTGACCCGTGCTCATCCTTGTGTGGCTAGGAGGGGAAAGTTACTTTGTGGTAAGGTACCGTGACTCGTGTTCGTCATGGTGTGGCTGGGCGGGGAAAGTACCTTAGTTAGATAATGAGTGACCTGTACTCATCCTTGTGTGGCTGGACGGGGAAGTTATCTATGCATTGAGGATCAAGTGACCCGTGCTCGTCTTCTATGGCTATGGCTAGGCGTGGAAATATGCCTCCAATCACCTTGTGTGTGTGCTCCGTTGTGTTACTTGGATGTCTCTAGTTTATGTGAACTCGAAATCTAGGTTTCCCCCGACTCGAGTAGTGGCTAGTTTCGACCTTTTAGAGCTGAGAGAACTCAAAGATAGGGAACTCACTAAGATGTTTTATCTCACCCCATGTGGATGTCGTTATTTCAGGTACTTCAGGTTCCGCAAAGGGTAAAGATAAGGCGATTTGATTATCTTTGCTTGTTTGATAACTTCTTCCGCTGTGGACTTTTGATATCTTCGAATCTAGTTCTTAGATTTTTATTTTGTGGATATCTTGTATCATTTATAGCCGTTTTGTATAAGTACCTTATGTTGTAGTGACTATATTTATATAATGTGTACTTAAGAACTTGTTGTATTTCAATACCAAAAACTTAATTTTTATATATGAAAAATATGCTTGAAGTATGTCTTGTATATATGGGTATTACAGTTGGTATCAGAGCAGGTCGTATCCTCGACCTAGCCTTGGAATACTATAAGTGTTTCCTTCCGTTCATATACGTTAACTTGCGATAGGACTAAATGTTATGTTTATGGTATTGAGCATGATCAACTTAATCATGTTTTGATGACATTTGGGAATATGGTTGGTAGGCGTGGAACTCGTGGTCGACCCAGTGTCACTCCTCCTGTTAATGATCAGCCGAGTGGTGAAGGGAATGCTCATATGTTCCAATTAATACAACAAATGCAGCAACAACAACATCAATTCATGTAGGAGTTGATGCACCAGATGAATGGGGGTCTTCATCCTCAAGTGGTTACTCCTGAAGCTGGAGATGGAACATTCTGAGACTTCTTCCGCATGAATCATCAGGAGTTTCATGGTGGATTGGATCCGGTTAAGGCACATGAATGGGTAACCAGAATGGAGAGAATTTTCCAGATTGTGATTTTTGGTGAAGAAGACAAGGTTACTTTTGCGTCCCATTTGCTAAAAGGTCTTGCTGCTAGGTTGTGGGAAAATGCTTCAAATCTTATGGCGGTGCAAGGAATTCCAAGAGTGTGGCAACAATTTAAGACAATCTTTATGGAGAAGTACTTTCCGAGTTGCTTGAGAACCCAAAAAGAATTTGAATTCCAATAGCTTAGACAAGGGAGCATGATTGTGTCCAGTTATGTAGAGAAGTTTGAAGACATGACGACTTACTCTAGGGAAGCCATGTATGCTCCATAAGAAAGATGGAAGATTAATCAATTCTTGTTTGGTTTGAGGGCTGAAAACTCTCATAGTGTATCTCAAAGGGAGTTCACAACCTATTCCGAGTTATTAAGACAATCCTATGTCGCCGAACATAGTTTGAAGAAAGTGCAAACCGAAGCAAGTGATCGAGGAAGAGCTAGCCAACCTTTTAGGCCAAGGCCTCAACCTTTCAAAGGGAAACAAGTTCAAAGTGTCGGACCTAACACTCCACCAACGTGTAGGTTGTGTAGCAAGCGTCATTTTGGTAATTGTCACGGTGGAGGATTAAGGTGTTACAATTGTGATGGAGTGGGCCATATGTCAATGGACCGTACCAAGCCAAAGAATCAAGTTCAAGCAAGAGTTTACACTATGGATGCTAGAAAGACCAAAGCCGACAACTCTCTCATTGCGGGTACATGTCTTGTTAACAATCATCCTTGTCTTGCTTTATTTGATTGTGGGGCTACGCATTATTTTATATCTTCTAGTTGTGTGAAGCGACTTGGGTTGCGAGTGTTTCCTTTGTCTCCTCCGATGGTGGTTACTATCGCTATGGGTGAAACCGTCGAGACACCCCTTAGGTGTGAGAATTGCACCTTGTTCGTGGTTGGTAGAATTTTTCAGATTGATCTCATTTGTCTACCTCTTAAGAAAGTTGATGTTATCCTGGGAATGGACTGGTTGTCTACCAATTCTGTGTTTATTGGATGCGAAGAAAAGTTGATCCTTATTCCATCCATTGAAGCACCTTCGAAATATGTGTTGAAAAAGATCTTAGAAGGTACGGTTAGAATGGTAAATTTTTTGTTTGAACAAGAGAAGTCTGTTTTTCTTGTCCTCACTAAAGAGGAGAGAAATGGCCACCAAGTTTTGAATATTCTGATTGTTTGTGAATTTCCTGATGTCTTCCCCGAGGATGTCACTTCCTTACTGTAACACGGTGGGAGAACTGACTTTAGTTATGTTGCGGATAACAAGAGTCGCCACCGACTTTTATTTTATCCAAAGGAAAGGCATAAAAGAACAGGAAATACCTTTTAAAAGATTTTTGGGTCCGGGGGGTAGGTTATGTAAAGGGAAGGTGTTAGCACCCTTTACATCCATGGTTATCCATGGGCTCTTAGTTACTTAGCTCACTTTAAAATGTTTTTGAAATGTGAAGTGTGTGAATAGAAATTTTCTTAAGTGTTTTATAATGATCCATGTACGGATATATATAAAACCTTTGTTTTGAAAATTTGTTTGAAAATATGAAGTGTTTGAAATGTTTTGAAGAGTGAGCAAGTACATAAGAGGAACCTACCCTAAGTTAAGTCTTTTCTGTTCTTGAATATCCTTTAAGTGGTAAGACTATCCCTATTATTAAGGAATAGGTAGTCATTACCTTGGATGTGTGAGGGACAAGTGAAGGGACATCTGTTTATTTAGGCAACTGTGAGGTGTATAAGCAATTTGAAGGGACTTATCATCTTTATTCGAAAGGGACAAGATCATTACTAAGGCAACATTCAAAGGGACTTGATCTTTTTATCTGTTTAGGGACTAGATGATATAAGATGAGGGACTTTGCTTTATACACCCTACTTGACCTTTTGTTTAGGCAACATGAGAGGTAACCCTTAAGAAGTGAGATGTCGATCCAGGATCGACTTACGTGTGTGAGTGTACCAATTTAAATATTTATCTTTAAATTTAATGAGCTAAATTCAAATTTTAAATACAAACATATCTTGCCCTCCCTATTTTACTAACCATAGCATTTAAAATAAATAATAAAAATTACTACTACAAATATTACATAAGGGATACAATTACATAATAATAATAATTAAAATAAATTAAATAAGATAAATAATAATAAATAATTGGGTTAGTAACAATAATAATAATAAAAATCATATAATATATATAAATAAATGAACGGGGTTAGTAATAATAGCATAAATAAGAATAAAATAAATTAGCATAATAATGAATAATAAATTAAAAGTTCAAGTTTTAATAAACAATTATTTTTTTAAGATTTTAAGAAGAAAAATAAACAATTCATACTATATACTAATTATTATAAAAAATTTAAATTTATATACATGTTATAAAAATAATGGTTAACTATAATTAAATAAACATATTATAAAAATAAATTATATTTATAAGATCAAATTAGGATTTTTTTATTGTTTTAAACATAATCTAAAATTATTTACATGATTTTATATAAAACTATGGATAATGATAATATAAACAAATAATTACAATAAAGAAAACATAATTAACATTTATATAAAATAATTAGGGTTTTAGAAAAAATGTTATTAGGATTAATCATAATAAATTAGGGTTTACTTATTTTTCTACAAATTAAATCAAATTAAATCAATTTATTCACAAATTATATATATACATACATATTATAAATAAAAATATTTTTATAAAAGAAAATATGAAGTTTTTAAGAATATTGAATAAAAGTATTTTAATGATATTTATAAATTGTATTTGATAATTTAATAAAATAGAAATAATTAAAATAAGAAAATAATGAAAAATTGCTCAAAAAGAAAGGACCTGGGATTTGAACCCAGGTCCCTTACCTCCAAACGCAGCATCAAAACCACTCTGGCCAGCATGCACTAGTGATAAAGATTGAGATCCTGGTGCTTTTGTTCCATATCCTGTACAAATTACAACAAAACAAAAAATAACACAAAAAGGGCCTGGGGGGGTTTCGAACCCAGGACCCTCACACGACAAGCAAACACTTTTACCATCCAGCCAGAAGGGCGCATCTGCTATACTATCCATAACAAATTATAATATATTAAGTCATGTAATAAATGAGAAAATGTAGCAAAAAGAATGCTGCCTCCAGGAATCGAACCCAAGCCTTGAAGCAATACACGCGCATCCCTCACCACTGGGCTAGGCAAGCTTCTGTGAAACAAATTAACAACAATACAATAAAATATTAAGGCAAATATTTGAATTCCAGAATGCGCGCCAAGGTCTTCGTCTTCTTCCTGGCTACCTTCGAATTTTGCTGCGAATTCACCTACGCATTTTCCTGCGAGTTCTTGATATTCATAACCTGCGAATTTCAAATAGCAAGCAAACAGTACAATTTCTTCCAATTGATTAGGGCATTGTGATTCCCAGAGCTTACACAATCATCCTATGTTTTTCAAATTCATTTATATTAGGTTTAATGTGAAGCCCTAAAAGCTTGGCCGAAACCCTAAAAATGGTAGATTGCTCATTCTGTATCAAAATTCAAATCAAAGCATCCAGAAACAATGGTTAGTTCATCACAAACAAGAATCAATGATCAAATGCGATTTATTTTACACTAATGTATGAAAACGAAAAACTCATGAATGTCAAAATAATTTGATTCGGTTTGGCCAATTCACGGGCTTTTAGATGCATATGACCATTGGTATATGTTCAGAGATGTTCAAGGAAGGGATTGATGTCCTTATTTCACCTGAAAAACCACAAAAAGTCAGAAACCGAATTTCAAATTTTGATGAACTTTGAACTTGTGAAACTTATCCTTGAGGCTGCCAATTTCGTCCCTGTGCATTGTGTTAGGTTTGTATACTTATAGTTGAATGAAACTAGGTCAAAAAATTGGATGGTTGTTTGGACTTTTTGGATTCAAAAGATTGAAAAAGATCATGGCTTGAATTTCAAATATTTTTGAATGAAACCTTTCTATCTTAAGACAATCATCATCAATTGCATATCAATCTGATCCAATTCATGTTTATGACTTTCTAGAATCAAAATATATTTTAAATCTTCATATTTTATATTTTATTTGAATTTAAAATGATTTTTAATATAAAAAATCATAAAAAATAAAATAAAATAATGGAAATATTAAATAAATTTCGTGCATGATGTCATGGAACACTTTGGGTCACAAAAAGTTCAGCCCATTTGAAGAATTATGGTTTTAAGACCCTATTTTCTTCATAAACCACCCAAAAATTTCCCAACTTTTCAAGGACACAAATCCTTCAATTTTAATGCCATGAGGGTGTTCTTGGACATTTTGGAAAGCTTAAAGAGTCCTCTAACCAACCCCATTGGTTTCATGTCCATATCATTTACCATTCTCAAGTTATGCCCTTTTGAAGTTGTTGACTTTTTGTTGACTTTTAAAAGGACCTATAATGTCTTAGCTCATACCTTCCAAATGAAGCATTTTTGGGCTTGGCTTGTGAGACACAAAGTTGTAGAGAATTCAATTTCCTTCAAAATGAGCTTTGGATGGGAAAAATTTGATGAAGCATGTGAAAGTTATGGCTGGTCAAAGTTCAGTTGACTTTTCCTGAGGAAACCCTAATTTAGAAACTCCTGATTCTTGATGATCTGAAATCTCCTTGATGAATCATGATCAACCCTTGATAAATGATGAATTTTACTTCATATACTTGATGTTGGCAAAAAATCATGAAGTTTGACTTTGGTTTGACCACAGTTGACCTCAGTTTGACTTTTTAATTGCTTTGACTGACTTTGACTTATCTGATCATTTGACTGAGCAAACCTTTGGGAAAAGTCTTGAAACTTTTCACGGGGATTATTAAACACATATAAGATGTTATGAAGCTCACTTGAAGTCTTGGAAGTCCATTTAGCCTGATTAAAGTCAAAACCCTAGTTTTGGATGCACTGCTTAGGAGGATGCATTGTCTGAGGGAATTGTCAAATCTTCTGACTAATTGTGAACTTTGTGAACCTTGTAAACCTCATAAGATGTCTTGTGAACCTCATAAGATGTCTTGTGAACCTTGTGAACTTCATAAGATGTCTTGTGAACCTTGTGAACCTCATAAGATGTCTTGTGAATCTTGTGAACCTCATAAGGTGTCTTGTGAACCTTGTGAACCTTATAGTACACAAAGTCTTGTTTTGTGAGGGCAGATTTTGGGGTGCAACACTTACCTCCGGTGAGGGAAGTTGAATTCTCAGTTGACCTGATACCAGGAACGATTCCTATATCTATTTCCCCTTATCGGATGGCACCGGTCGAGTTGAAAGAATTGAAGGATAAATTAGAGGATTTGATGGCAAAGCATTTTGTAAGACCCAATGTTTCACCGTGGGGAGCTCCTGTTTTGTTGGTAAAGAAGAAGGACGGTGGTATGTGGTTGTGCATTGATTACCGTAAGTTGAACAAGGTTATTATCAAGAATAAATACCCCTTGCCGAGGATAGACGATCTCCTTGACCAATTGAAAGGAACTTGTATGTTCTCAAAGATTGATATGAGGTTGGGCTATCACTAGATTCGTGTGAAAAGTTCTAATGTTCCGAAGACTGCATTTAGAACCCGTTATGGTCATTATGAATTATTAGTGATTCCTTTCAGTGTGACGAATGCTCCAGCTATTTTTATGGACTACATGAGTCGGATATTTCAAGATTACTTAGATCAGTTCGTGGTGATCTTTATCGATGGCATTCTTATCTATTCTCATACTCCACAAGAGCACGAAGAACATTTGAGGATTGTTCTATCGGTACTGCAAGATAAGAAACTTTTTGCCAAGTTTAGCAAGTGTGAGTTCTGGATGTCAGAAGTCAAGTTTCTTGGACATGTTATATCTCATGGAGGTGTAGCAGTGGATCCATTGAAGATTGAAGCCGTGATTAATTGGGAGAGACCGAATAATGTTTCAGAAGCGAGAAGTTTCTTAGGTTTGGCAGGATACTACAGAAGGTTCATTACAGGTTTTTCTCAGATGGCGTTACCATTAACTAAGCTTACAAGAAAGGACTTCGCTTACAAATGAGATTCTAGTTGTGAGCAAAGTTTCGTGTGGTTGAAGGAGAAATTGACGACTGCTCCAGTTTTGATCATCCCCGATCCTACTAAATCTTACGAAGTATTTTGTGATGCTTCTAAGATGGGATTAGGAGGTGTTCTTATGCAAGAAAGTCAAGTTGTATCTTATGCTTATAGACAATTGAGAGTCCATGAAAAGAATTATCCAACTCATGATTTGGAGCTGGCGACCGTGGTGTTTACCTTGAAAGTGTGGCGACACTATCTGTATGGTATGTGTTTTGAGATGTTCAGTGATCATAAGAGCTTGAAGTATCTCTTTGATCAGAAGGAATTAAATATGAGACAAAGAAGATGGATGGAGTATTTGAAATATTATGACCTTGAATTGAAGTACCATCAGGGAAAAGCGAATAAAGTGGCAGATGCTTTAAGTAGGAAAGTGATTCATAGTGCCGAGTTGATGGTGTTGGAATATGCATTGTTGGAAAAGTTTCAAGACCTTAATCTTCAGTTTGTTTGGACTCCGAATGGTGTAATCATGGGAAATTTGAATATCAATTCTACCTTGAGGAATGAGATTCAACAAGCACAAGTTCTAGATGAGAAGTTGAATGGGATTATCCTATTCAACCAAAGTATTTGCATTCCGAATGATGATGTGTTGAAGAGAAATATTCTGGAGGAAGCCCATAAAGGTTCTTTTATGATGCATCCGGATTCTTCGAAGATGTATCAAGGCTTGAAGAAAGAGTATTGGTGGTCCAGAATGAAAAAGGACATTGCGGTATTTGTGTCTGAATATGCGGTGTGTCAACAAGTGAAGATTGAGCACCAAAGACCGGGCGATTTGTTGCAACCTTTGGACATCCCAGTTTGGAAGTGGGGTAGTATCTCTATGGACTTCGCAGTGGGTTTACCGAGTACTCAAGGTGGTTATGACATTGTTTGGGTGATTGTGGACCAATTAACGAAATCCGCGTATTTCTTAGCCGTTAAGACTACGTAAAAGGCAAGTCATTTTGTGAGGTTGTTTATTGCTGAAATTATGAGATTTCATGGTGTCCCGTCTAGTATTGTGTTGGATAGAGATCTGAGGTTCACTTCGAGGTTTTGGAAGGTGTTCCAACAAGCCATGGGTACGGATTTGCGTTTGAGTACTTCTAATCATCCTCAAACGGATGGTCAGACGGGGTGTATTATTCCAACGATGGAAGATATGTTAAGGGCACGTGTTTTGGAAAGTAAAGGAAATTGGAAGGAACTTTTACCATTGATAGAATTCTCTTACAATAACAGTTACCATGCGAGCATCGGAATGGCTCCGTATGAAGCTTTGTATGGAAGAAAGTGTAGAACTCTGTTGTGTTGGCCAGAAGTGGGTGAAAATGGGATTTTGGGACCCAAAGTTATTCAAGAGACTATGGAAAAGATTCAGATGATTTAAGAAAAGATTAAGCAAGCCCAAGATCGTCAGAAGAGCTATGCTGACAACCAAAGGAGACCTTTGGAATTTGATGAAGGTGATCATGTGTATTTGAAAGCCAACCGACACTTTCAGATGACCATGAGGGATCAGTTTAATGTGCAGTAACTCTCCCACTTTGTTATGCACTTTTCCCTTGGCAACCAAGCGATAAGTCGGTAACGACAGATACAGCTCACAAGATGAAATGCCCTGAAGCAATAATGAATGCATAACTGTTAATGTGTATAAAAGTCAATTAAAATAAATGTTATAATTTAAATAAAATAAATATGAGCTAATTACCTCGGGAATTATTTTTTGACAATTGATACTATCTTTGTCACTAACACCTTTCATCTCGGAACCACGCTTTTCTGCCTCATATCTCTCTTTATCCTTTTGCAATTTGCGGACTTGCGCTTTTAGTTCCTCCAATGATTTAATTACTTCTTGGTTGCTTGGATTTTTTTCTTTGGTTGTTTATAGAAGGAAAATGGAGTCACACCATAACCTTTACCTCTCACCCGACCAGAATACTCAGGAACATTTACTACTCGACTAAGAATGCTCCTGCTATCCTCGTCACCGGTGGTGGTTAAGGATTGAGATAGAGTCTCTTGAAAATCATTAGTGGGGATTAAAAATTAATTATATTTAAATAAAATTTTTATTAACTTAAATACATAATGTTATATTTACACATTCGTCATAAACGTGTTGGACACGAGCTTCCTTCCACAAAACATGTTCTGGAAGTGATGATGCTTCACTTTTCGACTCTACTAAATGAATATTGATATAAATAATAACTTCATCAATTATAACACAATAATACAATTCATAAAATCATACCATTTATATATACGTACCAATTTTTGCTCTAACCGTGCATATCCCAAACACCCTTTTTTGTATGGATACACAGGTTTTTCTACTCTTTGGCGATTCTTGGCACTCAAAGCCTGGATAAACAAGTTTAAGTCATTTCAGAACAAACTAATGCAACAAGTATATAATACAATTAATAGACATGAAAAGATAACATTACATTGAATTCTTTGGTTTTCCGCTTGGCTATAAAATTGGCCATTCTTCCGGTGAAATCAAATCCACATACAATTGTGGAAGGTCTGCTTCAACAAAAAATTTTTCCTTATCTTTTAGATATTTTATTGTTAATAAGGCTCTAAACCCTCTGTGTCTCTTTCCGGCCATTTGAAGAAAATAATCCTTCTGACTTTCTTCAATATTAAAGGACCTTTGTTTAAAAAAAAAAACACATATAAACATAAAGTGTGTTAGTATAAGTAAATTAAAGACTTAATCGTCAACAAAAATAAAATAACATCAATCATATTTGGTAAGTACCTTTATCTCAGTCCATATCCTATCTTTACAATATTTCAGTGATGGATTCCTCCAATTATCATTAGTAATAGGAATGTACTGGCAGGTAAGTGAACCAATATATGAAGACAACTTTGAACTATTAGACTCAATCATTTGGTTATCATCATTCCAATGTACATCATATTTGATCCCTTTATCCCTAGCATGGATGATTGACTTCATTATTGTGATTCCTCTTTTTATTTCACTTTCTACATTTGAAGGTGCATCCTTAGCTTCATTTGTATCATTATGTGTCTTGCTTGTGTCCTCCCCCTCGTTACCAGCCATTTGACCTGTAAGAAAGAAAAAAACAAAAATTAAATGACAAATATAAAAATCCATAATCCATAATTCATTAAATGATATAATCTATATATAAAATGACAACTAATTAATATTATTGAATGATATAATCTATTATTTTATAACTAGTACCTTTTTTAGGCACATCTCTTTCTTTTCTTGGTTGGAATATGTTCTACCCGTCTCTTAACAACACAGGCGATTGGATTGATCCAAATACCCTCATTGTGATCATTTCTAGTAAATGATTCAATATCACCATCAATATCACCTTGATCATTTCTAGTAAATGATTCAATATCAACATCAATATTACCTTGATCTCCAATGTTATCATCAATTACTTTGTTCGATAAAAGAACTATAGACCACTTTGTACTTGTCGGATCATTAACATAGAACACTTGTTTAGCTTGAGAGGCTAGAATAAAAGGCTCATCTTTGTACCCTACCCTATTAAGATCCACTTGCAAAAATCACGACTTATCTATTTGTATGACATTATTTTTTTCAACCCACTTGCAACGAAAAATAGGAATCTGAACCTTCTCATAATCAAACACCCAAATGCACTCGATAACCCCAAAATATGACAATTTTGCAAATGTGAGGTTTAAGTCTTTCACACTTGAAATGTGCATTGCTTCAGCTACCAGAGTGACACCACTATTTTGCATCGTACTTTTATCATCTTGTTCTTTGGTATAAAATGTGTATCCATTAATTGCGTATGCGCTATAAGAAAACACAACCATACTTGGACCATATGCCAAACATCTCAATCTTTTTGTTATTGAAGCGGGATCTGAATAATACTTTGCATAAACATTATCCTTAAACCAAGTTATGAAACTATGATTGTGCTTTCGTACTATCCAATTCACAGTTCTATTCGGATTCAAACCTCAGAGAACATCCTTGTGCATTTCCACATACGGCTCAACCTCATTCTCATTATGCAGAACATACAAATGCACTTGATCTCGTTCACCCCTTGATACTGTCACAACTTCATTTCTAATTAACTTTTTCCTACTTTTTTTCTCTCGACAATATGAGATTTGGGGAGTCCAATTGATTGTACATTGGACATACATTTAGTACAAAACTCAATCGCTTCTTCAACAATGTATCGTTCGACAATACAACCCTCTGGTCATCTTCGGTTTTTCACACACCCTTTTAATATTTTCATATAATGTTCAACAGGGTACATCCATCTTATATAAGCCGATCCACACAATTGAGTCTCTTTTACTAGATGAACAACTAGATGAACCATTATATAAAAAAACAAGGGAGGAAAATACATTTCAAGATCACACAAAGTAATAACTATTTATTTTTGCAATGTCGGTAAGATCGCGAGATCGATCACCTTACTGCAAATTGACTTGAAGAAAAAAACACAATTTAGTTATTGCATTTCTTACTTTTTTAGGAAGAATAGAACATATACATATTCGTATAAAATGTTCCAATATAACATGGCAATCACGTGTCTTCAAACACTTTAACTTGAGGTCTTTCATAGACATAAGTCTTCTGATATCTGAAGTGTATCCTTCTGGAACTTTAACTTGACTTAGAGATTTACACAATATCTTTTTCTCCTTTCTAGATAGTGTATACATAGTAGGTGGTAGATATGTTCGTTTTCCTTTCTGCAATGGTCCTAGTTTAGTTCTTATCCCCATCGCTACCACGTCCTTTCTTGTTTTAAGGCCATCCTTATACTTTCCTTGTATATTGAGTAGCGCACCAATAACACTATCAAATACATTCTTTTCAATATGCATAACATCGAGAAAATGTCTTACATGCAACGCCTGCCAATATGGCAGATAAAAAAAATCGACCTCTTCTTCCACCCACTCTTAACAAGTGTATGTGCAAAAGGATTTCCAAACTGAGTACTCACATCTTTCATCTTTTCAAAAATTTGATCACCTGTCAACATAGGTGGAACTCTACCTTGTTTTGGCTCTCCATTATGTTTTTCTCCACCCACGATAGTGATGATTAGAATTTAAGAATCTACAATGACCGAGAAAGACATTCTTCTGACCAAAATTCAATCGCGTCGAATCTGTTTTACCTTCACAAATAGGACACACATCTTGACCTTTTATGTTGTACCCTGATAGATTTCCGTATGCTGGAAAATCGTTAATTGTGCCAAACAACATCGCCCTAAAGTTGAAACTTTCTTTCCTATACCCATCATAAACCTCCACACCGTTCTCCCACAAAAACTTTAAATCTTCGATTAAGGGTGCCAAGTATACGTCTATGTCATTCCCTAGTTATCTAGGCCCAGAAATTAACATAGATAACATCATGTACTTACGCTTCATACATAGCCATGAAGGTAGGTTATAAATCACAATGATGACAAGCCAAGTTCTATGTGAGATACTTTGAAACTCAGGATAATTCCAAGTGAAGGTTTCTTGCTTCTTTTCCAAATTCAGGATACTCATCATCAATTTTCATCCATTATGATGAATCTGCCGGGTGTCGAAACTTTCCATCAATAATTCTTTCATCTGCATGCCAAGTCAAGTGTCTTGAATCGGTCTCACTACGAAACATGCGTCCAAATCTCGGAATAATAGTAAAAGACCATAAGACTTTTGCTGGAGACAACTTTTTATTATATCAAGAGACACCACATTTAAGACACTTATTTAACGATGCATATTCATTTCAAAATAAGACACAATCGTTTGGACATACATGTATCTTATCATAGCTCATGTCAATAGAGCACAACATCTTTTTGGCCTCATATGTTTGATTGGGAAGAACATTATCCTCTGGAAGCATATCTTTCATCAGGGCCAATAACTCTGTGAAACTCTTATCCGACCATCCATTGCCCACCTTTAAGTTGTACAACTTTAAAACCGCAGACAATCTTGTGAATTTAGTGAAACCATTATACAACGGTTTCTCTCTATTGCTTACCAACCTCTCAAACAATTGGGGACAATCCTTAAGATCATCTTTAAGTACTTCTGTAATCTCTACGACTCGATCATAATCGTATGCATCCGTGCCATTGTCGTTTGAAGTATAAGTCGTATTATCCCTCGGTTCAACATTCCCGTTACTTTTCTCACCATGCATATCCCAACATGTATAACTTCGAACAATTCCATGCCTCTTTAAATGCGATTCCAACTGAGTTGCGTTAACATTACCCACAAAACAACAACCTAAACAAGGACATTTTATTCGACTGGGGTTTTCGCCGTGCGCAACAACAAACTTAACAAATTCCGATACTAAAATGAAATACAATGTATAGTTGTAGAATGAAATACAATGTCTGGATAGGGTAGAATTACCAAGATCCCCTTGTACACGTATCATAAAATGAAATATCATTAATTGACCGATTTTTTAGTCATAACTTGATAAGTGGAAACATGTAATAACAAACAAGCACCTATTCATTCTTCATTTTTTATTTGTCAATTAAATATTTTCTCACAACAAAGCACCAGGTCGACCTTGTTAGACCAGGTCGACCTCCAGGTAAGTGGACAACAACAGAACACCAGGTCGACCTCCTTAGAGGGCAGGTCGACCTGATGATGAACAACAATGGAAATGGCAGCAACAACAACAATGGCAATGTCAGCAACAACAACAACAACAACAACGACTAAATCATCAACAACAACAACAACAATGACTAAACAATGACTAAATCAATGACTAAATCATCAAGAACAACAACAATGAACTAAACAATGAATTACTGTTGTACCCCAAAATTTGCCCTCTGATTTTTAACTCTAACCGA
Organism: Lathyrus aphaca; assembly: GCA_963966055.1. Lineage (NCBI taxonomy): Eukaryota > Viridiplantae > Streptophyta > Magnoliopsida > Fabales > Fabaceae > Lathyrus > Lathyrus aphaca. Next base: position 133,490,160 of record OZ014522.1, on the reverse strand, counting down.
CTTTTTGTTTCGCATTCATTTGCATCATCTTCATAGCATAACATTTTTTTCTTAATATTAGCCGAAATAATTTCTCAGAATTTACAGATAGACTGGTCAAATTAATTTTTTAAATGTGTCTAAAATCAGTGGACGAAAAAATGTCAAATTTAAGTTTGCGAATGTCGGTAATATTAATCTGCGGTTCACGTGGTTTAATTTGACACGCTAAAAATATTTTTACGACTATTTTTGGTCATATGTTGATCATTCTGAGCAGCTTAAACAGTCATAATTTTTATTTCAAAATCCGATCAAACGCTGTATTTTTCCGAGTCATTTATTTCGTGTTGATTATTTTGATGTGTTCATTTTATTTTTTCGAGCACTTTGGCGCCCGATTTTTATTTTTGAGTCCGTTTATTTTTATATTGTGTTTAGAATAAATAAAAAGGAGTATTAGTTTTAATTTTAATTATTTTAATTATTTTAATTATTTAATTTTATTCAGATTAAATTATTATTTTATTGGGTTTCAAAATAAGCACTTGGGCCCATTATCATTAACCCTAATTAGTCCCATATATATACTAACCAGTGTGTGGTTGATGGAAAGAAGAAGAAGGAGAAACAGAGATAAACACGAAAATGTTTGATCGCTATGCATTTACCTCATGCGTACCAAGATTTCTAACATATATGCTCTTTTTTGTTTTTGTTTATTTGTTTCTACTTTTCTCATGGTGCTTACACTACTTTATTTTTCATATGCCTGTCTGTTTCTATATGACACACGTTTTTTTTTTATATATTGTTTCTAATACATTATATGTGTCAGACTACCCATTATTATATAAATGTTACCATAGTTGTTACATCCTAATAATTTTTATTTCATGTAGAATCTCAAATTTTAGTTCTCCATTTTTTTTACGTAGTATTTTCTTATACTCCCTCGATTTCTTTTGTTCATATATATATATATATATATATATATATATATATATATATATATATATATATATATATATAAATAAGTTGTGAATTTTTTTTATATATTATGTAATATGTGTGGATTATTACCGTTTTATTTACAATTTGATTATATTATTCCGATTGGATCGTGTCGATACGCCGTTCGCATGTTTATGTGCATGAGGCGTGACATTCGTGTTGATCCGATCCAGTTGCAATGATCGCAATTTCACGTTAGCAATGTCGTTGTTCTTTTTTTAAAATTCTTATTATTTTTATACATATATTTAGATCTGCACATTTTCTTCATAACTAACTACCTTGATTTTTTTCCTAAACCTTGACGATTTCACCTCAACCATTTTTTTTATATATGTTTTGTTTTATTATATAATAACTATTTTTCAGGTACATTCACATGTGCACGCGTGTCTTAGTGTCAAGAAGGCAAGACTGGTAATCTTGAGGGCATTTTGGCAAAGAAACATGAGTTTTATCTTCTTTTTCCTAATTTCTCCTAATTTCCTCTATTTTTTTTCGTCTCTAATTTCTTAAATTAACTAACCTTAAATATTTAGATTAATTTTATTTATTTATTTTCTAAAAAAAACTCTTAACTTTTTTTTAATTACTTATCTTCATAATCCATTCATAATATTAATTAATTATTTATTTTATTAAATTAATAATTCAATATAGTTTTTTTTAACAACAATTTTTTTTTTATATATTTTCATAAACTTTAATTTTTCATTTCATGTAAACCTTAAAAATTTCTTATAAACTTTAACCGTGTTATTTTCTCTAAACCATAAACTTTTTTTTTCATTAAATTTTAAACCCTGATTTTTCAAAGCCTAATTTTTTTAAAAACCTAAAAAGAAATCTTAAACTTAATTCATTTTTTTTCATAAAAATTATAATTTCTTTTCTTTTAATTTAAATTGCTCTATTTATTTTTTAGAGATAAAATTCTGTAAATATTTAAATTGCGTGGTTAGTAATTTAGGGAATGCAAAGAATAATTGAAAAATAATTTGGACTTAGATCACTAATCATATGATAAATATCTGAAAATAAATATTCACACACGTAAGTCGATCTAAGATCGTCGTCTGCACTTCCTAGGGTATCCCTCTTAGTTACCTTCTTTAAATGGTCAAGTCCCTCGAATATAGGGGTGTCTTAAGCAAAGTCCCTTCACATATAAATCATCAAGTCCCTACAAATTTAAGAGATCAAGTCCCTTCGAGGTTACCTACGGAATAATGATCTTGTCCCTTCGAATAAATGATGATAGTCCCTACGAATTGCTAAAGACACCCCTTAAGTTGCCTTCATTGACCATACGATGACCCTACGCCCGTCCCTTAAAGAAATCCAAGGTAATGACTACCTATTCCTTAATAATAGGGATAGTCTTACCCTTGAAAGAACATATAAGAACATGAATGACTTAGTCTAGGGTAGGTACCCCATAGTTACTTGCTCACATCTTTAAAAAATACTTTTCACACCTCACTATTTGTAACATTTTCAAACAAGGCTTTGTATACATCCATACGAGGATCATTACAAAGTACTTAGAAAATTTCCAATCACACACAACACTTTTCAAAAACAATTGAAGTGAGCTAAGTAACTAAGAGCCCATGGATAACCATGGATATAAAGGGTGCTAACACCTTCCCTTTATATAACCTACCCCTGAACTCAAGTCTTTTAAAAAGTGGTCTTTCCTGTTCTTTTATGTCCCTTCCTTATGGATAAAATAAAAGTCGGGGGAGACTCTTGCTATCCGCAACATGACTAAAAAGTCAGTTCTCCCACCGTGTTATAGAACTGGCGACTCTGCTGGGGAATTACTAAGTAAAAGAGGGGTACCCTTAGGAATTAGATCACTTAAATTGTTTACTTTGTTTGCTTTATATTACTTGCTGGGATTTTTGTGTGAAAGATCCTAACCCGGATCTAGTGTACCCTAGGTAAATGACAATAGACCAAAGAAACTGTACGGCGTATACCAATATGATTGATCTGGTGGCCATAGTTAGTGTGACTTCTTAGTTGGTGCTTATATTCTTTAAGTAAGTTGAGGATAATATGGGGCTTCCATACGTTGTTAATACACTAACTGACCATTAGAACCCTAGTTAACCCATCTTGTCCTTTAGAAAGTAGTGAGATAGCCGGCTTTGGTGAAGACTGAAGTTGGTTGATACTCGATACTACGCTCATTGAGATCTTAAACTTGGAGGGTTTTGGTTGGCAAGTAAGTTTCCTACTGAACAACCACCCTTGGGAAGGATCAGTGATATTGAGATCCCTTAGAACCTGGTTACTTTTGTAGGACAGGATGAACCAACTAAACTTCAGGGGAGGGTATTTACCTTTAAACCTCATGCAAGCCTTCAAACTTAGGGCTATTGTGTGACTTGTTTGTGTGTGCCACATGTTTGTGATTGAGCATAACATCATGACATCATAAGCATATCATTTTCACTAACCATTTCAAGGACTAAAGGATTTATCTTTGTTCTTTGTTGCAGGTCATGGCTTCTGCTCGTAGGAATACTATCCTGATCAACTTTGTAGGAATACCTCCTAAGCTTAAGGAATTGGTCTCTCAAATTTCTGAAAATTCCCAATTCATCAAAAGGCATGGTCACCTACTGGATCTAGTCACTTCAGGGTTCAATGAAGACATGATGAGTGTCCTATTTCAGTTCTTTGATCCTAAACATCATTGCTTCACATTCCCCGACTATCAGTTGGTTCTTACAATGGAGGAGTTCTCCAAACTACTGGGTATACCTATATTTGATCAGAGACTCTTCACAGGCTTGGAGAAGGAGCCTAAACCTGAATTCATTGCTGCAGCCCTACATCTAAAGAAATTAGACATTGTCCTAGAAACGAGAAGTGGAGTTAAGGGTATTCTTGCTAAGGTATTGATGGAGAAAGCTCAAGTGTTCTTGAAGGCTATGAGTTATGATGTTTTTGAGGAGATCCTAGCCCTATTGATCTATGGCTTAGTGTTGTTCCCTAATCCAGACCAGTTCATAGACGTACACGCCATCAACATATTTCTGACTCATAATCCAGTGCCTACATTACTTGGAGATATCTTACATTCTCTTCACACTCGTACTACGAAGGCAAGAGGAACTCTGATGTGCTGCATACCTTTATTGTTTAGGTGGTTTATTTCTCACCTTCCTCGATCAGTGATGAAGAATGAACAAGGGTTAAGGTGGTCTAAGAGGATTATGTCACTTTCTCATTCAGACATTCATTGGTGCTCTCTATCTATGGAGAATGTTACTATCATTGACCATTGTGGGGAGTTCCCTAATGTGCCACTTCTAGGCATGAGAGGGGACATTACCTACAACCCTTCTTTAGTACTACGTCAGTTTGGTTATGCTCATAGTAATGGTCCTCATGACATGCTTATTCAGGGTATTATGTTCGACTACGACAACGATCTTCAGGGTTACCGTCAAAGGTTTATACGAGCTTGGAACAAGGTGAACAAGATTGATAGCAACACTTTGGAGCCAAAGTATTCTATTCCTATGGAGCCTTATCTCAGATGAGTGCGATCTCGTGCTCAGACTCTTATGATGCCATATCTTGCTGTTCTACCAATCACTATGGAGCCTGTTGCTGAACGAGATGTTCCTTATACCATCCTGCATCCAGACATGCCCACTGATTTGGAAGAATTGCAGAAGTCATGGATTCAGTTGAAGGAGCAAAGGGATACTTTTGAGACTCATTTCAGAGCTGGTCAAAAAAGAATTATGGAGCTGACAAGGCAACTTCACGAGGAGAAAAACCTCAACAAGTACCTCCACAAAAAGAGGAAGCGTCCATGGGAGACTTAAAACCCCATACATTTATCTTTTGTACTTTATTGTTATTTCCTTGTAAGCCCAAGGGGCAAAACTTATATTAAATATTTACTAATAAAATTTTGTTTTTGTTTTCTTTAAACAAATTTAAATCCTGCGGTCCTTTGAAACATTGCATAAACATATACATACCATATAATTACATCACAGGTTTCTTATAAACAGGTTTCTCAATCTTCTCGCTATTTATTTCAACAGAAATGGCTCTCGAACAAACTGTCAAGGATCTCCGGGCTCAAAATTCTCAGTTCCAAGAAGTAATCCTGAATTTGTCCAAGGGGCAAGAAGAGTTGAAAGCACTCCTCTCTGAAAATCATGAAGATAACAAGAATGATCAGTTGGAACAATTGCAAGCTGAAATGGAAAAGATAAGGATCCATATGAATGACCAGGTGAACCTTATCCAAAGTTTAGCTCAGGGGCAAGAAGAGCTGAGAACCTTCGTCCACAAACTTCAAAGTAATGGAGTCGGGAATCTAATCATCAGTCAACTTCCGATAAAATAAACTGACTTGGTTGAAAGGAAGATAAGGATAAGAGAAGGAAAGATACAAGCTAATACTGATTATTATTCAGTTGAAGAGAGAAGACCTTGTAAGATTAATCCACTTCGACACAAGGGATATAAAAGACAGTTTATCAAATTCAACACTCCAATGTCGCAAACTTTGCAATGCTTGTTGGAGATGAAGCTAATTTCCTTGGAAAATTCTCCTCAAAATCCTAATACTTCCTCTTCTCGCTATAATCCCAAGGCAAGGTGTATGTATCACTCCAACTGTCCCGGACATGATACTAATAGTTGTTGGACGTTAAAGAATAGGATTCAAGACTTGATTGACGAAGGAATCCTCGAGGTTACGCCAGAAGGCCAAATTGAGTTCTTCTATCGCCCATCAAACATCAAAGCGCCCAGACATCTGGAGTAACCAGTTTAAAGGAAGAGGCTTTGAGAATATTTGAATTTTCATTTGTAATTTCTTTTGTTTGTTTAAACACTTACTATTATGTCAAACTTTTGTTTTCATTAATGCATTGCATATGTTTGTCTTGAATTAATCCATTCGTTTCACTATATTTTGAACTATGCTTCATATTTCTACTTTGTGATAATTAACTCCTGATAAAGCTATAAGCCTGTAGAGGGAGGATGACGAAAACAATACCATAATCTTATGCAATATGTTTTTGAACAAGACTATGCTGACGATGTACAAGCATTGTTTCAATTCCTAAACAATGGAGATATAAGAAAGTTAATCCCTAGTCAACCCTTTTGAACCTATGAAGTAGGAGTTTTATTCTCACGCAAATTAAAACTCTCAATTATAACCTGGGGCAGGGTAGTACTTTGGTTAACTCAATTATGCCAGTTATCCTTCTTGTACACAACTAATGATGGTTCCCTGTAATCATTAAGTCTGACAATCAATATCTATCAAAAGAGAAGCTCACTAAGTCAAAACCTATGAAGGAGACTTAGTAAAAAAAATTAAGACATCCCGCTGATTTGAACCTTGAAATAAACAGTTCAGACAAAAAGAAGGGATAACAAAGACAAAAGAAAAAGAGGTCACTACAAATCCTCAACAACAAAAAGAGATGACTTTTAAAATAAAGTTATGGTTTATGAATCATCTCAAATGTCATTGTTAAGATTCCAAACACCTTTAGAGCCTCAATGCATAAGTTAACTGAACATAGGACTGAAGAACATCATGAAGAATGGGTTGGGTACAAATAAAATTTGAGCCTTTATCCTTTGTTTCTTAAACCGTGAACCAGACCACGTTATAACCCTTTAAAATTCCTAACTGAAGTATGGTTAGTTCGAAAGCGTATTGCTACAAAAAGGTATCTTGACTCCTTTAGGGCTTATTATAAATCTTGAGTTAATATCACAGTTTTTACAAACATTGTTTTACTAAAATAATTATTTTTTCAAAATTTCAAGACATACATAAGCATTGCATTTTGAACATCATTGTTTGCATATAACTAAACATTTGACAGCAAAGAAGTTTACATGATGAATATTCAATATACCAAAGTCCTTCTGACAAACAAAAGTTGCTTCTTTGATCAAAGCCAATGTATACAAAGGGGCATAACCACTATCTTCCACTCAAAGGGGCATGCTATGATACTGCCTAACTCATTTGAGGCAATCAGGTAAAGATTCAACTATGCTTAAGTAGTCAGAGGCAGGTCTCCTCATCTATCTGAATTACCAAGGGTAACATTACAGAGTTCACGATGCCAGAGGCATATTATTGTGGAGCATTCTTCTTATTTCTCTTGAGGTAGCTCCATTCAGATACTTCCATTATGAGACAATTCATCCTCAACCAAGGGGCAACGCTCTCTTTCCAAATCTAATACCCGGAGCGTATATGGTCCATCATAATTTGAAGGCACGTTCCTCTCATTGTATTACCTTGATATTGGATTCTCAGTAGAAGCCATTGTGGAAATTAACTGTCTATGTCAGTAGTATCAGATGGTGTCAGTATCATGTCTTTGGATCCAACAATGAGAATTTCTGGGAAATTATTCAGGAAAGTTAAGAACCTTAGAAGCTCTAAATCCAATTGGTTATACACTCTCAAAGTTGAAATGATTCTATTTTCGAGTTCATCTTTACTTTTCCCTCTTTATTCAGGTTTACTTTTCCCCTTTTACTAAAGCGAGAAACGTCCGTTGGTTATGTTTGAATGTATATATGCCTTTGAATATGATTGATGTTTACCAGAAATGCATAAAATACAATAATAACATTTACTAAGAACGAACGGAGGTAGGAATTCAAAGAATCTTTGCCGATTCATCCCCACAGATTAATCTTTACGGATATCCTTACGGAATACTTACAGTAATATCTTATACTTCCAACTCTACGAAGTCTCCAAACAGTTTCATATCTTCCGACGAGTTGATACTTAACCGAATAAGTCTCCCGGATCTATGTCCATCTCTTTTATCCTCAGTCAGGATATTCAGGAACTTAATCCTTCAATAAGAAGTACAAAGAACGAAAAACAGGAGGTTCTAAGTACGATGTTCTTAAACAAGACGGGAACGAAGTCTTCATACTCCCCAGCAACGAATCAGGATTTATTTTCCCCAGTCAGTAGTTGCTCTACAAAGCTACTTATACGCTTCAGCTACATAATTCATTCGTATATACATCATATCATATCATGTCACATCATAAGCATTCTCATAAAATATTATCTTGCAGAATGTTATATACATCATGATATTTGCATTAAACTAATCTTGTTTTTCAGGTTAATTCTCCAGTAAACAACTTCATCAACAACTCGATACCTTGGGTCGTCGTTTATTCTTCCCGAAGGTTATCTTGTTATTTTGGGACGTCGATTATTCTTCCCAAAAGCTATTTTGAGACGTCGATTATTCTTCTCAAAAGCCGTTTTGTTACAGCGGGCCATCGTTTATTCTTCCCGAAGGTTATCTCATTTTGGGCCGTCGTTTATTCTTCCCAAAAGTTATTTTGAGACGTCGATTATTCTTCTCAAAAGCCATTTTGTTACCTCGGGCCGTCGTTTATTCTTCCTGAAGGTTATCTCATTTTGGGCCGTCGTTTATTCTTTCTAAAAGCTATTTTGAGACATCGATTATTCTTCTCAAAAGTCATTTTGTTACCTCGGGCCGTCGTTTATTCTTCCCGAAGGTTATCTCAATTTGGGTCGTCGTTTATTCTTCCCAAAAGGCTATTTTGAGACGTCATTTATTCTTCTCAAAAGCCATTTTGTTACCTCGAGCCGTCGTTTATTCTTCCCGAAGGTTATCTCATTTTAGGCCGTCGATTATTCTTCCCAAAAGCTATTTTGAGACGTCGATTATTCTTCTCAAAAGCCATATTGTTACCTCGGGCCGTCGTTTATTCTTCCCGAAGGTTATCTCATTTTGGGCCGTCGTTTATTCTTCCCGAAGGTTATCTCATTTTGGGCCGTCGTTTATTCATCCCAAAAGACTATTTTGAGATGTCGTTTATTCTTCTCAAAAGCCATTTTGTTACCTCGGGCCTTCGTTTATTCTTCCTGAAGGTTATCTCATTTTGGGCCGTCGTTTATTCCTCCCAAAACCTATTTTGAGATGTCGATTATCTTCTCAAAAGCCATTTTGTTACCTCGGGCCGTCGTTTATTCTTCCCGAAGGTTATCTCATTTTTTGCCGTTGTTTATTCTTCCCAAAAGCTATTTTGAGACGTCGATTATCTTCTCAAAAGTCATTTTGTTACCGCGGGCCGTCGTTTATTCTTCCCGAAGGTTATCTCATTTTGGGTCATCGTTTATTCTTCCCAAAAGTTATTTTGAGACGTCGATTATCTTCTTAAAAGTCATTTTGTTACCTCGGGCCGTCGTTTATTCTTCCCGAAGGTTATCTCATTTTGGGCCGTCGTTTATTCTTCCCAAAAGCTATTTTGAGACGTCGATTATTCTTCTCAAAAGCCATATCATTACCTTGGGCCGTCGTTTATTCTTCCCGAAGGTTATCGCATTATTTTGAGACGTCGTTTATTCTTCTCAAAAGACATATCATCACCTTGGGCCGTTGTTTATCCGCCCAAAGGCTAAATCTTCATATTTAGGATTACTTCCCTCTCAAAGAAATATATCTGAATACTTTTCTCCGAATGACATATTTAAGCCCATTCAAGCATCACAACCAACCAACAGTATCATTATACGCACCGACGAGTGCAAATTTTTGGGCTTTTGTGTTCAATCCTCTTCAACCTTCAAGTCACGAATGGTGTACATGCCAATCTAACTCCTCAGATTTCAGAAAATTGAACAGGGGCAGCTGTTGTACCCCAAAATTTGCCCTCTGATTTTTAACTCTAACCGACTTTTTGTTTCGCATTCATTTGCATCATCTTTATAGCATAATATTTTTTTTCTTAATATTAGCCGGAATAATTTCTCGGAATTTACAGATAGACTGGTCAAATTAATTTTTTAAATGTGTCTGAAATCAGTGGACAAAAAAATGTCAAGTTTAAGTTTGCGAATGTCGGTAATATTAATCTGCGGTTCACGTGGTTTAATTTGACATGCTAAAAATATTTTTACGACTATTTTTGATCATATGTTGATCAGTCTGAGCAGCTTGAACGGTCATAATTTTTATTTCAAAATCCGATCAAACGCTGTATTTTTTCGAGTAATTTATTTCGTGCTAATTATTTTGATGTGTTCATTTTATTTTTTCGAGCACTTTGGCGTCCGATTTTTATTTTTGAGTCCGTTTATTTTTATATTGTGTCTAGAATAAATAAAAAGGAGTATTAGTTTTAATTTTAATTTTAATTATTTTAATTATTTAATTTTATCCAGTTTAAATTATTATTTTATTGGGTTTCGAAATAAGTATTTGGGCCCATTATCATTAACCCTAATTAGTCACATATATATACTAACTAGTGTGTCGTTGATGGAAAAAAGAAGAAAGAGAAACAGAGATAAACACAACAATGTTTGATCGCTATGCATTTACCTCATGCGTACCAAGATTTCTAACATATATGCTCTTTTTTGTTTTTGTTTTTTTGTTTCTACTTTTCTCATGGTGCTTACACTACTTTATTTTTCATATGCCTGTCTGTTTCTATATGACACACGTTTTTCTTTGTTTTTTATATACTGTTTCTAATACATTATATGTGTCAGACTACCCATTATTATATAAATGTTACCATAGTTGTTACATCCTAATAATTTTTTTTTCGTGTAGAATCTCAAATTTTAGTTCTCCATTTTTTTTACGTAGTATTTTCTTATACTCCCTCGATTTCTTTTGTTCATAAATATATATATATATATATATATATATATATATATATATATATATATATATATATAAAAGTTGTGAAATTTTTTTTATATATTATATAATATGTGTGGATTATTATAGTTTTATTTAAAATTTGATTATATTGTTCCGATTGGATCGTGTCGATACGTCGTTCGCATGTTTATGTGCATGAGGCGTGACATTCGTTTTGATCCGATCCAGTTGCAATGAACGCAATTTCGTGTTAGCAACGTCGTTGTTCTTTTTTTAATTCTTATTATTTTTATACATATATTTAGATCTGCATATTTTCTTCATAACTAACTACCCTGATTTTTTTCCTAAACCTTGACGATTTTGCCTCAATCATTTTTTTATATATGTTTTGTTTTATTATATAATAACTATTTTCCAGGTACATTCATATGTGCGCGCGTGTCTTAGTGTCAAGAAGACAAGACTGGTAATCTTGAGGGTATTTTGACAAAAAAACATGGGTTTTATCTTCTTTTTCCTAATTTCTTCTAATTTCCTCTATTTTTTTGGTCTCTAATTTCTTAAATTAACTAACCTTAAATATTTAGATTAATTTTATTTGTTTATTTTCTAAAAAAACTTTTAACTTTTTTTAATTACTTATCTTCATAATCCATTCATAATATTAATTAATTATTTATTTTATTAAATTAATAATTCAATATATTTTTTTTAACAACAAAACTTTTTTTTTATATATTTTCCTAAACCTTAATTTTTCATCTAAACCTTAGAAATTTCTTATAAACTTTAACCGTGTTATTTTCTTTAAACCATAAACTTTTTTTTTTCATTAAACTTTAAACCCTGATTTTTCAAAGCCTAATTTTTTTAAAAACCTAAAAAGAAACCTTAAACTTAATTCATTTTTTTTTCATAAAAATTATAATTTCTTTTCTTTTAATTTCAATTGCTCTGTTTATTTTTTAGAGAATTGTATAGGTCATAATTGATGTAATTTATTTTTCGCTCTTATTATGTAAATGCTTCCTATATGTAATAGCTTAGATATTCTTTTCTATTGCCTATATTATTATGTAACTGCCCCGAAGCCATTTAATAGCGTATGAACTTTTAATTTTTGTCTTTAAAATTTTGTAAATATTTAAATTGCGTGGTTAGTAATTTAGGGAGTGCAAAGAATAATTGAAAAATAATTTGGACTTAGATCACTAATCATAAGATTAATATCTGAAAATAAATATTCACACACGTAAGTCGATCTAAGATCGCTGTCTGCACTTCCTAGGGTATCTCTCTTGGTTGCCTTCTTTAAATGGTCAAGTCCCTCGAATATAGGGGTGTCTTAAGCAAAGTCCCTTCACGTATAAATCATCAAGTCCCTACAGATTTAAAAGATCAAGTCCCTTCGAGGTTACCTACGGAATAATGATCTTGTCCCTTCGAATAAATGATGATAGTCACTACGAATTGCTAAAGACACCCCTTAAGTTTCCTTCATTGGCCATACGATGACCCTACGCCCGTCCCTTAAACAAATTCAAGGTAATGACTACCTATTCCTTAATAATAGGGATAGTCTTACCCTTGAAAGAACATATAAGAACATGAATGACTTAGTCTAGGGTAGGTACCCCATAGTTACTTGCTCACATCCTTAAAAAATACTTTTCACACCTCACTATTTGTAACATTTTCAAACAAGGCTTTGTATACATCCATACGAGGATCATTACAAAGTACTTAGAAAATTTCAAATCACACACAACACTTTTCAAAAACAATTGAAGTGAGCTAAGTAACTAAGAGCCCATGGATAACCATGGATATAAAGGGTGCTAACACCTTCCCTTTATATAACCTACCCCCGAACTCAAGTCTTTTAAAAATAGGTCTTTCCTGTTCTTTTATGTCCCTTCCTTATGGATAAAATAAAAGTCGATGGCGACTCGTGCTATCCGCAACATGACTAAAAAGTCAGTTCTCCCACCGTGTTACACTTACATATTCTTCTTCTTCACGGAGAACAACGAACGCAACAACAATCAATGGATCAATGGATGAACGAAAACAATGAGAAAAAATGAAAACAATGTCATGCAGAAACAATGTCAGGAAGTAACAATCAATGGATGAACGAAAACAATGAAAGTTTAGGGTTTAGAGTAAAAACGAGTGAAAGAAGAGAGCAAAACCAATGAAAGGGTTTATGAAAATGAAGGGCGAAGTTTTATATTTTAAATAATCATTGACAATAGAAAGCGCTTTCTAAGGTCAATGAATAATTAAAATATTTTAATTTAAAAATAACCTTAGAGAGCGCTTTCTGATGAAAGCGCTCTCTTAGGTGTTATGATATTTTTTAATTACATTTATTTTATTAAAACTCTTAGAGAGCACTTTAATCATAAAACGCTCTCTAAGGTAACCTTAAAGAACGCTTTCACTCAAAAGTGCTTTCTTAGGCTGGCCCAAAAGGGAAGGTCGACCTCCTGAGAAAGTAGGTCGACCTGTTGAAGCCAGAGAGTTTATTACTTTGAAACTTACTAAACTGCGTCGACCTGGTTGAAGTATGCGTCGACCTGATGACTCCAGAGCGTTCATTACTTTAAAACTTACTAAACTGTGTCGACCTGGTTGATGCATGTGTCGATCTGGTTAGTTTTTACTTCAAAAAAAATACAAAAGAGAGGTTTCGAACCCACGCCCTTGTGATAGGGAAATACATTGTAAATGCGTTTTAACCACTGGGGTGGTGATACATCCAATGTTTCAAATACAAATTTAAATATATGACTTTTTCCAATTATTTTTCAATTAATTATAATTTGATTAACTTTTAAATATTATTATTTGATTAATTTTAAATATTATTATTTGATTCATTTTAAGTATTTTAAATAATAATAATTGATTAAATTCTTTAAAATATTTGATTAAATTCTTTAAAATATTTTTAAATCATAATAATATTTGATTAATTTTAAATATTTTAAAGAAAATATTTGATTGATTTCTTTAAATATTTATTATTTGATTAATATTTAAAATTAATCAAATAATGCATTTAAATAAAATATTTGATTAACTTCTTTAAATATTTAATCTCAATTTCTTTTGATTAATTACATTTATTTAATAAATTACCTTAGAGAGTGCTTTCTCAAGAAAGCGCTCTCTTAGGTTAACATATGATACACTTTAGAGAGCACTTTCTAAGAGTTTCATATGAGGACAGGTCGACCTCATCGACCTCGTTAGTTTTTACTTCAAAAAACGCAAAAAAAACCTAAAAATACAAAAAAAAGGTTCGAACCCATGCCCTTGTGATAGGGAAAGACATTATAAAGGCGTTTTAACCACTAGGGTGGTGATACAATCAATGATTCAAATACAAATTTAAATATATGACTTTCTCCAAAAAAAATTAATTAATTTTTTAATATTTTTCAATTAATTATAATTTGATTAATTTTTAAATATTATTATTTGAAATATTATTATTTGATTCATTTTAAATATTTTAAATAATAATAATAATAATTAATTAAATTCTTTAAAATATTTGATTAAATTCTTTAAAATATTTATAATATTTGATTAATTTTAAATATTTTAAAGAAAATATTTGATTAATTTCTTTAAATATTTATTATTTAATTAATATTTTAAATTAATCAAATAAGGAATTTAAATAAAATATTTGGTTAACTTCTTTAAATATTTAAAATTAATTTATTTTGATTAATTACATTTATTTAATAAATTACCTTAGAGAGCGCTTTCCTGAGAAAGCGCTCTCTCAGGTTAACATATGATACACTTTAGAGAGCGCTTTCTTTGAAAAACACTCTCTAAGGTTTTCCTATGAGGACAGGTCGACCTCCTTAGAAGGTATGTCGATATTTTGCTACCCAGAAAGACAGGTCAACATGTTTTACATAATGCGTCGACCTGGCAGTGCCAGAATCTGCCAATCAATTTTTGTGGACAAAATGTGTCGACCTGATAGTGAGACAGGTCGACCTGTTTAGGGTGAAAACTCGTTTTTTCAATATTTTCTTACACACAATAACACAATAAGGGATTAATTGAAAAATAAAGATAAATATAAACCAAAGTAATTGAAGTCTCATTACATTTAAAAAGAAGCAACACATTAAAAACTAGATGAACATTATTCCCTTCTATGATCAGATCTTCCCGTTTTCCCTTTATGACCAGATGTGCCAGAAGACGAACCCCTATCATTTTCATATATCTCGAGAAATTGGTTTAAGTTCTGGTTGAAAGTGTTGAAAGCTTCATTCTGACCTTTGATTTGTTTTCCCATTTCTTTGTTCCAGACATGCTGAGCCTCATAATGTTCTTGTTGTTGAAGTTGCATATTATGCAACATAGCACGTATAGTCGGCTCATCAGTAGAAGGCGAAGTGTAATCTGGTGGAGAATATGCCTGAGATGACTGATTTTGAGTCCAGCCAGTGTGTTGCCACTCTCCCCAACCTTGATTATCATAGAGAACCTCTTCTTCATTTCTATTCCAACCATAGATTGAGTCATGTTCCTGTACATCTGTTCTGACCCAGTTGCCATGATCTTCCTCCATAGGCTGAGTTTGATCATCATGATTTTCCTCATCATACTCAATGTTGTCACCACTAGGAGCATTTTCTTGCTCACCAGCTGCTATAGCAGATTCCATTTGACTACCAGATCTCAAAGTTATAACAAAGTTCTTTCGAACAGGATCACATGAGTGTACCATAAGACTGAAATATTTGCTATTAAATTCATGATTTGGATTGATGGACATCATAGGTAACCCTTTCACAACAACCTTTTCATTATTCAAGATGGACTGAATGCGAGACGGATAACTCAAGGCCACGTTTTTCTTTTCTCCTAGTGCAAAAATGCGACTAGTAATATAGTAAGGCCAATTAACCTTGACTTTCTTTGTGAGATCATACATCAAGGCTACTTCAGCTTTGTCAATTCTGGAATATCTGCCTTTCTTGGGACAAATATTATGCGACACAATCCAATGAAGAACCCAGATACTCGGTTTCAAACAGCCAGTTGTGAATTCCTTTGGGAACATATCACCGTATCGTTATCATGAGGATACCACAACATCTTATTTAAGTGTATATTATATTTAAAACCAGTAATAGGGGAGACATCAATTATCAAGGTTTTGTCTGCAAATCTAGTAGGAGGGATATCCAAAATGGATTGCCAAACTTTGGCATCAACCTTATAAACCAAACTTCCCATCCTAAACTCAAATTCATAGCCCTCAAATTTTCCCATAATGCCATCATAAAACATACGAACCAAATCCTCATTATACTCAGTTCTTAATCCCAGGAAATAATTTATGTCTTGATGGTCCATGAGTTCCATAATATAATCCAAGTGCAATTGACTAGCAGTAAGTCTAGAATAGACATATTGTGGAATAATTTTTCTATCCTTGAACTCCTCATTATATAAATCCCTAATTTCATCTCCAAGGAGTGATAAAGCACTTACCGGTATAGACGAATGAGATGTTGAGGCAGACTGACTTGACCTTTTACCAGCAACTTTTGTTGAAGTCATGAGGATGTTGAAGAGATTGGAAAAGAGAATATGAGTTTTAGGGTTTTGGAGGAATTTTGAGAAGAATTGGAAGAAGAAGAAGAATAAAAAATGATTTAAAATGTAATCAAATAATAAATATTAACCATTTGAATAGTTAAAATTTGAAATCCCCATAAAGTGGAGCAACTCCCCATGCACACAAAGAAAGCTGTCACAAATTTAAAATCCATTGCGTCGACTTGCTCACTTAATACGTCGATGCAATGGACATTAATTTCAAATAAATTAAATTTTAAATACCTTAGACAGTGCTTTCCTTAGAAAGAGCTTTCTTAGGTTTTCTGATAATATATAATAATTAAATTAAATAAATTACCTTAGAGAGCGCTTTCTTCAGAAAGCGCTGTCTAAGGTATTTAAAATTTAATTTATTTGAAATTATTGTCCATTGCATCGACGCAATAAGAGAGTAGGTCGACACAATGGATTTCAAAATATAACCTATAAGAGCGTATTACAAAAACGTGTTGTCTTAGGTTTACAATATTTATTTATTTATAACCTCAAGGGCGTGTGTTCGAAACCCCGTTTAACATTTTTGATATTCTGAAAGTTCAATATATTTATTGACTTCAGAGAGCGCTTTCGAAGGTTTACCCGTAGCAGCGCTTTTTGAATAAAGCATTGTCTAAGGTTGCTTCAGTTTAGGACTTTTAACATCGCTTTTATAAGCGTCTCTAAAGGCTGGCTTTAAGAGCGCTTTTTTTAGCGAAGTTTTTAAAATACCTATAACAACGCTTTCTCCAAAAAGCGTTGTCTTTGTTGCGCTGCTATAGGCCAATTTTGGTGTAGTGAACACAGTAAAAGGGTGTGGTAAAAGACGATTTTTGGTTTTATAAGGGGAGTTAATAAAAAAACTTCAGGGGGGCAATATCAAATCTCGCCCTAATGGCAGAGAGGTTTTATATAATTAACCCTTTAAATAGTGTCTGAACAAAGATCGAGAGGAAATGAGAAGAAAAATGATAAAGACACAACTGCAATTGCACACGATAATGATGTTTATATTGTTTATGATGATAATCCCATAAACCTAACACGTCAATATTCAACTGTGATTATTGATTTCGGAGCTTCGTTTCATATTACTCCATTATGCCAAACAAGACCTTAGACAACGCTTTTTTTGCCCTTAGACAGCGCTTTAAAGCGTTGTCTAAACCTCCGCTGCTAAGGGTTTAGAATACACTTTTTTAAATCTTAAAAGCTTTGTCTAAGTTACCCTTAGACAACGCTTTTAGGAATACCTTAGACAACGCTTTTGGTGAAAGCGCTGTCTAAGCCCCTCCTATTTTAATTTTTTTAGGTATACCTTAGACAGTGCTTTTGGTGAAAACGCTGTCTAATCCCCTCCTTTTTTAATTTTTTAGGTATACCTTAGACAACGCTTTTGGTGAAAGCGCTGTCTAAGCCCCCCCTTAGACAACGCTTTTGCCAAAAGTGCTTTCTAACCTCCCTCTTAGACAGCGCTTTTGCCAAAAGCGCTGTCTAAGCCCCCCCTTAGACAACGCTTTTTGTGTAAAGCGTTGTGTAAGGTATACGAAAATTTTAGTATAATTTTTTTGAAACCACTTTTTTTACCAGGTTTTTAAACCAGAATTTTGACCTGTTTTCAACCAATTTTTGACAGACAAATATCACAAATTATATATCAATTTATGCACCAAAATTATAAATCCAAAATTGGCAATTCAAACCAATATATATATATATATATATATATATATATATATATATATATATATATATATATATATATATATATATATATATATATATATATATATATATATATATATATATATATATATATATATATATATATATATATATACCAATTCAAACCATTTTGGCCTATTAAATGTACCAAAATATATATAGATTTATGTACCAAAATTATAATTACAAGTCATTCATTTTACTACAAATGTACATATTATAATTACACATATTTAATTCATCCAAAACATTGCTTCAAATATACATAGGTCCTGAAACAACACAAATATGTTATTCAATTAATAAACAATATTATAGAAATTACAACGATACACATATTTAAATTCTCATCAATTAGAGTAAGAGTACAATATTATACCTCATATAACACCGAGCTCTATAATGAATTGACACCATTCCTCTTTGATTTCGTCCACTTGATCTTTTGTATAATATGCACACTTGAATTCATCAAAGTACTACATAATAATATAACATAGTTTGATTTAATTTCAACTATTTAATTATATGAGAGATATGTGTAAATATTAAAATAACTCATAAGTTAGAAATACATACATCGGTGGGAATCTCTAATCGGCCCAAAACAAGAGTATCTCGCATAAACCTCAACATGAAATATCCGCAATCTATTTGATTACATTGTTGAGGACACTACAGATGAAAAGAAAATATGGATAAATCCTAAGTTTTATCAAGTATCATCACTAATATAATAAAAATGTGATAATTAATAATATACCGCCACTTTTATCCATGTAATGTCGTTGACTCTCCTCTTTGATGTTTGGATATCTCGTTGGGCTCGAAAAGCTTATAGGATGCTAATAAAATAAAAATGAAGTAATTAGAATAATTCACATAAATTAATAAATACATACAAGAAAATTTAGAACAATCTCACTTACGTGTCAATTGTGTCCTTCATATTCGGGTATGTTGTCCAATCATTTCCTAACGAGTCAAGATAATAAACGATTTCTCTGATAGGATTGATTGCGAGCAACAACCAATGTCCACTGTATGATTAAACAAATGTTAGATGTAAATTTTCTACACGACGTCAAAATACAAAATAATTATAAAATAGATGAATTTAGAATGAAATTCTAACCTGGTATTAAACGATATAAAGAACAACTTCTCCGCATCTTTGTTGGCCATGAGGATCCTGAGAATGTACTCCGTCACATTATCCGGTCTACTTAAGATTAAATTTAAGTTGACGGACGTGGGTGCTAAGAATCCAAATGTTACGTCCAATCCATTGGGGCACATCAATTTGTCATACAAAAACCTTAAATAAAAACATCATTAACATTAGACACCTCATTTGAAACATAAAGTAAATAAGTTGTTCAATTAATATAACAAAGTAGACCGGATTTACCTGATATATGTATTGATAACACTGACGCTAATTTCTTCACGACCAAAAACTTGCATGAAGTCTTCATTACCAATCATTTGTTCGTAATCAAAGCCGAAAATACCTTCCTCCATATGCACAAGACGAACACCTCCGGTCGGTATATCTGTCATCCCTAGAAATGTCTGGAGGCACGACCTATACTTGGTGGTAGGTTTTTTCCTAGCTACGGACTTCTTAGCACCAGCCTTTTTTTGTTGTGCGGAGGCGTTGCTAACCTCCTTTTTTTTGTTGTGTGGAAACGTTGCTAACCTCCTTTTCTTGAAGCTACATATCATATAAATAGTTAGATGAAATTAAGAATTTAATAACTTCCATGCATATATGTCATATAATTGTATTGTACCTGTTTTTTTGAAACCACGGACTCGGTATGCAGCGAAATAACATTATCATTTGATTTGGATCTTGTGGGAGTCTATTTAACATAACCAAGTAAAAAATGTACGTAAAATACGCGTAAAAACTTTGAATATACACATTAAGGTTAACAAAGTATTTAGGCATACCTCATATCCTACGCTAATGAGGATTTTCGGCCATGCAACAAATGAACGTACTGCTTCTTCCACCGTTGTTGCATCCGAACCATCGTTAGAATATGGTAATGATGCATTCAGCTCAACTACAATATCAACTGATACTTTCAAACATCCAGCAGGGAGCTCTCTAGTGTGAAGTAATACTCCGCTAATGTTATGCACTTTTCCCTTGCCAACCATCTGATAATATGGTGACGATAAATAGAGCTGACAACGGGAAATGCCCTAAAACCAATAAAAAATGAAATTGTTAATGTGTATATATGTCAAATACATAATTTAAGCAAATAGTTCAATTTAAGACAATTATATGTAATTACCTCTGGAATGTTCGACTGAAAGGTACAGTTGATATTATCTTTGTCCGAACCATCTTTGAAACATGCTGAGGCGCTAGCCTCTCTTTCTCTCCTTAATGCATCAAGCTCAGCTTGCATTGCTTCCAATTTTGCATGAAGCTCCTGATTACTAGGAGCCTTTCCTTTTTTAATACTCAGGGAGGTCGGAGTGACTCCAAATCCCTTACCCCTCACCCGACTAGAATACTCACGGACATCTAATGCCCGACTAAGTATGCTCCTAGTATCATCTGGCGGTAAAGACTGAGATAACGCCTCCTGAAAATCAGATGAATATCGTATACTTGCCAAATATTTGTTTATAAAGTTTTTATTTAATTAAAGAAAAAATTGTATACTTACACATTTCTCGTATACTTGTAAAACATCTTCTTTAGGAACTCCAAATTTGCCCACACGGGCTTCCTTCCACAAAACATGTGCAGGAAGAGATGTTTTAGAACTCTTCTCCTTCTGCAGCTACACATTCAGTCATACAATTTGATCAAATAAAACTAATATATGATGAACAAATATATTATCGCAATTTATAAATACTTACCATGGATTGTTCTAAGCGTCCATATCCGACACGTCCTTTTCGGTACGGATATGCGGGACTTGATGCTCTTTCCCGATTTGTGGCACTTAGTCTTTTAAATACCGGGTCCTGTCGTTTGGATTTGAAGGCTTCCCATTCTTCTGCTGATATCAAACTTTCATATTTTTTGGGAAGCTCCGCATCAACATGATTACCATTCGTATCCTTAAGGAACTTGGATGATAAAAGTGTTATAAACCCTCGTAAAAGCTTTCCGGCCAATTTCATACAAAAACCTCTTCTTTCTTCTTCGATGTTAAAACACCGCTAAGAAAAACATACAGATTGTGCGTTAGTACAGTTAATTGAAAAAACATAATTGATTCGCATAATTAAAGACATAATTATTGTACCTTTATCTCACTCCAAATTCTTTGTTTGGAGTCATTCAGGTCTTTGTTTCTCCAATCATCGCAAGTAATGGGAACTTCATTACTTACTAGTGCACCGATGAAACTAGTTAAGGTATGCCCATTAGGTTCTATAAGCTGCCCCTGATCGCTCCAATTCACATCTAGAATGATGCCTCAAGATCTACCATGGACCACTCTTCTCATAATCGTTATACCTCTTCTAAACTCTCCTTCTTGTGTCGAATGATCATCATATGGGTTATCATCATTAGTGGTCATGTCTAACCTGTAATAAAGAAACAAAGGATGATCAAATATAACTTATAATCAAAGCAATTGAAAACAAAAAAAATAAAGAAACCATGCATGATCAAATATAACTTATAATCAAAGCAATTGAAAACAAAAAATAAATAAAGAAACCATGCATGATCAAATATAACTTATAATGAAAGCAACTGAAAACAAAATAATAAAGAAACCATGGATGATTAAATATAGCTTATAATGAAGAAACCAAGGATATTTTTGCATAATTTACCTCTTTCACTAACATCTCTTTCTTTTCTTTGTTGGAATATTAATCACTTGTTTCTTAGCAATGCGTACGGATGAATTGATCCAAATTCCCTCATTATGATCGTTTCTTATATATGACTCATCCTCTATAAGATCCTCATCTTCATCATTTCTATTCAACTCATTCCGTCTGATGCATGACTCTTTCTCAACATCAATATCACATTAATCGACATCGCTATCATCAACCACTTTGTTAGAGAAAAGCATTATAGACCATTTTGTACAACTTTAATACCACAGACAGTCTTGAGAATTTAGTGCAACCTTTGTACATCGGTTTCTCTGTATCGCTTACCATCCTCTCAAACATTTCAGGACAATCATGAAGATCTTCTTCAAGTGCTTTTACAATCTCTTCAACTCGATCACAATCGTATGTTTCCATGTCTTTGTTGTATGAAGCATAAGTCGTATTACTTTTTCCACTCGGTTCAACATTTTCGTTAATTTTCTCACCATGAAATATCCAACACTGATAACTTTGATCAATTCCATGCCTCAGTAAATGCGATTTCAATCCATCTGCATCAACCTTACAAATATAACAACAACGCAAGCAAGGACAATGCATTCGTATGAGGTTTTCAGCGTGTTGAACAACAAACTTAACGAATTTCGCAACCCCATTCTCGTACTCTCTGGTCATTCGATCGACACAGATCCATGTTTTATCCATGGTGTTCCTACTTATTAAGGTAAACAATCAATATCAACTTTGGAATTAAAATTTGACCTAACATATCTTTGTAAATAAACTTGTAAAGTAGGGAGTATTACTCTATATGAATTTATTTAAAGCTCTATATAAACAAATGTCCAATATTTCTACAATAAAACCTGTGAAAATGATTTTAATATTTCATCTCAACTAAATGAACCAAATTATGACAAAAAGATAACACGTATATATAGGTAACTATTACTTTTAGTGTAACTATTACTTTTTGGTTGACTGATGATGAGGTTTATATGTACACCATGTTGGCATTTTTTATGTGAACCGAACACGTATATATAGTAATGTTTTTGTGACAAAGATGTTGTCATTATTTGGAAAATGACATTTTTTTTAATATTAATAATTTCATATAGAATAGTGTAACTATATACAATGTCACAGGTTTTGAAATTAATATCTTTTGTGGTAGGTTTAGTATGAATCTATTACTTATATATACGTGTTATTCTTTAAAATATTTGTACAATACAACTTTTGTGGTAACTATTACTTTTTGAAATTAAATTTGTTATCTTTTGTGGTAGGATTAGTATGAATCTTCACCTATATTAATATCTTTATAATGTATTCTTTATAATGTATTTGACAATACTCTATAATGTATGAATCTTCACCTATAATGTATTCTTCACCTAATAAGCACTTCTACCTAGGGGTGGCAAAACGGGCCGCCCGCCCCGCCTAAAGCCCGCCAAAAAATAGCGGAGCGGGCATGCCCGCCAAGTTGAAATGGGCATAAAAGTCTAGCCCGCCCCGCCAAGGTAGCGGGTTGGCGGGTGGCGGGCTTGCCCGCCTTCTTTTTTAATTATTTTTCTATTTTTTTAAATAAATTAAAAGATTCTTCTTTCTACATTTCAATAAAAATACATCAAACCAACATTTAAAAAGCATAATTTTTATTAGCCTAAAACATCAACTTTTAGTGAAATAATACTCTTATCATATATAATATCACATTTAGTATTTTATATGATCTAAATTCAAATTTCGATCACACTTTTGTCATTTTTCATTAGAAAAATTCAAATACTTGTCCAACAATAAAGAAAGAGAAAGTAGATTAGTCCTAATAATCTAATAACAACTTATGTACATATCACAAACTATTTTCATAGGCTCTTCCAAATACTTAAATAGTGTTATTATATAGGTGTGGCGGGCTTTGGCGGGCGGCGGGTTTTGGCGGGGCGGGCTTTGGCGGGTGGCGGAATTTAGCGGGGCGGGTTTTAGTGGGCGGCGGGTCTAAAATCCCAACCCAACCCGCCACTTTTTGGCGGGTGTGTGGGCCGGCCCGGCGGGCCACGACCCGTTTTGCCACCCCTACTTCTACCACAACTCAACTATATACAAAAAGTGCTTAAACTCATAAGCACTTCTACCACAAGTCAACTATATACAAAAAGTGCTTAAACTAATAAGCACTTCTACCACAAGTCAACTATATACAAAAAGTGCTTTAACTCATAAGCACTTTTACCACAAGTCATCTATATACAAAAAATGCTTAAACTCATAAGCACTTCTACAATAGAGCTTAAACTACAACAATGTCAAATAAATACATAATGAGCTTAAACTAAACATAATGAGCTTAAACTAAATGTCAAATAAATACAAAAAGTGTTTTAACTCAAGAACATAGATTGAAAGAACAAAGATGAAACTTACCAAGAAATGTGGTGGAGACGGTGGAGGACGACGGTTGTATGACGGAGGACGACGGTGGACTTCACGGAGGTAGAATGTGGTGGGCGACGGTGGAGGTAAGACTGTTGAAGCTCGTTAGAGCGAAAATGGCGATTTCTGTTCGTCGTTCGCAGAAGAGAGAGAAAGGAAGAAATGAAAATAGAAACTGTATATTTTTAATATAATTAGACCTTAGACAACGCTTTTGTTAAAAGCGCTTTCTAAGGTAGGCCTTAGACAGCGCTTTTGAAAAGCGCTGTCTAAGCCCCCCTTAGACAGCGCTTTTGGTTTTAATTTTTTTTAAAATTGAAATACTTTAGACAGCGCTTTTGACAAAGCACTGTCTAAGGCCTATCTTTAAAAGCGTTTTCTAAAAGCGATGTCTAAGGCCTACCTTAGAAAGCGCTTTTTCAACAGCGCTGTTTAAGATAAGGCTTTTAACAGTGTTTTTTTTTGAACAGTTTCTGTGTTTGCTTTTAATTTTAATCTTAGACAGCGTTTTCTTTATAAAGCGCTGTCTAAGGTGCGCTGTTAAATGTCATTTTTGTTGTAGTGCTCCTAGGCAAGAGTTTTTTTCATCATATATCATTGGTGACTTTAGCACAATAAAAACAAAAATGAAGGAGTTGGTGAAATTGTTGGTACGCAAGATGTGTGGATTGTATCTGGTGCTGAATGAAAGCAAAGAAAAGTTAAGGTAACTTGGTAAGAGGCTCTAGAATGAATAATACAAAGAAAATGAAGTTGGTAAAACTATAAAGTTTGTGAAAGTACATGTACAGAAATAGATTACAAGAAACTCAAAAGAAAAAAGGAATAGAAGTGTTGTAAAGAAAAGTAAAATTTGAGAAAGTATAAATATATATACCACCTCTCAACTGTATTGGCAACATTGTTATCTTTTGTGCATGTAATCTATTCTTTTATTACAAGAGAAATTCGTTAAAGATGGAACATCCTTCTTATAACAAAAATCTAAAATTTTTTAATTTCTTGTCATACAGAATAATATAATAGATAATAACTAATATACAGAAAATTTATTCTAAATGAAAATTGGAATTTAGAACTTTATTAAGGTGAAAACATTAAGTAATATACAACACAAGATAAGTTCAAAATAAAATAAAATTACACAAGATAAATAATAGGAGAGGTGAAGCTATTTATATGTAAATTGGTTATATAACTTTTCAAGCACGGAACCTCCATTGAACACTTGAGATTGATTAGTTTTGATCATAATTTGATTAATGAATTGGCTTAACAATTGGAATCACCTTTGGAATAGGCTTGTAAATTGGAACATAAACAGGTTTAACAATGGGAATAATAGGCTTTTTGAAGAAATAATGCTTATGCTTGAGAAATGATTGTGGCTCAACAACAGAAGGGGTAGATTTATCCACTATGGTTGCTTTGTGGAATGGCTTATAGGTTGGAATGGGCTTATAATAAATAGGTTTCTTGTGAAAATATCCTTTGAGTTTGTGTTTTAGATAAAAATATCCAATCAATTTTTCATCTTCATTGGGTCCTTGTAGGCTTGGCTTTGCCACCCCTTCATTTGCAAGCTTCCCTTCTGTTTTCACTTCATTCCCTACGCAAGAAGTTATATATTTCTTTCAAGTTATATTTTAATACCATAAATTTCTGTCTATTTTTTTTACCAAATATGGGACAAATAGAAATGTATGAATGTGTAGTTTAAATTGATATTTTGTAGATTAATAATGTGTTAATGTAAAAATACTAACCTGAGGGATCATTTCTTGCTACAACAGAAGTAGCATAAAAGAATGTTACAATAAGCAACAAAGGAACACATAAAGCCTTTCTCATGATTGAGAAAATGAACAAAAGTGGTTTAGAAGTGAAAGCTGAATAGGGAAGGTTGAGTTACAATTATCACAAGCATGCAATATTTATACTATAAGCTACTATAGAGGATAATTAATGATATATAAGTGACTTGTTATTTTGTTGTGATTGAATATATTAAAAGATTATTGGTGGCTGTTAATTGTGTTTAGCACCGTTTTAGTGGCTGAGTTGGTTGTTGTTATGATTCCATTAAATGAGCCTCTATAGTTGGATGGTTGGATCAGTTAGTTAGAGAAGGTTGAAATACTATATACTCATTGTAAAATTTGTCTTATATTAATAAACATAAGTTGTAAAGATATACTTAAAAAACAATACATGTTAGTGGACCACTCATAAAGATATACTAGGAATAAAGTTAAATTGTTAATAGATACGTACATCTCTGCAACTAACCAAAGTGATGTAACCGAATGAGTAGTAAGTAGTAACAAACAAAAGTCCTATATGACATCTTTAAATTTAATCATATGTACCACAAATATATCTTATCATGACAAAGAAGTGCAGCAGAAAATTTACCACTGATACCACCTAAACACAATACACATGGAATTTTGATCAAACTGCTTGAAAAATGATTATTTTACAAGGTAAAATCTATTGGAACATTACATCAATATTTCAATATGGGGAGATGAGTTTGAAAAAGTTCCTTTAAGTCTCACATGTTAGTTGAAAAAAATGAGATATTTAACTAGCACATTTTATTATAAGAAAATTTCTTATTACATTCCAAAACAAATCAATAACTTATTTTGAGTTTTTCTTTCCTCACTTTCAAATTTTATATTTTTCAAATTGTCAAAGTGTCAATTTCTTTCTATTCGTTGAATTGTTTGAGTACTTTCTTGAATTCTCTTTAGAGAATTATGTTAATTTCTTCTCGTTTGAGTTGAAAAAATTATCAAGTATAATTTTTGGATTTTATTTAGAGAATTATTAGAATTTCTCTTTGTTTGAGAAATCATTTTGAGTGGTCAAATGATCATTATTGAATTTTCTTTGGAGAATTATTACAATTTCTATTTATTTGAGAAATTATTATGACTGTACATTATACTAGATACCATGAGTGGTATTCAAATGGTCTCTATCCCATAAGATGACGTATTTCTAGATCGATTATCTTTTGTACAAGTAGTAATCATATAGTATAAAACTAAGTTGTTTTATCCTGAAGGTGGTGTGGTTGAGTGAATACTTTGTATAATTTTGGGTAGTGGCACGAAACGTCTTAAAGAGAGTGAATTGTTCCGCGAATCATCCTGATAACTTCTTCCGTGGCTATTTTCAAAAATCCAAAATCAATACAATTTTAAAATATTCGAAAAACGGTCATGGATCAATAATTTTGTGGCCACTGTCTCTGGCAAACCATTTAAGTTTGCCCACGTTGTCAAGCTAAAATGAAAATTTTTTCAACCTTAAAGAAGGTTGCCCACATTTTGAATGAGGACATATTCTTATTGTTCCTTCTAGATCAACTGGACCCAGGGAACAAAACTGTGAATTCTGACGGAATTGTTAACTCGTCTGAATTAGACTCTACTGCTAAAGCTAAAGCATATGATTTACAACTCAGAAAAGAAATATCCATATGGAAAGATAATGGTTATCTTTGCAAAAAATACATTCTAAATGCTTTTGCCGACAATCTGTTTGATTACTATAGTAATTGTGAGACTGCTAAACAGATATGAGAAGCTCTGCAAAAAAAATATGACACTGAAGAAGTTGGAACAAATAAGTATATCGTTAGCTGCTACCTAAAGTATCAGATGGTATAAATGAAAGGTCCGCGGAGACTCAATGTTACAAACTTCAACAAATTTCTTATAAGATCATCACAAAAGGTATGATATTAGATAAGAAATTTAAATTGTTTTTATTATTGACAAATTGCCCCATACTTTAAAAGTTCTTAAAATTTTTGCTTCACCACAAGACAAAAAGAATTTTTAATTGACACTACTACAGAAAAGTCAGACAATCACGGTTGGAAAAAGGATACCACAATGTCTGACCATCCGTTGTGAGGTAAGGTGTGATCGTATATCAGGTGTTTTCTACCTCGGACGTGAGATTGTGATAGTAAGGTTGGAAGCGTGTTGTCTACCACGATGGTTAATAGTGTCAACCGTTGTGGTATATACATTTATGAAAATATGATTTAATTACGAATAAAATGAATAATCTTTGTTGAAAATACCATGGTTTATTATAGAATATGCAAATTGCATTTTTTCATTATCCATACCCCTATTTCAGGCCCATACGTGTTTCTGAACATAACAATTACTTTTCAGCACCCCCTGACTTTATATTCAATTTTTCTCTTAATAACACTTTCAAAAATCATTTTTATAAATAGTTTCCTTCATGAAAAAATTCCAGAAAAAATTAATATTAGTATATTAGGGTATTAAATAATTTTTGGTAATTTTTAAATTCCGATTTCTTGATTTTTTGCATTTTAGTTCGATTATTTGATTTGCATGTGTTTAGATATTTTGCATCTTTGCATATTATTCAGTTTGATCCATTTACACATGGAATTTTGCATACTTATATCATATTCTACCCCACAAACAATTCTTCTTGTTTTATGAGATATCACCTGAGGATTTGATGCTCATGGACTTATATTTTTGTTGTATTTTGATGTATTTCTATGATTTTATCGTCTTTCTAGTTTAGGTTACTCCTCAGTGGGTTTCTCTTGCTTTTCCTTCTCTTCTATGATGTAATAGCTTAAGATATCTTTTGATGTATTCTTGTATGACACATGTAAATAGGGTAAAAAAGATATAAACAAACGCTTAGAAAACTAATTTTCAAAGAGAAAAAGTAATATTCGATTCAACATCGAATTACTTTCAAAATAATAAATGGATCTCACATACTCTTAGGATTTCCATCGCGTTCACATCCATTCCATTCCATTAAACCCAAAGCAAAACCTTGTATGTTTCATACCATAAATCGACTATCTTGCACATCGCAACCGACCCACCATGATCCATCTCTCTACTCCTTTTTTGATTCGTTACACGTTTCATCTACCTTAACATAGGAGAGTCATGATCATTATCTCTTTGAATTCTCATGACTCATGTTTATCATCTACTTACTTGTGTTTGTCTTTCATGATCCCTTAGGATTCATAACTTGGATTTAATTCTTGATTAAATATAATGTGTGATAGACTTTAAGATAGTCATCCATGTGTGCTAACTTTGGTAGATTTCCTCTTTAAATCCTTAACCTTAGGATTAACATTTGTATGCTAACATTAGGGTTAGAGTCTAGTCTCCCCATAGATCTTCTCCCTTTGAGTCTCTCTTCTCATCTTCAAAGAAAAGAAAAAAAAACACTTAATAATAAGAGTATGCATAATGCGCAACGAGCCTTAAGGTATATAGGAAATGATTAGTGAAAGTCTCTTTCACTCATCTAGAATGCTTTGCAAACATTCTATTGGGGGTGACCTTGTAAAGTATTCGCTCATATATCATAGTCTTTAGTGTTATGCATACGACAAACTTATAATCAAAACACTTCTTCTAAAAAAATGAACAAACAACACATATTCTTTTCGCATCTCCTACTCCTTGCGGATATTTATGACTTGTCTCGATACTTCGATAACAAGACGGTAACACACTCGATGCAGCGAGCCTAGTTAGGGAAACTAAATCGCCTTTGATTCTCACTCCCGATGAGATACGTAGGCAGTGGGGTAGGGCCCATTCGAGTACACTTCTTTCTTTTCCCTACATTTTTTCGCTCCTTCCTTTCCAGTAGCAGTTCAGCAGCAGATGAAGCATATTAAAACCCTTTGAACCAGTACAAGCAAGTGTGGATCCCATCGAGTACGATGGACACAAATGGGTACTAATACCTTCCCTTCGTGTAACCGACTCCCGAACCCAGACTTGGTTGCGATGAACTCGTCTTTTCCTTTTCCTCCGGTTTTCTTCGATTGTTCTCCTTTCCCTCGTCGGGATAAAAAACGTATCGATGACGACTCTTATGTTTTTTGCCGGTTGTTTTTCGCGTTGCGACAACTTAGAACATTTTAGATGTGGTTTGAAATATTAAGGCGCTAATTTGAAGGTGGTCTTTCATCGGGAAAATTACCAACACCAATTATTACTTACGATTTTAGTAGGCTTCCTTTGTACTACTTTCACTAGGCCTAATTGATTTTGTAATCTTCTTTAGCCGAGTTTATTTCTTGGCTTTATTGTAAGTGGTTCCGAGAACCTCTCTATTCTCGTATTAATGATATTTCTTGCTTACAAAAATAAATAAATAAATAGTAGATAATAAGAAATGTTCAGATAATAATACAATATCAATGACAATAGGCAAACTGAGAATTTTATTAAAGTGAAAACATTTAGTAATACACAAGGCAAGTTTCCTCAAATCAAATAATAAAATTACACAACAAGGTAAGATTATGCTAACACAGTTGAAATATAGATATGTAAAGCTATTTATATGCGTAGCCCTTTATGGAATGGAACACATCTTTTCGAGCATGGTACTACTTCTATAGAACACTTGGGATATATTATTTCTTCATCTCAAACTGATTAGTGAATTGGCTTAACAATTGGAATCACTTTTGGAATAGGTTTGTAAATTGGAATAACCTTTGGAACAGGCTTGTAAATTGGAACATAAACAGGTTTAACAATGGGAATAATAGGCTTTTTGAAGAAATAATGCTTATGCTTGAGAAATGATTGTGGCTCAACAACAGAAGGGGTAGGTTTATCCACTATGGTTGGTTTGTGGAATGACTTATAGGTTGGAATGGGCTTATAATAAATAGGTTTTTTGTGAAAATATCCTTTGAGTTTGTGTTTTAGATAAAAATATCCAATCAATTTTTCATCTTCATTGGATCCTTGTAGACTTGGCTTTGTCACCCCTTCATTTGCAACCTTCCCTTCTGTTTTCACTTCATTCCCTACACAAGAAGTTATATATTTCTTTCAAGTTATATTTTAATGCCATAAATTTCTGTCTATTTCTTTTACCAAATATGGGACAAATAGAAATGTATGAATGTGTAGTTTAAATTGATATTTTGTAGATTAATAATGTGTTAATGTAAAAATACTAACCTGAGGGATCATTTCTTGCTACAACAGAAGTAGCATACAAGAATGTTACAAGAAGCAACAAAGGAATACAGAAATCCTTTTTCATGATTGACAAAAATGAACAAAAATGGTCTTGAAGTGAAAGCTGAATAGGGAAGCTTGAGTTACAATACTCACAAGCATGCAATATTTATAACATAATCTAGTATAGAGGATAATTAATGATATATAAGTGACTTATACCAGTATTATTTCCAAAATTATAGGTGGCTGAAAATTGTGTTTAGCACCGTTTTTGTGGCTAAGTTAGTTGTTTGTTATGATTCCATTAAATGAGCCTCTATAGTTGGATAGTAGAATCATTTATAATACTACCAGTTAGTTAGGGAAGGTTCAAATACTCCATCCATTCTAACGTAGTTAATCTTGTATCTATAAACAAACTCCACTAACAAAACAACACGATTTAAGTGGACCACATACAGAGATATACTATTACCACTCATGCCAAATTTTCAATACATTGTTGATTCACCATCTCTGCAACAATTAAACCAAAGTCATGTAATTGAATGAGTAGTTAGTAGTAACAAACCAAATTCTTTAATGTCTTGTATGGCATCATTAACTCTATCCATATGTACAGCAAATATATCTATCATGACAGTGAAGTATATGCATAAATACAACCACTAGTATCACCTAAACATATATAATGATCAGATAAGTACAATGCTGGTGTGCAACATATGTTTTGAAATTTGAAACACTTTGATTGACTACACCGCGAAGTTGCGGAAGAACCATGTAATGTAAGACTCGGATTATGTTTTGATGGTTTTATCCCGTATATTGAAGCTCCAACCTCACTTTACTCTAGTTGGCTAGTGATTGTTACTCTATACCATCTCTTTTCTGAGATGTGCATGTCAAAATCTTATAAGCTCTTGATTTTACTTATTCATGGACCTTGAATCCAAAATCCATCATCTAACTGATAACTTGTTGAAATATTTTTTTTTTTTATAATCAAAATTCATTCAAAAAAGGGTGCAAAGGGGCACCCAACCCTTATACAATGTCACCTAATCCTCAGTAAATATAATTACAAAAATTCATCTGGGCAGTTAGACCAACTGTGATAATTACAATTAATATTTGATATTTTTCCAATCCACCACCACGTAAATGTGATACAAGCATTCACAACTTGATTCTCATCCCAAAATTCACCACTAAACATAATTTTATTCCTACAATTCCAAATAATCTAACATATGGACATCCACATAGCTGCAACATTCGCAATAGAAATCTTCCGAGCCACTAGCTTCTGACACCAACTTTCAAAATGTTCTATCAAAATATTATGTTGTTCCAACAAAATTCCCAACCAAGAAGCCAAAAAATTCCAAATCCGATTACTTTTACAACACGTAATGAATAAATGGAAACGCTCCTCCTCCACCAAAAAACATAAAGGACACGGGAGGTCACTACTATTCGTGATAATTTGACGTCGGCGAAGGTTATCTCGCGTGGGTAATCTGTTATATAATAATCTCCAACAAAATGTCTTAATCTTTTTCGGCGCCGTAGAATTCCAACATAATCTAATAGCATTCGATTCGGCATTCCCTAGACTAGACCCACAATCCAGTAAAGATTCCAAAATGGTATATCCAATATTAACCGAAAACTCACTTGTCGAGTCTGCCGACCATATCAATGCATCTTGTTCATCTTCCTTAATAGTCAATCCACGAACGCTATCCAACAATTGCCTGTGTTGTTCCACCACTGAATGATTACTCAAAAGTTGATCAACCTGTATATTCCACCTGCAATCATTATTAGTAAAAGAACAAAATTCTGAAACTGAGCCGACTTTATTTGTCGCAGCCGAATACAATTCCGAAAATGTTTCAGCCAAAGTCGCATTCCCCAACCATTTTTATTTCCAAAACGACGCCACCTTCCCGTTACCCACTTGACATACGGTCCAACTAAAAAAAACCATCAGCACCAAATGATTATCTTGATGTTATGCACATTTAAAAGAAGTTTTTTTATAATATTTTTAAAAAATAATGAATGTCAAACAAAAAACAAAAGACAATAAAAATGCTAGAAAGGACCTAGATCTTTATTGTGAGGATGGAAAAAAGGGTCGGACCGCCGACTCGTCTGTTTAGCCCACCAATTTTTGCCGAACCAAGGTTTCAAACTTTCACGTTTACTTTGATCAGTCACACTATTTTTTGGGGACTTTGGTGGGGCGGGGATGCCCATTGGCTTTGCAATGCATTCTAAGGATAACAAAACGTGTTAGAATTGCCTGTTTAACCCACCATTTTTGTGGTTAGAGGAAAAGTTTCGAGCTCACACCCTTCTTTGACCATCGTGCCCAAACAAAGTGTGCATCTTGCAGATGAAACTATGCTTGGGTGACCTGCTCAATATAGAGGGATGTATTCATTCAAAAGATTTATGCGCAGTTCGAAGAGACTAGTGAAAAATAAGATTAGAGTTCAAGGATCGATATGTGCATCCTACTCGCATTGTGAAACTCACAATTTTACTTTCGTTATTTTAATCATATGGTATTGATGTCAATAAATATAAGAAATGAAATTGATGTTTCGAGTCATTATCAATCTTTAATCTTTTTAGTCATTGTTATCACGAAGAGGATGGGTGTAGGTTGAAAAATAAAAGGTTAATTATACGACCCCGTGTCATTAGGGCGAGTTTTGGTTTTGTCCCGTGAAGTAATTTATTTTCTAATGCCCACTTATAAAACAAAGAATACATTTTTACCAGACCCTATCCCTTGTTTGGGTGTTGTGCAATGGCTATATGGCATGAATATTGTCTGTGTGGTTGCGACGATGCTTGAATACATATACAAATTGAAACAAAATGCCTATAATCTAAGGATTTTCTTCCCCATCCTTCGAAAATTCCCTTTCTTCGAAAATCACCATTCTTCTTAGTTGTTCTTGTGCTTCGGTCATTTGTTCCATCACTTGGAAAGTATTGTCGGAAGCATGTCTTTTGGAAGCAGCGCTAATTCAATCTCATTTCCAGGTTTACTCAGATGTGGTTGTGATAGAGCAATGAAGATGTGGGTCTCCAACACAGTTCATAATCGCAATAGAAAGTTCTATAAATGTCGCAATGTTAGGGTAAGTATGTTTGTGGATTAATTAGAAAACTTTTAAAACAAGTTTTGATTTTTGTTAATGTTACTTTTGGTGTAAATCGTCACTATCGTCCAACTCTACAACAACCTCTTCATCACTAACATCTAACTCAGTCATTTCATTCGCATTCAAACACCTAAGACTTCTTCTACTTCCAATTGCATCGTGTTCTACAAAAATTTCCCCATCAACTTTCATTGCACATGCATAAACAGCGAAGTCATAAGCATCTTCATCATTCTTAATCTGGAAAAAATTAGGATCTATGTCGGTGATTTTGGCCCACAGTCTGTACTACCCTTCTAACTAACCCCATTTGTTTACTATGTTTTGAATGTGAGGCATATTCCATTAATCTATGTGTTCCCCAAAAATCAATGTAGAAACACCACCCGTGTAAATCGTATCCATCACTTAGCATTACAAACTCTCATCCATGGCGAAAAACATTGTCATAAATTTCATTGTTCTGAAATTATATACTGAATATAAGGAAAAAAATCACAATGCATATTGGATTAAGGTAACAGAGCAATAAATCATAATCATCTTAAACGAATTTCCCGGAGCTTCATATTTCCCATCCATGACTTCGTCTTCTCCCTTGAATTTCCCCTTACTTTCCAACTCTGAACCTTAATTTCACAGGGAGGCGTCATACCCTAAATTTTGGCTCTAAGATATATGTCTCATCAAAGGAAATCCACTGACCAAAGGACTGTGTCAGACTGGTTTGAACAGTATCCCCGTAATGGATCAGGATTCTTGAGTCTCTTTTCTTTTTTCATCTTTACTAATGATCTAATACACCAGCAACTAGATCGAGCTTGACTCCAGTGAACTTCTTTTTAGGCTGTATGTAGCTTTTCAGCATCCAAACTCTACTCTGTGTATGAAAATCATAAGATAATTAATCAACAAAACAAATTCCATATGCATCCTTATGTATAAGCCCTATTATTGGCTTCTGAGTCATCTCTTCTCCTTCTAACTTCTCGCTATTTTCTTAAACTGTTGTTGCTTGTTAGAATAAGATTATTTTCCAAAATTATCTTTCTTCACCTCAAACTAAACCAAAGATAATAAAATATTTCTTAATGACAAAGAGAATACAATGTAAAACACATATGTAATCTTTCTCCCTTGGGATTTTGGGTCTCTACTTCCCAGTCTAACTCCCAATATCATTCTTAATAAAACATTTAAGAATACTCAAATCATAGCAAAGACATACTAACAACTTTCAAACACATTCACTGACACCTTTTATCTGTCTGCATGCTTCTTGCAGATGAAACATGCTTGGGTGACCTGCTCAATATTGATGGATATATTCACTTAAAAGATTTATGTGCAGTTCGAAGAGATTAGTGAAAAATAAGATTAGAGTTCAAGGATCGATATGTGCATCCTACTCACATTGTGAAACTCACAATTTTACTTTCGTTATTTTAATCATATGGTATTGACGTCAATAAATATAAGAAATGAAATTGATGTTGAACGTGAAGGAAATTTTGTGGAATTATCAATCTTTGATATTTTTAGTCTTTGATCTTTTTAGTCATTGTTATCGCGAAGAGGATGAGTGTTGGTTGAAAAATAAAGGGTTAATTATATGACCCCCTATCATTAGGGAGAGTTTTTATTTTGCCCCGTGAAGTAATTTATTTTTGAACGCCCCCTTATAAAACAAAGAATACATTTTTACCACACCCTATCCCTTGTTTGGGTGACTTTGCAATGGCTATATGGCATGAACATTATCTATGTGGCTGCGATTCTTGAATACATATACAAATTGAAATAAAATGCCTCTAATATAGGGGTTTTCTTCCCCATCCTTCAAAAATTCCCTTTCTTCTAAAATCACCATTCTTCTTCGTTGTTCTTGTGCTTTGGTCATTCGTCCCATCACTTGGAAAGCATTGTCGGAAGCATGTCTTTTGGAAGCAGCATTAACTCAATCTCATTTCCAAGTTTACCCAGATGTGGTTGTGATAGAGCAATGAAGATGTGGGTCTCCAACACAGTTCAAAATCGCAATAGAAAATTCTAGAAATGTTGCAATGTTGGGGTAAATATGTTTGTGGATTAATTGCAAACATTTGATAGCAAGTTTTGATATTTGTTAATGTTAATTTTTGTGTAAATGGTCACTATCATTCAACCCTTCAACAACCTCTTCATCACTAACATCTAACTCAGTCATCTCATTCGCATTCACACACCTAAGATTTCTTCTACTTCCAATTGCATCGTATTCTACAATCATTTCCCCATCAACTTTCATTGGACATGTATAAACAGAAAAGTCATAAGCATCCTCATCATTTTTTATCTGGAAAAAATTAGGATCTAGGTCGGTGATTTTGGTCCACAGTCCGTACTACCCTTCTAAATAACCTCATTCATTTACTATGTTTTGAATGTGAGGCATAATCCACTTATCTATGTGTTCCCCATAAATCAATGTAGAAACACCACCTCTGTAAATTGTATCCATCACTTAGCATTACAACTCTCATCCATGGCGAAAAATAGTGTCAAACATTTCACTGTTCTGAAATTATATAATGAATATAAGGAAAAAAATCACAATGCATATTGGATTAAAATAACATAGAAAGAAATCATAAATCATCTGAAACGAATTGCCTGGAGCTTCGCATTTTCCAACCATGACTTCGTCTTCTCCCTTGAATTGTCGTCTTCTTTCCAACTCTGAACCCTAATTTCACGGGGGGGGGGGGGGGGGGGGGGTTGTCATACCCTAAATTTTGACTCTAAGATATATGCCTCATCAAAGGAAATCCACTGACCAAATATTGTGTCAGACTGGTTTGTACAGTATCCCTGTAGAACCTCAAATTTGCCCTTTTCATTTTAAGCATTATAATACACCATTTGCATCATAATCATATCATATATATAGCATTATAGCATAGAAAAATAAAGCATGACAAGCATCAAGCCCTAGCATGAGGCATATGGCCATCTGGGGAGGTGTTGAAGGCCATTTAAGCCAAGACAAGGGTTCCAATGGATTTGTGGGAGGCCTATGATGAGTCTAGACTCCTTTGGCAAGGCCAAGTTCACTTGCAAAAGCTCAGAAGATTGCTTAATCATCACAAGTTTAGAGACAATGCAAGGCTCCTAAGCAGTGCAACCAAATTAGGGTTTTGGTTTCAAGGGCCTTAACCTCATAATTTTGGCCAACTCTTTTGGGAAATGTTTTCTATATGATAAGAGGTTCCTACATATCAATTTTCATGGAAAAATTCCAAGTGGAAGTCAGTCATTGCCTCAGTTACTTGCAGATGAAGCAGAAAGTCAACTGGGCCCAGAAAAAGTCAACTGTGCCATTCCAAAGGGTCCAACCCAACTTTTTTGGCCAAATGAGGTCTATTAAATGTTATAAGATGTTTGGTGAGCTTAAAATGCAAGAATTTTGGTGGTTTGAGGGGTTTTGGCAAAAGTGCACAAAGTTGGTCATGGAAAAGTTAATATTTTTGGCTATTTTGACCTAAAACTTCACAAGGCCTTAACTTGATCAAAAAATATTCAAATGGACCCAAAGTAAACATGAAAGTTGGAGAGTAAGGGATGAAATTTTTAAAAAGTACAAGAGCATTTTATGGAGATTCATGGATTTTTCTAAAAGCCCCTCGAAAATTTAGGTATTTTAGGGCAAATTTCCAAGTTTCAAGGCCAAGCCATTTGCACAAAGGCTCAAAAGTGGATAGTTTGCTATGCTATGTCCAAAGTAAGTTTACACAATCAAAATGCATCACATTTAGGTCATTTGGCTCAAAGAAAAGTGGCAAAATTCATGCACATGAAAAAGTTCCATAAAACTTGCATTTTACCCTTGAATTTGCACAAGGCATGGCAATTGTGTGATAGCTTACATCCAAGGGCTGAAGTTGTTTGCTGGGATGGTGAATGCACATGCAAGAGAGGCCAGCAAATCATGAGCTTGGCATGCCTATGGCACACTTGGGCCAAAATTGCATTTTCACAAAAATCAGCTCTCTCTCACGTGCATTTGTTCTAACCCTTTTGCATTGCCATATATATTCCATAACAATCAGAATTAGGGTTAGAGGCAGCCAGATTACACACTCATTCTCTCATTCTCATCTTTTATGCAAAATTGCTCATTCTTCACAAACTCTTGCTACAAGAATCCATTCACAAAACTCTTGCTGGATTCTTAATCCTCATCACTCATAGATCATTTTCATACCATTTGTTTGGATTATTCTTCAAGAATCATCCATTTCCCATTCCTTGTGCACATTTGCATTTTGTGCCATAACTTTTGATCTAGGCAAGCTTTCTTCAATCCAAGACCACATTCATACTCCTCTCATCTCAAGGATCATTAAGCACCCATGGATCTAGATTTATAGTGAAGTTTGTTCAAGTGGCCATTTGAGAAGCTTTGAAGCACAAGGAAGCATATTGCTGGATTCACAAGTTTGCAAAGCCTTAGATGCATTTATTTTGCATCTAAGGGGATAAGGAGATCATTTGCCATCACTTTATACCATTCTTGACTTCAAATTTGGAACACCACCTTAGGTATGCTCAAATTTCAAATCTCATAGAAATGTATTTGGTTGTGTGTTTTAGAATCCTCATGTTGTGATGGTTACAATGCTCTTTGTAGTTTGTGAAATGGTTGAGTATTCACAAAGTTATGGTGATTTAAAGTTTCATGGACAATTTTATTTTCATTCATATCTTGAGTTTCTTTGAGTTTTAATCCAATCCAAGCATGTATTTGTGTTTAGTGATGTTAGATTATGTATTCTGGAGAGTTTCATGGCTTGCCGCGGCTTGTTTTGATTTTTCATGTGGATAAGGTTAGGGTTAGGGTTTGTTCATTAATGGTGGTGAAGGTTTAGGGTTTTTTTCTCATGAAGAAGAAGGTGCAGCATCCCCCTAGCGCTATCTGCACCCCCCATGCGCGGCCCATGTGGTTTTCTCAACTAGCGTGTTACTTCTTGCACCCCCTTGGCCCATTTGCTTTATTTTTATTCTTTTTCTTTACCAATTTTATTTCATTTGCTTTTGATCCATTTTAAATACTTCCTTAACGCTAAAAAATCCAAAAAAATTCATATGCACTCCTTGATTCATCTAGTTTTTTATCATATTTTTTCCAGATTTTTATTTTCATCCCACGTGGCCAAATAAATTCGACATTGAGCATTGCTTTCTTGTGGACTCTCATAGACCAATCTGCCTTGTCCAATTTCTATTTTTCTCATCCTTTAAGCTATGAACCCCATTCGTTTTGCATTCAAATCCTAAGACACTCTACTATCTTCATGATTTATCTTGGATTTTTCAAAAACTTCCTTGCTGGATTTTTCTTGAGTTACTTGTGCCTTAATTTTCAAAACCCTAAATGGTGATACCTTGCATCCTTGAGCTTCATTGACCTAGTTTGGTGTTGTATTTTTGCAAACCCTTTTGGATTCTCATTTCTTTGTGTTTGGATAGTACTTTGCTGGTTGGGTAGATTTTTTAAATTCTTGGATCTTTTTCTTGGGTATTTTCTTCCTCACCTTGCCTTGTTTTGCATTCTTTGAGTCTTCTAGTCTCTTTTAAGTTTAGAAGGGCACTTGTGCCAACTTCTCTTCATCTTTTAGGGTCCTTTAGAGGTCTATGGTTGCTCCTGGTCTTAGGATAGGGTTTGAGTCTCCTTGAGTCTTGGTGTTGGGACTCTTTTATGTGCTTTTATTCCTTTAAGTGTTATGCATGCCTTCTTTGCATTTGTTTCACTTCCAATCATCTCAATATGATCTTGTGTTGCTTTGCTTATCATCTTGTGAACTCTTTGCCATGCCTATATGCTTGTGTAGCTTCTGACTTGTTGGTTCATGCCTTGATTTTATGTTGTTGCACTAACCTTGCAGGGGCTATGGTAAGATTGAGATGTGGGAATTGAGTTCCAAATCTCCATTTCTCATCTCTCCTCAAATTGTTTATATGGACTAACATCTTCTTGTTGGGCTTAGGCCTTTCTCATCTCTCCTTTTATCTTCTTCTTCTCTTGAGATCCTTTTTAGGTTAGAAAGACCTCACAAACCCTAGGAACTCCATGCATGCTAACTTAGGATAGAAACTTCCCCCTAGTTTTTTCCTTTTTGCTCCTTTGGTTCTCTTTCTCTTCTCATCTCATAATCATAAAAAACACTTTAATAACTTTGAAGTGATGCATTGATCCATAGCCTTATTCCATGAGGTATGCTTGTAGTCTTCCCATCTTGGGATAGTACAAGTTTACCTTGTGATGCACAAGTCTGATCAAGGTATCTTCTTCATAAAAGAAAAGTCTAAAAAACACTTCTTCATTTGTAAATACCAAAAACACTTAATAAGTAAACAAGTTAGTGAGCCTAAGCCCTAATCTTTGGGTTCAAGTTTTGGGGATCTTCTCCTTACTTGAGTGTGCTTGTTCTATTATTCCATCTTGGAATGTAGTGACAAGTGCACATTCCATTGATGAGAGCTTGAGTTCACTTCCTTGTGACACACTCATAAAAGCTTCTAAAAAACACAAACAAACAATAAGCGTCTTTCCTTCGGGAATTCTTTTCTCATCTCCTTCGCTCCATCCGCGAACTTGCTCCTACTTGTCATTTTGCAAGACGGTAACGCACTCGTCGTCCGAGCCTGCAACACCTGAGCAATGGCATAGGCAGTTCAAGCCTTAATTCACAAGCAATTTTCCTTTGTTACCCCTAGTTAGGGGAACTACGGCGTCTCTGATCCTCATTATCCTGATGAGGTACGTAGGCAGCGGGGTAGGGCCCGTTCGAGCACAATCTTTATTTTCCCTACATTTTTCCTTTTCATTTCTTATTCATTTCTTTTCCAGTTCCAGTTTCTTTTCATTTTCATTCCTTTGCTGCAGTTTTCATACCCTCACCCTTTGAAACTGTTTCTTTTGCAAGCGTGGATCCCGTCGGGTACGGGGGACGATCTGGGTGCTAATACCTTCCCAGGTCGTAACCGACTCCCGAACTCAGTCTCTTTGGTTCGTAGGACCTGTGTCCTTCCTTTTCTTTCTTCTGGTTTGTGCAGCATTACCATTCCCTTTCTTCGGGATAAAAATGCCTGGCTGGCGACTCTATTCTCTTTTCCGCGCCACTTTCGCGTTTGTACCAGGATGGAAATCCGGGGAGCAACAGCTTGGCGACTCTGCTGGGGATGTGCACACCAGATGATCTCTGGTTCCCCTGTGAGTCTCTCCTAGCGCTTGTGTGTTTCTGTTTCATTGGGTGATATTTGTTTGCTGTGGCTTGTTGTATTTTATTGTTGTTTATTTACAGCTTTATTTATAGCTTTATTTACAGTTTTCAGTCTTTATTTACTGCATCATGTATATATACTGGACTGTCTGGACTGGTGGGATGGGTGTTACTTGTTCTTGAGAGATATGAGCCAAGTACCCGGCTCGAGAGCACCATAGGACTTAGAGTGGTTCCACTTTGGCCTCATGAGATCTTGTCATGGGGGTAGTAGTGAGTTCCACACCCAGGTTGCGATTGTCTTGGAAATGTCTTGATTTGAGGATCTTCCTCTCTCATTTCATAACCCTGACAGTTATGTGCAGCTGGGGACCGATCATTGAGAACCTTGTGGAAACATCCCTCTTTAGTGATGACAATGGCAGCCCACGTTTCGTGGCAAACCCATTCGCATCCGAGGGCCCACCTGGGGATCGCATAGGATGACCTTGTTTCCCGGACTCAGCTGAGGCCTCCCTGCGTAGTATATAATGCCAAACCGATTCCCTGATTTGGTCATGAGCCATTTCTCGGAGATGGTGACAGTATTATTGCTATGTGGCTTTGAGAGTCCGTGATGTCTGACCCGGAGCCTTTTACCCGTGAGATTGGGGGGTGTTTACAGGTGTGCAGGAACCCATGACCTCAACATACACTCATTTGTTCAGTGGTTCTTGTTATAATTTTTGGTCCTGTGATTATGATCCATGGTTCTATGATTCTATGGTTCCGAAGTTATGGTTCTGGAATTCTGGATTTCTTGATACTGTGATTCTGAGATCTTCTATCAGAGAGTTGTGATTATCAGAGGGTGTGACTCAGTAAACTTTTGGGTTTGCCAGTTATTCAGAGGGGCCCTTGTCAGTGTTCCAGTTCAGATGGTCCCAGTTGGTCATATGCTTGCATTGCATTACATTTGCATCATTCTTTGCATTAACTGTTTATGTTTCCCATTTTTCAGGTCATTGCTCACATCTGTTCCCAGTTCTGGTATTCTTATCTCCATGGCAGAAATCAGAAGAGATCCGAGAAAAAAGAATGTGCATTATACCTTTCTTCAGCCGGAAGTTAAAAGTGTTCAGAGGTTAGCAGGTTTGATGAACGATCAAGTCTTAGGTAATTTCAAGAAAAGATATGGCCAGATACTGAAGTTTGTGGACAAGCCTACTGCAGACCAAAAGGACAGCTTGCATACCTTGTTGCAATTTTATGATCCCCTGCTGCGTTGCTTTGTTTTTCCAGGTTACATCTTAGCTCCGACATTGGAAGAGATCTCCAGCATGCTGAGTGTTCCGATCAGAGAGACATTGTCGTTCTACGGGTCAGAGGTTGTGCTCAGAGATGAAGACATAGCCAAGATTTGTAGGTTGCCGGTTGTTTCAGTCAGAAAGGCTCTGCAGGAAAATGAAGGCAGAGGTCTACCCTGGAGTGTGCTTATCCTAGAGGCTGAGAAGTATGCTACAGAGACTAAGTGGAGTGACTTTGGAGCTTTGCTTGCATTGATGGTATATGGGTCTAGCCTGTTTCCCGGAGAGAAAGAGTTTGTCAGCTTAGAAGTGATCTCAATCTTTGCAAAAGGCAATCTAGTGCCTACTCTATTGGGTGACTTTTATTTTAATGTCCATTACAGAAACGAGAAAGGTAGAGGTGGTTCAGTGGTCTGCTGTGCTCCTTTGTTTGCTGAATGGTTTGCTAGACAGTTGCCTAAGTCAGGTGCCTTCAAGGATATACGAGACGAATGGAGATGGTCCAGAAGACTGATGGGATTGACTGAAGAAGACATTGCTTTGGGTTATGACAGGGATTTTCTAGGAAAGGAGTTGATGGTTAGTTGCGGTAGGTTTGCTGGAGTACCTTTGCTGGGAAGGAAAGGTGTCATCAGTTACTACCCGACATTATCCAGAAAGCAGTTTGGCTACCCTTTGAAAGATCCTCCTCAGATGGAAATGTTTGCTGAATCTTTGTATTTTCCTGCTGACGGAAACAGAGAGTTAGTTCAACAAGCAGTCCAATCTTGGGCTCACAGGATAAAAAAGGGGAAGAAAGACTTCGGCCGAGTTGATCCCAAGACATATCCACCATATGCTGAATGGTTGCAAAGACATATCGAGTCAGTTCTCATGCCTTTTTCATTCGAGGCTCCACTTTATCCCTGAGAGTTACCAAGTCCGAGCAGTACGGTTTCCTTTGAGGAGTACAAGAAGCTAGAAGCTCAGCTGCATGAAGTCAGAGTAGAGAATATTGAGATGGTAAGCCTATACCACCAGGCCAATAGAGCCAAGAAGGAAGCTGAAGGCAAGCTGCAGAAGCTCCAAGCCTCTCTAGAAGACAAAGAGAAGGATTTTGCCGGTAGAGAAGCCCATTTCCACAGATTGGGTATGATGGAGGCTCAAAGAGAAGCTAAGCGCAAGGAGACTTTAAAGACTCTCAAGAGTGCTCGACAGTCCATTGTTTGGCTGAAAGGCCAAAGGGATGAAGAGAAAAAGAAATTCAAAGAGAAGGAAGAGTTCTTTGAAGTTCAGATGGCTTTCAAGAAGGAGGAGGTGGAGCAAGTCCATGCCATCCGGAGGGAGAAGACCCAACAGCTAGCCCAAAGCCAATTAGCTCTGGAGGAAGCCAGGAAAGAGATCGAAGAGCTCAAGCTGAGAGCGGGTGTCAAGAAAAGCAGGGTAGAGGTGGCAGATCCTGGGTCCTTAGATTAGTTGTTTATTATTCAGGCTACCTGCAGGCTTGTTGTAGGAGTCTTGCTTTTATTTCTTTTGTCTTTATGTACTGACATGTAACCCTTCGGGGAATATTTCTGGTTGTATTTTGACTTTTAGCCTATAGTGGTTTGTTCACGTTCAGTATTAATATGCAAATTACCATTTTGAATGCGCAAGACTCGTTTGTCTGGATACTGCTAATGTCTGAACACTTATCAAAGAGAAAGTTTGAAAGCTAAGCACTGAAAGTGATTGTCTGAGATAGATGCCAGAACTGGGGCATGCCAAATGCTTAAGATTGG
Source organism: Lathyrus aphaca (assembly GCA_963966055.1). Taxonomy (NCBI): domain Eukaryota; kingdom Viridiplantae; phylum Streptophyta; class Magnoliopsida; order Fabales; family Fabaceae; genus Lathyrus; species Lathyrus aphaca. The sequence continues at coordinate 133,445,286 of OZ014522.1, read as the reverse complement.
GAACATGAACAGTTACATTGCATTGCATATAACCTGTTTGTTTGTTTTGCAGGTGTTGTCTCGGTTACTAACGTGTTTTGTGTTTCAGGCACTATAGCTCATCGTAAAGTTCGGGGACAACCAGCAGTACACAGATATCCAACCAAGGTTAACAGAGAATGAGTCATGGACCAGTTACAAGCGGACTTGACAGATCTGAGACAAAGGATGGACAATTTTATGACACTAATGGCCGGCATGGGGCAGACCCAAGAGCGTCTGCGGGAGATGGTTGAGAATCAGAACAGGAACACTGCGGCTGCTGCTACTGCTAACAATCGTACCGGTGCGGGCGCACGTCAGGTTGAGCCTCCTGTTACACAGCCAGGAGTGACAATAATCAACGATGGGTTGCACAACATTCAGATGGACAATCATGATGACCAGTTCACTCTACTTGATGAAGCTGAAGGTCAAGGGGCAGAGATGAACAAGAGGTTCGAAGAGATGGCTGAGCAAATCAAAGCTATTCAGTCCCAAAGCTCTTTGGGATTTGACATAACCGACTTGGGCTTGGTTCCTGGGGTCAGGATCCCGTATAAGTTCAAAGTTCCAACCTTTGAGAAGTATGATGGCACTACTTACCCGAAGACCCATCTGCAATCATTTGTCGGGAGAATTGCCGCTCATACAGAAGATGAGAAACTTTGGATGTATTATTTTCAGGATAGCTTGGTGGGAGCTTCTCTTGAATGGTACATGAAGCTCAATAGGGTCAATATCAAGAGTTGGAAGGATTTAGCTGAAGCCTTTGTGAGGCAGTATCAATATAACATGGACATGGCTCCGAAACGCACGCAGTTGCAGCATATGGCTCAGGCGGCAAAAGAAAGTTTCAAAGAATATGCCTAGAGACGGCGCCAGCTAGCTGCCAGGGTACAACCACCCCTCTTAGAAGACGAAATGGCCGACATGTTTATGGGCACTCTTCAAGGTGTTTTTCTGGAGAGGTTGGCGTCTAGCTCGGCCACCAAGTTCAATGATATAGTGATTGCTGGAGAGAGAGTTGAGACTCTGTTAAAGACGGGGAAGATTCAGGACCCTAATACTGCTGGTAGCTCTGGAGGAGCGAGGAAAGCCTTTGGCGGACCTCCTAGAAGAAGAGAAGGGGAAGTTAGCGCAGTATATGGCCGAGACAGAGGCAGAGGTTATAGACGAGAATACAATCAGATAGCTGCAGTCACAATTCCCACTACACCAATTCAACCAGCTCAACAGGCTCTACAACAGCCTCAGCAACAACAGCAGCGCAACTATCAACAGAGACCGTATCAACAGAGGCAGTCACGCCAAGCTGATAGGGTTTTTGATGTGATCCCATTGACTTACACAGCTTTACTCCAGAGATTGTTGGAACTGAACTTAATTCAACTGAGGACCTTGGCTCCACCTACTGGAACTCTTCCTCCAGGTTACGACGCCAATGTTCGATGTGCTTTCCATTCTGGGGCACCCGGGCACTCAACGGAGAAGTGCAGGGCTTTGCACTATAAAGTTCAGGAATTGATCGACTCCAAAGCAATCAATTTTGCGCCGCCTCTGAATGTCACGAATAACCCTATCCCTAATCATGGGGGAGCCAGGGTTAATGCTATTGAGATGGAGGAGAGGTTGAACTTGGTGGAGAAGGTTGAGGAAGTGAAGACCTCCTTGTTGCTGGTCAAGGAGAGGTTGGTGAAGGGTCAGGTTTTCCCGGGTTGTGGGTTTGATTGCGAAGACTGTGTTGAGTCGAAGAATGGTTGTGACAAATTGAAGACTGGTTTACAGAGACTGATGGATGGTGGGCTGTTACAGTTCGACAGGGTTGATGAGAGGACTGATGAAGTGTCAACGGTGACCATATACTATGATCCTGCTGAAATGCCCGCGCAAAGAGAGCCGGTTACTATTTATGTCCCGGAAGTAAGTCCCGTCACCATCACGGTGCCTGGGCCTATTCCGTATTCAGATGAGAATGCTATTCCGTGGCATTACGGATCAGAAGTGTATGTCGGTGGACATAAAGTGGAAAATAAGACAGTAACCATGGACCCAGCTGTGGTGAATGTTGGGGGAAGTGGAGGTTTCACGAGAAGTGGTCGCTTATTCGCTCCCCAGACTTTGAGAGGAGACACTGATGCTGAGGCTTCTGCTAAAGCCAAAGGGAAACAAATAACAACTGACGATAATGCCACTCCCGCTACTGGTCAAAGTACTTTTAAGAAGGAAATGGAGGAGTTCATGAGGATTATTAAGAGGAGCGACTACAAAGTGGTCGAGCAGCTAAATCAAACTCCCTCCAAAATCTCTATCTTGTCGCTGCTGATGTGCTCACCAGCTCATAGAGAAGCCCTTCTGAAAGTGTTGCAGATGGCGTATGTTCCTCAAGAGATTACCGTGAATCAGTTAGAAGCTGTGGTGGGAAGTGTAAATGCGAGCCATGGTTTGGGCTTTACTGATAGGGACCTTACTACTGAAGGGAGGAATCATAACAAGGCTCTCCATATCACAATTGAATGCAAGGGGGCTGTGTTGTCCCATGTCCTGGTTGATACTGGGTCATCTCTTAATGTCTTGCCAAAGAAGGCGTTATTGAAACTCAATGTGGAAGGGGTTGTTTTGAGGCCAAGTGATTTGGTGGAAAAGGCTTTCGACGGTTCTCGGAGGTCTGTCTTTGGAGAGGTTGAGTTGCCAATCAAGGTTGGGTCGAAAGTGTTTAAGAGCACGTTCTACGTGATGGACATCCAACCTGCTTATAGTTGTCTGCTTGGTCGACCCTGGATCCATGCCGCAGGGGATGTGACGTCAACCTTGCACCAGAAGCTCAAGTACGTGGCAGATGGTCAAGTTGTGACTGTGTGCGGTGAAGAGGACATATTTGTGAGCCATTTATCTACATTCAAATATGTGGAGATGGATGGTGAAATTCATGAAACCCTGTGTCAGGCATTCGAAGCAGTGAATGTTAGTTCCCTGTCTCCTCTGAGTAAAGCTGAAGATAAAGAAGGTACGTCTATTACCTCCTACAAGCAGGCCAAGGAGGTTGTGCAATCAGGCAGTGCCCAGGGCTGGGGCAGATTATTGGAGCTGGAAAAGAAGGAAGACAAGTTTGGGCTTGGGTATCAGCCTGATGGGCTCGTCCGTTCATCAGACAACAAGACAATTACCTTTACTAGTGCTGGGTTGCTAGACCGCAACCATATTTGTGCTACCAGTGAAGATAGAGATAGAGAGTGCGATCTGGATAATTGGATCCGCCCGTGTGCACCGGGAGAGGAGCTGCCCAATTGGTCTACGGAAGACATCGTCGAAGTCACCTGGATCACAAAGTAATTGTTTATTTGTCATTTTTTCTACATACTGCATGTTAAATCCTGTACTCTGCCCAAGGTACAAGGATTCATTGTATGGGCCTCCATGTTTTGAAAGCATTTATTTGTCATAAATAAAGGACATTTTTCAATCAGATCGTTCCTTTTCTTTCAATTTTAATTTTTGCACAAATAAAGAAAATGGCAATGTGTTTTTCTTTCTTGTTTTTGGTGTGCATTTTCTTTAAACAGATTTTGAATGAGCACATCACTTGTGCAGTGTCGATCAACCAGATTCCATTGACAACTCTCCTGCTATGACTGAGCATAACTTCGACAATCCAATCTACCAAGCTGATGAAGAGGTTGAGGAAGATTATGAACTCCCTGAAGAGCTGGTCAGGTTGTTGAAGCAAGAGGAAAGAGCTATTCAGCCTCATCAGGAGGAAATCGAGGTTATCAACATCGGCACAGAAGAGGTTAAGAAGGAAATCAAGATAGGTGTCGGCCTGCAGACTGAAGTTAAGAAGGGGTTGATTGAAATGTTGCGTGAATATGTTGACATCTTTGCCTGGTCGTATCAGGACATGCCAGGGTTAGATACAGACATAGTTGTGCATCGGCTACCGTTAAAAGAAGACTGTCCTCCTGTTAAGCAAAAACTGAGAAGAACTCGCCCTGACATGGCGATGAAGATCAAAGAGGAGGTACAGAAACAGTGGGACGCCGGGTTCCTTGCCGTGACTAGTTACCCACCTTGGGTATCTAACATTGTTCCAGTGCCAAAGAAAGATGGCAAGGTGAGGATGTGTGTAGATTACCGGGACCTAAACAGTGCCAGCCCGAAAGATGATTTCCCTTTACCTCACATTGATGTATTGGTCGACAGTACGGCTCAGTTCTCGGTGTTCTCCTTCATGGATGGATTTTCAGGATACAATCAGATCAAAATGTCACCTGAAGACATGGAGAAGACAACTTTCATCACACCCTGGGGCACATTCTATTATAAGGTGATGCCATTCGGACTGAAGAATGCTGGTGCCACTTATCAACGAGCTATGGTAACATTATTCCATGACATGATTCACAAAGAAATTGAATGTTATGTGGATGACATGATTGCCAAGTCCCTCACAGAAGAAGACCACCTGGTTAATCTGTTGAAGTTATTCAAGCGTCTGAGGAAGTACCAATTGAGGCTAAACCCCAACAAATGCACATTCGGGGTACGATCTGGTAAGCTGCTGGGATTTATTGTAAGTGAGAAAGGGATTGAAGTTGACCCTGTCAAAGTTAAAGCCATTCAAGAAATGCCTGCACCGAAAACTGAGAAAGAAGTTCGAGGGTTCCTAGGTAGGTTGAACTACATTTCAAGGTTCATATCTCATCTTACAGCAACCTGCGAGCCCTTGTTCAAGCTATTAAGAAAAGAACAGACGGTCAGGTGGAATGAAGACTGTCAGAGGGCTTTTGATAAAATTAAGGAATACTTACAGGAGCCTCCAATCCTTATGCCTCCATTTGAAGGAAGACCTCTGATCATGTACTTGACGGTATTAGAAAAGTCAATGGGGTGTGTGTTGGGCCAACATGACGAGTCTGGTCGAAAAGAGTATGCAATTTACTACCTAAGCAAAAAGTTTACCTACTGTGAACAACGTTATTCACTGCTCGAGAAAACTTGTTGTGTTTTAGCGTGGGCTGCTCGCCGACTGAGGCAGTATATGTTGACCCACACTACTTTATTGATATCAAAGATGGACCCAGTTAAGTACATTTTTGAGAAGCCAGCACTTACCGGACGGGTTGCAAGATGGCAAATGATCCTCACAGAATATGACATTCAATACACCTCTCAGAAAGCCATCAAAGGCAGTGTATTGTCTGATTATCTCGCTGAGCAACCCATTGATGATTACCATCCTATGAGATTTGACTTCCCTGATGAAGACATCATGTTCATAAGAGCAAAAGATCATGAAGAGCCTATTCACACTGAAGGGCCTGACCCAGAAGAAGAATGGACTATGATGTTTGATGGGGCTGTTAATATGAATGGTCGTGGTGTTGGCGCATTACTCATTACACCTAAGGGAGTTCACATGCCTTTCTCGGCAAAACTCACCTTTAACTGCACTAACAACGAAGCTGAATACGAAGCTTGTATTATGGGTCTTGAGGAAGCCATTGACCTCAGGATCAAGACTTTGACTGTGTTCGGAGATTCAGCTCTGGTAATTAATCAAACCAACGGCAAATGGTACACGCACCAAGATCATCTGATACCTTATCGGGACTACACAAGGAGATTGTTGACTTTCTTCACAACAGTCAAGCTTGAGTATATCCCTCGGGACGAAAATCAGTTTGCAGATGCTCTAGCTACCATTTCATCCATGATCAAAGTGCAAGCTGCCAATTTTGTGCCTCAAATTGCAGTATCCAGACTTGACAGGCCAGCATATGTGTTCTCAGCAGACATTGTCAAAGATGATAAGCCCTGGTACCATGACATCAAATGCTTCTTGGAGGATCAAACATACCCACCTGGGGCATCTTCCAATGATAAGAAGACATTAAGAAGGCTAGCTGGTGGTTTCTTCCTGAACACTGATGGTTCCCTGTATAAGAGAAACTTTGATATGATACTTCTCAGATGCGTTGATAGGGCAGAAGCAGACTTGCTGATGCACGAGGTGCACGAAGGATCCTTTGGTACCCATGCTGGAGGGCATGCAATGGCCAAAACGTTTCTAAGGTCAGGCTATTACTGGATTACAATGGATGCAGACTGTTGTGCCTATGCCAGAAAATGTCATAAATGCCAGATTTATGCGGATAAAGTGCATGTGCCTCCAAATCCTCTGAATGTGATGTCTTCACCCTGGCCCTTTGCCATGTGGGGCATTGATATGATTGACAAGATTGAACCAACTGCTTCAAACGGCCACAGATTCATCCTGGTTGCTATTGACTATTTTACCAAGTGGGTTGAAGCGGCATCTTATGCCAATGTTACTCGCCAGGTGGTAGCAAAATTCCTGAAAAGAGATATTATATGCAGATACGGAGTGCCCAAGAGAATCATTACTGATAATGGTTCTAATCTGAACAACAAGATGATGGCAGAACTGTGTCGGGACTTCAAAATCCAGCATCACAATTCCTCTCCTTACCGACCAAAGATGAATGGTGTGGTAGAGGCAGCTAACAAGAATATCAAGAGGATTGTACAGAAGATGGTTATCACCTATAAAGATTGGCATGAGATGCTACCGTTTGCGTTACATGGGTACCGAACGTCAGTCAGGACGTCAACTGGGGCAACCCCCTTCTCTTTAGTCTACGGCATGGAGGCAGTCTTGCCTGTTGAAGTGGAAATCCCTTCTCTGCGGGTGCTGATGGATGTCAAGCTTGAGGAGGCTGAATGGGTACGTGCTAGATACGATCAACTATGCCTAATTGAGGAAAAGAGATTAGCAGCTATCTGTCATAGCCAGCTATATCAAAGGAGAATGAAGCGAGCCTTCGATCAGCGAGTACGTACTCGGGAGTACCAAGTAGGCGAGCTTGTACTCAAGAGGATCATTCCTCCCGGTTCAGACCACAGGGGCAGGTGGACCCCAAATTATGAAGGACCATTCATAGTGAAGAAAGTATTCTCGGGCGGAGCACTGATGCTCACCACTATGGATGGTGAAGACTTCCAATACCCTGTTAACTCGGACGCAGTTAAAAAATACTTCGCATAAAAGACCCGCTGGACACAAAAACAGAATTATAGTCCAGGAAAAAAAAGGGCATCCCGGCGAGCTAAAAACAGAATAAAAGCTCGGGCAAAAATTAGGGGAAAATTAAAAAAATGTACACCCGCTGAGTTGAAAAGCCACATCGGACAACTCAGGCAAAAAAGGGTAGCCCGGTGGATTGAAAACCCGAAAGGGTGATCCACGCAAAATCAGGGAATAAGCGAACAACTGCGCTCCGGTTTATCTGAACCACATCACCGCTTCAAACAGCTTGACCATATCAGAAGGGTAGAGATCAGCCCCCTCATTCTCTTTAGAAGGCCGAAGACGGAACGGAAAGTCTTGAGGATATGCCAGTCATAGCAGGAAGGAAACTCTTTGGAATGCCGTGCCATTGCCATTAGGATAGTTTCTTTTCTCAATTTTACAGTAGCTACCTCTTTCCAGGTGGTTACTTCCCGATGTAAAATTTTGCCTATTCAGAGGCCAATCAATAAAAAGAATATTCAGTCAAACAATGTGTTATGTTTATTTTGTTTACAAAAATGTCCTGAATTTTTGACAAATAACATTGCATGCGAAACATGTTGCTTTTCAAACTGATAAAAATGACATTGCAGAAACACTTAACATCGCTTTGAGTGTCAGGTGACAGCAGATGAATAGATCAGGCCGTACCAATCTTGGTGCATACGTGTGTATTTTGTTATTGCAGGATTTGCAGGTTATCACCGTATCCCCAAGCAGCAGAGGGTTATTCTCCAAGCAGAGGTATTTCCCCGACAGAGCGCCTGTTTACAAGTGACTTATTCTCAGCAGGTATCTGAACACCTGCACTCCCCAGAAGTCGGGTCAATTCCCAGCAGGGGTTAGTAGAAGTCTCCCATCCACAGTGGAGTTGTCAGATGTTTATTATCCGCAACGGAATCGCTAGAAGTTCTCCTTGCTCAGCAGAGTGGCAGGTAACTTCATTTCCCCATAGAGTCATCGGGATTCTCATTCCCAAGGGATTTCCCTAGCAGAGCAAGAAGAAATTCTCCCCAGTGGAGTCAGAGCAGGATGATCAGATCCTCAGCAGATGTTCAAAGCAGTTAAACGAAGTATACCTCACGCAGAGTCGTCTTTCTTCTAGTGAAAGCTTCTCCGGCAAGCATCAGGTTGCCAACACTTCGTTTCCATCAGAGTTAAAAGCTTTGAGTCCCCAGCAGGTTGCCGGAATCGTCTCCCACAGGTCGCCAGGACTTTATTCCCCAGCCAGAGTGGAATTGTCTACTTTCCCAACATAATCAGCCCTTGTCTGTGTTGATACTTATTCAGTGTTCGTTCGCACTCTTAGACACTTATCTGATGATTCAGTTTGCTCATCCGCAGTCTCCAGAAGAACTAGCACTCGTCTGTGCTCGCATCTTTATTTGATGCTCATCCTCTTTCAGCACTCGTCTGTGCACTTTCCCCAGTAAAGTCTATATCTACTAACACTCGTTTGTGCTCTCATCTTTATTTGATGCTCATCCTCTTTCAGCACTCGTCCGTGCCTTTTCCTCAGCAGATTCCTCTTTATTTGAGGTATTCTCCAGCACTCGTCCGTGCATTTTATTTTCGATTCCTCTTTATTTTGAGGTATTCCCCAGCACTCGTCCGTGCTAGTATCTTTATTTGATGCGCATCCCTGCAGCACTCGTCCGTGCATTTTATTTTCGATTCCTCTTTATTTGAGGTATATTCCCGAGAAAGTTGCCGGTACTCGTCCGTACTCGCATCTTTATTTGATGCTCGACCGCATCTCTTAGCACTCGTACGTGCTTGTTACTCCTTTGAAGATTGCTCGACCGCATCCTTCGACACTCGCCCGTGTCTATTACTTATCTAGTGCTCATCTGCATGCCCCGACACTCGTCCGTGTTTGGTATTTTCTTTTGAAGATCGTCTGGAATAAGCTGATACTCGTCCGTATCACTATCAGAAGCACTCGTCCGTGTTTCTTGGATCATCGTCCGGTACTCGTCCGTATCGTCAACTTATGACACTCGTCCGTGTTTCTTTGATGATCATTCCGATGCTCGTCCGCATTGAAGAGGTTGAAAATCCTGACGGTGGGATTAAAACGTCAAAACCATTTCCGGAGCCTGCGTAAGGGTTATCCGAAGAAGACTCGTCCGTCTTATTCCACTTATCCGCGTAAGGATTCGTGAAGAGGATTCGTCCATCCTAGTTGCATGTCTATCCCACAGACTTATATGCATTTCCGGAGCCTGCGTAAGGGTTATCCGAAGAAGACTCGTCCGTCTTATTCCACTTATCTGCGTAAGGATTCGTGAAGAGGATTCGTCCATCCTAGTTGCATGTCTATCCCACATACTTATATGCATTCCTGGAGCCTGCGTAAGGGATATCCGAAGAAGACTCGTCCGTCTTATTCCACTTATCTGCGTAAGGATTCGTGAAGAGGATTCGTCCATCCTAGCTGCATGTCTATCCCACAGACTTATATGCATCCCCGGAACCTGCGTAAGGGTTATCCGAAGAAGACTCGTCCGTCTTATTCTACTTATCTGCGTAAGGATTAGTGAAGGAGATTCGTCTATCTCAGTTTACTTTGAAGATTCTTAAGGACTCGTCCGCTTTCTACACCTGGCGTCACAGGTCACAAGAAGACTCGTCCGTTTCATGTTTCATCAGAACCTTTGGTTTCGTTGGAAGGATCTCGTCTTCTCATCTCTCAGCTCAGTTGCAACGTCATTGGATTGGGTTTATTTCCCATTTCTTGTTTTCTGCATCAGAGCGCAAATTTCCATTTTCTTGGGTATTCAACCACAGTTTATCTTGAACGGTCGAAAGCGGAAGCAATCGTCCTTTTCAGATCAACGGTTGCTTGAATAGGGGCAGCTGTAGAACCTCAAATTTGCCCTTTTCATTTTAAGCATCATAATACACCATTTGCATCATAAGCATGTCATATATATAGCATTATAGCATAGAAAAATAAAGCATGACAAGCATCAAGCCCTAGCATGAGGCATATGGCCATCTGGGGAGGTGTTGAAGGCCATTTAAGCCAAGACAAGGGTTCCAATGGATTTGTGGGAGGCCTATGATGAGTCTAGACTCCTTTGGCAAGGCCAAGTTCACTTGCAAAAGCTCAGAAGATTGCTTAATCATCACAAGTTTCAAGACAATGCAAGGCTCCTAAGCAGTGCAACCAAATTAGGGTTTTGGTTTCAAGGGCCTTAACCTCATAATTTTGGCCAACTCTTTTGGGAAATGTTTTCTATATGATAAGAGGTTCCTACATGTCAATTTTCATGGAAAAATTCCAAGTGGAAGTCAGTCATTGCCTCAGTTACTTGCAGATGAAGCAGAAAGTCAACTGGGCCCAGAAAAAGTCAACTGTGTCATTCCGAATGGTCCAACCCAACTTTTTTGGCCAAATGATGTCTATTAAATGTTATAAGATGTTTGGTGAGCTTAAAATGCAAGAATTTTGGTGGTTTGAGGGGTTTTGGCAAAAGTGCACAAAGTTGGTCATGGAAAAGTTAATATTTTTGGCTATTTTGACCTAAAACTTCACAAGGCCTTAACTTGATCAAAAAATATTCAAATGGACCCAAAGTAAACATGAAAGTTGGAGAGTAAGGGATGCAATTTTTAAAAAGTACAAGAGCATTTTCTGGAGATTCATGGATTTTTCTAAAAGCCCCTCGAAAATTTAGGTATTTTAGGGCAAATTTCCAAGTTTCAAGGCCAAGCCATTTGCACAAAGGCTCAAAAGTGGATAGTTTGCTATGCTATGTCCAAAGTAAGTTTACACAATCAAAATGCATCACATTTAGGTCATTTGGCTCAAAGAAAAGTGGCAAAATTCATGCACATGAAAAAGTTCCATAAAACTTGCATTTTACCCTTGAATTTGCACAAGGCATGACAATTGTGTGATAGCTTACATCCAAGGGCTGAAGTTGTTTGCTGGGAATCATTGGTGGGATGGTGAATGCACATGCAAGAGAGGCCAGAAAATCATGAGCTTGGCAGGCCTACGACACACTTGGGCCAAAATTGCATTTTCACAAAAATCAGCTATCTCTCACGTGCATTTGTTCTAACCCTTTTGCATTGCCATATATATTCCATAACAATCAGAATTAGGGTTAGAGGCAGCCAGATTACACACTCATTCTCTCATTCTCATCTTTTATGCAAAATTGCTCATTCTCCACAAACTCTTGCTACAAGAATCCATTCACAAAACTCTTGCTGGATTCTTAATCCTCATCACTCATAGATCATTTCCATACCATTTGTTTGGATTATTCTTCAAGAATCATCCATTTCCCTTTCCTTGTGCACATTTGCATTTTGTGCCATAAATTTTGATCTAGGCAAGCTTTCTTCAATCCAAGACCACATTCATACTCCTCTCATCTCAAGGATCATTAAGCACCCATGGATCTAGATTTATAGTGAAGTTTGTTCAAGTGGCCATTTGAGAAGCTTTGAAGCACAAGGAAGCATATTGCTGGATTCACAAGTTGGCAAAGCCTTAGATGCATTTATTTTGCATCAAAGGGGATAAGGAGATCATTTGCCATCACTTTATACCATTCTTGACTTCAAATTTGGAACACCACCTTAGGTATGCTCAAATTTCGAATCTCATAGAAATGTATTTGGTTGTGTGTTTTAGAATCCTCATGTTGTGGTGGTTACAATGCTCTTTGTAGTTTGTGAAATGGTTGAGTATTCACAAAGTTATGGTGATTTAAAGTTTCATGGACAATTTTATTTTCATTCATATCTTGAGTTTCTTTGAGTTTTAATCCAATCCAAGCATGTATTTGTGTTTAGTGATGTTAGATTATGTATTCTGGAGAGTTTCATGGCTTGCCGCGACTTGTTTTGATTTTTCATGTGGATAAGGTTAGGGTTAGGGTTTGTTCATTAATGGTGGTGAAGGTTTAGGGTTTTTTTTCTCATGAAGAAGAAGGTGCAGCAGCCCCCTAGCGCTATCTGCACCCCCCATGCGCGGCCCATGTGGTTTTCTCAACTAGCGTGTTACTTCTTGCACCCCCTTGGCCCATTTGCTTTATTTTTATTCTTTTTCTTTACCAATTTTATTTCATTTGCTTTTGATCCATTTTAAATACTTCCTTAACGCTAAAAAATCCAAAAAAATTCATATGCACTCCTTGATTCATCTAGTTTTTTATCATATTTTTTCCAGATTTTTATTTTCATCCCACCTGGCCAAATAAATTCGACATTGAGCATTGCTTTCTTGTGGACTCTCATAGACCAATCTGCCTTGTCCAATTTCTATTTTTCTCATCCTTTAAGCTATGAACCCCATTCGTTTTGCATTCAAATCCTAAGACACTCTACTATCTTCATGATTTATCTTGGATTTTTCAAAAACTTCCTTGCTGGATTTTTCTTGAGTTACTTGTGCCTTAATTTTCAAAACCCTAAATGGTGATACCTTGCATCCTTGAGCTTCATTGACCTAGTTTGGTGTTGTATTTTTGCAAACCCTTTTGGATTCTCATTTCTTTGTGTTTGGATAGTACTTTGATGGTTGGGTAGATTTTTTAAATGCTTGGATCTTTTTCTTGGGTATTTTCTTCCTCACCTTGCCTTGTTTTGCATTCTTTGAGTCTTCTAGTCTCTTTTAAGTTTAGAAGGGCACTTGTGCCAACTTCTCTTCATCTTTTAGGGTCCTTTAGATGTCTATGGTTGCTCCTGGTCTTAGGATAGGGTTTGAGTCTCCTTGAGTCTTGGTGTTGGGACTCTTTTATGTGCTTTTATTCCTTTAAGTGTTATGCATGCCTTCTTTGCATTTGTTTCACTTCTAATCATCTCAATATGATCTTGTGTTGCTTTGCTTATCATCTTGTGAACTCTTTGCCATGCCTATATGCTTGTGTAGCTTCTGACTTGTTGGTTCATGCCTTGATTTTATGTTGTTGCACTAACCTTGCAGGGGCTATGGTAAGATTGAGATGTGGGAAATGAGTTCCAAATCTCCATTTCTCATCTCTCCTCAAATTGTTTATATGGACTAACATCTTCTTGTTGGGCTTAGGCCTTTCTCGTCTCTCCTTTTATCTTCTTCTTCTCTTGAGATCCTTTTTAGGTTAGAAAGACCTCACAAACCCTAGGAACTCCATGCATGCTAACTTAGGATAGAAACTTCCCCCTAGTTTTTTCCTTTTTGCTCCTTTGGTTCTCTTTCTCTTCTCATCTCATAATCATAAAAAACACTTTAATAACTTTGAAGTGATGCATTGATCCATAACCTTATTCCATGAGGTATGCTTGTAGTCTTCCCATCTTGGGATAGTACAAGTTTACCTTGTGATGCACAAGTCTGATCAAGGTATCTTCTTCATAAAAGAAAAGTCTAAAAAACACTTCTTCATTTGTAAATACCAAAAACACTTAATAAGTAAACAAGTTAGTGAGCCTAAGCCCTAATCTTTGGGTTCAAGTTTTGGGGATCTTCTCCTTACTTGAGTGTGCTTGTTCTATTATTCCATCTTGGAATGTAGTGACAAGTGCACATTCCATTGATGAGAGCTTGAGTTCACTTCCTTGTGACACACTCATAAAAGCTTCTAAAAAACATAAACAAACAATAAGCGTCTTTCCTTCGGGAATTCTTTTCTCATCTCCTTCGCTCCATCCGCGAACTTGCTCCTACTTGTCATTTTGCAAGACGGTAACGCACTCGTCGTCCGAGCCTGCAACACCTGAGCAATGGCATAGGCAGTTCAAGCCTTAATTCACAAGCAATTTTCCTTTGTTACCCCTAGTTAGGGGAACTACGGCGTCTCTAATCCTCATTATCCTGATGAGGTACGTAGGCAGCGGGGTAGGGCCCGTTCGAGCACAATCTTTATTTTCCCTACATTTTTCCTTTTCATTTCTTATTCATTTCTTTTCCAGTTCCAGTTTCTTTTCATTTTCATTCCTTTGCTGCAGTTTTCATACCCTCACCCTTTGAAACTGTTTCTTTTGCAAGCGTGGATCCCGTCGGGTACGGCGGACGATCTGGGTGCTAATACCTTCCCAGGTCGTAACCGACTCCCGAACTCAGTCTCTTTGGTTCGTAGGACCTGTGTCCTTCCTTTTCTTTCTTCTGGTTTGTGCAGCATTACCATTCCCTTTCTTCGGGATAAAAATGCCTGGCTGGCGACTCTATTCTCTTTTCCGCGCCACTTTCGCGTTTGTACCAGGATGGAAATCCGGGGAGCGACAATCCCCACAATGGATCAGGATTCTTGAGTCCCTTAGAGATTCAAGCAAATGATCAATCATTAATATATAATATTTTCAACCTTTCAATCACCATCAAAGATTAATGAATCTCAAATTATGAAAAATCATTCAAAGACTGTTCAGAAATTTCATTGATCTGGGCCCCGAGCCATCACAATCACCAATTAGGGTTTCAGTCAACTAATGCCCTCCAAATAAACTTTTTCATGGAAAAGGGAGCCAAGACCTCTATACATCATCAAGAATATTGACATGAATTTGACAAGCCATTTACATGCACAAAAGATGCAGAGATCAAGGATTCCAAGATTAGGATTTCATAGTGCCCAGATTATGGTTTCTAACTAATAGAGGATCCCAAAGTCAAGATTTTCATATGGATAAGAGGCAATACCATAGGGAATGGTTTAAATAAATCATATGCATCGTAACTTGTGATCCAAACATCATATTTTGGTGAACCAATGCTCAAATGAAATATATCATCACAAACTACAAATAATTCAACTACACAAAACTACAATTCATTATGGATTTTAAGTTGAAGATGGATCAAAATCAAGAAAAATACTGATTTTCAACACTTAGACAAAATCTGTCTAAGTACAAAATCAGCAAAACACCAAAACTTGGAGGGATTTTTCACCAAGTTCCAAGTTGATTAAGATCCATTTAAATACACCAACATTGTTTCAAATGTTGCTAACAGATCAAAGAACCAATTAGCATGAAAATATCTTGCTTATACATGAAGAAATCATGGATCAAAGTGACCATCCAAAACTGTTTTCCAAAAAATAGATTTTCATGAAACTTTGAAATATGATTTTTTGAGTCAAAGGACAATGTCAAGTGGTCTTAAGCATCTCAACAATCATTACAAACCTGATCAAACCTACAAATTCATGATTGCTCCAAGGAATTCCCATAAATGGCATTTATGACTTTCAACACTTATGCATTTTGATCCAAGGGTCACCAAGCTCTAAAATGGCATATTCTTGGATCTCTTGATCAATAAGAAATAGGTGGACACAATCCAAGCATAAAAATTCTGAGGAATATGATTTAGCCTACTGCATAGCGAAGCAAATTGAGAATCTCATAATTTCACCATTTAAGGCCTTTTATGGAAATGGATGACAACCAATTCATATCTTATCCCTTTAAGACTTAAAGGCTAAGCAATCTCAACATATTTGTCTATAAAGAGATACCTAATTTGATCATAAAACTTACACCAAAGTCTCTGATCTCTAAGCTTTCTCTCATTCACTCCTAAAGACTCAAAACTTGATATTTTGAGCAATGACCATCAGTTTTTAAGTTTGAACCATAGCAAGCTTAAACCAATTGCTCAAACCCATCACATATGATGTATATGAGGTTTTCAAACACTTAGATCACCTCTAAGACATCTCCAACCAATTGCTCGAATTCATATCGATTATTTAATGTGATTTCCGATTGTTTAATATGTTTAATTATCTGTTTTGGATGATATTACTATTTAATGTAAATTGTGTTTGTTTTGCAGACATTTGATCAGACATGTCATTTGGAGGAAAAAGTGAGAAAGGGAGCTTTTTGAGCAAGAAACTATGGAAAAACAAAAGGAAAACAACAGGAAAATGCATTTCTGCATTTTTTTCCTATGAGACGACCGTCTCACTCTCAAACGACCGTCTCGAGGGTCAGACGCCCAACTCAATTCCAAGTTGAGCGTCTCATAGCCAAGGTGTCCGTCTTAGAAATAAAACGTTTGTCTCAACTGAATTATGCAGAAACGTAAAATACGTAATAGACGAAACACAAGTCAAATTAAAGTGAGATTTTTTCGCTCAAGCAGAGAAGTTTCCTCCACCCTAGTCTACTCAGTATTTGCAACTCAGTCTAAAGCCCGATCGGAGTCCAAGCCTACTATTTCTCAACAAACCCTACCACACTGCTTATAAATAGAGATCTCTGTCATTTGCAAAGAGAGCTTCATTTTGACGTCCAATTGCTGCCATTTTTATTCCGTCGAAGTTCATTTTTATTTTCAGTATTTCATTAGTTTTTATTTTCCTTTACCAAACCTCAGTGATAGTTTCCACGATTAGGAAACTATCACCATTTTTATTATTTCCAGCCACAACATTATTGTTTTCGTTTCAAGTTTCGAAGTTTGGTTGATCAAGAACATTGCAACCAGGTTTCTGATTTTAATGCTTATTTATTTATTTATTACCACATTTATTTATATCATGTATTTCTCCTCCTTCTACCTTTCTTTATTTAATCACTACAAGAAAAAAGGAGATTTACGACACTTGAGTTGCGACAGTTATCACAAAACCGTCCTTATTCCTAGATTGCGACGGTTGCCACAACGATTAGGATCAACTGTCGCAGATTTTTTGCGACAGTTATCACAAAACCGTCCTTATTTCGGAACTGCGACAGTTGTCACGACAGTTAGAGACTGGACTACGACGGTTGTGACGACAGTTATAAAAACTGTCTTTATTATATTTTTTTACTTAAATTTTTGTTTTAGATTTAGCGCTAAATGAAAAGAGAAAATTTATTCCCCTTAATTCATAAAAAAAATCTTTATCGAATCCAGAAACTCAATTTACTTTAATATATTATAAATAGTTTTTATATAACTTTTTAAAACACATATATTTCTCACTTTTTAAAATATCATTTAAATGATAATTTTTTTAAAGTATATTTTTTAAAATTTTATTTAATAATTTTTTAAATAATTCTATTATTTTAAATAAATATCAAATAAATTAAACTAATATTAAAATTAATTATAAAATTATTATTTTAAATTTAATAATTAAAAAAAACTATTCAAGTTTATTAATAATTGAAATTTGTTATTGTTAAAATAAAATAATTTTATAAATAAAATAAAGAAATTTAATATTATTTTTATATACAAAGTAAAGAAATTTAATAGTCCGTAACCTCAAACAACACTCAAAACACAATCCTAGAAATCCCAAAATCAAAGAAGGTGATTCCATGGATTAATCCAACGAATTCGATCGCCTTTTGTTAAAAAAATTGTGGCGGTTGCGGTGGTGGTGGCAGAGAAGGATGAACCGGTTAGGGTTTCTGAAAAGGAGCTTCTCAATGCTGTGGCGGATAACCCGCCGGTGGTATTCTCTCATGCTGCTACCGAGGTAGGGTCACGTGTCAACCATTTCAACTCAGGTTCTTATGAGGAATCGGTGATAATCTCGTCGAGTCCAAAGACGCCTTTCCCTTTCACGGTTCGTCCAACGTGTTTCTCTCCTTCTTCATCTTCCTCCTTCGAGATCGAAGTTCAAAACCCTAACGTTCCTGTTTCGGAATAAGAGGAGAGTTTATTGAAGAAGTTGAAGAGTAACGAGGTTTTCAAACAAGAACAAGGGGTTCTCTCGCCTAAAAGCATCACGAGGAACAAAGAAGAAGCTAGGGTTTCTTTATGCACGCTGTGAATTCTGTCGTCGCTTTGTTCTCTGATTGAATCGCGTCACGTTGTGGTTCAGGTTAACGCTGTTGTGTCGTTGGTCAACCTTTCGCTTGAGAAATCGAACAAGATGAGAATTGTGAGGTCGGGATTTGTTCCGTTTCTAATTGATGTGTTGAAGGGAGGATCCAGTGAGGCACAGGAACACGTTGCGGGTGCTATTTTTAGTTTGGCTTTGGATGATGATAACAAGATGGCAATTGGAGTTCTCAGTGCATTGCAGCCTCTTATGCACACGATGATGTCTGAATCAGAGCGTTGGAGTTTGGCTTCTTTTTTTTTGGATTTGTAGACAAAGTGATAATAACCATTAGAAAATCACACAACCGCGAGTACCAGGGATTGAACTCTAATGATGGCATCCAACCTAGCAATTTCAGCTTTTGCTAGTTGGGCCTGGATTTCCAGACTATAGAGTTGTATTCTATTCAAAGATCATTCTGACTTTTCTCTATGGATGTAGGTCAGGTATCCATCCAACATAGATCTATCTCCAGTTGAACTACCAAGGTTGTTCCCTTAGCCTATTTTAAGTTTCTTTACTGCTTTTTTTTGTTGTTTGTTGTCTGGCCTTCCAAGCTCTAGTTACTTCAAGAAATAAAAAAAATGATGTCGTATTCTAGCCTTTTTAACCTGATGATCACACTTTATTTTAAGCTATTCTTTTTAAAATTGTATTGTTTCATAGGGAGTTCAATATTATAAATGTGAGCTTGAAATCTGTCATGCAGTGGAAGAGAAGAAGATTCCGAATCTTGAGGATGGCGAGTTTCCTGATGAACCTGGGTGATCATTGCTTGGAAGGAAGATTGAGGTTGCTACTTCAACAACTAGAGGTATAAGGAGATTGGTGAATAACGAGATTGTTTATTTCAATTTCCCTGCCCCAAATACCTCTTACAAGTTCCAATGGATTGTTTGAGTCTCAACCAAATGTTTTGGAGTGGTAATAATAATATCAATTGATTGCAATGCCTACTATTTAAAATGTTTTGTTGTGTGTAATCAAAGGTCATACATTTTGGTTATGTTGTTATATTTAATACTTTAGGTTGGGAGGCTGCCAATGGAATGGGCAAAATTTGTCATGCCTCTTGTGCAATCTGGAAATGTTAAGGTTCGAGGCCGATGCATTGCCACACCACACAATTTGGAAATAATGCAAGAAATGATGTTGTTAGTAAGGTATGGATAACTTCTTGGGTCCTTCTTTTAGCTTTAGTTTAAATGTCTCCTTTTTCTCTAGATGTTGTGCTTGTTAACTTGGCTATTTCACTTGTTTATGATGTTGAGTTTATTGGTGGATGAACCTAATTGATTGTTCTATGGACAGTTTTTATGTTCATAAATCTGTATTCTCGAAGTCTGTTGATACCTCTTGGAGGCTAGAGGCTTGTGGCCACATTAACTCTGCTGCTTACCCCCTCCTTACACTGTTAAAAATTCTAGAGATTGAGCCATATAGGATGGTATTGAATCGCTATATTTTTTAATTGCTTTGTTTGTTTATTTGTTTGTTAATGTTGCATTTGTAATGTGCTGATGTTATTTTTAACTAGACTGATTTCACCCCCGAGGAAATGAAGGCTCGAAAGCGGGTTCTTAAAGTATGTTCAACTATTTTCATTATTTTCCCCTCTTTTATAGCTTTTAGTTTTCATGATTATTGTTTAAATTGAATTGAATGTCATTGTTGTGAATGCATGCTAGAGGCCTAATTCTCCTGTTTATATTACCAGCTTGATTCAGACGAAGCTTCGGTTTTGCCTGTTAATAAGCGAAGAAAAGGCATCAGTGAGCCACTTACAGAGCCAAATGAGAATGAACAAGCTCTTTCAGAGTCAACTTTGAATAAAATTGTTGGAGCTGCTGAAGTCTTTGACTTGCAGGTGTATAGATTGTGTTCCAATTTCAATCGATAGTGTTCAACTTCTCTCTCTTGTGTGTGTCAGTGGCCAACCCATTTATGTCTTATGTATCTTTAGGAGAAGGAAGCACCAAAAACCCTGATGTGTAGTTTAAAGCCTTACCAGAGTCAAGCTCTGTATTGGATGACAGAAATTGAGAAGGGAGCGGATGATGAAAATGCTGATAGAAATTTACACCCTTGCTGGTCAGCCTACAATATATGCAATGGGTAAGTACTAATAGTAAAAGGTTCCTAAAACAAATTGTATTTTTCACCTAAATATCAGTATACAATTTAACCTGACATACTTTTTATCAGGAAGACAATTTATGTGAACATATTTACCGGGGAGGCGGCAAAGAAATTTCCACAAGCAACACGGAGAGCAAGAGGAGGAGTGAGTTTGTTTCAAGCCATCAATTTTGAAACTCCACATGTGACATACACTTTGAACCTTTTGTCTTATTGCAATTTTGTATTTTTTATTGTAGATTCTGGCAGATGCAATGGGACTTGGAAAGACTGTTATGACAATTGCTTTGATTCTAAGTAATCCAGGCAGGGTGAAGTCAGAAGACAGTAATGCAGAGAGCCTATATGACAACATTTTCTCAACTAAGAGAAGGAATATTAACAATGTAGAGGGTGGCACCCTGATTGTTTGTCCCATGGCATTATTGGGTCAGTGGAAGGTGAGATTCCTCTCAAATTAAGCCAATTAAAAAAGCATGATTGTTCTTTTATATATATCTCAATATTTATGTGAAAGGCGATTTACAAGGATTTATTATATTCAGGACGAGCTTGAAACACATTCAAAATCAGGCAGCATATCTATATTTGTTCATTATGGTGGGAGTAGAACTGATAATGTTGATTTGTTGTTAGAGTATGACGTTGTCTTGACAACATATGGTGTCCTATCAGCTTCATATAAAAGTGTAAGGAAATGTTTATTTGTGTTTTATTTTCATCAATTTAAATAGTGAACCTTCCTCATTTTAGAATCCCTGATTTTTTGAAACCAGGATGGAGAGAATAGCATCTACCACAGGGTCCAATGGTTCAGAGTGGTGCTAGATGAAGCTCACCATATTAAAGCCCATAAAAGTCAGGTTGCGCAAGCTACTATTGCTCTGTCCTCAGACTGCCGCTGGTGTCTAACCGGAACACCACTTCAGGTTAAATATTGAGAAACATTATGTGTAATTTATAGAATTGCTATTAGAAAAGTACTCCTCCCATACAATCTGAATGTTTCTTTTATCAACATTTCAGTATTAATTACTTTATTACTATAATGAGCTTATAGTTATTAATCAAGAGTTTGTTGTAAAGAATCTCTTCCTGAAATTGTCATGTTCTCTGTTCCAGAATAGTTTGGAAGATCTATTCAGTCTCTTGTGTTTCTTGCGTGTTGAACCTTGGTGCAGCTAGCAGTGGTATGTCAAATATTAGGCTATCTTGTAGCTAGTGTAAATTGATCAATGTTTTGGGAAACAATCATTTGAAGACTTGTACTTCATAGTTCTTTGTTACTAGGGGCGTGGAAGGGGGCGCTGTGATGATGAGCGTCGTAGAGTCAGTCCTGATTATTAGAGTTAGTGTGAATGGTCTTATTAGAGTCATTAAAGGATATTTGGCCTAAGTGCAGTTTGGTAGGGTGTGACTTTCTTGGTGTGACCTTATAGTTACTAAGCTAATATTTCACTATGAAGGATTTTGTCATTTTAGCCTTATTCTATTTGCATTTATCTCTCTGTTTCTGCATTCATTTCCTTTATTATAAACAGGGTGGTTGTGATCTAGTTAAAGTTCAGTTAATTTAAATTTACAACTTATTGGTTTGGTGTCATTTATGTCTTATTATTTGGTTTATGTGATGAAGATTTCTGATTTTGAGATGAAGTTGATGGACATTGATAGTGAACACCTAGGGATTTTTAGTTTTTTTTTAATTTAAAAAAAATGTAATTAACGGCGGTTCTAACCGTCGCTATCTTTAATGAAATATATATTATATAATTATGGCAGTTCTAACCGTCGCAACTTTTAACTAAATTCAATGTATATTATACAATTATGGCGGTTCTAACCGTCACAATTTTTAATTAAATTTAATATATATTATATAATTATGGCAGTTATAACCGTCGTAATAATATATTAGAGACAGTTTCAAAACCGTCGTAGGATGTTACGGCAGTTGGAGCGACAGTTTTAAAAACTGTCGTAAAACAGCCTCGCGACGCACGTTTCTACGACGGAAGAGGAACCGTCGTGATTTACAAACTGCGTCGGTTCTAACCGTCGTAATTTGCCAATATTAACCGTCATAATTTGCCAATTTTCTTGTTGTGAATATGTCTAGCTAAACCGTTAATCGGTATGTAATTGTGTAAACCGAAACGAATTCGATAGAATTAGGCTAAAACCTTAAATTAAGTTATAATTTGGTTTCGATTTCTTATTTTAATTAACTTTTGTTACGAGAGTAAGAGAGTACACAAGATTAGGATTAATACCACGGGAGTGTTAGATCATAATCAGATAGCTGAAATCGAGCATTAGTTTTAAACACAGCGGAAACGCTTTAAAATCAATTAGAACCTTTAGGTTTCCAAAAAGTATTTCTAACTTGAATTGATACAGCGAGAGCGCTCAATTGAACTTAGGAGTATAGTAATAGGCCAGACCACGAGAGTGTGAGTCGAAGACTTTTAAACCGAGAGTTTTCAAGGAGAGATAACTTAATAAATCTTAACAAGCCGACCCTCTATTGAATTCGCGAAGGCGAAATCAATTACGTACCGATAATTTATATCATTAATATAATTTAATTAATTCTTAACCTTTTAAAACCAAAAACATCGCTCGCCATAGCTAAACATAGCAACATTCGACAACACTAGATTGATTATCGAGTCTTTGTGGGATCGATATCTTTTATTACTACGTGATATATTGTGCACTTGTAGTTAGTAACCGTTAGACTCAAATCTTTTAAATCTAAATACTATGGTTAGGTGGACTTTTAAATGTGTGTGCAAAAATCATTCATAGACACTAAAATTCGACCTTTTTTTATAAAAATTAAAAATAAAAATTAAGATATTTATAAAAATTAAAAACATATTTAACCTCTTTTTATAACTAAAATATAAATTTTGTTGATTTCTTATTGTACTGGATACTATCATAAATAATAATAAATATACAAAGAATATAATATCAATGACAATTGCCAAATTGAGACATTTATTAAGGTGAAAACATTAGCTAATACACACATAATATCTCAAAAAAAAAGAAGTAAAAATTACATAAATGGGAGAGATAATTCAATACACAAATGAAATTGTGTTAAGATATAGCTAGGTGAACTTATTTATATGTAAAAGATTTTAGGAATTCAACACCTAAGTTTTAAAGCATGGTACTTCCATGAAACACTTGGGATAGACTATTTTTTTCTCTCAAACTGATTAATGAATTGGCTTAACAATTGGAATAACCTTTGGAATAGGTTTGTAAATTGGAATGACCTTTGGAACAGGCTTATAAATGGGAACATAAACAGGTTTAACAATGGGAATAATAGGTTTCTTGAAGAAATAATGCTTATGCTTGAGAAATGATTGTGGTTCAACAACAGAAGGGATAGGTTTATCCAGTATGGTTGGTTTGTGGAATGACTTATAGGTTGGAATGGGCTTATAATAAATAGGTTTCTTGTGAAAATATCCTTTGAGTTTGTGTTTTAGATAAAAATACCCAATCAATTTTTCATCTTCATTGGGTCCTTGTAGACTTGGCTTTGTCACTCCTTCATTTGCAACCCTCCCTTCTGTTTTCACTTCATTCCCTACAAAAGAATTTAAACATGTTACTATCACAAGTGACAACAAATTATATAGTAAATACCAAAAATTTATTTCTACTCTTTTTAGCAAATATGCGAAAATACAGACCTGAGGGATCATTTCTTGCTAAAACAGAAGTAGCATACAAGAAGGTTACAAGGAGCAACAAAGGAATACTGAAAGCCTTTTTCATGATTGAGAACAAAAGTCGTTTACAAGTGGAAGATGAATCAGGATGCTTGAATTACAATTCTCAAAAACATGCATTATTTATACCATAAGCTAGTAGGATAATTAATGATACATAAGTGACTAATATCTGCATTTTTTTTATTGGATTAATATATTCATAGATTATTGGTTAATTGTGTTTGTCACCGTTATTGTGGCTGAGTTGGTTGTTTGTTAACATTCCATTAAATGAGCCTCTATAGTTGGATGGTAGGATCATATCTAATACTGTCAGTTAGTTAGGGGAAGGTTCAAAATACTATATCCATTCTAAAATAATTATTCTTGTGTTAATAAACAAACTACACTTACAATACCATACATTTAACTGGACCACACAGAGAGATACTATTACCACTTAAAGCCAATTTTTCAATACTTTGTTGACACACCATCTCTGCATCGTCATGTAATGGAATGAGTAGTAAGTAGTAGCAAACCAAATTGTTTGACATCATTAATTCTAACCATATGTACAGCAAATATATCTTATCTTGACAATGAAGTACACATGCATAAGAACAACCACTTATATCATCTAAACATATATAATACACAAATTGACCCTCTTCTATATTATTTTTTTTCATTAATAATAGTAATTTAAATTCAAGTTGTAATTGGTTTGAATTTAATATGCATGTGTCTGATTTGTTAAGAAATGAAAAACCGGACAAGACAACTTCTTTATACCCTGTTTAATCTAGAAATTTATTGTAGGACATGACAAAATATATGACATGGGACGGGACATGACAAAAATATTAATTCTTATCCTTTACAAAATTATGGGACAACTTTTTGTCCCAACCACAAATTATCAAAAAATATCATACAATTTTTAATCTCTCTCTATTTAATATTTTGATTTATAAATATAATATAAATATTTTATTTTTTAATAAAAACAATTATAATAAAATTTTATTATTTTTGTCTAATACATAGATATATTTAATAAAGATGAGTATATTTTTTTCTCTTATCATTTTTTTCTCCTTCTCATTAATTAATATTTTGACTCATGAATATTAATATTTTATATATGAATGAAAATATTATAGTAAAAATTATATTATTTAATGCATAGATATATCAAACAAAATATTAAAAAAGTTGTCTAGTGCATCAATCATCAAACATGGTACAAAACAAAAAAAAGTCTTGTACTGAAACGATAGCTTGGACACAAGCATTCCAATATTTGATAGAAAGAATTGAAATCGGTGGATGATTCAGATGCGCATATTGTTTGGAGTTCAAGATGTTCTAGATCCCGTCAATGATTGTTACACGCGGGTTACAGAAAATGAAACAGATGCGCAAAGAAATGCACAACGTAAAACGAAGGAAGAAGGCTCAAAATATACTGTTCTATATCCATCAGTGTGCGAATACAATTGTGTTTGTAAAGATTGTTGACGCGACGAAGTCGAAGGCGGCGTGGGAAACACTAGTACAGTGTTATGGTGGCGATGACCCTATTGAAGAAGGTGAAGTTGCAATCTCTACGTAAACAATATGAGAATATTAGCATTAAGAATACTGAGAAGGTACCTGAATACATATCTAGAGTGATTGTGTTCAGAAATGAGAGAAAGGTTGTGGAGAAACGCTTTCTAAACAAGTTATTGTTGAGAAGGTACCGAGATCACCTACTCCTTAATTTGATTACATAGTTGTAGCTTTTGAACATTCTAAAGACACCAGTGCCATGAGATATGAAGAACTTCTGAGCAATATACATGCATAAGAGTTGCGATTGACTGAGGGGAACTCTGAAAGGGAGTCTGAGTAGGCTCTGAAATCTTCTTTTGTCTAGAAGAACAAGAAGCAAGGATGGTTTGATAATAGAAGAAAGTACGGCGGTGTTTAGAAGTCAGAATCCTAAAATCCAGATGAGAAGAAACACAAAAGTGTTTAAAACAGAAAGGAGAATTTTTACAAGATAAAGGTTTAGCGCTACAGTTGCAACAAGTTTGACCATTTAGCTGTTGTTTTTTTGCTAAACAAGGAAAGAAATATTGAAGATTCTGATGTTGAACATGTGTTATTAATCACATCTGAGATTGAAGGTTAAAAAATGGTAGTATGGTGGTATTTAGACACTGTTTCTCAAATCAATTAACTGGAAATAAGAAATGGTTGGTTGATTTTGACTCTAGTAAAAGGACCAAAATCAAATGTGTTGATTATAAGTATCTGAATATTGAAGGAATGGGAAATGCAAGACTAAATCTAAAGAATGGTAAAACTGCATTGATTCAGAATGTGTGGTATGTTATTGGAATGAAGAACAACCTGATGAGTGTAGGTCAGATGCTTGAAAAAAGAATTTCATTAACCATTAAGAACAATCTCTTGAAGTTGTATGACTGCAATCAGAACCTAATTATGAAGTCTGAACAAAGAAGGAATAGAACATTAAAGGTGAATGTGAAAATTGCAGACTCTCAATGCCTTGGTGTAACATGTTTTGTCAAGGAAAGTGAGTTGTGGCATAAAGATTGAGGCATTTAAACTTCAAAAGCTTAGGACATCTGAGTTCAAAGAAGTTGGTTCATGGAATTCCAAAAATTATGGCACCAGAGAAATCATGTGATGTATAAATGAGAGGAAAACAACCAAGATTTCTATTCTAATCTGAATTGCCTCCAAGAGCAAAGCATGCTTTGGGTGTGGTGCATTCTGATGTTTTTTGGCCATTTCCAGTACCTTCATTTGGCGGGAACAAGTACTTTATGTCATTTTTGGATGAGTTCACAAGAATTACATGTGTAGCCCTCATAAAGTTCAAACAATAGGTGTTTGTTGAATTCAAGAAGTTCAAAGTCAAGGTTGAGAATTAGAGTGGACATAGTTTGAAGATTCTTAGAACTGATGGTGGGGGTGAGTTCAACTCTATAGAGTTTACGAAGTATTATGAGGAGAATGAAATTGACCATGTGGTTACTGCTCTATACATTCCTCAACATAATGGTCTTGTTGAATGAAGAAACATAACTTTTCTTTATATGACAAGGAGGATGCTGAAAGAGAATAATTTGCTTCATACATTGTGGGATGAAGTTGTTTCCACATTAGCATATGTGCTCAACAAATGTTCAACTAAGAAGTTTAATGGAGTTGTTCCTATTAAGAAGTGGACTTGAAGCAACCAAAGTGTGAACCATCTGAAGGTGTTTGGTTTTGTTTGTTACAAACATGTTCCAATTGTTAAGAGAATGAAGTTGGATGACAGAATAACAATCATGTTACTTATAGTGTACCACAATATGGGTGTTTATAAGCTCTATTGTCCAATCACCAATAAAGTTGAATTCAATAGAGATGTTGTTTTAGAGAATCATAAGTGTGGGACTGGAGCAAGTCTCAACCAAACTTTTGTACAATAATAACTCCTGAGTTACATTCTGAAGGTATTTTTTCCTATGAAAATGAGTCAGAGTTTGAAGGTGTTAAGTCTAAAGAGGGGTGTGACTCTGAAGGAGACCGTGAAGGTGCGTCTGAGTATGAAGGCTAGTCTGACTCTAAAGGTGAATCTGTTGATACTTTGTTCGTAATCCAACCTCTGATAGTGGTCCTGCGTATGAAGGTGAAGCCTCTAAAGGTTGTCCTACCTCTGAAACTAAGCCATAGATAATTCGACAAATTCCAATAAGGCTTGTAGATTTTGAGTTGTTGCAAGATACTGAATTTGATTATGAAAGGAAAGTTATTTAGTGTTCCATGATGATGGACTTTGAACCTATCAGTATTAATGAAACTCTTAAGAAGAAAGTGTGGTTAAAGACTATGAAAGAAGAACTTGAGGAAATTGAAAGAAACCTGATATGGGAGTTGACTATGTTTCCTAAGGACAAGAAAGCCATCAATGTCAGATGGGTATAAAAGAAAAAACTTAAACTAAATGGGTCAATTTCTAAGTACAGAGCAATGTTAGTATCTCAAGAATTTCTGCAGAAATTTGGTTTAGAATACTTTGAAGTGTTTGCTCATGCATCTTGACGTGAAACAATCAGATTGGGGATTGTTATAGCTACAAATAAGAATTGGCCTCTGATTCATATAGATGTGAAGTCAACCTTTCTGAATGGGCCTTTACAAAAGAAAATTTATGTGTCATTGTCATACCCCGATTTTCTCCAAGCACTTTCTATTGTGATATTTGATCTTTATCTATCTATTTTACGGAATTATGTTTCACACAAATTATTTCAATGTATTCTTTTTATCCATTTTAATTCTTTTTATGTTTTTCTTTTGTTAAAATATCAAGAAAAAATAAATAATCATTTGATTTTTTTTGTTTTTATTTAAAAGATTTGAATTTTATTTCATTGTATTCTTTTAAATTCATTCTTAACCATTTAAAAATATCCAATAACTTTTTTGGCAACGCATTTAACTATGAACACCTTAATTTACTTATTATTTTATTTTATGCTAACTTTCTTGGCCATAGAATCAAAATCATTAACAGCTCACAATTGTTCCCATCATTTTCACTTGCATCACTATTCATGTTTCTTTTCCATAATCAAATTACAATTTCATTTCAACAAAATTAAATTCAACAAACACACTTAGATGCAATCATAACCATTGATTAAAAACTTTTTTACATAGATCACTAATTGGTGCAATCCTAACCCTTTTTCATTTTCATTTTTCACATTCTAACTCTTCCAAAACTCACCCTCACATTTCTAACAAATTTGAATTCACTCACATTTATATTAGCCTATTTAAACAACACCATATCACTACAATCAATAAAAAAAAAAAAAGTTTAAAAGAATAACATATTCACTACTTGAATTTTGTTAAAAAATAAAAAATAATTACAAAATTTGAAAGAGGAGAAGGAGAGGATTGAAGAGTGATTCAGGTCACATTTATCAGTACTTATTTGGAGCTTCATCGGAGGGTGACTAGAATTTACAAAATCGTCGGAAAATCTATCAGTGTTTTTCATTTATTTGAGGCTTTTCGTGTGGGTAAGCTTTGATTCTTACTTTTCACTTGATGTTTTGACATCAACTTGTAGATGCACTAATTTTGTTTCATCACTAGTGCAGAAAGAGTAATTTATACCTGTTTTTACATTTAACACTCTTTATTAGAGGATGTGAATTCAACGGATGTGAAATGTCTGACGAATTTACATTCGTTTTAAAACGGGTATAAAATAGTTGTTATATTACATCCTTTTTGTTGAAACACCTTATGACTGGTCTATTAATCTTAGTCCAGATCTCAATAATAACGATTCTAGTTTTCTTCTACATAATAACCTTATTGAGTTGTCTACTCAAAACATATTTATCATGTTGGTAACTCATCTAGTCCTAGTTCTACTAAAGTCAATTATCTTGAGGATAATACTCTACCTAAAGATATTCAGCCTGAACACAACACTACAAATAATGTTTCTCAGCCTGAACATAATACTACAAATAATGCTTTTCATCCTAAACAAACCACTTATAGCACTTTTTGATCTAATGAAAACTCACTATCATCTTGTATTCCTGTGTCTGATTCATCTCAGTCACCCTCTCGTATTCCCACTTTACCTCCTAACCCTCCACCTACTAATGCTCCTCATATGCTTACTAGAGCCAACACTAGCCATTCCAAACCAAAGGCATATGTAGCACATACTGAAACTGAACCCACTAGTGTAAAAAAAGAACTATTACAACCAATCTGGACTAAAGCCATGACAGATAAATTTAATGCCTTACAAGCCAATAACACCTGGACATTAACCAGTTTTCCTCCGAACAAAAAAGTTGTAGGATGTAGGTAGGTATTTAAACTTAAAGAGAATGCAGATGAATCTATACATAAGCATAAAGCCAGACTTGTGGCTAAGGTATTTCACCAAGAGCGGGGTTTTGATTACACTGAGACCATCTCCCATGTTGTCAAACCAACCACCATTAGAGTCATTCTAACAGTAGCTATTACTAACAAGTGGCATATACAACAAATTAATGTTAATAATGCTTTCTTGAATGGTGTTCTTCATGATGAGGTCTATATGACACAGCCCCCTGGTTTATTGCTTCGGATAAAACTCTTGTATGCAAGCTTAATAAGGCTATCCATGGTCTTAAACAGGCCACACGGGCTTGGTATGAGAAATTGACACAAGCTTTGCTTCACTTTGGTTTTACTGCTTCAAAATGTGATCATTCTTTATTTGTGTATAGCAAACAAGGTATCTCCATGTATGCTCTTGTTTATGTAGATGACATTCTACTGACAGGCTCTAATTCTTCTCTCGTACATGATTTCATCATCAAGTTGCATAACATTTTCTCTTAAGAAGCTTGGTCCTCCTAAGTATTTTCTAGGAATTTAGGTAAAATTTTGCAGCAATGGAGAACTTCTTCTTACTCAGACCAAATATATACAGGATCTTCTTGTCAGAGCCAAAATGAGTCATGCCAATGGAGTTCCCACTCCTATGATGAGCATATGTAAACTCAGAAATATGGTCCTAATCATTTCTCCGATCCTCATCTATATAAATCTATTGTAGGTGCTTTGCAATATGTGACTTTTACTTGGCCATGCATTTCCTTTAGTGTCAATAAAGCTTGTCAATTCATGGCTTTCCCGCTTGATACTCATTGGTCAACTGTTCGAAGATTGCTAAGGTTTCTCAGTGGAATTGCTCAATATGGCCTTATTTTGTCTCCTTTTGTATCTACATCAAAATTTTCTCTGAGAGCCTATAGTGTAGTGATAAATGACTATTAGATCTACCTTCCTTTCTATTTATATCATAGATTTCAATTCACGCCGCAACAACCGCATTTCGCATCGCAACAGCCGCAACCGTAATGACTGCAACCACAACCACATCCGCAACCGCAACCACAATTTAAAACCATGATTGAGATTACCTGATGGATATTGTTCTAACTTGGATATGTATGCCCACATTAACAGATTAAAATTGCAGTTCACTAAAAGTCATGATTGTTATGTATTCATAGAAAACTTACTAGCAGTTTTTGTTTGTTCATTACTCAACCATGTTGTGAATGCACTTATTAAAGTTAGTCCTTTTTTGTTTTTTTTTGAGATTTGTGTGCTTCAATTTTGAGGGTAGATAGACTTTTGAAAATGGAACAAAATATCCCAGTTTTTCTTTGTAACTATAATAGAAAGTTTTTCCCAGGAATCTTTGATTCTATAGAGCATACACATGTGCATGTTGCATATGATACTTTTCTTAGAAGACCTGCTCAATATAAATGGATGTGTTCATTCAAAATATTCATATGGGCAATTCGGTGAGATTAGTGAAAAATAAGGTTAGAGTTGAAGGATTCATACGTGCATCCTACCTGTATTATGAAAATTTACAATTTTGTTATCATTATTTTAACTATATGATGTTGAAGCCAATAAATACAAGAAATCAAATTGATGTCCAAGGAAGTAACTAACAACTTTACAAGATGAAACAATGATAAATTTGGCCAAGGATGGAGGAAAAATGTCTGTCCATCAAATAGATAACGATACAGAGTTATAACTCATTATTTTAAATTGCGAACCGCGTTACCTAATGAAGCTGCAATATTGCAGTTGTGGTATTGTCCGCATCGTATCAGGCCACAATTGCAGTGTGGTTGCAAATCACGCTAAAAGCCGCATCATATGCCACTACCAGTAGTCAAATATGATATTATAGTTACCTCGAAGATCAATCAAACACCTGGCTAGAATCTGGATTTTCATTCTCAATAGATTGGTTTTAATTTGATTTCTTCACCTTCTGAGAAAAAGAACAGAACAATTATTTTCAACGTGACCCACAACAGTGATCCATTCTAGTGTATCAAAATTATCCAACCTCAAATATTTCCAGTTTATAATTAAGGCGCATACACGTTTCATATAATCAACATTATTCAACTATAATTTTCACATATATACTTGTTTTCTATTATATATACTAATCATCAACAATAACAAAATATGAATTTACAATATTATAATATAGATATAGGATTAATAGTCATTTACACAGCAATATAGACGAGTTTTGATTTATCCTCTTTAAAAAAATAATTTTGAATTATCCCCTCAAATTTTTGGGTATCCCTAAACATATAAAAACCAGAGAGTAAATAAAAAAAAAAAATTTACAGCGAGATAATTTTTCCGCATAATCCAAAATTATTTTTTATACCCTTACATATAAAATATCATGTGGTATTTTCATATATATTCAAATAAGAAAATAAGCAAAATAGATATCATATAAAAAAAAGTAATTTATAGTAAAAAATTAATTCCAAATTATCAAACTGGAATTAATCCCTATTGAGGGTGTGAATTGTATGATACACTCGTATGGATCACAGTTCCACATCACATGAACCAAAGAGAAGAAGCAAGGAAGAATTGGCATGAGAGTGTGTTGATATTGGTGCTAATTTATAAGAATGTTGGATTTAAAATAATTGATAACTGATCCATGCTGATTATTTTAAATTATACTCGTTAACCATGCAAATTTAATCTCAACCGTTGGATTAAAGATGATCGAGAATGAAATATATGAATGAATATTATACTCACCACGAGGGACCTACGAGGTTCCCATGCTCAAACTAGATTCAATATTTTATTTCATATTGCTATTTTTAATTAGACATTGTGTGCCCTGATATTACTATATTTGATCATATGAGTAGACGTGTAATGATAATGAGAATGTATAGAGTATGGAATGTGTACTTTTGTAACGTCTAGAGTTAAGTAATTGTTTGTACTACTTTCTGAACTAATAGTTAAATGATGTATTCGGTTAGTTTAAAATTTAATATATTTGTGTTTGTTAGTATTAATTTATTTTATTTTATGAATAATGTTAATATATGCTCTAAGTACACATGTTAAGTAACCTACATTTAGAAAGTTTATCTTGAGAAAAAAAAGAAAAATTAATTATTTATTAGTAATAAATAGATAATTTTCAAGATAATTTTTTTTTATTAAATTTTTAACATATGCGTTTAGAGTTAACATTACTCTAATTTTTTATATGGTACTATATTCGTATTTTGGGCGGATTTATTTTAATAATGATAATAGAATAATATTATTTGGATTATTATTATTATTATTATTATTATTATTATTATTTTTAATTAAAAAGAGAACGGTTAAAAGTAAAGTGGTCTTTTTGGCGGATTAGTGAGGTTAAAATCGAAATATTGTAATGAAGTCCAAGAGGGTAAAGGAGGAAAATATAAAATCAGACTTTTGGGAGAATTTTGGAAAAGGATCGTATTTTGTGAAACTGCTCTGGGGAACGAAGGCAAAAAGGTGCGAACTCGGAGGCTTCTCGAAGACCTTGAGAAAAGGGAATTCAGAGTTCGACATCTAAGGTATGGGGAGTATTACCTTTCATTATAATTGATATATGATTTAGATGGTATGTGACTGATTTGGGGGATTTTTGAAGGTTTATGAGATACGTGATGAAATTGATGAATTGGGTATATATATGAAGTCGTTGTTTTGCCGATTTTGTTGGTGTGTAATTGTTATGTTTACAGTCGATGAAAAATGATAGAAGTTAGTAAGTAGTTAAATTACGATCGGTGATGTTATTAGAAGAATTGAATCGGTTTGATGAGAATACGTAGAAAATGTTTCTTTTGGTTGAAGTGAACACTACAACAAACAAGACCTTAGACAACGCTTTTTTTAGCCTTAGACAGCGCTTTAAAGCGCTGTCTAAACCTCCGCTGCTAAAGGTTTAGACAGCGCTTTTTAAAATGTGAAAAGCGCTGTCTAATCCCCCACCCTTAGACAGCGCTTTGGCCAAAAGTGCTTTATAAGACCCTCTTAATTTAAATTTTTTAGGTACACCTTAGACAGCGCTTTTCAAAAACGCTGTCTAAGCCCCCCCCCCCCCCCCCCCCCCCTTAGACAGCGCTTTGGCCAAAAGCGCTGTCTAAGCCCCTCCTATTTTAATTTTTTTAGGTATACCTTAGACAGCGCTTTTCACAAAGCGCTGTCTAAGCCCCCCCCTTAGACAGCGCTTTTGCCTAAAGCGCTTTCTAATCCCCCCCCTTAGACAGCGCTTTTGGCAAAAGCGCTGTCTAAGGTATACGAAATTTTTTGTAGGATTTGTTTGAAACCACATTTTTTCCAGGTTTATAAACCAGAATTTCTACCTGTTTTGAACCAGATTTTGGCAGACAATTATCACATTTTATATATGCCATTTTGGCCTTTTTTTACCAATTTTTGGCTAACCAATTCAAACCAATTCAAACCAAATTTGTCATAAATGTATCAAAATATATACAAATCTATGTTTACATTTATAAGTCATTACATATACTACTACAAATGTACACATTAATTACACACTTTGAGCTCTATCATGAATTGACACCACTCCTCTTTGATTTCTTCCACTTGATCCTTTGTATAAGATGCACACTTGAATTCATCAAAGTACTACATAATAATATAACATATTTTGAATTAATTCCAACTATTTAATTATATGAGATATGTGTAAATATAAAAATAACTCATAAGTTAGAAATACATACATCGGTGGGAATCTCTAATCGGCCCAACATGAGAGTATCTCGCATAAACCTCAACATGAAATACCCGCAATCTATTTGATTACGTTGACGAGGACACTACATATGAAAAAAAAATATGAATTATAAATCCTAAGTTTTATCAAGTGTAGTCATCACTAATATAATAAAAAACGCGGTAATTAAAAATATACCGCCACTTTAATCCATGTAATGGAGTTGGCGCCCCTCCTTGAGGTCTGGATAACTCGTTGGGCCCGAAAAGCTTGTAGGACGCTAATAAAATAAAAATGAAGCAATTAGAACAATTCACATAAACTAAGAAAATTTTTGAACATTCTCACTTACGTGTCAATTAGGACCTTCATATCCGGGTATGTTGT
Source organism: Lathyrus aphaca (assembly GCA_963966055.1). Classification (NCBI taxonomy): domain Eukaryota; kingdom Viridiplantae; phylum Streptophyta; class Magnoliopsida; order Fabales; family Fabaceae; genus Lathyrus; species Lathyrus aphaca. The sequence continues at coordinate 133,410,435 of OZ014522.1, read as the reverse complement.
CCAATCATTTCCTAACGAGTCAAGATAATACACAATTTCTCGGATAGGATTGATTGCGAGCAACAACCAATGTCCACTGTAATGAATAGGCAAATGTTAGATGGTAACTTGGAAAATAATTATAATAGATGAATTTAGAATGAAATGCTAACCCGGTATTAAACGGTATAAAAAACAACTTCTCCGCATCTTTATTGTCCATGAGGATCCGAAGAACGTACTCCGTCACGGTATCCGGTCTACTTAACATTAAACTATAGTTGACGGTCGCGGGTGCTAAGAATCCGAATGACACGTCAAAACCATTGGGGCGCATCAATTTGTCATACAAAAACCTAATATAAAAACATCATTAACATAAAGTAAACATCATTAACATAAGTTGTTTAATTAATAAAACAAAGTAGTCCGGATTTACCTAACATATGTATTGACAACGTTGACGCCGATTTCTTCACGACCAAAAACTTGCATGAAGTCCTCATTACCAATCATTTGTTCGTAATCAAAGCCGAAAATCCCTACCTCCATAGGTATAGTCCGAACACCTCCGGTCGGTATATCGGTCATCTCTAGAAATGTCCTGAGGCACGACCTATACTTGGTGGTAGGTTTTTTCCTAGCTACGGACTTCTTAGCACCAGAACTTTGTACCCGTGCGGAGGCGTTGCTAACCTCCTTTTTTTGTTGTGCGGAGGCATTGCTAGCCTCATTTTCTTGAAGCTACATGTCATATAAATAGTTAGATCAAATTAAGAATGTAACAACTTCCATGAATATATGTCATATAATTGTATATTACCTCTTTTCTTGAAACCGTGGACTCGGTATGCCGTGGAATCGCACTATCTTTTGATTTGGATTTTGTGGGAGTCTATTTAACATAGGAAAATATGTAAGTAAAATTTTAAGCATAAATTTTAAACTTTGAATATACCAAGGAAATTAACATAAGTTTTAATCATACCTCATATCCTACGCATATGAGGTTTGTCGGCCATGCAACAAACGAACCTACTGCTTCGTGCACCGTTGTTGCATCCGAATCATCGCTAGGATATGGTAATGCTGCATTCGGCTCAACTGCAATATCAACTGATACCTTCAAACATCCAGCAGGGAGCTCTCTAGTGTGGAGTAATACTCCGCTAACATTATGCACTTTTCCCTTGCCAACCATCCGATAGTATGGTGACGACAAATACAGCTGACAATGGGAAATGCCCTAAAACCAATAATAACAAGAAATCGTTAATGTGTATATATGTCAAATACATAATTTAAGCAAATAGTTCAATTTAAGACAATTATATGTAATTACCTCTGGAATGTTCGGCTGAAAGGTACAGTTGATACTGTCTTTGTCCGAAGCATCTATGTATACTGTTGAGGCTCTAGCCTCTCTTTCTCTCCTCAATGCATCAAGCTCAGCTTGCATGGCTTCCATTCTTGCATTAAGCTCCCGATTACTAGGAGCCTTTCCTTTTTTAATACTCATGGAGGTCGGAGTGACTCCAAATCCCTTACCCCTCACCCGACCAGAGTACTCAGGGACATCTAATGCCCGACCAAGTATGCTCCTAGTATCATCGGGAGATAAAGACTGAGATAGCTCCTCCTGAAAAATCAGATGAATACCGTACACTTGTCAAATATTTGTCTATAAAAATGTTATTCAATTAATGAAAAAATGTTATACTTACACATTTCTGGTATACGTGTAAAACTTCTTCTTGAGGAACTCCAGATTTGCCCACACGGGCTTCCTTCCACAAAACATGTGCAGGAAGAGATGTTTCTGAACTTTCCTCCTTCTGCAGCTACACATTAAGTCATACAATTTGATCAGATAAAACTAATATATGATGAACAACTTTGTTATCGCAATTTATAAATACTTACCATGGATTGTTCTAACCGTCCATATCCGACACGTCCTTTTCGGTACGGATATGCGGGACTTGATGCTCTTTCCCGATTTGTAGCACTTATTCTTTGAAAAACCGGGTCTTGTCTTTTGGATTTGAAAGCTTCCCATTCTTCAGCCGATATCAAACTTTCATATTTTTTGGGAAGCTCCGCATCCACAAAATTACCATCCGCATCCTTAAGGAACTTGGATGATAAAAATGTCCGAAACCCTCTTAGAAGCTTTCCGGCCAATTTCATACAAAAGCCTCTTCTTTCTTCTTCGATGTTAAAACATCGCTAAGAAAAACATACAGATTGATAGTTAGTATCGGTAATTGAAAAAACATAATTGATACCGTATAATTAAGGGTCAAATGATTGTACCTTTATCTCACTCCAAATTTTATCTTTGGACTCTTTCAGCTCTTTGTTTCTCCAATCATCACATGTAATGGGAATTTCATTCCTTACTAGTGCACCGATAAAACTAGTTAAGGTATGCCCATTAGGTTCTATAAGCTGTCCCTGGGTGCTCCAATAGACATCTAGTATGATGCCTCGAGATCTTCCTTGGACCACCCTTCTCATTACTGTGATGCCTCTTCGAATTTCTTCTTCCGCGGATACTTTTTTAGGAACTTCCTCATGTTGGTCATCAGCCATGTCTAACCTGTAATAAACCAAGGAAACCATCAAATATCAAATATAACTTATAATCAAAGCAATTGAAAACAAAAAAATAAAGAAATCATGCATTATCATATATAACTTATAATCAAAGCAATTGAAAACAAAAAAATAAAGAAATCATGCATTATCAGATATAACTTATAATCAAAGCAATTGAAAACAAAAATATAATGAAATCATGCATTATCACATATAACCTATAATCAAAACAATTGAAAAAATAAAATAAAGAAACCATGGATAATTTACCTAAGTCACTAACATCTCTTTCTTTTCTTTGTTGGAATATTAATCACTTGTTTATTAGCAATGCGTACGGATGAATTGATCCAAATTCCCTCATTATGATCGTTTCTTATATATGACTCATCCGGTATAAGATCCTCAACTTCATCAATTTTATTCCCAATTAATTTTTTACCTTCCATTTTGTCGAAAATCTGAGCTCTGGGGAGTCCAATCGATTGAACGTTAGACAAATATTCAGTACAAAACTCAACAGCTTCTTCAACAATGTATCGTTCAACAATACAACCCTCTGGTCGACTTCGGGATTTCACGTACCCTTTTAATATTTTCATATACCGTTCAACAGGGTACATCCATCTCATATAAGCTGGTCCACACAACTGTGTCTCTTTCACAAGATGAACAACTAAATGAACCATTATGTCAAAAAAAGACGGAGGAAAATACATTTCAAGCTCACACAAGGTAATTACAATCTCTTTTTGTAGTGTTGGTAAGATCTCGGGATCGATCACCTTACTACAAATTGACCTAAAGAAAAAACACAATTTAGTTATGGAACTTCTTACTTTTTCTGGCAAAATAGAACGTATACCGATCGGTAGAAAATGTTCCATTATAACATGACAATCATGTGTCTTCAAATTCTTCAACTTGAGGTCTTTCATAGAAACAAGTCTTCTGATATCAGATGAGTATCCTTCTGGAACCTTAACTTCACTCAGAGACTTACACAAATTTTTTTTCTCCTTTCTAGATAAAGTAAAAGCAGCAGGTGGTAGATATGTTCGTCTTCCTTTCTTCACGGGTGCTAATTCAGTTCTCATTCCCATTTTTAACATGTCCTCCCTTGCTTTAAGGCCATCCTTAGACTTGCCTTTTATATTGAGTAATGTACCGATAACACTTTCAAATACGTTTTTTTCAATATGCATAACATCGAGAAAATGTCTCACGTACAAAGACTTCCAATATGGCAATTCAAAAAATATCGACCTTTTCTTCCACCCACCTTTCACAATCTTATGTGCAAAAGGCTTGCCAAACTCAGTACGCACATCTTTCACCTTTTCAAAAACTTGTTCACCTGACAATGCGGGTGGAGCTCTACGATGTTCGGTGTCTCCATTGAATGCTTTTCTCCACCCACGGTAGTGATGTTTAGAATGTAAGAATCTACGATGACCGAGAAACACATTCTTCTGGCAAAGTTCCAATCGAATCGTATCGGTTTCGTCTTCACAAACAGGACACGCACGTTGACCTTTAATGCTATACCCAGATAGATTCCCGTATGCTGGAAAATCATTAATTGTGCCAAACAACATCGCCCTCAAATTGAAACTTTCTTTCCTATATCCATCATAAACCTCCACACCGTTCTCCCACAAAATCTTTAAATCTTCGATCAGAGGTGTCAAGTATACGTCTATGTCATTACCTGGTTGTTTAGGCCCAGAGATTAACATAGATAACATCATGTACTTACGCTTCATACATAGCCACGGAGGTAGGTTATAAATCATAAGAATCACAGGCCATGTGGTATGTGAAATACTTTGAAGACCATGTGGGTTCATTCCATCAGTAGATAATGCCAAACGAAGGTTTCTTGCTTCTGATCCAAACTCAGGATAATCATTATCAATCTTCGACCACTGTGGTGAATCAGCCGGATGCCGATACTTTCCATCAGTAATTCTTTCATCTGCATGCCAAGTAAGATGTCTTGCATCGGTTTCACTACGAAACATGCGCCTAAATCTCGGAATTATCGGAAAATACCATAAGACTTTTGCGGGAGATAATCTTTTCTTATATCGAGACAAACCGCATTTAGGGCACTCAGTTAACGTTGCATATTCGTTACGAAACAAAATGCAATCGTTAGGACAAGCATGTATCTTATCATAGCTCATGCCAATAGAGCACAACATTTTTTTTGCCTCATAGGTTCGATTAGGAAGAACATTATCATCCGGTAGCATTTCTCTCATAAGGGCCAACAACTCTGTGAAACTTTTATCCGACCATCCATTGCCCGCCTTTAAGTTGTACAACTTTAATACCGCAGAAAGTCTTGAGAATTTAGTGCAACCTTTGTACAACGGTTTCTCTGCATCGCTTACCATCCTCTCAAACATTTCAGGACAATCATAAAGATCTTCTTCCAGTGCTTCTACAATCTCTTCAACTCGATCACAATCATATGTTTCCGTGTCTTTGTCGTATGAAGCATAGGTCGTATTACTTTTTCCACTCGATTCAACATTCCCGTTAATTTTCTCACCATGAAATATCCAACACTGATAACTTTGATCAATTCCATGCCTCAGCAAATGCGATTTCAATCCATGTGCGTCAACCTTACCAATATAACAACAACGCAAGCAAGGACAATGCATTCGTCTGGGGTTTTCAGCGTGTTGAACAGCATACTTAACGAATTCCGTAACCCCACTCTCGTACTCTTTGGTCATTCGATCGGCACAGATCCATGTTTTATCCATGGTTTTCCTACTTAAAAAACGTATACATAACCAATGTTAATATAAACTTCAATAACGTATCCGATACGCCAATATACCAACTTTAATTACCTCATCACTTTCATTTTTTAAATTACAAGAATCAAACTTTTTCTATTACAATATACCTATAACTATACCTATAACTATATAAGAGTTCGTTCAATAATTTTATGGGAGAAATCTTTTGGCTAGATTTGCAGCCAGAAAGCAAACTGTTGTTGCTTTAGAATGAAATGTTAGTGGACCTGTCATGTCCTCCATGGATTCTATGAGGAACCACATTAGATTGCTAATGGTTGTTATCAAGGTGTATTAGCAGTTGGATATATTTGTGGAATTCAAGATTTGAAGTTCCTTTGAAGAAAAAGAGAGAGTTATTCTCTATTGAAGTGGAGTTTCTTACACCTATCAACCATTAGACGAAAAGATTCAAGTCTTCAAAGAAGGATTGAGTGAAGATCGATCCACTATAATGATTGATTAAATTGTCAAATTGTGATTCTAGATTGTTTAATGATTGATTAATCCAAAAATAAATTAAATTGCTTGTTTGATCTATTAAAGGTTAATTAGCATATTACTTCTCATTATGTCCACATCATTGGTGTGTGTGTGTGTGTGTGTCAATTTGATCAAATCTTTGAATTGTTGTAGAATTGTTTTCAAAACAATTTTCACCATGAAAGCTTTCGCAAGTTACTCTGATTTTTTAAAATATTATAAGGGATATTTTTTCTATTCAACATCCTTTGATACAATCAACACCATATTCAAACAAATAAAACTAAGTTGTTAGAAGTGTAGTTATATCAAAATGGAAGTTCTAAACTAATAAATGGAAGAGACAAAAATCAGAACTGATATCAAACAAACAAAAATCAGAACTCAGAACTGATATTCAACAAAAATCAGAACTGTTAACAAACAAAAATCAGAACTGATATCATAGCAGAAGAAAAATCAGAACTGATATCATAGCAGAAGAAAAATCATAAATCAGAACAGTAGAAACAGAAGAAATGAAAAAATGAAAAAATGAACATACCTCAATGAAGAACAGTAGAAACGAATGATTCTTTAAACACTTTCAATGACTGAAACGAATGAAAGAAAACAATGTATTGAAGTTCGCGGTCGGCCGTAGGGTTTGTTCGAAGAAATGAAACAGAACAAATGAAAAAATGAAAAAATGAACATACCTCAATGAAGAACAGTAGAAACTGGCGATTCTTTAAACTCTTTCAATGACTGAAACGAATGAAGGAAAACAATCTATTGAAGTTCGCTGTAATGGCGTTCGTTCGCTGGTAGGGTTCGTTCGCTGGGAGGGAAAACAAAAAGAACAGAGAACGAAAATAGAAGTCTGAAATTTAATTTTAATAAGACCTTAGACAACGCTTTTGAGGAAAGCGCTTTCTAAGATATGCCTTAGACAGCGCTTTCCAAAAGCGCTTTCTAAACCCCCCCTTAGACAGCGCTTTTGGTTTTAATTTTTTTTTTAATTTAAAGACTTTAAACAGCGCTTTATCAAAAGCGCTGACTAAGGTATATATTTAAAAGCGCTTTCTAAAAGCGCTGTCTAAGGGGGGGTCTTAGACAGCGCTTTTAGAAAGCGCTGTCTAAGACCCCCCCTTAGACAGCGCTTTCATTATTTTTTTGGACCATTTTCCGTGTTTTATTTTAATTTTAACCTTAGACAGCGCTTTCTTTTAAAAGCGCTGTCTAAGATGCGCTGTTAAAAAACGTTTTTGGCGTAGTGGAAATTTGGATTATGAGGGTTGGAATTAAGTGTTAGGGAGAATAATCGGAACGGATTGAAAAGAGACATCTTATTGAAAAGGGGTGGCGGTCGCCATCCAGAGGATTATTGAGGTGGCACAGGCCACCAAGGTAGGTGACGCAGGCCACCATGAATCTGGACAGGTGGTGCAAGCCACCAAGGGAGGTAAGGAATGTGGCGCAAGCCACTTACTTAAATGGAACCTTCCATATATTAAAGTGGCATCTGCCATCCATAGAAGTGGCGCAAGCCACTAGTGGGGTATTGTCCCCACAAATTTTGATGTGGCACCCGCCACATGTGGGATGTGAATAAGGGTGGCGCAAGCGATCCACTTTTAGGAAGAGAGACTCAATTTGACTACTTATATTTCAGGGTAATAAATTCTAAATCGGGGGTTTTATTTAACATGCAATATTGAGGCCTTGGACAGTATGACATAAAATAACCTACATTGTAGAGAAAATAAACGAATAATTATAGTATTAAGTGTCAGGATTTCAGAGAGGTGTTATTTGCTAGAGAAAAATGTGTATGTGTTTGCTATGAGAGAAATTAGGAACGTGTATGGAAGTGAATTGTTTAATCCCTGTATAATAATCGAAGTAATATTGGTTATGATCTATGATTGATTTATGTGTATGATGTTGTGTGATATATGTGAGTTATACCTTTCAAACCGTGAGTCAGTCTTACATGTTGTTTGAAGTATTAATGGAATGTAGTGACAAAATATATTTTTATAAATAATAAGAAGTATAAGATGTGATTATTTAGTGATCGTGTCGTGAATTAGGTGAGGAGATTACTTGTCGAGTAAATTGTGTGTGCTTTGTTATATAAATTGTTATGATGATGTTTTGAAGTGAATTGTTTGGTGTTTGTTATGATGAATGATGACGTGGTTACTATGATGTGTGCATATGAAGTATATGACGTGAATATGATGATTTTAATAAATGATGATGTGTTGTCTATAATGTGTGTATATATGAGGTATGTGTAGAGAATAAGACGAATATGATGATTAAGATGTTTATGACGATTATGATGATTAAGAAGTATATGAGATATATGATGATATTTTGATGAATGATGATGTGTTTGACTAGTTGTGGTCGTATTTAATTGTTGTTACGCATCATGCATTCATAGCATTGTTTAGGATGAATAGTCAAGTGACGTTTTGCAGGATGATGATCCAGTGAAGAATTGTAGGACGATAATATCCAGTAATGGTCTTAATCCCATTGTGCGGATTAAGTGCAATTTGTGATGTTCCCTGGTTCCAAGCGAGAATTGATCCTATTGGTGGGGATCCTTGGAGATAACAATGACTAAGTCATTAGTGATGTTTCAGTACCGCATGCATGAGTCCATATGATGTTGCATTTGCATTGTTCGTGGCATTGCATGATGTTTTGTGCTAAGTGAATTATATGATTTAATTATTAAAGTATGACATTTTATGATGAATATGATGTTGTTGTTGTTTTGAGTGTGAAGCATATGATCATTATGTTGTAGTGATTTACTTGTTATACATATGATATCTATTTCTTATATCTCGTATAATGATTTGTGATTATTCACCCTGCCTGTTTGAATGTTGCCTCTACGTGGGTAACATGCAGATATCCGAGTTGAGTTCGCGGTGCGTGAAGTCTTAGCTAGAAGTTGTTTAGCTTAATTCTAGAGTGTCTAGTGTCTTGCTCTAATAGATGTAACATCGGGGGAATATAACGTTTATATGATTTAATTGTCGCTTTGTTAGTATGAGTTTTGTGAGTTGTTAAATGTTGAATTGAGAATAATGATAATTGTCGACTTTGAACAAAAGGTCTTTATGTTTTAATAAGATAAGAGGAAAATAGTTTGAATATATGATTTCACTGCGAAGTTTTGATATTTAGAGAAAATATTATTTTAATAGAATATTTTGGATTGATGTTTTATGAAGAAATGTGACACCTTCTATGAGTTACTTTGATTATTTCAGTTTATTTATCGAGAATATTATGTGGGGTTAGAAGGGCGTTACATTAGTGGTATCAGAGAAGGTCGGTCCGTCCGACCAATGTTGTCTAATGTCGTTTATTCCTTAGTGCGCGACATGTGTGTGAAACACTGTCGATACTTGTTTGTTAGTTTCTAGTTATTGTCTGCAGGTGTTGGTTTGGATTAAGTGGGGGAGAAACTTTCTCCCGGACGTGTTGTTGGTATGTAGAAGTTGGTTCAAAGATGATGTTGATTGCAAGAGCGCAATGTTGTTGAAGCGGTATTATTGCGGACCGGTGAGAGTTTAGACTCATGAATTCGTATCGGTCGAATTTGAGATGTGTGTAGATTATGGATGGTAAATTGATGGAGAATAATAAATTATCCCAAAGGAAATGATAAGTTGATGGATCAAGTCGGTAGATTTATATGCCTTGAGTATAATTGGATTAAAGTCAAGTAAATTTAGAGTGGGATGAAAAGAAAGGATTGTTGGTGGATCTTGGAAACACGAGAGAGATGGAATTTATGTTCATCAATCTCAATTCTGATTTATGCGATTCTGGAGCAGTTGTTAGTATAAGAGGCATAACTTTTTACTCGTGTTTCTGATTGAAGCGATTCTGGACTTTTTGGAAAGTTTACGAAATTCTCTATAGTTTGTATATAATATTTGCCTTCAGGAGGTTCGTGAAGAGGGAGATAAGTGTGTTTTAATAGTTTGGTCTGATGCTAATTTTTTGGAAAATTCTGCATACGGGAATTATTGACCAGTCTCATTGCAAGAAGGATAACTTTTTACTCGTAACTCGGATTCAAGCGATTCTTGGAGCTCTGAAACCTTCACGAGATTTTCTTCATTTTAGAATATAATTTTGTGATTGGGAGGTCTGTATTGTAAGAGATAAAGGTGGTTGACGTTGAGCGATCCTTGCTGAAAATTAAGAAAAATGAAGACGAGTGCGAAATCTTGATAAGGAATTAAATGATGGTATTAGAAAGATTGTGACAGATCGGTAAATGTATAGGGATGCGATTTATGTCAAATAAGGGTGGTTAAAGTGTTGACATTAGATGATGAAATTCTGGTATAACAGACTCAGATGTCGAATATGATGTTGAGACATCTTATCTGTTACTTATAAACATGGTAAGGCTTACATATCAGTACTTAAATAATTATGATATATCAGAGTCAAACATGCTTCAGGATGTTGTGACATCTGATAGGACATTCAATTTAGGTACTGCATAAAACATAAAACAGAAAAGATATAAAGAGCACAGCAGAATTGTTAACCCAGTTCGATCAAATCAATCTACTCTGGAGGCTACCAAGCCAGGAAGGAAATCCACTATGTAGTATCAATTCAAAGACTTCTCAGCAAACACCTATAGTTTACAGTCTTCTCACTTAATCACTATCAATGTAACATCTACTTAGGAACTCCTAAATATGAGAAACTCATTCTCACTTCCAATCACCTCAGTGATGTCTCACAGTTCTCAACTCTCAGTTGCTGATATTGACGACTTCATACCTATACAACAATTCACAAATAGAATCCATACTTCCATGACAACAACTTAACTTTGCTTAGCAGCTTCAATTAAGTACAATACTTCTCTTGCTTATAAGCTTCGAGAATCACAGGTGAAACAGCCACAATGGAGTTCCTTGTTACGCACGGCTGCCACAAGAACATAACCCTAATAATGTTTACATTTTCGGTTGATTGGGTTAATTCTAAACTAGGTTACAGGGTTTCTTTTATAACCTATTCCCAACTAGATTTTGGGCCTAAACAATCACAACAATAGCTGCTACAAATATGCAGAAAAAATCTGCTACAAATATACCAAAAGATCTTCAAATCTAAAACCTCCTAAAATATCTCTAATTATAGAAACTCTATATTTTTCAATATTTGTCTTCAATTTAAATTGAGTCTTTAAGATCTTCTAAATCAGCACCTTTTAAATCAGCGCCACATATGATTGCATAATATCTCCAGAATATTCTGCATCTTTAAAAAATAATTCCACCTGTGATATCAGAATATTTTGTAGAATATTCTGCATAATTCAGATCTGATAAATCCCACTGTCATCACCTTGAATTAGGGTTAGTTAGTTTGTTACCTCCTTGATTCAAGGTGAGTTAGTTATTCTGTTATACTGAATTTAGATAACTAATCTCCCTAAAGATGCGCCTTGTATTGCTTATCTCTTTCCAATTAATTCCAGATAAATTCCCCTGAATTTACTCAGTTCTGTTGCGCATCATTTAAGTCTGGTAGCAGGTTTACGATGTCCCAACATCTGGTGTGACATCCTGATGTCTTGACTTAAGTGTTACTTCGTTTGACAATGTCACAACATCTGGTGTGACATCCTGATATCTTGACTTAAGTTCATTAACTGTTACTCTGTTTGATAATGTTACAACATCTGGTGTGACATCCTGAACTAAGTTCAACACTTCTTGTTTGATATCTATCTGTAACACATGACAGTAATGTTGTCATGACAGTTGCAGATGTTTCAACATTTTCTTTGACATCTGTCTGTAACATATGACAGTAATGTTGTCATGACAGTTGCATATGTTTCAACATTTTCTTTGACATCTGTCTGTAACATATGACAGTAATTTTGTCATGACATTTGCAGATGTTTCAACATCTTCTTTGACATCTGTCTGTAACATATGACAGTAATTATGTCATGACATTTGCAGATGTTTCAACATCTTCTTCAGTATCTGCCAATTATTATAACCACATTTATCTGTGCCACCATGTCAGGACATCATGTTTGACATGTTCTTCCAGAATCTATACCATGTTAATTTAACATATGGAACTTCTTATTCAACATCTTCCAGCCATATTAGTTTTACCAAACATAATGCCAATCATAAAATAATAGAATTAACAATCTCCCCCTTTGGCTTATTTTGGCTAAAACTAATTTACATACAGGTGTAACAGTACCTCATGTAGAAGTTCCTTAACATCACATATTCATATCAGACCTCAATAGTACACACTTTCTCCCCCTTTTTAGCCATAAAAAGACAAAGGCACGATAATAACCATAGAGGTATATAATCTCCATAAGCTTGAAACACACACAAGCTTCACAATAATGCCAATAAAATAGGACCATAACTCTCCCTGTTTTATATAATCATTTCTCCCCCTCGAGAAAAACCACATAAAATCAATTGCACATACTTGTAACACACTCCCCCTGTCTAGGATACTCCATGCTTCTCTGTACATTGATGAAAGGAAAACATAAGACGCATCTTCATGTCTTCAAGAGCTCACCCTCTGTTCAATTCCCAATTGAACACATTCACTTCTTGTACCAAAGCATACCTGATTCCTTTCTTGGTTTGTAGTTACCACAAACTACACAAGATGAACATCTTCTAGCACACAGGTTCTTGACACTAAGCCTTTACACACCAAAGGCCATACAATCCAGATAAAACACATCCAAACTAATTATGACATTAGAATGAATGTCCACAAACAAGCTTCCAAGCAATCAATACCTGATATACTTCAGTCTCTTCTACATGTTTCTTCCAATATAGATCATCTACTTCATCATTCTCCCATATGATTAGGTAGTCTAATAATAGAAACCATGTAGATAAACACCCCAGATAATGTACTAACACTTAGTTAGAACATTTTTCATACACCAAGACCTTATCACCATGATCCTAGATGTGCTCCACCAACTGGACTTACTATAGCATAGTAATCCAAGAACTGAAAATCTTCAACTACACTGTGCCACCAGTTAGAATCAGAAATCCAGAAAAAGTGATAAATTCTCATCTACCTTCAAGAAGAATAAATCCCCTTGACTCTTCAACTCATCACTCCTCTGCCCAAGAGCAATTTGTTCCAAGACAATCCTCAAGAACAACCAGCTGCCACACTCTGATTATCTTGATTCTTCGAATCCACTTTAAAGATCAACCAATTACCACATTTTGATCACCTCCTTTATGAATCCTCATATGAAAAAGCCAATTGCCACATTTGTCTTCTTCACGTTTATAATAAATCTTCCAAAGATATCCTGATCAATAAAGTTGATCTTCACCAAGCTGTCAAGATAATAAGCCTTATGAAGCATTCAATCCCTATAGATCATTCTATCTTAATATGTGTCACTTCACCAATTAGACTCTGATGTTGAACTAGATGTTTGAACATTATTAGCCCACATCCATTTGTTGAATTCAGGTCCTTCTTCTGCCACTTGAAAGAACCTCCTTCCTTTATAGAATAAGAGTTCCATGCTCTCATAGACTTGATTTATCCATCAAGTTTGAGTAAACAACCTCCATTCTATTGGTTTTGCAGAAATTCCTACCGATAACACATATTGATGAGAAACTTCCAATGTTTCTCCAAAGTCTTCAAACCTGCCACTTCCTGATCATTCAGAAGGAATAGTTAAGAACTACACCTCATAACTATACCAAGGATGCCACCTTTCCTTGAGTAAGGCAGTCTTAACAAATTTATGATATCACCACCTATCTTAACTCCATGATGAGCATTCTGGACTGCACCTAGATCAGAAATAAACCAATCCAAGTAGTCATCAAGATTATGATGTGTTCATGGTCTTTCATCTCCATCTTCAGAATCAACAATATCCAGACCAGTTCTTGCCAAGAAACTTTCCAGAAATACACAACTCCTGTCACACAAGACTGAAGCCAATGCTACAGCTTATGCAATACCTCTCCCATGATTCTGCACAAACTCTGATGATAAGATGCTCCAACATCTTTTTGAACATCACCAATCTTGAATCACAAGGATAATCAATCAAATATTTGTGAACTCCACAAACAACAATTGATCTTAAATCCTTGTATAATACCCTATCAGATAGTTCTACACAATCTAATCTTTTAATTTTGAAAGATTTTAAGGTTAGCTCCAGATAAGATTAGTAAGATCTCCTCATGTCATGGATAAACAATACTCCAGCTGAGCATAAACTCCACTAATTCTCAACTTCACACCCTCAGTAGCTAATTCAGGTCATCACAGACTAAAACACCATCAAAAGAAATATATAGCCACAAAGAGAAAAGTAATTTCTCAACACTTCTTGAATTATGATGTTTAGACTGTAGTTCTGCACTTTTACATCAGACATATACATAATCCTCCATTAATGTATTTTCTCATTGGTTGAAAGCACAACATCTTTCAAAGACAGATAAACATTTAGCTCCTGTCAGAGTATTCACTATCGGTTAGATGCATATCCTTATCAATAGCAGACAAATACTCAACTCCTGTCAAGGTTTTTATCATATGTGGTAAGGTAACCTTCTCACACAAGGTAGGAGATTTGGTTTGACATTCATTTCCTGCACACCTGTGGCACTTGCTAGTCCCTATTTTATTAATCCACACCACCTATCACTTCAAATTAGGTAAATGGCTTGACCTGATATTCCACCATGAGCATAACTAACTTCCTTGGTTGAAGACTCAACATTTTTGAGATAATGTTTCAACATCAGATCTGACAACAATCTCAAACAAATTGATTTGACACTTACTATGGTTTTTGGGGGTAACAACAGTAGTAATCCATGTACAACTCTTTGCAGAGGGTACGAGAGTTCACCAGAAGTTAATCATCCTTTTCTATCAGACCCAAATACATGCAGTGACTTGCATGATACATACCATTAACATGTCTACATATTATACTCTTCATACGGGGACATCACATAATTGGGCCTAAGCTTGATGAAGAATTCCCTTGATCATACACCAATAACTATGGTTATTAGCAGCACACTCCCACTTTCTTAAACTTGAGACCTTCAACACATAGCATAGATGCCTCCTCTTCTAGGTTAGGAGTAGGTTCCAAACATATGTGATCATCACACATTTGTCTAGCACTCAAAGCATCCATCATGTTAGCAGGATATCACACCAGTTTCCTTCTTCTGGAGCACAAAACTAAGCTTGGTTCTGAAACATTACTACTTTCAAGATTACTACCTTTTCTTCAATCAGCTCCAACTGAAGTGCTATAACATTATGAAAGATACTTTGCACAAATACAATCGTCAGTAGTATCTCAAAGAGTATTCAACTTCATAGCTTCAGAGATCCTTAGAAAAACACAATCTTTTAGGTCTTTGACTCAACATTTACCATAAACTGCTGATGTGTAGCGTGGTGTCAAGACATTAGGATTGACATATCAACTCAGCTTCTTTCTTGATGAAACTTCCTTCAGTTCATGATTTAGACAATCAGAAACATGTATCTTCACAAGAGAAATTATCTTCAGCTATACCTAAACTATATTGGACACCATAACCAGGAAGAATATCCTAATTAGGTCACCATAAATAAGCTTAAGAGATAACTTATCAAGATCTTCACTCCCGCATGAAAGATTTGATAATTATACTCTTTTGCTTTGGCTCCAACCTCTTCTTTCACCAGGAATCTCTCATCAAGAAACACAACATTCTGAACTAAGTGTTCTCTAGTTTTGTAATCACATGATAGAACATCAAACTTGACATTATGAACTGAAGCTTTACAACAGCCTTTGTATGAAGTACTGGGAAACCACTATCAAACATAACACATCATAAATAATAGAGCAATTCCTTGTAGATAAATAAACTCCTCCATAGTAAGATCCTCCAAAAGATATTGAAACACGATGTCAAGACATCTTATCTGACATCAGCAAACCTATGTGAATAAAACATCATTATACCATTCCTTATAAATTGTAAGATCATCAATTCAGATACAGATATAACTCCCCATACAGGAACAACCAGAACATTTCCCAACCACATTGCATCTAATCCAAGTAACACACAAACTTGGTATAACTTCAGAATATATCAGAGGCACATGCAGTAGTACAGAAGTTGAAACCAAACCTCTCAGAAAACAAAACATAAACCTCCTTCAAATATAGAATTCTCTGAACCAAGATGTCAAGACATTCTGTCTGACATCATAGCTACACAGCAATTCACCAACAAATTTCCAGCCCTGATAACACCAGACCGGTCCAATATACACCATATGATGAATAGTCCATCCTCCACTTCTAGGGACCATTCAAATGCCAATATGAACCTCTCAAGTTCCAACATCTTTTCATTATATCATCCTTCTTCCTTTACCATGAACCAAAAAGTATCCCCCTTAGATCTCATCCAGAAACAGACCAGGATGAATGCTCTGATACCAATTGAAATTCTGGTATAACAGACTCAGATGTCGAATATGATGTTGAGACATCTTATCTGTTACTTATAAACATGGTAAGGCTTACATATCAGTACTTAAATAATTCTGATATATCAGAGTCAAACATGCTTCAGGATGTTGTGACATCTGATAGGACATTCAGTTCAGGTACTGCATAAAACATAAAACAGAAAAGATATAAAGAGCACAGCAGAATTGTTAACCCAGTTCGATCAAATCAATCTACTCTGGAGGCTACCAAGCCAGGAAGGAAATCCACTATGTAGTATCAATTCAAAGACTTCTCAGCAAACACCTATAGTTTACAGTCTTCTCACTTAATCACTATCAATGCAACATCTACTTAGGAACTCCTAAATATGAGAAACTCATTCTCACTTCCAATCACCTCAGTGATGTCTCACAGTTCTCAACTCTCAGTTGCTGATATTGACGACTTCATACCTATACAACAATTCACAAATAGAATCCATACTTCCATGACAACAACTTAACTTTGCTTAGCAGCTTCAATTAAGTACAATACTTCTCTTGCTTATAAGCTTCGAGAATCACAGGTGAAACAGCCACAATGGAGTTCCTTGTTACGCACGGCTGCCACAAGAACATAACCCTAATAATGTTTACATTTTCGGTTGATTGGGTTAATTCTAAACTAGGTTACACGGTTTCTTTTATAACCTATTCCCAACTAGATTTTGGGCCTAAACAATCACAACAATAGCTGCTACAAATATGCAGAAAAAATCTGCTACAAATATACCAAAAGATCTTCAAATCTAAAACCTCCTAAAATATCTCTAAATATAGAAACTCTATATTTTTCAATATTTGTCTTCAATTTAAATTGAGTCTTTAAGATCTTCTAAATCAGCACCCTTTAAATCAGCGCCACATATGATTGCATAATATCTCCAGAATATTTTGCATCTTTAAAAAATAATTCCACCTGTGATATCAGAATATTTTGTAGAATATTCTGCATAATTCAGATCTGATAAATCCCACTGTCATCACCTTGAATTAGGGTTAGTTAGTTTGTTACCTTCTTGATTCAAGGTGAGTTAGTTATTCTGTTATACTGAATTTAGATAACTAATCTCCCTAAAGATGTGCCTTGTATTGCTTATCTCTTTCCAATTAATTCCAGGTAAATTCCCCTGAATTTACTCAGTTCTGTTGCGCATCATTTAAGTCTGGTAGCAGGTTTACGATGTCCCAACATCTGGTGTGACATCCTGATGTCTTGACTTAAGTGTTACTCTGTTTGACAATGTCACAACATCTGGTGTGACATCCTGATATCTTGACTTAAGTTCATTAACTGTTACTCTGTTTGATAATGTCACAACATCTGGTGTGACATCCTGAACTAAGTTCAACACTTCTTGTTTGATATCTATCTGTAACACATGACAGTAATGTTGTCATGACAGTTGCAGATGTTTCAACATTTTCTTTGACATCTGTCTGTAACATATGACAGTAATGTTGTCATGACAGTTGCAGATGTTTCAACATTTTCTTTGACATCTGTCTGTAACATATGACAGTAATTTTGTCATGACATTTGCAGATGTTTCAACATCTTCTTTGACATCTGTCTGTAACATATGACAGTAATTATGTCATGACATTTGCAGATGTTTCAACATCTTCTTCAGTATCTGCCAATTATTATAACCACATTTATCTGTGCCACCATGTCAGGACATCATGTTTGACATGTTCTTCCAGAATCTATACCATGTTAATTTAACATATGGAACTTCTTATTCAACATCTTCCAGCCATATTAGTTTTACCAAACATAATGCCAATCATAAAATAATAGAATTAACAGATGATGAAAATATTGAGAGGAAGACGGATGTTTGATTAGTGTTGTTAATTTTAACTTGGATGAAAGTTGTAATTGGAGCGAACTGAAATGAATTGTACTCGATGTTGTAGCGACTCTGGTGTTAGAGGAATATTTGAAGTTTTGTTATGCTATGAGCGTGTATAAGATATTGTGTAATGGATTTTGGATGTTTGGTATAATTGACGAAGTCAAAATTAAGGAGACTAAGACGATGTTGATAGGCCTTAAAGAGTTGGAGGAACATTGTGCTTACGGACTTTGGGTACAAGCTGAAGTACGCTATTGCGTTGGGTAATAATGATTTATACCACCGTTATGGTTGACGGACCTCTATTGACAAATTGAGGTACTGATCATGTAACACCCCAAATTTGATTATGAGTATTTGTTGCTTATTTGAGGATATATGAATGAATTGACAATTGGTGGTTATGTGACCCGATGCATGGTGGTGAAATTATTTTAATAATATTAATAATAAGAATAATCATGTAGTATTATTCGGATTATTAGTTATTATTTAAAATAATAGAAGTGGAAGTATGAATGTTATGTTGGTTATTTTGGAGTATAAGAGTAATTTATATAATAAGGATAAATAGTGTTTTATTATACTATTTTATTATTATTATTGAAATTATATTAAAGAAAAGGGTAAGGTGGTCTTTTTGTGAAAATTATGACGATAAAGTGGGAAAAGACATAACTGGGATAGTTTTGATCAAAAGGGATTATACGATCAAAATGCTCATTTTATCGTGTTTGATGAAGTGCTCTGAAGAAGAGGGAGAAAGAGGAAGCTCAGAGTCAGGAGGCTGTGGAGAACCCCAGAGAAGAGAGTCAATCGGAGAAATTCTCTAAGGTATGGGGAGTTTTCATAATCTATGATGAATGTATAGGAATTGGAATATGAATGGATTAGGATGGTATGAGTTTTTGGGGTTTTTGGGGTTTTGAGTTAGTTGAGTTTTATGAGAAATCTTGATGAATTAGAGCGATTAGAATGAGTTATAATCGTATATTTGTCTGTATAATTGTTGTATGGATGTTGTTGAGGTTTAATTGATGTTTTTGAATGGTTTTTGGGTGTTATGATGTGAAATCCGTAATGGGGTTTGGGAATTTTTGGAAATTGGAACAGTCTGCAATTGTGTAGCAGAAGACTGCTGAAACGCATGCGTTAACTGGTTAACACTTTGGTTAACCGGTTAACCACTGGAAATTTTGGGGTATTTTCTGAAATTACGCAGGCGTTAACCGGTTAACACTTTGGTTAACCGGTTAACACTGTTGGAATGACAAATTTTAATTCTTTGAAAATTCATATCTTTTAAACCGTAAGTCCGATTCGCATTCCGTTTGAAGTGTCGGAAAGAGTACAAACTGAACTTTATTTTGATGAATAGAAACGAGAAAAATGCAATAGTTTTTGAGAAATGAATTTGTGAAATAACCTTATAATTACCTTATAAATTACCGGGTACGGGTTAATTCTTGATGTGTCAGAGTGGTTAGAAAACCAGTGTTCAGGGTGTAATGTCATGATGATAATTATGAATATTTGATAGTTGTTTTGCTGATTGAAATGAATGATGCGAATTGTTTTGATGAATTTTTCGATGTAGCGCATCATTGCATTTCATAACATTCACGATGGGGCTTCGGCCTATTTATTTGCTTCAATCCCATTGTGTGGATTGAAGTGTCTCGATGATTATAGTGTGCTCCCTTGTGGAGGGTTGATGGTCATGTATCCATCTCACGATGAAAATGGTACCACATGCATATTGCATATCAGGATGTTAGAATTGCATATTCTAGATGAATTTCATGATTGTGTTGGTGTTGATTGATTTCATGATAGTGATGTGGTTGTTGCTGAATTTTGTAGTTGATGATGTCATGTTATGAGTACTAATTTATTTATATTCCATATTCTAATATATTTATGATAAATTATGATTACTCACCCTGCCTTCTTGGAAATGTTGCCTCTTTTGTGGGTAACTTGCAGATGATAAAGAGTAGGCTTGCAGTGCAATAGGAGTTTCACGAGTCACGGAACGTGCTTTAGTGTTCCTTAGGAGTGGTTATGGTTATGTGTCCTGCTCTGTGTCATGTAACACTGGGATGGGTTTCTTTTGTTAAACTGTTTTCAGTATGTTATTTTCTGGATAATGTTTTCCATTTTATGATGTTAAATTCAGGATGGTGAAAATGATTTTTATGAAGTTTCGAATTATGAAGTTAAATTCCGCTATGAAATGATTTATGATATTTTGATGTTGATTAACCCGTGTTACGGGACAGGACACTGTTGTGTTGTTTTATGACGATATGTAATACCCTTTTTGATGATTACTCTGATATTATTTAAATATTATGTTTTGGGGTAGAAGGGTGTTACATTAGTGGTATCAGAGCAGGTCGGTCTGTCCGGCCAATGTTGTCTAGTGTTGTTAATCCCTTAGTATGCAACATGTGTGTGAAACATTGTTGGTACTTGTTGTTAGTTTTAGTCGTTGTCTGCAGGTGTTGGTTGGAATTAAGTGGGGGAGAAGCTTGACACCTGAACTGTTGTTGAAATGTCGAAGTTAGTTCAAAGTTGATGTTGATTACAAGAGTGCAAGGTTGTTCAAGAGATGTTGTTGTGGACCAGCGAGAACATGGATTCATGAATTTGTATCGGTCGGGTTGAGAAATGCGTGGATTTATGGATGGATATTGTTTATGAAAGAAGGATTTATTCAAAATAAAAAGACAAGTTGATGAATTAAGTTGAAGGATCAAGTCGGTAGATTGCTATGCCTTGAGTGTAGTTGGATTAAATTCGAGCAATTTTCAAAGTTGGATGTAGAGTAAGATTTTTTTTTGGTAGAACTTGGAAGTAAGATGGAGAGAGGTGGAAATTACATTCATCAATCTCAAAAATTCTGGTTTTTGCAATCTTGGAGCAGCTGTCACGAGAAGTGGCATAACTTTTTAACCGTGATTCGGATTGAATCAGTTCTGAACTTTTTGGAAAGCTTATGAAATTCCCTACAGTTTGAATATAAGATTTGCATTCAGGAGGTTTATAATAAGGGAGATAAGTGCACTTTAATAGTTGGGTCTGCTGCTAATTTTTTGGAAAATTCTGCATACGGGAATTGTCGACCAGCCTCATTGCAAGGAGGATAACTTTTTACTCGTAAGTCGGATTCGAGCGATTCTTGAAGTTATGGAATCTGCACAAATTTATCTTCATGATAGAATATAATTTTGTGATTTGGAGGTCTGTATTTGAGAAGATAATTGCATTCGAAGTGGAGCGTGTGTTGCTGGAAATTTTAGAAAGATTAAAATGTTGGAAAAATAATAAGATATTGGTATTAGAGGGAATGCATAAGTATTCGGAGAATGAATAAATATGTAATTAGAATGATTAAAGTGCTGATGTTAGATGGTAGTAATGTCGAGAGGAAGACAAATGTTTGAATTGTGCTGTTAAGAATTATAATTTGGATGAAAATCATGATTGGAGGAGATAATTGTGTTCGAAGTTGAACGTCTATTGCTGAAAATTTGTAAAGATGAAAATGTTATTAAATAATAAAATGTTGGTATCGGAGAATGCATAGAGATACGATTTATGTCGAATGAGGGTAATTAAAGTGCCTATGCTAGATGATGGTGATGTTGAGAAGAAGATGGATGTTTGATTAGAGTTGTTAAGAATCGTAACTTGGTTGGAAGTTGTAATTGGAGCTAACCACTTTGAATGGTACTTGTTGTAGTGATTCCAATGTTAGAGGCATATTGAGAGTCGTGTGGTAATATGTGTGTACATAAGAGAATGTGTACGGGATTTTTGGACGTTTTGTATCATTGATGAAGTTGGAATTAAGGGGACTAAGAAGGAGTTGATAAGCCGTGGAGAGTTGGCGGAGCATTATGCTTACGGACTCTGGGTACAAGTTGAAGTACGCTATTGTGTTGGGTAATGATGATTTATGCCACCGTTATGGTTGTCGGACGTCTATTGACAAATTGAGGAACTGATCACCCTTAATCTATTGTTGATAGCAGACGTAATCATAATTGATGGATAGATGTGTCATGCCAACTAGTATAGTATGTACGTCGAATTGGTTGAAGTCAAGTCGAGTGCTTGAGTATTGTTTGTTTTGTTGATGCAAGTTATTATATGAGAGTATTAGTTGGAATTTAAGAGGGAAGTATCAAGTTGCGCTTGGATTGAATTGTAATAAGAAAATTCATAGTTGAACTCTGAAGGATTTGAATGTTGTTTTGGTGATGAGTTAAGTGGCATAAGACGTGAAGCTTCCTTGAGATGATTAGAAGGGAAAGTAGGTGGAAATGTAAAACGATGATTTGACAAGAATGTCGGACATAGTTAAGTTGCAAGTATTAGAAGTGAAATTATAAGTTGGTTTATTAAGGTGCGATTTTTGGTTGGATAATAGTTGGTTGGTTGTGTCTATTCGGATAAGAATCTATAAAAGGTTGTGTCGGTATGAGTAAGAATCGAGTATTCGGTAAGTTGAATTAGTTGGAAGCGAAGGGTATGAGTTATCTAATGGAGATTCGTTAGGCCCTTGTATCTTATGTTGGTGCAATGATGTTGTGTAGTTAAGATGATTTTTGCAAGGCGTGTTATTATAAGATGGTAAACTTGTAGTCGTGATGATGATAATTGGGAATTCTTGGAAGTATATGAATAATTGTCCAAGATTTGGAAGTAGTCGCGATTGTAATTATGTTGAACGTTCAAAGTTGTTATCTTAGGGATCTAAGTTGGAAGTATTTGGTAACTACAAGAGTAGAATACCTATTGGAACGAAATTCAGAAGAGTTAAGTCAAAGGTGTTGTTGATGTTTTGGTATTGGTGATTAAAGAAGTTGGAAATACACTCGGTAGACATACTACCTTACAGGAAATCAGAGTGCGCAGCGAACGCATGGCGTAGTGTAGTTGCTCATGTGTGAGTAACAATGATGTTGAGGTTGGTTGTATTAATATCGTGTTGGAGTTGTGTGTTCGTATGTTATGATGTTCTAATGCTTCAATCATTGAATTCTTGAGTTGGATACTATCTTGTGTACGATGCTAGTCGTCAAGTGTATCACTTGTGTAGAATTCACATTGTTTTTGTCGTTGATGTTATGAGTTATGGTTTGTATTATATGTGGAGTTGCCTTTCTGAGTCGAAAGTTGATTAGTTTGATGGATTAAGTAGTGGAAATAGTTGAATCGGATAAATTTTCGAGGACGAAAATTCTTTAAGTGGGGGAGAGTTGTAACACCCCAAATTTGATTATGAGTATTTGTTGCTTATTTGAGGATATATGAATGAATTGACAATTGGTGGTTATGTGACCCGATGCATGGCGATGAAATTATTTTAATAATATTAATAATAAGAATAATCATGTAGTATTATTCGGATTATTGGTTATTATTTAAAATAATAGAAGTGGAAGTATGAATGTTATGTTGGTTATTTTGGAGTATAAGAGTAATTTATATAATAAGGATAAATAGTGTTTTATTATACTATTTTATTATTATTATTGAAATTATATTAAAGAAAAGGGTAAGGTGGTCTTTTTGTGAAAATTATGAGGATAAAGTGGGAAAAGACATAACTGGGATAGTTTTGATCAAAAGGGATTATACGATCAAAATGCTCATTTTATCGTGTTTGATGAAGTGCTCTGAAGAAGAGGGAGAAAGAGGAAGCTCAGAGTCAGGAGGCTGTGGAGAACCCCTGAGAAGAGAGTCAATCGGATAAATTCTCTAAGGTATGGGGAGTTTTCATAATCTATGATGAATGTATAGGAATTGGAATATGAATGGATTAGGATGATATGAGTTTTAGGGGTTTTTGGGGTTTTGAGTTAGGTTGAGTTTTATGAGAAATCTTGATGAATTAGAGCGATTAGAATGAGTTATAATCGTATATTTGTCTGTATAATTGTTGTCTGGATGTTGTTGAGGTTTAATTGATGTTTTTGAATGGTTTTTGGGTGTTATGATGTGAAATCCGTAATGGGGTTTGGGAATTTTTGGAAATTGGAACAGTCTGCAATTGTGTAGCAGAAGACTGCTGAAACGCGTGCGTTAACCGGTTAACACTTTGGTTAACCGGTTAACCACTGGAAATTTTGGGGTATTTTCTGAAATTACGCAGGCGTTAACCGGTTAACACTTTGGTTAACCGGTTAACACTGTTGGAATGACAAATTTTAATTCTTTGAAAGTTCATATCTTTTAAACCGTAAGTCTGATTCGCATTCCGTTTGAAGTGTCGGAAAGAGTACAAACTGAACTTTATTTTGATGAATGATGCGAATTGTTTTGATGAATTTTTCGATGTAGCGCATCATTGCATTTCATAACATTCACGATGGGGCTTCGGCCTATTTATTTGCTTCAATCCCATTGTGTGGATTGAAGTGTCTCGATGATTATGGTGTGCTCCCTTGTGGAGGGTTGCTGGTCATGTATCCATCTCACGATGAAAATGGTACCACATGCATATTGCATATCAGGATGTTAGAATTGCATATTCTGGATGAATTTCATGACTGTGTTGGTGTTGATTGATTTCATGATAGTGATGTGGTTGTTGCTGAATTTTGTAGTTGATGATGTCATGTTATGAGTACTAATTTATTTATATTCCATATTCTAATATATTTATGATAAATTATGATTACTCACCCAGCCTGCTTGGAAATGTTGCCTCTTTTGTGGGTAATTTGCAGATGATAAAGAGTAGGCTTGCAGTGCAATAGGAGTTTCACCAGTCTCGGAACGTGCTTTTGTGTTCCTTAGGAGTGGTTATGGTTATGTGTCCTACTCTGTGTCATGTAACACTGGGATGAGTTTCTTTCGTTAAACTATTTTCAGTATGTTGTTTTCTGGATAATGTTTTCCATTTTATGATATTAAATTCAGGATGGTGAAAATGATTTTTATGACGTTTCGAATTATGAAGTTAAATTCCGCTGTGAAATGATTTATGATATTTTGATGTTGATTAACTCGTGTTACGGGACAGGACACTGTTGTGTTGTTTTATGACGATATGTAATACCCTTTTTGATGATTACTCTGATATTATTTAAATATTATGTTACAGCCACATCATTCACACGTCTTTTTCATGCTTCATTATGCATCCAAAACGCAAATTTTAAGGAACAAAACGCAACAAGAAAATTCTGCACATACATACACAAAGTGTGGCATTAAAACGCAAAGCATTTACAAGCAAAACGCAGTCTAAAGTGCAGCACCCACACACGGATTATATGCTTCAAAACTTGAAAAAAATCATAGAAACGGGAATCAAATTTCATTCAAAAATTCACTTCCATTTCTCTATAAATAGCACTCACTTCTCATTCATTTTCAAGCTTGAAAAGCCTCTTAAAACTCTCTCCAAATCCCTACAAAAATCAAATACCATTCTTCAAAATTCAATTCCCCAATCTTCATCAACTTGAATCAAATTCATCAATCTTATCCAAACTCACAAATCCGAATCAACAACAACACAAAAGCAATAAGAGAGGGAGAGTTGGAAGCAAATCTCACCATTTTCTTAAGGTATTAGATTTTTTCCGTCAAACTTTCGTTTCAGATTTCGTTGCATACAAGCACCGACGGGAGAAATAGATTGTATATTCGGAATTCTTGTACTCTCACGGTCGAAACGATACCTTAACGGAGCTCCGCCGTTCCGATTTAGCGGAGCTCCAAAATTTGAAGTGGTGGAGTTTTTACATCTACAGTAGCGCGGGTTCTAACACATTGAAGAAGAAGACTTATTTTCATTTATTTTTTATAAGTTTTATAAATTTAGTGTGAATGGTATGGACTTATACATATTTGAATTCATTTCTTTCCACTCCACACTTGCAGCGTATAACTCCCTCTCCCTTTCTTATTTCTATTTTTTTTATTATTAGTTTTATATAATTCTTTTTTTCTTTTATCATAACATTGATTTTCTTCTTTTTTGTTATTTTGTTTTAGTTTTTTTTAGGAAAGAAAATTGTCCATATTTTCTTCCTTTTTTTTTAAAAGACTTTAGAAAATCTTTATAAAAATATTTTAGTAATGTTTTATTTGAATTTTCTTTATGATTTTTTTTCTTTGATTATTTTTGTTGGTTGTTGTGTGGATCATAAATGTTAGATCCACTTTCTCTTCATCTTTTTTTTTTTGGTCGATGAGATCTCCGTTTCGAAGGTTATTGGTTTTCAAAAATGTTTAATCTTCATTATTTAAAATCTATGGATGAATGATCATTTGGATCATTCTCCATACTTTGGGATTGTGATAGGTTGCATTTGATAAATCAATGTGAAATCTCGATTAAGATTAGACTGTTACTTTTTTCTTTTCGTGTGA
This sequence comes from Lathyrus aphaca, assembly GCA_963966055.1. Lineage (NCBI taxonomy): Eukaryota > Viridiplantae > Streptophyta > Magnoliopsida > Fabales > Fabaceae > Lathyrus > Lathyrus aphaca. The sequence continues at coordinate 133,383,674 of OZ014522.1, read as the reverse complement.
CATGTTTCCGGAGAATGATCCATTATATCATTTCTCTAACATGTATTAGCACAAATATTTTCCACCATAATTGGTGGTGGCCGGCCTCATTTGTAGGGTAATTACTTCGTAAATTACTTGGCGATTGCTTAACATAGACCTAAATTGTCCCGAACTCGGAATAAAATCTAATTGGGTACTTGCACTTTCGTGGACCGGATCTCTTGTTGATCGCGTAATCCCAAAGTGGTTAATCATATTGCATTAAGAATTGAGACTTATGAATGTTTGATGCGTAGGTGCTTTGGGTCTCCCAATCGTCTTTCAAATTTCATTGAATTCGATTCATTTGTCTTGATTAATCGCTATAATGTAAGATGCTAAGCGGATCCGGTTGCCTTTCCATTTTGGTTATACTTTTGGTTGTGGTTGATTAAGTTCACCATACCATTATTATTATGTAAATATTATTATATTACTACTATATTAATATTTTAGATTTTTACACTTTAATTGTTTTTTTATTATTTCTTGCACTTTAATTGCTTTTATTTTTTATATGCTTTACTATGCTTTATTCATCCATTATCATGTTTATGTTTATTGTCCTTATTTTGTTTGTGTGATTTTCTATTTGTCCATTTGGACATAAAACACTACTAATAAAGGATTAAACTTCTATAAAACTTGTGATCTTAATTTTGGACTAATGGTTACTATCCTTGACATTGGAATGGAAGTTTCATACTTAGATTTTAGGATACCTTTTCCTTTGCCTTAACCTTCATGAAGATCGGAGCTTGCCTTTATTTGGCCATTTGCTAGCTTATAAGGATGGAACTCTTATGCACATAATTGGAAAGTATCATCAAGTTTGGTTAGATTTTTCTTCCTTCATCTCCTTATTTTATTGTTTTTAGGATAGTCCCTTCATCTTCTCCCCTTCTTTAATTTTCAAAATCTTCTCTCTTTTTCCAAAGATTCCTTCCTTTTTTTTAAAGCATCACCTCTTTAATAAATAAAATCTTGACTTTTGTCAAGTGAATTTTACTCTTTCTTTTCTCTTTAAAAATCAATGAATTTAATCATTTTGACTTTAATTCAAAAAATAAAAAAGAACCAAACTCATTCAAATTGTTTTGCGCCTTTGTGTACTTTTGTTTGTTTTCTTTAAAAAGTGCCGATTATGAGTCATTATTCTTTAGTCGGGTGCAAGTCTCTCAATCTCCATGGTTGTAGTTTGATGTAATTGAGTCTCTTGTCATTCATGGGGGTTTAGTGGCATACTCGTCGATTTTATCCGAGTTGGAGCCCTCTCCATAATGATGTATGAGTCCATGTCTTCATTCTCATGGTAAATTCGTTAGGCTATCCACTTGAAAATGACAAATTCTCTTCACTTAATAAAATCAATCATAACCAACCATTTTCACTATTTGTACCACGAACTACGGGGTTTTGATCTCGCATTGCACTTTGTGGGTACGTAGGCATGAGGTGGTAAACCTCTCCAAACACAAAAATATTAAAAAATAATTCTTTTCTCATCCCTCCACTCACATTTTACAAACCATTTCCAAACCAAAAGCAGTAAATTCTTCAAAGGGCTCCCGTGGAGTACCACAGACATTTTGGGTGCGTAAAACCTTCTCATTTTGTAACATATCCCCTTACCTGTTTCTCTGTTGTGTTTCTTTAGCTTTTTGCTTTTAGATTCATTAGGATTTATTCGCTCTTTTTTCCTTTTCCTCTTGGAATAAAATAAAAGTGAGGTGGCGACTCTGTTTACTTTGAGTTAAATTAACTAATAGCTTACACTCATGTTTTTACCTCTACAGAAAAGTAGCGACTCTGCTGGGGATAATCTCTTAGTGGATTCGACCTACTTTGATTTATTTACTGCTTTGGTTTGATTTGTTTGTTATTTGTTTGTTCTGTTTCAGTTTTGGTGATCCTCTGTGAATGAGATAGATTCTAACCCGGATTTGAGTTGAACTTATGATAGGACGGTGATATTCGAAGCGATAAGCGATGGAGTAGTCCAAAGCTATATCAATTTGATAATATCCACTCGGTTAGGCTCTCTTGGATTATCAATGTCATGATGAGTAATCATACGTGGCATTATTTTCTGACCTTGAGCTGATCATACTGAGGACCTTAGAACCCTTAACCCATCCAAGCCAATTTAGGAATGTAGTGCGGAAACTATCCGGGTGTAAACCTAAGGTGGTTGTCACGCAATACTACACTCGGACGAGGTCTATTTTAAGAATGTTATTGGTTGGGGAGTAATCCAACGTACCGATAATATTCTAAAGATGGTTGTTAACTCCGAGCCCCTTTGTTAGCACCCTTTTGGTTTTCTGCAGGTACAATGAAGACAAAACCTTAGTACTTACCTGTGTGGGAGGTGTTCTGCTACCTTGACTCCATGCTCGTGACTCGGAACCAAAACCCGTGTGCTCTGTGTGATCTTGTTTGTGGTTGTTGCATCCATGAATTCATACATCATAAACATAATTTCAACTGTTTTTAAGGAAAACAACTCGGATTTCTGCAAATATGGACAAGGAAAATGTTCCTTTTGTGAAAATTTAAATAAAAGTTGTTATGCCCGTGCTCTCGATGTTTCACATGTTTGCAATAATTGAGTCAATTCCTTGAAAACGGAAAGTAAAAAAAAAGCATTGCATTCATCATTTGCATGTGCTTGTCTCGAACAAAAGCTCATTTGTCCTTCCATCTTTGTACTAGTTGGTTGATTTCTCGGCATTTGTACCGGATTCTAAGTGATTACCGAGGGATAATGGAGAGGACAGCGAATGTTGATCTCATGTCAAGTTTCAAGGTGATGACCAATCCGATGTATGACTCTCCTTCAGACAGCATGGTTCCACAGTTGGATGTTCCTATTCAGTCTCAATTTTTGAGAGGTAGCCTGGTTGCTAAAGTTGATGAAGGGGATTCTCGATTTCAGATGAATATGCCAAATCCTCAAAGTGTCCATCCTGTGACAAAGCTGATTGATTCTAGATTTGTGGAACTCGAGAAAAGATGTTATGATTTCGAGGAACAATTGAAGATGATTATAGGACTCAACACATCCAAATTTAATACATAGGACATATGTTTGGTACCAGACGTGGCCGTTCCTTCAATCATTGAATTCCTGAGTTGGGCATTATTTTGTGTTGCGATGCTAGTTGTCGAGTGTATTACTTGTGTAGTATTCAGATTGTTGTTGTTGTTGATGTTATGAGTTATGATTTGTATTATATGTGGATTTGCCTTTCTGAGTCGAGAGTTGATTATTTTGATGGAATAAGTACTTGGAGTAGTTGAATCAGATGAATTTTCGAGGACGAAAATATTCTAAGTGGGGGAGAGTTGTGTTAGACGATAGTGCGGATCTAGAAGGGGGGTTGAATAGATCCCTTTTGAAAATTTATCTTTTCAAAATTAAGTTGAAAGAGAATAGCGGAAGTTTCCCGGAAAATCGTCTATTTCAAATTTGAAGTCACCGGAGATCGGATATGCATAAAACCCAATTAGAATGAAATGATGATTAGATGAATTAATGTTTTACAAATGATACACTTGAATATTCAGCACTTGATAAAACTAATCTTAATGATGATTGGAGAAGAAAAACAAATATAAAGATATTGATCTTGTGTGATTGAGATTTTTATCAAACACTTAGAGTGCACACTCCAAGGGTAATTTTGTTGTCTCAAATAGTGCAGAATTTTACTCACTCTAATCAACACTTTTAAGTGAAGCAATTTATCAAACACCTTGTTTGCACTAATTTGATACACCAGAATTTTCAAGCACACAATATCAATATGAACAAAAGTAGAATGCGAGAAATAATAAGAACACAAGGAATTTTTTGAGGCAGTTCCTTCGTCGTCCTCGCTCGAAGTACTCTGCCCCCAATTCGAAATTGAATTGGGCAATTCTATTAAATCGCAATTGTTTTACAAGAATAGAAATGAATTAACCAACAAACCAAACCACGTTGAAGGTGCTGTCAATTCTTCTTCTTGTCCCTTGATCCAAAGTAGAATCAAGTCTTTCACGCGTGTCGAGAAAGCCTCTGATTAATTTGCTCCCTTATTGCAAGAATACACGATTCTTCAAACTTTGAGCACGGATGAGTTTCTCCCACACTTGTGAACCCACAAAGACCTTTGCAATCCTCCGTCTACCATGATATGAGAGAACGATCCACTTGATCTTCAATCTACCTCACTCGGCTGAACCTACGAACAATAGATGTGTGCAAAACCCCCAAATCTTCAATGATCTTGGAGGAGAAAACCCTTCAGATTTTTCCAAGGAAAACCCACACACTCTAAACCCAATCTGAAATTCTGATTCACGATTGAACGTTATCTTCGAAACGAACACCAAGATCAAACAAAGATTGTTGTGTGTGATTGTTTGATTGATGCAAGAATGAAGAAGATGAAGAGAGCTATGCGTATATCTTTCACTTTCCTTGTTTTTCCCATCTCAAAAGAATTTCAGCAGCTATTTATATTGGTTAGGGGAAATGAATCATAAAAGAGAGAAAAATAAATGAAAAAATGAGTCAGCACAGTAATGAGCCGACTCAAACCATTAAATGAGCCGGCTCAAATTTACAGATGAGTCGACCAAAATTAACAGAGAGGCAGCTTGTTGAGACCCGTGAAAAATGAGAAGAAAACGTTTCTTGATGAGTCGACTCATGAGGGCAAGCTTTCGAAACATGCTAAGTTTTTGACACATTAAAATCATGCCATGTCACACAAACTCCCCCTTTTTGATGATGGCAACAACTTGATGAATTAATCGCCAAACTCCCCCTGATTATGTGACCCGATCTCATATACATCGATCTCAATATCATCTCCCCCTTTGACAACATCAAAAAGAAAAGAAACCACATGAGTGAATTGAAGCAATAAAAATAGCAAGCCGAATGAAAAGTCAATTTGAGAAGCCAATTGCGACAGAAACCCGCATTCACAAACACATAATTTGGAAAGACGGGTAAAAAAATAATAAACAAAGATGATGGGATTAACGCGAAATAAAAGTTCATTCAAACAAATAAAGCAAACATTACATAAACCAAAATAATATTCATGACAAGTACATATGATGCAACTATTCTCTCAAGGGTGTGGATGACGATCCCTAATGGAAGGATAACAGCGATGATAGCTGATGGGCTGCGAATCATCCATGTCATTTTCCGTGAATTGAAGAAAGCTACTGTTCAGAGAGTTAAAGGCTGTGTCCTGAGCAACCAAGTGATCCTGCAATGCAGTATACCTAGTGTCTTGAACAGACACATACTCAGCAAAGGCGGTGTCTTGCTCAGTTAAACACCTCTCTAACTCAGTGTATCGCTCAGCCTGAGTGGTGTAGTAAGCCTGCTGTTGGATTTGCATATTTTGAAGCATCGCCATTATTCTTGATGAATCATTTTGTGGCGGTTGAGATGGAGGAGGAGAGGGAGGAGCAAACCGAGTAGTGGTGTTGGTCCACCCGGTGTGTTGCCATTCACCCCAGCCTTGATTTTCATAGGAGTCATTGGAGTGTATGCCATACCACTCTCCATTGTCTGCAGGCACGTCTTCATTCAGAATCTCATTTTCTTCAGGTTGATCTTCAGGATCCTCTCCATCAGAATTATCTTCAAGCGGTTGATTTTGATCACCTCTTCCCACATAACGATACCAGCGTTCTTAAGAATCCCATATGTGACCCATGGGGCTTAGAGTTTTCTGCTGAACCCAATTTTTATCCGGAACAAATATCAAAGGAACATCAAAACCAACAATCTCAGCTTTATCAATAATCTTCTGAATAATGGAAGGATAAGCAAGAGCAACTCCTTTCTTTTCCTTCAAGGCAAAAATACGACTCGCAAAGTAGTGAGGCCAGTTGACTTTGACCTTGTTTTGAAGGATATAAACCAAATGCACTTCACTCATATCAATACGAGAGAAACCGCCTTTCTTGGGCCGTAAATTATGGGCAACAATCCAGTGCAGAATATGATCAACAGGCTTGACTTTTCTAGTAGTAATGTTATTCGGAAACAATTCAGAATTAACAACAAAATCGACAAAAGGTTATTTAAGCATACCATTGAGTTCATTACGGAAGATGTAGTTGTCAACTTGAGACGTATCTGTCATCAAAATGCTCGCTTCTTCAGGATCAATGTGAAAGAGGTCTTTCGACACTTGAGCATTGACGGCAAACATTCGAGAGCCCATATGGAAATTGAACTCAAAACCATTAAAGGTGCCAACCAAGCCAGCATAGAACATCTTAACCAAATCTTCATTGTAGTCATCATGACAAGATAGAAAAGGATTGATACCTTGGAAGTCCATAAGTTCAATAATGTGGGGAATGTGCATTTGAGAGGCAGTTGTCCTTGAGTAAACATATTGAGGAATTACCTTTCTGTTCTTGAATTTCTTGTTATAGACTTCCCCCAGATCAGAAGGAAGAAGAGACAAAGCACTAACCAAAAGAGATGATTGAGAAGAGGAGCCACGGGACCTTTTCCCTGTAGTCTTTGATGCCATTTTTACAGGAAGATGAAGCTTTGAGAGAGATTTGAATGTTGGAGGAAGATGATGAAACTTGAGAGAATATGAGAATTTTATGTGTTGATAATGATAATATGAAATGATAATGAGTTTTTAATGAAAAAGAATTAAAGAAATAATAAATGGAAAGGTAAAAGTGGATGGATGCATTGATGTGCCGACCTAGGGAGGCGAACTGGCAGGCGGCGCGTCTTTTCAAGACAACCACATGTCAGTCGAGGCGTCAATGAGCCAACTCAAATTCATCCATGAGTCGACTCAATTTGAATTTGAAATGAGTCAGCTCAAAGGAGCATATAGGTCGACTCATAAGAGTCCATGAGCCGACTCATGAGTCGGCCTGTTGGGACCCGACAATTTTCAACATCACATGTCACCAAAAACTACTTAAAATATCTCAAAATATAAAAACATCATCATGTATGCAAATTATTTGTCACGCAATCACTCATAATCCACTTAGAAAAGAAGAAATAGATTAATTTACAAACACAATCCATGCACGCATTCTTACTAAATACATACATCAAGAATGAATTAAGATAAGTGAGTAAAGAGTGATATTACCTCGAGTATATGAGAGATGGATGAAAGATAATACCTCATAAAAGGATGTGAGATACTGTTGCACCCCAAAATTTGCCCTCCCCAAGACAAGACATTGTGTACTAAGAGGTTCACAAGGTTCACAAGACATCTCATGAGGTTCACAAAGTTCACAATTAGTCAGAAAGTTTGACAATTCCCTCAGACAATGCATCCTCTTGAGCAATGCATCCTAAACTAGGGTTTTGACTTTCATCAGGCTAAATGGACTTCCAAGGCTTCAAGTGAGCTTCATAGCATCCCATATGTGTTCAAGAATCCCCATGTCAAGTTTCAAGACTTTCCCAAAAGATTTGCTCAGTCAGATGATCAAATAGGTTAAAATCAGTCAAGGCAGTCAAAAAGTCAAACTGAGGTCAACTGTGGTCAAACCAAAGTCAAACTTCATAATTCTTTGCCAACATCAAGTATGTGAAGTGAAGTTCATCATTTGATCAAGGGTTTATCATGATTCATCAAGGAGATTTCAGATCATCAAGAATCAGGAGTTTCTAAATTAGGGTTTTCACAGGAAAAGTCAACTGAACTTTGACCAGTCATCACTTTCACATGCTTCATCAAACTTTTTCCATCCAAAGATAATTTTGAAGGAAATTGAATTCTCTAAAACTTTGTGTCTCACAAGCCAAGCCCAAAAATGCTTCATTTGGAAGGTATGAGCTAAGACATTATAGGTCCTTTTAAAAGTCAACAAAAAGTCAACAACTTCCAAAGAGCATAACTTTAGAATGGTAAAAGATATGGACATGAGACCAAAGAGGTTGGTTAGAGGACTCTTTAAGCTTTCCAAAATGTCCAAGAACACCTTCATAGCATTAAAATTGAAGGATTTTTGCCCTTGCAAAGTTGGGAAATTTTTGAGAGGTTTATGAAGCAAATGGGGTCTTAAAACCATAATTCACCAAATGAGCTTGCTTTTTTATGATCCAAACACTTCCATGACATCATGCACGAATTAAAATTTATTTATTCATAATTTTATTCATTTTATTTTATTTATTATGATTTTTTATGTTAAAAATCATTTTAAATTAAATTAAAATATAAAAGGATGGATATTTGATTTGATTTTGGTTCTAGAAAGTCTTAACACTCATTTAAACTTGATTGATACCAATATAATTCAGATCATACCAATATGGCAATGTTAGATCAAGAAAATTCAAGTTTTAAGATCATATCTTTTTCAATCTCATGAGGTCCAAAAATCCAAAGGAATTATCAAGTTCTTGACCTAAATTTGTTGCATAGAATATAAACAACCTAAGGGATACAAGAACAGACGAATTCAGAGCCTCAAGAACACTTTGCCAACTTCAAATTTCATCCAAAAAATTCATATTCGGATTTCAAATTAGAGGTGATTTCAAAGTGTTTTAAGGGTTGCAATGCATTCTATGATGTTTATTGAACATGTCTGGATCATAAACAACATCTAGAACACCCTCATTCGCATAACCCGAATCAATATTCATGTCATATTCGAATTTTCTGGTTTCACGAGTTTACTGCATTTTAATTGATTTTGATTGTTTAATCTTGTTTGTTTCATTGTGCTGAAGCTTTCTGGATAATTCTTGTTGAGTTTAGCCGCAGGAATCGTGAGATGCCATAGCTAGGGTTTGTAAACCTAATTTAGGGTTTTGTGATTCACCGAATATAAATACGTTTAAAGGACATGGTTAGCTTGTACAAACTGCAAGGATCATATTGCATTCATCAATTTAAGGAAGTTTTACTGTTTGCTTGATGTTTGAGAATTCGCAGGGCTTAACACGCAGGAAAAATCGTAAATAAATTCGCAGGAGAATTCGCAGGAAAACCTGCGAATTCCAGAGGTAGTAGATGATCTTTGGCGCCATCTGCAAAATTCAAATTATTAATTTAATATTTTTAGAATTTGTTTTCGTTATATTTCATAAACGCTGCAGTGGTTCAGCTGGTAAGGGCATACGCATATGAAGACAAGGGCTGGGGTTTGAATCCCAGCTTCACCATTTTTTTTGCTTTATTTCACTTGTATTTCCAGGTTTAATGTATAAGGACTTGTACTCATCTCTTGTTCACAAACGCGCGCGCAGCCTGGTGGTAGCCTTATGCGTCCAGGGGAAGCAAAGCCTAGGGCGTGGGTTCAAGCCCTGCCCCAGGTAAGTTTTATTTCATTGTTTTTTCAAATTATTTTGCTTTGTTATTTTGTTTTCTAATTAATTATAATCATATTTCTTATATATTTAGATAATAATATGTAAATATATATATTAATTTCATATTTTCTAAAAAACCCTCTAATTTATTTTCTAAAATTTTAATCCTAGTTTTTTTTATTTATTTAAATTAAAATATTTATATATTATTATCATATATTTATTTTTATAAATAATAAAGTTAATATTATAATTTAAATTATAAACCCTAATTTCTAAAAACCCTAATTTTATTTTTAACTTTCTAACCCTAGTTCTTATTAAATTTAAATATTAAAATCAACTAAATTTTGTTTCTAATATCTAATTAAATAATTAATAATGTTTTCTTTGTGAATATTTATTTTATGATTTATTTTTATTATTCTCATTATATTATTTTCTTCTAAAAATTCTTTAAAAAAATTGTTTATTTAATTATCTTAACTTGTATATATTTTATATTTGTGCTAACTTTTTTCTTTTTTTATAATTATTTTATCACTAACCTTTTATTTTAATTTCTTATTTTATTATATAGTTATTATTTAATTATTTTTTTATAATGTAACTGCAAAAGCTTTGTAATAGTCGTAGTTTATCGTTTATTTGTTTATTAAATATTTTTGCTATGGTTAGTAATTATAGGGAGTGATAACCTATTTGCTTTAAAATTAATTTAGATCACTAATCGTAAGATAAATATTTGAACATATACACGCACACACGTAAGTCGATTTTTGATCGCCATCTCACTTCTTAAGGTTATCCCTCATGTTGCCTAATTATAAGGTCAAGTAAGGTGTCTAAAAGCAAGGTCCCTTCTCATAAACAAATCATCTAGTCCCTCCAATATTATAAGATCAAGTCCCTTCGATGTTGCCTACGTAAATGATCTTGTCCCTTTCGAATAAAAGATGATAAGTCCCTTCGTATTGCTAAGACACCTTACAGTTGCCTAAACACAGATGACCCTTCACATGTCCCTTATAACATCCAAGGTAATGACTACCTATTCCTTAATAATAGGGATAGTCTTACCATTGAAAGAAAATTTAAGAACAGTAAAGATTCAAATTAGGGTAGGTTCCTCTTAAGTACTTGCTCACTTTTATTCAAAATTACTTCATTACACTTCACATTTTCAAACAAATTTTCAAAACAAAGTCTTTATATATATCCGTACAAGGATCATTATAAAGTACTTAGAGAATTTTTCAAATACACACTACACTTCTTAAAAGAGTTTAAAGTGAGCTAAGTAACTAAGAGCCCATGGATAACCATGGATGTAAAGGGTGCTAACACCTTCCCTTTACATAACCTACCCCCCGAACTCAAAAATCTTTTAAGGTCTTTCCTGTTCTTTTATGCCCTTTCCTTTGGATAAAATAAAATTCGGTGGCGACTCTTGCTATCCGCAACATTTAACTAAAGCCAGTTCTCCCACCGTGTTACAGAACTGGCGACTCTGCTGGGGACTAATAAAAGAGGGGTACCCTTAGGAATTAGATCACTTTAAACTTGTTTGCTTTGTTTGCTTTACTTTACTTGTTGGGTGCTCTTATGTGTGAAAGATCCTAACCCGGATCTAGTGTACCTTAGGTAAATGGCAATAAACCAAGGAAACTGTACGGCGTATACCGATATGGTTGATCTGGTGGCCATAGTTAGTGTGACTTCTTGGTTGGTGCTTATGTTCCTTAAGCAAGTTGAGGATAATATGAGGCTGCCATATGCTGTCTATACACTAACTGACTTTTAGAACCTTAGTCATCCCATCTTGGCCTTTAGAAAGTAGTGAGATAACCGACTTTGGTGAAGACTGAAGTTGGTTGATACTCGATACTACACTCATTGAGATCTTAAACTTGGAGGGTTTTGGTTGGCAAGTAAGTTGCCTACTGAACAACCACCCTTGTGAAGGATCAATGATATTGAGACCCCTTAGAACCTGGTTACTTTATAGGACAGGATGAACCATCTAAACTTCAGGGGAGGGTACTTACCTTTAAACCTCATGCAAGCCTTCAAACCTAGGGCTATGGTGTGACTTGTTTGTGTGTGCCACATGTTTGTGATTGAACATAACATCATAGCATCATCATGCATCATAAGCATAACATTTTCACTAACCATTTCAAGGACCAAAGGATTTATCTTTGTTCTTTGTTGCAGGTCATGGCTTCTGCTCGTAGGAATACTATCCGGATCAACTTTGTAGGGATACCACCTAAGCTTAAGGAGTTGGTCTCTCAAGTTTCTGAAAACTCCCAGTTCATCAAGAGGCATGGTCACCTACTGGATCTAGTCACTTCAGGGTTCAATGAAGACATGATGAGTGTTCTGTTTCAGTTCTTTGATCCTAAACATCATTGCTTCACATTCCCCGACTATCAGTTGGTTCCTACAATGGAAGAATTCTCCAAACTTTTGGGTATACCTATCCTTGATCCGAAACCCTTCACGGGCTTAGAAAAAGAGCCTAAACCTGAAGTCATTGCTGCAGCCCTACATTTGAAGAAGTCAGACATTGTCCTAGAAACAAGGAGTGGAGTTAAGGGTATTCTTGCTAAGGTATTGATGGAGAAAGCTCAAGTGTTCTTGAAGGCTATGAGTTATGATGCTTTTGAGGAGATCTTAGCCCTATTGATTTATGGCTTAGTGTTGTTCCCCAATCCAGACCAGTTCATAGACGTACACGCCATCAATATATTTCTGACTCACAATCCAGTGCCTACATTACTTGGAGACATCCTACATTCTCTTCATACCCGTACTACGAAGGCACGAGGAACTCTGATGTGTTGTATACCTCTATTGTCTAGGTGGTTTATTTCTCACCTTCCTCGATCAGTGATGAAGAATGAACAAGGGTTCAGGTGGTCCAAGAGGATCATGTCACTTTCTCATTCAGGGTATTCTTGCTAAGGTATTGATGGAGAAAGCTCAAGTGTTCTTGAAGGCTATGAGTTATGATGCTTTTGAGGAGATCTTAGCCCTATTGATTTATGGCTTAGTGTTGTTCCCCAATCCAGACCAGTTCATAGACGTACACGCCATCAATATATTTCTGACTCACAATCCAGTGCCTACATTACTTGGAGACATCCTACATTCTCTTCATACCCGTACTACGAAGGCACGAGGAACTCTGATGTGTTGTATACCTCTATTGTCTAGGTGGTTTATTTCTCACCTTCCTCGATCAGTGATGAAGAATGAACAAGGGTTCAGGTGGTCCAAGAGGATCATGTCACTTTCTCATTCAGATATTCATTGGTGCTCTAGATCTATGGAGAATGTTACTATCATTGATCGTTGTGGGGAGTTCCCTAATGTGCCACTCCTAGGCATAAGAGGGGGCATTACCTACAATCCTTCCTTAGCTCTACGTCAGTTTGGTTATGCTCGGAGTGATGGTCCTCATGACATGCTTATTCAGGGTATTGTGTTCGACTACGACAACGATCTGCAAGGTTACCTTCAAAGGTTTATACGAGCATGGGGTAAAGTGAACAAGGTTGACAGCAAGACTCTGGAGCCCAAGTACACTATTCCTATGGAAGCTTATCTCAGATGGGTACGATCTCGTTCTCAGACTCTTATGATGCCATATCCTGCCATCCTGCCAGTTACTATGGAGCCAGTTGCTGAAGGAGATACTTCGTATATCATTCTTCATCCAGACATGCCCACTGACATGGAGGAGTTACAGAGGTCCTGGATCCATTTGAAGGAGCAAAGAGATACTTTTGAGACTCATTACAAAGCAAGTCAAGAAAGAATCTTGGAGCTAACAAAGCAACTTCACGAGGAGCGGAATCTCAACTCATACCTCAACACAAAGAGGAAACGTCCATGGGAGACTTAAAACCCCATTTTTGTATTCATTTCATTTTTATTGTAAGCCCAAGGGGCAAACAAGTTTATTACTAATAAAAGTTTACCTTTTTTATTGTTTAAACAAATTTAAATCCTGCGGTCCTTGAAAACATTGCATACGCATTTATACACCATATCATTGCATCAAAAGTTTCTTATGTACAGGTATCTTATCTTCTCGCTGTTTATTTCAGCAGAAATGGCTCTTGAACAGACTGTTAAAGATCTCCAGGCTCAGAATGCACAATTCCAAGAGTTGATTCTGAACTTGTCCAAGGGACAAGATGAGTTGAAGACATTGCTGGTTAAGAAGAATAAGAAGACTAGAAGATCAGGAGGCCTTATCAATATGGGAAGAAGGTTCAGAGGTCCTATCAAGACCAAGGAACAGGTTGATGATTATGAGTCTGAAGATTCTGAGAAAGAGGGAGGCAGTCTCCATGACACTGTGGGAGATTCTGATTCTGAAGCAAATTATTATCATGATCCAAATGAAGATAAGTACAAGATGCTGGTAGACAGGATGAATGCCATGGAGTTACAAAAATCTTATGGGCTGGATTTTGAAGATCTGAGCTTAATATCTGGAGTGGTTATACCTATTGGTTTCAAAGTTCCTACTTTTGTGGTGTACGATGGTGTCTCATGTCTCAAGTTGCATTTAAGGTCCTATGTCCGGAGGATTCAACCACATACTGCTGATAAGAAGTTATGGATTCATTTCTTCCAAGAGAGTTTGTCTGGAGCTCAATTGGAATGGTACTATCAATTGAAGAGTGTCAATATCCGTGATTGGAATGATCTTGCTGAGGCCTTCTACAGGCAATACCAATACAATGATGATTTAGCACCTACTCACATGCAACTCCAAAGCATGTCCATGGGTGCTAAGGAGAATTTCAAGGAGTATGCCCAGAAGTGGAGAGATTTGGCTGGCAGAGTTCAACCTCCTCTGACTGACAGGGAGCTAGTAGATATGTTTATGATTACGCTGAGTGGTCCTTTCTATAGTCACCTCATTGGAAGCTCATCATCTGGTTTCACTAAGCTGATAATGACTGGAGAGCGTGTGGAGAGTGGTATAAGAAGTGGAAAGATACAGATGGGTGCTTCTTCATCAAGCACTGCAAAGAAGCCCCCTAGTGGAAAAAAGGAGTCTAATGTTATGTATGGTCAACCCAGTCGTAGCAGGAATCACCAATCTGTGGGAGCAGTTCACATCTCTAATCCTACTCCTGCAGCACCAGAGCCACCACAAAACCATCAACCAAAACCTAGAAGACAGTTCACCAAGATCAACATGTCACTGGCCCAAGCCTTGCAGCACCTGTTGAAAGGGGAACTCATTACTTTGAAGGACCCTCCTCAGAATCCTAATACTTCCTCTCCTCGGTACAACTCTAATGCACGATGTGCCTATCATTCTAAGTGTCCGGGACATGACACCAACAACTGTTGGATATTGAAAAACAAGATTCAAGATATGATAGATGCTGGAGAGATTGAATTTGACCCTCCTGGGACTCCAAATGTGATTAGTGCTCCCATGCCAAATCATGAGAAGACTGTTAATACCATTGATGAAGTTTCATATATTTCCTCAGTTGCAGATGTGACTACTCCATTATCCATCATCAAGAAGAAGCTGGTGCAGGCTGGATTCTTTCCATGTTGCAATGAAGACTGTTCTTACTGTGCTTACAAACCAGATAGTTGCTGGAAGTTGAAGGATGGTATTCAATGCCTCATGGACAATTACACTATATTGTTTGAGAGGACACCTTCTGTGGAAAGTATGGTTGAACATCTAACTCAATGTGCGAAGGTTGAAGATATGAATATGGTTGATAAAGTGCCAGTGAAGATTACCTCCAAAGGCCCTGTCAGGATCACCTCTAAGGGTCCTGTCAGGATTACTGCTGAAGGCCCTGTGAAGACTGTTGCTGAAGCTAGAGTGGCTCCCATGATTATTACCACTCCTGGCCCTATTCCTTATACTTTTGATAAAGCTATACCCTGGAATTATGGTTCTGATGTTTATATCCATGGTGTTAAACAAGAACCTTTGACTGATACACCTGTTGCTAATGATAACCTTGATGTTGATAATATTGCTGGATCTAGCAAGATCACCAGAAGTGGAAGAATTTTCTCTCCTCCGGCTACCTCAAAAAGTGCAGTTACTCCAACTACTACCTCCACTTCTGAGCCAAATGCTAATGCTCGGGGCAAAGGTCCTGTAGTTGAACCTGTGCAGGCTGAGGAACCAGCTGCTGAGAATCTTTCTAAACAGATGGAAGAAGTGTTGAAGATCATTCGCAAGAGTGATTATGATATTGTTGACCAGTTGGGGCATACTCCCTCCAAAATCTCCATGTTGTCTTTGTTGTTGTGTTCTGAGGCTCATGCTAAAGCCTTAATCAAGTTTCTAAAGACTGCTCATGTACCAAATGAGATTTCTGTAGATCAGTTTGAAAATTGTGTTGCACATTTGACTTATGATAATGGGTTAGGTTTTTCTGATGCTGACTTGACTCCTGCCAAAAGGAACCATAACAGAGCTTTGCATATCTCCATTGAATGTAGGGGCACTACCTTGTCTCATGTGTTGATAGACAATGGCTCTTCATTGAATGTACTTCCCAAAGAGGTTTTGAACAAGCTCAGTCCTGAAGATGCCGTGTTGAGACCAAGTAATATAGTGGTGAGGGCCTTTGATGGTTCAAGAAGGGTGGTGCATGGAGAAATAGATCTCCCAATCAAAGTTGGCTCTCAAATCTTCAATTCTACCTTTTATGTAATGGATATTCGTCCTACGTACTCCTGTTTGCTTGGGCGTCCCTGGATCCATGGGGCAGGTGCTATGACTTCTACTCTACATCAGAAGTTGAGATATCCAGTGAAGGGAAAGGTTGTAACTGTTTATGGAGAGGAAGAATATATGATCAGTCATGTGAATACATTTAAGTATGTTGAAGTGGAAGGTGAATATGTTGAGACTCCTTGCCAGACATTTGAAGTAGTTCCTTGGGTCGTTCCTGCTACTGAAGCTCCTCCTGTTGTTAAAAGAGTTCTTGTGGTTACCAAAGTACCTCCTACAATGGCCTCCCTCAAGGATGCTAGAGCTGTGGTTGAAGAAGGTGGTTGTACTATTTGGGGTCAGCTTCCTGACATTCCTTACAAGTCTGACAAGTTTGGTTTGGGTTTCACTGCAGAGTCCCAGAAGGATGTTCGTCGTACTCTGGCTGTTCGTATCACCAATCAAGGGATCATGAAAGATCAAATCAATGTTGTGGGTGACTACAATGAAGACTACAACCTTGATAACTGGATCTTTCCTACTGTGGGTGATGGGCTCAACAATTGGAAGGCTGAAGACGTTATTCCTATCTCCTTTAGTCAGGAGTAAATACTATTAATGTGTTGTTATTTTTTAAGTTTGTAATTTTGAACAATTAGACTTTTAAGCCTTGTGCCCTACCCGAGGCACAATGGTATGCTTGTTACGGGATGTCATTTCATTTGCATACTTCATTCAATAAAAATCAATGGACGTTTCATTTTCGTAAATATTGTGTTCCTTGTCTTTCTTTTATTTTTTATTTTTGTTTTATCAGCTACGTGTTCTTACACACACCCACATCACTAAAATGCAGATCCTCATCCACTCTGGATCCTGTTGATAACAGTTCTACTATTGCCAATTATAATTTCGAGAATCCGATCTATCAAGCTGAAGATGGAAAGGAGGAAGATTGTGAAGTACCTGTAGAGCTTGCTAGGTTATTACAACAAGAAGAGAAAGTTATACAGCCACATGAAGAACCAATCGAAGTTGTGAATCTGGGAACTGAAGAAAACAGGAAAGAGGTCAAGATATGGGCTGAATTAGAGGATGGTGTTAAGAGCAGATTAATTCAGATGTTACGTGATTATGTGGAGATCTTTGTTTGGTCCTATGAAGATATGCCAGGGTTGGATACAGACATTGTGGTTCACCGTTTACCGGTAAAAGAAGATTGTCGTCCAAAGAAGCAGAAGGTTCATCGCATGCGTCCTGAAATGTCAGAGAAGATTAAAGCAGAGGTGATAAAACAGTTTGATGCAGGGTTCTTAGCTGTGACTTCTTATCCTCAATGGGTTGCAAATGTGGTACCGGTACCTAAGAAAGATGGTAAGGTACGTATGTGTGTAGATTACAGGGATTTGAACAAGGCCAGCCCTAAAGATGACTTTCCACTTCCTCATATTGATGTTCTGGTAGACAACACTGCTCAGCATAAGGTATTCTCTTTCATGGATGGTTTCTCTGGTTAGAATCAAATCAAGATGGCAACTGAAGATATGGAGAAGACTACATTTGTGACATAGTGGGGCACCTTTTGTTATAAAGTGATGCCATTTGGTTTGAAGAATGTCGGGGCAACATATCAGCGTGCTATGGTGGCTTTGTTTCATGATATGATTCATCATGAGATAGAGGTATATGTGGATGATATGATAGTCAGGTCCCAGAATGAAGAGCAACACCTTGATCATCTGCATAAGCTGTTTGAAAGGTTGAAGAAATACAAGTTGAGATTGAACCCAAACAAATGTACTTTTGGAGTTAGATCTGGTAAACTCCTGGGTTTCATTGTCAGTGGAAAAGGTATTGAAGTAGATCCTGCAAAAGTGAAAGCTATACAAGAGATGCCAGCTCCCCGTACTGAGAAGGAAGTTAGAGGTTTCTTGGGACGATTGAATTACATTGCAAGGTTTATTTCCCAATTAACTGCTACCTGTGAGCCAATCTTCAAGCTGTTGAAGAAAGATCAGGTAATGGAGTGGAATGATGAGTGCCAGACAGCCTTTGATGAAATCAAGAGATATCTGTTGGAACCTCCAATTTTGATGCCACCAGTTGATGGAAGACCCTTGATTATGTACTTAACAGTATTAGACAACTCAATGGGGTGTGTGTTGGGGAAACATGACGAGTCTGGTCGAAAAGAGCAGGCAATATACTACCTTAGCAAAAAGTTTACCGACTGTGAAACAAGATACTCACTGCTCGAGAAAACTTGCTGCGCTTTGGCATGGGCTGCTCGCCGACTAAGACAATATATGTTGACTCATACTACCTTATTGATTTCGAAGATGGATCCAATCAAGTACATATTCAAGAAACCTACTCTCTCCGGACGAATAGCAAGATGGCAAATGATCTTAACAGAATATGATATACAGTATACTACGCAGAAGGCCATTAAGGGTAGTGTGGTAGCTGATCATTTGGCTCATCAAGCAGTAGATGATTATCAGTCAATGAGTTTTGAGTTTCCTGATGAAGACATTATGTTGGTGTTGTGATCACTTCCCCTGAAGGTTTTCATACCCTGATTACTGCAAGACTGTGTTTCTATTGTACCAATAACATGGTTGAGTATGAGGCATGTATCCTGGGCATCAAAGCTGCCATTGATATGAAGATTCAGTTCCTGGATGTATATGGAGATTCAGCCCTGGTAGTAAGTCAGATTAAAGGATATTGGGATACCAAGCATGATAATCTCATTCCTTACAGAGAGCATGTGTTGTCTTTGATCCCATATTTTAAAGAGATTACCTTTGGACATATTCCACGAAGAGAAAATCAGTTGGCAGATGCACTAGCCACCATGGCATTTATGTTTGAGATTAGTTGGGATGGTGAAGCTCCCAAGATTACTATTGACAGATTTGAGAAGCCTGCATATTGCAATGAGATTGACATTGAAGAAGCAGAAGGGAAGCCTTGGTTCTATGAAGTGGAAAGATATCTTGAAGCTCAGGAATTCCCTGAAGGGGCATCTGTCAAGGATAAGAAGTTTCTGAGGAGGTTTTCTGCTAAGTTCTTCTTGAGTAATGGGATTTTGTACAAGCGCAATCATGATTCAACTTTGCTTCGTTGTGTGGATAAGAAGGAAGCAACAGAGATTATGGAAGACATGCATGATGGGATTTTTGGCACCCATTCTAGTGGTCATACTATGGCAAAGAAGATATTAAGAGCAGGTTACTATTGGTCTACCATGGAAGCCGACTGCTATCAACATTCCAGAACATGTCACAAGTGTCAAATCTATGCTGATAAAGTACATATACCTCCATCACCATTGAATGTGTTGACTGCTCCTTGGCCTTTTGCTATGTGGGGCATATATATGATTGGTGAGATCAAGCCTACTGCATCTAATGGGCATTGTTTCATCCTTGTTGCTATTGATTACTTTACTAAATGGGTGGAGGCAGCTTCATTTGCATCTGTTACTAAGAATGTGGTGGCTCGATTCATTAAGAATAATCTCATATGTAGGTATGGAATCCCTGAAAGGATTATCACAGATAATGGCTCTAATCTGAACAACACCATGATTACTGATCTCTGGACGCAGTTCAAGATTAAGCATCACAACTTTTCTCCGTATCGTCCAAAGATGAATGGGGCAGTAGAAGCTGCTAATAAGAACATTAAGAAGATTCTACAGAAGATGAATGTTACTTACAAAGATTGGCATGAGATGTTACCATTTGCTCTTCATGGCTATCGTACTACAATACGTACTTCAACAGGGGCAACCCCATTCTCCTTAGTCTATGGTATGGAAGCAGTTCTGTCCATTGAAGTTCAGATCCCTTCCTTAAGAATCATGAAGGATGCAGGCTTGGATGAAGATGAGTGGGTTCAGACTCGACTTGACCAGATAAATTTGATTGATGAGAAGAGATTAGCAGCTGTTTGTCATGGCCAGATGTACTAGAAACGGATGATCAAAGCTTTTAATAAGAAGGTTAAGCCAAAGGTATATCAGGCTGGTGACTTGGTAATCAAACGTATCATATTACCACAAGGTGATCCTAGGGGCAAATGGACTCCTACATATGAAGGACCATTTGTAGTCAAAACATTATTCTCAGGAGGTGCCATGATACTTACTACTATGGATGGTGAAGACTTCCCACAGCCTGTAAACGCAGACATAGTTAAAAAATACTACGCATAAAAAGAGACCCGCTAGGTTGACTGGCCTAGGCAAAAATAAGGGCATCCCGACGAACCAAAAGGGTTCGGGCAAAAATTAGGGATATATATATATATATATATATATATATATATATATATATATATATATATATATATATATATATATATATATAAAATGTACACCCGGCAAGTCGAAAACCTGAAAGGGCGGCTTGGGCAAAAAAGGGTATCCCGGTGGATTGAAAACCTGAAAGGGCAATCCAGGCAAAAGTTAGGGATTAAAGCGTATGACTATGTCTCGTTCAGATCACCCATTTAGCCCCAGCTAGTTGTATTAACTGATTCAAGCTCGAACAGATAAAGATCAATCCAATCGTTTCCGTCTCAACAGCAGAAGATGAGATACTTGAAGATAATGGCAATAGTAGAATTGAAACTCAATAGGATTATTTCTCACATAGCTGTTTTCTTTGTTTGTAAAATTTTTACAACAAATTCCTCTTACTAGG
Source organism: Lathyrus aphaca (assembly GCA_963966055.1). Classification (NCBI taxonomy): domain Eukaryota; kingdom Viridiplantae; phylum Streptophyta; class Magnoliopsida; order Fabales; family Fabaceae; genus Lathyrus; species Lathyrus aphaca. The sequence goes on along the minus strand of OZ014522.1, from coordinate 133,362,880 downwards.
ATTTCTGTCTCCTTGTACAAATTTACCTATGCATAGGTCACTTTGTAATATAAATAAAATTTCATCTTTGAATCCAGATTTACTTTTACCCTATTTACATAAGCGAAAACGTCCATTGGTTGTCTTTGAATGTATGTATGCTTTTGAATATGATTGATGTTTACCAGAAACGCATAAAATGAAGTAATAGTATTTACTAAGGACGAACGAAGGTAGGAATTCAGCGAAGCTTCGCCGGTTCATCCTCACAAGACAACTACAAATCCCCAGTAGGGCAAATCTATCTTTATAGATACTTCGAGTTACATCTCCCCTTGAATTTATGTCCATCTCTTTTATCCTCAGTCGGGATACTCAGGAACTTATTCCTTCAATAGAAGTACGACGAACGAGTACGGGAGGTTATAAATACTATACTATCAAACGAAACGGGAACAAGGTCCTCATATTCTTCAGCAACGAAGCCGGGATTTATTTTCCCTAGCCAGCAGTTTGTTATACAAAGATATCCGGACGCTTCAGGCTGCATGATTCATACATACATCATTTATACCATACCATAACATATCCATAAATGCATAATACATTTACATAGATGCACCATACCATGCATGCATACATATTGCATAAACTAACCTTTTCTTTCCAGGATGGTTATATGCAGATAAAACAATATCAACAATCCACAACAGGTCAGAAATGATCTATACATTACTCAAGATGTCCTCGGAGAGTAGGCAAACGGGCTGTACAAAGATCCATTCCCTAATCCAGGATATTTTCAGGAGATTTAATCCTGACACTCTTTTGTCCTCGGAGAGTAGGCAAACAGTCTGTACAAAGATCCATTCCCTAATCCAGGATACTTCTAGAAGATTTCATATATCTGGTCTTGAATAGTAGGCAAACGGTCTGTACAGAGATCCATTCCCTAGTTCAAGATACTTCCAGAAGATTTCATCTATCTGGTCTTGAATAGTAGGCAAACGGTCTATACAAAGATCCATTCCCTAGTTCAAGATATTTTCAGAAGATTTAATCTATTTGTTCTTGAATAGTAGGAAAACGGTCTGTACAAAGATCCATTCCCTAGTTCAAGATATTTTCAGAAGATTTAATCTATTTGTTCTTGAATAGTAGGAAAACGGTCTGTACAAAGATCCATTCCCTAGTTCAAGATATTGTTCAGAAGAATTAATCCTGATATTCTTTTGTCCTTGGAGAGTAGGCAAACGGTCTGTACAAAGACCCATTCCCTAATCCAAGATATTTCCAGAAGAGATGATCGTCACGGAGATTTATTTCTACTGGTCTATTCAACAATTCAAATCATGTTGCATAAACGATTCAGAGACGGCCTATACGAAGACCTAGTACTGATATCCAATATCAACATAAAGATATCATCACCTCCTGATATTTTAGATGGCATCTCTAAGCCCATCTCCAGTTTTCCCAAGTGGCATCTTCAAGCCCACTCAAGCATATACAACTAATCATCAGTGTTACTTTACGCACCGGCGAGTGCAAATTTTTGGGCTTTTGTGTTCAATCCCCTTCAACCTTCCAGGTCACGACTGGCACATATACCAATCTAACCCCTCAGGTTTCAGAAAATTGAACAGGGGCAGCTGTTGCACCCCATAAAATTTTCCCTCCCCAAGACAAGACATTGTGTACTAAGAGGTTCACAAGGTTCACAAGGTTCACAAGACATCTCATGAGGTTCACAAAGTTCACAATTAGTCAGAAAGTTTGACAATTCCCTCAGACAATGCATCCTCCTAAGCAATGCATCCTAAACTAGGGTTTTGACTTTCATCAGGCTAAATGGACTTCCAAGGCTTCAAGTGAGCTTCATAGCATCCCATATGTGTTCAAGAATCCCCATGTCAAGTTTCAAGACTTTCCCAAAAGATTTGCTCATCAGATGATCAGATAGGTTAAAATCAGTCAAGGCAGTCAAAAAGTCAAACTGAGGTCAACTGTGGTCAAACCAAAGTCAAACTTCATGATTTTTTGCCAACATCAAGTATTTGAAGTGAAGTTCATCATTTGATCAATGGTTGATCATGATTCATCAAGGAGATTTCAGATCATCAAGAATCAGGAGTTTCTAAATTAGGGTTTTCATAGGAAAAGTCAACTGAACTTTGACCAGCCATAACTTTCACATGCTTCATCAAATTTTTTCCATCCAAAGCTCATTTTGAAGGAAATTTAATTCTCTACAACTTTGTGTATCACAAGCCAAGCCCAAAAATGCTTCATTTGGAAGGTATGAGCTAAGACATTATAGGTCCTTTTAAAAGTCAACAAAAAGTCAACAACTTCCAAAGAGCATAACTTGAGAATGGTAAAAGATATGGACATGAGACCAAAGAGGTTGGTTAGAGGACTCTTTAAGCTTTCCAAAATGTCCAAGAACACATTAATAGCATTAAAATTGAAGGATTTGTTCCCTTGCAAAGTTGGGAAAGTTTTGAGAGGTTTATGAAGCAAATGGGGTCTTAAAACCATAATTCACCAAATGGGCTTGCTTTTTTATGATCCAAACACTTCCATGACATCATGCACGAATTAAAATTTATTTATTCATAATTTTATTCATTTTATTTTATTTATTATGATTTTTTATGTTAAAAATCATTTTAAATTAAAATAAAATATAAAAGGATGGATATTTGATTTGATTTTGGTTCTAGAAAGTCTTAACACTCATTTAAACTTGATTGATACCAATATAATTCAGATCATACCAATATGGCAATGTTAGATCAAGAAAATTCAAGTTTCAAGATCATATCTTTTTCAATCTCATGAGGTCCAAAAATCCAAAGGAATTATCAAGTTCTTGACCTAAATTTGTTGCATAGTATATAAACAACCTAAGGGATACAAGAACAGACGAATTCAGAGCCTCAAGAACACTTTGCCAACTTCAAATTTCATCCAAAAAATTCATATTCGGATTTCAAATTAGAGGTGATTTCAAAGTGTTTTAAGGGTTGCAATGCATTCTATGATGTTTATTGAACATGTCTGGATCATAAACAACATCTAGAACACCCTCATTCGCATAACCCGAATCAATATTCATGTCATATTCAAATTTTCTAGTTTCACGAGTTTACTGCATTTTAATTGATTTTGATTGTTTAATCTTGTTTGTTTCATTGTGCTGAAGCTTTCTGGATAATTCTTGTTGAGTTTAGCCGCAGGAATCGTGAGATGCCATAGCTAGGGTTTGTAAACCTAATTTAGGGTTTTGTGATTCACCGAATATAAATAAGTTTAAAGGACATGGTTAGCTTGTACAAACTGCAAGGATCATATTGCATTCATCAATTTAAGGAAATTTCACTGTTTGCTTGATGTTTGAGAATTCGCAGGGCTTAACACACAGGAAAAATCGTGAATAAATTCGCAGGAAAATTCGCAGGAAAACCTGCGAATTCCAGAGGTAGAAGATGATCTTTGGCGCCATCTGCAAAATTCAAATTATTAATTTAATATTTTTAGAATTTGTTTTCGTTATATTTCATAAACGCTGCAGTGGTTCAGCTGGTAAGGGCATACGCGTATGAAGACAAGGGCTGGGGTTCGAATCCCAGCTTCACCATTTTTTTTTGCTTTATTTCACTTGTATTTCCAGGTTTAATGTATAAGGACTTGTACTCATCTCTTGTTCACAAACACGCGCGCAACCTGGTGGTAGCCTTATGCGTCCAGGGGAAGCAAAGCCTAGGGCGTGGGTTCAAGCCCTGCCCCAAGTAAGTTTTATTTCATTGTTTTTTCAAATTATTTTGCTTTGTTATTTTGTTTTCTAATTAATTATAATCATATTTCTTATATATTTAGATAATAATATGTAAATATATATATCAATTTCATATTTTCTAAAAACCCTCTAATTTATTTTCTAAAATTTTAATCCTAGTTTTTTTTATTTATTTAAATTAAAATATGTATATATTATTATCATATATTTATTTTTATAAATAATAAAGTTAATATTGTAATTTAAATTATAAACCCTAATTTCTAAAAACCCTAATTTTATTTTTAACTTTCTAACCCTAGTTCTTATTAAATTTAAATATTAAAATCAACTAAATTTTGTTTCTAATATCTAATTAAATAATTAATAATGTTTTCTTTGTGAATATTTATTTTATGATTTATTTTTATTATTCTCATTATATTATTTTCTTCTAAAAATTCTTTAAAAAAAATTCTTTATTTAATTATCTTAACTTGTATATATTTTATATTTGTGCTAACTTTTTTCTTTTTTTTATAATTATTTTATCACTAACCTTTTATTTTAATTGCTTATTTTATTATATAGTTATTATTTAATTATTTTTTATAATGTAACTGCAAAAGCTTTGTAATAGTCGTAGTTTATCGTTTATTTGTTTATTAAATATTTTTGCTATGGTTAGTAATTATAGGGAGTGATAACCTATTTGCTTTAAAATTAATTTAGATCACTAATCATAAGATAAATATTTGAACATATACACGCACACACGTAAGTCGATCTTTGATCGCCATCTCACTTCTTAAGGTTATCCCTCATGTTGCCTAATTATAAGGTCAAGTAAGGTGTCTAAAAGCAAGGTCCCTTCTCATAAACAAATCATCTAGTCCCTCCAATATTATAAGATCAAGTCCCTTCGATGTTGCCTACGTAAATGATCTTGTCCCTTTCGAATAAAAGATGATAAGTCCCTTCGTATTGCTAAGACACCTTACAGTTGCCTAAACACAGATGACCCTTCACATGTCCCTTATAACATCCAAGGTAATGACTACCTATTCCTTAATAATAGGGATAGTCTTACCATTGAAAGAAAATTTAAGAACAGTAAAGATTCAAATTAGGGTAGGTTCCTCTTAAGTACTTGCTCACTTTTATTCAAAATTACTTCATTACACTTCACATTTTCAAACAAATTTTCAAAACAAAGTCTTTATATATATCCGTACAAGGATCATTATAAAGTACTTAGAGAATTTTTCAAATACACACTACACTTCTTAAAAGAGTTTAAAGTGAGCTAAGTAACTAAGAGCCCATGGATAACCATGGATGTAAAGGGTGCTAACACCTTCCCTTTACATAACCTACCCCCCGAACTCAAAAATCTTTTAAGGTCTTTCCTGTTCTTTTATGCCCTTTCCTTTGGATAAAATAAAATTCGGTGGCGACTCTTGCTATCCGCAACATTTAACTAAAGCCAGTTCTCCCACCGTGTTACAGAACTGGCGACTCTGCTGGGGACTAATAAAAGAGGGGTACCCTTAGGAATTAGATCACTTTAAACTTGTTTGCTTTGTTTGCTTTACTTTACTTGTTGGGTGCTCTTATGTGTGAAAGATCCTAACCCGGATCTAGTGTACCTTAGGTAAATGACAATAGACCAAGGAAACTGTACGGCGTATACCGATATGGTTGATCTGGTGGCCATAGTTAGTGTGACTTCTTGGTTGGTGCTTATGTTCCTTAAGCAAGTTGAGGATAATATGAGGCTGCCATATGCTGTCTATACACTAACTGACTTTTAGAACCTTAGTCATCCCATCTTGGCCTTTAGAAAGTAGTGAGATAACCGACTTTGGTGAAGACTGAAGTTGGTTGATACTCGATACTACACTCATTGAGATCTTAAACTTGGAGGGTTTTGGTTGGCAAGTAAGTTGCCTACTGAACAACCACCCTTGTGAAGGATCAATGATATTGAGACCCCTTAGAACCTGGTTACTTTATAGGACAGGATGAACCATCTAAACTTCAGGGGAGGGTACTTACCTTTAAACCTCATGCAAGCCTTCAAACCTAGGGCTATGGTGTGACTTGTTTGTGTGTGCCACATGTTTGTGATTGAACATAACATCATAGCATTATCATGCATCAGAAGCATAGCATTTTCACTTCCCTTAGGATACCATAAACCAAACTTAGAAGTACCACAAAGATACCTAAGTATGCGTTTAACTGATTTTAAATGTGATTCCTTAGGGAAAGATTGAAACCTAGCACACATACATACACTGAACATAATATCGAGACGCGATGCAGTGAGATAAAGAAGAGAACCAATCATACCTCGATACCTTTTTATATCAACATCCTTACCTTTTTCATCACGATCAAGACTTGCCGCCATAGGCATTGGTGTATCAATAGGCTTGGAGTTTGTCATATCAAACCTCTTGAGCAACTCATTGCAATATTTAGTTTGACTTATGAAGGTTCCATCTTCAAGTTGTCTAATTTGAAGTCCGAGGAAGAAATTTAGCTCCCCCATCATACTCATCTCAAACTAACCTTGCATAGAACTAGAAAATTCTTTAACCAACTTCATATTAGTAGAGCCAAAGATAATATCATCTACATATACTTGTACTAATATAAAATGTTTTCCTTCACGTTTAATAAAGAGAGTAGTATAAACCTTTCGTCTTGAAAAACCTTGATTGATTAAAAATTTGCTTAGACGCTCATACCAAGCTCTAGGAGCTTGTTTGAGACCATATAAAGCACGTTTTAATTTGTAAACATAATTTGGTTTTTCAGAGATTTCAAATCCAGGAGGTTGACACACATAAACCTCTTCATTTATATATCCGTTAAGGAAGGCACTCTTAACATCCATTTGATATAATTTAAAGTTTTTTGAACATGCAAACGCAAGTAAAAGGCGTATAGCTTCAAGGCAGGCAACATGAGCATAAGTTTCCTCATAGTCTATGCCTTCCTCTTGATTATACCCTTGAGCAACAAGACGAGCCTTGTTGCAAATGATAGTTCCGTTTTCATCCAATTTGTTCCTAAAAACCCATTTGGTGCCAATTACTCGATGATTTAATGGAGGCGGAACAAGGTACCAAACCTTATTTCTTTTAAATTGATTTAGTTCCTCTTGCATAACTAGGAACCAATTTTCATCAAGTAATGCTTCTTTGGAATTCTTAGGCTCAATTTGAGATATAAAGGCATGATAACAACAAAAATTACTTAGCCTTGATCTAGTAATGACACCCTTTGAGATATCTCCAATAATGTTATCGATAGGATGATCTTTTGATGTCTTCCATTCCAATGATAGATCATTTTGAAGGGATGCTTGACCTTCATCTTTGAGACTAGACACATCAACCGGCTCCTTATTCACAACATCCGGCAAGGGTTCAACACGAGAAACACCAATGTCATTAACAATCTCACTAGAGGAAGCACCTGCACCAATAACACCACTACCTTTTTCGACAACATTTGGATAAGCTTCATCAAAAGATACATGTACAGATTCTTCGACTATAAGCAACCTTTTATTAAATATCCTATATGCTTTGCTTGAATTAGAGTATCCAAGGAAGATGCCTTCATCCGCCTTTGAATCAAAGTTTCCAAGATTTTCTTTTCCATTATTAAGCACAAAGCATTTGCAACCAAAAACGTGAAGATGTGAAACATTAGGCTTTCTTCCTTTTAGTAGTTCATAGGGCGTTTTGTTTAGAATAGGTCGAATAGTGATCCTATTCAAAACATAGCAAGCGGTGCTAATAGCATCGGCCCAAAAATATTTAGTAAAACCGCTATCATTAATCATAGTTCTTCCCAATTCCTCCAACACACGATTTTTACGTTCCACAACACCATTTTGTTGTGGTGTTCTAGGAGCGGAGAAGTTATGATCAATGCCATGATTTTCACAAAAATTTTCAAAGAGATGATTTTCAAACTCACCTCCATGGTCACTTCTAATAGTTACAATGTTTGTTCCAAGTTTGTTTTGAGATAATTTGGCAAAAGTTTCAAAGGCCGAAAAGGTATCACTTTTACTAGCTAAAAAGATTGTCCAACAAAATCGAGAGTAATCGTCAACAATAACAAAACTATAATAGTTCCCTCCTATACTTTTGATTCTAGAAGGACCAAAAAGATTCATGTGTAGAAGTTCAAGAGGTCTAGAAGTAGAGACTAGATTTTTTGAACTTTATGTTAGGCAAACCGACTACTAAATTTTTGGACACAATCTTTTTTAGCAAGTCAAAGTTGATATGAGCTAAACGTCTATGCCAAAGCCAAGATTCCTCACTTTTGGAGATAAGACATTTTGGATTACTCATGGTCATGGAATTCAAATCAAGCATATAAACATTATTAACCCTCAGGCCTTTAAACACATCCTCTTTGTTGTCATTGTGTTCAATTATGCATCTTTCTTTAGAGAAAGAGACATTATATCCCTTGTCACATAATTGACTAATGCTAACAAGGTTATGTTTAAGACCCTCAACTAAAAGGACATTAGAGATAGACGTAGAAGAGGGATTACCTACACTACCTTTACCGAGTATAGCTCCCTTGTTGTTATCACCATAGGTAACAAAGCCCTTCTTCTTAGCCACAAAGTCATAAAATAGGGAAATATCACATGTCATATGTCTTGAGCATCCACTATCAAGAAACCACCGTTTCTCCATAGTCTCAAGACACTCCACCTATATGATTAGACAAGAGAGAAAGGTACCCAATTTTTATTGGGTCCTAGAGTGTGAGTGAAAATTTTGTTGCTTTTAGGCAACCATTGACAAATGCCTTTTGGGACCAAGTATTTCCTAAAACGACATTTGGCAATTATATGACCTTCCTTGCAACAATAGTGACATTTCAAGAATGGTTTTGATTTGCATTGACTATTTTGATCCTTCACAACATAGGTGTATTTTTGAAATGGATTATTCATTGATTCCCTAAAGTTTGAATGATCAATAGTAAATGTCATTTTTGGTTGTGATAACTTGTTTAGTTTGGCTTGAATAGTTTTGACTTCCGTTTGCCAAATCCAACATATTTCACAACCATGAAAGTTGTGCCATTCTCGTTTGTCTTCTACTATAGATTCTACCATTGAAGCCTTAAGAGCTTTCATAGCATTTTCACTATCCGAAACCTTGCCTTCTAAATAAGCAAAAATTATTTTATCAGATGCAATACGCTTGAAGGCTTCTTTAGCTTCTTGATGAAGAATATTAAACTTACTAACCATATCATTATAAGACAATTTTTCAGCATATTCATATTTAGCATGTTTTACCTCTTTCTTGCCTTTCTTATGAGCCATGAGGCAAAGATTTACTCTCTCTTCCTCATCGCTTGAGGTATCTTTGCTAGTCGACTCATTATCGCTTTCCCAAGCTATATATGCTCTTCTAGCCTTGTTGCCTTTTCTTTGATATTTGTCTTTTCCCTTGTCTTTCTTTAACATAGGGCAATCCGGTTTGTAATGTCCCGGTTTTCCACAGTTGTAACAAGATCCTTTGCTTTTAGTACTTTTACCATACTCTTGCTTGGAAGGATTAGATTTTCTCCGATAGTTGATGAGACGCTTATCTGAATGAGAAATCTCATTCTTTTTGAGATACCGATTGTATCTTCTTACGAATAAGCCCATATCTCCATTTGATTCGTCATCATCATCACTCGTATCACTCCCACTATCTTTATTTGTGGAGGATTTTGATGAAGAAGCTTTTAATGCAATAGACTTCTTCTTCTTCTCATGATCTTTATTTTTCTCGGTCTTTTCTTTATTTTCTTTGTCTTCATGCTCATTTAAGTTTAAGAGCTCTTGTTCATGCTCTTGTAGTTTTCCAATGAGATTCGTTAGATCCAATGTTCTTACGTCATTTGCTTCTTTAATTGCCGTAACTTTTGGGAACCATTCCCTAGTAAGACATCTCAAAATCGTGTTAGTTGCAACATCATTAGGAGTAGTTTTACCAAGAGCATTTAATCTATTTGTCAAGTGAGAAAATCTTTTTCCCATTTAACCAACGGTTTCCCCTTGGCTCATGTGAAAACGATCAAACTCTTGTTGTAGAGTATTAATTCTAGCAAGCTTAACATCATCGGTTCCTTCATGGGAAACTTGTAAGGCTTCCCACATAGCTTTAGCCGATGTGTGATGAGAAACTCGAAAATATTCATCAGCTCCCAAAGAAGCTATAAGTATGTTTCGAGCTTTCCAATCATAGCTATATTTCTTTTCATCATTATCATCCCATTGTGCTTCCGGTTTCTCAATTTGGACATTATCTGGTCCGGCCATGGTTATTTGAAAAGGACCTTCTTGGATAACTTTCCAAATTTTTCTATCAACAGAGTTGATATGGATACGCATACAATCTTTCCAGTGACTATAGTTTTCTCCGATAAAAACTGGAGCTCTATTGTACGCCCCCGTTGGATCGTTGTCCATTTTCCAATAAGTTGTATGTGAAGCACTAGATAAACCGGTGCTCTTGATACCACTTGTTAGACGATAGTGCGGATCTAGAAGGTGGGTTGAATAGATCCCTTTTTAAAATTTATCTTTTCAAAATTAAGTTGAAAGAGAATAGCGGAAGTTTCCCGGAAAATCGTCTATTTCAAATTTGAAGTCACCGGAGATCGGATATGCATAAAACCCAATTAGAATGAAATTATGACTAGATGAATTAATGTTTTACAAATGATACACTTGAATATTCAGAACTTGATAAAATTAATCTTAATGATGATTGGAGAAGAAAAACAAATATAAAGATATAGATCTTGTGTGATTGAGCTTTTTATCAAACACTTAGAGTGCACACTCCAAGGGAAATTTTGTTGTCTCAAATAGTGCAGAATTTTACTCACTCTAATCAACACTTTTAAGTGAAGCAATTTATCAAACACCTTGTTTGCACTAATTTGATACACCAGAATTTTCAAGCACACAATATCAATATGAACAAAAGTAGAATGCGAGAAATAATAAGAACACAAGGAATTTGTTGAGGCAGTTCCTTCGTCGTCCTCGCTCGAAGTACTCTTCCCCCAATTCGAAATTGAATTGGGCAATTCTATTAAATCGCAATTGTTTTACAAGAATAGAAATGAATTAACCAACAAACCAAACCACGTTGAAGGTGCTGTCAATTCTTCTTCTTGTCCCTTGATCCAAAGTAGAATCAAGTCTTTCACGCGTGTCGAGAAAGCCTCTGATTAATTTGCTCCCTTATTGCAAGAATACACGATTCTTCAAACTTTGAGCACGGCTGAGTTTCTCCCACACTTGTGAACCCACAAAGACCTTCGCAATCCTCCGTCTACCGTGATATGAGAGAAAGATCCACTTGATCTTCAATCTACCTCACTTGACTGAATCTACGAACAATCAATGTGTGCAAAACCCCCAAATCTTCAATGATCTTAGAGGAGAAAACCCTTCGGATTTTTCCAAGGAAAACCCACACACTCTAAACCCAATATGAAATTCCGATTCACGATTGAACGTTATCTTCGAAACGAACACCAAGATCAAACAAAGATTTTTGTGTGTGATTGTTTGATTGATGCAAGAATGAAGAAGATGAAGAGAGCTATGTGTATATCTTTCACTTTCCTTGTTTTTCCCATCTCAAAAGAATTTCAGAAGCTATTTATATTGATTAGGGAAAATGAATCATAAAAGAGAGAAAAATAAATGAAAAAATGAGTCAGCACAGTAATGAGCCGACTCAAACCATTAAATGAGCCGGCTCAAACTTACAGATGAGTCGAACAAAATTAACAGAGAGGCAGCCTATTGAGACCCGTGAAAAATGAGAAGAAAATGTTTCTTGATGAGTCGACTCATGAGGGATTATGAGTCGGCTCATCCATTCTCATGAGTCGACCAAAATCATGTTCCAGGCAGCCTGTTTGGACCCGTGCGCTTACCACCATTTTACACTTGAATGAGTCGGCTCATAAAGAGTTGTGAGTCGACTCATCCACACTTGTGAGTCGACCAAACTAATGTGTCAGGAAGCCTGTTTGGACCCGTGCATTTATCATCAATTTAACACTGAATGAGTCGACTCATTGATGAATTTGAGTCGGCTCATTCAGTATATTTTTCCAGAATTTCCAATCCTTCCTTTTTCATTTTGAACCTGTCAAGCTTTCGAAACATGCCAAGTTTTTGACACATTAAAATCATGCCATGTCACACAAGTTGTAATACCCCAAAATAATTAGAATATTTATTTATTCGGTTTATAATAAATATTCGGGATTTATCGGTGAAATCGACGAAATATTATGGTGTAAGTTGTGTTTATGACGAGTGAGGTGTAATTTGATATTTAATTGATTATCCTAATTTATTTTAATAATGATAATACAATAATATTATTCGTATTACTATTATTAATATTATTTTTAAATAAAAAGAGAACGGTTAATGGTAAAGTGGTATTTTGGACAAATTAGTGAGGTTAAAATCGGAATATTGTAATGAGGTCCAAAAGGGTAAAGGAGGAAAGTATAAAATCAGACTTTTAGGAGAATTTTGGAAAAGGATCGTATTTTGTGAAACTGCTCTCGGGGTCGTATTTTGGTCTTGTCATTATTATTCGCACACTCGCTATTACTTAGCGCACTTGATTCTACCCGTCCCACTAGGACACAACAATAAAACAACAAGACATACACCTTAAACAAGGCCAACACTGCACCAAAAATACCCGACGATTAAATATTAAAAATGGGGTGTTACAGACGGCATCAGGGTTATAGTTGAAACTTGAAGGTTTATACATGACCAAATCATTGGTGAATCGACTCTACCTGAAGCAAGCCTTGTATTCATTCAAGATGAGTAAATACAAAGTGTTGGCTGAGCAGTTGGATATTTTCAATAAGCTGATTCTTGATCTTGAAAATATTGATGTGAAGATCGATGATGAAGATCAAGCGCTGTTGTTGTTATCCGATTTGCCCAAAACACATGCTCACATCAAAGAATCCCTTTTGTATGGAAGAGAGTCCATGGCCTTTGAAGATGTCCAATCTGCCTTGTACTATAAGAATTTGAACGAGCGAAAGGAGCATAAACCTTGGATGGTTGGTGAAGGTTTGGCCGTTAAGGCGAAATGTTTAAGAAAGGATGATAAGTTCGACAATAAGAAGGGAAAAAGTCAGCAAAAGTCTTATAGTGGTGAAGCATCTGGTGTTCGATGCTATCATTGTAAGAAGGAAGGCTACATTTGAAAGGTGTGCCCTGAACACCTGAAAGATCATGGAGGTAAGGATAATGGAAACATGGTCATTGTTCAAGATGATTTCGAATCATCCGATGTTCTAGTGGTTTCAAGCGACGACTCAAGAAAAGAGTGGATTATGGATTCAGGTTGCACTTGGCACATGACTCCAAACAAAGATTTGTACGAGGAGCTATGTTATCAAGATGGTGGATCGGTGCTGGAGAGAAACAACAAAGCTTGCAAAATTGCAAGTTGTCGCTCCCACTAAATGAAGCCGGGTCAAATAGGGTACAGACGCGAACGGTCGGCGAAAGGAGGATGTGAGAACATATAGGAGTGAACTCACGGGAAATGAATAGAGTCGCCAGCTAGGCATTTTTATCCCGGAGGAAAGGCAATGCTGCATAGACCTAGAAAGATATGGATAAGACGGTTGCGAACCAGAGAGACTGAGAAAGGAGGTTGGTTACAACCTGGGAAGGTATTAGCACCCAGATTGTTCGCCGTACTCGACGGGATCCACGCTTAAAAGATTTGTGTTTTAAAGGGGTAGTGTCAGTGCAATTTGTGTATAAAGAGCTGGAAAAAGGATGTACAAGTGTCAGTGTAAGTGAAGTGAAGTGTATAAATGAAGTGTCAGTGTAAGAACAAAGATGAAATGCTCATGATGATGAGGCTTAAAAAGAATGAAACTGGAAGAAGGGGGAATATACAGAGACTTTTGTTCGATAACTGTTAAGTTATGCCTACGTATCCTCTAGTGCAATGAGGAAGTCAGAACACCGTAGTTCGACCCAAAGAGACTGAAAGATAAATTGACTTATGAACTGCTTGCTTGACTATGCTCAAGTGTATGACCTGTCTGGCTCAGGTGCAAACTGTCTTGCATTAGATGGAAGAAGCAAGTTCTCGTTTGTGAGTGAATGAGATGAGAAAAGAATCCCGGAGGAGACGATTATTGTTTGTTTTTGTACTTTCAGTCTTTTATTGATTTTAACAGTTTGTCATAGATTAATGAGCTTAAGCCTGCACCAATGGGTTAGTAAACTCATCACATCTTCCCTCTGATTAGGGGTAATGAGAATGCCTTAAGTGTGAAGTCAGATTCTCACACTTAATTACCATGATGTAGGATTAAGATCATTAACCTACTTGTGATTATTTAGATGTTTTTGGTGTTTTTGTTTAGTGTTAAGTAATGAGATTAAGCCATAATCAGGGATTAAACAGACTCATTACACCATCCTAATAGAAGGATAATAGATGAGAATGTTTAAGCTGAGGAAGACTCCTCAACTTAATCCATGATTAGGGATTAAACCCATGACAAAACAAAGCCTTTATTAAGTGGATTTTAGCTAATGATAAGATGATGAAGTGGATTTTATGATTTGTAAGACAACCTGAGGAGGACTTGTCCATTAACACTAGGGTTAGTCCTTCTTAACCAATTAAGGAAGAATTAGAACCCTAATGTAAGGCCCAAGTTACAAGCTTGATGTCTTGGTGATTATTAGGTGGATTGATTTAAAGGATTTAAACACATTAAGGGTTTAACACTTAGGATTAAAGTTATACACTCCATCCCAATAGAAGGATGCAGGCATAAGCTTAATCACAAAGCCTTAAAGCCTTTAGGGTTTAGTCCCTGATTATGAGATGAGAAGAGAGACACAAAAGATGACACAAAGGTAAAACTAATGGGGGACTAATCAAACCCTAATTATTGTCATGCTTGGTTGTTCCTAGGGTTTATGAGGTTTTCAAGAAAGTCTTCAGAGGAACCACCAGGAAGGAAGCAGATGAAAGGAGCCAAGAGAAGCAAAGTAACTTGCTTCACTTAAGAAGACAAGTCACTTGAAGGAAGAAAGTAAGATGAAGAAGAATGAGCAAGCTCAATCTCAAACACAAGACAAAAATGCAGCAATGATGCATAAGAGGGATGAAAAGAAATTGTGAGAAGTGAAGGCAAATTCACTTCTCAAAGTGACTTACCACCTGAAAAGTTAGTGAAAGAAATGCAATGCAATGCAAAATGAGATGAAATGGCATGATGCAAATCAAAACCAGAAGCATAAGTATGATGCTAATGATGCTATGAGATGATGCAAACATGAATCAAGGCATGAGGATGATCATACAAACTTATGGATGCAAATGAAGCAAGTTAAGAACCATGATCATACATGAAATGTTATGAAGTGCAAATGGCATACAACATGGCAAATACAAGATGCAATGATCAAACATGATTCTAATATGTCTTAAGATGTCAAATGAATCAAATGGATGCACAAAATGCTATGGCAAGTCATGGTATGCAAGCAAATGCAAGATGGATGCATAAGGAAGCCCAAATTAGGGTTTATGATCAATGCAACAAACAAAAACCAAAATCAGAAGCAAACATCAAGATAAAAAATTGAAAATGCACCCAAGGGAACCCTAAACCTACACAAACTCACTGCCCAAAGGAGGGGTTCTAACTCTTAACCTAATGAGAATTATGAATTTCCTAAGTTTATTAGGGTTTTGGGGTACTTTGACAAGAAAAATGTCAAACAAATGGAAAATGAAAGATAAAATCATGCCAATTTAATCCTACAAACTACATGATATGCAAGACACAATGCCGAAAGAATCAAAGTCCAACTCTCAAAGACTAGGCAGAAATGAATTTTTGAACATGGGATCAAAATATTGCTTTGAAATGAAATTAATTCCATGAAAAATTATCAAAATGCATTAAGATCAAAAAATAAATTTGGTTTGAGGGTTGGACAATGTTTCTAAATGATTTTAAAGGTTTCATGAATTTTTTGGTGATTTTTAAATACTTAAAAGTATTTTTAATTAATTAATTCTCATTAATTAATTAAAAATAAACTTTTAAATGATTTAAAAATATTTTTTAATGCAAAAAATAAAAATAAAAATGTTTTTGGTTTCTGAAAATTAATAAAAGTTTATACAAAAATTTTCAGAATTTTTAAAATTGTTTTACCATTTTAAATAAAATGGAGAAAAGAAATACAAAACAAATGAATTAAAATTAATGAAAATGAAAAGTATTCTAATCCAAAGGCTGACATTTAAACCTGGGGGGAAGTGTTTGACTGCGCGCGTGAATCAAAGGTCAGGATTGGTTATGGCTTAATTAATCTAATTATGATTTATTAAATTAAATAAAACAGATTAGGGTTTAATGACTTGATCTGGACCATCCGAAACGTAAACTAATCCGCATCCAAGGGCTGTGAACGCATCTGGCAAATTAATTAGGGTTAGGGCTAATGATTTTCAGGTGACCGGAGGGAAGCTCCGGTCATCTTCTCCGGCGGGTTGGAAACCCTAAATCATGCTACAGGCCACCATTCATCAAATTGAAACATGGGAAATGATCCTCTACCCAAACCCCATTCAAATCAACCCCCAAACAGCATTTACAACTCAAGAACAGAGGGAATCGAAGCAAGCAAGTTTCACGGGTGAATTTTCAAAGAGGCATAAAATGATCATTTCTTCACTATTTTCAATTCCAAAGACATCATTATGATCAGCACAACATGTACTTTCAATTTGTAACAAAAAACACAAGCTCTGAAAAGTTTGAGATTCGAAGCTACCTGAAGTGGTGAACTATGGATATGAGCTCTCCAGACCTTTCTTTGATGCAGAATGTCTCCTTTGAACCCCCTGAAGTCAATGGAATGCTCATAATCCTTTGTTGGTGGCTAATTTGAGAGTTTGAGTTCTGATATAGCAGGTTTCACAATCAGGATTTATGGGGTTCCAAGCTGTTTCAATGGTGGATTCTGGTTCTATGGAAGGTGTGTGATACAATGGTGAAGAGAAAATGAGTGTTTGATGGCTATGGAAAGAGATTCGAAGAGAGGAAAATTTTGACAGTTTTTTGAGTGTGCTGTGTTGTGTGTGTTCCAGGTTTGCTCTCTTCTTGTTTTATGACCCTTAGACAATCCATAAACAATCCCAGCAATCTAGGAGGGCAGGTGTACACTGTGGGATTGGTATGGGAGGATTGGCCAAAAAGTCAAGTTGATTTGTACTTGCAGCATGGACTATGGCAGCAGCAGTCTAAAGGCTTGTCTTGCCTCAGCTTGAGTCAAGGATGACCCTTGGATGGCTCATGAAAGTCTGCTGCATTTGGATCATGAGTTGAGAGAGATTTTGCAACTTGCCCACTTGTTACATTTCATGACTTTTGGTTATGTACATGAGATAATACTTGCTGAATTTTGGTGTATGATACTTCATTTGGTCATGGCAATGTGTTAGAACCAGCTAGTGATCATACAATTCATGGGAGAATGATTTTGCCAAGAATCCCCCTTTGCACTTTTATGAAAAATGACTTATGGATTTTTGAAAATCAAGGCACAAAAATGAGAAATCCTTTGGTCCAATTCTGATTTTAGGTCATGGTACATGCTTGTATGAAGATTAGAAGTCATTTTGAAGTCCATAGAATGCTTGGCATGTGAATTTGCAACTTTGCCTCTTTGGTAGAAACTTTAAAATTTTGTGATTTTAGCCAACTTTGACAAGCCATAACTTTTGATCCAAAATGAATTAGGTCATGTTCTTGTACTTTTTGAAAAGGGAATGATCCATTCTACAACTTTCATGACCAAAGTTTTTCCATTTGACGCATTTTTGAATCAAAAAGTAAAGGTTGAAAAAGTTTCCTAAAATGGCAATTTCATTAAAAGTCAAACTTTCCCCAAAAGTCAACTTTGCAAAAGACTTGAAATTCTTCAATTTTGTGAACTTCCAACATCTTCCATGATCAAATAAAGATCATACACAATCAAAATGATGAAGAACACCCTTTGGTTGGGTCATTGGGGGCCTCAGATGCCCTGATTTTGCACTGACTTGCTTGAAAAGTCAACTCTTGATCAGATGACTTCCCCATGGAATTTCTTCATGAAAATTGATATGCATACTCCCTATACCATATAGAGACCAATAGAAACAAGAATGACCAAAAAATTTGGAGTTATGGCCTCTGAAACCAAAACCCTAATTCTAGGTCATCTGTGCAGTCAAGCCTGGCTCTGCTTCCATGTCATTCTCAGTTCTTGTGATTCTTTGACATTATTGACTTTGAGAGGATATAATATGATGCTTGAACATACATGGACCCCTTTGAAGTGATTGATGACCTTTGGAGTGGCTCAAGAAGCTCTTGATTTGCTCAGATCACAAACCCTAGATGCAGATGACTTTGAATCTATGCAGTGAATCAAAAATGTGGTATGAGATGCTATGATTGTGTTTATGCATATGAAATGATCACAAGCCATGGTGTGAATGGGTGAGGGCAAATTTGGGGTGTTTACACAAGTATTGGATCAGTAAGATTCAAGCTCCATGATGAGTCAATAAGGTTATTAACTGAAGTTAGGTATGTACCTAGCTTGAAGAGAAATTTGATTTCTCTTGGTGAATTCGACAAGAAGGGATATGTTTTTCTAGGAGAGAAAGGTATTCTAAGAGTCATGAAGAGGTCGAAGGAAGTCTTGAGAGACGTGAAGAAACAAGGCTTGTATACCCTTGAGGTTGAAGTTGTGAGTGGTCCGACAAATGTTGCATCCACGAAACTATTGTCAAAGATAAAATTATGGCACATGAGATTGGGCCATGTAAGCGAGAGATGCTTGATCGAACTGGGGAAGCAGAACCTGCTAGGTGGTGACAAAGTCGAGAAGTTAGAGTTTTGTGAACCTTGTGTATTTGGTATATCTTCTAAGGTGAAGTTTAACAAAGGTAAACAAAGAACATAAGGATCCCTTGATTACACCCATGATGATCTTTGGGGGCCTGCAAGGAATCCTTTACATTCAGGTGCTAGATATTTTCTATCCATAGTTAATGACTATTTCAAAAAGTTATGGGTATTCATTCAGAAGACAAAAGATGGACCTTTTGAAAATTTCAAGAGTTGGAAGGTTCTGGTCAAAACTCAAACTGGATGAAAGGTCAAGAGGTTGAGAACTGATAATGGCCTTGAATTATGCAAGGTATAAGACTGTAGCAAGTACTCCTCAGCAAAATGGTCTAGCTGAGAGATTCAATCGAACAATCCTCGAAAGGGTTAGATGCATGTTGTTTAGTGCTAGATTGAAGAAGGTGTTTTGGGCTGAGGCTGTTTCGACAACAACATATCTGATAAACAAATGTCCTTCGACTGTGTTAGATATGAAGACACCTGAAGAAGTTTGGTCGGGACATCCACCAGATCTTGACAAACTAAGAGTATTTGGTTGTGTATCTTATGCTCTCATTAGGCAAGACAAGGTCGAACCTAGAGCTCTGAAATGCATGTTCATGGGATACCCTGAAGGAGTCAAAGCTTATAGGCTATGGTGCCTAGAGCCAGGTCACAAGATGAGTATCACCATTCAAGATGTAGTTTTCAATGAAGCAGGGATGACTTTCAAGAAAACTGATGATGTTGAAGAAGAGCTAGAACATGAAGATATTTTTGTTGAGGTGGAGCATAGTGATGATGAATTGTATAAGCTAGGTGAAGTCAAAGAAGAAGAAGCAGAAACTACTGTCGAAGATGAGGAGACTGATAATGACTACCTTCTGCAAGAGATAGGTCGAGAAGAGTCATCAAGCCACCTTAGAGACTTGGTTATGCAAATCTTATAGCTTATGCCTTAATTTCTGAAAGTGAGGTTCTAGACGAAGAACCTAGAGACTATAAGGAAGATATGAGAAGTAGAAGTAAACTGAATGGCTGAAAGCCATGGATGGTGAAAACTAGTTTTTTTCTTGTTGTTATAGAGTTTGTTCCAAGGTGGAGATTTGTGAGATATTGGAACGAACTCTAGGTTTAGCATGTCGTCGAAGTTCGCTCACATGTTGTTGTTTAATTGAGCCTTGTGTTATGGATCCTATTGTTTAAGTTAGCGTGTACCCTAAGTTAGTTTGTAATGGGTAATTGTTAAAAAGCCCATTAGGTTAATGTGTTACTTTTATTGTAAATAGCATACTAGTCTCTCATATTTTAAATAAGGGAAAATATGAAGATAAAACCCTAATTCAAAAGTGAGAGAGGTTATTTGTTATTCTTGTATACTTGTAATCTTCTTTCAAGAGAAAGGAAAAAATAACAGTTTATAACCAATCTTTCTTAACTGATCAAGGAACCAATTATAATTTATTTCTAAGGTATTCGATTCACAACAATATACATATTATTCAAAATTTAAACCTCACTCTTATAGTCGTAAGTGATATCTATCTCTCGATATTTAGTAAGGTTTCTTTCTACTACTCTTATAGTCGTAAGTGACATCTATCTCTCGATATTTAGTAAGGTTTCTTTCTACTACATTATATCTATCTATCTTTCTAAAATGCTTCTTTCCCTGAGACATCTAAAAAAAAATTCATTTTTGTCACACATGATTTAGTAGATAATAAGAAACATACAAAAAAGATAATATAAATGACAATAGGCAAACTGATAATTTTATTAAGGTGAAAACATTTAGTAATACACAAGACAAGTTTCCTCAAATCAAATAATAAAGTTACACAAGGTAAGATTAATATGCTAACACATTAGAAATATAGATAGGTGTCGCTATTTATATGTGTAGCCCTTTATGGAATGTAACACATCTTTTCAAGTATGATACTTCTATGGAACACTTGGGATAGACTATTTTTTCTCTCAAACTGATTAATGAATTGGCTTAACAATTGGAATCACTTTTGGAATAGGCTTGTAAATTTGAATGACTTTTGGAACAGGCTTGTAAATGGGAACATAAACAGGTTTAACAATGGGAATAATAGGCTTTTTGAAGAAATAATGCTTATGCTTGAGAAATGATTGTGGCTCAACAACAGAAGGGGTAGGTTTATCCTGTATGGTTGGTTTGTGGAATGACTTATAGGTTGGAATGGGCTTATAATAAATTGGTTTCTTGTGAAAATATCCTTTTAGTTTGTGTTTTAGATAAAAATATCCAATCAGTTTTTCATCTTCATTGGGTCCTTGTAGACTTGGCTTTGTCACTCCTTCATTTGCAACCTTCCCATCTGTTTTCAGTTCATTCCCTACAAAAGAATTTAAACATGTTACTATCACAAGTGACAACAAATTATATATTTCTTTCAAGTCATATAGTTAAATACCAAAAATTTAAATATGCGAAAACGACAAACCTGAGGGATCATTTCTTGCTAAAACAGAAGTAGCATACAAGAAGGTTACAAGGAGCAAAAGAGGGATACAGAAAGCTTTTTTCATGATTGAGAAAATGAACAAAAGTTATTTAGAAGTGGAAGTGTTTGAAGACTTAGCTTGAGTTACAATTATCAAAAGCCTGCATTATTTATACTATAACCAAGTATGGAGGATATTTAATGGCAGATAAGTGACTTTTAGCTGTATTATTTCCAAGATTATTGGTGGCTAATAACTGTGTTTAGCACCGTTATTGTGGCTGAGTTAGTTGTTTGTTAACATTCCATTAAATGAGCCTCTATAGTTGGATGGTAGGATCATATCTAATACAGCTAGTTAGTTAGGGAAGGTTCAAATACTACATCCACTCTAATAATTAGTCTTGTCTTAATAAATAAAAGTTGTGGAAAAACCTCAAAGCTCATTATTTCGAAACTGAATGAATAGTAACAAACCAAAATCGTATGACCTATTTAGTTCTAAACATATGTACAGCAAATATGTCTTATCTTTCTTTCACTAATTCAATAATCATTTTACTGCCTATGTAAAAAACCTTAATTGAAGTTGAAGGAGTGGTAGTAGTAACACACCAATATCTTGTATGATATATAGTATCATCAATTCTAATAAATATATACAACAAGTATATATTAACCAGACAATGGACAATATTAAAATATGATTTATTATTTTAAAACAATTAAATAAATTATATTATACTCTGCATCGTCGAATCTTAATTTAACGACTGTGATATGCAGTATGCATGAATACAGCAAAATTTTGACTACAGGTGATTGTTATCACAAAAAATCACATCACACAACATTCTTCCTACTATGCAAATTAGACTTTTATATTAACAATGTTTTTTCTACAAAAAAAACCTATTAAAAATGAGGAAGGAAACAACTACGTATTTTAGAAAAATTTATATATATATATATATATATATATATATATATATATATATATATATATATATATATATATAAATATTTATATATATATATATATATATATTTTAAACTAATTTATAGATTCATAGAGATTTTTACAAAAATAAACGTTATAAACTTTGTATTGGAAAAAATAGTACAAAACATTATTTAAAAACGACTCTAACAACACTTTTATAAATCGAACACCGGCATTCCTACGACTTCACAGCGCACTTATTATGGCTTAGATGACCGCACTGATATTTTTGGCTTAAACTCCTAATTTTATGGTTAGGGGCCTTGGTGAAGGTGCTTTCGTTTGGGTCTTTCGCGTGTGGTGTTGTGGTAATTTTTTTGTGTGCTTTTAGGGTGGTCCTAGTGGAGGCTCTGGGTCGTTTTGAATTGTTTTTTCGCTCTCTGTTTAATGTCGTTGTAAAGTTTTTTTTGCTTTTTGTTGACAATAGCTTGGACCTTTGTTTATAGGAAGAAACCCTCTTTTTCAGGTACCAAATGAGATATCTTCCCTTTTGGTAAGGGGCTGAAAGGTGGGGAATTGGAGGACATCTCAACTTATTTATTCTCTGAAATATGACATTACTCCAAATCTCGCTACATTTTTGTTATTCGGATGCATAGGTGATTTTGTTGAAGGGGTGATTCCACCAATGAGGAATAAAATTGAAAAAAAAAAGGTATGGATCCACTCGTTTTAAAAGGGTGCAGGACTTCAAACTCCTGGGGGTAAAGTTACATAATATGATGATTGATGGAAGAAAATTTATGTAAACCCGTCGAGATTTTAGAAATGATCGAATACGTTTGAGGATGGCTTTAGAGTGATGAACTCGAGAGTCGATTCATTGGCCAATAAACGGAACTTTCATAGGCTCCCGACCAACTTTGGTACTAGGGGAAAAGTATTCGACGACTCCAAATATATTATTTGGATGTGTTAAACAAAGTGCCCAGTGAAACTTCTGCTTCTTCTCATCCTATGTTGAGTTATGTTCTTGAGGTGGAGGATTTAGAGAGATTGAAGAAGCTTTCATCGGAACTACGAAGCACATATATAAACCAACTTCCCTCTCTCGTTAGAGATGACAAATTCTCTCTATTGAGTCTTTCAGCTTCAATCTCGGGCTTTGATCAAGAAACTCAAAATAATCAGTCTTCTCTTGGACTATAACTAAGATATTGCCACTAAAGCCAGTCTTAGACCCCACCACAAGGAATATATATTCCATCACATTCTCAAGAAAGTCTTCTTGTGGACTTTAATTAAGACAATAAAACAACCAAGTACAATCTTCTCTTGGACTATAACTCATAACACACCCAGTATACAGTAATCTCTTATGACTCAAACTAAGACACCCAACACTTAACCTTCAATAGCCTTCTCTTGGACTCAAATCAAGATAACAACTCAATAGTTCATCTTGGACTCAAATCAAGAACTCAACAGCCTCCTCTTAGACTCAAATCAAGAACCCCCGATCACATCAGCAACTCTCTTGGACTCAAATCAAGACAGTTACAATCAATCTTTCAGCTTCAATCTTGGGCTTTGATCAAATCTTGGGCTTTGATCAAGATAGTCAAATAAACTTTTCAGCTTCAATCTTGGGTTTTGATCAAGACATAAAATAAATCATTTTAGCTTCACTCTTGGGCTTTGATCAAGACATAACCAAATATCCTCCTACCCTTAGATTTAGGAGGAACTACGTTCGCTCTGATCTCTCAATTATCTTTTTGAGGGTACGTAGGCATGGGATCATAAGATCTTTTCGAGCACAAACAAAACAAAACCCAATCAGGTCCTCAGACCCCTCTCATCAACAAAAATTATCAAAAACATCACCCTTATCCATCACTCAAAACCTCACCTTACAATCAGATTCAAGCAGAAACATGTACAGTAGGAGATGATATTAGAAGATAGTAGTATATTCCTATGGAACTATATTAAATAACCAAAAAATAGGGATCCAAACAAATAGCACTTGTCGAAAAGATCCAGACGGGTAAGACCCCTCCAGATGACACTTGCAAACAGGGTTTGTTTTAGATATCTATTTCCCTTCCTTAATTAGCTTCACATGATAAAAATTGAAATCGGAAAGTAGCAATGTGATACTAATGCGATTAAAGCCTGCGAACCCCAAAATCGCCGCTACACTTGGTTAACAAACAAGGGGCAATATCTAAATGTAATTGAAAAAAAAAAATTCCCTAATCCTATGAGGGTGATCAATCCATAAAGGCTCAAGCACCAAAATTTCAATCAAACTTCTTCTCTTATCCCGATTGCTAACAGAAACACATAACTTATTTAGTACAATTATTTGCTACTTTTTGTATTTTTCATTGCTTTTCTCTTTTTTTATTTCTTTTTCATTTTTCACATTTTTTTTCTTTTCTTTTCACTACGCCAAAAATGGCTTTTCGCAGCACACAAAAGACAACGCTTTTAATGAAAAGCGCTGCGATATGTCATTTGAAAATTCGCTAAAAAAAACGCTCTCTAAAGGGCACCTTAGACAGCCCTTTTAGAAAGCGCTTTCTAAGATGACACTTTAGAGAGCGCTTTTACATAAAGCGCTTTCTAAGGTAATGTTATAGAAAACACTTTATTTTAAATTATTTTTCAAAAGACCTATAGCAGTGCTTTTTAAAAAAAACACTGTCTTTTTTGCTTGGCACAATTTTACTAAACAATATCAAGAATCACAAAATATGACAAAATGGGGATCGAACCCACGCCCTTTAGGTAGGGAAAGGAATTTTAAATTATATTAATATATCAAATTATATTTAATATATTTAAATCATATTAAATTAAATTTTAATTTATTTTAAATTATATTTATAATGATTCAAATATATGTTTTAAATACAAATATTTTCATTTATTAAAATTATATTTAATATATTAAAATTATATTAATATATAATTTAAAATATATTAATTAAAAATATATTTGAAATTATATTAATATATCAAATTATATTTAATATATTTAAATCATATTAAATTAAATTAAATTTATAATTATTCAAATAATATATTTAAATATATATGTTTTAATTAAAATATATTAATATATTTAAATATTTAAAATATATTAATTAATATATACAAATTATATTAATATATAATTTAAAATATATTAATTAATATATACAAATTATATTAATATATAATTTAAAATATATTAATTAATATATACAAATTAAATGAGCAAATATTTCTCTCCCCAACTTGAATTCAACCAACATCGAGGTGTAAATACTCCCTACTTTCTAAGACAAGGTAAATATTCAAAAAAGATCAAAATACATTCAAAAAGTAAACTAAATACTCATAGATAAGCATTAAGTTCAAAAAGAAACATGGATATTGAGAAAAAGGCTCAAAGGAGTTTAACAAATGCTCACACACTCACAATGTGAATTGACTATTTGGCCAAGTGGTTGTGCTCAAAATGAAACAAGTGTCTTGATCTTTTTCATGCTTTCATATAATTAATACAACTAAAATATTAAACATAATAAAATCTAAATAAAACAAGAATGCTGGTACTCCGTGCATATATGAACAATGGAAAATGTCTTTGTAATTGGGGGTTTGGAACTAAAGTGATTCAATTCATGAACAAGTAATGCAAAAAAATAAATAGCATGGTAGTTGTATAAATTACAAGTTTCTTGATTATGTTATGCTATAGAAAGCGATAAACGAGCATCTTGCACGTTACCAACTTCAAACACAATCATTACCATACATTCGCAAGTTGAAATAATCATACTTGAAAAATCACCGAGCATCCTCAAATTAGCTGACCAAAAGTTACGTCTAAAAAACAAACAAAAACATTAGAAAATATAAAACATGCTTGTTTTACTTCGTAAGCTCGACACCTATTATTTAAGAACGTTCCTCCAAGTTTCTTTCGCCCGATTATTCCTAACCAACCCACAAGAAAACATGAAAGGAAACAAATAATGATATAAGAAATTTACAAGTATCGAAAACATGAACAAATAAATGCACAAGTATACAAAATAAGTATAAAACAAGAATATATACAATATGAACATGATGTGCAAAACTCAAGAACAAAGAAACTATTGCAATGCAATCCAATAAGAACACCAATCCCTGGCAACGACGCCATTTTGATGAAGTGGTAAAGAAGCAAGCAAAAGTAAGTATTTATTTATAGGGTATATCATATCGTCTCCACATGGATTAGTGCTAGTGAATTGTCGTTCGACAAGTCTCGCGTTCATGAGTTTAGATTTGAATTGGGTTGGTTTGTATAAAAAGTGTAAAGGTTATCAACAGAAAATAAATGCATTCAAAGGAAAGGATAAACTTATCAAGAGTACATATAATATACTCATCACAAACTTAAACATATCGACTAGTAATACTCAACCTACAATACTCATCAATATCATCACGTGTCACTTACACCCTAAGTCATTTCTAACCCAATGTAGAGAAACCCATTGTATCATCTCGGAGGCGATCTCTTAACCAAAATCAACAACACAGAAGACAACCGTGTTACTCACGTTGGCGATCTCTCAACATAACACAACAAACACAACGACATTAAGAACAGATAGTCAAGTGAATAATAGCTCTAAATTTATCTCTAGAATCTAGACACTATTAGATAATCATCCTAGATAAGAATTCGAGTAGTATATGTCTATAGCAACCCAAACCCCAAGCACAAGGAAAAAATCTATGATTATAAACACAAAAGTTAAATAATTATATTTATAAATGCGTTAAAACTAAACTACGAATAATTACCGGAAACAACATGAAAAAGTATTGATTATCACATAAAGTATTCGAAAGGTGCCAAAAACTAACTATATAGTAACACATTCTAGCACATAACAACTTTCCCCAACTTGCTTCATTGTTTGTCCCCAAAATGGATAAGACAACCAGTAAGCATAAATTGATGGTTCAAACTTAATTGATGTGTAAACAGTAGTGCTTAGCTTCAATATAGAATCAAAGCATGGTTATGAACTAACTATCGCTCCCGGGATTTTCATCCTAGTGCAAACGCAAAAGTGGCGCGGAAAAGGTAGAGTCGCCAACCATGCATTTTTATCCCGAATGAATGGGAAAGGTAATGTTGCATAAACCTAAGAGAAAAGGAAATAACAAGGTTTTGCAAACAAAAGAACTGGGTTCGGAGGTCAGTTATGAACTAGGAAGGTATTAGGACCCCAGATCATCCGTCGTACTGTTGCACCCCAAAATTTGCCCTCACAACACAAGACTTTGTGTTCTAAGAAGATTCACAAGGTTCACAAGTTCTCCAACACTTGCATAACCTTTCATGAGGTTCATAAAGTCTACAAGTTACTTTATGAAGGTTCACAAGGTTCACAAGCTTCTCAACATTTACAAGACCTTTCATGAAGTTCATGAAGTCCACAAGTCACTTCTTGAAGGTTCATAAGGTTCACAAGTTTCACAATGATTACAAAGCTTCCCTGGGGATCATGAGGTCTACAAAACCACTTCATGAGGTTCACAAGGTTCACAAGCTTCACAATATCTCCCATGAGTATCATAAGACACTTTATGAAGATTCACAAGGTTCACATAGTTCACAATTAGTCAAAGAAGTTGACAAATCCCTCAGACAATGCACCTCCTAAGCAGTGCATCCATAACTAGGGTTTTGACTTTAATCAGGCTAAATGGACTTCCAATTCCTCAAGAGAGCTTAATAAAATCTTATATGTGTATAAGAACCCCCATGTCAAGTCTCAAGACTTTTCTCAAAAGTTTGCTCAGTCAGATGATCAGATAAGTCAAAATCAGTCAATGCAGTTAAAAAGTCAAACTGAGGTCAACTGTGGTCAAACCAAAGTCAAACTTCATGATTTTTTGCCAACATCAAGTATATGAAGTAAAATTCATCATTTGATCAAGGGTTGATCATGATTCATCAAGGAGATTCCAGATCATCAATAATCAGGAGTTTCTAAATTAGGGTTTCCTCAGTAAAAGTCAACTGAACTTTGACCAGGCATAACTTTCACATACTTCATCAACAAGTCTCCATCCAAAGCTCATTTTGAAGGAAATTGAATTCTCTACAACTTTGATGTTGAAGGTTAAGCCCAAAAATGCTTCATTTGAAAGATATGATCTAAGACATTATAGGTCATTTCAAAAGTCAACAAAAAGTCAATAACTTCAAAAGGGAATAACTTGAGATTGGTAAATGATATGGACCTGAAACCAATGGGGTTGTTTAGAGGACTCTTCAAGCTTTCCAAAAAGTCCAAGAACACCCTCATACCTTTAAAATTGAGGGAGATGTGCCCTTGCAAAGTTGGGCAATTTTGTGATGATTTATATTGAAAAAGGGGGCTTAAAAGCAATTCTTTCCAAATGGGCTGCCCAAATTGTGACCCAATTCACTTTATAATGACATGCACGAAATTTCCATGATATTTTCATATTTTTTATTTTATTTAATTAATTTATTATGATTTATTACATTTTAAATCATTTTAAATTTAAATAAAATATTAAACATGGAGATATATTTTTTTTAATTGAATCTAGAAAGTCATAAATGGTGATTGGAGTCAAAGGAGAAGGAAATCATGAGATCCCTCCCAAAATAGCAAGGCCTTATGATCAAATATTTGAAATTTACACAAGGATCTTTTTGAATAATTTTTGGATCAAATATCCACACAAGACATCAATGTTTCTGACCTAAATCCATCACACATATATACTAAGTGAAACCCTAGCCTCATACACGAATTAGAGCAGCCAAAAGTGTAAGTTTATCACTCAAAAAATTCTTCCAAAAAGTGACATTCGGGTTTCAAAATTCAGAGCATTGCAAGGTATTTGGAGGACATAGCAAGCATCCTTGGACTCTTCTGATCATAAATCATTATCCATATGCATCATATACTCACCAAATTGCTAAACCCGAGTTCATATTGACCTTGAATATTTTGTTTTCGAATCCATTGATTTATCATGTTTAAACTGTTTTCGATTGTTGTATGATGTTTAGAATGAACTCTAGAACGATTCTGGGCGGTCCAATTGAATTTTCATTGCAGGTACAAGAATCCACCATGTTTAGGGTTTTCGGCCCTCTTTAGGGTTTTGTGATTTTCAAATGATAAATGGATTTGAGAAACATAGGACGATTGCAAAACTCAGTAGCAATACAATGGTGCAATCAATTTTGTGAAATTTTGTCGTTTGGATGAAGTTTGTGTTTCGCAGGGTGGAAGAACTCGTAACAAGATTCGCAGAAAAAAAACGTTGCAAAATTCGCAGGTAATGGGAAGAAGAAGACCACTGCGCGCCAGTTTCAAATTCAAATATTATTAACATATTTTATGATTGTTTGTTGGTTCATTGACACGCATATGCATGTGTCCTGATGGTAAGCGCTGATTGTGTGTATTGAAGGGTGCTTGGTTCGATTCCTGGCCAAGCACATTTGTTTTGTTTTATTTTTTTCAGGTCAAAAGAAGACTTGATATATTATTATTACTTGCCAACAAGTCACCAGGAAGGCTCTCCCAGCCAGGCGGTCAAGCATGCGCGCGTTTATCCTTAAGGTCCTGGGTACGAAACCATCCCAGGCCTTTTTGATCTTTCATTTTTTTTCTGGATTTTCATGATCAATGCATAAAACAAATTGGAGTCCTTCTTCTTTCACTTGCGTTTGGATGGCCCAGTGGTCTTGTTGCTGCTTGCAAAGGGAGGAGACCTGGGATCGAATCCCACCAGGTTCTTTTTCTCTCTTTTATTTTCTTTTGTTTACTAATTTAGTTCAAATAATTTAAATAATTAATATATTATTATTATAAAATATGTATATATGTTATATAATCTAATTCATCTTAAAATAATGTTCTAAAAAAATAAAATTCTTGTTTTTTTTTATTTATTTAAAATTTTATTTTATATAGTTTATACTAATTAAAATAATGTTATGTGATTATTAAAAAAATAAATTTTTGTATATATATTAACCCTAAATTTTCAAATCCTAAAAAATATATAACCCTAATTTTTATGAAACCCTAAAAATATTTTTCTAATTAAAATTTAATTCTGTTTTTCTAATACAATTATAATTTTTCATAGAATTTTGTAAATATAAGTTATAAGACAAATTAATTTTCTTTTATGTTTAGAAATAATTTAATTTAGGATAATAGTATTTTTGTATATAGCTAAAAATAATTTGTAAATATAATAACTAATATTTATCTTTTTCTTATAATATGTATATAAATATAAATATATGTTTATAATAATTAAAATTCTATAATTATGATACATTTGAAAAATAATTTAATAATTAATATATGAATGAAAAAATATCTAGTTATGCATGTTAATTTCTTTTGATATTATTTTTATTACTATTAATTTTGCTTACTATAATTTTATTAATCTTGTATTTAAGTTTTATTACTAACCATTATTTATCTTTAATTATTATTATTACTAACCTTATTTATTTTTATCACTAACCCATTTATAATTTAATTATGTTTACTATTATTATTTTTGCTAATTTTCTTTATTATTATTTACTAACCCCTTTATTATTTATATTTTATTATTTATTGATTAAATTTGCTATTTTTATTATTATAATGTTGTAATTGTTTCTCGGTTGTAATTTTGTAATTATCATTATTATGGTTAGTAATTAGGGAGTGTAACAACATGTATGTAATATTAAAATAAATTTAGATCACTTTTAAATAAAGATAATTAAATTAAACACTTCACACACGTAAGTCGATTTTAATCGCCGTCTCACTTTCTAAGGGTATCCCTCTCGTTGCCTACGAATAATGGTTAAGTGGGGTGTATAAAGCAAGTCCCTCAAATAAAAAAATCATCAAAGTCCCTTATGGTTGCCTTTACGAATCGAGTCCCTTTCGAAAAAAATGATGATAGCCCCTCAAGTTTGCTTATTACACCCCACCATGGCCTTCAAGATCAAATTGTCCCTCACATGTCCCTTAACATCCAAAGTAAGGACTACCTACTCCATTATAGTAGGGATAGTCTTACTAAGGAAAGGATAAAGAATAAGAAAGACCTTAAACATTAGGGTAGGTTACTCTTAGGTACTTGCTCAATTTAAAAATTTTCCAAACACTTAAACATTTTCAAACAAATTTTCAAACATGTTTTTAACACATCCTTACATGGATTATTTATTAACTATTCTGAAAATTTTCTTATTCACACACTACACTTTCAAAAACAATCTAAAGTGAGCTTAAGTATCTAAGAGCCCATGGATAACCATGGATGAAAAGGGTGCTAACACCTTCCCTTTTCATAACCTACCCCCCGGACCCAAAAATATTCTCTAAGGTCTTTCCTGTTCTTTTATAACCTTTCCTTATGGATAAAATAAAAGTCGGTGGCGACTCTTGCTATCCGCAACATTGTTTAAAGTCAGTTCACCGGGTTACAGAACTGGCGACTCTGCTGGGGATCTATTTAAGAGGGGTACCCTTAGGAAATAAGATCACTTTAAATTGTTTGCCTTGTTTGTTTTATATTACTTGTTGGGGTGCTCTTATGTGTGAAAGGTCCTAACCCGGATCTAGTGTACCTTAGGTAAATGGCAATAGACCAAGGAAACTGTGCGACGTATATCGACACGGTTGATCTGGTGGCCATAGTTAGTGCGACTTCTTGGTTGGTGCTTATATTCCTTAAGTCAAGTTGAGGATAATATTGAGGCTGCCATATGTTGTCAATGCACTAACTGACTTTTAGAACCCTAGTTAACTCATCTTGGCCTTTAGAAAGTAGTGAGGTAACCGGCTTTGGTGCAGACTGAAGTTGGTTGACACTCGATACTACGCTCATTGAGATTCTAAACTTGGAGGGTTTTGGTTGGCAAGTAAGTTGCCTTCTGATCAACCACCCTTGTGAAGGATCAATGATATTGAGATCCCTTAGAACCCGGTTACTTTTGTAGGACAGGATGAACCATCTAACTTCAGGGGAGGGTACTTACCTTTGAACCTCATGCAAGCCTTTAAACCTAGGGCTATGGTGTGACTTGTTTGTGTGTGCCACATGTTTGTGATTGAGCAGAACATCATGACATCATCATGCATCATGAGCATATCATTTTCCCTAACCATTTCAAGGACCAAGGGATTTATCTTTGTTCTTTGTTGCAGGTCATGGCTTCTGCTCGTAGAAACACCATCAGGATCAACTTTGTAGGGATACCTCCCAAGCTTAAAGAGTTGGTTTCTCAAGTGTCTGATCATTCCCAGTTCAACAAAAGACATGGTCACCTATTGGACCTAGTCACTTCAGGGTTCAGTGAAGACATGATGAGTGTCCTGTTTCAGTTCTTTGACCCTAAGCACCATTGCTTTACATTCCCTGACTATCAGCTGGTTCCAACTATGGAGGAGTTCTCTAAACTTCTGGGTATACCTGTTCTTGATCAAAGACCCTTCACAGGCTTAGAGAAAGAACTTAAACCAGAGGTTATTGCTGCAGCCCTACATCTGAAAAAGTCTGACATTGTTCTAGAAACCAGAAGTGGAGTCAAGGGTATTCTTGCCAAGGTATTAGTGGATAAAGCTCAAATGTTCTTGAAGGCCATGAGCTATGATGCTTTTGAGGAGATCCTAGCCTTGCTGATATATGGCTTAGTATTGTTCCCCAATCCAGATCAGTTCATAGATGTTCATGCCATCAACATTTTCCTGAGTCACAATCCAGTGCCTACATTGCTTGGAGACATCCTGCATTCTCTTCACACCCGTACTACAAGGGCAAGAGGAACTTTGATGTGCTGCATACCTTTGCTTTCTAGGTGGTTTATTTCTCACCTTCCTCGCTCAGTAATGAAGAATGAGCAAGGGTTCAGATGGTCCAAGAGGATCATGTCACTTTCTCACTCAGACATTCATTGGTGCTCCAGATCTATGGAGAATGTCACCATCATTGACCGTTGTGGGGAGTTTCCTAATGTGCCACTTCTAGGCATAAGAGGAGGCATCACCTACAACCCATCTCTAGCTTTACGACAGTTTGGTTACGCCCGGAGTGATGGTCCACATGACATGTTGATTCAGGGCATTGTATTTGACTACGACAACGATCTTCAGGGTTACCGTCAGAGATTCATACGAGCTTGGGGAAAGGTAAACAGGGTTGACAGCAAGACACTGGAGCCTAAGTACACTATTCCTATGGAGGCTTATCTCAGATGGGTACGATCTCGTGCTCAGACACTCATGATGCCATATCCTGCCGTCCTACCAGTTACCATGGAACCTGTTGCTGAAAGAGACACAGCTTATACCATCCTTCACCCAGACATGCCTACTGATAAGGAAGACTTGCAGAGATCATGGATCCAACTGAAGGAGCAAAGGGATACTTTCGAGGCTCATTACAAAGCAAGCCAAGCAAGAATCCTAGAGCTAACAAAGCAACTTCATGAGGAACGAAACCTCAATTCATACCTCAACGTAAAGAGGAAACGTCCATGGGAGACTTAAAACCCCATCTTTTGTACTTATTTCATTTTCATTTTTGTAAGCCTAAAAGGCAAAACAAGTTATTACTAATAAAAGTTTACTTTCTTGTTTGTTTAAGCAAATTTAAATCTTGCGGTCCTTGAAAACATTGCATATGCATTCACATATCATTTCATTGCATCACAGGTTTATAATTGTGCACAGGTTTCTCATCTTCTCGCTGTTTATTTCAGCAATGGCTCTTGAACAATCAGTTAAGGATCTCCAGGCACAAAATTCACAGTTCCAAGAGCTGATCTTGAACCTGTCCAAGGGGCAGGATGAATTGAAGACACTGCTGGCTAAGAAGAAGAATCCTGAGGACAAAAAGGATGATCAACTAAAACAACTACAAGCTGAGATGACAGGAATGAGGATCCAGATGAATGGCCAAATGGCTCTTATCCAAAGTTTAGCTCAGGGGCAAGAAGAGCTAAGGACCCTTATCCACAAACTTCAAAGTAATAGAGTCAGGGATCTAATTGTCAGTGAACCTCCATTAAAACAAGCTGATTTGGTTGAAAGGAGGATGAGGATAAAAGAGGGTAAGAGACAGGTTGCCATTGATTGTTCTTCTGTTGAAAGACCTGATAAGGTTAATCCACCTCAACACAAGAAATATAGAAGGCAGTTTATCAAGTTCAGCACTCCAATGTCACAAGTTCTGCAATGCTTGTTGGAGATGAAGCTAATTTCCTTGGAAAATCCTCCTCAAAATCCTAAAACATCCTCTCCTCGCTATAATCCCAGGGCAAGGTGTGAGTACCACTCCAACAGTCCTGGACATGATACTAATAGGTGTTGGGCATTGAAGAAAAAGATTCAAGACCTGATTGACGAAGGAATCCTAGAGGTTACTCCAGAGGGTCAAGTTGAATTCTACTATCGTCCATCAAACACCAAAGCTGCAAGACAAGTTGCCCAAGGTTGCAAGAAAGAAAGCCTACCTGTTCCTGTTGAGATATGGGGCACCTTGGGGCATCCAAGTGGTAAATTTGATTTCATGGTGAAGTATACTGCTCCTCAAAGTTCACAGATTGCAATTGAGGACATTCAGCCAACCGGATGGGACAACATTTGAATTTTCATTTATAATTTCTTTTATTTGTTTGAACACTTACTATTATGTTAAACTTTTGTTTTCATTAATGCATTGCATATGTTTGTCTTGAAGTAATCCATTCGTTCCACTATATTTTGAATTATGCTTCTCATTTCTATTTTGTGATATTTAACTCCTGATAAAGCTATAAGCCTGTAGAGGGAGGATGACGAAAACAATACCATAATCTTATGCAGTATGCTTTTGAACAGACTATGCTGACGATGTACAGGCATTGTTTCAATTCCTAAACAGTGGAGATATAAGGAAGTTAATCCCTAGTCAACCCTTTTGAGCCTATGAAGCAGGAGTTTTTATTCTCGCACAAATTAAAACCCTTATTCATAACATGGGGCAGGGTAGTTACTCAGTTAACTCAAATATGCCATTTATATGTGTTGTACACAATGAATGATGGTTCACTGTAATCATTAAACCTAATAGTCAATATCTAGCAAAAGAAAAGCTCACTAAGTCAAAACCTATGAAGGAGACTTAGTAAAACATCAAGACATCCCGCTGACTGTAACCTTGAAATAAGCAGTTCAGGCAAAAATAAGGGATAATAAAGTCAAAAGAAAAAAAAAGAGGTCACTATGAACCCTCAACAAAGAAAGATGGCTGAATGTTCAAATAAATTTTGGGTTTCTGAACCATCACAAATATCGGTGTTACAACTCCAAACTGCTATGGAACTTCAATGCATAAGTTAACTGAGTATAGGACTGAAGAATATCATGGAGATTGGGTTGGGTACAAATATAATTTGAGCCTTTATCCTTTGTTTCTTAAACCATGAACCAGGCCACGTTATAACCCTTTAAAAGTCCTAACTGAAGCATGGTTAGTTCGAGAGCGTACTGCTACAAAAAGGTACCCTGACTCCTTTAGGGCTTGTTATAAAACTTGAGTTAATATCACAGTTTAAAAAAAAAAAAAAAAAAACAGTTTTTCTAAAAATAACTTGTTTCAAAACTTCAAGACAGACATAAGCATTGCATTTTTTAATATATTTGTTTGCATATACCTGAGTGTTTAAACAAATGGAGAAGTTTACAGGATGAATGTTCAGTGAATCAAAGTCCTCCCGATAAACAAAGTTGTTTCCTGGATCAAAGTCCATGTATACAAAGGGGC
This sequence comes from Lathyrus aphaca, assembly GCA_963966055.1. NCBI lineage: Eukaryota > Viridiplantae > Streptophyta > Magnoliopsida > Fabales > Fabaceae > Lathyrus > Lathyrus aphaca. The sequence continues at coordinate 133,326,780 of OZ014522.1, read as the reverse complement.
ATAGTCATTATCTCCCAATCAAAGGGGCAGGCCATGATACTTCCTAACTCATTTGGGGCAATCAGGACAAGATTCAACTATGTTTAAGCAGCCAGAGGCAGATCTACTCATCTATCTGAAGTGCCCAGGGTAACATTACAAAGTTCATAATGCCAGGGGCATTTTTCTTCATACAGTTGAATTACCAAAGGTAACACTGCAAAGTTCACAATGCCAGGGGCATATGCTTATGGGGCATTCTGCTTGTTTCTCTTGAGACAGCTCATTGCAGATACTTCCATTATGGGACAATTCATCCTCAACCAAGGGGCAATGCTTTCTTTTCAAATCTAGTATCCGGAGAGTACATGGTCCATTACAACTTGAAGACACATTCCTCTACCTTGATTTGGAATTCTCAGCAAAAGTCATTGTGGGAATTAATTGTCTATGCCAGTAGTATCAGATGGTGTCAGTATCATGTCTTCAGATCCAGCTATGAGGATTTCTGGGAAGGTATTCAGGAAAGTTATGGATTTCAGGAGCTCTAAATCCAATTGGTTATACACTCTCGAAGTTGAAACAATTCTGTTTTCAAGTTCAGCTTTACTTTTCCCTCTGAATCCAGATTTACTTTTACCCTAAGCGAAACGTCCATTGGTTATGTTTGAATGTATCATGCTTTTGAATATGATTGATGTTTACCAGAAATGCATGTATGCTTTTAATATGATTAATGTTTACCAGAAATACATGAAAATGCAGTAATAGTATTTACTAAGGACGAACGAGGGAAGGATTTCAACGAAGCTTCACCAGTTCACCTTACAAGACAGTTATAAACCCTCAGTAGGACTAATCCATCTTCATAAAGTCTAATCTCCCCTGGAATTTATATCCATCTCTTTTATCCTCATACGGATATACGGGAAATTAATTTCCAATAGGGGTACGACGAACGAAGACGGGATGTTATACTTATCCTACTATCAAACGAAGACGAAGGTTATATACGGGAGGTTATATATACCTTGTTATCCTCAGCAGACGGGAGGTTATATATACCTTACCATCCCCAACAACGGGAGGTTATCTATACCCTGTTATCCCCAGCAGACAAAAGGTTACATATTCTTCAACAACGAATCGGGATTTATTTTCCCTGGCCAGCAGTTGTTATACGAAGATATCCAGACACTTCCGGCAATATCATATCATACATACATCATTTACATCATACCATAGCATATATATCCATAGACATATAGTACATTACCTAAGTGCATCATATCATACATGCATACATAAAGCATAAACTAATGTTATTATACAAAAGCTACCTTGTTTCAGGTTAATTACTCAATAAACAAACTTATGATCTTCAGGACTGCTTTATCGTCACCTCAGGGTTACTTTATCCTCCTGATGACTTCTCATTATTTCAAGACTGCTTTAGAGTTATCATTATTGATTGCTCTATCCTCCTGAAATCATTATTTCAAGACTGCTTTAGAGTTATCATTATTGATTGCTCTATCCTCCTGAAATCATTATTTCAAGACTGCTTTAGAGTTATCATTATTGATTGCTCTATCCTCCTGAAATCATTATTTCAAGACTGCTTTAGAGTTATCATTATTGATTGCTCTATCCTCCTGAAATCATTACTTCAAGACTGCTTTAGAGTTATCATTATTGATTGCTCTATCCTCCTGAAATCATTACTTCAAGACTGCTTTAGAGTTATCATTATTGATTGCTCTATCCTCCTGAAATCATTACTTCAAGACTGCTTTAGAGTTATCATTATGGATGGCTCTATCCTCCTGAAATCACATTATTATTTCAAGACTGCTTTAGAGTTATCATTATTGATTGCTCTATCCTCCTGAAGACATATCACATTATTATTTCAAGACTGCTTTGGAGTTGTCATTATTGATTGCTCTATCCTCCTGAAATCATATTATTTTTCAAGACTGCTTTAGAGTTATCATTATTGATGGCTCTATCCTCCTGATAACTTCTCATGACTTCAAGACTGCTTTAGAGTTATCATTATTGAATGCTCTATCCTCCTGGAATCATATTATTATTTCAAGACTGCTTTGGAGTTGTCATTATTGATTGCTCTATCCTCCTGAAATCACATTATTCCTTCAAGACTGCTTTAGGGTTATCATTATTGATTGCTCTATCCTCATGAAGACATGCTGTTACATCAGTATTACTCCAGACTCCTGACAGCTCTCATTATACTGCTGAAGAACTTTCCCCTAGTGGCATCTTTAAGCCCACTCAATCATATTCAACCAACCATCAATATCACTCTATGCACTGGTGAGTGCAAATTTTTGGGCTTTTGTGTTCAATCCCCTTCAACCTTCCAGGTTACGACTGGAAAATATACCAATCTTACCCCTCAGGTTTCAGAAAATTGAACAGGGGCAGCTGTTGCACCCCAAAATTTGCCCTCACAACACAAGACTTTGTGTTCTAAGAAGATTCACAAGGTTCACAAGTTCTCCAACACTTGCATAACCTTTCATGAGGTTCATAAAGTCTACAAGTTACTTTATGAAGGTTCACAAGGTTCACAAGCTTCTCAACATTTACAAGACCTTTCATGAAGTTCATGAAGTCCACAAGTCACTTCTTGAAGGTTCATAAGGTTCACAAGTTTCACAATGATTACAAAGCTTCCCTGGGGATCATGAGGTCTACAAAACCACTTCATGAGGTTCACAAGGTTCACAAGCTTCACAATATCTCCCATGAGTATCATAAGACACTTTATGAAGATTCACAAGGTTCACATAGTTCACAATTAGTCAAAGAAGTTGACAAATCCCTCAGACAATGCACCTCCTAAGCAGTGCATCCATAACTAGGGTTTTGACTTTAATCAGGCTAAATGGACTTCCAATTCCTCAAGAGAGCTTAATAAAATCTTATATGTATATAAGAACCCCCATGTCAAGTCTCAAGACTTTTCTCAAAAGTTTGCTCAGTCAGATGATCAGATAAGTCAAAATCAGTCAATGCAGTTAAAAAGTCAAACTGAGGTCAACTGTGGTCAAACCAAAGTCAAACTTCATGATTTTTTGCCAACATCAAGTATATGAAGTAAAATTCATCATTTGATCAAGGGTTGATCATGATTCATCAAGGAGATTCCAGATCATCAATAATCAGGAGTTTCTAAATTAGGGTTTCCTCAGTAAAAGTCAACTGAACTTTGACCAGGCATAACTTTCACATACTTCATCACCAAGTCTCCATCCAAAGCTCATTTTGAAGGAAATTGAATTCTCTACAACTTTGATGTTGAAGGTTAAGCCCAAAAATGCTTCATTTGAAAGATATGATCTAAGACATTATAGGTCATTTCAAAAGTCAACAAAAAGTCAATAACTTCAAAAGGGAATAACTTGAGATTGGTAAATGATATGGACCTGAAACCAATGGGGTTGTTTAGAGGACTCTTCAAGCTTTCCAAAAAGTCCAAGAACACCCTCATACCTTTAAAATTGAGGGAGATGTGCCCTTGCAAAGTTGGGCAATTTTGTGATGATTTATATTGAAAAAGGGGGCTTAAAAGCAATTCTTTCCAAATGGGCTGCCCAAATTGTGACCCAATTCACTTTATAATGACATGCACGAAATTTCCATGATATTTTCATATTTTTTATTTTATTTAATTAATTTATTATGATTTATTACATTTTAAATCATTTTAAATTTAAATAAAATATTAAACATGGAGATATATTTTTTTTAATTGAATCTAGAAAGTCATAAATGGTGATTGGAGTCAAAGGAGAAGGAAATCATGAGATCCCTCCCAAAATAGCAAGGCCTTATGATCAAATATTTGAAATTTACACAAGGATCTTTTTGAATAATTTTTGGATCAAATATCCACACAAGACATCAATGTTTCTGACCTAAATCCATCACACATATATACTAAGTGAAACCCTAGCCTCATACACGAATTAGAGCAGCCAAAAGTGTAAGTTTATCACTCAAAAAATTCTTCCAAAAAGTGACATTCGGGTTTCAAAATTCAGAGCATTGCAAGGTATTTGGAGGACATAGCAAGCATCCTTGGACTCTTCTGATCATAAATCATTATCCATATGCATCATATACTCACCAAATTGCTAAACCCGAGTTCATATTGACCTTGAATATTTTGTTTTCGAATCCATTGATTTATCATGTTTAAACTGTTTTCGATTGTTGTATGATGTTTAGAATGAACTCTAGAACGATTCTGGGCGGTCCAATTGAATTTTCATTGCAGGTACAAGAATCCACCATGTTTAGGGTTTTCGGCCCTCTTTAGGGTTTTGTGATTTTCAAATGATAAATGGATTTGAGAAACATAGGACGATTGCAAAACTCAGTAGCAATACAATGGTGCAATCAATTTTGTGAAATTTTGTCGTTTGGATGAAGTTTGTGTTTCGCAGGGTGGAAGAACTCGTAACAAGATTCGCAGAAAAAAAACGTTGCAAAATTCGCAGGTAATGGGAAGAAGAAGACCACTGCGCGCCAGTTTCAAATTCAAATATTATTAACATATTTTATGATTGTTTGTTGGTTCATTGACACGCATATGCATGTGTCCTGATGGTAAGCGCTGATTGTGTGTATTGAAGGGTGCTTGGTTCGATTCCTGGCCAAGCACATTTGTTTTGTTTTATTTTTTTCAGGTCAAAAGAAGACTTGATATATTATTATTACTTGCCAACAAGTCACCAGGAAGGCTCTCCCAGCCAGGCGGTCAAGCATGCGCGCGTTTATCCTTAAGGTCCTGGGTACGAAACCATCCCAGGCCTTTTTGATCTTTCATTTTTTTTCTGGATTTTCATGATCAATGCATAAAACAAATTGGAGTCCTTCTTCTTTCACTTGCGTTTGGATGGCCCAGTGGTCTTGTTGCTGCTTGCAAAGGGAGGAGACCTGGGATCGAATCCCACCAGGTTCTTTTTCTCTCTTTTATTTTCTTTTGTTTACTAATTTAGTTCAAATAATTTAAATAATTAATATATTATTATTATAAAATATGTATATATGTTATATAATCTAATTCATCTTAAAATAATGTTCTAAAAAAATAAAATTCTTGTTTTTTTTTATTTATTTAAAATTTTATTTTATATAGTTTATACTAATTAAAATAATGTTATGTGATTATTAAAAAAATAAATTTTTGTATATATATTAACCCTAAATTTTCAAATCCTAAAAAATATATAACCCTAATTTTTATGAAACCCTAAAAATATTTTTCTAATTAAAATTTAATTCTGTTTTTCTAATACAATTATAATTTTTCATAGAATTTTGTAAATATAAGTTATAAGACAAATTAATTTTCTTTTATGTTTAGAAATAATTTAATTTAGGATAATAGTATTTTTGTATATAGCTAAAAATAATTTGTAAATATAATAACTAATATTTATCTTTTTCTTATAATATGTATATAAATATAAATATATGTTTATAATAATTAAAATTCTATAATTATGATACATTTGAAAAATAATTTAATAATTAATATATGAATGAAAAAATATCTAGTTATGCATGTTAATTTCTTTTGATATTATTTTTATTACTATTAATTTTGCTTACTATAATTTTATTAATCTTGTATTTAAGTTTTATTACTAACCATTATTTATCTTTAATTATTATTATTACTAACCTTATTTATTTTTATCACTAACCCATTTATAATTTAATTATGTTTACTATTATTATTTTTGCTAATTTTCTTTATTATTATTTACTAACCCCTTTATTATTTATATTTTATTATTTATTGATTAAATTTGCTATTTTTATTATTATAATGTTGTAATTGTTTCTCGGTTGTAATTTTGTAATTATCATTATTATGGTTAGTAATTAGGGAGTGTAACAACATGTATGTAATATTAAAATAAATTTAGATCACTTTTAAATAAAGATAATTAAATTAAACACTTCACACACGTAAGTCGATTTTAATCGCCGTCTCACTTTCTAAGGGTATCCCTCTCGTTGCCTACGAATAATGGTTAAGTGGGGTGTATAAAGCAAGTCCCTCAAATAAAAAAATCATCAAAGTCCCTTATGGTTGCCTTTACGAATCGAGTCCCTTTCGAAAAAAATGATGATAGCCCCTCAAGTTTGCTTATTACACCCCACCATGGCCTTCAAGATCAAATTGTCCCTCACATGTCCCTTAACATCCAAAGTAAGGACTACCTACTCCATTATAGTAGGGATAGTCTTACTAAGGAAAGGATAAAGAATAAGAAAGACCTTAAACATTAGGGTAGGTTACTCTTAGGTACTTGCTCAATTTAAAAATTTTCCAAACACTTAAACATTTTCAAACAAATTTTCAAACATGTTTTTAACACATCCTTACATGGATTATTTATTAACTATTCTGAAAATTTTCTTATTCACACACTACACTTTCAAAAACAATCTAAAGTGAGCTTAAGTATCTAAGAGCCCATGGATAACCATGGATGAAAAGGGTGCTAACACCTTCCCTTTTCATAACCTACCCCCCGGACCCAAAAATATTCTCTAAGGTCTTTCCTGTTCTTTTATAACCTTTCCTTATGGATAAAATAAAAGTCGGTGGCGACTCTTGCTATCCGCAACATTGTTTAAAGTCAGTTCACCGGGTTACACGTACCCTACGGGATCCATGCTTGTTTGTCTGTTTCAAAAGGTAAGGAATAAAACTGCTGCTGAATAAAAATCGCTACTGGAATTGGAATGAGAAAGGGAATTGGAAAAAGAGAACGAAAAGGTACGGGAAAAATGTAGGGAAAATAAAGAGTGTATTCGAATGGGCCCTACCCTACTGCCTACGTATCTCATGGGAAATGAGAATCAGAGTCGACGTAGTTCGCCTAACTAAGGCGGGAACTTGTTTGTTTGTGTTTTTTATGATTGAAATACTTATGTCTATCCTCAAGTGTTACAGGATCGTCTAGTACGAGTGTGTTTACCTTTTTGCAAAGAGATATGTTGAAGCGAGTTATTTTGTTTAGAGTGAATGAGATAAGGAGAGAATTCACGCAGGAAAGATGTTTGTTGTTTGTTTACTATCTTTTAGAAGAAGTGTTTTGATTTTGTCGTTTGTGAAACATCCCCATACTAAGACTTGTTCATCAGGCTAGATGCCTTACACCTCGCCCAAAATGGGACGTGTACAAGTACCCCATGACAAAGTCTCCTGGCACACGAGAAAGTTCAACCTTTATTAGGTGTTTTGCTTTTTTCTTTGAGGTGAGAAAGAGGGACTCAAGTTGAGAAAGGACAAAAACTAGGGGAACTAAGACTCACCCTAAATTATTATATCATGGTTATCCTATGGTTAATGAGGTTTTCTAATCCTAATGAAGAAGAAGAAACTAGAAAGCAACTTACTTCTCTAAAGAAGTTAAGTTTTTTCTAAAGAGGGGAAGAAAGAGGTTATACAAACAAGGCACAAAGTGCTAAGACAAACACAATTTGAAAGTATAAAGAGATAAAGGAATGATTTGAATATGGGATACCCTCCCACACACATGACTTACCTCAACCCCATACAAAACAAAGGTTAGATACACAATTCATATTGGAAGCATAAGCAAATACAAAGCTAAACAAGTCGCAAAAGGCACTAAGGTCTCCTAATGCTAAGTCCTAAAGTAGAAGTATACTAAATGATAAAAGGATTCTAAAGTAAGTAGCTAAAACATGTTAATATGTTCTAAGGTTATAAGATCAAACACTAACAAACTATGACCTAACTAGGTACTAAACCCTAAAGAAGTTCAAAGTAAAGTTAGATGAAGAAGATTGAATGAAAGTACAAGGTAAACATGTATCAAACCATGGTTGAATTGTAAATTCAAAACCTAACAATAATTAAAAGTGTCTCATAAAGAAAATTAAAGTATGAACAAAGCATGAGAGTGGATACTCAAGTGTAAGAGATTGAATGGAGAAGGAATAAGGAGAAATGACCAAATGATCTCATAAGAAGAAAAGTGACATGGAAGACAAATTAAAAATGAAAAATGAAAGATGAATCTTCCATACAAAATACATAGTGTAGATGGAATATTAACATGAATATTAGAACACAAACTAACCATAAATGAACAAATGTGAACTATTTTAGGGTTATGAGAAAAGAAAACTGGAATTAGGAGTAACCATGTGATCAAATGTGAAACTTATGAATCAAGAAAGTTAAGAATACAAGCAAAGGACCTATAATTCAACACAAGGGACTTGTAAGTGTCTAATGGTACCCTAAGAACTCATACAAGAGACCTCTAATGAATGGCATAAATGCCTTTACCAAAACTAGGTTAGAAGGAGGGAGGAAGAAAGTATGAAATGTTACTTGAGGAACAAGGTATCAAACAAATGGTTATGTACATGAGAAAATTATGCGATTTGGTATCTAAGGTCACCACCCAGAGGCAAACAACACTCTAAAAAAGCTCACAAAGATTCACAATTAAACCCTTTCAAATGGATGTGCAAAATCATATTATGGTTTTGATGAATTAGGCTCAAAGAAGAAGCTCAAATGGATACCAAAAGTGACTTAAAAATCATGGGAAAAAATGTCTTTCAACCCTTCAACATGTACTCTGGATAAAGAAAAAAGAATGGAAGGAAAACTATTTTTGGAGTGAGAAAAATAAAATGTGCAAGACAATGTGTTCATAAGGAAGAAAATTCAAACGAAATTAAAGGAAAAAATTAATTCCAGGACCAAAATAAAAATAAAAATGAAAATAAAATTTGGGGAAAATTTCATAAAATGTTGAATATTGTGTATTAATTTTCTTGGAATTTTGGTGGACATTTTACTATTTTTAAAAATCACAAATGAAAAAGATATAAAAAATAAAAATGAAAATAAAAGAAATGGGCTAGGGGTGTGAAAAGAAACCCAAACATGTTGAAAGTGAAATTAGGCCAAAGGAAAGGGGTGGAAATAGAAACTAAAGGCCCAAAGCGCGCCTTATAGTCTCAGGTCAACAAAATTGACTTGATCTAAAACCATTGGATTAATCTGAGGGATTAGGTTTAGTAAACAAGGTGAAAAAGTATGAAATATGCACACATGAGATTGATCCACAAAAGTAATCATATCCTATGGTCCAAATGAAGGTCTCACACCAAAAGTACACATGATCAAAGGTTGGGAAGGGAAAAGTATGCAATGCTTAGGTAAATGGTTCACATTTATGAGAGTCAAGGTCAACAAAGTTGAGAGGGAATCACGTGATGAGGATGCGCCTCATTAATGCGCTGGTAAGTTCCTGAACGCATGATCAAATGAATCCAATGGCTGTGTTTTAAAGTTGTGAAAACCCTAGGGTTACTATCCAGGTGACCGGAGAAGACTTCTGGTCGTCTTCTCCGGCGAGCTTCCGGTGAGCTAAACCCTAAACTTCACTAAAAATCATGTTCTTGCCATCAAAATACTCAGGAGATTACGTACATCATGAATCTATCCTTAAAACTCATTTATCACACATACACAAGTCAAATCGAAGAGATGAATTATTTCCCTAAAAACTGAAACTAAGCACCTAAGGTGCATATCAACTAACCAGAGTTTCCATTGCTTCTAATAAGCTTCCATTAACACAAAGCAATCACAAAATGATGAAATCGTGCCAAAAAGTTCAGACATGAAACCTGTAAATTGAAGCTCTTAAAATGTGAAATAAAGTCAGAGAGGAGATTCATATGCTTGCTCCATTTGCTCTTGATCCAAATAACGGATGTGATACTTGGTTCTTGAAGAAAACAGATGAGAATTCAAATATGCAGTGAATTTGCACTTGTGAAATCAACCTTGATTTTGCTTGATCTTCATTAGATAGAACTTGAGGATGAAGGTTTGATGAATATTTATGAGTAGTGATAAAGAACAAGGAGAATTGGGAGCCAAATGCAGAGAGCTTCTTCCAAAATGCAGAGAGAATTTTAGAGCAATGTGAAGAGTGATTCGAGCAAAAATGAAAAGTGTTCATGAAATCTGTTATGAGAAACATATATAGGTGTGGTTAACCTCTAACTAACTTAGTTAATAGTTACAACTGTGGTTGAGTTAAGCTTGAGGTGAGTGAAGCAATGAAATGGTGTTTGAAGCAATGAAATAAAGCTGGGTTTGATTGATTTGTGGTTGATATTCTTGTGTATTGAGAACATGACACTTATGGTGAGGTTCAAATGATATTTGATGATGATCAGATCAATGCAGCCCAAGTTCAATGCTATATGTTTCTCATTTTTGAATTTTCAAAATAATGCATGGCATCTAGGGTGTATGTGCCAGCATGAGATGATTTGAACCTCTAAGTATGATGCATGGTGAACATAACATGGTTATTGATGCATACAAGCATGCATTGAACTAAATTGATCAAAATCAACTCTTATAACATTGCCTTAGTTAACAAGAAACACATATGTGAACTATGATCTTCCATTGAGCAAAGCTTCATTCTCAAGGCATCAAATTGAGGAATTCTTGTGTGCAAATTGAAGAGGATGCTTCATAGAACAACTTTGGTATTCATTCCAAGATGAGATGAAGCTTTGAAATGACTAAAAAATGCCAATGAACTTGATGAACCATGACTGCATTCATGGGCCTGATGAGATGGGCGTTCCTTGGCCAATTTTTATATGGAATGATCAGTGTTGGAACCACAGTTTGACCCTTCATATATTCCAAACCATTGATCCTATGAAAATTCTCTAAACATGAAAGTTGTAGAGGACATGTCATTGAACAACTTTTATGTTCAAAGAAAATTCATTTGAGGCTTTCTTGATAGATTAATTCATCTTGACATGTTGCACATCACATGTTTGATGAAATACCTTGCCTGGCGCGCGCGTGTGACTTGTCATGACTTGGTTTTTGCCCTAGTTTGGTCAATCTTTGAATGATCGTAACTTTCTCAATTTTGATCCTATGAACATGACCCAGCTATGGATTTGAAGCTTAAGATGATCTCTTTCAAATAGTCCAAGTGGAATTTTTGTTTGACTCTTATATTGAGAGAAGGTCTCTCTTGAACATGGCTACAAAATGGACCAAAACATGCTATTTTTTGGAAACCCTAATTTTCCAAAAAGACAACTTTTGATTTTCTTGATTCTTGTTGATTCATCCATCATTCCTTATCAAATTTTGTCCAATGATCACTTGCAACATTAACTTCATGATTTTGATCTCAAAAAGTCAAGAGTTGACTTTTTCCTCTGCACAATTGACTTTTCACCAATTTCTTGATTTTCAAGTAACTGACTAATTGAAAACCTTCTGAAATGGTTCAATGGATGATTTTTCAACCCTAAGTACTTAAAATCATGTAGAAAACATTGGAATCAAGTTTGAACAAAAATTTCATTGAGAAGCCCCATTAATCAGAAACCCTAATTTTAATCATTTTTGTCAGGAGATGTTGCACTGTTTGAATTCTTTGATCAATACATCTTTCCAAGGATTGAAGAATCATTTGAGATCAAGTGGGATGTTGGGAACCCTTTGAGCTTTGTTGAAAAGCCATGTGACCCTTCCATTGCTTTTGGATGATCACCAATGTCACCAGTCATTGATCACATGCAATATGCCTCTAACTATGACTGTTATGCTTCAATTCTCTATGCCAAGATGCAAGAACATGTATGCTATATGATATGTTAAATGCCATGAAATGAGAGGGCAAAATTTGAGGTATTACGAATGCCCTTATTCAATCGACTGTAGACCTAAATGGATGATAGCAATGACTCTCAGACATTCAAGGTATGGAGGGATTGAATGCCCGAATAAACCGGAAAATTTGCACAATATGGAAAATAAAATGTGCTGGGAAGAATGTCATTCTTGGATGACGAAGCAAACAAGACACACCGTGAGTGAGTCGAAAAAGAGACCATCATAACTTGGATGATAGCTCAAAGAAGCGAAACTGGACTTGGCGGAATCGAAAAACATTTATCCCACTTGGGAGATAAAACAAACAAGACACATCGTGGGTGAGCTTGAAAAGAGAATATCATAACTTGGATGATAACTTGAAGAAACGAAACCGGGCTTCAACATAGTTTATTTTGAACCATTTTAACAAAAATGATACATACAGCATAGTTTGAACTTAGAGCAATGATAAAAATATGCAACAACTTTATAAATAATGTTTGAACTTATAAAAAGAAAATAAATATACATGCCTTCAACATAGTTTATTTTGAACCATTCTAACAAAAATGATACATACATCATAGTTTGAACTAGTAGTGATAAAAATATGCAACAACTTTATAAATAATGTTTGAACTTATAAAAAGAAAATAAATATACATGCCTTCAACATAGTTTATTTTGAACCATTCTAACAAAAATGATACATACAACAATATATCTTCAACATTGTCACTACTATGGAAGCCTAACTATTCTTAAAGTTTATTCACATCACTTTTGTACATACCAAACTGCAGAAATCTTTAATTACCAGATAGATAAAATGCTTGTGCAACTCCCTGCTCAATTTCTCCATTTCACAAAAGAGGAAGAGAGATAAAGTTTAGAAAATCAGACTAAATCAAAAGGAAATAAGAAATATGATTGAATAGAATGATAATTGAATAGAATGAATATATCAGATGCTAGTCAAAAGCATAAACTTACCACGACATTATAAAACATGATGTAGACTTTGGTGCTATCGATATACAACTTATTTGAATAATTTTCGGCAATAGTAGAACTCAATTTTCCATTAACAATAGGATCAAAACCCAATTGATATCAATTATCCATAGGCGGCAGGCTTTTCAGTCCCACCAAATGGAATATGCACTCCACCATTCAACAAAATCATCACATACCGAAATAGAATACAAAAACAACACAAATTTAAGTCAAATTGAACTAAATAAAGTTGATAGATAAAATAAAAAAATGAGTTTTGCTGGCCTTTAGCCCATCATAGTTTTATCATCTAAAGAGTAATTTCATCAAACAGTTGGCGGTCAAGAATAAAGAATATGTAAAAATGTCCTCAAGCAGATTCGGGTTTTCTAATGATCTTTGCAACATTTTTTGTGGCATCCTTGAGAATGTCTGAACTTCATATCATTGCTAAACAAATATCAAGCATGTCCATCATTCCTTTTCAATCTTTATGATTTTTTCTATCCGAAGCTTGGATTGTCACCCTATCAAATATCAAGCAACATAAATCAAGATAAAACCATATAATTAAATAGATCAAGAACAATTAGAAGAAACAACAACTAACCTTCTCATCCATGAGAACCATTTCCATAGCAAAAATCTTCAATTTCACATTCATATATGGTACAAACCATAAGCGGATAACTCAAACAATGTTCCGTGACTCCTTTGCAAGAGTGATTTCGTGGACAAAGTTATATCCTCCGAAAGCCATTAACAAATCTTGACACAGAAAACTGGAGGATAATACGTGAATACAAATTTGAAAACCATATCAAAAGCATTACGAAATTGGAAATGAATATGACCTATTTATATATATATATATATATATATATATATATATATATATATATATATATATATATATATATATATATATATATATATATATATATATATATATATATATATATATATATTCATCAAGATTGCACACATCTCAACAACAAATCAAAAACAGAGAGTCAAATAATTACTTGGAAAAGAGAAATCATTCATGAGGGTATGGGTGAATTATCGGCTATATGCATCCGTAAACATTGATGATGCCATGAAGCAGGTATTGGAAAAGAGAAATAATTTATTTGTTGAGGAACCGAGGTTGGAAGCAGAAGGGGTGAAATCAACTTTTTTATTTATCGCGAAAGAGAATGGTTGTGTGCCGGTTGGAATTTCGGCGTGATGCATGTCCTATTTAATTTCTATAACATTTATAACATTTATTTATTCCAATTTCTATTTTATTGATATTTTTGAAGGAAAAATTGATGAGACAACACATCAACACTCATTAATGCGAAATGCATAATAATCCAGTTTTTTTGTTGTGGACATAAAAGTTCTTCTTTGTAAGTGTAATTAAGATTTGTTAAAAAGGGTTTAATGAATAAATAACGGATTTAGTTTTTAATAGTTAGATATTAGATTGGTCGTACAATTGAATAAAAAAATTATGCACTTTTTATAACATCCTTAATTCTTTGCTTCGACCACCAAATCGTAGTAAGATTTCTTTTTCAAACAAGGTAAAAATACTTGTTGTATGGTTTCACTTTCTAATACATAATATCTATCCATCTATTAAGAAAGTAATTAGCTTACCTGAGATATCTAAAAACTGTTCCTTTTTTGTCACACATGATAATATAGTAGATAATAAGAAACATACAAAGAAGATAATATCGGTGACACTAGGCAAACTGAGAATTTTATTAAGGTGAAAACATTTAGTAATACACAAGACAAGTTTTCTCAAATAAAATAATAAAATTACACAACAAGGTAAGATTATGCTAACACAGTTGAAATATAGATAGGTAAAGCTATTTATATGTGTAGCCTTTTATGGAATGGAACACATCTTTTCGAACATGGTATTTCTTGTATACAACACTTGGGAGAGATTCTTTTTCCTCTCAAACTGATTAATGAATTGGCTTAACAATTGGAATCACTTTTGGAATCGGTTTGTAAATTGGAATAACCTTTGGAACTGGCTTGTAAATTGGAACATAAATAGGTTTAACAATGGGAATAATAGGCTTTTTGAAGAAATAATGCTTATGCTTGAGAAATGATTGTGGCTCAACAACAGAAGGGGTAGGTTTATCCAGTATGGTTGGTTTGTGGAATGGATTATAGGTTGGAATGGGCTTATAATAAATAGGTTTCTTGTGAAAATATCCTTTGAGTTTGTGTTTTAGATAAAAATATCCAATCAATTTTTCATCTTCATTGGGTCCTTGTAGACTTGGCTTTGTCACTCCTTCATTTGCAACCCTCCCTTCTGTTTTCACTTCATTCCCTACAAAAGAATTTAAACATGTTACTATCACAAGTGACAACAAATTATATAGTTAAATACCAAAAATTTCTTTCTACTCTTTTTAGCAAATATGTAAAAATACTAACCTGAGGGATCATTTCTTGCTAAAACAGAAGTAGCATACAAGAATGTTACAAGGAGCAACAAAGGAATACAGAAAGCCTTTTTCATGATTGACAAAATGAACAAAAGTAGTTTAGAAGTGGAAATGTTTGAAGGCTTAGCTTGAGTTACAATTCTCACAAGCATGCAATATTTATACTATAAGCTAGTAAAGAGGATATTTAATGGTACATAAGTGACTGATATTTGTATTATTTATTTTATTAATACATTTATAGATTAATTGTGTTTGTCACCGTTATTGTGGCTGAGTTGGTTGTTTGTTAACATTCCATTAAATGAGCCTCTATAGTTGGATGGTAGGATCATATATAATACTGTCAGTTAGTTAGGGGAAGGTTCAAAATACTATATCCATTTGTAATAAATAAAAGTTAAAAAAACCATAATGTTCATTATTTTGAAACTGAATGAATATTAACAAACATAAGCCTTGTATGATCCTTACTAAACTTATGTACAGCAAATATGTCTTTTCTTGACAACCTTAATTATTTCACTTATTCATTAATTATTTTTCTGTGTATGTAAAAAACCTTAATTGAAATGGAACCAATATCTTGTATCTGATATATAGTATCATTAATTCTAACAATATATACAACAAATATATCGTAACTTACAATGCATGCAGAGTAAGTACAACCACTTATATCATCTAAACACAATAGGACCATTCATATGACAACTGAACCTCTTGTATATTATATATTTATTCGTTTAATCGCCAACACCCTACATAAAAAATAGTATATTTACGTGTAAAACGTGTAAACCCTTCTTAAAGTAAAGGGTAATATTTAAGAAGTTTGCAAGCAAGTCATTACAGGAAAATTTCTGAGGAGTTTGTGTCGATATAAGATTTAGAGGTCAATATATTATTTTATTTTTGAATTTAAATTTTATATCATATTATATATTTATTTTTTTATAACAAATATAAAACTGGTCGAACGGATGATTAAATCTCTACAAAATATAACAAATACTGAAATTTTTTTAAATTAGACAAATGTATCACACATAACAAGTATAAAATTACAAAATCTAATTGCAACATAATCTAATTAAATAGTTTATAACAAAATAACTTCAATGTGTATCAAATTTAATTCAAATGAGGGAAAATTGTTTCAATGTTGAGATCTCCTTCTTCAATATTAAAATCATCAGGAGTAAAATCAATCACATCCACAACAGCTTCCCCGTCAATGATATAATTACTTTGTTTTATTTTTTATTTTTATTTCATTTTTTATTTTTATTTATTTTTTAATTAAAATAATCAATTTTAAAAAAAAATGCAATTAAACCGCTGATTTTTTTGATTTTTCCGGTTTACATCGGTTTTTATCGGTTCGCACTGATTCAATGACATAAGCGATCCAACATTTGAACCAGATCGGTTACTTGGTCGTTTCCCGGTTCGACCGGTCCGGTTTTTAAAACACTGATTATAATCCGTTGTGATTTATTTATAATATTTATAATACTTAGAATCTTGTGCTTCATACATTAAGGTCTTCATCTTCTTCCATCTAGTGTAACATATTTCTCATTATATTGTTTGTTCTACTTTGAGGTTTAACAATGTCGCATCTGAAGACAAACTTATCCAAAGGTGTTTTTATGTCTTCTACCGCAGTAAAATCTCAATCTGGAAATTTATGTGGTTGTGATGGCAGTATGATTTCATACCAATGCAAGAAGGAACAAAATAAAGGAAGGCTTATTTGGAGATGTCTATTTTGGAGGTGTGTTGAAACCTGTAACATGTTCATATGGGATGAAGACATGGGAGAAAGAGATGGAAATGAAGATAAGAGCATTATGAAGTCAAAGTTGGAAGTTGTGTGTTATTTTAAGATTATGTATGAGGATTCAAAGAAGAAGAACATTAATTTGAAGAATAAACTGAAATCAGAGAGATTTTATGGAAATCTCAAGATGTTATATTTTTTAGTCTCATTTATTTTTAATGTTTACTTTGTTATGAAATGTAATAGTAATTAGGGTTTGAATTACATTCTTGGTGTTTATGTTTCTCTTAATTTTTTTTAAAAGAGTTATCACTACGGTTTTCCTTGTTAACTGATGTGAAATATTTATTATTAATAAATACTTATAATCTGAGTCTTTTTTTATTATATACTTAGCATTACGGTTCTTTTAGAAAATCGTTGTTAAATATTTACCTATATAAGGGAATTAACTTTCCCTTATTAATAATAGTGTCGTTTCCTTCATAGTGAAACCCTAGCACTCATTTTCCTCTACATTTTTGGCAGCAAGGCTTCATATTTTTTTTAGAATCTGCAAAAAGGAATACAAGAAGTATGAAGCGTTTTATTTAGACTTCTTCATCCTGTATTCCTTCTTGTAGAGTCTAAAACTAAATGAACATAGTGATGATGCTGACGGTAGCAAGCGTAATGTACATATTATTTAAGTAAAATAAGGTATTCTTCAAGGGTTTTGTTTCAAATTTTTCTTGTTTTGTTTAGAATACTAACAATTTTTCTTCATTGCTTCCCATTTCTTAGGGTTTTGTTTCACTTGGTGGATGATGATGGTGGTAGCAAGCTTATAGTATGAGTTGTTGAGGTACATATATATTAAAATAATGTATTCTTCTACTTCAATCTTTTTGTCAGATAGTTCTCATTTTCTCGTTTTTTGCATGTTGTTTTTGTTGATTGTTCTCATTTTTTCGAATTCTTCTTCTCGTTTGTGCAACTATGTGTAGTAAACGAGGAAATAATTGTGGCAACAAATCTTACCTAGTTTTAGAAACAATAAAAAGAAGTATAAGACGTATGAAGTCATTGTGGTTAAGAGGTATGTTCTCCTGTAACAGTTTAATATAGTCTGTGATAAACTATAATATCTGGTTCTGGTGTATGATAAAGTATAGTATCTGGTTCTGGTGTATGATGTTATTTGAGTTTATTATATTATATATAGATTATTTGTTTCGCTAATATGCCTCACTTAAAATACATTCATTTAAATTGAGGTAGAAACTTATAATTTGTAAATTAAGTTATATTTGAAAACTAAGTTAAACAAACCATTGTTGTTTTTGGATTAGCATGCTTCTCGTCGTTTATCTCATGTTCTTTACATTTATTATTGTATAATGATCAGGCACCTCTGATGCATCTCTGAATTCATTTATAGTTAAATTTCCATAATAAAATTTGATTGGATAATCCACCTCCTCATCCTCATTGATAATCGTAAAAAAATTTAGTATAAAAATTACGATAATAAGTGATAATGAGAAAATAGACTATCTGATCAAATTTTCTTATGAAAATTTAACTATAATCGAATTCAACGATGCATTTATAAGGAGGCAGATCATTATACCATAATATATGTAAACAACATGAGATGAATGATGAGACGCATTCATTTCAAAAACAACAATGGTTTGATTAAATTGGTTTTCAAGAATAGTTTAATTTTTCAGATTATATACTTCTTCGTCAATTTGAATCCCTATATTTCTTTAGTGAGAGGTATAGAAAACAAGCAATTTATATAAAATATAATAAACCATGGGCCTTTCACAACGGTTACCTATTCTAACCGAGGCTAAAAGTAATTTATGTTTTTGTCTAAATTTGTTGTTGATGGGTTTCGAACCTAGTATCTAAGAGTATATATCACAACAGTTCGTAAGCATAACCGTTGAGATATGTGGCACGCGTCATGGATTACAACAACGATTTCCAAACCGTCATAGAATTAGCGAACTTACAATGACTCTCTATTTAACAACGGTATGACCGGCGTGACGCTAGCCCTTTTCAAAACATTATGAAAGGGGTTTTCTGTAGTAGTATAGACACATTGGGAATACAAAAACAAACTGAGTTGAGTATGCACATGCTACATTAAAGGATTGGTTGGGAAATAGTAAGGGATATTTTTGTAGAGATTGGGACTCTGTGAACCAAATGATCCAGAACCAACATAATGAGATACATGCATCACTTGGTTGAGGCATCACAGTTTTGTGACACATAATTATAGACAATAATATTTATTTTCAATTGGTCGGTAACATATCTCAAGCAAGTTTGAACTATATTTTTCACAAAGAAAAATGAGTTGATAATGTAGGCTCCAATAACGCAAAGTGTGGTTGCATAATTGTGAAAAAACAGGTCCTCCCATGTGTTTGTCTTATAAAAAAATAAGGTGTAACTTGGTAGCCCATTAAGAATGGAAGGAATTTGCAGTCACTAGAAAAGGCATGGATTTTATGATGATGGTGTCATGAAAGACGACAAATCAAATGTCTCTATAATGACCTAATGGAAAGTGATACAAGAGATATTTTTTTAATTCGATGAAAAAATGAAACTCCGCATCAATGAAAAATTAAGGAAGATTGTTTATCCAAAAACCACTGATTTGAAACCGCCCTCTAATCTGGTAAAAGTAAAAGATTCTCTGAAGAAGGTCAAGCCTACACCAAGTGAAGATTCAATGTTACAGTCTCTTTCGTATTTTAAACATATTGACAAAGTTTTTCCGGACTCACCGACTCCAAAATCTAAAAAAAAAAGTGTTTTTAAAGGAGCTCGCATTAGTAAACCACATCCTTCACCGTCTCCACCAAAAATTCCATTCATTTATGAGATGTCTGTTATTATGCACAAATACATCGAACATATAGTCAATGTTAAGGGTGACAGTAATTATAGTTTTCGAGCTATTTCTTTTTTACTTTGTAAAGGAGAAGATGATCACACACTTGACCACCATCAATTTATCTATGAGTTAATGACCCAAAAAGAATCATACACACAACTTTACGGAAATAAATAAATTTTGATGCAAATTTATGAGTCTCTTGATCCTTGCATTATGAATAGACACCAGAGGCAAAATGGACGCGCTTCCCTAAAATGGGTCATCTAATAGACAATACACATGATATAGTATGTACTAATCTTACAAAATATGATATTTCGGAAAAAATTCTCCCATTGTGCACCGCCCCACCTAAAAATCCAAATGATCGTATTTTGTGACTGAGTAGCTTTCAAAATCATGGCACTTTGTTCAAGTTTATTTGAAATCGGAATGTCCTATACGACTTACATCAGTGGGGAGACAACTTATTCAACAACATAAGCCAAGACTTGCCCAAATTAATTTGTGGAAATTTTACATTGGTTAATCAAGTTGAGGGACATTGAAAGAGAACCAAATGCACAAAAGTCAAAGGGGGTACCACTCATACTTATAGATTTAGCCGACGATAAATCTTTGATTCGTTTTAGTTTTTTGTCATCAATTAATTGTATGTAATTGTGTATTAATATTAGTGAAGTGTAATATATGCAATATCAAATATTTTAATACATTTTGTTGTTTGCCAAAATAAATTGTCCATTTGCCAAACAAAACACATGTGTTTTGTTTTCTGTCTGGATCAAGAGAGCTTCATGAGATGCATCTCTGGAATAAGATAATAGGGTGGTACCGGAGATGCGTCTTCGAAACCTATATTGATACAAGATAGAATTTGTTTAGGTCTATATTTATCTACAACTACTATAAATATGAGCTCTTATATCATGTCTTATACAAACAGAAAATGTCACAAATATCGCAAATGTCTCCTTTTCTAGCGCGACACTCAGGCAAAAATTTAAAATCAATGAGAACACATCTTTTGCAGATCTGCAATATGAAGTGCAAAATCTCCTACCTTATAGAGATGATAAAAATTATGAAGTTCGAGTACCATTTACCGTCAATTAACAACGAAGGTAAGATTGTGTTCAACAAATATGAGTTCAAGACGGATGCAGATGTTAAGGCTATGTGGAATATATTTTTCTGTTTCAAAAGAAAAATTCGATCAAGGTCGAAGCGACGATTTCAAGATCAGTCGAAGATATTGTGAAAATGCTGAAGGGTCCACCTGAATATTAAAATGTAATATTTGATTTTAAGTTAACATCACGCATGTAATGTTGATTTTTTAATATGAATGATAATTTTATTTTGTCAAAATACAATTTTCTGATTTTCTGCTTTAATTTCTGTTTTACTTGCTATAGAAATGCATCTACAAACAGATTACAAAGATGTATCTCAGGATCCATAAAAGTCACGCTCCTAAAACGTGACTCAGGATTAATCTAAATATGCATTTGGAATACTTCAGATGATATCTCTCCTAAATTAAAAAATACTTTTATATTTTTAAGTGATATTCTAATAATATATATAGTGCATTAGTATATACTTAAAAATATATACTCTAATTTTTAAAACTCAAACTTTATAATATTTTTTATTTGATCGATATAGTGATCCATATGAATTGATCTATTTAGAAAGATCTAGGTATAGAAAATTTTACCATGTACCCCTATATTTAATCTATATTCTTATATATTTTTAAAATTCAAATTTTATCCTTTTCATTTTTTATTTTTTTATTTTTATTTATTTATTTATTTTTATTTTTATTTTTTAAATATTTATGGAATATAAAATATTTCAAATCGGAAATAACACCCTTGTTACTTCTGGAGTGTATTTTTTTATTTTTTTTAACCGAAAGTAACACTCTAGTTACTTCCGGAATGTATTTTTTTTTCTCAACCGGAAGTAACACCCTTGTTACTTCCGAAGTGTATTTTATTATTATTATTATTATTATAATTATTTTTTATTTTCACTCTAGTTAATTCTTTTGATAATATGCGGAAAAACTAGACAAATATAGATACAACAGAGATATTCTCAACTACAGAAAAATTTCTTACAAGAGAAGGGACGACGAGGTGGATTAGGGAGGTTGTACTAAAAAAATAGAGTCATTGTTATAATAATTTGTTTCTTTCTCTCTTACCAGTCTTTGTATCCGAACGAGTTATTATAACAGTGACTCTATTTCTGAATCCAACATTTCTAATCCACCTAGCCAACCTCTTCTCTTGTAGAAAATTTTTCTGTAGGTTAAAATATATCTGTTGTATCTGCATTTTTCTGTAGGTTAAATTTTTCTATAGGAACATTCATGTTTCTTAACTAAAGTAAAAAAAAATACAAGTAACAAGGGTGTTACTTCCGATTGAGAAAAAAAAAATATACTCTGAAAATTTTCGGTTTGAAATATTTTGTATTCCGAAAATTTAAAAAAAAAATCAATAAATAAAAAAATTGAAAATTTGAAAAGTATGTAGGAATATGAAGATAAATATTGATGTATAAGGTAAAATTTTACTCGGTATAACGATGAAAGTTTGTGAAAATGCCATCTCTGAAAGTAATTGATGGAGTAGTGGGATCCATCTATCCGTGTGTTTTATTAGCAGCGATGTGAGTTACGTGTGGCATACGGTGTGTAGCTTTCTTAACAGACTGGATTTCCTCTCATCATAACAGCAATTGCACATGCTTCTTTGTTTCTTTACTTTTTTTGTCTCTAAATATGTTCAACTTTTACGTACCTACCTATTTTTAGTAATGTGCCCAAAATATGCCTTTATTGTGATCTGACTTCAACCTATATAGAGGTTGTTCGGGTTAACCTACCTACACAAGTGTTCTTCTAGTATCAACTTTTCTTAACTTGTACGTGAAAAATACTTTTAGTAACCTCGAATAATGAATAATAATTGACGTCTATAAATGTAATAAAAGACTACTTCTCTTACTAGTAGTAGTATTGGTCTTCCAACCACCATCCTTTTCAAAATTTATTTTTAAACTATCACCCTTTTCAATTTAATTCACATACTATCATGATTTTAAAAAGAAATATATAATTAGTTTTCAAATTCCATAAATTAATTATGAATTGCAATTCAGTATTTCAATAAAAAATTATTTTAGTTCGATCCCGTAATATTAATTTCGTTAGTATATATTCTATCTCTTCCGTTGTTCAGATATTAAAATGTTAATAAAAGTCAAGATGACGTGTCATCCATGTAATAAATAATACAAATTCAATTAATTTATATAAAAATCAATTAATTTAAAAAAATAATATAAAAAGTAATAATAAATAATACAAATTCAATTAATTTATAAATAATACCAAAATAATAATAAATAATAGAATGAATCAACAAAAAAATTAATTAATTTACATTAAAACACATAAAAAAATAATTAATTTATATTAAAAAAAACATAAAAATCATTACAATCACTCTTAAGTCAGTATCTGTCATAGAGTTAATCTTTACGACTTTAGTTGACTGATAATTAGGTTCCAATATAGATGAAAATGTTTCCACAACACGTCTGAAACACCCTACAAATAATCCACTCATTCTGCAACACAAGATTGAAATTCAAATAAAATCAACTTCATAAATTAAAACAAAAAACTTATTATAGTTATAAAACAGAAAACAGAAGAAACATACAAAATTTTCAATCTATCAACTATAACTCACACAAAATTCAAAATACTTCAAAATATTTAATTACTGGACTGTTATTATCTTCATTACTAATATTATTATCGTTAACTCTTTTGTTGTGTTTATCCTTCAAATTATTTCCTTCTCTGCCTCTGTTTTTATCTTCATTACTAATATTATTATTGTTGCCTCTTTTGCTGTTTTTCAATTCCAATCTCTTCTTCAATAAAGAGATGAAACTAAAGAGAGAAAAATAGTTTAAGGAGATACCTTAGTAAGACGCGGATGTGTAATGGAATCAAAACGACATTTGAAAGAAATCTGAACGAATCTCTTTTGTCGTCGTTGTTGTATCCTTAGCTGAGATATGAAGAAATCTAATCAAAAAGAGATCTGAAAGTTCATTGCTTCAAGGATTGTTTGGTAAAGAGAAAGAAGCACTACAACAAACAAGACCTTAGACATCGCTTTTTTTAGCCTTAGAC
The DNA here is from genome assembly GCA_963966055.1 of Lathyrus aphaca. Lineage (NCBI taxonomy): Eukaryota > Viridiplantae > Streptophyta > Magnoliopsida > Fabales > Fabaceae > Lathyrus > Lathyrus aphaca. The sequence goes on along the minus strand of OZ014522.1, from coordinate 133,302,660 downwards.
AGCGCTTTAAAGCGCTGTCTAAACCTCCGCTGCTAAAGGTTTAGACAGCGCTTTTTAAAATGTTAAAAGCGCTATCTAATCCCCCACCCTTAGACAGCGCTTTGGCCAAAAGCGCTTTATAAGACCCTCTTATTTTAAATTTTTTAGGTACACCTTAAAAGCGCTGTCTAAGCCCCCCCTTAGACAGCGCTTTGGCCAAAAGCGCTGTCTAAGCCCCTCCTATTTTAATTTTTTTAGGTATACCTTAGACAGCGCTTTTCACAAAGCGCTGTCTAAGCCCCCCCCCCCTTAGACAGCGCTTTTGCCTAAAGCGCTTTCTAATCCCCCCCTTAGACAGCGCTTTTGGCAAAAACGCTGTCTAAGGTATACGAAATTTTTTGTAGGATTTGTTTGAAACCACATTTTTTCCAGGTTTATAAACCAGAATTGGTACCTGTTTTCAACCAGATTTTGGCAGACAATTATCACATTTTATATATGTCATTTTGGCCTTTTTTTACCAATTTTTGGCTAACCAATTCAAACCAAATTTGCCATAAATGTATCAAAATATATACAAATTTATGTTTACATTTATAAGTCATTACATATACTACTACAAATGTACACATTAATTACACACTTTGAGCTCTATCATGTATTGACACCACTCCTCTTTGATTTCGTCCACTTGATCCTTTGTATAAGATGCACACTTGAATTCATCAAAGTACTACATAATAATATAACATATTTTGAATTAATTCCAACTATTTAATTATATGAGATATGTGTAAATATAAAAATAACTCATAAGTTAGAAATACATACATCGGTGGGAATCTCTAATCGGCCCAACATGAGAGTATCTCGCATAAACCTCAACATGAAATACCCGCAATCTATTTGATTACGTTGAAGAGGACACTACATATGAAAAAAAAATATGGATTATAAATCCTAAGTTTTATCAAGTGTAGTCATCACTAATATAATAAAAAACGCGGTAATTAAAAATATACCGCCACTTTAATCCATGTAATGGAGTTGGCGCCCCTCCTTGAGGTTTGGATAACTCGTTGGGCCCGAAAAGCTTGTAGGACGCTAATAAAATAAAAATGAAGCAATTAGAACAATTCACATAAACTAAGAAAAATTCTGAACATTCTCACTTACGTGTCAATTAGGACCTTCATATCCGGGTATGTTGTCCAATCATTTCCTAACGAGTCAAGATAATACACAATTTCTCGGATAGGATTGATTGCGAGCAACAACCAATGTCCACTGTAATGATTAGGCAAATGTTAGATGGTAACTTGGAAAATAATTATAATAGATGAATTTAGAATGAAATGCTAACCCGGTATTAAACGGTATAAAAAACAACTTCTCCGCATCTTTATTGTCCATGAGGATCCGAAGAACGTACTCCGTCACGGTATCCGGTCTACTTAACATTAAACTATAGTTGACGGTCGCGGGTGCTAAGAATCCGAATGACACGTCCAAACCATTGGGGCGCATCAATTTGTCATACAAAAACCTAATATAAAAACATCATTAACATAAAGTAAACATCATTAAAATAAGTTGTTTAATTAATAAAACAAAGTAGTCCGGATTTACCTAACATATGTATTGACAACGTTGACGCCGATTTCTTCACGACCAAAAACTTGCATGAAGTCCTCATTACCAATCATTTGTTCGTAATCAAAGCCGAAAATCCCTACCTCCATATGTATAGTCCGAACACCTCCGGTCGGTATATCGGTCATCTCTAGAAATGTCCTGAGGCACGACCTATACTTGGTGGTAGGGTTTTTCCTAGCTACGGACTTCTTAGCACCAGAACTTTGTACCCGTGCGGAGGCGTTGCTAACCTCCTTTTTTTGTTGTGCGGAGGCATTGCTAGCCTCATTTTCTTGAAGCTACATGTCATATAAATAGTTAGATCAAATTAAGAATGTAACAACTTCCATGAATATATGTCATATAATTGTATATTACCTCTTTTCTTGAAACCGTGGACTCGGTATGCCGTGGAATCGCACTATCTTTTGATTTGGATTTTGTGGGAGTCTATTTAACATAGGAAAATATGTAAGTAAAATTTTAAGCATAAATTTTAAACTTTGAATATACCAAGGAAGTTAACATAAGTTTTAATCATACCTCATATCCTACGCATATGAGGTTTGTCGGCCATGCAACAAACGAACCTACTGCTTCGTGCACCGTTGTTGCATCCGAATCATCGCTAGGATATGGTAATGCTGCATTCGGCTCAACTGCAATATCAACTGATACCTTCAAACATCCAGCAGGGAGCTCTCTAGTGTGGAGTAATACTCCGCTAACGTTATGCACTTTTCCCTTGCCAACCATCCGATAGTATGGTGACGACAAATACAGCTGACAATGGGAAATGCCCTAAAACCAATAATAACAAGAAATCGTTAATGTGTATATATGTCAAATACATAATTTAAGCAAATAGTTCAATTTAATCCAATTATATGTAATTACCTCTGGAATGTTCGGCTGAAAGGTACAGTTGATATTGTCTTTGTCCGAAGCATCTCTGTATACTGTTGAGGCGCTAGCCTCTCTTTCTCTCCTCAATGCATCAAGCTCAGCTTGCATGGCTTCCATTCTTGCATGAAGCTCCCGATTACTAGGAGCCTTTCCTTTTTTAATACTCAGGGAGGTCGGAGTGACTCCAAATCCCTTACCCCTCACCCGACCAGAATACTCAGGGACATCTAATGCCCAACCAAGTATGCTCCTAGTATCATCGGGAGATAAAGACTGAGATAGCTCCTCCTGAAAAATCAGATGAATACCGTACACTTGTCAAATATTTGTGTATAAAAATGTTATTCAAATAATGAAAAAATGTTATACTTACACATTTTTGGTATACGTGTAAAACTTCTTCTTGAGGAACTCCAGATTTGCCCACACGGGCTTCCTTCCACAAAACATGTGCAGGAAGAAATGTTTCTGAACTTTCCTCCTTCTACAGCTACACATTAAGTAATACAATTTGATCAGATAAAACTAATATATGATGAACAAATTTGTTATCGCAATTTAAAAATACTTACCATGGATTGTTCTAACCGTCCATATCCGACACGTCCTTTTCGGTACGGATATGCGGGACTTGATGCTCTTTCCCGATTTGTAGCACTTATTCTTTGAAAAACCGGGTCTTGTCTTTTGGATTTGAAAGCTTCCCATTCTTCAGCCGATATCAAACTTTCATATTTTTTGGGAAGCTCCGCATCCACAAAATTACCATCCGCATCCTTAAGGAACTTGGATGATAAAAATGTCCGAAACCCTCTTAGAAGCTTTTCGGCCAATTTCATACAAAAGCCTCTTCTTTCTTCTTCGATGTTAAAACATCTCTAAGAAAAACATACAGATTGATAGTTAGTATCGGTAATTGAAAAAACATAATTGATACCGTATAATTAAGGGCCAAATGATTGTACCTTTATCTCACTCCAAATTTTTTCTTTGGACTCATTCAGCTCTTTGTTTCTCCAATCATCACATGTAATGGGAATTTCATTCCTTACTAGTGCACCGATAAAACTAGTTAAGGTATGCCCATTAGGTTCTATAAGCTGTCCCTGGGTGCTCCAATAGACATCTAGTATGATGCCTCGAGATCTTCCTTGGACCACCCTTCTCATCACTATGATGCCTCTTCGAATTTTTTCTTCCGCGGATACTTTTTTAGGAACTTCCTCATGTTGGTCATCAGCCATGTCTAACCTGTAATAAACCAAGGAAACCATCAAATATCAAATATAACTTATAATCAAAGCAATTGAAAACAAAAAAATAAAGAAATCATGCATTATCATATATAACTTATAATCAAAGCAATTGAAAACAAAAAAATAAAGAAATCATGCATTATCAGATATAACTTATAATCAAAGCAATTGAAAACAAAAATATAATGAAATCATGCATTATCACATATAACTTATAATCAAAACAATTGAAAAAATAAAATAAAGAAACCATGGATAATTTACCTAAGTCACTAACATCTCTTTCTTTTCTTTGTTGGAATATTAATCACTTGTTTCTTAGCAATGCGTACGGATGAATTGATCCAAATTCCCTCATTATGATCGTTTCTTATATATGACTCATCCGATATAAGATCCTCAACTTCATCATTTCTATTCAACTCATTCCGTCTAATGCATGCCAAGTAAGATGTCTTGCATCGGTTTCACTACGAAACATGCGCCTAAATCTCGGAATTATCGGAAAATACCATAAGACTTTTGCGGGAGATAATCTTTTCTTATATCGAGACAAACCGCATTTAGGGCACTCAGTTAACGTTGCATATTCGTTACGAAACAAAATGCAATCGTTAGGAAAAGCATGTATCTTATCATAGCTCATGCCAATAGAGCACAACATTTTTTTTGCCTCATAGGTTCGATTAGGAAGAACATTATCATCCGGTAGCATTTCTCTCATAAGGGCCAACAACTCTGTGAAACTTTTATCCGACCATCCATTGCCCGCCTTTAAGTTGTACAACTTTAATACCGCAGAAAGTCTTGAGAATTTAGTGCAACCTTTGTACAACGGTTTCTCTGCATCGCTTACCATCCTCTCAAACATTTCAGGACAATCATGAAGATCTTCTTCCAGTGCTTCTACAATCTCTTCAACTCGATCACAATCATATGTTTCCGTGTCTTTGTCGTATGAAGCATAGGTCGTATTACTTTTTCCACTCGATTCAACATTCCCGTTAATTTTCTCACCATGAAATATCCAACACTGATAACTTTGATCAATTCCATGCCTCAGCAAATGCGATTTCAATCCATGTGCGTCAACCTTACCAATATAACAACAACGCAAGCAAGGACAATGCATTCGTCTGGGGTTTTCAGCGTGTTGAACAGCATACTTAACGAATTCCGCAACCCCACTCTCGTACTCTTTGGTCATTCGATCGGCACAGATCCATGTTTTATCCATGGTTTTCCTACTTAAAAAACGTATACATAACCAATGTTAATATAAACTTCAATAACGTATCCGATACGCCAATATACCAACTTTAATTACCTCATCACTTTCATTTTTTAAATTACAAGAATCAAACTTTTTCTATTACAATATACCTATAACTATACCTATAACTATATAAGAGTTCGTTCAATCATTTTATGGGAGAAATCTTTTGGCTAGATTTGCAGCCAGAAAGCAAACTGTTGTTGCTTTAGAATGAAATGTTAGTGGACCTGTCATGTCCTCCATGGATTCTATGAGGAACCACATTAGATTGCTAATGGTTGTTATCAAGGTGTATTAGCAGTTGGATCTATTTGTGGAATTCAAGATTTGAAGTTCCTTTGAAGAAAAAGAGAGAGTTATTCTCTATTGAAGTGGAGTTTCTTACACCTATCAACCATTAGACGAAAAGATTCAAGTCTTCAAAGAAGGATTGAGTGAAGATCGATCCACTATAATGATTGATTAAATTGTCAAATTGTGATTCTAGATTGTTTAATGATTGATTAATCCAAAAATAAATTAAATTGCTTGTTTGATCTATTAAAGGTTAATTAGCATATTACTTCTCATTATGTCCACATCATTGGTGTGTGTGTGTGTCAATTTGATCAAATCTTTGAATTGTTGTAGAATTGTTTTCAAAACAATTTTCACCATGAAAGCTTTCGCAAGTTACTCTGATTTTTAAAATATTATAAGGGATATTTTTTCTATTCAACATCCTTTGATACAATCAACACCATATTCAAACAAATAAAACTAAGTTGTTAGAAGTGTAGTTATATCAAAATGGAAGTTCTAAACTAATAAATGGAAGAGACAAAGTCCTTTAACGTGAAACAAAGTTTATTCAAAGTCCTTTAACGTGAAACATCTAATTACAAGTATCAAAGTTCAGAACATCTAAATACTGATATCACCATTAAGAAACACATTAACATAGCATGAAAAATCAGAACTTTTAAGAAACAAAAATCAGAACTGTTAACAAACAAAAATCAGAACTGATATCATAGCATGAAAAATCATAAATCAGAACAGTAGAAACAGAAGAAATGAAAAAATGAAAAAATGAACATACCTCAATGAAGAACAGTAGAAACGAATGATTCTTTAAACACTTTCAATGACTGAAACGAATGAAAGAAAACAATGTATTGAAGTTCGCGGTCGGCCGTAGGGTTTGTTCGAAGAAATGAAACAGAAGAAATGAAAAAATGAAAAAATGAACATACCTCAATGAAGAACAGTAGAAACTGGCGATTCTTTAAACACTTTCAATGACTGAAACGAATGAAGGAAAACAATCTATTGAAGTTCGCTGTAATGGCGTTCGTTCGCTGGTAGGGTTCGTTCGCTGGGAGGGAAAACAAAAAGAACAGAGAACGAAAATAGAAGTCTGAAATTTAATTTTAATAAGACCTTAGACAGCGCTTTTGAGGAAAGCACTTTCTAAGATATGCCTTAGACAACACTTTCCAAAAGCGCTTTCTAAACCCCCCCTTAGACAGCGCTTTTGGTTTTAAATTTTTTTTTAATTTAAAGACTTTAAACAGCGCTTTATCAAAAGCGCTGACTAAGGTATATATTTAAAAGCGCTTTCTAAAAGCGCTGTCTAAGGGGGGGTCTTAGACAGCGCTTTTAGAAAGCGCTGTCTAAGACCCCCCCTTAGACAGCGCTTTCATTATTTTTTTGGACCATTTTCCGTGTTTTATTTTAATTTTAACCTTAGATAGCGCTTTCTTTTAAAAGCGCTGTCTAAGGTGCGCTGTTAAAAAACGTTTTTGGCGTAGTGAAGTAAGAAATAGAGAAGTGTTTGTTTAAGTGGCGAAGAGTGAAGAGAAAAAAATCAAAACGAGATCTGAAGGTCCGTTGTAGATTTATCTGAAGGAAACTATGGCAGTGGCAGAGAGTGATGAGAAATTGCAGATTAGAGACATTAGGGTTTCAGTGTTTCACATGTTTAATAACAAATAATAATAAATTGAAAATAAACAACCTAAAAAGCTACGTAAGATAATATAGTGCCAAGTAGACTGTAAAGTATTAACAATTTAACATTTTTTTCTCAAAATTTAACAGAATGAATCAATTTTACTAACAAAATCATTTTAAGGGACTATTGAAGGTGAGAGAAGTGCAATAAATAGGGGGTTGAATTGCTTTCTACCTTTTTAAGTCTTTCACTTTTATCTTTTCTGCGTTTGAATGATTATCAAAGTCTATAAGGTAGATTCTGAATAGTGATGCGGAAGCATAACGAATAAGCATATCAGAGTCTGCAATACAGAAGCATAAACAATAAGGCAGAAGTAAAAGACACATCATATATTTGTTTACCCCCAAAATTGGTAAACAACCGTTGGTCCTCTGAAGATACCAAAAATACCCTCATTACTCGCAGGATCGACCAGATTGATCCTAGGACATGTGCTAAGAAAAAGGTTTTGATTTGGTATATCAAGTTTTTGGGAAAAAGGTCTTGAATCATTCAACAAGATTCATAAATTGTTTTTTAAAAGGAAAATAAAGTAAAAGACAAAGGCTTTCAAAATAAATCAAAATAAAGACAAGGCTTGGAATTTTAAAGGAAAGTAAAGGCAAGACTTGAAATTAAATGAAATTTAAAGGCAAGGCGAGGAATGTTAAATTGCTGGAAATGTAAAGGGGCTGAAATTGTAAAAGAAACGCAGTAAATTGTTGAAAGGGTAAATGACTTTGAAATGTAAATTGCTTTAAAATAAAGGCTTGTAAAGGATAAATGACTTCAAAAGTAAATGACTTGAAGATAAATTTGATATTGAAGATATATTGGTGGTGTTTCAATCACGTACATTCTCACTGAACTTGTTTCTCTACACGCGGATACTTTGAGTATACGGAGTTACTAGTACATATGATTTTCACACACTTATTCTAACACTAGACTAAGCTATTTATATACACGTGCAGCCGTGAGTTTACACCGATTTTTGGTAACGTAAACAACCATTATCCATTAATACTTTAGGACCGGATAAAAGTCCTTTTACAATGTTCGTTCAAGTCTCGCGATTTATGATATCAGATCATGCATTATTTAAGAACAAAATCATTGTTCTTATTAGTGTTAAAATTGTTTCCAACAATTTTTATAAAACAAGTTGTCTCATGACAACTTAAAAGAAATAACACTCAAATGAGCATTCAAAAGAAAGAAAAATAAAGGAAATGAAAAGAAATGTAGAATTGCAAAATGAAAAGGAAAATAAAGCACAAACGAAACAATTTTAAATTTAAGAGAATGTAAAGGGTGGATGGAATCCATCTTTGTTCATCCCTGAACCCGTTTTCCCTTGCGGCGTGGGTGTTACAAGACTTTCAAAAAATAGGATCCAACCTATAATACATAGTAATTACAACTATTTATAGAGAAAAGAAAATAACTCTCTACATCTAAGATTTTAACTAAATAACTTCCTTAATCTAAGATTGACACATGTCCCTTTGGATAACTTCTTTTAATAACTTCCGATAACTTCCGTGTAGGACTTGTTTGCTTGATTGATATGATGAATCAATATTTGACTCTTTGAATGAGTTTTTCGACTGCCTTTTTCGAATCTCTCTTTGAATGTCTTATAACATGCCATTTCTAGTTAAAAATAAAGCCTACCCTATTATCTATAGTACTAACTCGAATTCCTTCGACATCCATCAATTTGCTGCATATAATTCGGTTGACAATAAAAATAAAAATAATTTAATTTTATATATTAACAGAGGCCCCCCAGTATTTGTCTTTTGACTGAAAGGAAAATGATAAATGCTAAGTATTTATACAATGCACTCAAACTTGATAACTGCTTCACATGTTAGTCGAATTTCACAAAAAAGGTTTAGTCGAATTCCATTTAATATGGCTAATTTCGACAAATGATGTTCCTTTTCTCACTTCCATGTTTTCCACCTTAAAACAATATATATGTATTAAAGTGGGAAACACAAGATAGCAATTCGACCTCTAACACCAAGTCTTTCACAATACCATCAATTACATATTTGTGATATTAACGAGACCCCTCCCAAAATGTTGTTTCTCAAAGGAAATGGGAGGAATAACATTTTTAATCATGCTACCAATTCATAGAAAGCACATAACACCCTCTTTTGAAAACTTAACAAAATTTTGAAGATACTTTCGAGGTAACAAAACTGCTTTATTGAACCGCGTGGAAGCTGATAAGTCCCTTTCTGTAGGGTCACGTGTCGAGTGTACTATAAAAGGTAATAATTCTTTTCAAGAATTTATTGATAAGGGGGCAGATGGAGCACCCTCTTTTAATAATATAAGCACGGTCGATGGTCCTAGGAGAGAGAGGGGAAAAACCTTAAGATTTAAAAAGTTATGTGCTTTGAGTGAGCCTAGTAAAATAAAAAGAAGGAAGAACAATCAAAAAACGCCTTTATGTCAGGAAGGTGGTAACGAGTCCCAGATTCCTGGCACTAGCAGGAAAGTTCTTGTTTATCCATAAGAGTCTTCGTCTTTTAATTCTAGCCATATTCTTGAAAGGATTAGAAAGGAGAAATGAAGTTATGGTGAACATTCTGATGAGTCGGACATAGTTAGGAGAATCTTGAGAATGTTGGACAATTTAGGCTTTAATGTGGGTACTAAATTATGGAAGGCAATTTCGGGTTTAGGAGTGGTGGGGGTGCTTCGGAGAAAGGTCATATCCTTAGAATTGAAGAGTTAGAGAAAAAAGAGTTTGAAAAAAAAGGGAGAGGTAACGAGAATCAAAATTGTTCTAAATGATAGTAGGTTCTTTGAACATTATTGGGGGGAAGTAGTGCCAAGAGGAGGAGGATTTCTCATCTTCTTTCAAACGACAATGTTGATATTTTTCTTATTCAAGAAACTAAATTTCAGGTTTTATCCGACTCAATTGCTAGAAGTTTTTTGAAGAACGAGGTGATTGATTTTTCTTTTTCTAATTCGGTGGGGGCTTCAGGAGGTTTGTTAATCTTGTGGAAGGTATGGGTTTATGAAGTTTTGTGTAGTGTCAAAGGTCAAGACTTCTTGGGTATAAATATTAGATGGAATAACTTTTTATACTATATTGTGAACATCTATTCTCCTTGTGACTTGGCTTCCAAGCGGATTTTATGGTGTAGTTTGTAGGTTTTGAAGGAAACAAAGACGAACGGTGAATGGATTATAGGAGGGGATTTCAACACGGAAAAATGTAGTAATGAACGCAAGGGCTGTTCGGCAAGAAACCATGTTTCGGAAAATTGGGAATTCACGGATTTCATTCTTGAGAGTGATTTAATTGATGTTCCTTGTAGAGGAAAGAATTTTTTGTGGTATGGAGGAGGAGGTAAGGCTTGTAGTAGGATTGACCGCTTTCTTGTGGATAATGGCATTATCGGGAGATGGGGGTGGTGGCCCAATTTATTGGTTTACGAGATATTTCCGATCATTGCCTTATTTGGCTAGTGGTAGATAATTCTAATTAGGGCCCGAAACCTTTTAAAGTCAACAATGCATGGTTTGAGAATAAAGACTTCATTTTGTTTGTTGATCAAAAGTGGAACAAGTTGATTATTAGAGGTATAAGTGATTTTGTTCTTAAGGAGAAACTTTGTCTTCTAAAAGCAAGGTTAAAATGGTGGAATCATAATATTTTTGGGAAGATCGATTTGGAGTTAGAGGAAGAGGTGATCAAGTTAAATTTCGGTGATGACTTTGAGGAGGTTCTTGGTGATTTTATTTAGAGGATAAAAAGATGGCTACTAGTAAATTTTGGTTGAATTTAAAGATTAAGGAGAATATGTTGATCCAATAATCTAGATTGTAGTGGCTAAACGAAGGCGATTCTAATAGTCGATATTTTCACCGGGTTGTGAAAGAGAGGAGTAGGAGAAATCATATTGGTTCCTTTAATTCGGTCGGTGGTACGGTATCCGTGGAAGGGGTTAAAGAAGAGGTTTGGGAGCACTTTGCTTCCAAATTTGTGGAGGAGGATTTAGTTAGACCGGTGCTTGAGGGTTTAACTTTCAACTCTCTAGACCCAATAGGTAAGTCTTTGCTTGAAGCCCCCTTTTTAGAAGGGGAGATAAACGGGGCAATTTGGATTTGTGAGGGGTCAAAAAGTCCGGGACCCGATGGTTACACTTTAGAATTTATTAAGAAGTGTTGGCACATTTTGAAGGATGACTTCGTTAGGTGCTTTGAAGCTTTCCACTCCGGTTCTTTTTTCTCTAAAGCTTTCACGCCGTCCTTCTTAACTTTGGTTCCAAAATAATCTACGATAAAGTCTCGTGGAGTTTTCTTAAGTTCATGTTAAGGAATGAGCTTTTGGATTTTGCATCGAAGGAGGATAGGGAATGTTTGCTTTTTAAAGTGGATTTTGAAAAAGCCTACGATAAAGTCTCGTGGAGTTTTCTTAGGTTCATGTTAAGGAAGATGGGATTCGGAGAAATTTGGATGAGTTGGATAGAAGCCTTGATTTTTACTAGTAAGATGTCAGTTTTGGTGAATGGGAGTCCGACAAAGGGATTCGTGGTTGAAAGAGGTTTGAGACAAGGAGACCCATTTTCTCCTTTTCTCTTCGTTATTGTGGTGGAAGGCTTAAGAGGTATGGTGAAGAGGTCCGTGGAGAATGATAATTTCAAGGGTTTTCTTTTTAATAATGATAGTTTTGTAGATATTTTACAATTTGAGGATGATACCTTGTTGGTTGGAGATGGTAGTTGGAGGCATATTTGGGCGATTAAAACGGTCCTAAGGGGTTTTGAATTGGTTTCGGGTCTTGGAATTAATTTCCATAAAAGTAGGATTATAAGGGTTAACATTAACTCTAATAGGATGAATGCGACCTCTTGTTTCTTGGCTTGTAGAAAGGAGGAAAATCAATTTTCTTTCCTCGGTATTCCTATTGGTCATATTTCCAATAATTATTCGCTTTTGGTCAGGGTTAATTTCTAATTTGGAGAAGAGGTTAAATTGTTGGTCTAATCGCTTTCTAAGCTTTGGTGGTAGGTTGACCCTCTTGAAATCGGTTCTTTCAAGCTTATCCATTTTCATGCTTTCTTTCTATAAAGCCCTTCCTAAGGTTGTTAAGAAGATCACGTTTATTCAAAGTAATTTCCTACGGGGTAGTTCGGAGGAAAATAGACATATCCATTAGGTAAGTTGGGATTCGGTGTTCTTACTAATTGAAAAAGGTGGTTTAGGGCTTAGGTGGATTGATGATTTCAATGTGGCTCTCCTTCACAAATGGAGATGGAGGATTTTATCTGATAAAAACGGGCTTTGGTTTAAAGTGTTAAAAGCTAGATACGGTGATATCTCTTTGAAAATGGTGTCTTCTGAAGGTGTTTCCTATAATGGTAATTGTTCTTCGTGGTGGTGGAGAGAAATTCTCAAATTACGCTCTTATTTTTCGGAAGATGTTTTGGTACCAAGTTGCAAATTTATGGTTGGAAATGGATTTCAAACTTCCTTTTGGAATTCCTATTGGCTTGGTGATTTTTATATTAGGGATAAATTTCCGAATTTATACAATGCCTCTTGCCTAAAGGATGTTCCGATTGCGTGTATGGGGGGCTGGCATGATGATCGGTGGATTTGGGGGAGTTTAGGGATTCAGGAGGGTCTGGCAGGGGGACTCAATTTTCTGGTTTTACTGTTCCAGTTCAGGATGCTGCTGGTTTTGTTGTTTCAGGTCAGACTGTTAATATAGAAGTTGTGGTTTCTGTTCCAGGTCAGACTAAGGGTGTTGATGCCATGGTCCCTATTTCTGATACAACACATACGTATTGGCGGAATCCTCATTCTCATCATGTTCCAGGTTTGTCTGTGAGTGTTGATGTTGTGGACTCTATTTCTGCTACAAATCCTGTATATAGGCAGAATTCTGCTATTGTCATGCCTACGGCGTTCAACGTTTCTTCCGCAATGCAAAATGACAACCACCTTTTGGAGCTTGTTTATCAATCCGTGACACAAACAACAGGTTCTAGTTTAGTGCTGGATTTCAAATCGCTTCAGCGGCTGTTGTTGCCTTTTGTCTTGAACGACGGAGTCATCGATGGGGTTTCTTGGCTCAGTGATTCAAACGGGATTTTTCTGTATCAAGTTTCAGGTAATTAACTTCCCTTTTTCGGGTACCTTTTGGTCTGAATAATGCTTTCGACAAAGTCTTTTCTCTAGTGTTGAGGATGAAGGTGTTATTCAATGTGAGTGTTTTGTTTGGAGGAGTTTCTTAAATAGACTCCCTTCCAAGGTTTGTTTATCCAAAAGAGGGTGTGTTTTTCAAAACGGAGAATTAAATTGTATTCTTTGTTGCTCTTTGCCGGAGGCCATCAATCACTTATTTCTTTCTTGCGAAGTGGCTAAAATAGTTTGGGCGAAGATGGATGATTGGTTAGGTTTTGTTGGTTTTCAATCGAATAATTTGAAAGAGAGTTTTTTACTTTGGAGGAGGTTCGGGAAGCGGAAAGGGGTGAAGAAAGGGATGGAGGGAAGTGTTTGGACGACAACTTGTTGGTCCTTGTGGTTGCTTAGGAATGCTATTATCTTTAGGAATAATACGTGGAATGTGTCGGATGTGATTTGGAGTACAAAAGCTTTGATTTGGAGATGGTCGTTCATCGGGAACATTACTCGTCCCAATTGCAATTTTTATGAATTCATCAAAGATCCTCTTTTTTATTTGTCGTAATTTGCAATTGGAGTGTAATTTTCTTTGTCGAGCTTTATTTTCGTTTTTGTAAGCAGGTTTTCGAGAACCCTTAGTTTTCTAATCTAATATATATATATATATATATATATACTCACACAAAAGGGTCACTTGTCATGTGTATGAGTGTATTCTGATTAGGTGATATAAGTGGTTGTACTTACTCTGCATGCATTGTAAGTTACGATATATTTGTTGTATATATTGTTAGAATTAATGATACTATATATCAGATACAATTGATTGGTTTGTTACTACTATTACTACTATTCGTTCCATTTCAATTAAGATTTTTTACATACACAGAAAAATAATTAATGAATAAGAGAAATAATTAAGGTCGTCAAGAAAAGACATTTTCTGTACATATATTTAGAATTAAAGAGGTCATACAAGACTTATGTTTCCTACTTTCATTCAGTTTCAAGATAATGAACATTAAGCTTTTTTCAACTTTTATTTGAACCTTCCCCCAACTAACTGGCAGTATTAGATATGATCCTACCATCCAACTATAGAGGCTCATTTAATGGAATGTTAACAAACAACTAACTCAGCCACAATAACGGTGCTAAACACAGTTATTAGCCACCAATAATCTTGGAAATAATACAGCTAAAAGTCACTTATCTACCATTAAATATCCTCCATACTTGGTTATAGTATAAATAATGCAGGCTTGTGATAATTGTAACTCAAGCTAAGTCTTCAAACACTTCCACTTCTAAATAACTTTTGTTCATTTTTTTCAATCATGAGAAAGACTTTCTGCGTTTCTTTGTTGCTTCTAGTAACATTATTTTGTGCTACGTCTGCTGTAGCAAGAAATGATCCATCAGGTTTGTCATTTTCGTATATTTGGTAAAAAGGGTACAGAGAAATTTTTGGTATTTAAGTATATCACTTGAAAGAAATATATAATTTGTTGTCACTTGTGATAGTAACATGTTTAAATTTATGTAGGGAATGAGCTGAACACAGAAGGGAAGGTTGCAAATGAAGGGGTGACAAAGCCAAGTCTACAAGGACCCAATGAAGATGAAAAATTGATTGGATATTTTTATCTTAAACACAAACTCAAAGGATATTTTCACAAGAAACCTATTTATTATAAACCCATTCCAACCTATAAGCCGTTCCACAAACCAACCATTCTGGATAAACCTACCCCTTCTGTTGTTGAGCCACAATCATTTCTCAAGCATAAGCATTATTTCTTCAAAAAGCCTATTATTCCCATTGTTAAACCTGTTTATGTTCCCATTTACAAGTCTGTTCCAAAGGTCATTCCAATTGTTAAACCAATTCATTAATCAGCTTGAGAGGAAAACTATCCTTTCTCAAGTGTTTCATGGAAGTATACCATGGTTGAAAACTTAGGTGTTGAATTCCTAAAAGCTTTTACATAAAAATAACTTCACCTAGCAATATCTTAACACCATTTCAATCGTGTATTGTATCATCTATCCTATTTATCTTATGTAATTTTTACTTTTATTTTGAGATTTTATGTGTGTTTATGTTTTCACCTTAATAAATTTCTCAATTTGGCAATTGTCATTGATATTATCTTCTTTGTATATTTATTATTATTTATGATATTATTCTGTAAAACAAGAAATCAACAAAATTTAAATTTTAGTTCGTCTTTAACTATTTTTATCTACAGAAAACTAACATTTTTAATTATTTAGCTAATTAACACATCATTTCAACCGATATTTATTCTAAGTCTCTCAAAGATCAATTTTTCTTGTATTTAACATGAATTAGAGATTGATCAACTACCTCTTTTAGCATTATTGTAAGTAAAATTTCCTGCTTTGATCTCGAAATATTGAGACTTTCTCAAATCTAAAAAAGGTATATCCTTGTATTGTGGATTGTTTTCGTCAAAAACGAACTAAAATATGATGAAAAATTGAGTTTGTTGACCAAACACAAAATCATATTAGGTTTAACGAAAGAGAGAAAAGAAGAAAGAAGATGAATTAGAATATGTTAAAATTGTTTTACTATTCACTTAGGGTTAAAAGATTACAAGTGAATAACAACAATTAATCTTTCTTAACAACATGAGAGAAATAGTCTATTTATAAATTATACTAGTGCAAAGTGACAAATATAATTTTAAAATTTACACCCATTATATTGAAAACAGATGTAAATGTGCAAAATGACGAATATAATTTTAAAATTTACACTCATTATACCAAAAACAGGTGTAAATAAAAAACACAGTGGTTGGTTTGTAAATAAAATGTCATTTAAAATAATAGTACGCGACAATAGTCATCCTATTTTTTAAAAAGAGGATGTAAATTAAAAACATTAATATAATAATTAAAATCATTATTATACTAATATCTCTATTTATAGATGTTTAGAATTGGCAGAATTTTTGACCAACAAGAAATGTTGAATTCAGTTCAGGATGTCCTATCAGATGTTGGGACATTATCAAACAGAGTATAAGTAAATGAACTTAATTCAGGATGTCACACCAGATGTTGGGACATTATATCAGTTAATGAAATAAGTTCAGGTTACAGGATGTCACATCAGATGTTGTGACATTGTATCAGTAAATGAAGTAAGTTCAATTTTTCAGGATGTCCCAACAGATGTTGTGACATCTCAAACCTGCTACCAGAATTAATTAATGACTAACAGAACTGAGTAAATTAAGGAAAGTTATCTGGAATTAATTATGGATGGATAAAACAGAACAAGGCGCATCTGTAGGGAGTGTTGTTTTATGTCTTCAGCATAATCAAAAGAACTGAATCACCTAGAATCTAGGAAATAACAAACCCTAATTCAAGGTGGAAGCAGCATGCGTTTCAGGATTGGATAAACCTATAGAAAGCCCAAAATCCAAACACCTATTTAAGCAACAGAAACTCTCAGAATAGAGTACGAATTTCAGAAGACAAAATAGGGTGTTTTTTGTTTTAATAGCAGGTTGTTTTTATTGTACCACTTTATGAGCTTTTAAGCAAAAGTGTATTTGTGTCTTGATTGAAACTGTGAAGTAAGATCAAACTGTTTTTTGTTTGAAGTATGACTTCAATTTTATTAAACTTGTAAACAAGATCACTGTGTGATTGAGGGGGAGTGAGTTGGTACTCATATCTAAGTTGTGTCTTAGGTAGAAATTGCATTGGGTAGATATTAAGTGAAAGATTAAACTGGATGGTTTAAGTCTAGAATTAATATTACTTATAGTGGATTTCCTCCTGGCTTGGTAGCCTCCAGATGTAAGTGTGGTTATACACTGAACTGGGTTAACAAATTCCTGTGTTGTTTAATTTTCTTGCACTTTAAGTTTTAGTTAAGTCTTCAAGTGTTTAAACATCTCATTCGACATCTCATACCTGATCACAGAATTTCAATTGGCATCAGAGCAGGCACCCTGCCTGTTTATACTGGGTGAGATCTAGGGACTGCAAATTCTGGAAACATGGACAGAGATGTAGGATCAGTAAATAGACCACCTATATTGGATGGATCTAATTATGACTACTGGAAGCCAAGAATGATTGCATTCTTAAGATCACTTGACAATAGGGCCTGGAAAGCAGTCAACAATGGATGGGAACACCCTGTCCAAGACACCAAAGATGGAGCAAAAGTGTTGAAACCTGAAGAAGAATGGAGTAAGGAGGAAGAAGATTCAGCACTTGGCAACTCCAAGGCCTTAAATGCTTTATTCAATGGCATTGATAGAAACATCTTTAGACTTGTGCATCACTGTGAGCTGGTCAAATATGTTTGGGACACTCTCAAAACAACTCATGAAGGAACATCAAAGGTGAAGATGTTAAGACTTCAACTTCTCACCACCAAGTTTGAAAACTTGAGAATGAAGGAAGATGAGACAATTCATGAATTCTACATGAACATCTTAGAAATAGCCAATACTTCTGGAGCTTTGGGAGAAAAGATGACTGATGAAAAACTTGTAAGAAAGATTCTCAGATCTTTACCAAAAAGATTTGACATGAAGGTCACAGCAATAGAAGAAGCTCAAGACATATGCACAATGAAAGTTGAAGAGCTCATTGGTTCCCTTCAAACTTTTGAGATGGGAATGAATGACACAATTGTAAAGAAGAACAAAAGCATAGCCTTGATGTCAAATACTGATAAAGAAGAAGAAAATGATGAATCAGAAACTGATGAAAACTTATCAGAAAACATTGCTATGCTTGGAAGACAATTCAAAAAGATTCTCAGAAAGATGGAAGACAAGTCCAGACCAAGTGGAAGATACACAAACTCTTCTGAGAACAAAAGACCTTATGATAGAAGGTCAAATTATGATGAAAAGACCAGTCAAGAAAAAGGGATTAAATGCCATGGATGTGAAGGATATGGACACATCAGGAATGAATGTCCTACCTATTTAAAAAGGCAAAAGAAAGGTCTCTCTGTAACCTGGTCTGATGAAGACTCAGAAGGTGATTCAGAAGAAGAATCAGCTAAGCATATCACTGCTCTAGCTGGATTATGTGAATCTGAAAGTGAATCTAGTGATGGGGAGCTTACTTTTGAAGAGCTTGAGCAATCATACAGAGAACTAGTCAAAAGAAGCACTGAAATATGCAAGGAAAGTATAAAGCTAAAGAAGCAGATTGAGGCACTAAAGTATGAAAAAAAAGTGATCTAGAGATCATTGACACCTTGAAAAGTGAAGTAAGTCTTCTCAACTCCAAGTTGGAACATATGTTCAAATCTGTTAGAATGCTGAATAGTAGCTCAAGCACACTGGATGTTATTCTCAACAATAATAAGCATTCAGGGGATAAAAGTGTACTGGGATTTAACAAAGTTCATAAGGTTGAAGCTAGCTCTAGCAAAACTACTTCAAAGTCCATACAGTCAAACAAGATGTCCCAACAGATGCTTCAACATTATGAAAAGAACACAAAGTCAAACATAATGTTCCAACAGATGTCTCAACATCCGGAAAAGAACATAATGAAGAAGAAGTATCAAAGATGGAGATGTCATCATTGTGGAAGATTTGGATATATCAAACCTCATTGCTACAAGTTGCATGGATATCCAAATCATATGTATCAGCAACCTCCTAAGCAGAAGATAGAGGTTACCAAGAAAGTGCTGCATAGACATCAACATCAAAGAGATCAGCAACCCCCTAAGCAGAAGACAGAGGTCATCAAGAAGGTATGGGTACCAAAAGCTAGTCTTCATGCTGATCAAAGCTACATGCCCAAGAACAAGATCAACAAACAACCTTGGAGCTCTACTGATGAACAATGCACAGGGCAGAGGTATCAAAAGAAATCTCAATACAAATGGTCAAAGAAAGGTGTTGCATATATAGCTCATACATCACTAAGAGTATCAGCTAAAGAAGACTGGTACTTTGACAGTGGATGTTCAAGACACATGACTGGATTGAAGAATCTGCTAGTAGACTTAAAGTCATATTCATCCAGATATGTAACCTTTGGAGATGGAGCTAAAGGAGAAATCAAGGGAGTTGGGACCTTGGACTGTCCAGATGTACCAAGACTAGATGATGTCCTGCTGGTAAAAGGTTTAACTGCTAACCTGATCAGCATAAGTCAATTATGTGATCAAGGGTACAGTGTAAACTTTACCAAAACTGAATGCATAGTGTCTAACAAAGAACAAAAGATTGTCATGAGAGGTGCCAGATCTAAAGACAACTGCTACATGTGGGAACCCCAAGACTTCAGTCTCACTTCAACTTGTTCTTTAGCTAAAGAAGAAGAAGTGAAACTATGGCACCAAAGACTAGGTCATCTTCACTTCAGAGGCATAAAGAAAATCATATCTATGGAAGCTGTGAGAGGTATTCCTAAACTGAAGATTGATGATGGAAAAATATGTGGTGAATGTCAAATAGGCAAGCAAACCAAGATGTCCCATCCAAAGCTTCAACATCTGACAACTTCCAAAGTTTTGGAATTATTGCATATGGATCTTATGGGACCTATGCAGGTTGAGAGCCTTGGTGGTAAGAGGTATGCCTATGTGGTGGTTGATGACTTTTCAAGGTATACATGGATAGATTTTATCAAAGAGAAGTCTGATGTATTTGATGTATTCAAAGATTTATGCCAAAGAATACAAAGAGAAAAAGCCAGCTGTGTGGTCAGAATAAGAAGTGACCATGGAAAGGAGTTTGAGAATAAAAAATTCTTAGATTTCTGTTCTTCAGAAGGAATAAATCATGAATACTCTTCACCAATCACTCCTCAACAGAATGGTATTGTTGAAAGAAAGAATAGAACTATTCAAGAATCAGCAAGAGCTATGATCCATGCTAAAAAGTTACCTTTGTATTTCTGGGCTGAAGCTATGAACACAGCTTGTTACATCCATAATAGAGTCACTCTAAGGAAAGGAACTTTGTCCACAATCTATGAAGTCTGGAAGGGCAGAAAACCCATAGTTAAGTACTTCCATGTGTTTGGAAGTAACTGTTATATTCTAGCTGATAGGGAGTAAAGAAGAAAAATGGATCCTAAAAGTGATGAAGGGATTTTTCTTGGATACTCTATAAACAGCAGAGCATATAGAGTATTTAACTCTAGAACCAAGGTTACCATGGAGTCCATAAATGTGATAATTGATGATGCTCCTACAGATGTTACAGAAGATGTTGGAACATCTGCTGACAGCAAAACTGAAGCTGAAGAAAAGAGTGATCATTCTGACTTCACTCAAACTGATGCAAGGACAGAACAATCCAGCAAACCTCCCTCCATCAGAATCCAGAAGGATCATCCCAAAGATCTGATAATTGGGGATCCCAACAGAGGTGTAAGCACTAGATCAAGAGAAGTGATTTCAGGTTCCTGTCTTGTCTCAAAAATAGAACCTAAAAACATCAAGGAAGCTCTTACTGATGAGTACTGGATTTGTGCTATGCAAGATGAATTAGGTCAATTCACAAGGAATGAAGTGTGGAATCTTGTTCCTAGACCTGATGACATTAATGTGATTGGAACTAAATGGGTGTATAAGAACAAGTCAAATGAGCAAGGAGTTGTTACAAAGAACAAAGCTAGACTTGTAGCCCAAGGATACACACAAATTGAAGGAGTAGACTTTGATGAAACCTTTGCACCAGTAGCAAGGCTTGAATCAATCAGACTACTTTTGGGAATTGCTTGTATCTTAAAGTTCAAGCTATTTCAAATGGATGTGAAAAGTGCCTTTCTAAATGGATATCTTAATGAAGAAGTATATGTAGAACAGCCTAAAGGATTTGTTGATCCAAGCTGTCCAAATCATGTATACAAACTAAAGAAGGCTCTTTATGGTCTGAAGCAAGCTCCAAGAGCATGGTATGAAAGGCTGACTACTTTTCTTATCAAGCAAGGGTACAGAAAAGGTGGAATAGACAAAACCTTGTTTGTTAAAGATGAAGAAGGAAATGTCATGATTGCTCAAATATATGTAGATGACATTGTTTTTGGTGGAATGTCAGACAGGATGGTTAAACATTTTGTAAATCAGATGGAATCTGAATTTGAAATGAGCCTAGTAGGAGAATTAACCTACTTTCTTGGACTGCAAATAAAGCAAATGGAAGACTCCATGTTCATTTCCCAAAGCAAGTATGCTAAGAACATAGTCAAGAAATTTGGGATGGACAATGCTACTCATAAGAGAACTCCTGCCCCCACACATTTAAAGCTGACTAAAGATGACAAGGGTGAGAATGTAGACCAAAGCCTATACAGAAGTATGATTGGAAGCTTGTTATATTTGACTGCTAGCAGACCAGACATAGCATTTGCAGTAGGTGTATGTGCAAGATATCAAGCTGATCCAAAAGTTAGTCATCTAAATCAAGTCAAGAGAATTCTGAAATATGTTAATGGTACTTGTGACTATGGCATAATGTACTTTCATGGATGCAAACCAATTCTCACTGGCTTCTATGATGCTGATTGGGCTGGAAGTGCTGATGACAGAAAAAGCTCTTCAGGAGGATGCTTCTTTCTAGGAAACAATTTGATTTCTTGGTTCAGTAAGAAACAAAATTGTGTATCCTTATCTACTGCTGAAGCTGAATATATTGCAGCTGGAAGCAGTTGTTCACAGTTGGTTTGGATGAAGAAAATGCTCACTAAGTACAATGTCCCACAAGATGTCATGACATTGTACTGTGACAACTTAAGTGCTATTAACATATCAAAGAATCCTATCCAACATAGCAGGACCAAACATATTGATATCAGGCATCATTTCATCAGAGATCTTGTGGAAGAGAAAGTGATTTCATTGGAACATGTAGCTACAAATCTGCAATTGGCTGATATATTTACTAAAGCCTTGGATGCTACCCAATTTGAAAACCTAAGGGGTAAATTGGGAATCTGCTTATGTGAAACTTAGCAGTTATGGAAATGTGCCAACATGTCATATGACATCGTGTGGCATGATCACCAGATGGCAACACCAGTCTGGTCAAGCACCTTATGTATTCCATTCCTAGAAATTCTCCAAGTAACGGCTCTTATAAGAATATCAGCTCACGTTCAGCTATTCATCTTCTCATCTTTCTCTCACAACAATTTGCTTGCTATAGCTAACTTTCAGAGATCATCAAACTCAACCAATCTCAATCTTCACCACACTCTAAAAATGGCTCAACACCAAAACCCTAACATCTCTGAAGAAATCCTCAACAAGGAAGATGTGGTGCATGAAACCCCCATTTCTGTGGTACCCATGGATTCAACTCCAATGGACGAAATCAGAGGAAGTGTTCCTCTTGCTCAAAAGCCAAGAACCCCTACTGTGAAAAGGGCAAAGGACCCTGTTTTCAGCAAGGCCAAAGGCATGCCTTCATCATCAAACACCACTCCAAAAGCTTATGTATATGTGGATGATTCCATAAAGGAGCTGGTAAACAGGATCTTATCTGAGCAAAGAGTGGTAAGTGGTATATCTATCCCTCTGAACACCATGCCAGCTCCACAAGAAGATCAACAAACTCAGGCTGAAAAGGATACTCCTGCTCAACAGGATGTCCCAATAGATGTTGAAACATCTGAAGACCAGCAAAAGGTCTCATCTGATACTGCTGATGATACATCTGAGGACCAGCACAAGGCCTCCACTGAAGATAAAACCTTTGTTGATCCACCAGCTGAAGAGGAGACTGCTCAACCTCCTCCTGTTGTGAACATAGAGCATGATTCTGATACAGAAATCATTGCTTCTGTCAACCCTAGCATAGCCAAAAGGCTTAGAACCAGGAAGGAAAAGAAGAATGCAGGACATGCAACTCCTGAGAAGAAGCAAGCTACAGCAAAGAAGGACAAAGCTAAAGTTGTCTTTGGTCCTACAAAACAATGGAGCAAGGTGCAAACACAAAAGAGGAAAGCTGTCACTCCTCCAGATTCAGATGTTGAAGAGGATGTCCCAACATCTCCACCAAAGAAGAAACCAGCACCCTCAAGGTCATCAACTGTTGTTCCAGAAGCTCCTTTGGACAACATATCCTTCCATCATGTTTCAAGTGTGAATAGATGGAAGTTTGTTTATCAAAGAAGGGTAGCACTTGAAAGAGAGCTGAGCAGTAATGCACTTGAGTGCACAGAGGTAATTGATCTCATCTCTTCTGCTGGCCTTTTCAAAACTGTCTCCAACTTCTCTCCTTGCTATGAGCTGCTAGTCAAGGAATTCATAGTCAACCTCCAAGAAGATTGTGCTGATGGTAAGTCTGCTGACTTTAGAAAAGTATATGTAAGAGGGAGGTGTGTAGAATTCTCTCCTAGGGTTATCAACCACTACCTTGGAAGAGAATCTGATGGTCCAAATGAGTTAGGGAAGACTGATAACCAGGTCTGCAAGGTTATCACTGCTAATCAGATCAAGACTTGGCCAGTCAAGGGGAAGCTATCTGTTAGCATGCTGACAAGGAAGTATGCCATGCTGCATAGGATTGGCACTGCAAACTGGGTCCCTACCAACCATACCTCCTCAATAGCAACTGGATTGGGCAGGTTCATATATGTTGTAGGCACCCAAACAAAGCTGGATTATGGGGCTTATATATTTGATCAGACATTGAAGCATGCTGGATCATCTGCAACTAAGCTGCCAATTGCCTTCCCTTCCCTGCTGTGTGGAATTATACTTAGTCAATATCCAGGTATCCTCACTGAGAAGGACTCCATTTGCAAAAGAGAAAGCCCTCTGGCCTTCCACTACAAGTTGTTCTTGAGTCATCATGCAGCTGATGTTGAAGCTCCCTCTGGGACATCTGCTGGTCCTTCAAAGGCAAAGTCTCCAATCTCCAAAGCTGCCTTGATTGCTGAGCTGAAGATCACTTGCAAAGAACTGGATGCAAGGAAGCAGAAGCTTGAGGAGATTATTCAAAGGCTGGAGCTTGATGAAAGTGCTCAGAAAACTGTTGCTTCTGATGAGGAAACTGAGGAAGAGGAAGAAACTGATTATGAGGAGTCTGAGTGAAACCTGTATGTGAGGATTATGTAATGACTGCTTCTGCATTGTAATTAGTAACTTTGGCCCCAAATTTATGTCTAACAAGGGGGAGAACTGAACAACAACAACAATGTATGATGCTGATTACTGATTAATGAAAAACTTATGTTTGCTTCTGAAATAAAATTGTGATTTTAATGAAAAATTTCTGTTGCAACAAGTCTGAACAAATGTAGAATTGAGGGGGAGTAAACACTCACATGACTCAACAGAAAAGAACTTCTGCTGCACTCTGATAACCAGAAAAGTATGTTAGCCAAAAATTAGCCAAAGGGGGAGTTTGTAGATGTTTAGAATTGGCAGAATTTTTGACCAACAAGAAATGTTGAATTCAGTTCAGGATGTCCTATCAGATGTTGGGACATTATCAAACAGAGTATAAGTAAATGAACTTAATTCAGGATGTCACACCAGATGTTGGGACATTATATCAGTTAATGAAATAAGTTTAGGTTACAGGATGTCACATCAGATGTTGTGACATTGTATCAGTAAATGAAGTAAGTTCAATTTTTCAGGATGTCCCAACAGATGTTGTGACATCTCAAACCTGCTACCAGAATTAATTAATGACTAACAGAACTGAGTAAATTAAGGAAAGTTATCTGGAATTAATTATGGAGGGATAAAACAGAACAAGGCGCATCTGTAGGGAGTGTTGTTTTATGTCTTCAGCATAATCAGAAGAACTGAATCACCTAGAATCTAGGAAATAACAAACCCTAATTCAAGGTGGAAGCAGCATGCGTTTCAGGATTGGATAAACCTACAGAAAGCCCAAAATCCAAACACCTATTTAAGCAACAGAAACTCTCAGAATAGAGTACGAATTTCAGAAGACAAAATAGGGTGTTTTGTGTTTTAATAGCAGGTTGTTTTTATTGTACCACTTTATGAGCTTTTAAGCAAAAGTGTATTTGTGTCTTGATTGAAACTGTGAAGTAAGATCAAGCTGTTTTTTGTTTGAAGTATGACTTCAATTTTATTAAACTTGTAAACAAGATCACTGTGTGATTGAGGGGGAGTGAGTTGGTACTCATATCTAAGTTGTGTCTTAGGTAGAAATTGCATTGGGTAGATATTAAGTGAAAGATTAAACTGGGTGGTTTAAGTCTAGAATTAATATTACTTATAGTGGATTTCCTCCTGGCTTTGTAGCCTCCAGATGTAAGTGTGGTTATACACTGAACTGGGTTAACAAATTCCTGTGTTGTTTAATTTTCTTGCACTTTAAGTTTTAGTTAAGTCTTCAAGTGTTTAAACATCTCATTCGACATCTCATACCTGATCACAGAATTTCACTATTACTCTCATTAAATGAAAAACGGGTGTAAATTAATATTAAATGAAAAATAATTTTATGTTTTAGTTACTCAAAATATTTATGTTAAACATATTAATAAATTAAAAGGTGTAAATTAATTAACTTTATAGTGTAAATAAAATAATAAGGAAATTACTTATGAATATCAAATCTTTCAGGATCGATTAAAACTCATTCAAACCCCATTTCTCTCTAAACCCTTTTTTCTCTTCATCGTGAGAAATCCATATCTATATAAACTTTTTCCCTTTGTCTTATCATCATCTTCGTCTCTTTCACTACTACAATTTTTAAATATAATAGCACCAAATTAAAAGCATTTTTTAATAAAGTGCTTTTAAAAATCTTGCACATAAGCTTATGATAGTGATTTCTATTCAAGTGCTATTATAAGGTGATACCTATAATAACACTTCTTTTAAAATCGCTATTATATCTTGCTTACGAAAAAAATTGATCAGGTTTGTAATGATTTTTTTGATGCTCTTGACTGATCTTATCCTTGACTCATGAAATCTCAATTTCAAGTCTTAGCAAAAATCTGATTTTCCAAAATAGTTGTGACATGGTGTGTTTGACAAGAGATTTTTTCATGCTCAAGCAAGACCTTTTCATGCCAATTGGTTCTTTTAATTGTTGGTAACATTAGTATTTTCATAAGGATCTGAATCAGCTTGGAGCTATGTGAAAAAGTCTCCAAGTTTTAATGTTTTGACTGATTTTGTACTTGGCATATTTTGTCTAAGTGTTGAAATTTCCAATTTTTTCTTGATTTTGATCAATCTTAAACTTAAAACTTGATGCTTGGATCACAAGTTACGATGCTTGAAAGTAGGGTACATGCACACTTTTTTCCATAACTTAGAAAAATTTCCAAATTTTCTAAGTTAGCCCCTTTTACAAGTTATCTCCAAATTATTGATTTTTTTTTGTGATCAAATGCATTCATGGAACATATATTCTTGAAATATAGGTCATGTGATCATTTTTGGTCAAAAAGTTAAACTTTGACTTTTTGGTCCAGATGAAAATTACACTGGATACCCCTGATTTTTGATATTTTGACTGAGAATTCTCTGAGGTATTTTGAACTTGTGAATGGACTTCCATGATTTATATGAGCTAGTTAGACCATTCCTTATGGTATTGGCTTATGTCCAATTAAGAATTTCAACTTCGGGTTCCCCGATCAGTCAATATCCTAATTGGGCACTACAAAACCCTAATTTTGGGATTCCTGACTCTGCATCCTCTGACCTTGATTCAAACTTGTAGATGGTCTATTAGGGTTATATTAAATTCCTTGGATGGCATGTGGATTTCTTGTCTCATTTTCCTAGGAAAGGATCCTTTTGGAGGGCACAGGCGATTGAAAACCCTGATTTGTGACACTAAGGCCTCGGGGCTCAGATCACTGAAAATTTGTGCAATCTTTGCATGCATTCTCACCAGTTGAGATTCCTTGATCCTTTGAGTATGTTTGAAAGGTTGAAAATATTAGGAATTTATGATTGATATTTTTCCTGAATCCCCCGAATGACTCAGGAATCCTGATTTACTATGTGGATGTGACCCGGTAAACTTCAACATTGTTCATTGAACTGATGGGTGTGTGGACATCTTAGGATCAAAATTTAGGGTATGACACATAGTCTCAAAAAATTAAAAAAAAATCTCAAAATTCCTATTTTACTTAATTAGATAAAATTGTGTTTTTATATTTTTCTGAATTTATTTTAATCATATTACTCATATATTTTTTTTTCAAAATGATGATAGACCTTTCACCCTGAGTATTTAAAACATTGTGATTATAGGTAGCATTTTTCACTTATTTTTTCAAAATATTGACAGACCTTTCACCATGGGTATTTAAAAAAATTGTGATCATAGGTAGCGTCTGGTCATGGGTTCAAGTCCCAACACCAACATTTTTGGTTTTTTAGTTATATTTTCCATTCATAGCACCAATGTTATAAGTGGCGTGCTTATTGAGTTTATTCACTGTCCTTAAACATATCATGGTTGTCCATTTAGTGATTATCAACGGCCATGACACAAATATTAGTGATCCGTGTGAAACTTAATACTTAGACGAATTACATCTTCTACCTCCAAACATCATCTTTCATTTATGATACTCAATTTCTCCACTAAACCAAATTTCAGAAAAAATTTCAGAACTACATCATCTCTTCTACAACTTCAATGAGACAAGGAAAGTATGAATTCGAGTTAGCAATGTTAGTTGTTAGTGTTCTTTTTTAATTATTGTTGTTCTGGTTATTATTATTATTGTTGTTGTTGTTTTTCTTCTTCTTCTTTTTATTGTTGTTGTTCTTATTATTGTTCTTGTTGTTGTTCTTGATGTTCTTGTTGTTATTCTTGTTATAATACTGCAATTTTGTTTATTTTATTAAAAGACATACAACAACTATTATTTAAAAATAAATGTGATTATAGATAGTTCTACACAACAACGGATATTTAAAATAAATGTGATTATGTGTAGCACTTTTTCCAGTTTATTACAATGGTTAGTGGATCGTGATTGTAAGTATCATATATTGAATGACACTCTACATAATAATGCCTAGGCCCACATGATTATATATATTTTCGTATCATTATTAAATGGGTTTGCCGTAGTAGTTCTTTGGCAGCTTTGACATATACAATAGCGGTTTGTCGTTGAGCGAAAGATCCAATGACTTTAGATGCCATCATTGATCATGAATCTCTTGTATATGTTAAAAAAAGGTTGAAATTCAAGGAGAAAGATTGAGAAATGGGGATCTAAAAATCTAAGGAAAGAGATCCAGATTTTAGGTTGAATGAGGTATGATATAAGGATATCGAGAGATTGAGATCTTAAGCTCTTGGAGAAGAGATCTAGTTTTTTAGTCAAAAGAGATTTGATATATGAGACCGAGAAATGGATATTTGAACGTAAAGATTCACGAGAATTATATTTTTATTCCCACATATATGAAAATTGTTCCTTGGGGGAACCAAAATTGGTCGGTGAACAAAGTAACAGAGATTTTTATGGCGGACCTGAGCTTCCTATATGGTGGAAAGGAGGACGACCTACAAGGTTAGCACTCCAACGCCCAAGGAAGTAAGAGAGTGAAAAGTAATGTGTTAAATATAATGGATTTTAATACATAAGAAATGGTGTCATTCCTTTTAAATAGCATAAGTTGTTAACAACCAAAAGCGTGGAGTGAGGTGGGGATCATGCTCAACCTTCATATTGATTTGGGCGGCCAACAAAGCTCGTTTGGGCGAAATCGTTTAATTCTAGGGAAGATAATGTTTATCTTTTATACGCGCTCTACCACTTAGGCTTTACCATTGGACTTTTTAGGTTGCCCAAAACAAATTTTAATACCTGGGATGTTGTAAAAAAATGGTCCTTTTATTCCCACATATCTAGTTCATATTTTTGTAAAAAAAAATCTAGAGAAATATACACCAAAAAAGTATAAGGAAAAGGTGCATCACAATTTGAAGGAAAAAACTATTATCACTTCTACTCTCGGTATTTATGAATTATTTCGTCTTTCACATCGTGAATCAACTAAGAAATGGGGGACATTGTTCAAGTTACCCATGAAGGTACAACCAATGTAAAATGGGATAGAATTAACATATTGATCCATGAGTATGGGTTAGTTAGAATGAAACATAAGGAAAACATCCAGGACATGGAAAAATGATTCATTCACATTGTGAATCACTAGAAAATTCTAGAAATTTTTTTTCTAAATGAATGTTTGATTAACAAAATCCCTAGAGGCCTAAACCTTTTTGACAACCTAAAGTCATTATGATTTCAAAAATATAGGAACTTTTCTTCTATGGATTTGACTCCATTGTTTGTATAATTATGGGCGTACAAAATATAATTAAAAAGGCT
Source organism: Lathyrus aphaca (assembly GCA_963966055.1). Taxonomy (NCBI): domain Eukaryota; kingdom Viridiplantae; phylum Streptophyta; class Magnoliopsida; order Fabales; family Fabaceae; genus Lathyrus; species Lathyrus aphaca. The sequence goes on along the minus strand of OZ014522.1, from coordinate 133,273,112 downwards.
AGCTAAAGATGAAGCAGACAACAACAAAAAAAGAAAACACTTTCTCTCCATGTTAGAGAAGGAAATGTTTCAAAAGCTGGTGAAGATATAATTCGGTTAACATGAAAAGCAACAACACTTTAAACACAAAAATGAAGGAAAATATTTATTTTTGCCAACTTTATGCCAAATTTGAAAAGAAATGTCATATAGAAGTTGAGTTTCCCTCAAAAATAGAAAACAACTGAAAATTTCAATAAACCTAAAAAAGAGGAACACATAGTTTAGGATTATAATGATCTGGACTCTTCAAATGAAATAGAAAATAAGGAAGAAACAAACAACTTTCTTATGGAAAACATAAAGATAATAAGGTAAACTGTTAGAAATCGGGTTTGATAATCTAGGATATCTTCGAAGAATCGTGTTCGTACACTTTCCGAACAAAGTATTTCGACCCTTTTCTTGCATGGGTTCACGAAATCTTTGTGGGGATAATTCTTTGAAGAACGAATTGTTTCTGGAAAAAGAAAATCGTTCAGAATGTAGAAGGTTTTCTGTTTTGTTTTGTGTTCACAAAATGAGGCCAAATGACTCCTGATATAGGAGATCAATAATTCAAAACGAAAAGACACACCTGTTCGGAAAATGGTTATGTCTGTAGGGAAAGGGTTCAAACGTTCAAACGAAAATTTCGAACAGGGCGCTGCCCCGCACCCCGCCCGCTCAAACGAAGCCCCAGCCAAGGGCTCTGCCCCTTGGAACCCCACGGGGCGCTGCCCCGCACCCCGCCAGGGGCTTCGCCCCTTGGAACCCCGTTTGAATTATTCGCATTCAATTATATGTTGGCTCGACGAGCGTGCACTCCGCACTATCCTAACTCGTTTCCAAGTTTTAACGCACAATTGCATTGGCCTGTAGTAAATCACATTACTACTAAAATACATTGATGATACTAAAATCACCAACATAAACAATATGATGGGTGGAATCTTGGTGGCTAACGATACTATAGAATTTGCGATAAGGATGAAGAGACAATGCCTTATGTTTAAAGTAGACTTTTCCCAAGCTTATGATTGCATGGACTGGGTGTTCCTGTTAAGTATGCTATCATCTATGGGATTTGGAAACATTTGGATCATGTGGATCAAAGGGTTTGTGTGCAATAGTCATATGTCGATCCTTATTAACGGAAGCTCATCCAAAGATTTCAAGGCTACCAGTGGGTTAAAGCAAAGTGATATGTTGTCCCCTTTACTGTTTGAGATTGTCGTGGAAGGGCTGGCTAGAATGGTGAAGAGAGCTTGTGATTCGCAAATTCTTTCAGCTCTTTATTAGTGATGGATCGTTTTCCAATATTTGGGCCTTTAAAGCAATTTTGTAAGGGTTTGAGCTTATTTCCGGGTTGAAGATAAATTTTTCTAAGAGTAGAATTTTTGGAGTGGGAATTGAAGATGAGTCTCTTATGGCAACTGAGCAGTTTCTCTATTGCAAGTCAGGTTCAATGTCTTTCAAATTTCTTGGTCTTCTCGTTGGTGGAAATCAAAGAAGGCTCGCTTTTTGGAAGCATATGCTTTCTTGTCTTAGAGCTAGATTATCTAGTTGGGTGGGGAAGAACTTATCAATCGGCGAAAGGGTTACTCTTATAAATTTTGTGTTATCGAATATGCCTATTCATTACATGGCATTTTACAAGGTACTTGGCATACGTCATATTGGCTTGTTTAATAAAGCCCTCCTTATGAAGTGGATGTGGAAGTTCCTCAATCATGGCATGGAATTATGGAGGCCTATTTTGGTGAGTAGATACAATAATTTGGTCATCAAACTGCAGGAATATAGCAACTCTATGAGGGGCAGGTATGATTCAAATTGGTTTGCTGATATTCTGTCTTGTTCTTTTCCTTCACCTGCGGTAAATTTTATGGATTGTTCCTTGTGTTCGACTGGCAATGGAAATAATGCCTTATTCTGGCATGTGATTTGGATCAATACGGTTCCTTTGAAGATCTTGTACCTTGCCTTATTTGAAGCGGCCCATGTTAAATACAACAGGATTGTGGATATGAGAGTGTGGTTTAATGAGAATTAGAGCTAGCAAATTCAGTAAAGTAAGTTTATTGTATACCCAGACCTTGTTTCAGATTTGCAAAGCCTGAAGAACAGCCTTGAGGCGGTTTTGCTAGTTCGGAGCAGGGAAGATAGTTAGGGTTGGATGCCATATTTAGAGAATGGATTCACGGTAAAGTCAGCCTATGGAGTTATATTTTATTCTAATCTAGATGAGGATTTAGACGTTGATAGATCAGTAGTGCTGAAGTTGGTGTGGAAATCTCATATCCCTCTTAAAGTTCAAGTCTTTGTGTGGCGGTTATTTCTCAATAGATTACCAACACGGGCTAATTTGGAGGCGAGAGGTATCATTGAAGACATCCATGAGAAGGTGTGTATGTTGCCTTTCTTGGATAGTGAAGATTTACCTCGCTCTTTCTTTAATTGTCCCAAATTGATTTTAATTTGGAAATTGGTTTGTGATTAGGTAGGGATAGATTGTTTTAGTGAATCTAATTGTAGTAATCATGCTATGATCGACTTCTTGATACTTCGGGGTAGGTGTAAGATTGAATCAATTAACACAATTATTTGGTTATTTACTTGTTGTAACATATGGAGGATTAGGAATAATATATTGTCCAATGATGAAATATGTAATATTGAGGATACATTTCATAGCATTATGGTATCCTTTTAGAGATGGTTGATTTCACGAAGAATGGTAGAATGTGGTGTAGTCTTTATAGTTGGATAAAATTTCCTTTAGACTTTTTATAAGAAGGGTGGTGTTGTGTTTTTGTTAGTGTCGCAGCCTCTTTCGCTGCGTATTACTATTTGATAGTTTTGTATTTCTTTGAGGTTGGAGATCCTCTTTTCTCTCTTTAATGAAATTTTACCCATAAAAAAATATACTAATCATGAATTGTTTCACATTTATAAAAAGTTACTTAGTAAATCAAGTAAATTAAAAAGCATTCTTTTTTTTTTCTAAGTTTACTATTTCTTATCTTGAAAGAAAAACATGTTAGAAGATGTAGAGTGTAGACTGTCTTTAAGAGAAACAAAGTGTTCTGATTCAAAACTCCCATTCCCATTTTTCTCCTTACGGAAATTATGGTGAATTTATACATCAAATGTGAAAAATGTATCTTTTTAGAAAATAAAACTGATAACTTACATTAACATACTTGATAAGTTTATCAAAGGAAGAGTTAACTTTAATCTCATTCTCGATAATTAAAGAGTAACCTATAATTAAGTTGTTTTAGGTTATGAATCAAAAAATAATACTTATATTTTTAGTAATATTTTCCATGATAATAAGCCTTCTAAATGTAATATGTCTAGGATGTGGTTCAATGGCAGCTTCAGATTGAGTCCCATGTGTGAATTTCAAGTACCTCTCTAAAATATAATGGCTTGCGATAATTGTAACTTTTAGAGAGAAAGAGAGAGTATGCCCTCTCTCTAGGGTCTTCCTGCGTTCAACTTATTTCCATCTTCACCAATATTGTTCTCCTCCTTTCAGACCCAACATTTTTAGGATGTATCAGGTACACTAACTTTTGAGAACCTTTTACTAACGACATTCCGCAACCGAGCCAAGCGAAAAAGAGGTTTTTGTAGGTTTCAAGGGTTTGGTTTAAAGTCCTAATTCTAGGATTAGGGACCTTCCTCCCTTGAGTTTGATGGCCTTCTTTTAGCCTAGATGTTGGTGTGTGTATGTGTCTGGGAGCTTCGTTATATTCCGGTCTTTCATACCTGGGCCTGAAGTGTTTTCTGGTAGAGTTTGGTGATTTAGGGGATTATAGGTTCTTATACGGTATCAAGGTTTGGCTACATTGGTTCTTCTGAATTTTGGGGTTTAGATTGAGTTTGAATCGATGGATGAGCGTGGCAATTGGGAAGTGGTTAGGAGATTTAAACAATCATTGGAACGACCGTCTCGGTTTTCTGTTTGGAGAAATTTGGCAAGTAAGGGGACTGATTTTCCCTTGCAAAACGCTTCGACTTTCTTTATTACGGTGTTTCCGGATTCTTATGAGGCAAAACAAATGTTCGAGGTGTTTAAAGATTTTGGTTTGGTATTGGAAGTATTCATACCCGCTAGGAAAGATAAGAGAGGAAGGAGATTTGGTTTTGCCAGATTTCGTAAAGTAGATGACGAAAATCTTTTTAGCCATTGAACATGAAAATATCGTTATCAATGGCAATATGATTTTTGCCAATATTCCAAGGTACCAAAGGGGAATTCGGCCAAACCATGGTCTCGAGGGAGGAAATAGGCCTAATGCGAACAATTGTGGATTGCAGCAAGCTTTGAAAAATAACAAAAATCAGAATATGGAATCTGGAATGTTTGGAGGTGGCGTTTCATATGCGGATATCACAAAATCTGGTTTTGGGAAAAATAACATAAGGAAGCAGGTACCCAAATAGGTTATGAAGGGGGATCACCCGAATTTCGCCTATCTCATGTTCAATGTTGGTAGGGAGGAGCTTAAAAGATTCGAACAAGCATTTGTAGGCGTATTAGAGGTTCTTGGATCGACTTTTGAGGTTAAGGAGGCATTACAACAAAAAGGCTATCCTGGATCGGCTTTTGAGGTTAAGGAGGCATTACAATAAGATGGGTACCAATTATGTTTGTCTGCGGCTTACGGAGTATACCATTAAAAATGCAGCATTGGCAGATAATGTTGCAGACAATTATGGTAAGGTGCACAACATGGCAGAAGTTTGAAGGGATGAAGATTGTGTTCTAGGAGGAAATGATGTGAATATCAGGGAACTTGAACAGGGAAGGCTGGACGATAATACCTCTCATGTTTAGGACACTTATGCATCAATGGATGAAGTAGGTAACAAAGGGATGCTGACAAGTCTGGGTAGGGAGTTAAGTTCTCCGTTAGAAGCGCTTAATGAACGAAATTCGGCGAGGTTGTCAGAATCTAATCCAACTAGAAAAAAGGCTTTTGGATGACATATACCAAAAGATTAAAATTCCTTTCGCACCATCATACTATACAGCCCTATTACAAGCTGATGTTTCCATTTTGGATTTTTCTGGTCATAAGTTTAATGAGAAACCTAGAGCAAGCTATGTAGCGAGTGTTCTGAAAGTTGAATCTATCTTTTCTTCCCCTTCAATAGGGGCATCCATTGGGGATTCTGGGGTAATGCTGAATAATTCAAGGATAAAAAATAGGCTTCAAAATTTACCGACCAAAGTTTGCGAATCAATTAAATTATTAGGTGTTGCTACTTGTCATACCCTAATTTTTGACCCTAAGATTTTTCGCATCTCATCTGCATTCTGCATACAAACAAGATCACGCACTGTTCGTTTATCCTTTTTCAGGTGCAGGTCTATGCCTTGCAGAGGATCACCATGTTTAATTTCTATTATCTGTTCATATTTTACTAACTTCTAACCAAAATATCAAAAAAAATATGTTGCAGTTTGCCCCTTCTTCTCTCTGTGTTGCAGGTTTGAAAAGATAAGACAGTGATTTCAAGTCAAAATGCGTTTGTTCAGTCACAATTCGATTCAGATGGACGTTTGACCTAATCTTGGTCAAACTATCAAAAAATCGTTTCAACTGCAAGTTGTGTGTGTGCCAATGATTATTTCTCAGGCGATGCCTATTCAATGTCAAGTTGTGTTGTGTGCGAAAATTCTCTGGTTTATCGAACAGTGGATTGTGAGAAGTTTGGTTCAGTTTGTCTTGATTGAGGGTTCATCAATTCATCAATGGTTCATCTGTGGATTTATTTTCCAAATAATGATTCAAAGATATTTGAAAAGATTCAGAAATTCAAAAGTTGATGGTCGTTGTTGTGGTTGTGATTTGTTCAGTGGCTTGTGATTGGTTTAATTCACCAGACGTGTGGAAAAAATCAAATTTGGTTCTGGGCTAAAAAAAAATCATTTCATATCCATTATCCATTTTTTTATTATTAAACCACTGTCAATTTTTATTCAATATCCCTCAAATTTCTACATACCACAATTCAAATTCCATTTTTTTAAGCCATTTCCTTTTTTGATTTTCTATACATTTCGTATCCATAACCTATTTAGCCGATTATCCATTTACATTGTTATCCAAATTTTATATCCAATTTTAGTCCATTATTCATCCTTAAAATTTCAATTTCCATAAATAAAATTCCAAGTCTTACCTCGATTGTTTTTTTATTTCCATTTTTTTTCTCTATTCCAATTATTGATTACAATACAAAACAAAAATAGATATAAGCCCTTATCCTTTTTTTAGAACCCATTTATTTTCTCTTTATACAAAAAAAAAAGTGATTTGAAAAATAGGGAAATATTTTCTAAGCCCTCCAGTTCCTTCATATTGATACTAGGCCCATTATTATTATTTTTTATGTTGCAAAATTTTGTGAAGCCACTTGCAAATAATAGCACAAGCCTTGCCCATGCCCTCAAACTTCCATCAGTCAAAGCGCAAGCCTTCCGCGCATACCAACTCCAAGCCTTAGCTTTCACATTCATCCAGCCGCCTTCAGCTCTCCTAAGCCTTTCAAGCATTCACACGCGAACCTAAAATGCTCCACCAACAAGCCATCCGTACACCTCATCCAACCTCCCACGTGTGTAGCTTCCCAGCGCAATGCATTTTCAAGCTGAAGCCTTCAGCTTACATCAAAACAACATTTCGTGACTTCACATCAACACTCAGCCGCACACATCACCAAGCCTTCAACACAACACAACTTCTTTCAAACCTTGTTGAAATTCCCAGCAAGCCAACAACTTATGCCACACGCGCAACATCCCAGGCCCAACCTCATCAACTCAGCTACTAACCAAAACGCATCGCACACAACACAAAACGCAGAGAATAAAATCAGAAACGAGCACGCCAATCCCGTGAGCATCAAAACGTCGCGGATTCCAATCAAAAACGCAGCAACCAAATTCACAATCCCTCTATAAAAGAAGCTCAATCTCACCTTTAATTCCAAGCTTAAACAGCCTCTTGAACCCCTGCTAAAACAGCCCCAAATTCAGAAAAATTCCATTAAAGCTTCAACCCAAAGCTTCACTCAATCATTCAAATATTCATCAAAACCACTTCTATTGTTCAATTTCAATACACAACAACAAGAGAAGTACTCGAGGGAGAGAATTGAAGCCTTGCTTACATTTTAGAAGGTAGTTTGAAAGTTCCCGTCGGTTATTCGTGGCTCAGATTCGTCTAATTCTTTCACTGTTGGTTGAAAGCAATTACATATTTGAACTCCTTGTTCCGTCCCGATCGAAACGGCATATCATCGGAGCTCCGTCGCTCCGATTTAACGGAGCTCCGAAATAATGGATTTAGTGTGAATAGGAACCCGCGGCAAGAATGAGAAGAAGAAGAAGTTCAGTTTTTTTAATTATTTTTTTCATGTTCATGAACTTAAGTGATGAATGAGATTGGGCCTATGGCCACTTGTAGCCACTTCTATCACCACCTCACACCCTGCGTGTCCCCCTCCCTTTTCTCTTTTTTTTTTTAATTCTTTAGTTCTTTTCTTTTTTTTTTCATTATTGCTCTTGTTTCAATTTATTTTTTAATGTAAGAGTTTTATAGAATATTTTTTAGGAAAACATTTGGAAAAGTATATTAGAAAAGATTTTAGGAAAAGATTTTTAGAAAAGGATTTTAAAAAAAATATTTCTATTTCTTTTATGGATTTATTTTAGATCCATTTTCTTCATCTTTTTCTTTTTGGTCGATGACAATCTCCGATTCGTGATTGTTAATTTTCGAAGATGTTTAATCTTCATTATTTCAAATCTATGGACGAATGATCATTTGGATCATTTTCCATACTTTGAGATCGTGATAGGTTGCCTTCGATAAATTCAACGAAAATCTCGATTAAGATTAGACCGTTCTCTTTCTTTTAGTGTGGCATGTTTTCGGAGAACGATCCATAATATCGTTTCTCTAACATGTATTAACACGAATAATTTCCACTTTAATTAGTGGTGGCCGACCTCATTTGTAGGGTAATTACTTCGTAAATTACTCGGCGATTGCTTAACATAGACCTAAAGTTGTCCCGATTCGGAATGAGATCCACTTAGATCCGGTGGCCTCGATTTTATTATTCTCTTCGTGGTTGTGCTTGATTAAGTTCATCATACCACTTATATTGTAAATATCATAATAATTTGAATATAATAATCCGTTTAAATTTAATCTCTCGCACCTTATCCTTTTATTTCAATTTCTCGTTCCTTATCTCTCTTATTATGCTTATTATACTATATTCATTCATCATATTGCTTATTGTTTATATTATTATGCTTGTGATTTTTCCTTTGTCCATTTGGACACAAAAACACTAATAACGGATTAAACATCTAAAAAATTGGGGACTTTAATTTCGGACTATGGTTACTATCCTTAGCATGAGACTTGGAGTTGGACTTAGATTTTAGGATCTCTCCCTTTGCTCAAGTTGTTTTGGATTGAAGACTTTGGCTCCGATTAAGTTCATTTGATTATGAAGATGGAGATCCGATTGTTTCAAAGAATGCTCGCCATATGGTTTGATCGTTCTTCCTTTAGCTTTTATTTTCAAGTCTTAGGATAGTCCCTTCTTCTCTTCCCATCTTCTTCAATTTTCAAATCTTCTTCCTATTTTCAAAACTTTCTTTGTTTTCAAACTTCAAACATTTTCGCAATCAAACCTTGACTTTGGTCATGTGCTTTTACTTTTTTCATTTCATTTCCTTAATAAATGCTAAACCATGTAAGCATATCGAAACTTTCTTTCTCAAAAAACTTTAAAACATTCATAACTCATTCAATTCTTTTTGTGCCTCCGTGCACGTTTCCTTTTAACCATTTTTGTGTTTAGATATGATTCATTCTTTCTAGCGGAATTATTCGCTTAAGAATTACGACTTATCTTCACATTTTAAAATCAATTCAACTCATTTGCCTTTTCACAATTTGTACCACGAACTACGGGGTTTTGATCTCGCATTGCACTTTGTGGGTACGTAGGCATGAGACGTTCGTCTCTTCAAACACCAAAATCTTAAAAAACATTCTTCTTCTCATCTCTTCAATCTTTTTTTTAAGCAAACCAATTTCAGACTAAAATGCGGTAAATATTTCAAAGGGTTCCCGTGGAGTACCACGGACATGTCGGGTGCTTAAAACCTTCCCGATTTGTAACCTATCCCCTTACCCATTCTCTGTTTGTTTCTTTTAGCTTTTGCTTTTAGATTCATTAGGTTTTGTTCGTTCTTTTTTCCTTTTTCCATTTGGAAATAAATAAAAGCGCGGTGGCGAATCTGTGTATATCGAGTTAAGTTAATCAATAGCTTACACTCATGATTTTACCGCTACAGAAAAGTGGCGACTCTGTTGGGGAGTCAATATCTAAGTGGATTCGGCCTACTTTGATTTATTTACTGCTTTAGTTTGATTTGTTTGTTATTTGATTGTTCTGTTTTGGTTTGGTGATCCTGTGTGAGATAGATTCTAACCTGAATCTGAGTGGAACATATGATAGGACAGCGATATTCGAAGCGATATGCGATGGAGTAGTCCAAAGCAATATCAATTTGATAATCTCCACTCGGTTAGGCTCTCTTGGACTATCAATGTCATGACGAGTAATCATATGTGGCATTATTTTCCGACCTTGAGTTGATCATACCGAGGACCGTAGAACCCTTAACCAATCTAAGTCAATTTAGGAACGTAGTGCGGAAACTATCTGGGAGTAAACCTAAGGTGGTTGTCACGCGATACTACACTCGGACGAGGTCTATTTTAAGAATGTTATCGGTTGGGGAGTAATCCAACGTACCGATGATATTCTAAAAATGGTTGTTAACTCCGGGAACCTCTGTTAGCACCCTTTTGGTTTTTTGCAGGTACAATGAAGACAAACCTTAGTACATGCCTGTGTGGATTGGTTTCCTGTTACCATGACTTCACGCTCGTGATTCGAACCTTTGAACCTGTGTGCTTTGCGTGATCTTGTTTGTGGTTGTTGCATCTACATATTCATCATGATCATCTTCACAACCATTTTTCAAGGAAAATAATTCTGATTATTGCAAATGTTAGAAAGAATAAATATTCCTTTTTGTCAAGATATTTCATGACCATATTATTGATGTTGAGCATGTTTGCAATAATCGAGTTATTTTTCTGAAAATGGAAGTGAATATTGCATAGCATTGCATCCTCGCATATTCTTGCGTTCATCCGAGTTGTGTGGGAACTCATCCCGGTTGTTTCTTTCCTCAGTTGTCTGTTGATCCGTCAAGCTGACTCCTCAGCACAGATACAGTACTAGAGCTGCTAACAGATTGAGAGCTATCAGATTGAGAATGGAACACCAAGAACAACATAACATGGAAGTTCGAATGGAGATTGATGAGTTGAAGGCCGGTATGACCAGGCTTACCGAAATGATGCAAGTTCTGATTGCTCGAGGTGAACCACCTCAAAGGACTGTTATCTCTGAAGTTTTTACTGCTGTTATTGATCCTCCTGTTACTCAGCAACCGGTTTCTACTTGGCCAGAATATGGGTTACCTCCGGATTATGTGCCAGTTTCTGCTACTGCTCAGATTGGTGGTCCATCTGTTGTGCCAGTCTTTTCAGCTCCGACTTTTGTCGAACCTCAACCTGTTGTGCACACTACTGCTCAGACTACTTATCAGAATTCTCCTTTCTTGTATCAAGCTGCTGGTCAACAAGCTGAAAGTCAGGGTGAACCTGGATATATGGATGAGGTTAGAGAGCAATGTTTGACTCTTGAGAAGAGGGTAAGAGGTCTAGAAGGAAAAGATGTATTTGGTTCTGCTGCAATAGACATATGTTTGGTTTCTGACTTGGTTCTTCCTGATAAGTTCAAGGTTCCTGTATTTGAGAAGTACAATGGTCATACTTGTCCAAAGATTCATCTGCTGATGTATTGTCGCAAAATGGTTGCGCATGCTAAGGATGACAAGTTGCTTATTCACTGTTTTCAAGATAGTCTAAGTGGTGCTTCTATGAAGTGGTATGTTGGACTTGAGAAGAGTCACGTTCGAAGCTGGAAAGATTTATCTGATGCTTTTGTAAGACAGTATAAGTACAATCTGGACATGGCGCCTGACCGTCGTCAACTTCAAAACATGTCACAGAAAGAGAAAGAATCATTCAAAGAGTATGCTCAGCGTTGGAGAGAGTTAGCTGCTCAAGTGGAACCACCTTTGCCCGAAAAGGAATTAACTGGTTTGTTCATGGACACTCTTCAACCGTTCTTTTGGGAGAAAATGGTTGGAAGTGTTTCATCTGGTTTTTCTGATCTAGTCACTATTGGAGAAAGACTAGAGGAAGGTATCAAGAAGGGTAAGATTACCAATTCTGAAGCTCATAATGCTGCAAGAAAGTCTTTTGGGAATCCTCACAAGAGAAGAGATGGTGATGCTTATGTTGTTTCAACTGAGAGGAAGCCTTATCGCCCGCAACAACGATATGTTCAACCATACGTAGCTGTAGTTGCTCCTGTTGTTAAAACTCAACCAGCTCAAACTCAAGTTCAAGGTCAAGCTCAACCAGCTCAAGCTCAAGTTCAAATTCGAGCTCAAGCTCAGGCTCCTCATCCTGCTGCTGGACAAAATCAATATCGCAATAGGCCAAACTTTGATCCTATACCGATGCCTTACACTGAATTGTTTCCTTCCTTGATTAAGAGTGGTTTAATTACTACTAGGCCTCCGCCTCCTGTTCCAAATCCTCTTCCGGTTGGTTATAGATCGGATCTTCGCTGTGAGTTTCATCAAGGTGGAACTGGTCATGACTTGGAACATTGCTTTGCACTGAAGGCTAAAGTGCAAGAACTTATCAGGAACAACATCCTTTACTTTAATGACCTTAATCCCAATGTTATCAACAATCCTTTGCCGAAGCTTGGGAAGTGAATCTTCTAGAAGACTTCAATTGTCAATTTTCTTCAAGGCCAGAATATCAGTCGGGATAGCTCATCCTTGTTGCTGGTGGATCACTAGGCCATTGTTTCTTTATGTGTGCAATTTTCTTCAATCATATTAAGTTGTTTTCTTTTAAACTTTGTTTGTACTTTCATGATGGTTTTAATGAAATGAGCATTGCTTTTTTTTGATTCAATTTCATTTGCTATTTGCATCTTTATGCTTTACATTTTAAGTTCATTTATCTTTTCTCAAAGCTTTTATAATGATTGGAGGGAGGATGATGAAAACGAGATACCCATAATTGTTGTTGGTATGCTTTCAATTGAGACTTGGCTGATGATATACAGGCATTGTTTCAAATCCCAAACACTGGAGAAATAAGGAAGTTAATCCTTTGTTAACCCCTTTGAGCCTTGAAGTTGGAGTTCCTTTCTATTCGAAAAAAAAAAAACCTCAATTTTAACCCGGGGATGGGTAGTTCTCAATTAATTCAAATGTGCATTCAAGTACAAGAGAATCAGTCAAGACACCTTCCAATAAAGGTTGCAATCTCAAGCTTTCCTTCACACATATCAAGAAGTGTTGAGGATGTTTCTCAATTCAAAAGCCAATGATGGTTCGTCGTAATCTTTAAGCCATGCAGTCATTTTCTTTCAAAAAAATGGTGACATTGAAAAAAAATTTATTGAAAAAAAAAATCAAAGCCCGCTAAGTCAAAACCTTTGAAGGAGACTTAGGCAAAAAAAAAGCTGGGGCATACCGTTGGCTGTAAGTTCAAAGGACACAGTTCAGGCAAAAGTTAGGGACAATAAAAAGAAATATTTGTCAAGAGGTCATCAAAATCCTCAGCAAAAATAAGATGAGTGGACTAAAGTCCTCACTAGAAATAACAAAAGGAAGAGGTGATTGCTATCTCAAGATCCTTTGGCTTATGAACCATCTTCATCTGTGCAATCCTAAATTTCTAGGAACTTGAATGTATAGGCTGAATTAATTGAATGTAGGACTGGAGTTCATCACGAATTTGGGTTGGGTACAAATAAACTTTAAGCCTATATCCTTTGTTTCATAAACCGTGAACCAGACCATGTTACAACCTTCAAAAGTCCTAATTGAATCCAGGTTTCTTTTGAAAAGCATACAACAACGAGGTTGCGTAAACTGACTCCCAAGTTCTTTACCAATCATTTGTTTCCTTACCTTTGCTTTATCTTTAATGTTGTCTCAACCGCCGTGTTTTGATAATGTTTTCAATTTCTTTACATCAATAAATTCATTCCAAAAATGATTCTTGATTTCAAACTTTGCATTGAACTTTGCATTAAAATTACCAGGTTTGTACAAACATTTTTTATTTGCAAATAAACTTTCCTCATCAAGGAATTTTCAAACAGTTGAGAAAACTTGGTCAGTGATCTTATCAAGGGGCAAGTTCTTCTCAGTTCTTATGGTTCAAGGTTGCTGCTCAGTGCAAGTGACTCTCAGATTTGGTTGGTCAGAAGATTCTCTGCAAGTTTCACATTGGGTTTATCTTCTCAACATTCATTTCAAGAAATGAAGTCATGATCAGTTTATTCTTCTCAACAATTATCTCTAAGATCTGAGTATTTTCTCCAGCAGTAGTCAGGAACTGAATCCATTATCAGTTTACCTTCATCAGTCATAGAACTTGGGGCAATTTTCTTCAAGAATCCCCAAGCAGTTTTGCATGACTTCTCCCAAAATATTTTCAACTTGGTACAGTTTACTGGTGTGACAGAGATTTGTTCAGCAGTAGTATTTCTAATATCCGAGCAGAATGGCAATGATCTCTGTGTTGAGGAATCAGTCTTCCATCTTTTCCACTCCTCTAAGAGTCTAAACTGGTTGTCATCATTTTTTTCTCATATTATCTCCTTGGGTGTGTTATTCCCCAGTTTTGTTTACCTTTGCATATTTGAGTGTTTTAGTCCTCATTATGCGTTTTCTCGGGTGTGTTATTCCCCATTCTTGTTAAACGTTTGCATATTTGAGTGTTTTAGTCCTCATTATGCGTGTCTGTGGGTGGTTTAGTCCCCATTTTCGTAAATGTCTGCATACTGAGTGTTTTAGTCCTCATATGCATTTCTTGAAGTCTTGTTGTTTTCAACTTCTTACGTTTTGGTCAAAGTCCAACTTATTTGGCATTTGTCTGTCTCTCCAGAACTTTTTCTTCACCTACTTGTTGTTTCTCTCAGATGTTACACTCTTCCCGATTGCCATTCTCGGATGTCCATAGTGAAGTCATCATTGATTTGATGTACTGTCCCGGACCTTTTTCCATCTCATTCAGTTCTGTTCCTGAATGTTGTGATTCACATTTTATCTGATTGCTATTCTTGGATATTGTGATCATTTTCCTTCCGGTTACCATTCTCGGATGTCCATAGTGAAGTCATCATTGATTTGATGTACTGTCCCGGACCTTTTTCCATCTCATTCAGTTCTGTTCCTGAATGTTGTGATTCACATTTTATCTGATTGTTATTCTTGGATATTGTGATCATTTTCTTCCCGATTGCCATTCTCGGATGTCCATAGTGAAGTCATCATTGATTTGATGTACTGTCCCGGACCTTTTTCCATCTCATTCAGTTCTATTCCTGAATGTTGTGATTCACATTTTATCTGATTGCTATTCTCGGATGTTGTGATCACTTTCCCTTCCGATTGCCATTCTCGGATGTCCATAGTGAAGTCATCATTGATTTGATGTATTGTCCCGAACCTTTTTCCATCTCATTCAGTTCTGTTCCTGAATGTTGTGATTCACATTTTATCTGATTGCTATTCTTGGATATTGTGATCATTTTCCTTCCGGTTACCACTCTCGGATTTCCATGTTGGAGTCATCATTGAGTTGATGTACTTTCCCGAACTTTTCCCATTTCATTCAGTTCTGTTCCTGAATGTTGTGATTCACTTTTTATCTGATTGCTATTCTCAGATGTTGTGGTCACCCTTTCCGATTGCTATTCTCGGATATCCCTTGTAAAGTCAGTAATGTCATCCTTGGATGCTTGTGGTGTACTTTTTCGGGACTTTTCTCACTTCATTTAGTGCCATTCCTAGATGTTGTGATGTTTTCTGTCCAATTGCCATTCTTGGACATTTTCACCTCGGCTGAGCCATGTTGTGGTCTCTGGCATGCTGTTTTTCCCGTCGGAGTCTTATGCTCCTTATCCCCAGCGTTATTCTTTTTCATGTGTCGTCTTGTCCCTCACGGACTTCTCTGCATTTCAGTTGGTTCCGGATACATTTCATATACATCTCATATGCTTCATATCATTTCTATGTCATCTTCATATCATTTCATATCGTTCATTTCATTTCATTCCAATTTTTGGCATCTTAGGATCAAAAATTGGGTTTTTTGATATTTAAGTATCTTCCATCTTGTCGAAACGAAGATTTCAATCTTCATTATCTCTGGATTGAAGAAACTTAAATAGGGGCATCTGTCATACCCTAATTTTTGACCCTAAGATTTTTCGCATCTCATCTGCATTCCGCATACAAACAAGATCACGCACTGTTCGTTTATCCTTTTTCAGGTGCAGGTCTATGCCTTGCAGAGGATCACCATGTTTAATTTCTGTTATCTGTTCATATTTTACTAACTTCTAACCAAAATATCAAAAAAAATATGTTGCAGTTTGCCCCTTCTTCTCTCTGTGTTGCAGGTTTGAAAAGATAAGACAGCGATTTCAAGTCAAAATGCGTTTATTCAGTCACAATTCGATTCAGATGGACGTTTGACCTAATCTTGGTCAAACTATCAAAAAATCGTTTCAACTGCAAGTTGTGTGTGTGCCAATGATTATTTCTCAGGTGATGCCTATTCAATGTCAAGTTGTGTTGTGTGCGAAAATTCTCTGGTTTATCGAACAGTGGATTGTGAGAAGTTTGGTTCAGTTTGTCTTGATTGAGGGTTCATCTGTGGATTTATTTTCCAAATAATGATTCAAACATATTTGAAAAGATTCAGAAATTCAAAAGTTGATGGTCGTTGTTTTGGTTGTGATTTGTTCAGTGGCTTGTGATTGGTTTAATTCACCAGGCATGTGGAAAAAATCAGATTTGGTTCTGGGCTAAAAAAAATCATTTCATATCCATTATCCATTTTTTTTATTATTAAACCACTGTCAATTTTTATTCAATATCCCTCAAATTTCTACATACCACAATTCAAATTCCATTTTTTTAAGCCATTTCCTTTTTTGTTTTTCTATACATTTCGTATCCACAACCTATTTAGCCGATTATCCATTTACATTGTTATCCAAATTTTATATCCAATTTTAGTCCATTATTCATCCTTAAAATTTTAATTTCCATAAATAAAATTCCAAGTCTTACCTCGATTGTTTTTTTATTTCCATTTTTTTTCTCTATTCCAATTATTGATTACAATACAAAACAAAAATAGATATAAGCCCTTATCGTTTTTTTAGAACCCATTTATTTTCTCTTTATACAAAAAAAAAGTGATTTGAAAAATAGGGAAATATTTTCTAAGCCCTCCAGTTCCTTAATATTGATACTAGGCCCATTATTATTATTTTTTATGTTGCAAAATTTTGTGAAGCCACATGCAAATAATAGCACAAGCCTTGCCCATGCCCTCAAACTTCCATCAGTCAAAGCGCAAGCCTTCCGCGCATACCAACTCCAAGCCTCAGCTTTCACATTCATCCAGCCGCCTTCAGCTCTCCAAAGCCTTTCAAGCATTCACACGCGAACCTAAAATGCTCCACCAACAAGCCATCCATACACCTCATCCAACCTCCCACGCGTGTAGCTTCCTAGCGCAATGCATTTTCAAGCTGAAGCCTTCAGCTTACATCAAAACAACATGCCGTGACTTCACATCAACACTCAGCCGCACACATCACCAAGCCTTCAACACAACACAGCTTCTTTCAAGCCTTGTTGAAATTCCCAGCAAGCCAACAACTTATGCCACACGCGTAACATCACAGGCCCAACCTCATCAACTCAGCTACTAACCAAAACGCATCGCACACAACACAAAACACAGAGAAGAAAATATGAAACTAGCACGCGAATCCCGTGAGCATCAAAACACCGTTGATTCCAATCAAAAACGCAGCATCCAAATTCACAATCCCTCTATAAAAGAAGCTCAATCTCACCTTTAATTCCAAGCTTAAACAGCCTCTTGAACCCCTGCGAAAACAGCCCCAAATTCAGAAAAATTCCATTAAAGCTTCAACCCAAAGCTTCACTCAATCATTCAAATATTCATCAAAACCACTTCTATTGTTCAATTTCAATACACAACAACAAGAGAAGTACTGGAGGGAGAGAATTGAAGCCTTTCTTACATTTTAGAAGGTAGTTTGAAAGTTCCCGTCGGTTATTCGTGGCTCAGATTCGCCTAATTCTTGCACTGTTGGTTGAAAGCAATTACATATTTGAACTCCTTGTTCCGTCCCGATCGAAACGGCATATCATCGGAGCTCCGTCGCTCCGATTTGACGGAGCTCCGAAATGGTGGATTTAGTGTGAATAGGAACCCGCGGCAAGAATGAGAAGAAGAAGAAGTTCAGTTTTTTTAATTATTTTTTTTCATGTTCATGAACTTAAGTGATGAATGAGTTTGGGCCTATGGCCACTTGTAGCCACTTCTATCACCACCTCACACCATGCGTGTCCCCCTCCTTTTTCTCTTTTTTTTTTAATTCTTTAGTTCTTTTCTTTTTTTTTTCATTATTGCTCTTGTTTCAATTTTTTTTTAATGTAAGAGTTTTATAGAATATTTTTTAGGAAAACATTTGGAAAAGTATATTAGAAAAGATTTTAGGAAAAGATTTTTAGAAAAGGATTTTTAAAAAAATATTTCTATTTCTTTTATGGATTTATTTTAGATCCATTTTCTTCATCTTTTTCTTTTTGGTCGATGACAATCTCCGATTCGTGATTGTTAATTTTCGAAGATGTTTAATCTTCATTATTTCAAATCTATGGACGAATGATCATTTGGATCATTTTCCATACTTTGAGATCGTGATAGGTTGCCTTCGATAAATTCAACGAAAATCTCGATTAAGATTAGACCGTTCTCTTTCTTTTACTGTGGCATGTTTTCGGAGAACGATCCATAATATCGTTTCTCTAACATGTATTAACACGAATACTTTCCACTTTAATTAGTGGTGGCCGGCCTCATTTGTAGGGTAATTACTTCGTAAATTACTCGGCGATTGCTTAACATAGACCTAAAGTTGTCCCGATTCGGAATGAGATCCACTTGGATCCGGTTGCCTCGATTTTAATATTCTCTTCGTGGTTGTGCTTGATTAAGTTCATCATACCACTTATATTGTAAATATCATAATAATGTGAATATAATAATCCGTTTAAATTTAATCTCTCGCACCTTATCCTTTTATTTCAATTTCTCGTTCCTTATCTCTCTTATTATGCTTATTATACTATATTCATTCATCATATTGCTTATTGTTTATATTATTATGCTTGTGTTTTTTCCTTTGTCCATTTGGACACAAAAACACTAATAACGGATTAAACATCTAAAAAATTGGGGACTTTAATTTCGGACTATGGTTACTATCCTTAGCATGAGACTTGGATTTGGACTTAGATTTTAGGATCTCTCCCTTTGCTCAAGTTGTTTTGGATTGAAGACTTTGGCTCCGATTAAGTTCATTTGATTATGATGATGGAGATCCGATTGTTTCAAAGAATGCTCGCCATATGGTTTGATCGTTCTTCCTTTAGCTTTTATTTTCAAGTCTTAGGATAGTCCCTTCTTCTCTTCCCATCTTCTTCAATTTTCAAATCTTCTTCCTATTTTCAAAACTTTCTTTGTTTTCAAACTTCAAACATTTTCGCAATCAAACCTTGACTTCGGTCATGTGCTTTTACTTTTTTCATTTCATTTCCTTAATAAATGCTAAACCATGTAAGCATATCGAAACTTTCTTTCTCAAAAAACTTTAAAACATTCATAACTCATTCAATTGTTTTTGTGCCTCCGTGCACATTTCCTTTTAACCATTTTTGTGTTTAGATATGATTCATTCTTTCTAGCGGAATTATTCGCTAAAGAATGACGACTTATCTTCACATTTTAAAATCAATTCAACTCATTTGCCTTTTCACAATTTGTACCACGAACTACGGGGTTTTGATCTCGCATTGCACTTTGTGGGTACGTAGGCATGAGACGTTCGTCTCTTCAAACACCAAAATCTTAAAAAACATTCTTCTTCTCATCTCTTCAATCTTTTTTTTCAAGCAAACCAATTTCAGACTAAAATGCGGTACATATTTCAAAGGTTTCCCGTGGAGTACCACAGACATGTCGGGTGCTTAAAACCTTCCCGATTTGTAACCTATCCCCTTACCCATTCTCTGTTTGTTTCTTTTAGCTTTTGCTTTTAGATTCATTAGGTTTTGTTCGTTCGTTTTTCCTTTTTCCATTTGGAATTAAATAAAAGCGCGGTGGCGACTTTGTATATATCGAGTTAAGTTAATCAATAGCTTACACTCATGATTTTACCGCTACACTACTAAAGAAGAAGAAGAAATGCTTGAATCTATAATTCGGAATTTGGAAGTGGTTGATAGAAAAAATAAAAAGGTCTTGAAGGAGGTTCCTACAAGGGAAATATGAATTTTGTAACTTATAATATTAGAGGGAGTGGTAGCAATATAAAGAGGAAGAGGATTAGAGACACCCTCCGTAAAGGCGGGGCTGGATTGGTTTTCCTTTAAGAAACCAAATGTGCTAAAATGACAGATGTCTTGGTTCATAGTATTTGGGGTGATAATAAATGTCAATGGACATCTTCCCGTTCTAATGGATTATCGGGAGGTTTACTGATAATTTGGAAAGAAGCGTTGTTAATATCAATTTGTAGTTATATATGCAAAGGATATTTGGGGATTAGAGCCAAGTGGAGAAGAAAAAATGTCTATTTTTTTAACATATATTCGTCGTGTGGTAATGTTGAAAAAAGAGAGTAGTGAAGTAAGCTTCTTAGTTTAAAGGATAATCTCGATGTTGGGAATGGATTATATGAGGTGATTTTAATGCTATTAAGGATTCTGGAGAGAGAATGGGTAAATAAAGCCATTGTAGGAGTGTAATGGTGGATTTTGCAGATTTCATCAATATGTCGGGGTGTATAGACTTGTCGGTTTCAAGTAATAAATTCACGTGGTTTAACAATAGCGGTAACTCATGTAGCAGATTGGATAGATTTTTGGTCTCTCCGAGGTTATTAAATGAATGGAATATGGTTTTCAAATGAATGGGGGAGAGAGATATTTTTTATCATAGGCCGGTTTAGGTATCCGTTAAAAACACAAATTGGGGGCCGAAACTATTCAAAGTGTTATCTGTTTGGTATGATCATCCTAGTTTTATGGTTTTTGTGAAAGAAGTGTGGGAGGTACATGAGGTGGTGGAAAAGACATCGTTTATATTATCAAAAAAGCTTCAACATTTGAGGGAGAAGTTGAAATGGTGGAATGTTAATGTGTTTGGGTGGATTGATACAAAGATTGTGTCTAATGTCGGTATTATAAATGCGGTGGAAGATTTGACAGGGGAGATAAATGGAGTAGTCACGTCTCAAGATTTTAGTGCTAGAAGAGGGGCAGAGGATGAGCTTTGGAAGAATATTAGAATTAAAGAGAGTCTGCTTAAACAAAAAGCTAGAATAAAGTGGGCGGTGGAAGGGGATTTAACACTAAGTTTTTTCATGCTGCTATCAAGAACCGTTATAATTTAAATACTATTTTGTCGGTTATGGTGGATGGACAGGTTTTGGAGGATGATTTGGGGGTCAAATATGCTATTAATAATCATTTTGAAAAGAGGTTTAGTAGTATTCGTAGAGTGTTCCCGAATATTGGTAACCAAGGATTCAAGCATTTATCAGAGGAGGATAGCATGGGGATAGAAGCTCGGATTGAGGTAGAGGAGATAAAGAGTGAGGTGTTTGATTGTGCTTCTGATCGTAGTCCGGGTTTGGATAGTTTTAGTGTTGACTTTTTTAAGTAGTGTTGGTCGGTGGTAGGTTTGGATGTCATTAATTGTATTCAGGAATTCTTTGATGGTGGAAAACTACCTAAAGTCTTTGCTTCATCCTTTTTGGTTCTTATTCCAAAATACAAGGCTCCTAAGGATCTTGATGATTACAGACCCATTTCGTTGATTGGGTCGGTGTATAAAAAGTGATTTCCAAGATCATGGCGAATAGGCTTAAACCCGTTATTGGTAGCATCACATCTAAGTCTTAAACAACTTTTATTGAAGGAAGGAATTTACTTGACGATATTCTTGCTCTTATTGAAATTATTGATTTTTCCAAAAGATCGAAGAAGGAAGGGATCATTCTTAAGGTGGATTTCTCTAAAGCCTGTGATTGTGTTGTTTGGAACTACCTTCGGAAAGTTATGGATGTTATGGGGTTTGGGGCTAAATAGATGAAGTTGTTGGATAATGGTTTGCTGAATAACTTTATGTCAGTTCTTGTCAATGGAAGTCCTTCTAAGGATTATGTGGTCTCGCGAGGTCTTAGGCAAGGCGACCCACTTTCTCCTTTACTTTTTGCTATTGCGGAGGAAGGTTTAGCGGTGTTAGTGAATAGAGCGGTTGAAGGTGGTTTTTTCTCAGGGTTCAATATAGGTGTGGACTCGTCTTTTCATCTTCTTTAGTATGCCGATGATTCGGTATTGATCGGAGATGGTTCTTGGAGAAATTTATGGGCAATGGAAGCTATTTTGAAATGTTTTCATTTGGTATCTGGCCTTGATATTAATTTCAACAAAAGATCTCTTTTTGGGATTGGAGTTGATCAATCCTTTCTTATGGCGGCAGAAACTTTTCTAGCCTGCAAAACTACACAGTGTCCTTTCAAGTTTCTAGGAATTCATATTGATGGTAATCATAGATTAATATCATTTTGGAAGCCAATTCTTGACATGGTTCCATTGAGACTATCTTCGTGGAAAGGGAGGTTTTTATCTACGGAGGAAAAGTTACTTAATTAAATCAGTGTTGTCAAGTTTGCCCATCCATTATATGTCCTTTTACAAACTTCCTTCTAAAGGGATTTGTATTCTTACTTCGATTCAAAGACGATTTCTTTGGAATTGGTCGATCAATAAGAAATGAATTTCTTGGATAAAATGGAAGGTGGTTTGTAAACAAAAAGAGGAAGGAGGTCTTGGTATTCTTGATATTAACTTATTCAATATGGCTTTATTGGCAAAATGGGTGTGGAAAATCCTATCGGGGAATAATTATCTTTGGAGTAGCATCATTGGGAATCGGTATCTGAAACATGAGCTTTCTTTTCATATTGGTGAGATACTGAAGTATCAAGTCCCTTCATCTATTTAGTGGCATGATCTGTTTAAAATTTCGTGCGGGTTCGGAAATGAATCTTTCTCGAATTTTCTACATCACAAAATTGGTATTGGAAAAAAAAATCTTTTTTTTTGGCTTTCCCGTTGGTGCGGTAATGTGTCTTTTGCAGGGCTATTTCCGGAATTAATGCAGGTGGCGGTGGATCAACATAGCTTGGTGGTAGATAATGGATATTTTGTAGCAAGTACGTGGCGTTGGCAAGTTGCGTTTGATGTTGGATTAGGTGGGCTGGCTGTATCAGGGGCTGATTCGTAGAGGCTGCTGGACGGCATTGGCGACGCATGCAGGTCTGAAGAGCTGGTTCATAAAAAAAAACCAGTTGGAAAACCGGATCAGGTCGTGGGCGGTCGCGGAAAATTTACAACCAGGACTTTCATGGCTGCCTGCTTAGAGCAGACTGTTTTCAATTAGTTCTGCCTATGTTCTTCTGCAACAGGTGGAGGCGGCGGATCAACAGCAGCCCGGGCTGGGCAGTGGGTCGACGAAGGTTTTTCGAATCCTTTGGAAGGCTCTCATTCCAATGAAGGTGCTGGTTTTTGGTTGGAGATTGTTCCATTAGAAAATGCCGATACGAGATCAACTTTGCAAGCGCGGAGTAATATCTAATACGCTTGAATTAGTATGTCCGTTTTGTTTGAGACATGATGAAGCGGTTGAATATTTGATGTTTCACTGTTGCAAATCGGTTTTGGTTTGGAAGTTTGTTTGCAATTGGTTGGGTATAGGAGAAATTTATATGGGGATATACTTGGGCATCACTAGTGCAGAAATGATTTTTTACATCGGGCGAAAATGACTTTTTACATCGGTTCTGAGTCCGATGTAAAGGCAGCCGATGTAATAAGTCATAGACATTTTACATCGGTTTTAGGACCGATGTAAAAAATATGTCAACCACATCGGTTAATTTTTAAGTCTGATGTGAAAAAAAAAATTTAATGTAAAAGGGACTTTTTACATCGGTTGGAAGATAAAACCGATGTAATAGGTTGGCTTTTACATCGGTGCTTTCATATAACCGATGTAAAAAGTATGCCATACAAGGGACTTTTTACATCGGTTCCCCATTCGCCCGATGTAAAAAGTGTGCCATACAGGGGACTTTTTACATCGGTTCCCCATTCGCCCGATGTAAAAAGTGTGTCATATAGTACTTTTTACATCGGTTCTCCTTTCACCCGATGTAAAAAGCACTGTAGAAAATTTATATAATTTGACTATATGTTAGCAGTTCCTGTAATTTTTTTGGTACCTAATTATTTAGCA
This sequence comes from Lathyrus aphaca, assembly GCA_963966055.1. NCBI lineage: Eukaryota > Viridiplantae > Streptophyta > Magnoliopsida > Fabales > Fabaceae > Lathyrus > Lathyrus aphaca. The sequence continues at coordinate 133,249,392 of OZ014522.1, read as the reverse complement.
ATTCCTGTAAAAAAAATTTGGTACCTAATTTTTCCTTCACATAGACCATATTTAGGTCGCTATTTTCATATATTTCTCACCAATATTCAATAAACCAAATATCTAGTACACATATATTCTTCCAAATGTACTAGTACACATATATTCTTTCAAATGTACTAGTATACACATATAGTCATCTCAATATATATGAGGTTTATACTAAAATTTACTACTACAACAACAACAACAAAAAATACACATTCAACCAATATTTCCCCCACTTGAATATCAACTTACAATATCCACAAGAATATGAGTTGTAACTTCGGTAGAAAACACAAAAATCAAATTTCCTGAAAATAAATAATAACACCAATTAACCAAAAGACAACACCAAAGTCAATATCTTCAACTAGAGAATTCTATATATCTTACCAGATAAAGCTTAACTTTTATACAACTCAAAGAAACATGTTGCCCAACGGAGTCGCAAATCATACAAATCATCTTCTTTTAATTTTGTTGGGTCATTAAATACCTACAACACATAAATAACAATATAAAGTTATTTTGGAAAATTCACATTAAGTTGCAAAATGCAAAGTAAATAACAAAGTAAAGTTATATTTATTACCGTCATCCAATTATCGGTTATCTTTGCAGAGACAATATCCAACATATTTTTCATCACATAGTACCCACAATCATCAGAGTTATTTTGTTTTCTTGTCTACAAATGAATAAATGACATTATTAGTGAATACTTATATGATAAAATTAAATTTATACTTATAATTTACACCACTTACTATGGGTCGAAGCCATGTAGGCTTTCTTCTAATGCCATGTGTCGCTTGATGAACCCCTAAAGCACTAATAAAGAAGGCAAAAAAACCATATAAAGCCACATAAAATATGGAATTACTTTTGTAACAAATTATGTATATAAGATATAGTGAACATAAAAGATAAACTTACTTTGTAACAAGTTTCGTCATGGTTTGATTAAGTTCCCGATGAAGTGAACAGAAGATGACCACCGTATTGTCTTTTGGACAAATGACTATTAATTGCCAATGAGATCTGTATGTGCGTGTTGAAGTACAAAAGTCAGAATTTCATATTAACAAAGTTATAAAATAGAATTTCATACACATACCCATGAATAAATGGTAGCAAGTGACACACTTTCTCTTCGTGATCACGTAACATGTCTTGTATGTATTTTCTAACTTTTGCTTCAGTTTTTGCCACATTATCAACATACGAACACAAAGCAGAGTCCAATATCCCATATACTTCTGATTGTGATGTATCAATACACATACGATGAATATACCTTATTAATTATAACATAAACATTAGAATCAAAGTGACGAGAGTTATAACATATTAAAATATTTGAGAGTAATAAAAAAGAAAATATACTTACGTGGACCATACTTGCAAAGTAGAAACGTCAAGCCAATGTTGTCCCATCAACAACTCTCTGATACATTTCGCTGACATATAAAAATTTGAGACATTCACATAATGACTTAATTCTAATTCAAAATAATCCATTTGTGTGTCACTCCTTTTCAGAACCATTTTTACTAATCTCTTGACATTGTCTTCCTCTTCCATTTTGCTTACTTTTACAATTGAACAGCTTCCTTTTCCGCTTCCATCCACAGTTTCCCTTTGTTCAATGCAATTATTATTTGCTGTGCTTTAGGAGATACCCATAGACTTAAGTGTCTCCATAAAAGATTGTTGCATTGCCTTACGCTCTTCAACCCACTGTTGCGCTAAATCCGCTCTAATTTTTGCTTCCAATTGAGATGACAATTGTGCAAATTGTTCTGATACATCGATATCTTGTCTTTGACGTGATCTTCCAAAGAAAGTGATCTGTTTATGGTGTTTTCCAACACCACGAACACGACCGCCATGCTCAGATGTTCCAATGGCTGCTGTTAAGATATCGTGACGTCCATCCGGAACAAATGCACCCTTTTCAACTTCTTCAACTAGAGAATCCTACAAATGCACCACAACTTTGTCAATATAGTTTTTATCAAACAAAATTATAATGATACTTTAAGAAATTTACTTACAATTTTCTCTGCAACAACTTGTGTAGCCTGTGATGTGTATTCTCCCCCTTTCTTTTGTCGTGCTCTCTTCCATAACTCATGGAGTGAAGGTGGAGATGGGCTACCCGTATCATCTAAATTAGAATCATCTCTCGATAATCTCCTTTCATTTATCATTTTCTCTTCAAGCAAACGATACCCTCCACGAGATAATACATGTGGGTATGCATTCTTAGCCATATTTTTTGCACCCTTTTCACTTTTTTCCTATTATAAACTGAAAAAGTTACTAATCATACTAAACATAATAACAATGTTATTAAGCACAATAAACATAATAAAAATTTATAACTCATACTAACCTTAAATTCAGATGAATCTCGAGACTTCAGAAATTCTTTCCATACTTCTTCTTTAATATAAGGATATCTGATATATGCAGGAGCGAGACCATCTTTGGGCTTTCTAATATATTCACTTGTGAGTTGTGTCTTAAAACCTCTCCATCGCTCTCCAGCATATTTAATCCATTCTTTCTTCAATGGATCCTTTTTTGCATCAAGAGGTTCTGGAATAGTAAAATGAGCCTACACATATAATATATAGCATATATTATTAGCATATGAATATAAAACATAATTAGACATCAAAATAAGCAAAAATACCTGAACATCAGTCCAAATAGCCTCTTTTATGCCATTATCTACGTTTTTCCACTCATCTTTCAAAATACTACATCTCTGTCGAGCAAGAGATGCTATGTAACTCTTAAAATTTGAAGCATTTTTACCAACACCCGTACATTCATGGGTTCTTGGATCAAACTTCACCTTTATCTTCTCACCTGTTTGGTGAACTTTGTCAATTTGTGTCATCAAAGTGGGACCTCTAACTCTTTTTTTTGTAGGGTCACTAGATGAAGAAGGGTTGTCTGTTGAATCAGCCATGTATCTGTTCACATAAAATAAAAACAATTAGACATCAAATTAGGCAAAAAAATATAAACAATTAGATATTAAATTAAGCATAAAATATAAACAATTAGACATTAAATTAAGCAAAAATATAAACAATTAGACATCAAAGCAAGCACAAAATAAATAAATAAATAACTTACTAGTCCTCCCATATCCCTTCTCCATGATCTGTGCGAATAGCATGCACATCATCCTCTTCATTTTCTTCAATGAAGGTAGGCACATTTATTGAGAAAGGAGGAGTTTCGGAAATATCAAGGTTGGCATCTTGATTTTCATCACTATCATGCATCTTTCCCTGTATAACCACCGACCACCTTTTATCAGAACGATCTGTGACATAAAACACTTGTTTTGCTTGAGACGCCATAATGAAAGGTTCGTCCGCATAAGCTAACTTGCTAAGATCAACCAATGTAACTCTAAATTCATCGATTCTTACACCACTATTGATATCAATCCATTTGCATTTAAATACGGGAACTTTAAACACAACATAATCAACTTCCCAAATCTCTTCAATCACCCCAAAGTAGGGTGTAGATGCCATAACCAGATTTTTATCTTTAGCACTAGAGAAGTACATGGACTCGGCCACAATCATCACCCCACTATTTTGTGTGGTACTAGGGTCATCCTTTGACTTTGTATAAAAGCAAGTTTTATTAATATCATATCCACTCCAAGTTATTATGTTACATTTCGGCTCATAGGACAACCACTTAATTGTATTAGATGCACTATCATCATTAGCAATTTTCTCTTTAAACCACTCAGAGAAACTCTTATTGTGCTCTTTTAACAACCATCTTTCATTCATCTTGGGGTGCCTTTTCTTTATGATGCTTTTGTGAGCAGATAAGTAAGGTTGAACTTCATCCGTGTTATTCAAAATATACAAATGAGCTTGAACAACCACATCAATACTTAAGCTCTTGACATTTAAACCTTATGTACCCATACCCTCACATCTTCCATCATGACGAGACTTAGGAACCCCTACAACATCCACTTCTGACAAATAGTTTGAACAAAACTCAATTGCCTCTTCTGCAATGTACCTCTCAACAATCGATGCTTCCGGCCGGTGTGGATTTTTTGTATAACCTTTTAGGATCTTCATGTATCGTTCTGTTGGATACATCCATCGTAAGAAAATTGGGCCACATAATCTAATCTCCCTTACTAGATGAACAATAAAGTGAACCATAATGTCGAAAAATGAAGGAGGAAAATACATCTCTAATTGGCACAAGATAACTGAAGCCTCATTTTCCAAAACATCTAACTTTGATGGATCAATGGATTTACAACAAATTTCATTGAAAAATAAGCACAACCTGGTTATAGTCTTCCTAACATTGTTAGGCAATATCCCACGAATAGCCACTGGTAGTAGTTGTTGCATTAAGACATGACAGTCATGAGATTTTAAGCCAATTAGTTTGAGATCTTTAACAGATACAAGCCTCTTGACATTTGATGAGTAACCATGCGGAACTTTAATACTTTGTAAACACTCACAAAAACTTGTTTTCTCTTTTTTAGACAAAGTGTAGCAGGCAGGAGGCAAATATATCTTGTTGCCTATATGTTGTGGAGTTAACTCTTCTCGTATACCCATCAAACCCAAATCCACACGAGCATTATAACCATCTTTTGTTTTGCCATGAATGTTGAGAAGTGTTCCGAGTAAACTATCACATACATTTTTCTCCACGTGCATCACATCAATACAATGTCTTACATCAAGACTAGACCAATATGGAAGATCGAAGAAAACTGACCTCTTTTTCCATAAATTTTTCGTATTTGATTTCTTTTTGTATTTACCAAACACAACATTAATGCCCTGTTGTCGTTGAAAACTTCCTCTCCAGTTAAGGGCTTTGGAGCTTCACCATGCTCTTGTTCCCCATTGAAAGCTTTTCGCAATCTACGATATGGATGATAATGAGCTAGAAATTTTCGATGTCCAAGATAAACAGTTTTCTTTCCTTTCTCAAGTTGGAGGTAACTTGTGTCTTCTTCACATATAGGACATGCATTATGCCCTTTAACTTTATAACCAGACAAATTACCATACGCCGGAAAATCGTTGATGGTGCAAAACAACATGGCATGCATATTGAAATGTTCACCAGAATACGCATCAAAAACATCCACCCCTTCATCCCATAATACTCTTAAATCATCAATCAAGGGACTTAGATAAACATCTATGTCATTTCCCGGTTGTTTTGGGCCCGAAATCATCATGGATAACATAATATATTTACGCTTCATGCATAACCTAGGAGATAGGTTGTAAATCATCAGGAGAACAGGCCAAGAAGAATGATTAGTACTTAGATTACCAAACGAATTCATTCCATCAGTAGAAAGTCCAAGTCTAAGGTTTCTCGACTCTTTTCCAAAATTTGGAAACAAAGAATCTATTTTCTTCCACTGCAAAGAATCAGCTACATGACAAATTTGTCCATCACATTTTCTTTCTTCGGCATGCCATCTAAGATTCCTTGCGTCATTTGCATTTGCGAAGAGTCTCTTGAACCTTGGAATTATTGGTAGGTACCATACCACTTTCGCGGGAGGACCCTTTTTGACAACCTTATCATCACTAGAATCACCATCTATCTTTTTGTAGCGTGACGCCTTGCACTTCGGACAATGATTATAGTTTACATACTCTTTTCTGTATAATATGCAATCATTAGGACATGCATGTATCTTTTCATACTCCAAACTCATTGGACACAATATCTTTTTTGCCTCGTAATAACGATTTGGCAATACGTTACCTTCTGGAAGCATCTGTGTCAACAATTCAAGCAATTCGGTAAAACTTTTGTCAGTCCACCCATTATTTGCCTTCAAATTAAACAATTTTAACACGACTGACAAACGTGTAAAATTAGTGCATCCCGGATACAAAGGTTGATCCTTGTCACTGCATAAAGTATCATACGCATGTGCCTTTTTAAACGAATCTTGTCCAATATCACGCATCATATCTTCCAGACGATCATCATCCATTTCTACACCAATATTATCTTTTTGGGACACATTTGACTTTTCTACTACCTCACCGTGCCATATCCATTGTGTATAACTTTGACAAATCCCATGACAAATTAGATGATCCATGATTGTCTTCTTATTAAGTTTTGGTTCGCGATTTGCGCAACGAACACATGGACAGAGAAAAAGCACATCAACACTTTTTTCACCATTACTTTTAGGAGGAGGAAGATTTTTTTTAGCATTGCTTTCAGCAAATTGTAGAAATTCCTTCACTCCATGTTCGTACTCAACACTTAATCGATTAGCTTTTATCCAACTACGATTCATATCTATGTTCCGGAATTAATCCATACAGATCAGATAAATTATTTAGACACCTATAATAAAGTAATGTATATAAAACTATATATATATATATATATATATATATATATATATATATATATATTCAAGCAAACAGTACCTATATATATATATATATATATATATATATATATATATATATATATATATATATATATTAAAGAAAACAGTACCTAGGACAGTGGAGGGCTGCGGATGACGTCGTGAAGAGGCGGTGCGGTGGGGACGGCGTTTGGGAGACGGCGACGGCGTGAAAAGACGGTGGCGTGAATGGTTGAACGGGGACGGCGGCGAGAGAGACGGACAGTGCGAAGGGGCTGCTGCGAAGGGACGGCGCGAACGGGGATGGCGTGACGGCTGCGAACGGTTGAGGACGGCTGCTGCGCGGATGTGCGAAGGGGCGGCGCTATGTGAGGACGGCTGTGGAAGAAAGAACAATGGTTGTGGAACGGACGACGCGAGATGTGATGACGGCTGTGGAAGAAGAAGTTCCAAAAATGTTATTGTTTGAAAGTTATGTTTTTAGGTTTTAGGGTTTTTAATTTTTTATTGATTTTTTTAAATCTGTTTATATTAAAACCGATGTAACATCCTATAATGAATTTTTTAATTATTTTTTTTAAGATACTTATTACATCGGGTTAAAAAGTAACCGATGTAATAGCATATGTAATTTTTTTTAATGAATTTTTTAATTTGGTAATTTATGATACTTATTACATCGGGTTATGAATTAACCGATGTAATAATATATGTAATTTTTTTGATTATTTTTTTAGAAACTTATTACATCGTGTTATGAATTAACCGATGTAATAGCATATGGCATTTTTTAATTTTTTTTAGAAACTTATTACACTGGGTTATTAATTAACCGATGTAATAGGGTACTTTTTTTGAAATTTTTTTTAGAAACTTTTCACATCGGGTATTTTGTAGAAACCGATGTAATAGGGTACTTTTTTTTTTGAATTTTTTTTAATTTTTTTTGAAATTTTTTCTTAATGTAGTATTTTAAATCGGTTATTCTAAAAACCGATGTAATAGGTATTTGTTTTTTTTGAATTATTTTTAATTGTTTTTTTAAATGTTTTTTTACATCGGTTTTAGAAAAACCGATGTAAAAGGCTTTAGATGAATTTTTTTGTTATTTACAAAACTGCCACTGCATTACTTTTTACATCGGTTTTTATCAATAACCGATGTAACATCCCTTATAACAATTTATGTTATTATTTACGAAACTGCCACCGCGTTATTTTTTACATCATTTTTAACAAATGCCTGATGTAAAATCATTTAACCAAATGTCTTTTTTTTAGTAGTGCATTTTAGGAGCTGGATTGATATGTTAGTGGGGAAAAAGATTGAGGTTAAAAAGGCGGTTGGCTTATGTTTGATTATTTGTTGGGTTCTTTGGTTGTTCCGGAACAAGATTATGTATGACGGAGAATTTTGGGACCTAGATACAATCACGAATTAAGATTATTATTTTTTCCTGGTGGTGGTTAGGCAAGAAACATAGAAATGCAAGTAATTATAATTATTACGAATGATCAAATGTTCCTTACGATTTTTTGTAGTCATTCTTATTTATGAGGTGGTGGTTATTTTATATACGGGTTGGAATATCCCTTTGTATCCTTAACATACATATATATATATATATATATATATATATATATATATATATATATATATATATATATATATATATATATATATATATATATTGCTTATAAAAAAAATGTCTAGATGGAAGCTTATTTATAGTCAATGTTGAAGGCGATCCTTGTAGGCACGGGGTGGAATGCGAGAAAATGTTAGATTAGATTCGATGGATAAGACGAACATGTACGGCTTGACTCCGGTGTGCAACCCAGTGGTGAGAGTCCACTTGTTCGTCAATCTTTAATGAAATTATTCTAGATGGAATTTTCATATTAGATCGGTCTTGTTAAACTGGTTACATCCCATAACACATAACTTTCCACAAACCCCTCATACATTTATGTTTTATAGATGCTTTTGGACAAGGATCGTCTCCGTTGTGTATTTTTACCAGAGGCGGAGAAGTACTGATCTACACCATCAAAATTCAATCAACCAGTGGTTCACATCCCACGTTACCGAATTTCCACATGAGAGAATCTCCTCTCGATGCTTTTGCATTTCACATTGATTTTGTGTATGTAAAAAATATAATTTCTCCTGCATTTTGGTGAATTTCCATGTGTATTGTGTTGAGGTGGTATCAGTAGTGGTACTTCTGCGTGTACTTCTTTGTCATGATAAGATATATGATTAGAATGAATGATGTCATACAAGACATTACAGGACTTTTGTTTGTTACTACTTACTACTCATTCGGTTACATCACTTTGGTTGAAAAATGCAGATGGATATATCAATTAACAATTTAACTTGATTCCTAGTATATTTATGTGTGGTCCAATACATGTATTGTTTTGTTAGTGCAGTTTGTTTTGGTGCAGCCACTTGACACTCATAGTCTATCAGTATATCTATACAACTTTTGTTTATTAACATAAGACATATTTTACGATGAATATAATATTTGAACCTTCCCTAATTAACTCTTCCATCCAACTTTAGAGGTCCATTTAATGGAATCATAACAAACAACCAACTCAGCCACATAAACGGTGCTAAACACAATTACCAGCCACCAATAATATTTGAATGTATTCAATCACAAAAAGATAGTAAGTCACTTATGTATCATTAATTATCCTCTATAGTAGCTTATACTATAAATAATGCATGCTTGTGATAATTGTAACTCAAGCTTCTCTATTCAGCATTCACTTCTAAACCACTTTTTTTTTTTTCATTTTCTCAATCATGAAAAAGGCCTTTTGTATACATTTGTTGCTTCTTGTAACATTCTTCTTTGCTACTTCTGTGTTAGCAAGAAATGATCCCTCAGGTTTGTCATTTTTCATATTCACACATTAACGTACAAAATATTAATATAAAGGACATATTCATAGAGTGAGTTATTTTTTGTTTATCCTTAGTGTCTTACATTTATATTTATCCCATATTCGGTAAAAATAAACGTAGATATAAATTTAAACTAATAAAACATGACTTACAAAAATATTTATCATTCCGTCAAAAAAATAACATATTTATGGTTATCACAATTGACATAAATAATTTGCATTATTTTCACTCTCTTCTATTTTTATAAAATATGAAACTATTTTAAATCAAAATTATTTGGGTAATTTTGCATTTCTTGTGTAGGGAATGAAGTGAAAACAGAAGGGAAGGTTGCAAATGAAGGGGTGACAAAGCCAAGTCTACAAGGACCCAATGAAGATGAAAAATTGATTGGATATTTTTATCTGAAACACAAACTGAAAGGATATTTTCACAAGAAACCAATTTATTATAAGCCCATTCCAACCTATAATCCATTCCACAAACCAACCATACTGGATAAACCTACCCCTTCTGTTGTTGAGCCACAATCATTTCTCAAGCATAAGCATTATTTCTTCAAAAAGCCTATTATTCCCATTGTTAAACCTGTTTATGTTCCAATTCCAAAGGTTATTCCAATTTACAAGCCTATTCCAAAGGTGATTCCAATTGTTAAGTCAATTCACTAATCAGTTTAAGATAAAGAAATAATATATCCCAAGTGTTCTATAGAAGAAGTATCATGCTTGAAAAGATGTGTTTCATTCCATAAAGGGCTACACATATTAATAGCTACACCTATCTATATTTCTAATGTGTTAGCATATTAATCTTACCTTGTGTAATTTTATTATTTGATTTGAGGAAACTTGTCTTGTGTATTACTAAATGTTATCTTAATAAAATTCTCAGTTTGCCTATTGTCATTGATATTGTATTATTATCTGAACACTTTTTATTATCTACTATTTATTTATTTTTGTAAGCAAGAAATATCATTAATACGAGAACAAAGAGGTTCTCGAAACCACTTACAAAAAAGCCAAGAAACAAACTCGACTAAAGAAGATTACAAAATCAATTAGGCCTAATGAAAGTAGTACAAAGGAAGCCTACTAAAATCATAAAAGTAATAATTGGTGTTGGTAATTTTCCCGATGAAAGACCACCTTCAAATTAGTGCCTTAATATTCCAAACCACATCTAAAATGTTCTAAGTTGTCGCAACGCAAAAAATAACCGGCGAAAAACATAAGAGTCGCCATCAATACGTTTTTTATCCCGACGAGGGAAAGGAGAACAATCGAAGAAAACCGGGGGAAAATGAAAAGACGAGGTCATCGCAACCAAGTTTAGGCTCGGGAGTCGGTTACATGAAGAGAAGGTATTAGCACCCATTTATGTCCATCGTACTCGATGGGATCCACACTTGCTTGTACTGCTTCAAAGGGTGTTGATATGCTTCATCTCCTCACTACAACAAACAAGACCGTAGACATCACTTTTTTTTCACTTAGACAACGCTTTAAAGCGCTGTCTAAACCTCCGCTGCTAAAGGTTTAGACAACGTTTTTTTAAATCTTAAAAGCGCTGTATAAATCTTAAAAGCGATGTATAAGGTACCCTTAGACAGCGCTTTTAGGAATACCTTAGACAACGCTTTTGATTTAAGCGATGTCTAATCCCCTCCTATTTAATTTTTTTAGGTATACCTTAAACAGCGCTTTTGGTGAAAGCGCTGTCTAATCCTCTCCTATTTTAATTTTTTTAGGTATACCTTAGACAACGCTTTTGGAAAGCGTTATCTAAGCCCCCCCCCCTTAGACAGCGCTTTTGCCAAAAGTGTTTTCTAAGTCTCCCCTTAGACAACGCTTTTTGTGTAAAGCGCTGTCTAAGGTATACGAAAATTTTTGAATTGTTTTTCTGAAACCACTTTTTTTATCAGGTTTTTAAACCAGAATTTTGACCTGTTTTCAACCAATTTTTGGCAGACAAATATCACAAATTATATATCCAAAATTGGCAATTCAAACCAAAATTATAAATCCAAAATTGGCAATTCAAACCAATATATATATATATATATATATATATACCAATTCAAACCATTTTGGCCTATTATAATTACAAGTCATTGCATTTTACTACAAATGTACATATTATAAGTACACATATCTAATCCATCCAAAGCATTGCTTCAAATATACATAGGTCTTGATAAGAAAATATGGATAAATCCTAAGTTTTATCAAGTATCATCACTAATATAATAAAAAATGTGATAATTAATAATATACCGCCACTTTTATCCATGTAATGCAGTTGGCTCTCCTCTTTGATGTTTGGATATCTCGTTGTGCTCGAAAAGCTTGTAGGATGCTAATAAAATAAAAATGAAGTAATTAGAACAATTCACATTAATTAATAAATACACACAAGAAAATTTAGAACAATCTCACTTACGTGTCAATTGTGTCCTTCATATCCGGGTATGTTGTCCAACCATTTCCTAACGAGTCAAGATAATAAACGATTTCTCTGATAGGATTGATTGCAAGCAACAGCCAATGTCCACTGTATGATTAAACAAATGTTAGATGTAAATTTTCTACACGACGTCAAATAGATGAATTTAGAATGAAATTCTAACCCGGTATTAAACGGTATAAAGAACAACGTCTCCGCATCTTTGTTGGCCATGAGGATCTTGAGAACGTACTCCGTCACGGTATCCGGTCTACTTATGATTAAACTTAAGTTTACGGATTCGGGTGCTAAGAATCCAAATGTTACGTCCAATCCATTGGGGCGCATCAATTTGTCATACAAAAACCTTAAATAAAAACATCATTAACATTAGACGCCTCATTTGAAACATAAAGTAAATAAGTTGTTTAATTAATATAACAAAGTATATCGGATTTACCTTATATATATTGACAACACTGACGTCAATTTCTTCACGACCAAAAACTTGCATGAAGTCTTCATTACCAATCATTTGTTCGTAATCAAAGCCGAAAATACCTTCCTCCATATGCACAAGACGAAAACCTCCGGTCGATATATCTGTCATCTCTAGAAATGTCTTGAGGCACGTCCTATACTTGGTGGTAGGTTTTTTCTTAGCTACGGTCTTCTTAGAACCATCCTTTTTTTATTGTGCGGAGGTGTTGCTAACCTCCTTTTTTTTGTTGTGCGGAGGCTATGCTAACCTCCTTTTTTTGGTGTGCGGAGACGTTGCTAACCCCCTTTTCTTGAAGCTACATATCATATAAATAGTTAGATGAAATTAATAATTTAACAACTTCCATGCATATATGTCATATAATTGTATTGTACCTGTTTTTTTTTAAACCACGGACTCGGAATGCCGCAGAATAACATTATCTTTTGATTTGGATCTTGTGGGAGTCTATTTAACATAACCAAGTAAAAAATGTACGTAAAATGCCCGTAAAAACTTTGAATATACACATTAAGGTTAACAAAGGTTTTAGGCATACCTCATATCCTACACTAATGAGGTTTGTCGACCATGCAACAAACGAACCTACTGCTTTGTCCACCGTTGTTGCATCCGAACCATCGTTAGGATATGGTAATGATGCATTCGGCTCAACTGCAATATCAACCGATACTTTCAAACATCTAGCTGGAAGCTCTCTGGTGTGAAGTAATACTCTGCTAATGTTATGCACTTTTCCCTTGCCAACCATCCGATAATATGGTGACGATAAATAGAGCTGACAATGGAAAATGCCCTAAAACCAATAATAAAATGAAATTGTTAATGTGTATATATGTCAAATACATAATTTAAGCAAATAGTTCAATTTAAGATAATTATATGTAATTACCTCTGGAATGTTCGGCTTAAAGGTACATTTGATATTATCTTTGTCCGAAGCATCTCTGAAACATGCTAAGGTGCTAGCCTCTCTTTCTCTCCTTAATGCATCAAGCTCGGCTTGCATTGCTTCCAATTTTGCATGAAGCTCCCGATTACTAGGAGCCTTTCCTTTTTTTAATACTCAGGGAGGTCAGAGTGACTCCAAATCCCTTACCCCTCACCCGACCAGAATACTCACGGACATCTAATGCCTGACTAAGTATGCTCCTAGTATCATCTGGAGGTAAAGACTGAGATAGCGCCTACTGAAAATCACATGAATACCGTATACTTGTCAAATATTTTTTTATAAAGTTTTTATTTAATTAAAGAAAAAATGTTATACTTACACATTTCTCGTATACTTGTAAAACATCTTCTTTAGGAACTCCAGATTTGCCCACACGGGCTTCCTTCCACAAAACATGTCCAGGAATAGATGTTTCAGAACTTTTCTCCTTCTGCAGCTACACATTAAGTTATACAATATGATCAAATAAAACTAATATATGATGAACAAATATGTTATCGCAATTTATAAATACTTACCATGGATTGTTCTATGCGTCCATATCCGACACGTCCTTTTCGGTACGGATATGCGGGACTTAATGCTCTTTCCCGATTTGTGGCACTTAGTCTTTTAAATACAAGGTCTTATCGTTTGGATTTGAAGGCTTCCCATTCTTCTGCAGATATCAAACTTTCATATTTTTTAGGAAGCTCCGCATCAACATAATTATCATCCGCATCCTTAAGGAAATTGGATGATAAAAATGTTCTAAACCCTCGTAAAAGCTTTCTGGCCAATTTCATACAAAAACCTCTTATTTTTTCTTCGATGTTAAAACACCGCTAAGAAAAACATAAAGATTGTGCGTTAGTACAGGTAATCGAAAAAACATAATTGATTCGCATAATTAAAGACATAATTATTGTACTTTTATCTCACTCCAAATTCTTTCTTTAGAGTCATTCAGATCTTTGTTTCTCCAATCATCACAAGTAATGGGAACTTCATTCCTTACTAGTGCACCGATGAAACTAGTTAAGGTGTGCCCATTAGGTTCTATAAGCTGCCCCTGATGGCTCCAATTCACATCTAGAATGATGCCTCGAGATCTACCATTGACCACTCTTCTCATAACCGTTATACCTCTTCGAATCTCTTCTTCAGTTGATACTTTTTTACTACCTCCTTCATGTGTCGAATGATCATCATGTGTGTTATCATCATTAGTGGCCATGTCTAACCTGTTATAAAGAAACCAAGGAGGATCAAATATAACTTATAATAAAAGCAATTGAAAACACAAAAATAAAGATACCATGCATGATCAAATCTAACTTATAATCAAATAAATACAATAATGTCAAATAAATACATACATAATAAAGAAACCATGCATGATCAAATCTAACTTAATAAAAAGTGCTTAAACTAATAAAAATGCTTGTTTTATGAATCTTTCATCTATTATAATTTTGTGTATTGAGAATATCTTTGTCTATTAGTTTGATCATCTCAAAAGTTTCATGAATACCTTATCAAAAAGCTTCAACAATGAACTAATAAGCATAAAGTTTCATGAATAGAATAATAAGCACTTTTATTAGTTTTTATGTATAGAATAGTGTAACTATATACAAAAAGAGCTTAAAATAATAAGCACTTCTTCAAACAATGTCAATCATATACAAAAAGATATTAAACTCATAAGCACTTCAACAACAATGTCATCTATATACTAAAAGAGCTTAAACTAATAAGCACTTCTACAATAATATACAAAAAGAGCTTAAACTAATAAGCACTTCTACAACAATGTCAACTACAACAATGTCAACTACAACAATGTCAACTATAAACAAAAAGAGCTTAAACTAAAAGAGATAAAGTTGATTTAGTTCTTGCCCTAAACAGAGAAGAAAAGAACAAAGAAGAAGCTTACCAAATAATGTGGTGGACGACGGTGAACGTGGAGGACGACGGTGGCGAGAAGCTCAATTAGGGAAATGGTGAAGAAAAGCTCAGTAGGGACGAAGATGGTGTTCATTCGTAGAAAGTGAGAGAGTTCGCAGAAAGTGAGGGAAATGAAAATAGAAACTGTATATTTTTAATATAATTAGACCTTAGACAGCGCTTTTGGGAAAATGTTGTCTAAGGTCAACCTTAGACAGCGCTTTTGTTTTTAATTATTTTTTTATATTGAAAGCCTAAGACAACGCTTTTTTAAAAGCGCTGTCTAAGGTCTATCTTTAAAAGCGCTTTCTAAAAGCGCTGTCTAAGGTCTATCTTAGACAACGCTTTTGAGAAAGCGTTGTCTAAGGTATGACTTTTAGCAGCGCTTTTATTATTTTTTTGAACAATTTTCGTGTTTTCTTTTAATTTTGACCTATAACAGCGCTTTCTTTATAAAGTGATGTCTAAGGTGCGCTGTTAAATGTCAATTTTGGCATAGTGGCTGCTGAACTGCTACTGGAAAGGAAGGAACGAAAAAATGTAGGAAAAAGAAAGAAGTATGCTCGAATGGGCCCTACCCCAGTGCCTACGTATCTCATAGGGAGTGAGAATCAGAGTCGACTTAGTTTCCCTAACTAGGGATGATATTTGTTTGTTTGTGTTTTTTTAGTGGCGTTGCCATAGTTCTAACTCAGGTGTTGCAGGCTCGCTGCATCGAGTGTGTTACCGTCTTGTTATCGAACTGTCGAGACAAGTCAAAAATGTCCACAAGGAGTGGGAGATGAGAAAACAAGACGTGTTGTTTGTTCATTGGTTTTTAGAAGAAGTGTTTTGATTATATGTTTGTCGTATGCATAACACTAAAGACTATGATATAGGAGCGAATACTTTACAAGGTCACCCCAATGGAACGTTTGCAAAGTATTCTAGAAGAGTGAAAGAGACTTTCACTAATCATTTCCTATATACCTTAAGGCTCGTAGCGCATTATGCGTACTCTTATTATTAAGTGTTTTTTTTTTCTTTTCTTTGAAGATGAGAAGAGAGACTCAAAGGGAGAAGATCTACAGGGAGACTAGACTCTAACCCAAATGTTAGCATACAAATGTTAATCCTAAGGTTGAGGATTTAAAGGGAAAATCTACCTAAGTTAGTATACATGGATGACTATCTTAAAGTCTATCGCACCTTGTCTTTAATCAAGAATTAAATCCAAGTTATGAATCTTAAGGGATCATGCAAGAGAAACACAAGTAAGTAGATGATAAACATGAGTCATGAGAATTCAAAGAAATAATGATCATGGCTCTCCTATGTTAAGGTAGGTGAAACGTGTAACAAATCAAAAATGGAGTGGAGAGATGCATCAGGGTGGGTCGGTTGCGATGTGCAAGACAGTCGACTTATGGTATGAAACATACAAGGTTTTTCTTTGGGTTTAATGGATGTGAACGCGATGGAAATCCTAAGAGTATGTGAGATCCATTTATTATTTTGAAAGTAATTCGATGTTGAATCGAATATTAATTTTTCTCTTTGAAATTTGGTTTTCTAAGCGTTTGTTTATATCTTTTTTTATCCTATTTACATGTGCCATGCAAGAATACATCAAAAGATATCCTAAGTTATTACATCATAGAAGAGAAGGAAAAGCAAGAGAAATCCACCGAGGAGTAACATAAACTAGAAAGACGATAAAACCATAGAAATACATCAAAATACAACAAAAATCCAAGTCCATGAGCATCAAATCCTCAGGTGGTACCTCATAAAACAAGAAGAATTATTAGTGGGGTAGAATATGATGTAAGTATGCAAAATATCATGTGTAAATGGATCAAAATGAATAATATATATGCAAAGATGCAAAATATCTAAACACATGCAAATCAAATAATCGGAATAAAATGCAAAAAATCAAGAAATCAGAACAGATGGTCAGACATTGTGGTATCCTTTTTCCAACCGTGATTGTCTGACTTTTCCGTAGTAGTGTCAATTACAAATTCTTTTGTCTTGTGGTGAAGCAAAAATTTTAAGAACTTTTAAAGTATGGGGTAATTTGTTAATAATAAAAACAATTTAAATTTCTTATCTAAAAACATACCTTTTGTGATGATCTTATAAGAAATTTGTTGAAGTTCGTAACATTGAGCCTCTGCGGACCTTTCATTTATACCATCTGATACTTTAGGTAGCATCTAACGATATACTTATTTGTTCCAACTTCTTCAGTGTCATATTTCTTTTGCAGAGCTTCCCATATTTGTTTAGCAGTCTCACAATTACAATAGTAATCAAACAGATTGTCGACGAAAGCATTTAGAATGTATTTTTTGCAAAGATAACCATTATCTTTCCATATGGATATTTCTTTTCTGTTGTAAATCATATGCTTTAGCTTTAGCAGTAGAGTCTAATTCAGACGAGTTAACAGTTCCGTCGGAATTCACAGTTTTGTTACCTGGGTCCAGTTGATCTAGAAGGAACAATATTAATATGTCCTCATTCAAAATGTGGGCAACCTTCTTTAAGGTTGAGAAAATTTTCATTTTAGCTTGACAACGTGGACAAACTTAAATGGTTTGCCAGAGACAGGGGCCGCAAAATTATTGATCCATGTCCGTTTTTCAAATATTTTAAAATTGTATTGATTTTGGATTTTTGAAAATAGCCACGGAAGAAGTTATCAGGATGATTCGCGGAACAAATCACTCTCTTTAAGACGTTTCGTGCCACTACCCAAAATTATACAAAGTATTCACTCAACCACACCACCTTCAGGATAAAACAACTTAGTTTTATACTATACAATTACTACTTGTACGAAAGATAATCGATCTAGAAATACGTCATCTTATGGGATAAAGACCATTCGAATACCACTCATGGTATCTAGTATAATGTACAGTCATAATAATTTCTCAAATAAATAGAAATTGTAATAATCTCCAAAGAAAATTCAATAATGATCATTTGACCACTCAAAATGATTTCTCAAACAAAGAGAAATTCTAATAATTCTCTAAATAAAATCCAAAAATTATACTTGATAATTTTTTCATCTCAAACGAGAAAAAATTAACATAATTCTCTAAAGAGAATTCAAGAAAGTACTCGAAAAATTCAACGAGTAGAAAGAAATTGACACTTTGACAATTCGAAAAATATAAAATTTGAAAGTGAGGAAAGAAAAACTCAAAATAAGTTATTGATTTGTTTTGGAATGTAATAGAAATTTTCTTATAATAAAATGTGCTAGTTAAATATCTCATTTTTTTCAACTAACATGTGAGACTTAAAGGAACTTTTTCAAACTCATCTCCCCATATTGAAATATTGATGTAATGTTCCAATAGATTTTACCTTGTAAAATAATCATTTTTCAAGCAGTTTGATCAAAATTCCATGTGTATTGTGTTTAGGTGGTATCAGTGGTAAATTTTCTGCTGCACTTCTTTGTCATGATAAGATATATTTGTGGTACATATGATTAAATTTAAAGATGTCATATAGGACTTTTGTTTGTTACTACTTACTACTCATTCGGTTACATCACTTTGGTTAGTTGCAGAGATGTACGTATCTATTAACAATTTAACTTTATTCCTAGTATATCTTTATGAGTGGTCCACTAACATGTATTGTTTTTTAAGTATATCTTTACAACTTATGTTTATTAATATAAGACAAATTTTACAATGAGTATATAGTATTTCAACCTTCTCTAACTAACTGATCCAACCATCCAACTATAGAGGCTCATTTAATGGAATCATAACAACAACCAACTCAGCCACTAAAACGGTGCTAAACACAATTAACAGCCACCAATAATCTTTTAATATATTCAATCACAACAAAATAACAAGTCACTTATATATCATTAATTATCCTCTATAGTAGCTTATAGTATAAATATTGCATGCTTGTGATAATTGTAACTCAACCTTCCCTATTCAGCTTTCACTTCTAAACCACTTTTGTTCATTTTCTCAATCATGAGAAAGGCTTTATGTGTTCCTTTGTTGCTTATTGTAACATTCTTTTATGCTACTTCTGTTGTAGCAAGAAATGATCCCTCAGGTTAGTATTTTTGCATATTTGGTAAAATAAATTTTTGGTGTTAACTATATAATTTGTTGTCACTTGTGATAGTAACATGTTTAAATTCTTTTGTAGGGAATGAACTGAAGACAGAAGGGAAGCTTGCAAATGAAGGGGTGGCAAAGCCAAGTCTACAAGGACCCAATGAAGATGAAAAATTGATTGGATATTTTTATCTAAAACACAAACTCAAAGGATATTTTCACAAGAAACCTATTTATTATAAGCCCATTCCAACCTATAACCCATTCCACAAAGCAACCATACTGGATAAACCTACCCCTTCTGTTGTTGAGCCACAATCATTTCTCAAGCATAAGCATTATTTCTTCAAAAAGCCCATTATTCCCATTGTTAAACCTGTTTATGTTCCAATTTACAAGCCTGTTCCAAAGGTTATTCCAATTTACAAACCGATTCCAAAAGTGATTCCAATTGTTAAGCCAATTCATTAATCAGTGTGAGTGAAGAAATTAATCTATCTTAAAGTTTCATAGAAAGTACCATGGTTGAAAACTTAGGTGTTGAATTCCTAAAAGCTTTTATCTTAACACAATTTCAATGGAGTGTTGTATTATCTATAAGTAATTTTTATTCTTATTTTGAGGGAACTTATATTGTGTTGTGTATTAGCTAATGTTTTCATCTTAATAAATTTCTCAATTTGCCAAATTGTCAATGAAATTATATTATTGTGTGTGACAAGAAAGGAACATTATTTAGCTTAAATTCTGTTTGCTCTCTCACGTTCCTTTCACTATCAGACGGTTACAACTAATTTGGTTTCTTTCACTTTATGACCCATATTCTAATCTACTTTACTTTCAAAAGCATATTTTTATCACCAAATGATTGTGTCAATTCAATCCCAACATAATTTTGTCTGTTTTTAACTTTAAAAAAAATAGTTTTTTCCGATTTTAAAAAACAAAATAAACTCATATTTTCAAATTTAAAAAATTAATTTTAACCTTCAGTAACATAAATATATATTATTAAAGGTTAAAACTTAATCAAAATCATATAATTTATCAAAATATATATATATCCTACAAATATTTCTTATAAAAAATTATTCAAAATAATTTCAAATTTAAATGATTTATTAAAATTTTGTTATACAAAAAAGTTATAATAAAATAATAAAATATCTAAAATAATAATTTATAAAAAAAAAATATTTAAGCCAATTTTTTACTTTATATTGCATCCAAAATATATCACAAAGACCTTGAAAAGGTTTTTTCAGGTGGTGAAGTAGAGTTAGCTATAATTTCACCATATGCAGTGCCAAATCTTTGAATACTTATGATTTTCTTTATAAGTAATATATATTAAAAAAGAAAATTAAAGGTTCTCAAATCTGCTTATAAAAAACTAGAGTAAAGATTCGGTAAAGAAATATTACAAATCAATTGCAACTTGAGATAAATAATATAAATGGAGTTTGCAAAATTCATAAAATTTATAATTGGTGGGGATAATTTTTTCGATGAATGACCATCTCCAAACCAAAACTTTAATGCTCCAAACCGCATCAAAAACATTTCAAGTGTCGTTTCTAAAAATAACTCCATTTCTCAACTTCCACAAAAACCCACAAGTGGCCAACCAAACACACATCCTTCCTTTCCTCTTCTCAACCGATTCCACTCCCCAAAATTCAAACCAAAATAAGAAATTCTTCTTCAAGTTAGATGAAAATATATCGACTAAACCAATCCAATCCATTATCTCCCTCCTAATTAACTTAACAACCCGACAAGTTAAAAATAAATGGTCCACTGTTTCTAAATAATTACCGCCAAAAATATAATTTAAATCATCATTTGGTAAAGAACAACCTCTATTAAAATACAATTTAAATGTTATGGTTGTAGCAGTAATATTTCAACTTTGTTTTTGTTTTTATGGAGTTTAAAATCAAGTTACTAAATTATGTTTTTCTTCATAGTTATATTTTTACTTATGCTGAAATTAAGATATTTGTTGAAATTGCTACTAATTTCTAGAATACTCTTAAGTATAATATGTGATATTATCTAGATATCAGAACTTCAATAGCTGTTGACGTGGATCTTCGAATCTGCTCGTGCAATGAGGAGAACGGGGGGTGGTACCTGCAAGTTACTCTGATGCCAAAGTCAGAACGGACACAAGAGCTAGTAAGTACGAGTAAAGTATTAGAGGAGTGAATATTCAATATCTGGCCCTCTCAAATGAGAGGGTTTATATAGAGAGTCCCCAGCGTGTGGCCAACAGTTCCTATTTTTGGGCCTGGATCGTGGAACCCCCAAAATTATGTAACTGCAAGGAACTGGGCAATGAACGAGCATCATGTTCAGGAGAAGCCGTATCGAGCACGAGGTCTCTCGACCAAGAGTTATCTCGACCGATCCTGGGCGGTCTCTACTAGTGTCGAGCAGATACCAGGAACAAGGAGGGAGGGACGACCACTATTGCAATGGTCCCTTGGACTATGGGTTATTGGACCGTTCCGTGGGCCATAAAGGATTGAGCCATATCTAGTCGTTGGGCCAGTCCAGAACAGGAGCCCCCCAAGTCGTTGCTTCTGGTCGGAGAAGTGATGACTTAAGGATGTTCGACTGTCGTTGTAATGCAGATTAACTCTCAGAATGTTTTGTTACTATGGTCGTACACAGAATTGGTCGTTGTAGCTTGGTCGTTAAAGACGAGGATCCCAAACGTTTGGAGAAATTGGTACGCCACGCGTGTGTCTGGGAAAGCGTGCACATTTAATGCATAATCATAGCTACCCTACGGCCGCCCCTAGGTAATGAGTGCGCCATTTATAGGTTTGCAGTCCCCACGTGCTCGCTCACGTGCGGAAGAAGCCTATAAATAACGCATTGAGCTTCATTTCCACACTTTTTCGCTTCTGCATTCTCTGCTCGTACCAGTAACCAGCTCGTTCGCCTTCCTCAACTGCCGTCTACCTCTGTTTACTAGCGTTTACCATCGTGATCTACGAGGACGATCTCTGATCACCTCAAAACCTCTCTTAAACTTGTAAGTTCTGATGTTTTTCCTTTTATTAGACTTCTTATTTTTTAGAAATGAATTAGTTGCATGTTGTTAGGGTTAGATTTAGGATCAATCTAACCGATTAGTTATAGTTTTAGGGTTCTGTCACGGCGTTTACTGCTTCTGTGGGGTGGCGTGACGGTTCAGTTCATCGTCTTCGGTTGATCTTCAACCGGATTTCAGGGTAACAACATGCCCATTTTACGATGTCTGAGTCAAGCTAACCCTTCCTTCTGATAACGAGAAAATGTATCGATTATATTGCTAAGTTTCATTACCGTTTTATCGCATAATCGTCGTTTTAACACCCGATTCCTCGAGTTTTCCTTACCATTTTGCAGGTACATCGTATACAGAGCTAAATCATGAGCCAAGAGCAAAAGGAGCGAAAACAACCATAAAAAGATGAAGAAATGAAGAATGCTGCCAAAACCTGCATATTTTGTTGCACTCACGGTCGTCACCTAGTTGTCACGACCGTGACACCCCAAAAGGAGCAATCACGACCGTGACATATCACTCACGACCGTGACACTTATTTTACAAGGGACACGAACGTGATGACCTTGTCACGACCGTGACAAGGGAAATATAGGTCATTTGACTAAAGAATTGGTCACAACGTCACGCTGCACATGATCTGCCTATTTTCCAACTAACCCTCCTGTATCCATGTTCCTGGATTTTCTCAAATGCTCTACGAAGCCCAAGCAAACAAGTTCAACCACCAGCCCATTAAATCTTCTATAAATAGCTTAAATTTTATGAACAATTGACGGAGTATTTTGTTTATCAAATTCTTGCGGAAGCTCTGCCGAATTATTTTACAACCTTATTTTTGTTTCAGCATTATTTTCATTGTTCTATTTTTATTGTATCCAAACCCAATCTATAACAATTTCCAACATCAGGAAATTGTTATAAAATTTATTTGTTTCAAGGCCTTCAGAATTTTTAGTTTATTTTCGATTCCGCCAAACACTCCGAGCTTTCCGGTCTGTGGAAGAAAGAGTCTGCCAATTTATTGTTAACCAGGTTTATATTAATTTGCAATTTTATATTTATGTTGAATATTTATTTTTCTGCCATGAATATTTCGTTTTGTGTTTCTCTGCCTCTGTCTGGTTCAACAAAAATGAGTAGTTAATTACCTTAGGGCGGTATGTAATTAAAACAACTAAATCGGTAAAATCAACTATAGGCTTAAAATAATTAATAGCTTAGTATTATGGCTGATACTTTTTATTTAAAATCGACCTTTTTGTTACGAGAGTAAGGAAAGTGTATTAGGTTAGGTCAAGACCACGAGAGTGTGAGATTTTAACCAGATAGCTAAAGTTAGGCATTTAAATTAAACACAGCGAGAGCGCTTTAAAATAAATTAGAATTACTAAGTTTCCAAAAATTATCTCTAAACACTTATGGGCTAACGAGAGCAGGCATAGGGCTTTAGGGGTAAGATCTGAGATAAGACCACGAGAGTGTGAGTTAAGGGTATTTAAACTGGTAACCTCTACAGAATATATTAAGTGAACACCTTTATAAGCCTAGGTTAGATTGACCCGCCTAAGTTAGCATAATTACATACCGACCGCCTTAGTATTATTTTATTAAAACTTAAATTTAATTCCCGCTTTTAATCTTTAAAAACAACAAAAAATCGTGACAACCCTTCGCCTTAGCTAAACTAGAAGTTCATCTAGCACTAAGTAACCATAGAGTCCCTATGGATCGATAATCTTAAATATTACTTCGATAGGCTGTGCACTTGCAGTTAAGATACCGCTAGACACATAATTAGACACGTCTTTAGCCCATCAAGTTTTTGGCGCCGTTGCCGGGGACCTTAATTTAGTTACTAGTGCACTTTAGGTAGCATTCTCTAGACTAAGGTAACAACTATTTTCTTTTCTTAATTTAAATTTCCGAGTGTATGCCAAGTACTCACTCTAAAGGCGAAGACTTGCAACCTCAAATCCCAGAATCGGAACGCTTCTTACACGTAAGAAGACGGATATTCGATTACGAACAAAATTACAATATTCCAGATCTTCAATTAGATCCACCTAAACCAGTCGTAACATCAAAGGACGCAGAGATGGCTGAAGAACAGAATCACCCACTCAAGTATTACGCTAGTCCTTCGCAAGCTGAACCGCATTCTAGCATTGCCGCACCGGCTATCAACCGAAATGATTTCGAACTAAAACCTTCGTTGATATCAGCCGTGCAACAAAATAAATTCGCCGGAAATCCTACCGAGGATCCGAACCTTCATCTTTCGATCTTTGTGCAATACGCAGATACCGTAAAAGCCAATGGAGTTACCCAAGAAGCTATTAGACTACGTTTGTTTCCTTTTTCACTTCGAGACAGAGCGAGAGCCTGGCTTCAATCTCTGCCTTCGAACTCAGTAACTACGTGGGAGGAACTAAAGAGAGTTTTCTTGACCAGATATTTTCCACCTAGCAAGACAGCTATGCTGAGAGCTCAGATCAACGAATTTAAGCAAAGGGAAAGCGAATCACTATTCGAAGCTTGGGAACGCTATAAGGATATGCTGATACTTTGTCCACATCACGGATTAGTAGAATGGATGGTCATCCATACCTTCTATAATGGACTCTTGTACAATACAAGAATGACAATTGACGCTGTCGCGGGCGGTGCATTGATGGACAAAGAATATAATGATGCTTATGCACTTATCGAAAGTATGGCTCAAAACCATTACCAATGGGGAAGCGAGAGAGTCGCAACTGAGAAACCAACAAAAGGAGGTATGTACGAAGTGAGTAGTATGGACCAAGTCAATGCAAAGTTTGACCAACTAAGCCAAAAGATCGACAACTTGGCCATAACACCAACAGCCACCGTGGCTGCTGTAACACCTAACTGTGAGTTATGTGGAGTTCCAGGACATGAAGTTTCTGATTGTCAACTATTAACAGGAATTCCCACAGATCAAGTGAATTATGCTCAAGGAAACCCATACTCAAACACATACAACCCAGGTTGGAAGAATCATCTGAACTTCTCCTATAAGAATAACAATGCTTTATACGCACCAGGTCAAGCACCAGCTACACCACCAGGATATCAAAAGACTGCTCCTAATGTCCTTAGAAAATCGAACCTTGAGTTGATGATGGAGAACTTTATAGCTAACCAATCTCAAACAAACAAGGACTTCTTAAACCAAAACATTCACACTAGTGAGCAGATTAAGCAATTAGTAAGCAAAGTAGATGCATTAGCTACACATAACAAAATGCTTGAAACTCAGATTTCACAAGTAGCTCAACAACAAGCACCTCCCGCTGCACCAGCTGGAGAATTTCCTGGACAACCTCAACCTAATCCGAAAGGACATGCAAATGCTGTGATATTAAGAAGTGGAAAAGAACTTGACGGACCTACCGATCCAAGACTCGACAATCCTGCCATGTACCAAAAACCGGATAAACCGACTGAAGTGGTGAATGATCCAGAAGAAAAGGAAGATGATAATCAAGAGGCAGTGGAGAAAGAAAAGCCTTATGTGCCTCCACCACCCTATAAACCACCAATTCCGTACCCTCAGAGATTAACCAATTCCAAGACGATGGGTCAGTTTAAGAAATTTGTCGAACTTCTGAAACAGTCGAATATCACTATTCCGTTTACAGAAGCTATCACCCAAATGCCCTCGTATGCTAAGTTTTTAAAAGAGATCTTATCTAATAAGAAAAAGATAGAGGATAACGGAACAGTTACACTTACTGCTGAGTGTAGCGCCATAATTCAGAATAATATGCCTCCTAAGCTAAACGATCCAGGAAGTTTCTCTATACCCTGTGTAATAGGAAAATTCGTCATTGACAAAGCTCTATGCGATTTAGGAGCCAGTATCAGTGTTATGCCCTTAACGATTTGCAAAAGGCTAGACATGGGAGACCTAAGACCAACTAAAATGTCTGTTCAACTAGCCGATCGCTCTGTTAAATATCCTGTAGGCATACTAGAAAACGTCCCAGTACGTATAGGACAATTCTACATCCCTACTGATTTCATAATCATGGACATCTCTGAAGACTCCACTACACCTATCATACTAGGAAGACCCTTCTTAGCTACCGCCGGAGCTATAATAGACGTAAAAAGAGGAAAGCTAACCTTTGAAGTAGGTGAAGAGAAAGTTGAATTTATTTTAACACAATTCTTACAATCACCAGCTATAGAGGATACCTGCTATCTGTTGGACGTAATTGACGAATGTGTAAGAGAAATGGAACTGAAAGAAACTACCTATTATGAAATTATGAAAATTCAAATCCCTCCGATTTTCGAAGATGATAATTGGCGTGCACCGTATCAAGATGATAGTCTAAGCGAAAGTTTAGCACTTACACCAGATCCCATGCCAAGTAAAGATAAACCTACATTAGGATTAAAAACTTTACCTAATAACCTAAGATACGAATTCTTAGACATTGAATGTAAAAGACCAGTTATAATAAATTCCAGTTTAGGAATAATCAAAACAAAGAAACTTTTAGATGTCTTGAAGAAATATCCAACTGCATTAGGATATAACATATCTGATCTCAAAGGAATATGCCCTTCGATTTGTATGCATCGTATTCTGCTAGAAGAAGATTGCAAAACCTCCAGTGAATCTCAAAGAAGAATTAACCCAATCCTTAGCACTGTAGTGAAAGAAGAAGTTAAGAAACTACTAGATGCCGGAATAATTTATCCAATCTCTGATAGTAAATGAGTTAGTCCAGTACATGTAGTGCCAAAGAAAGGAGGTATCACTGTTGTGAAAAACGCTCAAGGCGAATCGATATCGCAAAGAGTAGTGACGGGACATAGAGTGTGCATAGATTATCGTAAACTAAACAAAGCCACTCGAAAAGATCATTTCCCACTACCTTTTATAGATCAAATGTTAGAACGATTAGCCAAGCATTCTTACTTCTATTATCTTGACGGTTACTCAGGATATTTCCAAATCCCTATCCATCCAGATGATCAAGAGAAGACTACATTCACATGCCCATATGGAACGTTCGCTTATAGACGAATGCCCTTTGGATTATGCAACGCTCCTGCAACCTTTCAAAGATGTATGATGTCAATCTTCGCAGATTTTATAGACAACATCATGGAAGTGTTCATGGACGACTTCTCTGTATGCGGGCAAAGTTTTGAAGGATGCCTATCAAATTTAGAAATGGTGTTAGAAAGATGTGTAAAAGTAAACCTCGTTCTTAACTGGGAGAAATGTCATTTTATGGTCAGAGAAGGAATCGTATTAGGCCACGTTATATCCGACAAGGGAATTGAAGTAGATAAAGCTAAGATAGAAGTCATTAAAGATCTTCAACCCCCTAAAACCATTCGAGAAATACGAAGCTTTTTAGGACACGCCGGTTTTTACCGACGATTCATCAAAGATTTCTCGAAGATCACTAAACCTCTTACTGGTTTATTAATGAAAGATGCTGAGTTCATATTCAATGAAGATTGTCTTAAAGCATTCGAAACTCTAAAAACAGCCCTCATCACCGCACCAATCATGCAACCCCCTGAATGGAGATTACCTTTCGAAATCATGTGCGATGCGAGTGACTATGCTGTAGGCGCAGTTCTAGGCCAGAGGAAGGAAAAGAAACTTCATGCGATTTACTATGCCAGTAGAACCTTAGACTCTGCTCAAATGAACTGCGCCACTACTGAAAAAGAATTGTTAGCAGTTGTCTTTGCGCTTGACAAATTTCGTTCTTAAACAGACCATGCTGCTATCAGATATCTATTGACTAAGAAAGATGCTAAACCGAGACTCTTGAGATGGATTTTACTCTTACAAGAGTTTGATCTCGAAATAAAAGATAAGAAAGGTACTGAAAACGTCGTAGCGGACCATTTATCTAGAATAGAAGGTATTAAACCCGAACAAGTGCCGATTAACGATGATTTTCCGTATGAACAGCTGATAGCACAAATAGGAAGCGACCCAGTTCAGTTAGACTTAAATGAACCAGAACCCGTGGAAACAATCCAGACAACTGTAGGACTGCCATGGTACGCTGACATTGTTAACTACCTAGCCGCAGGAGCTCTTCCACCTGATTTAACCTATCAGCAGAAAAAGAAGTTCTTTCATAATCTAAAACATTATTATTGGGATGAACCATTATTGTTCAAAAGAGGACCCGATGGAATCTTTCGTCGATGTATTCCCGAAGAAGAAATAGAAGATGTCATTGCTCAATGCCATTCATCTCCTTATGGTGGACATGCAAGCACTTCCAAGACTTGTGCAAAAATCTTGCAAGCCGGCCTATTCTGGCCTAATCTATGGAAAGATGTCCACATCGCTGTTATAAATTGCGATCGGTGTCAACGCACCGGCAATATTTCAAGAAGAGATGAAATGCCTCAAAAAGGAATATTAGAAGTAGAAATCTTTGACGTCTGGGGAATAGATTTCATGGGACCATTCCCATCATCTTTCGGTAACAATTACATACTCGTAGCCGTTGATTATGTTTCAAAATGGATTGAAGCTATAGCTTCTCCTACAAATGACACACGAGTAGTAATAAAGCTTTTCAAAAATATAATCTTTCCCAGATTTGGTGTGCCTAGACTCGTCATAAGCGACGGTGGCTCGCACTTCATTTCAAAAATCTTTGACAAATTACTATCTAAGTATGGAGTAAGACACCGTGTGGCAACACCATATCACCCACAAACAAGTGGACAAGTCGAAGTCTCAAACAGAGAAATTAAACAAATCTTAGAAAAGACTGTAGCCATATCTCGGAAAGATTGGTCATCTAAACTTAATGAAGCTTTATGGGCTTATAGGACCGCTTACAAGACACCCATAGGTACTACACCTTTCAAACTAGTTTATGGAAAATCTTGTCACCTCTCGGTAGAACTAGAACACAAAGCTTATTGGGCGATCAAAACTCTCAATATAAACTATAATGCTGCAGGAGAAAAGCGAATCCTAGATATTAACGAATTAGAAGAATTAAGGCTAGATGCTTATGAGAATGCTAAGATATATAAAGAAAGAACTAAGCGATGGCATGATAAACGCCTATCTAGGAAAGAATTTAGTGTGGGAGACGTTGTACTCCTCTTTAATTCAAGACTTAGGCTCTTTCCTGGAAAATTAAAATCTAGATGGTCAGGACCCTTTGAAATAACTAAAGTATTCCCGAGCGGAGCAATAGAAATTAAGGGTAGGAATAGTGAACCATTCATAGTAAACGGACAACGTTTAAAACATTATCATAAAGTTGAAAATAGAGATTATGCGAATAGTCTAAGACTTTTAGAGTTATCCATTAATTCCCCTGATTAATCTACACCTAAACATTACGTCAGGCTTTTGATGATAAAAACAGCGCTTAGTGGGAGGCAACCCATTTACTCATTTAATCATTTTAATCATTTTTATCATTCTATTATTTTGTCATTTATCATTTTATTCTTCATTTATTTGTTTTGTCATTTTATAGTTTTATTTCATTATTACTATTATTGCCTTTAATTTATGCATTTTATTTTCTTATTTTTCCTTATTTTAATTTTAAATCACTTTTACAGATTTTCTAAAAGTCTTTTCCACTTTCCTTCTCCCCCTGATTTGTTTCCTCCATATTTGCACTGACCATGGCTAACCAACCGATAAACCATATGGAAACCAAATTTAGAGGTAGGAACCAAAGAATGAAATTTGAAGAGTTATCACAGAGGCCAATGGATTTGACCCTGTACCCGGATGATCTGACTATGGAAACCCTAGGTATACATGATAGCATCCTATACTTGTTTAACCGACTTGGATGGGAGAATGCACTGATTCAACATAAGTTTGTGACTTACCGCGAGCTCACCCTTGAGTTTCTTAGCTCCTTAGTTTACCTACCCGAGCGCGGTTTTGGTTTCAGGAAAGGATTTATCAGTTTCCGCCTATTTGGAATAGAATATGACTTTAACCATAAAGAATTAGCTGACTTATTAGGATTCCCTAGTGGACCCTTTGCTTTTACTACCACACAGGTAGAATTGATGGATATTGAGCTGGATTTCTTTTGGGGAACATTAACCGGAAACTACCACCCTGAACCAAATAGCATGAACAATGATGAGATACATAACCCTGCTCTCCGTTACTTCCATAAGATCCTTGCCCACACCTTCTTTGGAAAAGAAGAAAACCTTACCGGAGTATCTAAAGATGAGATATTCATTATGTCATGTTTCACTAATGGACAGCCTGTCAATGGTGTGCCTTTCATGATGCAAACCTTCACCCGAATCCAAGAAGAACCTGAATTACCTATATTAGTAGGAGGTCTTGTAACCATGATTGCTGATGCCTTAGGACTTAGATACCAATTGCACAAGTGCAACCGTTTAGGTACCATCCGTCCTATGAACCTTAACTTTTGCTTCAATCGCCATATCATAAGGAATTTAGGACATCCACCTTTCGAGTACCTAATCCGGAATGAGGTAGTAACCCTGTTCACACTACCAAACCATGCTAGAGTAAGTGTTCACAATAAGGATAATTGGCTTTATGAGTTAACCCCACCTGACTATCCATCTACTCCTGAAACACCTCAGTCTTACAAGATAAAAGATGATATAATGACCGATGTCGAAAGTGACCCTGAGACACCTCCTGGTTACCATGGCATTGACCACACTGACGAAGTGATTGAAACCCCTGAAGTGAATCAAGTAGATTATGCTAACAACTTGCAGAATATCATGAACACTCTTGAAGCTTACCAAACTGACATAAATACTGTTAAGGATGAGATTAAGAGTATGCGATTGGACATTATAGGTCTAACTGACATAACCTGTGAACAATTCTATCACCTGAACTCCGCAATCGAAGATTTGAAGAAGCACTTTTGAAAATGCTATAGTGATCTAGTTTATTTTACTTATTGTCTTCGTTTCTAGTTAGATTTACTTTTCGCAAACAATTTCGTACCGTATTTTCATTTATGTAATTTCATTTCAATTACAATATGCAATGCACTTCTAGTTTACAAATTTTTCCATTTTAATCAATTTATATGTTTTCATTATATATACTGTTATGCTTGAATTGATTCATATTCTATAAAATCTCTCGTGTCATGCAAATTTACATGTACTACATTGAAATTATTTATTATATGGTGTTTGTATTTAATATTGAGTGAGAAGTGATCAATAAATTAATATAAAGTATATGAAGCGTGAGAGATAATGCTTTCTGGAAATTATTCAAGGAATTCAACCCTCACGGTCGTCACACCCCCCTAACGATCGTAACGTGCTCATTTAGCGTGTCACGACCGTCATCTCCTTGTCACGACCGTGACAACCCTAAATATAGAATT
The DNA here is from genome assembly GCA_963966055.1 of Lathyrus aphaca. Classification (NCBI taxonomy): domain Eukaryota; kingdom Viridiplantae; phylum Streptophyta; class Magnoliopsida; order Fabales; family Fabaceae; genus Lathyrus; species Lathyrus aphaca. The sequence continues at coordinate 133,217,599 of OZ014522.1, read as the reverse complement.
CGTGAGAAACAGAACTGTTTCTCTTTCGAAACCTCTTCTTCTTCTTCCTCCATAACTTTCAAAACCACCCATTATCTCCCCCAACTTCCGTAACCTCCCATTACCAAATTAAAACCCATTAACATCTCCATTATCACCACACCTATCACATTCTCACCTTCCAATATTTATCCGAACCATTATTTCTCTCATTTTATCACTTTTTCACAAAATCCAAAATCCTCATCTCTCACTCTAGTTCTTGCATGCAATGGATGCTATACAATTCAGAGAGGGTGAGAATGGAGAAAACCAGAGAGAAAGATTCGTCCGATTCCAGAACCGCGGTGTGCAACCCACACGTTATATCGACACTGTCTGTTTGAGAGAACTCGGAATGCTTACCAGTGTCAAGAGCCTGCTTCAAAAAGTCGGTATGTGGGATCTTTGCAGTCAACCTCAGCCCACATTCGAGCTTCTGACATTGGAATTCCTAAGCTCGTTCCACTACATCACTCCCACCGGTTCTCAGAGCCAACTTACCGGTTTCGCTAAATTCAGATTGCATGGCCAGGAGTTCGAACTTTCGCAAAACAGGATAGCCGAGTTGCTAGGCTTCGATCACGGGAATGAAGCTCACCTCCGCGTGCCGGACAATTTCAGTGAAACCGCTTTCACTTTGTGGCACGACATAACCAACACCCGTGCCTCAGCCTTTCAGAGCATTAATGCTACACACATCCACAACCCGGCAATCCGATATTTTCACCGAATAATTTGCAACACCATCTTTGCACGAGAAAGTAACCATAAGCTCAACTCCAAGGAGCTTCTGTTCTTATATTGCGCTCTAAATGACGAGCCAATCAACGCTGCCCCGTTCATGCTTTCTCACATCCAGGCCATTGCGCAAAGAGGCTCAACCCCATTTTTCATAGGCGGCATTGTCACCACCCTCTCCATTCAGTTGAGGCTTGGTGACTTGGTCGTAAATCAGCCTTTCAGAGACGCCGAGTTCCTCACCAAGAACTATTGCAGGTCCGCTCACCTGATTGCGCGGAGAGAGGATGGCAGGTATAGCCCTGTTATCCACGGCACTGTGTATCACCACATCATCCTGCCGTCCCGTGACCGCATCGATCCATCTAGCCGAGCCAACTGGCTCTTTGTTTTACCGGATGCTGCCGGCCATGCCCCCATTCATGATGATCAGGCCGACCCTCCAGCGGACGAGATGCAGGACGCGATGGATGCAGCTGAGCCTGTCCAGGATATTCCCGAGTCATCTACCCGACAGCCTCCTGCACAGGATTATACACTTGAGGAAGTCCTCCGTGCAATTCATCAGCAGAACCAGATGAACGCCGCACTGGAGCGAAGGCAGAAGGAGCAGCATGATGCTTTACTCCGCACTATTGCAACCAACCAGACAGCTACTGATGAGAAGCTCGGAGAAATCCTTAGCGAGCTAGAGGCTTTACGCATTGACATCACTGCTATCACCAGTACCGGTTCTGATCCTGAAGCGACTCCGACCAGACGCTCCCGCACCAGAAGCCGAGGCCGCGGTCATCAGCAGCCTTAGTTTTAGTTTTTGCTTATGTTTGTTTTTCATTTTCGTAGTTTGTATTGTACTTTTACCGCTATTATATCACAACATTGGGGACAATGTCTGATATAGTGTGGGAGAGGTACCTTTCATTTTCCGCATTTTCCCTTTTCGCTTTTTTCCATTCTGTTGTATTTCTTTTCGTAAGTTAAAGAAACGAGCGATTTTTGTGCTATTTTCTTTAGTTTCGAACTTTCCCCGTTTATTTAGCCATACCGAAAAAAATAATTATTCGCATTACCCGACTTACCTACGAAATCATAATTAGGAAGCTGAGAACGATTCAACAAGATCAATACAATCTTGACACCTTAGACTTCCCACTTAAGCGATTCCGTTCCGATTATCGTTACGAGTACACCTTAAGTTTCAGTTCAAAAGTAACCCCTAGTAGTTTATACTAGCAGTCAGCACCGTCTGAACACAAACCACGTGGGGAGCCGATGAATATAAGCGTTTGATGCCTAATCTAAAATAATCCTTCATATCTCGATGCAAATAAAAAGAAATTGCACCAAAGTACACGGTCGCATATAAGAAACGAGAAATATGAGAAGGAGTCCATTGCGGGTTGGTTCAGAGGTACTGGTTCTGAACTTGGTAGGGCGTGCTGCGGCTCGATCCCCCACAACCTCCAAATCGGATAATGTATGTAGGGTTACCGCACTCGTGTACCAGACCCCGTGCTTAAAAAGGATCAAAGTCGCTAACCGGCTACTCCACTATGTGCGTGCTAAGGCAAAGGGCTTAATGTGATTGCGCTAGAATGAAACCGGGCGAAATAAGATTGAAAAACTCTAGGTGAAATCGTAAAGCGATTGCCGAATGTTTCGTTTAACGGGAAGTCGACGACTTAGCTTGTAGCTTGTGTCATTAGTGTATCGTTAGTGTTTTATCATAGTGCCGGTTTATCCGACAAAACGATCCCTCGTACGGTTTGTTATGTGTGTGCGTCGATAAAAACTTGTCCGACAATTTTCAACCGACTATTTGCTTGAGGACAAGCAAAGGTTTAAGTTTGGGGAAGTTTGATAACGAGAAAATGTATCGATTATATTGCTAAGTTTCATTACCGTTTTATCGCATAATCGTCGTTTTAACACCCGATTCCTCGAGTTTTCCTTACCATTTTGCAGGTACATCGTATACAGAGCTAAATCATGAGCCAAGAGCAAAAGGAGCGAAAAACAACCATAAAAAGATGAAAAAATGAAGAATGCTGCCAAAACCTGCATATTTTGTTGCACTCACGGTCGTCACCTAGTTGTCACGACCGTGACACCCCAAAAGGAGCAATCACGACCGTGACATATCACTCACGACCGTGACACTTATTTTACAAGGGACACGAACGTGATGACCTTGTCACGACCGTGACAAGGGAAATATAGGTCATTTGACTAAAGAATTGGTCACAACGTCACGCTGCACATGATCTGCCTATTTTCCAGCTAACCCTCCTGTATCCACGTTCCTGGATTTTCTCAAATGCTCTACGAAGCCCAAGCAAACAAGTTCAACCACCAGCCCATTAAATCTTCTATAAATAGCTTAAATTTTATGAACAATTGACAGAGTATTTTTTTTTATCAATTTCTTGCGGAAGCTCTGCCGAATTATTTTACAACCTTATTTTTGTTTCAGCATTATTTTCATTGTTCTATTTTTATTGTATCCAAACCCAATCTATAACAATTTCCAACATCAGGAAATTGTTATTAAATTTATTTGTTTCAAGGCCTTCAGAATTTTTAGTTTATTTTCGATTCCGCCAAACACTCCGAGCTTTCCGGTCTGTGGAAGAAGGAGTCTGCCAATTTATTGTTAACCAGGTTTATATTAATTTGCAATTTTATATTTATGTTGAATATTTATTTTTCTGCCATGAATATTTCGTTTTGTGTTTCTCTGCCTCTGTCTGGTTCAACGAAAATGAGTAGCTAATTACCTTAGGGCGGTATGTAATTAAAACAACTAAATCGGTAAAATCAACTATAGGCTTAAAATAATTAATAGCTTAGTATTCTGGCTGATACTTTTTATTTAAAATCGACCTTTTTGTTACGAGAGTAAGGAAAGTGTATTAGGTTAGGTCAAGACCACGAGAGTGTGAGATTTTAACCAGATAGCTAAAGTTAGGCATTTAAATTAAACACAGCGAGAGCGCTTTAAAATAAATTAGAATTACTAAGTTTCCAAAAATTATCTCTAAACAATTATGGGCTAGCGAGAGCAGGCATAGGGCTTTAGGGGTAAGATCTGAGATAAGACCACGAGAGTGTGAGTTAAGGGTATTTAAACTGGTAACCTCTACAGAATAGATTAAGTGAACACCTTTATAAGCCTAGGTTAGATTGACCCGCCTAAGTTAGCATAATTACATACCGACCGCCTTAGTATTATTTTATTAAAACTTAAATTTAATTCCCGCTTTTAATCTTTAAAAACAACAAAAAATCGTGACAACCCTTTGCCTTAGCTAAACTAGAAGTTCATCTAGCACTAAGTAACCATAGAGTCCCTGTGGATCGATAATCTTAAATATTACTTCGATAGGCTGTGCACTTGCAGTTAAGATACCGCTAGACACATAATTAGACACGTCTTTAGCCCATCACCTTCTTCGATAGTGTCATTGTCTGGTCGTTATTAAGACCGGATCCTTTTTTATGATTAAGGGCTTTGGCCGAGGACAGCGTCCTCGCCACTCAGCGCGCCCTTTCACTTGACAAGCGGTGGAAAGGTGGATTTGATTTCTTCGTCGAATTTATGGTTGCTTTCACTGCTTTTTAGGTGTCATAATGTCAGATGACGACCGGATAAACATGGAAACCGAGGATCTCTCAAGTGACTACGTATCTTCTCCAGCTGAATCTGGGCGAAATCCGTCTTCAAGGGGGAGTTCAGCGTCTTCCGAACACTCTGAGGAGACTACTTCAGAAAGGAATAATTCGGATGATGCTGAAGAGAAAACGAGGAAGAGGATAGGGATATACCCATTAGCGAATAGGTGGTCGATGAACCGGTAAATATAGTCTCTATGTATGCCCAGGATTTGATGGGCCCGCTTCCTGTGGTCGGAAACCCGGCGGACTGGATGGTGAGATACCCAGACACCGAGGACTGTATCTGCTTGGCGTTTGGGCCAGACATGTTTCCCCTGTATGACATCCTCTTTAAGGAGATGAAGTTCATTCCCCCCTTCACTGATTTTTAGCAGAGCTTGTTTGTTCATCTGGAGCTCGTGCCTTCCTAGATGCATCCGAACTCGTTTTCCTTCATTCAGGCTTTCGAGGAGACCTGTGAATATTTGAAGATAGGAGCGACGCTCCCACTATTCTTCCATGTCTTTCACCTCCAGCTTCAGGTTGCCAATGGGAAGTTCGGATGGGTTTCCCTGAAGTAGAAAAGAAAGATCTTCAAAGCGTATTTTGAGAAAATCAGAGACTTCAAGGATCACTTCTACTTAGTCGAGTCTGTTTCCGAGCGTGCTATGAACTTGTGCAAGTTCTGGGGCATGGACACTGATGAGCAGGGGAACCCTTTGTTAGATAATGATGGGAAGGAGATCCCTGTATGTTGCTAAAGTTTCATTTCTTGTGGTCGCGCAACTACTTTCTACGCGGAACTGAAGAGCTTCTTGAGATCACATCTATTTTGAACGAAAGTGATTAGACTAGCTACGAGGCCTTGATGAGCTTTGTGTCAAAGATAACCATGATCGTGCATGTTGACGAGCACGACCATGCGATCAAAGATAACGACGGGGTGTCAAAGTGACCCCCACTTTCATTGAAGTGCCCAAGCTTTTGGCTTGTGGAACGGACGAGGATGTCCGACAATATCTTGGTAGTCTTAATGCTCGTACTTTATTTATGCATGTCTATTACTTTATATTTTAACCATCTTGTTTCATCTCTTATGATTTTTTCAGATTCAATTGTGAACGTCCAATACAAACTGATAGCTAACAACAGCAAGCGACGAGCGCCCAAAAAGCTGACGCAGACCCGTCTTAGCGATAAGGTAGTTACGGGATCAGGTACTTCATCACCCGATTCGCATGTTTCCCCCGGGGGAACTTCATGAGTGGGGAAGAGAGCCAGGGGTGACGACGTGGTGATTCTGGACAACGCATCCCTGAAGCCCTCCTATGAGCTGCCTCCATGTTTCCTCAAGCCTATTTTTTTAGAGGAACACTCTCTTCAATTTCAGCGAGCGGAGACTCATCAGGTGGAGGGAACCAGTCGGCCAGACATGAGTGCTTCTTTGGCGCGAGATGAGAATTCTGTCATGCGGGTCTTGGCTATGGCTTCGATGTTCATGGAAGGGACTGCTACACAAGAGCAGGAAATCAATCGCTTGAAAGCCAAGTTATCAGCCTCCGAGGAGCTATCTAGGGAGCGAGAGAAATCTCTTAAGAAAGCTTCCAAACAAATTAAAGAGCTGGAGGAGCTATCTAGGGAGCGAGCGAAGATTTTCTTTAAATGAAGGGCATGGTCGGTTTCCTCGTCGGATAACAGGGCTTACTACTTAGAAAACTTGAATGTGGAAGAACTTGCTCGTCCTTGGAACTCCGAGAAACTCAAACAGTACTACAGTTAAGCCGTCAGCTGACACCAGCATCGGTCTAAAATTCATACCTAGGTACAAGTATCGCATTCCAAACGTTCAATTCGATGAGTCCCTCCTCAAGAACGAGGAAGTTCATCACCACACAATTGGATCCTCAAACGAGTCCATCGTTTTCTGCGTGCCATGAAAATGAAGAACACCCAGCTTGCGATGGGACGTTCACGCCGCGAAGCACGGATAATTGAGATGTTTCGAGCCTCACTTCCTAGCCATCCTTGAAATGGCATTCTTCCCAGTTCCCCAAACAGAAAGATATTTAAACCGAGCATCACCTTCCCGAAATTATAAACACGTAGTAAAAATAATAAATAGAATATGCCCTCCGATGGACACACCTTCATACACAACAGGATATAGAAGCGACCACCAAGGTCAAAAACATGAAATATTAAATGTGCGGCCACGAGGACCGACTTGTTCTTAGGTTTCACAAAAGGGGGAATATATTCCCCCGTCATAAATAGAAAGGCCATGGCACGCAGGTCAGCCAACAAAAAAGACAGAATAATATCTTTAGGGTTCAACATCGGTATCGGGTTGGCCGTCAGCTGGGTTTCCATTGTCCTCGTCCATTGGATTGGCACCATCGGGTTCTTTGAGGTATTCGGGGATATGGATGACGCCATCCTCGGATTTGTACAAGAAATGAATGCCTTCCTCGTTGAATGACAAGTCGGGATTGACTATCTTCAATTGATCCACCGCATTTTTGAACGCAGCATCGTCCATTTCTTCAAAGTCGGTATAGCCATCCTCAATCTTTGCCACCAGCTTTGCCCGAGTCTTCAGGACTTCACATCTTCGGGCTTGTTTTCAGCCAGGGCTAGCTCAGCTTTTAAGCGAGCAGCCTCCTTCGTAATAGACTTCTTGGTAGATGTCACGGTCTCTTCCAGCTCCTTAATCTGTTTGGAAGCTTTCTTAAGAGATTTCTCTCGCTCCCCAGATAGCTCCTTGGAGGCCGATAACTTGGCTTTCAAGCAATTGATTTCCTGCGCTTGCGTAGCAGTCCCTTCCGCGAACATTGAATCCATAACCAAGACCCGTATGACAGAATTCGAATCCCGCGCCAAAGAAGCACGCATGTCTGGCCGAGTGGTTCTCTCCAGCTGAAGAGTCTCCGCTCGCTGAAATTAAATAGAGTGTTCCTCGAAAAAATTAGGCTTGAGGAAACATGGAGGCAGCTTGTAGGAGGGTTTTGGGATGCGTTGTCCATAATTACCACGTCATCAGCCCTGGCTCTCTTCCCCACTCTGGAAGTTCCCCCAGGGGAACCATGCGAATCGGGCGATGAAGTACCTGAGACCATAACTACCTTATCGCTAAGATGGGTATGTGTTAGCTGTTGTTATTAGCTATCAGTTTGTCTTGGACGTTCACCATTGAATCTGAAAAAATAACAAGAGATGAATCAAGATGGTTAGAACATAAAGTAATAGACGTGCATAAAATAAAATATGAGCATTAAGACTACCAAGATATTGTCGGACATCCTCGTCCGTTCCACAAGCCAAAATCTTGGACACTTCAAGGAATCTGGGGGTCACTTTGGCACCCCCATTCTTATCTTTGATCGCATGTCTGTGCTTGTCATTGTGCACGATCATGGTTATCTTCGACACAAAGCTCGTCAAGGCCTCGTGGCTAGCCTGATCACTTTCGTTCAAAACAGATGCGATCTCAAGAAACTCTTCAGTTCCGCGCAGAAAGTGGTCGAGCGGCCACAAAAAATGAAACTTCAGAAACATACGGGGGATCTCATTCCCATCGTTATCCAACAAAGGGTTCCCCTGTTCATCAGTGTCCACGCCCCAGAACTTGCATGAGTTCACAGCATGCTCGGAAACAGGCTCGATTAAGTACAAGTGATCCTTGAAGTCTCTAATCGACTAAGAATACGCTTTGAAGATCTTTTTTTTCTGCTTCAAGGAAACCCATCCAAACTTCCTATTGATGACCTGGAGCTAGAGGTGAAAGACATGGAAGAACAGGGGGAGAGTCGCTCTTATCTTCAAATATTCACAAGTCTTCTCGAAAGCCCGAATGAAGGAAAACGAGTTCGGATGAATCTCGGAAGGCACGAGCTCCAGATGAACAAACATGCTCTGCTGAAAATCAGTGAAGGGGAACCTGAACTTCATATCCTTGAAGAGGATGTCATACAGAGGAAACATGTCTGGCCCAAACGCCCAACAGATATGGTGATCGGTGTCTGGGTATCTCACCATCCAGTTTGTTGGGTTTCCGACCACAGGAGGCGAGCCCACCAAATCCTGGGCATACAGAGAGACTATATTTACTAGTTCATCGGCCGCCCATTCGCTAACGGGTATGTCCCTATCTTGTTCCAAATTTTTCTCTTCAGCATCGGCCAAATTATTCATGGCCGAAGTAGTCTCCTCAGAGTCTTCGGAAAAAGCTGAACTCCCCCTGAAGACGGATTCCACCCAAATTTAGCCGGAGAAGATACCGAGTCACTTGACAGATCCTCGGTTTCCATGTTTATCCGGTTGTTGTCCGACATTATGACACCTGAAAAGCAGTAAACGCAACCGTGAATTCGACAAAGAAATCAAATCCACCTTTCCACCGCTTATCAAGTGAAAGGGAGCGCTAGGTGGCGAGGACGTTTTCCTCGGCCAAAGCCCTTAATCATAAAAAAGGCATTAGTCTTAATAACGACAATACAATGACATTATCGAAGAAGGAAGGGCAAGCACGACTCAGATGCCGTTACCCAGAAATTTAGTTGAAGATCAATCAAAGATGTTGAATAGAACTGTCACGCCGCCCCATAGAAGCAGTAAACAACGTGACAGAACCCTAAAACTACAAATAATCGGTTCAATTGATCCTAAATCTAACCCCAACAGCGTGCAACTAATTCATTTCTCAAAAATCATAAGTCTAATCAAGGGAAAAGCATCAAAACTTACAAGTTTTAAAGAGGTTTTGAGGTGGTCAAAGATCGTCCTCGTAGATCACGATGGTAAACATGAGTAAACGGCGGTAGACGGCGGTTGAGGAAGGAGAATGAGCAGCTTATTGGTACAAGAAGAGAATGCAGAAGCGAAAAGTGTGGAAATGAAGCTCAGTGCATTATTTATAGGATTCTTCCGCATGTGAGCGAGCACATGGGGACTGCAAACCTATAAATGGCGCACTTATTACACAGGGGTGGTCGTAGGGTTGCTATGATTATGCATTAAATGCGCACACTTTCCTAGACACATGCATGGCGTACCAATTTCTTCAAACATTTGGGATCCTCGTCTTTAACGACCAAGCTACAACGACCAATTCCGTGTACGACCATGGTAACAAAACATTCTGAGTTATTCTACATTACGATGACGGGCAGACATCCTTAAGTCATCACTTCTCGAACCAGAAGCAACAACTTGGGAGGCCCTGTTCTGGACTGGCCCAGCGACTAGATATGGCCCAATCCTTTCTGGCCCACGGAACGACCCAATAACCCATAGTCCAAGGGACCCATTTCCAAAGTGGTCGTCCCTCCTTCCTCGTTCCTAGTCTCTGCTCGACACCAGTAGATACTGCCCAATATCGGTCGGGACAACTCTTGGTCGGGATACCTCGTGCTCGAGACGACACCTCTCGACCATGATGCTCATTCGTCGCCCATTTACTGACAGTTACCTATTTTGTGGGGATCCACGATCCAGGCCCAAAAATAGGTGTGATACATGGCATGAATTTTAATGTGTTAAAAACTTGGCATGTTTGAAAGCATAAGTGGTTCTCTAAGAAAAAGCAAGAAAAGGCTTTTTTGGAAAAATGAACTGAATGAGCCGACTCAAATTCCACAATGAGCCGACTCATTCAGTGTGTTTTGGTGCCCAAACACACGGGTCCCAACAGGCTACCTGAAGCATCATTTTGGTCGACTCATGGGTATGGATGAGCCGACTCAAAATCCTTCATGAGTCGACTCATCAAAAATATTTTTCTTCTCATTTCTGCGGGTCTCAACAGGCTGCCTATCAGTTATTTTTGGTCGGCTCACCTGGAAATTTGAGCTAGCTCATTTAATGATTTGAGTCGGCTCATTACTGTGCTGACTCAATTTTTCATTTAATTTTTCTTTCTTTTATGTTACAATCACTAACCAATATAAATAGCAGTTTTCATTTCTTTTGAGAGGTGAACAAGGAAAGTGAAAGAAATACACCCATCTCTCTTCATCTTCTTCATTCTTGCATCAATCAACAATCACACACAACAATCTTTGTTTGATTTCGGTGCTTGTTTCGAAGATAACATTCAATCGTGAATTAGAGTTTCAGATTGGGTCTAGAGTGTGTGGGTTTTCCTTGGAAAAATATGAAAGGTTTTCTCCTCCAAGATCGTTGAAGATTTAGGGGTTTTGCACACAACGATCATTCGTAGATTCAGCCAAGTGAGGTAGATTGAAGATCAAGTGGATCGTTCTTTCATATCACGGTAGACGAAGGATTGCGAAGGTCTTTGTGGGTTCACAAGTGTTGGAGAAACTCAGTCGTGCTCAAAGTTTGGAGGATCGTGAATCATTTCAAGAAGGGAGCAATTAATTGGAGACTTTCTCGACACGCGTGGAAGACTTGATTCTATATTGGACCAAGGGACAAGAAGAAGATTTGATAGCATATTCAACTCGGTTTTGTTTATTGGTTCATTTATCTCTCTTCTTGTAAAACAATTGCAATTTAATAAAATTTTCCAATTCGATTGTGAATTGGGGGCAGAGTACTTTAAGCGAGGACAACGAAGGAACTGCCTCAACAAATTCCTTGTGTTCTTTACGTTTCTCGCATTTTATTTTTGTTCATCTTGATCTTGTATGCTTTAAAATTCTGGTGTATCAAATTAGTGCACTCAAAGTGTTTGATAAATAGTTACACTCAAAAGTGATAACTAGAGTGGGTAAAATTATGCACTATTTGATACAACAAAATTATCCTTGGTGTGTGCACTCCAAGTGTTTGGTAAAAAGCCTAACCACACAAATTCAATTTGATTGTGCCTAATTTCTTTTCTATATCATTGTTAAGAATAGTTTTATAAAGTGGTGAATTATCAAGTGAATCATTTGTGAAATATTAATTCTTCTAGTCATCATTTCATTCCAATTGGGTTTTGCGTATATCCGATCTCCGGTGACTTCAAATTTAAACTAGACGATTTTCCAGGAAACTTCCGCAATACTTTTCCAATTAAAATTTGAAAAGTAATTTTTAAAAAGGGATTTATTCAACCCCCCTTCTAGATCCGCGCTATCGTCTAACAAGTCGTATCAGAGCACCGGTTCATCTAGTGCTTCACATACAACTTATTGGAAAATGGAAAACGATCCAACAGGGGCGTACAATAGAGCTCCAATTTTTACCGGAGAAAACTATAGTCACTAGAAAGATTTTATGCGTATCCATATCAACTCTGGTGATAGAAAAGTTTGGAAAGTTATTCAAGACGACCCTTTTCAAATAACCATGGCTGGTCCGAATAATGTCCAAATTGAAAAACCGGAAGCACAATGGGATGATAATGATGAAAATAAGATAGCTACGATTGGAAAGCTCGAAACATACTCATAGCTTCTTTGGGAGCAGATGAATATTTTCAAGTTTCTCATCACACATCGGCTAAAGCTATGTGGGAAGCCTTACAAGTTGCCCATGAAGGAACCGATGATGTTAAGCTTGCTCAGATTAATACTCTACAATAAGAGTTCGATCGATTTCACATGAGCCAAGGGGAAACCGTTGGTGAAATGGGAAAAATATTTTCTCACTTGACAAATCGATTAAACGCTCTTGGTAAAACTACTCCTAATGATGTAGCTACTAACAAGATTTTGAGATGTCTTACTAGGGAATGATTTCCAAAAGTTACGGCAATCAAAGAAGTCAATGATGTAAGAACATTGGATCTAACTACACTCATTGGAAAACTACAAAAGCATGAACAAGAGCTCTTAAACTTACATGAGCATGAAGACAATGAAAAGAAAGAAAAGAGCGATAAAAATAAAGATCGTGAGAAGAAGAAGAAGTCTATTGCATTAAAGGCTTCTTCCTCAAAATCCTTCAACAATAAAGATAGTGAGAGTGATTAAAGTAATGATGAAGACGAATCAAACAAAGATATGGGTTTGTTTGTAAGAAGATATAATCGGTATCTCAAAAAGAATGAGATATCCCATTCGGACAAGCGTCTCATCAACTATCGAAGAAAATCTAATCCTTCCAAGCAAGAGTTTGTTAAAAGTACTAAAGGCAAGGGATCTTGTTACAACTGTGGAAAACCGGGACATTACAAACCGGATTGTCCTATGCTAAAGAAAGACAAGGCAAAATACAAATATCAAAGAAAAGGTAACAAGGCTAGAAGAGCATATATTCCTTGGGAAAGCGATAGTGATTCGTCTAGCAAAGATAGCTCAAGCGATGAGGAAGAGAAAGTAAATCTTTTCCTCATGGCTCATAAGAAAGGTAAGAAAGAGGTAAGACATGCTAAATATGATTATGCTGAAAAATTGTCTTATAAATATTTGCTTAGTACTTTTAATGTTCTCCATCAAGAGGCTAAAGAAGCTTTCAAGCGCATTGCATCCGACAAAAGAATTTTTGCATATTTAGAGAAAAAGGTCTCGGATAATGAAAATGCTATGAAAGCTCTTAAGACATCGATGGTAGAATATATAGTAGTAGACAAGCGAGAATGACACAACTTTCATAGTTGTGAAACATGTTGGATTTGACAAAAAGAGGTTAAAACTCTTCAAGCCAAACTAGACAAGTTGTCACAACCAAAAATGACATTTACTATTGATCGTTCAAACTTTAGAGAATCAATGAATAACCCATATCAAAAATATACCTATGTTGTGAAGGATCAAAATAGTAAATGGAAGTCTAAACCATTCTTGAAATGTCACTATTGTTGCAAGGAAGTTCATACAATTGCCAAATGTCGGTTTAGGAGATACTTGGTCCCTAAAGGCTTTTGACAATGGTTGCCCAAAAGCAACAAAATTTTCACTCACACTCTAGGACCCAATGAAAATTGGGTACCTTTGTCTCTTGTCTAATCATGTGGGTGGAGTGTCTTGAGACTATGGAGAAATGATAGTTTCTTGATAGTGGATGCTCAAGACATATGACAGGTGATATTTCCCTATTCTATGACTTTGTGGCTAAGAAGAATGGCTTTGTTACCTATGGTGATAAAAACAAGGGAGCTATACTCGGCAAAGGTAGTGTAGGTAATCCCTCTTCTACATCTATCTCTAATGTCCTTTTAGTTGAGGGTCTTAAGCATAACCTTGTTAGCATTAGTCAATTATGTGATAAGGGATATAATGTCTCATTCTTTAAAGAAGGTTGCATAAATGAACATAATGAAAACAAAGAGGATGTGTTTAAAGGCTTGAGGGTTAACAATGTATATATGCTTGATTTGAATTCGATGACCATGAGTGATCCTAAATGTCTTATTTCCAAAAGTGAAGAGTCTTGGCTTTGGCATAGACGTTTAGCTCATATCAACTTTGACTTGCTAAATAAGGTTGTGTCCAAAAACTTAGTAGTCGGTTTGCCTAACATAAAGTTCACTAGAGACCATCTTTGTGATGCTTGCCAAATGGGAAAGCAAACCAAGATATCTTTTAAATCAAAAAATTTAGTCTCTACTTCTAGACCTCTTGAACTTCTACACATGGATCTTTTTGGTCCTTCTAGAATCAAAAGTATAGGAGGGAACTATTATGGTTTTGTTATCATTGACGACTACTCTCGATTTTGTTGGACAATCTTCTTAGCTAGTAAAAGTGATACCTTTTCGGCTTTTGAAACTTTTGCCAAATTATCTCAAAATAAACTTGGCACAAACATTGTAACTATTAGAAGTTACCATGGAGGTGAGTTTGAAAATCATCTCTTTGAAAACTTTTGTGAAAACCATGGCATTGATCATAATTTTTCCGCTCCTAGAACTCCACAACAAAATGGTGTTGTGGAACGTAAAAATCGTGTGTTGGAGGAATTGGGAGGAACTATGATTAATGATAGTGGCCTTCCTAAATATTTTCGGGCCGATTCTATTAGCACCGCTTGCTATGTTTTGAATAGGATCACTATTCGACCTATTCTAAACAAAACGCCCTATGAACTTTCAAAAGGAAGAAAGCCTAATGTGTCACATCTTCATGTTTTTGGTTGCAAATGTTTTGTGCTAAATAATGGAAAAGAAAACCTTGGTAAATTTGATTCAAAGGAGGATGAGGGCATCTTCCTTGGATACTCTAATTCAAGCAAAGCATATAGAATATACAATAAAAGGTTGCTTATAGTTGAAGAATCTGTACATGTATCTTTTGATGAATCTTGTCTGAATGTTGTTGGAAAAGGTAGTGTTGTTATTGGTGCAGGTGCCTCCTCTAGTGAGATTGTTAAAGACATTGATATTTCTCGTGTGAAACCCATTCTGGATGTTATTAATAAACCCATTCTGCATGATAAAAACAAAATTTACTTATCCTTGATCATCCTATTGATACCATCATTGGAGATATCTCAAAGGGTGTCATTACTAGATCAAGGATAAGTAAATTTTGTTTTTATCATGCCTTCATATCTCAAATTGAGCCTAAAAATGCCAAATAGGCCTTACTTGATGAAAATTGGTTCCTAGCCATGCAAGAGGAACTAAATCAATTTAAAAGAAATGAGGTTTGGGACCTTATTCCACCTCCACAAGATCATCGAGTAATTTGCACCAAATGGGTTTTTAGGAATAAATTGGATGAAAACGACATTATTGTTCGCAACAAGGCACGTCTTGTTGCTCAAGGGTATAACCAAGAGGAAGGGATAGCCTATGAGGAAACTTATGCTCCTGTTGCCCGCCTTGAGGCTATACGTCTTTTACTTACATTTGCTTGTTTATAAAACTTCAAATTATATCAAATGGATGTTAAGAGTGCCTTCCTTAACGGATATATAAATGAAGAGGTTTATGTGTGTTAACCTCCTGGATTTGAAAATTTTGAAAAACCAAATCATGTTTACAAACTAAAACGTGCTTTATATGGTCTCAAACAAGCTCCTAGAGCTTGGTATGAGCGCCTAAGCAAAATTTTAATCAATCAAGGTTTTTCAAGAGGAAAGGTTGACACTACTCTCTTTATTAAACGTGAAGGAAAACATTCTATATTAGTTCAAGTATATGTAGATGATATTATTTTTGGATCTACTAACATGAAGTTGGTCAAATAATTTTCAAGTTCTATGCAAGGTGAATTTGAGATGAGTATGATGGGGGAGCTTAATTTCTTCCTCGGACTTCAAATTAGACAACTTGAAGATGGAACCTTCATAAGTGAAACTAAATATTGCAATGAGTTGCTCAAAAGGTTTGATATGACAAACTCCAAGCCTATTGATACACCAATGACTACTGCGGCATATCTTGATCGTGATGAAAAGGGTAAGGATGTGGATATAAAAAGGTATTGAGGTATGATCGGATCCCTTATTTATCTTACCGCATCGCGTATAGATATTATGTTTAGTGTATGTATGTGTGCTAGGTTCCCATATTTCCCTAAGGAATCACATTTAAAATCAGTTAAACGCATACTTAGTTATCTTTGTGGTACGTCTAAGTTTGGCTTGTGGTATCCTAAGGGTAGTGATTACTCTTTGGTAGGTTTTTCCGACTCTGACTTATCCAGTTGTAAAGTGGATAGGAAAAGCACAAGTGGAACTTGTCATTTCTTTTCAAACTCTCTTGTTAGTTGGCATAGCAAAAAGCAAGTTTCTGTTGCTTTATCAACTGCAGAGGCGGAGTATATTGCAGCCGGAAATTGTTGTGCCCAAATCTTATGGCTAAAATAACAATTGCTTGACTTCAATATCTCTCTTAAACAAATTCAAATTTTGTGTGACAACACTAGTGCAATTAATCTTACCAAAAATCCTATTCTTCATTCACGCACTAAGCATATTGAAATAAGGCATCATTTCCTTAGGGATCATGTAGAGAAAGGTGATGTGGTGTTTGAGCACGTTGATAGTTCAAATCAACTACCCGACATTTTTACAAAACCACTTGCTACTGATCCTTTCTTCTATATTCGTAGGGAACTTGGTGTTCTTGACATCTCGGATAGATCTTGATAATCATTGCTTTGTTTATATATTATTCTTTGGTTCAACTCCTCTTGTCTCTAACTTCTTGTTGTATAGTGTTATCGTACATCTATTTCACATATACTCGAGGTAATATCCTTCTAAAATTAGTTATTTCTTTTCATTCATGATATGTATAGTAAAATTGTGTTGCATTGCTTATGTTCGTATCTTTATCTATTTCTTCTCTTCTTTTGGATTATGATATGTAGTTTATGGTTTTCTTTTGAACTCATATTTCCTTTGGCTGAATTTGTTTTGTTTATTGTCATATTTTTAACTCGCTTTTCCAAATTGTGTGTTTGTGAATGCGTGTTCCTATTGCAATTGGTTTCTCATTTGAAATTATGTTTAGAATGTTATTTCTATTGGTGGTTAACTCATATGTATCATCTTATTTTTGATGTTGTCAAAGGGGGAGATGATATTGATAGCATATAAGATCGGGTCATATAGTCAGGGGGAGCTTAACAATAACATATGGCGATTGATTCATCAAGTTTTTGCCATCATCAAAAAGGGGGAGTTTGTGAGACATGGCATGAATTTTAATGTGTCAAAAACATGGCATGTTTGAAAGCATAAGTGGTTCTCTAAGAAAAAGCAAGAAATGACTTTTTTGGAAAAATGAACTGAATGAGCCGACTCAAATTCCACAATAAGCCAACTCATTCAGTGTGTTTTGGTGCCCAAACACACGGGTCCCAACAGGCTCCATGAAGCATCATTTTGGTCAACTCATGGGTATGGATGAGCCGACTCAAAATCCTTCATGATTTGACTCATCAAAAATATTTTTCTTCTCATTTTCCGCGAGTCTCAACAGGCTGCCTATCTGTTATTTTTTGCCGACTCACCTGGAAATTTGAGCTGGCTCATTTAATGATTTGAGTCGGCTCATTAATGTGCTGACTCAATTTTTCATTTAATTTTTCTTTCTTTTATGTTACAATCACTAACCAATATAAATAGCAGGTTTCATTTCTTTTGAGAGGTGAACAAGGAAAGTGAAAGAAATACACACATCTCTCTTCATCTTATTCATTCTTGCATCAATCAACAATCACACACAACAATCTTTGTTTGATTTCAGTGCTTGTTTCGAAGATAACGTTCAATCGTGAATTAGAGTTTAAGATTGGGTTTAGAGTGTGTGGGTTTTCCTTGGAAAAATCTGAAGAGTTTTCTCCTCCAAGATCATTGAAGATTTGGGGGGTTTTGCACACAACGATCGTTCGTAGATTCAGCCGAGTGAGGTAGATTGAAGATCAAGTGGATCTTCTTTCATATCACGGTAGACAGAGGATTGCGAAGGTCTTTGTGGGTTCACAAGTGTTGGAGAAACTCATCCTGCTCAAAGTTTGGAGGATTGTGAATCCTTGCAAGAAGGGAGCAATTAATCGGAGGCTTTCTCGACACGCGTGGAAGACTTGGTTCTACATTGGATCAAGGGACAAGAAGAAGATTTAACAGCATATTCAACTCGGTTTGGTTTGTGTCGTACCTCGAAAAATACGATCCTAAAACAAACAATAGAGTCACCACCTAATTCTATTTATTTTAACTAAAGAAAAGGGAGATATAGACACAACCTAAATGGGATAAGAAATGGTCAATGAAACCACTAATTTAAGTTCGGGAGTCAGTTACACAAATGGAAGGTGTTAAGCACCCCTCACGTCCGTTGTACCCAACGGGAACCTCTTAGTCTAATTTGCGCTTAAATGCTGATTTATATTATTGTCTTCTTTTAATGATTAAAGTTACTAAGATTGCTTATTAAAGGGAAAAGAAAATTATTATTTTTTACAGAGAAAAGTTAAGTTTTTTATTATTGTGACGGGGAAATAATTAATTTTTTATAATTATGATGGAGAGATAGTTAATTTTTTATTATTGTGACGGGGAAATAATTAATTTTTTATTATTATGATGGAGAGATAGTTAATTTTTTATTATTGTGACGGGGAAATAATTAATTTTTTATTATTATGATGGAGAGATAGTTAATTTTTTATTATTGTGCTCGCGAAGGATTAAAATCCCCGTGCCTACGTATTCCCTTGTGCAATGGGAAAGTCAGAGCTTCGTAGTTCGTGCTACTACGATTTGTGATTTTTAATTGAACAATTGTTTGAAAATGCATTCTACTGCTAAGCGTTGGCTTATACTCGCGGTGGAGGCTGAAGCGCTAGCTTGCTTGCGAGACGGAATGATTTAAGCAATGTTCGTTTTGAAGAAAAGTGTTTGACTTTTGTTAAAATGTTTTAAACGAAAGGCCGAATGAACCACGTCACGTGGGGCTAACCCAAGAGCGACTGCATTCCAAAACGTGCGGAGTGCTAGACTCCGGAGTTCTATCTTTCACTGATTAATTACGAAAATAATTTAAATTGGTTGGTATGTTTTAAGTTGTTCTTAAGAGATGAAAGAGCGAATGGACCATGTTGCGTGGGGCTAGCCCAGTTATAGTCCATTTTAGAACATGCGGAGTGTTGGACTCCGGAGTTCAGTTTCCGTAATTTAATTTAAAAAAAAGATTTGAATATTTTGATATACGAACGGTGATTGAACACATCGCGTGGGGCTAGCCCAGTAGCGGTCCACACTAGAACGTGAGGAATACTAGACTCCAGAGTTCAGTTTTCGTACGTTAATTTACGCGATTACTTATTTCGAAATACGGAAGGACCACGTTGCGTGGGGCTAGCCCATTAGCAGTCCATTTTTAGAACGTGCGGAGTGCTAGACTCCGGAGTTCTGTTTTCGTATATATTATTTTATAACTTTAAAAATTGTTTTTTAGACGTTTTTAGTTTTAAATGATTTAATAACAAAGGAGTGAACGAAACATTACGCGTGAGGCTAGCCCATTTGTAGTTCGTTCTAGAACGTGCGGAGTGCTAGACTTCGGGGCTCTATTCCTTGTTAAATTAATTAAGGCGCATAGAAAACATGCAGATGGCGATCACATAGGTGACCGACTTACGTGTGTGCGAAATGTATATGTGTTTAGTTGGCACTAAACCAAGAAATTAAATTATTTTCGAAACGATTTATTCTTAGTGATCACGTTAATTTTTATTTATTTTGACAATTTATAGTCATAATGCGAGGATAAGATTCAAATTCATACAAATCATAGATCATCATCATACACCTAAGTCGCAAGCATGCAAATAATCACGAAAGTAATCAAACATATCAAACCAAATAAACGAATAGGAGAAGAAAAGTAAAACATCAAACCTAATTCTAGCATGTGTTTTGAGTCACAAAAAAAATCTTTTAAAATGAAATGGTAAGAAAACTTAAGAAATTAATTATTATATAAAAATTGTTCATGAATTTTTTTAAATAATCAAACTTAGTAAAAATCCTTTAAAACAAACTAGAAAGATTAACTAGAAAAAAACCAAAGGATCAACAACCCTTAATTGATCGGTCCGAATCCCCATACCCAGTTTGTTACTCATCACTATTAGCACAAGAAGACCTTGCCGTTCAACATCATCGTTCGGAGTAATGGAATAAAAAAAAAGAACCTCATAAGTTTTGACAACTGTAATAGACTTGGGGCAGTGCAAACATTAAGTTTTGGGAAAGCCAATTTAAGACTTATTTAATCTTATTAAATTAAAAGACCAAAAAAACATGAATAATAAAACTTAACAGGATCTTTCATCAAACGAGTCTCTCATACTCTGCTTGTCTCTACTCATTCTAAAAAAATTCGAATGAAAATCTATGTTAGGCGTAAACTCAATCTCGATTATGTTCTCTTTTCAGAAGAATAACAAACCCATAGATCATCATCCTAATCGCGTATCGGTTTCGAAGTAACCATCACCAAACAAAATCACACGAAAAAGAAAACCTAACCCCCAAATTACGAAAGCCCTAGCCCCAAAAGTTCATAAATCCAGATACAAACCTCATGACACCAGAAGCAAATTAAAATGCACAATAAAAGAAGAAAGCAAGGATTCTACTGAATAAAATAAATCGAGAATACATGCAGGGAAGAGAAGCTACCGACGACGAAATCAAGTGCGTATCAGAAGGTATGCGTTTCTTCCGCTTGTTTGATCCTTCTTGTCCTTCTTCTGCTTCGATTTTGCGTGATTCCACCCTTTGATCAATGAGGGTTTCCTTTGAGATTTCTTTATCTTTGTAGTAGCTAGGGTTTGTGTCTGTGTTTTTTCCGCCGCTAGGGTTTTTTCGTCCCTCCTCCCCCTTCTACCGCTAGAACCCCCTCCTTTTATAATGGGGATTAGGGTTTTCCTTTCGAAACTTTGCTGAGAAAACCCTTTTGTTATTTCTGCCAAATTTTCTTTGTGTAAAAAAGTGTTTTTGCCATTTTTGTGAAATTTTGAATATGCAGCCTTGCTGACATTTCTGACTGGCTTTTGTTTTTATTCACTGCACAAATGTTGACCTAGTTCTCTTTGGTTCGAAACGAACCGAATGAGTTGTATTCGGATTGGATTCAAAAGTTGATTTTCAAATGACTTGATCCCCTTTTTTACTGTCACGAAATCCTTATTTTCACTACTTACCCTCCTTTTACTGCTATGTGAAGTCATCCTTTAACACTGAACTGATGGCATCTCTTCAAATAAGGTACTCTGAATCTATGACCTTGACGTAATTTCTTCTATGTATGCAGGTTAGACTGATATGAACTTCAAAGGAGATGGGGTAGCAATGCTTAAATTCGAGGCTACACTGGCTTCTGGTGGGATTGTCTTCTGAAGAACGACTCCCGTTGTGGCAGCAAATATCCTCACGAGACATGCTTCTGATGGGCTTCTACGAGGAAAGCACGCCAGGACTTTAGGTAAAGGTATGTACACATTGGCATCTTTGTTCATGTTCTTCTTTTCCCCTCTGGAAATTTCAAACGATGCTGATAGTTTTCTCGTACATCGCCGTGTTTCGCAGGTTTGACTTGATGGTGCAGGGGTTGTGGGTGATGGATTTTGGGCTTGGCTCGAATTTCTAGTAGTTGTGGAACTTTGGCCAAGGATTCAGGAACTTGGACTTCACACTTCTTCTCATGGTCGGGTTCGTTTTCTTTTCTCTGAGTGGCCTTATTTTTACAAACTTCAATTGATTCAGAGGCTCTGTCAAGCTTCTGGACACCAATGTGAGCATGAAATCTCTGATGAATCAATTGAATTCACTGCTCAATTACATTTCTTAAAAGCTCTATTGCAGGTAGATTGATCTCCAAGTCGTGATCAAATGTCTCGTCAATCTGCAGAGAGAATTGAGGAACAGTTTGCATTATAGGAGTTGATTGTCTGTCCTTGGATTGATAGCTCTTGAAGAATGCCTTGGACTGAACTAATTCTCCTCAGTATGCCTTGTGAGGGGATATATTTGCATTTTTTGGACTGGAATTTGCACCTATGAACTTCTTGGCACAAAGTTTGCAGCTGATGATTAAGTGATAGAAGATGGATGATATGCTATTTGACCAACGGAAACATTGTTTGATTGTGGTAGCATGTTTTGGCCTAGGACGGGAACCTTCCTACCGGTACAAGATGCTCATCCTCGGGACCCCTTTTTTTTGCAACTGGTGCGTCTACTGTTCTAGTATCCTTTTTCTTTCTGTCAAATATATTGATCCTGGGTGGTGAGTAATTTCCATTTTTGCATTTGCATTGTTAGACTGAGGTACTAAGAGCATATTCAATGTGCCTTTGCGTTGAAGTAGAAGTAGCAGCTAGCAATCACCAACTTCCTATTGTGGAAACACTACAGACTTCGCATTCGCCGTCACAACAAAGCATTCTTACCAGCGCTAGGAACATTCATAGCAGAGCGAGGAATTCGACATTTTCTGGTAACTATATCGTCGTCCATTATCTCCATCAGGATGTGCTTCAGACACTACTGAATTAGAAATTTGTGGTTCCATCTGGATTTTTTTCTCTTAAAATTGGCTGTGTTATCTTGCAGGACGGACGAGCTGATACGGAAGTGGCGTTCGCAAACCGTTCGGACAATAAACAAGTGTGGCAGCGACAGAGGCGTTTCTCCGTTTTTGTTAAAACTGAGTATCGGCTGAAAAGCTTGGGACTCTGAATTTTATTAGTGTAACTGTAACAATTTCAAATTTTTTTGTCATCCTGTTTTTTTCTCTTGTAATTTGAATCCATGTATTAAATATTTCTTGTAATTTTAACTCTATGTTCGACCATGCATTCTTCAAAATTTCTCTCTCAAAGCTTGGCACAAAACACGAATTGTCTCTTTTTTTTACCACAAGGTCCAACATAAAACGCAATTATGTTAGATTCAAGCATGCCTTGGCATCGCTACATATGGCCTTCACTTATACCAAAGCTTAAACCACATAAATACATCATATTGCCACAAAATTTGATGAAACAAAAATCAAATCATCACAATGACTTGGGGTCCAACCCGTCTCATCTTTATATCTTGCACTTCTTAACAATGTCTTATTTTGAGCAATCTTTAGAAACAACAAATGATCTTTCCCTTAATGGGACCCTAACTCCTTCATTTATTTTGGAAAACTTTGAACTCTTAATAATTCATGAGTTTGAAAATTTTGGATCATAATTTGACATTAGCCAAATGATGGCAAATCTCTTAAAATCCAAGGAATTCAATCAATCCTTATCTTGTTGATGGCTTTGACTTCGTCAAATAAACTTCCTCAATGCCTACTAAAAATGACCACTTAAACGGGGACTTAAGCCCAAACGTGTGAAGATGGCGTCGTAGGGAGGAAAAAAAATAGTCAAAATCCTCAACTCTTTTCTAAATAATCACAAATAAAACATGCAACCCCAATACTTCAAAAACATCGCCGATCCCATTCCCTATGAACAAAGATATGTATGATATGAACATGGCCTAAATGTAATACACATGCGAGAGGCAAAGAACAACAACAATAACAACAAAAGAATAGGGCAAATTTTGGGGTGCAACAGCTGCCCCTATTCAAACAACTTAAACCTGAAAGGTGGAAGAAGTTTGAATACTAAAAGAACCGGAAAATTTGCACTCAAAAGAGTATGAAGAATGTGGTGAAAACACTTGATAAAACCAAAGCTACCGGGGCGTAAAAGGTGACTCTACTGAGAAATAGACACACATGTCTGGAACAAAAACCCATATAGGATTTCCTTCGGACGTAACTAGAATGGCAACAACCTTCTCAACGTGTATTGAAGAGATGCCATTCGACGAAAATTGAAAAATCACGACAAACTTCTATCCTCGTCTTGATGAGATGCCATTTGCCGAACAAACTTCTCACCTTGTCTGGATGAGATGCCATCTATTGAAAATTGAAGAATCACGACAAACTTCTCACCTTGTCTGGATGAGATGCCATTTTCCGAACAAACTTCTCACCTTGTCTGGATGAGATGCCATTTGCCGAACAAACTTCTCACCTTGTCTGGATGAGATGCCATCTGTTGAAAATTGAAAAATCACGACAAACTTCTCACCTTGTCTGGATGAGATGCCATTTGTTGAAAATTGAAGAATCACGACAAACTTCTCACCTTGTCTGGATGAGATGCCATTTGCCGAACAAACTTCTCACCTTGTCTGGATGAGATGCCATTTGTTGAAAATTGAAGAATCACGACAAACTTCTCACCTTGTCTGGATGAGATGCCATTTGCCGAACAAACTTCTCACCTTGTCTGGATGAGATGCCATTTGTTGAAAATTGGTAAATCCATGTATAAGAAACAAGCTTCTCAAATAAGGAGACGGCCACTTGGATTCACTTAGAAGTTCAAAGACGAAACAAGCTTCTCAAATAAAGAGACTGCCACTTGTTGTCGGGTGTAAGTACTCCAAGAGAATGTTGCAACAACACTGCTGGAGAGCATAAATTTGTCTCCAATGAGGGAACCTTCAATTCCTTCTGGGAGACCAAGTATTTAAAGGTGCAAAATAAATGCACTTTCCAATTGGAAATCCAATTATCAAAATTGTCAAAGAACAAATTCAATCCAGGAATGAGCTGGAGAGAAACTGTCAAGAAAGACACCAACCCATGAGGAATGAACTCAATTGGGGATTAATCCTATCCAAGTGTGGAACGGGGAATTAAAGCAAAAATCTTCCACGAGGGTAGGAACTCAGTGGGGAATTAGAAAGAACGTTCATTTTCTGCCTAAAGGCTGACCAGTCTATTTTGAGAGAGACACAACACTTGGGGATAAACACGACCAGTATGGATGAGGTATGCATTAATGAATGCAAAACGAGTATGAATGTGAATTCAAAAAATGATGTACATGTATGTATATGCATCATGTTTATACTGACAAACAGACACGCAAGGTAGATTGGTGAGAAAACACAACAACCGGATACCCGACCAGTCTCAACAAGACGTGAGCGACCTACAGGGTAAAGAGCCGACCAAGGGGTAAAAGTCCTGCTACAAAGCTCACATTTCTTCAAGGAGAGGGAGAAAACCTCAAGTTGGGAACTATACCTAAACAAAATTTTACCCATAGCACAGTTGGCTTTGATAAGGATGAAATAGCTTGTCTTCTGCCGGGGAATAAAACCAACAGTCTACCAAAGTGATTTTAATCAGGCTCAAACAAGTACATCAGGCTTAGCATCTCACCAAAGGCGCTGAGTAACAAAAAACTTTATCACAAAAAAAACGAGTCACACACGTAACACTTCAACGACCCATATTAGAGAATCCTGAGTATGTCGCACTCAACGAGACAATTATTTCACATCTTGCAGTTTAACCATTCTTGGAACAACCATTAACGTCTGTCTTTCGGTTCACCGATTCAGTAAGCACACACACATTAAAACAAATATAGTAAAAGGTTTTTGTTTTGAAAATAATTATTATTAATAACAGTGTCATTTTTGAGATGAAGATAGAATAAGAATTGCAAGCAAAGGCATAGGCTCAAATTTTCATTAATGGAATGGTAATCTGCCAATAGCGGGATTCCATAGATCTTTACAAAAATTGGAATAAATGGTAATTAAATGGAAGAGACTACATTAAAATTACAACGATCATTACTTTCTCCAACAACTTTGAATCCCCGGTATTCTTGAGCTCGAGTCAGATTTGAGGAATTCTTGGCACACGACGTTGTCATCATAGCCCAATACAGTTACTTGCCGTTATCCCTAACTTTTTCCTGGACTGCCCTTTCAGGTTTTCAATCCAGCGGGATGATTACTTTCTGTTTATGTCTCTAACTTTTGCCTGAGTCGCCCTTTCGGGTTTTCGACCCACCGAGACGCTCTTTTTTGCCTAAGTCGCCCTTTCGGGTTTTCAACTTACCGAGCTGTTCTTTTTATTTTTTATTAGGCGAAGTATTTCTTGACTGTATCTGCATTTGTAGGATGGGCGAATTCCTCGCCATCCATCGTTGCGAGGATTAATGCGCCGCCTGAAAATACTCTCTTGACAACATACGGGCCATCATAATTAGGAGCCCACTTGCCCCTAGAATCTGATATAAAAGGCTGGAGTTTCTTAATCATGAGGTCGCCTTCCCTGAACACACGAGGATGAACCTTCTTATCAAAAGCCTTCTTCATCCTTTGTTGATACAACTGCCCATGGCATAAAGCTGTCATCCTTTTCTCTTCAATCAGATTCAAGTCATCATACCTACTTTGGCACCATTCAGCTTCCGTTAACTTAGCTTCCATCAAAACTCTCATTGACGGGATTTCAACCTCCACGGGGAGCACGACCTCCATACCATATACCAGCGAGGAAGGAGGTACCCCAGTCGAAGTACGGACCGAAGTGTGATATCCGTGTAAAGCAAAGGGAAGCATTTCGTGCCAATCCTTATAAGTGACGACCATCTTCTGAATGATTTTCTTGATATTCTGGTTAGCGGCTTCCACTGCACCATTCATCTTGGGCCTGTAGGGAGAAGAGTTATGGTGTTCAATCTTGAACTCCGCGCACATTTCTTTCATCATTTTATTGTTCAGGTTTGATCCATTATCAGTGATGATCCTACTTGGGATACCATACAGGCAAATGAGGTTATTCTTGATGAATCGGACTACCACCTGTCTAGTCACATTGGCGTAGGAGGCTGCCTTTACCCATTTTGTAAAGTAGTCAATGGCCACTAGGATGAAACGATGTCCATTGGAAGCTTTCGGATCAATCATACCAATCATATCGATGCCCCACATGGAAAAAGGCCACGGAGAAGAAAGAACATTGAGAAGAGTCGGAGGGATATGGACTTTATCGGCGTAAACTTGACATTTATGACATTTTTTCACATACTTGCAGCCATCGGATTCCATTGTCAACCAGTAATACCCTGCCCTCAGCATCCTTCTAGCCATAGCATGTCCATTAGCGTGAGTGCCGAATGATCCTTCATGAATTTCCCTCATCAGTATTTCTGCTTCATGCTTATCTACACACCTGAGTAAAATCATATCGAAATTTCTCTTGTACAGTACATCTTGACTCAGAAAGAAGTTACCGGCCAATCTCCTCAGAGTCTTTCGGTCCTTGTTGGATGCCCCTGGCGGATATTCCTGGTGTCGTAAGAAACACTCGATATTGTAGTACCGTGGTTTATCGTCAATAGCCTCTTCCAAGGTGAACACATAAGCGGGTCTATTGAGGCGCATAATTTCAATCTTCGGCACATCGTTCTGTCGATTTACAACAATCATGGAGGAGATGGAAGCCAAAGCATCGTTCTCACTGCGAGGTACTTGGTGAAACTCAATTTTATCAAAGAATGTCGAGATCCTCCTTGCATAATCCCTATATGGAATCAAGTGAGGTTGTAGGACTTCCCACTTCCCCTTGATCTAATTGATTACCAGGGCTGAGTCACCATATACATCTAGGTTCTTGATTCTTAAATCAACTGCTTCTTCCAAGCCCATGACGCAAGCTTCGTACTCGGCTTCATTATTGGTACAATTGAACATCACTCTCGCAGCGAAAGGGATATGAGCACCTTGGGGAGTCACAATCATTGCCCAAATTCCCTTTCCATACAAATTTACAGCTCCATCGAAAATTAATCCCCATTGGGACCCCGGTTCTGGCCCTTCGTCGAGCGGAGGCTCATCACAATCTTTCATCTTCAAGTACATGACATCTTCGTCTGGAAAATCGAACTTTACGGGTTCGTAATCGTCAATGGGTTGATGGGCTAGATGGTCGGCTAAAACACTTCCCTTGATAGCCTTCTGAGTGTGATACTCAATATCATATTCTGATAGTAACATCTGCCAACGAGCAATTCTTCCTGTCAGGGCCGGTTTTTCAAAGATATACTTAATCGGATCCATCCTTGAAATCAACCAAGTAGTGTGATTAATCATGTATTGTCGGAGACTTCGGGCTGCCCAAGCTAAAGCACAACAGGTCTTCTCGAGCATAGAGTATCGAGACTCACAATCTGTAAATTTCTTGCTTAGGTAATAGATGGCATGCTCCTTCCATCTGTTTCGTCTTGTTGTCCGAGCACACAACCCATGGAATCTTCTAGTATTGTCAAGTACATGATCAGAGGTATTCCTTCAATTGGAGGGACCAAGATAGGTGGCTCCAGTAAGTAATCTTTGATGTTATCAAAAGCTCTTTGGCAATCCTCAGTCCACTTGCAACTTTGATTCTTTCGTAGGAGTTTGAAGATCGGTCCACAGGTCGCAGTCATATTAGAAATAAATCTAGAGATGTAATTCAGACGACCTAAAAATCCCCTTACTTGTTTTTCCGTTTTTGGCGCGGGCATCTCTCGGATGGCCTTGACTTTGTCGGGATCTACTTCGATACCTTTCTGGCTAACAATGAAACCCAATAACTTCCCTGAACGAACACCAAATGTGCATTTGCTGGGGTTCAGGCGAAGTTTGTACTTCCTCAAACGTTGGAACAACTTCAAAAGATATTCCACATGCTCCTCCTCGATTCTGTATTTAGCAATCATGTCATCAACATATACTTCGATTTCTTTGTGCATTATGTCGTGGAACAGTGTGGTCATTGCTCTTTGGTAAGTTGCGCCTGCATTCTTCAAACCGAAAGGCATTACCTGGTAGCAAAATGTTCCCCAAGGTGTAATAAACGAGGTCTTCTCCATATCCTCTGGAGCCATTCGAATCTGGTTATATCCGGAGAAACCATCCATGAATGAGAAAACTTTGAACTTAGTTGTACTGTCGACCAACATGTCAATATGGGGTAGCGGGAAATCGTCCTTAGGACTGGCTTTGTTCAGATCTCTATAATCGACACACATTCTGACTTTCCCATCTTTCTTCGGCACGGGTACTATATTGGCTAACCATTGTGGGTACTCAGAGGTGACAAGGAAACCTGCATCAATCTGCTTCTGAACTTCCTCCTTGATCTTGATAGCCATGTCGGGGCGTGATCTCCTCAACTTCTGTTTGACCGGCGAACATTCTGGTTTCAAAGGAAGGCGATGTTCCACGATACGGGTATCCAATCCCGGCATATCCCGATAGGACCAAGAAAACACATCCGCATACTCTTTCAAAAGTTCTATCATTCTTTTCTTGACGTCGGGAATGAGTAGCGCGCCGATTTTGACTTCCTTCCTATCGTCTTCTGTCCCCAGATTAATTACCTCCACTGCTTCTTTGTATGGCTGGATAGTCTCTTCCTCATTCTCCAGTAATCGCGAAATCTCATCAGGGACCTCTTCATCATTATCTTCTTCGGCCTCAAACACCGGGAACTCAAAGTTGGGAGTAGGCAATGGGTCATGCTTTTCAATGGGGTTTTTTATGATTAATCTGCACATATGATTGATGTTTCATTTTAGCACTAGACAAATGGAAGCGTATGCAGGTATTTGAAAATAAATCTCTTTTTTTTATTTTTTATTTATGCAAATATGTAGATGTGTTTTTTTTAGGATTACCACTTTTCCGAAAAGCAAAAAGTAAAAAAAACAAAAGATAAAGGAAGTCGAAAAATAACACTTTCATTAATGATTGTTTAATTTTCGAAACTAAATGGCCCAACAAAATAACTCTCTTGCTTTGGGCAGAGCGAAGAGGAGACAAAAATTATTAAACTGCATAAAGAGAAAAACCCTACAAAGTACTCTCTCGCCTTAGGCAGAGCGAGAGGTTAACACAAAATCATTACTTAGATAGGCGAACGACAGATGGGATATCAACAGCAGTCCAATTCTGGCACAAAGCTCCATGCACAACAAAGTCTGGTAAATCCTCTTCAGAATCATCCTCAATAATTGCGTCAACTTCTGGTGGAGTTGGACTCATGAATCCTCCACTGCGGAAACTTTCCTGTATTGGGCAGATGACCCCTTCGTCCCTTGTAAGTCTTGCAGATTCGGGCGAAAAACCGACTCCTTCACGGGCCTTATTCTCACTTAAAACCACGACCTTTCCCCACCCTTCAGGCGAACCACTCTCAACAACCTGCCGAGCATCTTTGAAAGAAGAAATGGATGCCCCTTTCTTCTTTACTTCTTTATCAGCAATGGTTAGGGCCTGGAAACGGGTTCCAATAGCATCTTCTGGTTCCACATACGAGAAAGAGGAAATATGGCTCACAATCATAGCCTGTTCTCCAAACACCGTCACCATCTTTCCCTGATTTACAAAATTGAGTTTTTGATGCAGAGTAGAAGTTACGGCCCCTGCTTCGTGGATCCAAGGGCGACCCAATAAGCAACTGTATGTAGCCTTGATGTTCATCACTTGGAACGTGATCTGAAAGGTATGAGGTCCAATCGTTATAGGCAAATCCACTTCCCCAATAACCGGTTTTCGGGACCCATCAAAAGCCTTGACAATAACCCCACTAACTCTCATAGGGGTGCCCTGAAAAGCTAGCATCGAGAGAGTTGACTTTGGCATGACATTTAGTGAGGAGCCGGTATCTATCAGCACACTGGACAAAGCATCGGTCTTGCAATTAACAGAGATATTCAGTGCCATGTTATAGTTTCTTCCCTGCTCCGGGAGCTCTTCGTCACAGAAGCTAAGATTGTTACAAACAGTTATATTCGCAACAATATTGTCGAATTGTCCAATGGTGACATCATGGTCCACGAATGCTTGCTCTAAGACCTTCTGTAAAGCTTCCCGATGCGCCTCAGAGCTCATCAGAAGAGACAAGATTGAAATTCTTGAAGGCGTGCTTAAAAGCTGATCCACTACGTTGTACTCACTTTTCCTGATTATCTTTAGCACTTCATCATCTTCCTTTCTTTGATTTGTATTGCTTGACTGGCCTACTTGCTTAAAAGTGTTCTCCAATGGGGTTTCTTTATGCATCATAGTTTCTTTAGCTTTGTTAGGGAATACCCTCCCGCTTCTGGTAACTCGGCTGACATCAGTAATGTTGACAATGGATGGTAATGGAACCTCCTTTCCATTTTCAATCATGGTTGCATTATATCTGTATGGTACGACCCTTTCAGACTGGTATGGCATTGGTCCTGGTACAACAATGACCAATGGAGTTGCAGCGATCCTCCTACTGTCATAGGTGATCTCTATGGGTCCTGGTTCATTAAATTGTGGTATTATAACAAATGCCTCTTCATCAATTTCAACATCATTAGGGTTTCTGGGATACATTATTCTAATAGACCTCTGATCCAACATCCTCTGGAGATCTTCTCGTACTAAGCGATATCCCCGCGGATTAACGGAACAGATTCTGCATGCATTGTAATCATGTATCCCATTATGGAAGTAGATAAGCTCTGCCAGTTCTGCATGATTTTGCACTAAGGAACCTCTAATCAATCTGACATCGTAAACGGCATAATCCCCTGGACAACCGTGCACCATATTCACTGAGGCCCCCCCATGCGGAGGCAAAGGATTCGCTTGAATATTTGGATTGGTATCTTTAAAATTCAAAACACTGTTTTTAATCAACCTTTGGACATCGGCCTTAAAGCTATAACAATTTTCGATATTGTGGTCGGGCCCACCTTGATGATAAACGCAAAACTGGTCAGCTTTGAATCCATAAGTGGGATTCCTAGGCGGAGGGAGGGGAGGTCTTGTTTGAATATGCCCCTTTTGTAGTAGAGCTGGAAATAATTCTGCGTAAGTCATTGGTATGGGGTCGTAAGCGGGTATTCTCGGGATACGATTGTTGTTGTACTGGGAGTGAGCCTGTTGTGGAGGTTGTTGTTGTCGTTGCTGCTGGAATTGTTGAGGTTTATGTTGATGTTGATGTTGTGGAGCGGTTTGTTGATTTTGAGGGAAATATGGTCGGTAATTGGGACCTGAAGTTGTATTGACAATTGGAATGATTGCAGCCACATGCTGCTGATAACTCCTTCTCTGGTAAATGGCACTAACGTCCTGCTCTTTCTTTTTGTGGAAACCGTTTCCGAATTTCCTGATGCCGCTGGATGATCCCACTTCCTTCACCAAACACCCTTCTCTAACGGGCTCTTCAAGCCGCATTCCCATATTTACCATTTCAGTAAAGTCACTGGGTGCGCTTGCGATCATGCGGTCATAATAAAACGTACTCAACGTCTTTAAATAAATCTTGGTCATTTCTTTTTCTTCTAGAGGGGGGTATATCTGAGTCGCGACCTCACGCCACCTTTGAGCATATTCTTTGAAACTTTCCTTGTCCTTCTGCGACATGCTCCGGAGTTGATCTCTGTCCGGGGCCATGTCAAGGTTGTACTTATATTGTCGAACGAAAGCCTCTCCTAGGTCATTGAAAGTCCGAATTTTCGCGCTGTCCAAACTCATGTACCACTTTAGTGCAGCACCAGTCAAGCTGTCCTGGAAATAATGAATCAGTAACGGGTCATTGTCCTGCTGGGTGGACATCTTCCGGGCGTACATGATTAAGTGGCTTTGAGGACACGAGTTTCCCTTATACTTTTCAAACTCAGGCACTCTGAACTTGTGCGGAACCTTGACATTAGGGACCAAGCAAAGATCAGAAGCCTTTCTTCCGAACAAATCCTGGCCTCGAAGTGCCCTAATCTCGTTTTGCATTTCTAGAAAATGATCCTAGAACTCATCCAATCTCTCGTCTACTCCCGCGTTTTCGCTTGGTGCTGTGTGGAAGGGGGGTCTTCATTGTAATGGGCGGTGTGTACTACAGGCTGAGGAGTAGTCATTACAGCAGCGACGTGTGAGACGTGTGGTTGATGAATCTCTGGTATGAAATCACGAGGGATGCCCCAAGGGAAACCAGTGGTCATGACATGTTGGGAATCGTTGCTAAGGGCCGCGGTCGTTGGGATGGCCATGGCCTCGGTCCTCTATCCAGTCTCCTGAGAGTTTTGAGATGTCTGATTCTGCGCAGCGGCCATCGTCTCCATCATATTGGTAAGCCTTTCCAAACTATCCTTTAAAGCAGACACTTCTCCCCTGAGCTCTTGATTTTCCTGCTCGAGTCTCTCCATCCTCCTTATCGCTCCCACCAAATGAAGCCGGGTCTAATGGGGTACAGACGCGAACGGTCGGCGAAAGTAATGAGAACACACAGGAGTGAACTCAGAAAGACAAGAGTCGCCAGCTAGGCATTTTTATCCCGGAGGAAAGGTAATGCTGCATAAACCTAGAAAGATATGGATAAGACGGTCGCGAACCAGAGAGACTGAGAAAGGGGGTTGGTTACAACCTGGGAAGGTATTAGCACCCAGATTGTCCGTCGTACTCGACGGGATCCACGCTTAAAAGATTTGTGTTTTAAAGGGGTAGTGTCAGTGCATTTTGTGTATAAAATAGATGGAAAAAGATGTACAGGTGGCAGTGTAAGTGAAGTGTATAAATGTACAGTGTCAGTGTAAGGACAGGAGTGAAATGCTCATGAATATGAGACTAAAGAATGAAGCTAGAAAGAGGGGGAATATACAGAGACTTTTGTTCGATAACCGTTAAGTTATGCCTACGTATCCTCTCGTGCAATGAGGAAGTCAGAACACCGTAGTTCGACCCAAAGAGACTGAAAGGTGAATTGACTTGTGAACTGCTTGCTTGTCTATGCTCAAGTGTATGACCTGTCTGGCTCAGGTGCAAACTGTCTTGCATTAGACGGAAGAAGCTAGTTCTCGTTTGTGAGTGAATGAGATGAGAAAAGAGTCCCGGAGGAGACGATTATTGTTTGTTTTTGTGTTTTCAGTCTTTTATTGCTTTTGAAGGTTTGTCATAAGTTAATGAGCTTAAGCCTAAACCAATGGGTTTAGTAAACTCATCACATCTTCCCTCTGATTAGGGGTAATGAGAATACCTTAAGTGTGAAGTCAGCTTCTCACACTTAATCACCTTTGATGCAGGATTAAGATCATTAACCTACTTGTGATTATTTAGATGTTTTTGTGGTTTTTGTTTAGTGTTAAGTAATGAGGTTAAGCCATAATCAAAGATTAAACAGACTCATTACACCATCCTAATAGAAGGATAATAGATGAGAATGTTTAAGCTGAGGAAAGCTCCTCAACTTAATCCATGATTAGGGATTAAACTCATGACAAAAAAAGCCTTTGATTAAGTGGATTTTACTTAATGATATGATGATGAAGTGATTTTTAGGGTTTGTAAGACAGCTTGAGGGGGACTTGTCCATTAACACTAGGGTTAGTCCTTCTTAACCAATTAAGGAAGAATTAGAACCCTAATGCAAGGCCCAAGTTACAAGTGTGATGTCTTGATGATTATTATGTGGATTGATTAAGAGATTTAAACACATTAAGGGTTTAACACTTAGGATTAAAGTTATACACTCCATCCTAATAGAAGGATGCAGGCATAAACTTAATCGC
The DNA here is from genome assembly GCA_963966055.1 of Lathyrus aphaca. Taxonomy (NCBI): domain Eukaryota; kingdom Viridiplantae; phylum Streptophyta; class Magnoliopsida; order Fabales; family Fabaceae; genus Lathyrus; species Lathyrus aphaca. The sequence continues at coordinate 133,183,382 of OZ014522.1, read as the reverse complement.
AAAGCCTTAAAGCCTTTAGGGTTTAGTCCCTGATTATGAGGTGAGAAGAGAAGACTCAAAGAGACACAAAGGTAAAAGCTAAGTGGGGGACTAATCAAAACCCTAATCATTGTCATGCTTGGTTGTTCTTAAGGTTTGTGAGGTTTGCAAGAGAAGTCTTCAATGGAACCACCAGGAAGCAGATGAAAGGATCAGGAGAAGATAAGTAACTTGCTTCATTGAAGAAGACAAGTCACTTGAGGAAAGAAAGTAAAAAGAAGAATAATGAGCAAGCTCAATCCAAAGCACAAGATAAAATGCAGCAATGATGCATAAGAGAGATGAAAAGAGATTATGAGAAGTGAAGGCAAATTCACTTCTCAAGATAACTTACCACCTGAAAAGTTAGCAAAGGAATGCCATGCAATGCAAAAATGAGATGAAATGACATGATGTAAATCAAAACCAGAAGCATATTCATGATGATAATGATGCTATGAGATGATGCAAACATGAAACAAAACATGGGGATGATCATATAAGCTCATGGATGCAAATGAAGCAAGTTAAGACACATGAACATACATGAAAAGTTATGAAATGCAAATGGCATACAACATGGCAAATGCAAGATGCAATGATCAAACACGCTTTCAATATGTCTTAAGATGTCAAATGAATCAAATGGATGCACAAAATGTCATGGCAAGTCAAAGTATGCAAGCAAATGCAAGATGGATGCATATGGAAGCCCAAATTAGGGTTTATGATCAAAGCATCAAACAAAAACCAAAATCAGAAGCAAACATCAATATAAAAAATTGGAAATGCACTCAAAGGATCCCTAATCCTATACTAACTCACTGCCCAAAGGAGAAGTTCAACTCTCAACCTATTTCAAGTTATGATTTTCCTAAGTTTTCTAGGGTTTTAGGGTTCCTTAACAAGAAAAATGTCAAACAAATGGAAAATGAAAGATCAAATCATGCCCATTTAATCTCACATACTACATGCTAAACACAATGCAATGCAAAAAGAATCAAGGTCCAACTCTCAATGGCTAGGCAGAAATGATTTTTTGAAGTTTGGATCAAAATAATGCATTAAAATGATTTTAATTCCATGAAAAATTCTCAAAATGCATCAAGATCAAAAAAGAAATTTGGTTTGAGGGTTGGACAATGTTTCTAAATGGTTTTAAAGGTTTCATGAATTTTTTTGGTGATTTTTAAATACCTAAAAGTATTTTTAATTAATTAATTCTCATTAATTAATTAAAAATAAACTTTTAAATATTTAAAAATATTTTTTGTATGCTAAAAATAAAAATAAAAATATTTTTGGTTTCTGAAATTAAATAAAAGTTTGTATAAAAAATTTCAGAATTTTTGAATAATTTTTGCTATTTTAAATAAAATATAGAAAACAAATGTATTTAAATGAAAATAAAATTGAAATTAAATGAATTAATGAAGAAGTCAACAGATCCTAAGGCCAGCATTCAAACTCACACGCGCGGGAGTTGACTAGGCGCGCATCTGGACGGCCTACATTCAAACTCACTAACCCTAATTAATTAGCCCTAATCCAGCCTTAATGACTTTCAGATGACCGGAACAGTGGTTCCGGTCATCTTCTCCGGCGAGCCCAAATGCTAAATCACTCTACACGCAATGAAAATGAAAACTAACTATCCAGAAATCATCCCCATCCAAAAACGAATCAAACCCCTCACTCAAACATCATTTATCATTCCTAAATTGGCTGAATCGAATCAAAATAGTTTTAGGGCAAAAAGTTTCAGAACAAGATTAAACTCTTATCTCTCAACCATTTTCAAAACCAACAACATCAGAGTGATCAGTGAATCATGAAGAACAACTTAGGGACTTTAAAAATCATTTCTGGAAAAAATGTTCATGAAGCTACTTGAGTTTGAAGCTTTTCAGTTTTCCACTTTCTGACCCCTTCTCTTTGTGCAATCCACTCCTCTTAGGCCCCTGATGAACTCCTGATGCTTAGAAAGAGTTTGTGATGGCTGGTTTGGAAGTTTGAACAAGTTCTGTTCAAGCTCAGGTGAAAATCGTGTTTGTGATTCTGGCAGTTTAAGGCAAGGATGATGGGTGCTTTGTGACCAGGAAGATGAGTTGAGTTGATGTATGAAGTTTGTTTGTGTGTTTGTGAGCTGTGTTGTGTGTTTCGAATGCTTTTGCTCAATGGAGTGAAAATGTGAATGTGGTGCTATGGCTGGTTTCAGGCTTCTGTATTGTGTGGTTTGGCTTGCAATTGATTTGTATAAACAATGCTCATTGGTCAGAAGATGTGACATGTCCTTTTATGATAGGTATGGTTGCTTTTGCTAATTGTCAACTTTTGTGTAAGAGAAGCATGGGTCATGTTCTAGCCAAGTACAAGGGAGGTGTGTTGCGCAGCATGGTGAGGGAAAAGGCTAGGGTTGATCAGCAGAGTAGCTAGCAAGTGGATGAGAAGTTATCATGTGTTTTGCAACTTGGCTTGCTTTTGGTTCCTTTGAGATTTCATGAATTTCAATGCATCAAAATGTCAAGTTCCTTGGGCCAATTCTGATCTTTGAATGTTGTGTGATGTTTGTGTAAAGGTTTGACATCAATTAGAAGTCACAAATTGCCTTGGTACAAGAATTTGCAAGTTTTCCATTTGGTGCATAACTTGAAATTTAGTGATTTTTGCCAACTTTGACAAACCATAACCTTTGATCCAAAATGAATTAGGTCATGTTCTTGTACTTTTTGAAAAGGGAAAGATCTATTCTACAACTTTCATGACCAAAGTTTTTCCATTTGAAGCTTTCTTGAATCAAAAAGTAAGGGTTGAAAAAGTTGCATAAAATGACATTTTCATTAAAAGTCAAACTTGCCCAAAAAGTCAACTTTGCAAAAGACTTGAAATTCTTCAATTTTGTGAACTTCCAACCTCTTCCATGATCAAATAAAGATCATATACAATCAAAATGATGAATAATGCCCTTTGGTTGGGTCATTGGGGGCCTCAGATGCCCTGATTTTGCACTGACTTGTTCAGAAAGTCAACCCTTGATCAGATGACTTCCCCATGGAATTTCTTCATGAAAATTGATATTCATACTCCCTATACCATATAGAGACCAATAGAAACAAGGATGACCAAAAAATTTGGAGTTATGGCCTCTGAAACCAAAACCCTAATTTTAGGTCAACTGTGCAGTTAAGCCTAGCTCTGCTTCCATACCAATCCCAGTTCTTGTGATTCTTTGGCATTCTTGACTTTGAGAGGATATAATATGATACTTGAACTCACATGGACCCCTTTGAAGTGATTGATGACCTTTGGAGTGGCTCAAGAAGCTCTTGGATTGCTCAAATCACAAACCCTAGATGCAGATGACTTTGAATCTATGCAGTGAATCAAAAAATGGGATATGAGATAGTATGATTGTGTTTATGCATATGAAATGATCACAAGCCATGGTGTGAATGGGTGAGGGAAAATTTGGGGTGTTTACAGCTGCCCCTATTCAAACATGAGTTAGCTGTGCAGGATGTAAGCAGCGGCTTATCAGGCAAACAAGATAACTTGTGGTTGAATACCAAAGACAGTACAAAATTTGCACTCACAGAATGAAGAAGAAAAGGGATATAGATTGTAAAGGAAAATAAAGTATATTGTAAAGTATGGGCGACGGAGGACGACCGTCGAGCAGAGGACGACTGCTGGGGAAAAGGCAATGACGGGGACGGCCGACATGCTAGGAAAAGTGCGGGAAATGGAGCAATGACGGGGATGGCCGACATGCTGGGGATAAAAGGAATTATGATGGGGACGGCCATCAAGTTCATAAAGTGATGCAAGCAATGATGGGGACGGCCATCGGGCTAAACTGATGAAGGACGATCATCAGGGAAAAGAAAAGGGACCACGACGGGGACGACCATCGGGTTAAAGAATAAATGAAATAATGATGAGGGACGGTCATCAAAGGTGAAGGACGATCACCTAGCAGGGGACGGCTGCTAAATATCACGACATAGGACGAATGTCGGATAGAAGTCAACGATGGGGACGGCCATCGGATGAGCATGATGGAGGACGACCATCAAGAGGTGGAGGACGACCACCTAGCAGGGGACGGCTGCTCTCAAGGTTTATCATGACGTAGGACGAACGTCAGATAACCAAAATCAACAATGGGGATGGCCATTGGATAAAATGATGAAGGACGATCATCAAGAGGTGGAGGACGACCACCTAGCAGGGGACGGCTGCTAAATATCACGACATAGGACGAATGTCGGATAGAAGTCAACGATGGGGACGGCCATCGGATGAGCATGATGGAGGACGACCATCAAGAGGTGGAGGACGACCACCTAGCAGGGGACGACTGCTCTCAGGGTTTATCATGACATAGGACGAATGTCAGATAAAAAGAAATTGCTTTACTGGGGAAAAGTAAACACGGACGAGTGTTTACATCCAAGAAATAAAAGGTATAGGTATTGTGTATAGATTAAAGATGCGGACGAGCATCCTTAAGACTATGATACAGACGAGTATCAGGTAGAAACAAGTACTGACACATGTTCAGAGATGATGATGCGGACGAGTATCAATTGGTTAACAAAGAACACGGACGAGTGTTGAATCTGAAGGGACTCTTCTGGGGAATAGTAGACACAGACGAGCGTCTATATTCAAGAAGACGTAAGTGTTTGACTCAGTGTATGGATTAAAGATGCGGACGAGCATCCTTAAGACTTATGATACGGACGAGTATCATGTAGAAACAAACGCTAGACACATGTTCTGAGATGATGGTACGGACGAGTACCAACTGGTTAACAAAGAACACGGACGAGTGTCGAATCTGCGGGGATGTAAATGATGTATACAAGAGACGGACGAGTATCTGCATAAGTATGAGTAGAAAGTATGAGTGATGTACAGATGAGTGTTCAACCTGCTGGGGAGAGTGACACAGGCGGGTGCCAAAAAGAGAAAGGTGTAGTATAAACAAATATCTGGTATACAATGTGTTTATGTTACTGTGCTGGGAAAATAACATGGACGGATGTCAAGAAGGTTATATATATACAAGTATCTGTGAGTGCAAAGGGGACGTCTTTGGCTTTCTGCTGGGGATATGACACAGACGAGTGCCACAAGGAGTATGTATTTGCATTGGTGAATGTGAGGCAACTGCTTTTGCTGGGGAATCAGGGATGGATTCTACATATTGTTGATGAGTTGATAATATTCATAAGTGTTTGATTCAGATCATGACTTATGATTATGCAACATGTTTGATTTTTGCCGTAATGCTCCGTATTAGACGGAATGCTACGCTTTGTTTGGTGAATATGATGCGAATGCCATGATTATGCAAAGGATACCAATCCGGGATTCGGATCCCATTGCTGTGAAGATCTCCGGTCGATCTCGCTTGAAGTGAACATCCCAGCTGGGGATGAGATCGTTGGTAGATCGGATGAAATGATTCTGCTTGGGGAAAAGGGTCAATGATAGACCTATTCCTGTAATGAGGGACCCAGCTGGGGTTTGCAGAAGCTTTCGTCACTCTGTTGTGATTCCTTCGTGCGTTGCTCTTCTGGATAGAGGCTGAAACTCTGTGGGGAGATGGTTCCCTGGCTTTTGTACTCGGCTGGGGAAGAATGATTGGCAACTCGGTTGGGAGAAGCAACAAGTGACAACTCAGTTGGGGAGAAAGCACCTTGAGTGCTAAGACTGAGTGAGTGTTGATTTGCCAATTTGCTGGGATGAAGCTTTCACGCCCCATGTCGCGCTTTTGAATACCTGCAATCCTGCAAAGACAGAGAAACGTACAAGTGTCCCGAGGCATCCCTTACCGGATTCCGTCATAGGAGTGAGACACTCTCGAGAGTAAGTATATTTCCTGCAAGCACGTAGTTTAGGAGAAAAACATCTGTATTTATGCAATCGGTATTTTAAAGATATCAGACATTCTTTGCAAATAAAGTGAAGTGTTTGAGATGAAATTTGACTGAAAATCTGATTTTATTAATTCATGTGCCCTGAATTGGCAAGATACAGTCAGAGAAACATATCTCCTGAAATGAGGAGATTGTTACAAATTGAGAAACAAAATGCTGGCAATGTTGACGACGCTTTGAAGGAGCTTCCTCTTGCTATGACTCGTATGACTTTTGACGTTCTTCTCGTCCTGCTTTCTGAAGAAGGCTGATTCTGACAGAAGCTTGATCTTTTTGAAGCTTACCAAGTTGCAGGCGATACAGATGAATTCAGAGTGCAGTTGTTCGCTTATTCCCTTATTTTGCATGGATCGCCCTTTCGGGTTTTCAATCCATCGGGATACCCATTTTTGCCTAAGCTGTCCAATGCGGCTTTTCAACTCAGCGGGTGTACATTTTTTTGTTTATTTTCCCTTATTTTTGCCCGAGTCCTTTATTCTGTTTTTGACTCGCCGGGATGCCCTATTTTTGCCTGGACTTTCATTCTGTTTTTATGTCCAGCGGGTCATTTTATGCGAAGTATTTTTTAACTGCATCTGAATTCACAGGGGACGGGAAGTCTTCGCCATCCATGGTGCTGAGCATCAGTGCTCCACCAGAGAAAACTTTCTTTACAACAAACAGTCCTTCATAATTTGGAGTCCATTTGTCCCTGTGGTCTGTATGAGGAGGGAGGATTCTTTTCAACACAAGATCTCCCACTTGGTATTCTCGGTGCCTGACTTTCTGATCGAAGGCTCTTTTCATTCTTTTCTGATACAACTGCCCATGACAGATTGCAGCCAATCTTTTCTCTTCAATCAGACTCAGTTGTTCGTATCGGGACCGAACCCATTCTGCTTCGTTCAGCTTAACATCCATCAATACCCGTAGAGAGGGTAATTCGACTTCAACAGGTAGGACTGCCTCCATACCATACACCAGCTGATACGGTGTTGCCCCAGTGGATGTTCTGATTGACGTGCGGTACCCATGCAAGGCAAACGGTAGCATCTCATGCCAGTCTTTGTAGGTGACTACCATCTTCTGCACAATCTTCTTGATATTCTTATTAGCTGCCTCAACAGCGCCGTTCATCTTTGGCCTGTAAGGAGAAGAATTATGGTGTTGGATCTTGAAGTCCCGACATAGCTCAGCCATCATTTTGTTGTTTAAGTTGGAACCATTGTCAGTAATGATTCGCTCGGGCACTCCGTATCGACAGATGATATCTCTCTTCAGGAATCTGGCTACCACTTGCCTTGTAACATTTGCATATGAGGCTGCTTCAACCCACTTGGTGAAATAGTCAATGGCGACCAGGATGAATCTGTGGCCATTTGAAGCAGTTGGCTCAATCTTGCCAATCATATCAATGCCCCACATGGCAAAGGGTCAGGGTGAAGACATTATATTCAAAGGATTGGGAGGCACATGTACTTTATCCGCGTAGATCTGGCATTTATGGCATTTTCTGGCATAGGCACAACAGTCTGCATCCATTGTGATCCAGTAATAACCTGATCTTAGCAATTTCTTGGCCATGGCATGCCCTCCAGCATGGGTACCAAAGGATCCTTCGTGCACTTCATGCATCAACAAGTCTGCTTCTGTTCTATCAACACATCTGAGGAGTACCATATCAAAGTTTCTCTTGTATAGGGAACCATCAGTGTTCAGAAAGAAACTGCCAGCAAGCCTTCTTAAAGTCTTCTTATCATTGGATGATGCCCCAGATGGGTATGTTTGATCCTCCAAGAAGCATTTAATGTCATGGAACCAAGGCTTATCATCTCTGACGATATCTGCTGCAAATACATATGCCGGTCTGTCAAGTCTGGACACTGGAATCTGAGGTACAAAGTTGGCAGCTTGAACTTTGATCATGGACGAAATGGTAGCCAGGGCATCTGCAAACTGATTCTCGTCCCGAGGGATATACTCAAGCTTGACCGTTGTGAAGAAAGTCAATAATCTTCTCGTATAATCCCTGTAAGGTATCAGATGATCCTGGTGGGTGTACCATTTACCGTTGGTTTGATTAACTACCAGAGCTGAATCTCCGAACACAGTCAATGCTTTGATCCTGAGGTCAATGGCTTCCTCAAGACCCATGATGCAAGCTTCGTATTCAGCTTCGTTGTTAGTGCAGTTGAAGGTGAGTTTTGCCGAGAAAGGCATGTGAACTCCTTTAGGCGTAATGAGTACTGCACCAACACCACGACCATTCATATTAACAGCCCCGTCAAACATCATAGTCCATTCTTCTTCCGGGTCAGGCCCTTCAGTGTGAATGGGCTCTTCATGATCTTTCGCTTTTATGAACATGATGTCTTCATCAGGGAAGTCAAATCTCATAGGCTGGTAGTCATCAATAGGTTGCTCAGCAAGATATTCAGATAGTACACTGCCCTTGATGGCTTTCTGAGAGGTGTACTGGATGTCATATTCTGTGAGAATCATCTGCCATCTTGCAACCCGTCCGGTAAGAGCTGGCTTCTCGAAAATGTACTTGACTGGGTCCATCTTCGAGATCAATAAAGTAGTGTGGGTCAACATATACTGTCTCAGTCGGCGAGCAGCCCACGCTAAAGCACAGCAAGTTTTCTCGAGCAGTGAATAACGTTGTTCACAGTCGGTAAACTTTTTGCTCAGGTAGTATATTGCATACTCTTTTCGACCAGACTCGTCATGCTGGCCCAACACACACCCCATTGACTCTTCTAATACTGTTAGGTACATTATCAGAGGTCTTCCTTCAACTGGAGGCATAAGGATTGGTGGTTCTTGCAGGTATTCTTTGATCTTGTCAAAAGCCCTCTGGCAGTCTTCATTCCACCTGACCGTCTGTTCTTTTCTTAACAGTTTGAACAAAGGTTCACAGGTTGCTGTAAGGTGAGATATGAACCTTGAAATGTAGTTCAATCTACCTAGAAACCCCCGAACTTCTTTCTCAGACTTCGGTGCAGGCATCTCTTGAATGGCTTTGACTTTATCAGGGTCCACTTCAATCCCTTTCTCGCTTACAATAAAACCCAGCAGCTTACCAGATCGCACCCCGAATGTGCATTTGTTGGGGTTCAGCTTCAGTTGGTACTTCCTCAGACGCTTGAATAGCTTTAGCAGATTTACCAGGTGGTCTTCCTCTGTAAGGGACTTGGCAATCATGTCATCCACATAACATTCGATTTCTTTATGGATCATATCGTGGAATAATGTTACCATAGCCCGTTGATATGTTGCACCAGCATTCTTCAATCCGAATGGCATCACCTTGTAACAGAACGTGCCCCAGGGTGTGATGAAGGTTGTCTTCTCCATGTCTTCAGGTGACATTTTGATCTGATTGTATCCTGAAAATCCGTCCATGAAGGAGAATACCGAGAACTGAGTCGTATTATCAACCAATACGTCGATGTGAGGTAATGGAAAATCATCTTTCGGGCTGGCTCTGTTCAGATCCCGGTAGTCAACACACATCCTTACTTTGCCGTCTTTCTTAGGCACAGGTACTATGTTAGCAACCCACGGTGGATAGCTAGTTACAGCAAGGAACCCGGCGTCCCATTGCTTTTGTACCTCTTCTTTGATTTTCATTGCCATATCTGGGCGAGTACGGCGCAGTTTTTGTTTAACCGGTGGGCATTCTTCTCTTAAAGGCAGCTTGTGCGTAACAATATCGGTGTCCAACCCTGGCATGTCTTGGTAAGACCAAGCAAACACATCCACATACTCCTGAAGCAGGTCAATCAGTTGTTTCTTCACTGAGTCTTGTAAGCAGGCCCCGATTTTAACCTCTTTCACATCTTCATCCGTACCAAGATTAATCGTTTCGACCTCCTCCTGATGAGGAGTGATAACCTTCTCCTCTTGTCTCAACAATCTGGCTAGCTCTTCAGGAAGCTCATAATCTTCTTCAACCCCTTCATCAGCTTGATTGATCGGATTGTCAGAGTCATACGAAGTCATAGCCGTGCTGTTGTCGGTGCGGTCTGGAAGGCACTCTCTGCAAGGGTTCAGTTTGTTCATTTTAGTGATTGATTTTAATCTTGTTTAGAAAAGTGAAATAAGGTTGTCATTTTGAAAACATTGCCATTTATTTTTTTGTACAAAAAGAAAAATGGAAAAACAGTGAGCGGAAAGGAAAAAGACTCGTTTGCAAAAGATGTCTGATATTTCATTGATTAATCTTGTTGCACAAAAATTACAGATGGCCCGATTACAAAATGAGTCTTGTCATCTTGGGCAAGATGCAAGACTTGATGCATGCTTAAAATATACAGGAAATAATAATTACTCTGTAGGAGTAACCCTTATAATTTCCTGGGAAGACCAGTTTGAGATACTGCTCCCTGGGACCTTTGGACGAATCCAGCTTTCCAAGTTGCGTTCATCTTCCGACTCATCTTCCAAGTTGTTGACAGCATCGGGGGTGAGCATCCCCCCACTAACAAAGTTGGGCTTCTTAGCAGCCTCTGCTTGATCTTCTTGAGTTGGTTTGTAACCCAACCCAAATCTATCTTCTTTCTTCTCCACAGGCAACAGTTTGCCCCAGCCTTGAGCATTCCCCTCCTCAACAACCTTCCTGGCTTGCTGGTAGGATGTCATGGAAGTCCCAAGTATAACAGATGTTTCATTAATATTCAGGGCCTCAAACCCTTGACTCATGGTCTCGTGGATCTCCCCATCCATCTCAATGTATTTGTATGTAGCCAGATGGCTAACAAAAATATCCTCCTCTCCACAAATAGTAACGACTTGGCCCTCCCACTCGAATTTTAACTTCTGGTGAAGGGTAGACGTAACTGCGTCGGCGGCATGAATCCATGGTCTACCCAACAAACAGCTGTAGGCAGGCTAAATGTCCATCACTTAGAAGGTCGTTTTGAAAGTTTGTGGGCCAATCATTACAGGCAACTCAATTTCTCCCAGAACTGATCTCTTAGAGCCGTCAAAAGCTCTCACTACCAAGTTACTGGGTCGTAATGCCAACCCTTCATATTCCAGCTTCACAAGGGCTTTTTTAGGTAAGACATTGAGGGATGATCCTGTGTCTACCAGCACATGGGAAAGAACTGCACCTTTACACTCCATGGTAATGTGCAAAGCCTTGTTATGATTGCGGCCTTCCGTAGTCAAATCAGTGTTGGTGAATCCTAGTCCATTACTAGCATTAACATTTCCAACTACAGCTTCCAACTGATTGACGGTAATCTCTTCTGGCACATAAGCTGCGTGCAAGACTTTGAGTAGTGCGTTCCGATGAGCCTCGGAGCACATGAGCAGTGATAGAATGGAGATCTTGGAAGGTGTCTGGTGAAGCTGGTCCACTATCTTGTAATCACTTTTCTTGATGATTCTCATGAATTCATCAACTTCTTGATCAAAAGGTGTTTTCAAAGCTTCTTTAACAACCTGCTCTTCTTGCACCATGCTCTTCCCTTTTGCCTTGGCAGCAGCTTCTGCTTCAGCAGTGGGTCTTTGAATTTGCGGGGCGAAGAGACGTCCGCTTCGAGTGAAGCCTCCGCCTCCCCCCTGTCGCTCCCGATAAAATGGGACATGGGCCCAGATAAAGGTACAGACGCGAACGGTCGGCGAGAGGAACAATGAGAACACACAGCCGTGAACTCACTGGAGATGAATAGAGTCGCCAGCTAGGCATTTTTATCCCGGAGGAAAGGCAATGCTGCATAGACCTAGAAAAAAGATGGATAAGACGGTTGCGAACCAGAGAGACTGAGAAAGGGGGTTGGTTACAACCTGGGAAGGTATTAGCACCCAGATTGTCCGCCGTACTCGACGGGATCCACGCTTAAAAGATGTGTGTTTAAAAGGGGTAGTGTCAATGCAATCTGTGTATGGAATAGCTGGAAAAGAATGTACAGGTGTCAGTGTATGAGAAGTGAAGTGTGATAAATATACAGTGTCAGTGTGAGGGCAGGAGTGAAATGCTCATGATAATGAGGCTTAAAAGAATGAAGCTGAAAGAGGGGGAATGTACAGAGACTTTTGTTCGATAACTGTTAAGTTATGCCTACGTATCCTCTCGTGCAATGAGGAAGTCAGAACACCGTAGTTCGACCCAAAGAGACTGAAAGGTGAATTGACTTGTGAACTGCTTGCTTGCCTATGCTCAAGTGTATGACCTGTCTGGCTCAGGTGCAAACTGTCTTGCATTAGACGGAAGAAGCAAGTTCTCGCTTATGAGTGAAGATGATGAGAAAAGAATCCCGGAGGAGACGATTATTGTTTGTTTTTGAGTTTTCAATCTTTTATTGCTTTTGAGAGTTTGTCATAAGTTAATGAGTTTAAGCCTAAACCAATGGGTTAGTAAACTCATCACATCTTCCCTCTGATTAGGGGTAATGAGAGTACCTTAAGTGTGAAGTCAGATTCTCACACTTAAACACCTTTGATGTAGGATTAAGATCATTATCCTACTTGTGATTATTTAGATGTTTTTGGTGTTTTTGTTTAGTGTTGAGTAATGAGGTTAAGCCATAATCAAGGATTAAACAGACTCATTACACCATCCTAATAGAAGGATAATAGATGAGAATGTTTAAGCTGAGGAAAGCTCCTCAACTTAATCCATGATTAGGGATTAAACTCATGACAAAACAAGCCTTTGATTAAGTGGATTTTATTTAATGGTATGATTATGAAGTGGATTTTATGATTTGTAAGACAACTTGAGGGGGACTTGTCCATTAACACTAGGGTTAGTCCTTCTTAACCAATTAAGGAAGAATTAGAACCCTAATGCAAGGCCCAAGTTACAAGTGTGATGTCTTGATGATTATTATGTGAATTGATTGAGAGATTTAAACACATTAAGGGTTTAACACTTAGGATTAAAGTTATACACTCCATCCTAATAGAAGGATGCAGGCATAAGTTTAATCACAAAGCCTTAAAGCCTTTAGGGTTTAGTCCCTGATTATGAGATGAGAAGAGAAGGCTCAAAAGAGACACAAAGGTAAAACTAAGAGGGGAGACTAATCAAAACCCTAATCATTGTCATTCTTGGTTGTTCCTAAGGTTTGTGAGGTTTATAAGAACAATCTTCAATGGAACCACCAGGAAGCAGATGAAAGGATCAAGAGAAGCAAAGCAACTTGCTTCCTTCAAGAAGTCAAGTCACTTGAGGAAAGAAAGTGAGAAGCAAAAGAAAGAGCAAGCTCAATCTCATACACAAACATAAATGCAGCAAGGATGCCTAAAAAAAGAGATTAAGAGAAGTTATGAGAAGTGAAGGCAAATTCACTTCTCAGGACAACTTACCACCTGAAAAGTTAGAAAAGAAATGCAATGCAAGACCAAAATGGGATGAGATGACATGATGAGAAACAAAACCAGAAGCATGTACATGATGCTAATGATGCTATGAGATGCTACAAACATGAGGCAGCACATGGAGATGATCATACAAGTTCATGAATGCAAATGAAGCAAGTTAAGAAGCAAGGACATACATGAAAAGTTATGAAGTGCACATGGCATACAACATGGCAAATATATGATGCAATGATCAAACATGCTTTCAATATGTCTTATGATGTCAAATGAATCACATGAATGCTTGAAATTTCATGGCAAGTCATGTTATGCAAGAGAAGGCAAGATGGATGCATATGGAAGCCCAAATTAGGGTTTATGAACAATATATCAAACACAAACCAAAATCAGAAGCAAACAACATTATAAAAAATTGAAAATGCCACACAAAGGGCCCCTAATCCTATACTAAACCAATGCCCAAAGGAGAGATCTCAACTCTTAACCAATCTCAAGTTATGATTTTTACAAGTTTGCTAGGGTTTTAGGGTTCCTAAACAAGAAAATTAACAAACAAATGGAAAATGGAAGATCAAATCATGGCCATTTAATCTCACAAACTACATGCTAAACACAATGCAATGCAAAAAGAATCAATGTCCAACTCTTCATGGATAGGAAGAAATGATTTTTTTGAACTTTGGATCAAATTAATGCATAAAAATGATTTTAATTCAATGAAAAATTCTCAAAATGCATCAAGATCAAAAAAGAAATTTGGTTTGATGGTTGGACAATGTTTCTAAATGTCTTAGAACATTTCATGAATTTTTTGGTGATTTTTAAATACCTAAAAGTATTTTTAATAAATTAATTTTCATTAATCAATTAAAAATAAACTTTTAAATATTTAAAAATACTTTTTAAATGCTAAAAATGAAAATAAAAATATTTTTGTGTCTTAAAAATTAATAAAACTCTTGAGAAAAAGTTTCATAATTTTTAAACAAGTTTTGCTATTTTAAATAAATTGGACAAATTAAATGAAAAGAAATGAAATAAAAATGAATTTAAAATGAAGTAAACAGAAGGAGAGGCTGAGATTCATTCTGGATTCAAAAGGGTTGACCGCGCGCGTTTTTGGAGGGCCAGGATTGCTTCTGATCAAATTAATTTAATTAAGATTAATTAAACTAAATAAAATGGATTAGGGCTAATTGAGTGAATCCAGGCCACACATGCGCGCGGGAGGTCAACTGGTCAAGGCAATCCAACGCTTCACATTCAAATGGAATTAATTACAGGGATTAGGGCATAATGATTTTCAGGTGGCCGGAGGAGACCTCCGGTCGTCTTCTCCGGTGGGAACCCCACCTGAAAATCTCTAAAACTCTCAAAACCTAACTAAAACGAAATCTAAAAACATGGAAATGATCCCCACAACTTACTAAATCAAAACCCCAAGCCAAAACTCATTTATTTTTTCCCAAACTCATGAATCGAGCAAAACATTTTTTAGGTCACAGAGTTTCAGAAAGCAATTAAATTCTCATTTCATTACCATTTTCAAAACTAAAAGCATCAGAACAATCAGTGAAGCATAGAGAACAACTTTAGAACTTAAAAATCCATTTCTGGAGAAAAAGTTCTTGAGCTACCTGAGTTTCGAAGCTTTCACTCTGGTAACTTTCAGACCTCCCCTCCTTGTGAAATCCACTCCTTATGGCCTCTTGATGATGCTTGAACGCTTGGGAGGAATTTATGCTGGCTAGATGAAGAGTTTGAACAGCTTCTGCTCAAGCTCAGTTGAAAATGGTGATGGTGATCCAAGCTGTTTCAGGCCAATGTGAGTGGTTCTTTGTGACCAGTGTGATGAATGGAGAAGGTTTATGAAGTTTGTTTGAGTGTTAGTGAACTGTGGAGTGAGTTTCGAATGGTTTTGCTTCTGGGGGTGAAAATGGAGGAATGGTGTTCTTGCTTGATTCAGGCCCAAGTCTTGCTGGTTTTGGCTTAGTGAAGCAAGGTGAGTTAGTCTATGGAAATGGTTTTTGTGTTTGTGAACTGTATAGAGAGATTCGAAGAGTTTTGCTTGATGGAGTGTTTTTGTGTATGTGATGCTATGGTGTATTTCAGCTTGGCCTCTTGATATGTTTAGCTTGCAAATGGATAGTATAAAATAATCTCATAGGTCAGATGATGTGACCTGGACTTTATTGATTGGTAAGTTCACTTTTGCAAAATGTCAACTTTGTTGTAAGAGAGGCATGGGCTTGGTTCTAGGCTAGTACAAGCATGGGGCTGGCGCAGCAAAGGTGAGGGGAAGGGCTAGCAAGGTTCAGCATCCAATGTAGCAAGTGGTAGGAAGTGTGATCATGAATTTTGCAAGTTGTTTCAACTTTGGTTCATATGGAACTTTCTTGCTATACCAACCATGAAGCATGAGGGATCTTGGTTCAAATCTGACTTTTAGAAGTTGCATGATGCTTGTGTAATGGTTTGGTGACAATTAGAAGTTACAATTTGCCTTGGTTCATGATTTTGCAAATTTTCCAATTAGTGCATAACTTGAAAATTAGTGATTTTTGCCAACTTTGTCACACCATAACTTTTGATCCAAAATGAATTAGGTCATGTTCTTGTACTTTTTGAAAAGGGAAAAATGTATTCTACAACTTTCATGACCAAAGTTTTTCCATTTGAAGCATTTTTGGATCAAAAAGCAAGGCTTGAAAAGTGACCTAAAATGACATATTCTTTAAAAGTCAACTATGCCCTAAAAAGTCAACTTTGCAAAAACTTCAAATTCTTGATTTTTGTGAACTTCAACCTTCTTCCATGATCAAATAGAGATCATATACACTCAAAATGATGAAGATCACCCCTTGGTTGGGTCATTGGGGGCCTCAGATGCCCTGATTTTGCACTGACTTGTCCAGAAAGTCAACCCTTGATCAGATGACTTCCCCATGGAATTTCTTCATGAAACTTGATATGCATACTCCCTATACCATATAGAGACCAATGGAAACAAGAATGACCAAAAAATTTGGAGTTATGGCCTCTGAAACCAAAACCCTAATTTTAGGTCAACTGTGCAGTCAAACTTGGCTCTGCTTCCAGGCCAATCCCAGTTCTTGTGATTCTTTGGAATTCTTGACTTTGAGAGGATGTAATAAGATACAAGAACACACATGAACCCCTTTGAAGTGATTGATGGCCTTTGGAGTGGCTCAAGAAGCTCTTGGATTGCTCAGATCACAAACCCTAGGTGCAGATGATTTTGAAACAATGCAGTGGGACAAAAATGAGATATGAGATGATATGATTGTGTTTATGCATATGAAATGATCACAAGCCATGGTGTGAATGGGTGAGGGAAAATTTGGGGTGTTTACAGCTTCCCCTATTCAAACATGAGTTAGCTGTGCAGGATGTAAGCAACGGCTTAACAGGCAAGCGAGATAACTTGTGGTTGAATACCAAAGACAGTCCAAAATTTGCACTCACAGAATGAAGAAGAAAAGGGATATAGATTGTAAGGGCAAATAAAGTATATTGTAAAGTGCGGGCGACGGAGGACGACCGTCGAGCAGAGGACGACTGCTGGGTAAAGAGCAATGACGGGGACGGCCGACATGCTGGGGAAGGTGTGGGAAACAAAGCAATGACGGGGACGGCCGACATGCTGGGGATAAAAGGTAAAGCCAAGACGGGGACGGCCGACTAGCTGGAAAAAATAAGATTATGATGGGGACGGCCATCAAGATAAAGCTGTAAGATTCTCTGGGGATTGGTGAAACATGACGGGGATGGCCATCAAGTTCATAAAGTAAAGTAAACAACGATGGGGACGGCCATCGGGCTAAAAAGGAAAGGGACCACGACGGGGACGGCCATCGGGTTAAAGAATAAATGAAATAAACAGATGATGAGGTACGGTCGTCAAAGGTGAAGGACAATCACCTAGCAGGGGACGGCTGCTGTGTTGGGGTTAAGATGGGGGACGGCCATCTAAGGTGGAGGACGACCACCAGGCAGGGTACGGCTGCCGAAAATATCGCGACATAGGACGAATGCCGGATAAAAGGTCAACGATGGGGACGGCCATCGGACGAGCATGATGGAGGACGAACATCAAGAGGTGGAGGACGACCACCTAGCAGGGGACGGCTGCTCTCGAGGTTTCTCATGACATAGGACGAATGCCAGATAACCAAAAATCAACAATGGGGACGGCCATTGGATAAAATGATGAAGGACGAATCATCAAGAGGTGGAGGACGACCACCTAGCAGGGGACGGCTGCTAAAAATCAACGATGGGGACGGCCATCGGATGAGCATGATGGAGGACGACCATCAAGAGGTGGAGGACGACCACCTAGCAGGGTACGGCTGCTAAAAATCAACGATGGGGACGGCCATCGGATGAGCATGATGGAGGACGACCATCAAGAGGTGGAGGACGACCACCTAGCAGGGTACGGCTGCTAAAAATCAACGATGGGGACGGCCATCGGATGAGCATGATGGAGGACGACCATCAAGAGGTGGAGGACGACCACCTAGCAGGGTACGGCTGCTCTCAGGGTTTACCATAACACAGGACGAGTGTCAGATAAAAAGGAAGATTTGCTTTGTTGGTGATCTACTGGGGAATAGTAAACACGGACGAGTGTTTATATCCAAGAAACAAAAGGTATAAGTGTTTGGTATTGTGTATAGATTAAAGATGCGGACGAGCATCCTTAAGACTACGATACGGACGAGTATCGGGTAGAAACAAATACTGACGCGTGTTCAGAGATGATGATACGGACGAGTATCAACTGGTTAGCAAAGAACACGGACGAGTGTTGAATCTGAGAGGACTCCTCTAGGGAAAAGTAAACACAGGCGAGTATCTATATTCAAGAGGACAAAAGTGTTTGACATGGTGTATGGATTAAAGATGCGGACGAGCATCCTTAAGACTATGATACGGACGAGTATCATGTAGAAACAAACTCTAGACGCATGTTCAGAGATGATGGTACGGACGAGTACCAACGGGTTAACAAAGAACAAGGACCAAAGTCGAATCTGTGGGGATATGAATGGTATATACAAGATACGGACGAGTATCTGTATGAGTGTAACATGAGTAGCGAGTATGAGTATTGCATAGGTGAGTGTTTATCTGCTTGGGAGAGTGACACGGACGAGTGTCAAGAGAGAAAAGTATAATATGAACAAATATCTGATATACAAAGTGTAGGTGACTGCGCTGGGGATATGACACGGACGAGTGCCACGGAAATTATAAGTATATGTGAGTGCAAAGAGGATGCCTTTGGTTTTCTGCTGGTGATTTGACACGGACGGGTGTCAGGAAGTGTCTGTAATATGGGTGATTTTGTTCGTAAAGAGTGTTCAGGCGACTTTACTGGGGAAGGATGACACGGACGGGTGCCCAAAATGAGTATATACTGGTGTTTGTGATTTGTGAGGCAACTGCTTTTGCTGGGGACTCTGGTGGGGATTTTTCTGTACATTGATGAACTGTCATTATTCACAAGTGTTGGTTCAAAACATGGCTTATGAATATGCTATATGTTTGATTTTTGCCGTAATGCTCCGTGTTAGACGGAATGCTACGCTTTGTGGGTGAATATGATGCGAATGCTATGATTATGCAAAGCTACCAAACCGGGATTCAAATCCCGTTGCTGCGAAGGTCTCTGATCGATCCGTTTGAAATAGACATCCCAGCTGGGGGAGATCATTGGTAGATCTGACGAGATGCTATCTGCTTGGGGATATGGGTCATTGATAGACCTATCCTTATAAACGAGAGACCCAGCTGGGGTTTGTAGAAGCTTTCTTCACTCTGTTGTGATCTTCTATGCGCTGCTCTTCTGGATAGAGGCTGGAACTCTGTGGGGAGATGATTCCCTGACTTTTATACTCGGCTGAGGGCGAGATGGTAACTCGGCTGGGGAGAAAGAGAGATCATTGAGAGACCTCCCTAGGGATTCTGTTGAAGAGGATCCTTGACTCAGCCGGGGATATGGGCATCTCCTGTGATACCTGCCCATTCTGATGGGGATAAGTAATAAGTGGCCAACTCAGCTGGGAGAAGTCATGGGAGGCAACTCAGCTGGGGAGAGAGCACTTCGGGTGCTAAAATTGAGTGCTGATTTGCCAGCTTGTTGGGATGAAGCTTACATGCCCCAAGTTGCATTCTGGATACCTGCAATCCTGAAAAAGATAGAGAAACGCACAAGGTAATCCCGAGGTATCCTTTACTGGATTCTGTCATAGGAGTTAGGCACTTCTGAGAGTAAGTACATTTCCTGCAAGCACGCTTTTATTTGAAGATAAGCATCTGTATTCTTATGCAATCAGTTTTTTCTTTTAAGACATCAGACATTTTTTGCAAATAAAATGTACAAAACGAGACATGACTGAAAATCTGATTTTATTAATTCATATGCCCTGAATTGGCGAGATACAGTCAAAGGAACATATCCCCTGAAATGAGGAGATCGTTACAAATTGAGAAACAAAATGTTGGCAGTGTTGATGACGCTTTGAGGAGCTTCCTCTTCACTATGACCCGTATGACTCTTGATGTTCCCCTCATCTTGCTTTTTGAAGAATGTTGATTCTGATTGAAGCTTGATCCTTTTGAAGCTTACCAAGTTGTAGGTGATACAGACGAATTCAGAATGCAGTTGTTCGCTTATTCCCTTATTTTGCATGGATCGCCCTTTCGGGTTTTCAATCCATCGGGATACCCATTTTTGCCTGAGTCGTCCAATGCGGCTTTTCAACTCAGCGGGTGTACATTTTCTTGTTTATTTTCCCTTACTTTTGCCCGAGTCTTTTATTCTGTTTTTGACTCGCCGGGATGCCCTATTTTTGCCTGGACTTACATTCTGTTTTTATGTCCAGCGGGTCATTTTTTTACGCGAAGTATTTTTTAACTGCATCTGAATTCACAGGGGACGGGAAATCTTCACCATCCATGGTGCTGAGCATCAGTGCTCCACCCGAGAAAACTTTCTTTACCACAAATGGTCCTTCATAATTCGGAGTCCACTTGCCCCTGTGGTCTGTATGAGGAGGGAGGATTCTCTTCAGCACCAGATCTCCTACTTGGTATTCTCGGTGCCTGACTTTCTGATCGAAGGCTTTCTTCATTCTCTTCTGATATAACTGCCCATGACAGATTGCAGCCAATCTTTTCTCTTCAATCAGACTCAGTTGCTCGTATCGGGACCTAACCCATTCTGCTTCACTCAGTTTAACATCCATTAGTACCCGCAGAGAGGGTAATTCAACTTCAACAGGTAGGACTGCTTCCATACCATAAACAAGCTGATACGGTGTTGCCCCAGTGGATGTTCTGATTGACGTGCGGTACCCATGCAAGGCAAATGGTAGCATTTCATGCCAGTCTTTGTAGGTGAGTACCATCTTCTGCACAATCTTCTTGATATTCTTATTTGCCGCCTCAACAGCGCCATTCATCTTTGGCCTGTAAGGAGAAGAATTGTGATGTTGGATCTTGAAGTCCCGGCATAGCTCTGCCTTCATTTTGTTGTTCAAGTTGGAACCATTATCAGTAATGATTCGCTCGGGAACTCCATATCGACAAATGATATCTCTCTTCAGAAATCTGGCTACCACTTGTCTTGTGACGTTTGCATATGAGGCTGCTTCAACCCACTTGGTGAAATAGTCAATGGCGACCAGGATGAATCTGTGGCCATTTGAAGCAGTTGGCTCAATCTTGCCAATCATATCAATGCCCCACATAGCGAAGGGCCATGGTGAAGACATTATGTTCAAAGGATTGGGAGGCACATGCACCTTATCTGCATAAATCTGGCATTTATGGCATTTTCTGGCGTAGGCACAACAGTCTGCATCCATTGTGATCCAGTAATATCCTGATCTTAGCAGTTTCTTAGCCATGGCATGCCCTCCTGCATGGGTACCAAAGGATCCCTCGTGCACCTCGTGCATCAACAAGTCTGCTTCTGTCTTATCAACACATCTGAGGAGTACCATATCAAAGTTCCTTTTGTATAAAGACCCATCAGCGTTCAGAAAGAAACTAACAGCAAGCCTTCTCAAAGTCTTCTTATCATTGGAAGATGCCCCAGGCGGGTATGTTTGATCCTCCAAGAAGCATTTAATGTCATGGAACCAAGGCTTATCATCTTTAACAACATCTGCTGCAAATACATATGCTGGTCTATCAAGTCTGGATACTGAAATCTGAGGCACAAAGTTGGCAGCTTGAACTTTGATCATGGATGAAATGGTAGCAAGAGCATCTGCGAACTGATTCTCGTCCCGAGGGATATACTCAAGCTTGACTGTTGTGAAGAAAGTCAATAACCTCCTTGTATAATCCCTGTAAGGTATCAGATGATCCTGGTGGGTGTACCATTTTCCGTTGGTTTGATTAACTACCAGAGCTGAATCTCCGAATACAGTCAATGTCTTGATCCTGAGGTCAATGGCTTCCTCAAGGCCCATAATGCAAGCTTCGTATTCAGCTTCGTTGTTAGTGCAGTTGAAAGTGAGTTTTGCCGAGAAAGGCATGTGAACTCCTTTAGGCGTAATGAGTACTGCACCAACACCACGACCATTCATATTAACAGCCCCATCAAACATCATAATCCATTCTTCTTCCGGGTCGGGCCCTTCAGTGTGAATAGGCTCTTCATGATCTTTTGATTTTATGAACATGATGTCTTCATCAGGAAAGTCAAATCTCATAGGCTGGTAGTCATCAATAGGTTGCTCAGCAAGATATTCAGATAGTACACTGCCCTTGATGGATTTCTGAGAAGTGTATTGGATGTCGTATTCTGTGAGAATCATTTGCCATCTTGCAACCCGTCCGGTGAGAGCTGGCTTCTCAAATATGTACTTAACTGGGTCCATCTTCGAGATCAATAAGGTAGTGTGGGTCAACATATACTGTCTCAGTCGGCGAGCAGCCCACGCTAAAGCACAACAAGTTTTCTCGAGCAGTGAATAACGTTGTTCACAGTCGGTAAACTTTTTGCTCAGGTAGTATATTGCATACTCTTTTCGACCAGACTCGTCATGCTGGCCCAGCACACACCCCATTGACTCTTCTAATACTGTCAGGTACATTATCAGAGGTCTTCCTTCAACTGGAGGCATAAGGATTGGAGGTTCTTGCAGATATTCTTTGATCTTGTCAAAAGCCTTCTGGCAGTCTTCGTTCCACCTGACCGTTTGTTCTTTTCTCAACAGTTTGAACAAGGGTTCGCAGGTTGCTGTAAGGTGAGATATGAACCGTGAAATGTAGTTCAATCGACCTAAGAACCCTCGAACTTCTTTCTCAGTTTTCGGTGCAGGCATCTCTTGAATGGCTTTGACTTTATCAGGGTCAACTTCAATCCCTTTCTCACTTACAATAAAGCCCAGCAGCTTACCAGATCGCACCCCGAATGTGCATTTGTTGGGGTTCAGCTTCAGTTGGTACTTCCTCAGACGCTTGAATAGCTTCAGCAGATTTACCAGGTGATCTTCCTCTGTAAGGGACTTGGCGATCATATCATCCACATAACATTCTATTTCTTTATGGATCATATCGTGGAATAATGTCACCATAGCCCGTTGATATGTTGCACCAGCATTCTTCAGTCCGAATGGCATCACTTTGTAACAGAACGTGCCCCAAGGTGTGATGAAGGTTGTCTTCTCCATGTCTTCAGGTGACATTTTGATCTGATTGTATCCTGAAAATCCATCCATGAAGGAGAATACCGAGAACTGAGCCGTGTTATCTACCAGTACATCAATGTGAGGTAATGGGAAATCATCTTTCGGGCTAGCTCTGTTCAGATCCCGATAGTCAACACACATTCTTACTTTGCCGTCTTTCTTAGGCACAAGCACTATATTAGCAACCCACGGTGGGTAGCTAGTCACAGCAAGGAACCCGGCGTCCCACTGCTTTTGTACCTCTTCTTTGATCTTCATTGCCATGTCTGGGCGAGTACGGTGCAACTTCTGTTTGACCGGTGGGCACTCTTCTCTCAAAGGCAGCTTGTGCATGACAATGTTGGTGTCCAACCCTGGCATATCTTGATACGACCAAGCAAACACATCCACATATTCTTGAAGCAGATCAATCAGTTGTCTCTTCAATGAGTCTTGCAGGCAGGCCCCGATTTTAACCTCTTTCACGTCTTCATCTGTACCAAGATTAATCACTTCAACCTCCTCCTGGTGAGGAGTAATAACCTTTTCCTCTTGTCTTAACAACCTGGCTAGCTCTTCAGGAAGCTCATATTCTTCTTCAACCCCTTCATCAGCTTGATTGATCGGATTGTCAAAGTCATACGAAGTCGTAGCCGTGCTGTTGTCGGTGCTGTCAGGAAGGCACTCTCTGCAAGGGTTTAGTTTATTCATTTTAGTGATTGATTTTAATCTTGTTTAAAAAAGGTGAAATGAAGTTATCATTTTGAAAACATCGCCATTTATTTTTTGTACAAAAAGAAAAATGGAAAAACAGTGAACGAAAAGGAAAAAGACTCATTTGAAAAAGATGTCTGATATTTCATTAATTAATCTTGTTTGCACAAAAAGTACAGATGGCCCGATTACAAAATGAGTCTTGTCATCTTGGGCAAGATGCAAGACTTTGATGCATGCTATAAAAATACAGGAAATAATAATTACTCTGCATGAGTAACTCTTATAATTTCCTGGGAAGACCAGTTTGAGATACTGCTCCCCGGGATCTTTGGACGAATCCAATTCTCCAGATTGCGCTCCTCTTCCAGCTCGTCTTCCAAATTGTTGATAGCATCAGGGGTGAGCATCCCCCCACTGACAAAACCGGGTTTCTCAGCAGCCTTTGCTTGATGTTGTTGAGTTGGTCTGTAACCCAACCCAAATTTGTCTTTCTTCTCCTCCACAGATAAAACCTTGCCCCAGCCTTGGGCAGTTCCTTCCTCAACAACCTTCCGGGCTTGTTGATAAGATGACATGGAGATTCCAGATACAGCAGATGCTTCATTAACATTCAGGGCCTCAAACCCTTGGCTCATTGTTTCATGGATCTCCCCATCCATCTCAATATACTTATAAGTAGCCAGATGGCTAACAAATATATCCTCCTCCCCACAGATAGTAACAATTTGGCCTTCCCACTCAAATTTTAACTTCTGGTGAAGGGTAGACGTTACTGCGCCAGCGGCATGAATCCATGGCCTACCCAACAAACAGCTGTAGGCAGGCTGAATGTCCATCACATAGAAGATCGTTTTAAAGGTTTGTGGGCCAATTGTCACAGGTAGCTCAATTTCTCCCAGCACCGATCTCTTAGAACCATCAAAGGCTCTTACTACCAGGTTGCTGGGACGCAATGCTAATCCTTCATACTCTAGCTTCACCAGGGCCTTTTTCGGTAAGACATTAAGGGATGACCCTGTGTCTACCAGCACATGGGAAAGGACTGCACCTTTACATTCCATGGTGATGTGCAAGGCTTTGTTATGGTTGCGGCCTTCCGTTGTCAAGTCAGTATTGGTGAACCCCAGCCCATTGCTAGCAGTAACATTTCCAACCACGGTTTCCAACTGATTGACAGTGATCTCTTCAGGCACGTAAGCTGCGTGCAAGACTTTGAGTAGTGCATTCCGATGGGCTTCGGAGCACATAAGCAATGATAGGATAGAGATCTTGGATGGTGTCTGGTGAAGCTGATCCACTATTTTGTAATCACTCTTTTTGATGATTCTCATAAACTCATCAACTTCTTGATCGAATGGTGTTTTCAAAGCTTCCTTAACAACTTGATCTCCCTGCACCGGGCTCTTTCCTTTTGCCTTGGCAGCAGCTTCTGCTTCGGCAGTGGGTCTCTGAATTGGTGGAGCAAAGAGACGTCCGCTTCGAGTGAAGCCTCCGCCTCCTCCCACATTGTCTATTTGTGGTGCAGGTGTTGATGTATCAAGAGTGATTCTCTTTCCTTCGCAGTATACGTCAGAGCCGTAGTGCCAAGGGATGGCCCTACTGCTTTCATAAGGTACTGGTCCAGGCACTGTGACAGTGACTGGACTGATGGCGGCTGCAGAAGGTACTGTGATAGTTTGCGGATCATAATAAATTGTAACTGGTGCTCTGATGGGAGCAGCACTTTCTGAGTTGTAGGCGGAGTTGTTTTCAGGATCATAAAATATTGTGACAGTTGAGACATCTTCATGATTTGTTGCTGGTGTTGTAGGAGACATTGGTGGAAGGATGGATGTTGTTGTTGTAGGAGTTTCAAAATGGAGTGGTGCTGGAGTTGTAGAAGGAACATTTGTTGATGCCTGGTCAGTTGAAATGACAGATGAAGTACTTGCTGATGAAGCCGAAGAATTGTCGGGAACAATGGTTGTTGCAGTTGTAGGAGGTTCTGGAGTTGTTGCTGATGAGATTGCTGGATTTGTAGGAAATGATGTGGTGATCTAAAGTTGGCCACTCTGAATGAGACCGTCTATGCCATTCCTCAGGTTATCGCACCCATTGACTGAGATATTGCAGTAAGCACACCCCAACTCACACCCCGGGAACATTTGACATTCGAGGAGCTGAGCCTTAATTTCTACCAACGGTGTCCGGATCTGACCCACACTGGTTATTAAATAAGACGGTTTGTCTTCTTCAACAGCGTTAATTCTGGGACCACCGTGGTTTGGCATTGGATTCTTATTGACATTGGGTGGTGGTGCGAAATTCAGAGCTTTTGAGTCTACCAGGTCTTGTACCTTCATGTGCAAAGCTCTGCACTTTTCTGTACTGTGGCCAGGTGCATTTGAATGGAAGGCACATCTGGCGTTGGAATCATAATTCCTGGGTAGACTGTTGGGATCAGGAGGTGCCAACGTCCTTAGCTCAACTAGGTTGAGTTTCAGGAGTTGTGGCAGCAATGTGGCATATGGCATAGGGATCGGATCGATTACCCTGTTGGCTTGAGAAGGCCTCTGTTGGAATGGCCTTTGCTGGTCATTGTTGTTGGTGTTGCTGTTGTTGTAATTTCTCGGAGGATACTGATTTTGTTGGTGGTACTGAGGTTGTTGCTGATAGTTTTGCTGCGGAGGCTGATAAGCTGGTTGTGGATGAGCTGGAGCGGGAATGGTGACTGCTTCCACAGATCTATGCACATATTGGGGCCTTCCCCTGTTGGTGTGGATGGCATTAGTCTCACCAGTCCTTCTTGGGCCTGTAAAAGGCTTTCTTGCATTACTGGATGAGCTTGCACCGTTGTCTGAGATCTTTCCCATCTTCAATAGGCTTTCAATTCTCTCCCCTGCTATGACTACATCTGCAAAGCTGGTAGATGAGAAGGCAGCTAGCCTATCAATGTAAGTCCCCTGAAGGGTGTTCATGAACATATCAGCCATCTCCCTTTCTGACATAGGTGGCTGGACAGCAGCAGCAAGCTGTCTCCATCTTTGAGCATACTCTCGGAAGCTCTCTCTAGATGACTGTGACATTCCCATTAGGAGGGTCCTGTTGGGTGCCATATCCAGATTATACTGATACTGTCTGATGAAGGCCTCTGCCAGGTCCTTCCAGCATCTAATAGTTGCTCTTGTCAGATGAGAATACCATTCCCTCGAAGCTCCAGTCAAGCTATCCTCAAAATAGAACATCCACAGCTTCTCGTCCATGGTATAGGCCTTTAGCCTCCCGAGAAAAGATTGTAGATGGGTTCGGGGACAGGAAGTCCCATTATACTTCTCAAAACATGGCGGCTTAAACTTGTGGGGAATCCTGACCCCGTCTACCAAGCCCATATCCATAACATCAAAACCCAAAGAGTTTTGAGACTCTAAGGATCTTAATTTCTCAGCTATCTCATCCAACCTTCTATCATAAGCTTCTTCCCCGGCTCCCATTACTGTGAACTGGTCTTCTTGAGGGTCTTCTTGCAGTACCCTCCCTGCTGTGGCAGTCCCTTGTATATTGACAGGAATGTTGGCCTCTGGATGGAGGTGGGGACCAAAGACTGGGGGATTGACATGAGGTTGGACTCTTTCATTGTTGCTAGTCCCAGCAGTCCCCGGCTGATGATCTTCCTGATTTCTCCCTTCCACCAGTGCTCTGAGCCTCTCCTGGCTTTGGGCCATGTTGTTCATTACTTCCATAAACTGTGTCATTTGAGTCCTCATTTCCAACCTCTCGTTGGTCATTTGGTTCCTGACCTCTGTAAGGTCTTGCTGCATCTGATCCATCTGTATGCCCGGAAGGTTACTGCGGGTGGGGTACCTATGTGGTCGGTTGAGTGGAAACCCTCGTCGTCGAGCAATAATTCCTGAGATCACAACAGGGTTAGCAACAACAAAACAAAAACCTACAAAACAAACAAAGGGTTAGCATGCAATGCAGTATGCTTATTTGTTTTCAAGGTATCCGGCTTGGCATTCAGTTTTGACCCTTCCAGACCCTTGAAGATGATGCTGTTGATGTTGCTTTCGAAGTAAACTCGGATGGAACAAACTAATACATATATTACAAAAGGTCACTGGTACATAGTTTGTTTACAAATACAAGCCCTCTGAGGGGTCAAAGTATATTACAAGAAAATAAAAGTACATGGAATGAAAGCAACAACAAACAAATGGTCAAACACCAAGACCAAACTCATCCTCCCGAACTTCCTTGAGAAGTGCTTCGGTCACAGGATCAGCCGGACGCTCCGTGAGATTCCTGATGAGGAGATTCCGGGTTGTAACAGCTGCTGTTAGTTTCTTGTGCTGACTTTGGTCCTTTGACCTCTTCACTCCTGCTTTGATCTTCAGCTCTGATATCTCCCTCTGGGCTGCTGCCAGGGCTTCCTGCTGTTCTTTTGCACTAGCTTCCATATGCTCCATCTTGTCTTGGACCCTCTTGTCCTCCAGAGTACGAGCCTCGGTGATCCTGACCCACCTAGCCTGACTCTCCTTCAGATACAAGTCTGTCCTGGCTTTCTGGAATTGGGCTTCCTTGCAAGCATTCTTCAGGATTTGCTCTCCAGCCCTAGACTTCTTAATGTAATCTTCAGACTTCTCAATTCTAGCCAGATGTTCTACTTTCAACTTCTCCAACCTCTCAATATCCAGTCTTCCATCACTCCTCTCCCAGAGGGTCTTCTGCAAATCTTGAGTCAACTTCTCATTTCTCTCTTTCAATTTCTCAAACTCCTCTAAGATGACAGTGGCAGGGGGTGGTGCTGAAGATGATTCAGGCATATCTTCTATGGTAAAGGGTATCCCAGAGAATTGAGCCCTGGCATGGGACCACTCATAATATTGTGCTGATGCCACATTGTTGCACTTCCCCAAAATAGTTATTCCCTTGGTTTGAACATTATCCCAAGCCCAAGCAGCCTGCCTAACAATAGCCAGATTAGGCTTGCTCTCACAATAAAGTGTCTCAACCAAATCCTGTGCCTTAGGAGTGTGGACCAGTGCATAGCCCAGTTGTCTTCTGAACAGCAGAGGGTTGTAATTAATACTACCCTTAACTCCTATTAGGGGCACATTGGGAAAATGCCCACAGCTGGTGATGATATCCCTGCCTTTGGTGCTTTGAGTGCACCATCTGATATCTGCTGAAGTTAGAGCAGTGAGTCTCTTAGCCCAGTTTCTCTGCTGATGAGGGTTCAAAAATGCATCTGTCCTGGGTAGATGCCTGAGAAGCCAAGTATGGAACAATGGAGCACAACACCTCACTAATCTTCCCCTCTGCTTTTCATTCCTCTGATGCACTGAATAGTAGAGATCCCCCAATAAAGTGGGCACTGGGTTCTTCAGGATGAACAAATGGATTGCATTCTTGCTAATGAATCGAGGCTCATCTGCAAACAATACAATTCCATATATACTCAAGGCCAATAAAGCACAGACAGCTTTCCACTCTCCTAAAGAAGCTTTCAGGGTAGCTTGAGAGATCAAGAAATCCAGATGGAAGCCAGGGATTCCAGCTTTAGAGGTCATATGCTGCTCAATCAGAACATGTTCCAGATGCAAAGCCTTTGCTACTTCTCCATTACCAGGAAAGGCCATCTCAGGGTTGAAAGGGATTCCACCCCTGATAGGCACACCAACCAATGATGAGTATTCTTCCAATAGAGGGCCTAGCTGAAAGTCCTGAAAAGTGAAGCATCTCAATGGGGGATCATAAAACTGAATGCAAGTGTGGATCAGGCTTCTCTGTGAAGGGTCCAGGTCCATAACCATATCAAGTATATCTCCGTAGTGTTCCCTGAACAATGGTATGTGATCTGGAGTGATCAGGGTCTGAATCCTCCTGATGTCAGATAGCTCTGGCTGGAAGAAGTGGTAGGTGATGTTGCTCTTTTTAGGAGCCATGATGCTGAAGATGAGTAGAGACAGGTGCTGATGATAACAATGAAGAATGGGCCACTGATTGGCTGGTGCAGGTGACTGAAGTAGATAGCTGATAACTGAAGCAGATGCTGATGAAGATAGGTCAATACTGAAGATGGGGTCAAAACCAAAACCAAATGAAGATGGATACCCTGAAACACAAATAAGCAAATGTCAATATGATGCAATGATTATGTATGCAAATGATATGCAAGGGTTTGTGACTGAGCTGGATCTGATCAAAAACTCTGATATAGGTCCAAGTATGTTCAAGAATTCCAGATGGAGGTCTATAAATCCAGTAACCAAGGTGGGGGGCTCAAATAAAGAGCCACATGTCCAGGGTTTAGAATCACAAGAACTGTTCCAACATGGAGTATTCTTAATCAAGTCAAAGTAATAGGGTATTCTGAGGTCAAGGTACCTGCAAACCTGTAAACAGCCCAACCCCCTCACAGGTGGTGTTCTAAAACAAGGATCCTCAGACTTGGATCAGTTATGAGAAGTGTAAACACTTCTAACCCGGAGGTACAGTGTTTACAATAACCATAACAATTCCTCCTCTAATTCACCTCAGTTTCTGAAGGTTAATACTAAAAGGTCATCCAGACTTAGCAGGCTTCCCAGATAGCCCTAGCATTGCAGGAAATCTGCAACACAGAGTTCTCAAGAAGAAACCCATATCTGAACCGTGTTTCATATTCCCGCACCAGACCGAAATGGAATGGGAAAGAATATGATTCACTCTAGCCTAGGTGTCACTCAGGTCCCAGGTATAGGACCTTAACTCTCAATGGAACACCCACCCACCAAAGCAAACAAACAGATCCAGCCAGACAGCATGACAGTATGACAATATGATATAATGCAAAGCTATAAAGGAAGCAGTAAACAACTGTACATAAAGCAAAAATAAATACAAATATACAAACACAAATAGCACATAACACCCCAGTAAACACAAATCAAACAAGCGCTAGGAGGAACCCACAAAAAGAACCAGAAGTCCTGGTTGCAGTATAAGGGTCCCCAGCAGAGTCGCCAAGCTGTCGCTCCCGATAAAATGGGACATGGGCCCAGATAAAGGTACAGACGCGAACGGTCGGCGAGAGGAACAATGAGAACACACAGCCGTGAACTCACTGGAGATGAATAGAGTCGCCAGCTAGGCATTTTTATCCCGGAGGAAAGGCAATGCTGCATAGACCTAGAAAAAAGATGGATAAGACGGTTGCGAACCAGAGAGACTGAGAAAGGGGGTTGGTTACAACCTGGGAAGGTATTAGCACCCAGATTGTCCGCCGTACTCGACGGGATCCACGCTTAAAAGATGTGTGTTTAAAAGGGGTAGTGTCAATGCAATCTGTGTATGGAATAGCTGGAAAAGAATGTACAGGTGTCAGTGTATGAGAAGTGAAGTGTGATAAATATACAGTGTCAGTGTGAGGGCAGGAGTGAAATGCTCATGATAATGAGGCTTAAAAGAATGAAGCTGAAAGAGGGGGAATGTACAGAGACTTTTATTCGATAACTGTTAAGTTATGCCTACGTATCCTCTCGTGCAATGAGGAAGTCAGAACACCGTAGTTTGACCCAAAGAGACTGAAAGGTGAATTGACTTGTGAACTGCTTGCTTGCCTATGCTCAAGTGTATGACCTGTCTGGCTCAGGTGCAAACTGTCTTGCATTAGACGGAAGAAGCAAGTTCTCGCTTATGAGTGAAGATGATGAGAAAAGAATCCCGGAGGAGACGATTATTGTTTGTTTTTGAGTTTTCAATCTTTTATTGCTTTTGAGAGTTTGTCATAAGTTAATGAGTTTAAGCCTAAACCAATGGGTTAGTAAACTCATCACATCTTCCCTCTGATTAGGGGTAATGAGAGTACCTTAAGTGTGAAGTCAGATTCTCACACTTAAACACCTTTGATGTAGGATTAAGATCATTATCCTACTTGTGATTATTTAGATGTTTTTGGTGTTTTTGTTTAGTGTTGAGTAATGAGGTTAAGCCATAATCAAGGATTAAACAGACTCATTACACCATCCTAATAGAAGGATAATAGATGAGAATGTTTAAGCTGAGGAAAGCTCCTCAACTTAATCCATGATTAGGGATTAAACTCATGACAAAACAAGCCTTTGATTAAGTGGATTTTATTTAATGGTATGATTATGAAGTGGATTTTATGATTTGTAAGACAACTTGAGGGGGACTTGTCCATTAACACTAGGGTTAGTCCTTCTTAACCAATTAAGGAAGAATTAGAACCCTAATGCAAGGCCCAAGTTACAAGTGTGATGTCTTGATGATTATTATGTGAATTGATTGAGAGATTTAAACACATTAAGGGTTTAACACTTAGGATTAAAGTTATACACTCCATCCTAATAGAAGGATGCAGGCATAAGTTTAATCACAAAGCTTTAAAGCCTTTAGGGTTTAGTCCCTGATTATGAGATGAGAAGAGAAGGCTCAAAAGAGACACAAAGGTAAAACTAAGAGGGGAGACTAATCAAAACCCTAATCATTGTCATGCTTGGTTGTTCCTAAGGTTTGTGAGGTTTATAAGAACAATCTTCAATGGAACCACCAGGAAGCAGATGAAAGGATCAAGAGAAGCAAAGCAACTTGCTTCCTTCAAGAAGTCAAGTCACTTGAGGAAAGAAAGTGAGAAGCAAAAGAAAGAGCAAGCTCAATCTCATACACAAACATAAATGCAGCAAGGATGCCTAAAAAAAGAGATTAAGAGAAGTTATGAGAAGTGAAGGCAAATTCACTTCTCAGGACAACTTACCACCTGAAAAGTTAGAAAAGAAATGCAATGCAAGACCAAAATGGGATGAGATGACATGATGAGAAACAAAACCAGAAGCATGTACATGATGCTAATGATGCTATGAGATGCTACAAACATGAGGCAGCACATGGAGATGATCATACAAGTTCATGAATGCAAATGAAGCAAGTTAAGAAGCAAGGACATACATGAAAAGTTATGAAGTGCACATGGCATACAACATGGCAAATATATGATGCAATGATCAAACATGCTTTCAATATGTCTTATGATGTCAAATGAATCACATGAATGCTTGAAATGTCATGGCAAGTCATGTTATGCAAGAGAATGCAAGATGGATGCATATGGAAGCCCAAATTAGGGTTTATGAACAATATATCAAACACAAACCAAAATCAGAAGCAAACAACATTATAAAAAATTGAAAATGCCACACAAAGGGCCCCTAATCCTATACTAAACCAATGCCCAAAGGAGAGATCTCAACTCTTAACCAATCTCAAGTTATGATTTTTACAAGTTTGCTAGGGTTTTAGGGTTCCTAAACAAGAAAATTAACAAACAAATGGAAAATGGAAGATCAAATCATGGCCATTTAATCTCACAAACTACATGCTAAACACAATGCAATGCAAAAAGAATCAATGTCCAACTCTTCATGGATAGGCAGAAATGATTTTTTTGAACTTTGGATCAAATTAATGCATAAAAATGATTTTAATTCAATGAAAAATTCTCAAAATGCATCAAGATCAAAAAAGAAATTTGGTTTGATGGTTGGACAATGTTTCTAAATGTCTTAGAACATTTCATGAATTTTTTGGTGATTTTTAAATACCTAAAAGTATTTTTAATAAATTAATTTTCATTAATCAATTAAAAATAAACTTTTAAATATTTAAAAATACTTTTTAAATGCTAAAAATGAAAATAAAAATATTTTTGTGTCTTAAAAATTAATAAAACTCTTGAGAAAAAGTTTCATAATTTTTAAACAAGTTTTGCTATTTTAAATAAATTGGACAAATTAAATGAAAAGAAATGAAATAAAAATGAATTTAAAATGAAGTAAACAGAAGGAGAGGCTGAGATTCATTCTGGATTCAAAAGGGTTGACCGCGCGCGTTTTTGGAGGGCCAGGATTGCTTCTGATCAAATTAATTTAATTAAGATTAATTAAACTAAATAAAATGGATTAGGGCTAATTGAGTGAATCCAGGCCACACATGCGCGCGGGAGGTCAACTGGTCAAGGCAATCCAACGCTTCACATTCAAATGGAATTAATTACAGGGATTAGGGCATAATGATTTTCAGGTGGCCGGAGGAGACCTCCGGTCGTCTTCTCCGGTGGGAACCCCACCTGAAAATCTCTAAAACTCTCAAAACCTAACTAAAACGAAATCTAAAAACATGGAAATGATCCCCACAACTTACTAAATCAAAACCCCAAGCCAAAACTCATTTATTTTTTCCCAAACTCATGAATCGAGCAAAACATTTTTTAGGTCACAGAGTTTCAGAAAGCAATTAAATTCTCATTTCATTACCATTTTCAAAACTAAAAGCATCAGAACAATCAGTGAAGCATAGAGAACAACTTTAGAACTTAAAAATCCATTTCTGGAGAAAAAGTTCTTGAGCTACCTGAGTTTCGAAGCTTTCACTCTGGTAACTTTCAGACCTCCCCTCCTTGTGAAATCCACTCCTTATGGCCTCTTGATGATGCTTGAACGCTTGGGAGGAATTTATGCTGGCTAGATGAAGAGTTTGAACAGCTTCTGCTCAAGCTCAGTTGAAAATGGTGATGGTGATCCAAGCTGTTTCAGGCCAATGTGAGTGGTTCTTTGTGACCAGTGTGATGAATGGAGAAGGTTTATGAAGTTTGTTTGAGTGTTAGTGAACTGTGGAGTGAGTTTCGAATGGTTTTGCTTCTGGGGGTGAAAATGGAGGAATGGTGTTCTTGCTTGATTCAGGCCCAAGTCTTGCTGGTTTTGGCTTAGTGAAGCAAGGTGAGTTAGTCTATGGAAATGGTTTTTGTGTTTGTGAACTGTATAGAGAGATTCGAAGAGTTTTGCTTGATGGAGTGTTTTTGTGTATGTGATGCTATGGTGTATTTCAGCTTGGCCTCTTGATATGTTTAGCTTGCAAATGGATAGTATAAAATAATCTCATAGGTCAGATGATGTGACCTGGACTTTATTGATTGGTAAGTTCACTTTTGCAAAATGTCAACTTTGTTGTAAGAGAGGCATGGGCTTGGTTCTAGGCTAGTACAAGCATGGGGCTGGCGCAGCAAAGGTGAGGGGAAGGGCTAGCAAGGTTCAGCATCCAATGTAGCAAGTGGTAGGAAGTGTGATCATGAATTTTGCAAGTTGTTTCAACTTTGGTTCATATGGAACTTTCTTGCTATACCAACCATGAAGCATGAGGGATCTTGGTTCAAATCTGACTTTTAGAAGTTGCATGATGCTTGTGTAATGGTTTGGTGACAATTAGAAGTTACAATTTGCCTTGGTTCATGATTTTGCAAATTTTCCAATTAGTGCATAACTTGAAAATTAGTGATTTTTGCCAACTTTGTCACACCATAACTTTTGATCCAAAATGAATTAGGTCATGTTCTTGTACTTTTTGAAAAGGGAAAAATGTATTCTACAACTTTCATGACCAAAGTTTTTCCATTTGAAGCATTTTTGGATCAAAAAGCAAGGCTTGAAAAGTGACCTAAAATGACATATTCTTTAAAAGTCAACTATGCCCTAAAAAGTCAACTTTGCAAAAACTTCAAATTCTTGATTTTTGTGAACTTCAACCTTCTTCCATGATCAAATAGAGATCATATACACTCAAAATGATGAAGATCACCCCTTGGTTGGGTCATTGGGGGCCTCAGATGCCCTGATTTTGCACTGACTTGTCCAGAAAGTCAACCCTTGATCAGATGACTTCCCCATGGAATTTCTTCATGAAACTTGATATGCATACTCCCTATACCATATAGAGACCAATGGAAACAAGAATGACCAAAAAATTTGGAGTTATGGCCTCTGAAACCAAAACCCTAATTTTAGGTCAACTGTGCAGTCAAACTTGGCTCTGCTTCCAGGCCAATCCCAGTTCTTGTGATTCTTTGGAATTCTTGACTTTGAGAGGATGTAATAAGATACAAGAACACACATGAACCCCTTTGAAGTGATTGATGGCCTTTGGAGTGGCTCAAGAAGCTCTTGGATTGCTCAGATCACAAACCCTAGGTGCAGATGATTTTGAAACAATGCAGTGGGACAAAAATGAGATATGAGATGATATGATTGTGTTTATGCATATGAAATGATCACAAGCCATGGTGTGAATGGGTGAGGGAAAATTTGGGGTGTTTACACCCCCACATTGTCTATTTGTGGTGAAGAAGTTGATGATTCAAGAGTGATTTTTTGTCCTTCGCAGTATAGGTCGGAGCCGTAATGCCAAGGGATGGCATTACTGCTTTCATAAGGTACTGGCCCAGGCACTGTGACAGTGACTGGACTGATGGCAGCTACAGAAGGGACTGTGATAGTCTGTGGATCATAGTATATTGTGACTGGTGCTCTGGTAGGAGTGGCATTTTGTGAGTTGTAGGCAGAATCATTGGCAGGATCATAATAAATTGTAACCGTCGAGACACTTGCACTGTTTGCTGCTGATGTTGTAGGAGACATTGTTGGAAGGATGGGTGTTGTTGTTGTAGGAGACTCTGAATGAAGGGGTGCTGAAGTTGTAGAAGGGATGTTTGCTGATATCTGGTCCATTGAAGTAACAGATGAAGCATTTGTTGATGAAACCGAAGAGTTATTTGGAACAATGGTTGTTGCAGTTGTAGCAGACTCTGGAACTGTTGTTAAGGAGATTGCTGGATTGGTAGGTACTGAAGTTGTGATTTGAAGCAGGCCACTCTGGATGAGACCATCTATGCCATCCCTCAAGTTATCACAACCATTCACTGAAATGTTGCAATAAGCACACCCTAACTCACATCCCGGGAACATTTAACATTCAAGGAGTTGAGCTTTAATCTCCACCAAGGGTGTCCGAATCTGACCCACACTGGTTATCAAGTAAGACGGCTTGTCTTCTTCAATAGCATTGATTCTGGGACCACCATGGTGTGGCATAGGGTTCTTGTTAACATTTGGTGGTGGTGCAAAGTTCAGAGCTTTGGAGTCTACCAAGTCTTGTACCTTCATGTGCAAGGCTCTGCACTTCTCCGTACTATGGCCAGGTGCATTTGAGTGAAAAGCACATCTGGCGCTGGCGTCATAATTTCTGGGCAGACTATTAGGGTCCGGAGGTGCCAACGTCCTTATCTCAACCAGGTTGAGTTTCAAGAGTTGTGGCAATAATGTGGCATAAGGCATAGGGATCGGATCGATCACCCTATTGGCCTGAGAAGGTCTCTGTTGGAACGGTCTCTGCTGATTGTTGTTGTTGGTGTTGTTGTTGTTATAACTTCTCTGAGGAGGATACTGGGTTTGTTGCTGATAATTCTGTTGCTGAGGTTGATAAGCTGGTTGAGGATGAATTGGAGCGGGAATGGTGACTGCTGCCACAGACCTGTGAACATATTGGGGTCTGCCCCTGCTGGTATGGATAGCATTGGTTTCACCAGTTCTTCTCGGGCCTACAAAAGGCTTTCTTGAGTTGCTGGATGAGCTGGCACCGTTGTCAGAAATCTTACCCATCTTTAATAGGCTTTCAATCCTTTCCCCGGCTATGACTACATCAGCAAAGCTAGTGGAAGAAAAGGCAGCCAACCTGTCAATGTATGTTCCTTGGAGGGTGTTCATAAACATATCAGCCATCTCCCTCTCTGACATAGGTGGCTGGACAGTAGCAGCAAGCTGTCTCCACCTTTGAGCGTACTCTCGGAAACTTTCCCTGGATGATTGAGACATCCCCATCAGGAGGGTCCTGTTGGGAGCCATATCCAAGTTGTACTGATACTGTCTGATAAAGGCCTCTGCCAGGTCCTTCCAGCATCTAATGGTTACTCTGGTCAGATGAGAGTACCATTCCCTTGAAGCTCCTGTTAAGCTATCCTCGAAATAAAACATCCATAGCTTTTCGTCCATGGTATAGGCCTTCAGCCTCCCCAGAAAGGATTGTAAATGGGTCCGGGGACAGGAAGTCCCGTTATACTTCTCAAAGCATGGTGGTTTAAATTTGTGGGGAATCCTGACCCCGTCCACTAGACCCATGTCCATAACATCAAAGCCTAAAGAATTCTGGGACTCTAGGGACCTCAGTTTCTCAGCAATCTCTTCTAGCCTTCTGTCATAGGCTTCCTCCCCAGCTCCCATCACTGTGAACTGATCTTCCTGGGGGTCTTCTTGCAGCACTCTACCTGCAGTGGCAGTCCCTTGCACATTAGCAGGGATGTTGATCTCTGGATGCAGGTGGGGTCCAAAGACCGGGGGATTAACATGAGGTTGGACTCTCTCGTCCCAGCAGTCCCTGGATGATGGTCTTCCTGATTCCTCCCCTCTACCAGTGCTCTTAACCTCTCTTGGCTTTGAGCCATATTATTCATCACTTCCATAAACTGTGTCATCTGATTCCTCATTTCTAGCCTTTCGTTGGCCATTTGAGTCCTGACCTCTGTAAGGTCCTGCTGTACTTGGTCCATTTGTATGCCCGGAAGATTGTTGCGGGTGGGATATCTGTGTGGACGGTTGAGTGGAAACCCTCGACGTCGAGCAATAGTTCCTGAAGTCACAACAGAGTTAGTAACAATAAAACAAAAACCTACAAAACAAAACAAAGGGTTAGCATGCAATGCAGTATGTATATTTGTTTCCAAGGTATCCGGCTTGGCATTTGGTTTTGACCTTTCCAGACCCTTGAAGAAGATGCTTGTGATGTTGCTTTGGAAGAATTCAGATAAACAAATCCACACATATATTACAAAAAGTAAATGATACATAGTTTGTTTTTTACAATACATGCCCTCTGAGAGGTCAAAATACAACATGAAGAAAAGTACATAAAATGAAAGCAACAACAAGCAAAAGTCAAACACCAAGACCAAACTCATCCTCCTGAACTTCCTTGAGAAGTGCTTCAGTCACAGGATCAGCTGGACGCTCTGTAAGATTCCTGATGAGAAGATTCTTGGTAGTAACAGCTGCAGTTAGCTTCTTGTGTCGACTCTGGTCCTTTGACCTCTTCACACCAGCTCTGATCTTCAACTCTGAGATCTCCCTCTGGGCTGCTGCCAGGGCTTCCTGTTGTTCTTTTGCACTAGCTTCCATCTGCTCAATCTTATCCTGAGTCCTTTTATCCTCCTGAGTACAGGCTTCAGTGATCCTGACCCACCTAGCTTGACTCTCCTTTAGATACAAATCAGTCCTGGCCTTCTGGAATTGAGCTTCCTTGCAGGCATTCTTCAAGATCTGTTCTCCAGCCCTAGACTTCTTAATGTAATCCTCTGACTTCTCAATTTTGGCCAGATGCTCCACCCTTAGCTTTTCTAACCTTTCAATGTCCAAGCGACCATCACTCCTCTCCCAGAGGGTTTTCTGTAAAGCCTGAGTCAGCTTCTCATTTCTCTCTTTCAATTTCTCAAACTCCTCCAAGCTGACAGTTGCTGGAGGTGGTGCTGTGGAGGGTCCAGGCACATCTTCAACAGTGAAAGGCATTCCAGTAATTTGAGCCCTGGCATGGGACCACTCATAGTACTGGGCTGAGGCCACATTATTGCATCTCCCAAGAATGGTTACCCCTTTAGTCTGAACATTGTCCCAAGCCCAGGATGCTTGCCTGACAATAGCCAGATTAGGCTTGTTCTCACAATAAAGGGTCTCAGTCAGATCCTGTGCTCTAGGAGGATGGACTAATGCATAGCCCAGTTGTCTTTTAAATAGCAGAGGGTTGTAGTTGATGCAACCCTTCACTCCTATCAGAGGCACATTGGGAAATTGCCCACAACTAGTAATGATGTCTCTGCCCTTGGTGCTCTGAGTGCACCACCTGATGTCATCTGAGGTTAGAGCAACAAGCCTCCTAGCCCAGTTCCTCTGCTGGTGAGGGTTCAAGAATGCATCAGTCTTTGGCAAATTCTTGAGCAGCCAAGTATGGAACAAAGGAGCACAACATCTTACTAATCTTCCCCTTTGCTTTTCATTCCTTTGATGAACAGAGTAGTAAAGATCTCCCAGTAAGGTGGGCACTGGGTTTCTCAGGATGAAAAGATGGACTGCATTCTTGCTAACAAACCTAGGCTCATCTGCAAAAAGTATGACCCCATATATGCTAAGGGCCAACAGAGCACAGACTGCCTTCCACTCCCCCAAGGAGGCCTTAAGAATAGCCTGAGAAGTCAAGAAATCCAGATGAAAACCAGAGACTCCAGCTTTAGCTGTCAAATTCTGCCCAATCAGAACTGGTTCCAGATATAATGCTTTTGCTATTTCTTCATTGCTAGGGAAGGTCATCTCAGGGTTGAAGGGGACCCCACCCCCGACAGGTACACCAATCAGTGATGAATACTCTTCCAACAATGGTCCCAACTGAAAATTCTGGAAGGTGAAGCACCTCAGAGGGGGATCATAGAACTGCAGGCAAGTATGTATCAAGCTCCTCTGTGAAGGGTCCAAATCCATAACCACATCAAGGATTCCTCCATAATGTTCTCTGAAAAGTGGTATATGGTCTGGAGTAATCAGGGTCTGAATCTTCCTGATGCTAGCCAACTCAGGCTCAAAGAAATGATAGGAGATGTTACTCTTCTTAGGTGCCATATTGTTGAAGGAGAGCTGAGACAGATGCTGAGAATAACACTGATGATGGGCCACTGACAGGCTGAGACTGGTGATGCAGGTGACTGAAGCAGGTAGCTGATAGCTGAAGTAAGCACTGATGAAGATAGGTCTATGCTGAAGAAGGGGTCAAAACCAAGCCAAAATGTAGAATGGATACCCTGAAAAACAAATAAACACATGTTAAAATGATGCAATGAGGATGTATGCAAATGATATGCAAGGGTTTGTGACTGAGCTGGATCTGATTAATTGCTCTGATATGAGTCCATGTATGTTCAAGAAATCCAGATGGAGGTTCAAAAAGTCCAGTAACCAAGGTGGGGGACTCAAATAAAGAGTCACATATCCTGGGTTAGAAATCACAAGAACTGTTCCAAAATGGAGTACTCTTAACAAAACAAAGTAACGGGGTATGCTGAGGCCAAGGGTACCTGCAAACCTGTAAACAGCCCAACCCCCTCGCAGGTGGTGTTCTAAAACAAGGATCCTCAGACTTGGATCAATTATGAGAAGTGTAAACACTTCTAACCCGGAGGTACAGTGTTTACAATAACCATAAAAGATCCTCCTCTAATTCACCTCAGTTTCTGAAGGTCAATACTAAAGGTCATCCAGACTTAGCAGGCTTCCCAAATAGCCCTAGTACTACAGGAAATCTGCAGCACAGAGTTCTCAAGAAGAAACCCATATCTGAACCGTGTTTCATATTCCCGCACCAGACCGAAATGGAATGGGAAAGAATATGAGCCACTCTAGCCTAGGTGTCACTCAGGTCCCAGGTGTAGAACCTCAACTCTCAATAAAACACCCACCCACCAAAGCAACAAAACAGATCCAGCCAGCACAGTATGACAGTATGATATATATGTAAAGCTAAAAAGAAAGCAGATAAACAACTGTACATAAAGCAAAAATAAATACAAATACAAGCACAAATAGCACATAACACCCCAGTAAACACAAGTCAAACAAGCGCTAGGAGGAACCCACAAAAAGAACCAGAAGCCCTGGTTACAGTATAAAGGGTCCCCAGCAGAGTCGCCAAGCTGTCGCTCCCACCAAATGAAGCCGGGTCAAATGGGGTACAGACGCGAACGGTCGGTGAAAGTAATGAGAACACACAGGAGTGAACTCAGAAAGACAAGAGTCGCCAGCTAGGCATTTTTATCCCGGAGGAAAGGTAATGCTGCACAAACCTAGAAAGATATGGATAAGACGGTCGCGAACCAGAGAGACTGAGAAAGGGGGTTGGTTACAACCTGGGAAGGTATTAGCACCCAGATTGTCCGTCGTACTCGACGGGATCCACGCTTAAAAGATTTGTGTTTTAAAGGGGTAGTGTCAGTGCATTTTGTGTATAAAATAGCTGGAAAAAGATGTACAGGTGGCAGTGTAAGTGAAGTGTATAAATGTACAGTGTCAGTGTAAGGACAAGAGTGAAATGCTCATGAATATGAGACTAAAGAATGAAGCTAGAAAGAGGGGGAATATACAGAGACTTTTGTTCGATAACCGTTAAGTTATGCCTACGTATCCTCTCGTGCAATGAGGAAGTCAGAACACCGTAGTTCGACCCAAAGAGACTGAAAGGTGAATTGACTTGTGAACTGCTTGCTTGTCTATGCTCAAGTGTATGACCTGTCTGGCTCAGGTGCAAACTGTCTTGCATTAGACGGAAGAAGCTAGTTCTCGTTTGTGAGTGAATGAGATGAGAAAAGAGTCCCGGAGGAGACGATTATTGTTTGTTTTTGTGTTTTCAGTCTTTTATTGCTTTTGAAGGTTTGTCATAAGTTAATGAGCTTAAGCCTAAACCAATGGGTTTAGTAAACTCATCACATCTTCCCTCTGATTAGGGGTAATGAGAATACCTTAAGTGCAAAGTCAGCTTCTCACACTTAATCACCTTTGATGCAGGATTAAGATCATTAACCTACTTGTGATTATTTAGATGTTTTTGTGGTTTTTGTTTAGTGTTAAGTAATGAGGTTAAGCCATAATCAAAGATTAAACAGACTCATTACACCATCCTAATAGAAGGATAATAGATGAGAATGTTTAAGCTGAGGAAAGCTCTTCAACTTAATCCATGATTAGGGATTAAACTCATGACAAAACAAGCCTTTGATTAAGTGGATTTTACTTAATGATATGATGATGAAGTGATTTTTAGGGTTTGTAAGACAGCTTGAGGGGGACTTGTCCATTAACACTAGGGTTAGTCCTTCTTAACCAATTAAGGAAGAATTAGAACCCTAATACAAGGCCCAAGTTACAAGTGTGATGTCTTGATGATTATTATGTGGATTGATTAAGAGATTTAAACACATTAAGGGTTTAACACTTAGGATTAAAGTTATACACTCCATCCTAATAGAAGGATGCAGGCATAAACTTAATCACAAAGCCTTAAAGCCTTTAGGGTTTAGTCCTTGATTATGAGGTGAGAAGTGAAGACTCAAAGAGACACAAAGGTAAAAGCTAAGTGGGGGACTAATCAAAACCCTAATCATTGTCATGCTTGGTTGTTCTTAAGGTTTGTGAGGTTTGCAAGAGAAGTCTTCAATGGAACCACCAGGAAGCAGATGAAAGGATCAGGAGAAGCAAAGTAAGTTGCTTCATTGAAGAAGACAAGTCACTTGAGGAAAGAAAGTAAAAAGAAGAAGAATGAGCAAGCTCAATCCAAAGCACAAGATAAAATGCAGCAATGATGCATAAGAGAGATGAAAAGAGATTATGAGAAGTGAAGGCAAATTCACTTCTCAAGATAACTTACCACCTGAAAAGTTAGCAAAGGAATGCCATGCAATGCAAAAATGAGATGAAATGACATGATGTAAATCAAAACCAGAAGCATATTCATGATGATAATGATGCTATGAGATGATGCAAACATGAAACAAAACATGGGGATGATCATATAAGCTCATGGATGCAAATGAAGCAAGTTAAGACACATGAACATACATGAAAAGTTATGAAATGCAAATGGCATTCAACATGGCAAATGCAAGATGCAATGATCAAACACGCTTTCAATATGTCTTAAGATGTCAAATGAATCAAATGGATGCACAAAATGTCATGGCAAGTCAAAGTATGCAAGCAAATGCAAGATGGATGCATATGGAAGCCCAAATTAGGGTTTATGATCAAAGCATCAAACAAAAACCAAAATCAGAA
This sequence comes from Lathyrus aphaca, assembly GCA_963966055.1. Classification (NCBI taxonomy): domain Eukaryota; kingdom Viridiplantae; phylum Streptophyta; class Magnoliopsida; order Fabales; family Fabaceae; genus Lathyrus; species Lathyrus aphaca. The sequence goes on along the minus strand of OZ014522.1, from coordinate 133,139,945 downwards.
GCAAACATCAATATAAAAAATTGGAAATGCACTCAAAGGATCCCTAATCCTATACTAACTCACTGCCCAAAGGAGAAGTTCCAACTCTCAACCTATTTCAAGTTATGATTTTCCTAAGTTTTCTAGGGTTTTAGGGTTCCTTAACAAGAAAAATGTCAAACAAATGGAAAATGAAAGATCAAATCATGCCCATTTAATCTCACATACTACATGCTAAACACAATGCAATGCAAAAAGAATCAAGGTCCAACTCTCAATGGCTAGGCAGAAATGATTTTTTGAAGTTTGGATCAAAATAATGCATTAAAATGATTTTAATTCCATGAAAAATTCTCAAAATGCATCAAGATCAAAAAAGAAATTTGGTTTGAGGGTTGGACAATGTTTCTAAATGGTTTTAAAGGTTTCATGAATTTTTTTGGTGATTTTTAAATACCTAAAAGTATTTTTAATTAATTAATTCTCATTAATTAATTAAAAATAAACTTTTAAATATTTAAAAATATTTTTTGTATGCTAAAAATAAAAATAAAAATATTTTTGGTTTCTGAAATTAAATAAAAGTTTGTATAAAAAATTTCAGAATTTTTGAATAAGTTTTGCTATTTTAAATAAAATATAGAAAACAAATGTATTTAAATGAAAATAAAATTGAAATTAAATGAATTAATGAAGAAGTCAACAGATCCTAAGGCCAGCATTCAAACTCACACGCGCGGGAGTTGACTAGGCGCGCATCTGGACGGCCTACATTCAAACTCACTAACCCTAATTAATTAGCCCTAATCCAGCTTTAATGACTTACAGATGACCGGAACAGTGGTTCCGGTCATCTTCTCCGGCGAGCCCAAATGCTAAATCACTCTACACGCAATGAAAATGAAAACTAACTATCCAGAAACCATCCCCATCCAAAAACGAATCAAACCCCTCACTCAAACATCATTTATCATTCCTAAATTGGCTGAATCGAATCAAAATAGTTTTAGGGCAAAAAGTTTCAGAACAAGATTAAACTCTTATCTCTCAACCATTTTCAAAACCAACAACATCAGAGTGATCAGTGAATCATGAAGAACAACTTAGGGACTTTAAAAATCATTTCTGGAAAAAATGTTCATGAAGCTACCTGAGTTTGAAGCTTTTCAGTTTGCCACTTTCTGACCCCTTCTCTTTGTGCAATCCACTCCTCTTAGGCCCCTGATGAACTCCTGATGCTTAGAAAGAGTTTGTGATGGCTGGTTTGGAAGTTTGAACAAGTTCTGTTCAAGCTCAGGTGAGAATCGTGTTTGTGATTCTGGCAGTTTAAGGCAAGGATGATGGGTGCTTTGTGACCAGGAAGATGAGTTGAGTTGATGTATGAAGTTTGTTTGTGTGTTTGTGAGCTGTGTTGTGTGTTTCGAATGCTTTTGCTCAATGGAGTGAAAATGTGAATGTGGTGCTATGGCTGGTTTCAGGCTTCTGTATTGTGTGGTTTGGCTTGCAATTGATTTGTATAAACAATGCCCATTGGTCAGAAGATGTGACATGTCCTTTTGTGATAGGTATGGTTGCTTTTGCTAATTGTCAACTTTTGTGTAAGAGAAGCATGGGTCATGTTCTAGCCAAGTACAAGGGAGGTGTGCTGCGCAGCATGGTGAGGGAAAAGGCTAGGGTTGATCAGCAGAGTAGCTAGCAAGTGGATGAGAAGTTATCATGTGTTTTGCAACTTGGCTTGCTTTTGGTTCCTTTGAGATTTCATGAATTTCTATGCATCAAAATGTCAAGTTCCTTGGGCCAATTCTGATCTTTGAATGTTGTGTGATGTTTTTGTAAAGGTTTGACATCAATTAGAAGTCACAAATTGCCTTGGTACAAGAATTTGCAAGTTTTCCATTTGGTGCATAACTTGAAATTTAGTGATTTTTGCCAACTTTGACAAACCATAACCTTTGATCCAAAATGAATTAGGTCATGTTCTTGTACTCTTTGAAAAGGGAAAGATCTATTCTACAACTTTCATGACCAAAGTTTTTCCATTTGAAGCTTTCTTGAATCAAAAAGTAAGGGTTGAAAAAGTTGCATAAAATGACATTTTCATTAAAAGTCAAACTTGCCCAAAAAGTCAACTTTGCAAAAGACTTGAAATTCTTCAATTTTGTGAACTTCCAACCTCTTCCATGATCAAATAAAGATCATATACAATCAAAATGATGAAGAATGCCCTTTGGTTGGGTCATTGGGGGCCTCAGATGCCCTGATTTTGCACTGACTTGTTCAGAAAGTCAACCCTTGATCAGATGACTTCCCCATGGAATTTCTTCATGAAAATTGATATGCATACTCCCTATACCATATAGAGACCAATAGAAACAAGGATGACCAAAAAATTTGGAGTTATGGCCTCTGAAACCAAAACCCTAATTTTAGGTCAACTGTGCAGTTAAGCCTGGCTCTGCTTCCATACCAATCCCAGTTCTTGTGATTCTTTGGCATTCTTGACTTTGAGAGGATATAATATGATACTTAAACTCACATGGACCCCTTTGAAGTGATTGATGACCTTTGGAGTGGCTCAAGAAGCTCTTGGATTGCTCAAATCACAAACCCTAGATGCAGATGACTTTGAATCTATGTAGTGAATCAAAAAATGGGATATGAGATAGTATGATTGTGTTTATGCATATGAAATGATCACAAGCCATGGTGTGAATGGGTGAGGGCAAATTTGGGGTGTTTACACTCCTGCGACGGTCGGCTCCAGTTTTGTACGGACGAAACAGTTTGACGACTGGGTAAAAAGACACGTATGAGCCTCATGTTTTAACAAAATGCAGCAAATGATGTAGATGTATGAATGCCATGCCACAAAATGTCAACTTCAGGAAAAGCAATCACAAATATCAAAATTTTAATGTGCAGCATTCAAAACATCATAGAAGCCAAGGACTAAAGGAAACTCCAAGCTTCATCCATTCTCAAACAATCAAGACTTAAAACATCAAGTACAAATATTTTGGTTCGTTAACTAATACAAAAATAACACCAATTCTCTTCTTAAATAAACAAAATAAAGAAAAATTACAATAGTAGGACTAATTCTTGGATCTTTGTGCACTACATTCTTTCACCTCTTCCTTGAAAGTCTTCAACATGTTCTGGCACATCGAGAGAAAATAACTCACAGCTGGGTAGGATTCATCGTCTTCGAATTCCCCTCTTGCCATAGAAAGCCGGAAAGGTAATTCTTCCATCTGCAAGTTGCACCATTCAATAAGCCGATTAAGCTTATCATGATACATGTCTCTTTCTTTAATCCGATCTTGTACAGCTTGCTCGTATCCTTGGAAATGACTTTGCACCTCATCTCTCACTGACTCCCAAATGTTGCGATCTTTGAGCAAAGCCTCATATTGTTCTTTCCAATACCGGGCGTTTCCTTCAGCACGATTCACCTCTTGACATTTGTAATCCCAATCTTCCATGGTGAACTGTGAGACATTCATGGCCTGAATTCTAAGTTCATATTCCTGGTTTGAGCTTCTTACTGACTCCTCAAGAGATGTGGTAAGCTCTGCAACTTTCTTTTCAAATTCAGCTCTTTCAATCTTTGCTTTTTTAGTCGCCCGAATATACCAATCTTCATTATTCGCACTCTTCCTGCAAACTCTGTTTAAATCTTCTTTTAAGTGAACCACCCTACCATAAGTCTGGTCCAGACACCCTTTGACATTGTTCTTCTTTCGTTCTTCTTCATTAGCCTTTTCTTGAATTGCTTCGAACTGGGCGGTTTTACGAGTCAGGTCATACTTTAATTCATTCCTCTCGTGAGTGATCGGGTGCAATTTTGAACTGAGTTCTTCATTTTCTTTCCCAAGATTAGCTATCTTAATTCGAAGTTCCTCTACTTCTTCCAAGGATATTGGTTCATGCGCAGGGGGTTTGGGGAGTGCTTCTCCGGAAAATGGTAGCTTGATGATTTGGACCCTTTCGAGAACCCACTGTCGGTAAGGTGTCCTGACCACTCCATCTCTTTTCCTTAACTCAGAGCCCTTGGTGTGAACCTTCCCCCAAGAACGACATATTCTGAAAAGTAATGCTGGATCGTCCATACCTCTGTTGTGAAGGATCATCTCTTCTAATTCGGCGTCCTCTGGCTTTCCCAGCATAGGGTACTCGTGTTGTCGTATGGCCAATATGGGGTTGTAACTAATGCACCCCTTTGACCCCATCAATGGTACATTTCTGAAATTCCCACAACTCATAATGATTCGGTCAACATCCAACTTATTGGGGTACCAGGTGATGTCTCTTTCAGTGAGGGAAACCAACATTTGGGACCATTCCCCGTCTGTCATCTTAGGAATCAAAGCATGGCGTTTGAAGATGTGAGATGTGAGCCATTTATATAGTAAAGGGAAACAAAAGGTCAAAACAGCGCCTTTCTTCTCATGACGGAGATGGATATTATAGAACATGTCTGCCAATAACGGATACACCGGGCTTTGACCTTCTTTCCAAACTTCCCAGAATACATTAATTGCCGCCATGTCAATGAAATCTTCGAAGGTTTGGAATAAAACCAAACCGTAAATGAGGAGAACTAACACATTGACTGAAGCAGCCCATTGATGTTCCTTTATTAACCTCTTGTTTTCTTGTTCTAAAAATAGCCTCTGGAAACCCCAAAACTCTCTCTTCTGCTTCCAGTTAGCTTTAGCTGTGGCAGTGGGAATCTAAAGAGCTTCTACTAATACTTCTACCTTAAGATCCTGGCTAACGAGGGTGTAAGGTGCCTTTCCCTTCATAGAAAAACCCAAGAACCCTTCAAACTCTCCTAGAGATGGTGTTAGCTGAAAGTCCTAGAACAAAAAACTTCGCATCGGCGGATCATAGAACTGGGCCAAAGCTGTGAGGGCTGGAATTTGTACGTCGACTTCCAGGAGATGAAGCACTTGGCCAAACCTGACTTCAATAGCCCTTTTGTAGGAAGTGGGCATTTTCTCCAAGCAATCCATAAGAACAGTGGTATTTGGTGAGAAAGCTTTCAACTGTAGAGTCTTCCTTTTTCCTGAACTCATGACTGTTTTGAATGCGAGAAAACAAATAGATGTGTCTCCCTGAAATAACAAGATGTGTAAGTTATGATGCATATGCTACATGATCATGGATGCACAAAGCCGGATCCGGGATAACATTGGGAGCTTGGAACTCCTAAAATGTAGGATCTAGAGGGTCGGTCTATATCTTTCTACCCATAATTCCCACTCACATGATAGCTTTCTATAGCGATGGTTTAAGGAAAACCCAAGGTCATGGACGTTTATCGTACTAACGCCCCGTCGCAGGCTAGCTGCATTGTGATGATAATAACGATAAGGTCTACCTTGAGTGGATTTCTCATGCTAGGATAACAAAGGGGTGAGCCCTCGGAGCCTAACATTACACAACTACCAAAATTGAAACAGGTTCTAGGGGGTCCCAGAATCACAACCCTTTCATGAATCAGGTCACGCGACAGGCTAGCTGCGTTGTGACAAGATCTACGAAAAGTCTAACTATCTGGGGGAGCTTTCATGCTAGGCGTGCAAGGAGCGAGTCCTTGGAGACTAACACTAATAACATCCAAATCTAAACTTAGGTGTTCCCTCTTATTTTTCAAAATTCAAGTACACATTTATTCCCGTGACATAATCCCGAAATCCGACAGGAGAATATAATAATGAACAATATAATGAAAAGGGAAAGCAATAAACGAGCATATAAAATATTAATAGTAAATAAGGAAGACAAGACAAAACAATTAAACAAGCACAAACTACCCTAAGTTAGGCTTGACTCTCTCATGCTTAACGCATACATCCTCAGCAGAGTCGCCAGCTGTCGTACCTCGAAAAATACGATCCTAAAACAAACAACAGAGTCGCCACCTAATTCTATTTATTCTAACTAAAGAAAAGGGAGATATAGACACAACCTAAATGGGATAAGAAATGGTCAATGAAACCACTAATCTAAGTTCGGGAGTCAGTTACGCAAAGGGAAGGTGTTAAGCACCCCTCACGTCCGTTGTACCCAACGGGGACCTCTTAGTCTAATTTGCGCTTAAATGCTGATTTATATTATTGTCTTCTTTTAATGATTAAAGTTACTAAGATTGCTTATTAAAGGGAAAAGAAAATTATTATTTTTACAGAGAAAAGTTAAGTTTTTTATTATTGTGACGGGGAAATAATTAATTTTTTATTATTATGATGGAGAGATAGTTAATTTTTTATTATTGTGACGGGGAAATAATTAATTTTTTATTATTATGATGGAGAGATAGTTAATTTTTTATTATTGTGCTCGCGAAGGATTAAAATCCCCGTGCCTACGTATTCCCTTGTGCAATGGGAAAGTCAGAGCTTCGTAGTTCGTGCTACTACGATTTGTGATTTTTAATTGAACGATTGTTTGAAAATGCATTCTACTGCTAAGTGTTGGCTTATACTCACGGTGGAGGCTGAAGCGCTAGCTTGCTTGCGAGACGGAATGATTTAAGCAATGTTCGTTTTGAAGAAAAGTGTTTGACTTTTGTTAAAATGTTTTAAACGAAAGGCCGAATGAACCACGTTGCGTGGGGCTAACCCAAGAGCGATTGCATTCCAAAACGTGCGAAGTGCTAGACTCCGGAGTTCTGTCTTTCGCTGATTAATTACGAAAATAATTTAAATTGGTTGGTATGTTTTAAGTTGTTCTTAAGAGATGAAAGAGCGAATGGACCATGTTGCGTGGGGCTAGCCCAGTTGTAGTCCATTTTAGAACATGCGGAGTGCTGGACTCCGGAGTTCAGTTTCCGTAATTTAATTTAAAAAAAAGATTTGAATATTTTGATATACGAACGGTGATTGAACACATCGCGTGGGGCTAGCCCAGTAGCGGTCCACACTAGAACGTGCGGAATGCTAGACTCCGGAGTTAAGTTTTCGTACGTTAATTTACGCGATTACTTATTTCGAAATACGGAAGGACCACGTTGCGTGGGGCTAGCCCAATAGCGGTCCATTTTTAGAATGTGCGGAGTGCTAGACTCCGGATTTCTGTTTTCGTATATATTATTTTATAAGTTTAATATTTGTTTTTTAGACGTTTTTAGTTTTAAATGATTTAATAACAAAGGAGTGAACGAAACATTACGCGTGGGGCTAGCCCATTTGTAGTTCGTTCTAGAACGTGCAGAGTGCTAGACTCTGGGGCTCTATTCCTTGTTAAATTAATTAAGGCGCGTAGAAAACATGCAGATGGCGATCACATAGGTGACCGACTTACGTGTGTGCGAAATGTATATGTGTTTACTTGGCGCTAAACCAAGAAATTAAATTATTTCCGAAACGATTTATTCTTAGTGATCACGTTAATTTTTATTTATTTTGACAATTTATAGTCATAATGCGAGGATAAGATTCAAATTCATACAAATCATAGATCATCATCATACACCTAAGTCGCAAGCATGCAAATAATCACGAAAGTAATCAAGCATATCAAACCAAATAAATGAATAGGAGAAGAAAAGTAAAACATCAAACCTAATTCTAGCATGTGTTTTGAGTCACAAAAAAATATTTTAAAATGAAATGGTAAGAAAACTTAAGAAATTAATTATTATATAAAAATTGTTCATGAATTTTGTTAAATAATAAAACTTAGTAAAAATCCTTTAAAACAAACTAGAAAGATTAACTAGAAAAAAACCAAAGGATCAACAACCCTTAATTGATCGGTCCGAATCCCCATACCCAGTTTGTTACTCATCACTATTAGCACAAGTAGACCTTGCCGTTCAACATCATCGTTCGGAGTAATGGAATAAAAAAAAAGAACCTCATAAGTTTTGACAACTGTAATAGACTTGGGGCAGTGCAAACATTAAGTTTTGGGAAAGCCAATTTAAGACTTATTTAATCTTATTAAATTAAAAGACCAAAAAAACATGAATAATAAAACTTAACAGGCTCTTTCATCAAACGAGTCTCTCATACTCTGCTTGTCTCTACTCATTCTAAAAAAAATCGAATGAAAATCTATGCTAGGCGTAAACTCAATCTCGATTATGTTCTCTTTTCAGAAGAATAACAAACCCATAGATCATCATCCTCATCGCGTATCGGTTTCGAAGTAACCATCACCAAACAAAATCACACGAAAAAGAAAACCTAACCCCCAAATTACGAAAGCCCTAGCCCAAAAAGTTCATAAATCCAGATACAAACCTCATGACACCAGAAGCAAATTAAAATGCACAATAAAAGAAGAAAGCAGGGATTCTACTGAATAAAATAAATCGAGAATACATGTAGGGAAGCGAAGCTACCGACGACGAAATCAAGTGCGTATCAGAAGGTATGCGTTTCTTCCGCTTGTTTGATCCTTCTTGTCCTTCTTCTGCTTCGATTTTGCGTGATTCCACCCTTTTATCAATGAGGGTTTCCTTTGAGATTTCTTTATCTTTGTAGTAGCTAGGGTTTGTGTCTGTGTTTTTTCCGCCGCTAGGGTTTTTTCGTCCCTCCTCCCCCTTCTACCGCTAGAACCCCCTCCTTTTATAATGGGGATTAGGGTTTACCTTTCGAAACTTTGCTGAGAAAACCCTTTTGTTATTTCTGCCAAACTTTCTTTGTGTAAAAAAGTGTTTTTGCCATTTTTGTGAAATTTTGAATACGCAGCCTTGCTGACATTTCTGACTGGCTTTTGTTTTTATTCACTGCACAAATGTTGACCTAGTTCTCTTTGGTTAGAAACGAACCGAATGAGTTATATTCGGATTGGATTGAAAAGTTTATTTTCAAATGACTTGATCCCCTTTTTTACTGTCACGAAATCCTTCTTTTCACTACTTACCTTCCTTTTACTGCTATGTGAAGTCATCCTTTAACACTGAACTGATGGCATCTCTTCAAATAAGGCACTCTGAATCTATGACCTTGACGTAATTTCTTCTATGTATGCAGGTTAGACTGATATGAACTTCAAAGGAGATGGGGTAGCAATGCTTAAATTCGAGGCTACACTGGCTTCTGGTGGGACTGTCTTCTGAAGAACGGCTCCCGTTGTGGCAGCAAATATCCTCACGAGACATGCTTCTGATGGGCTTCTACGAGGAAAGCACGCCAGGACTTTAGGTAAAGGTATGTACACATTGGCATCTTTGTTCATGTTCTTCTTTTCCCCTCTGGAAATTTCAAACGATGCTGATAGTTTTCTCGTACATCGCCGTGTTTCGCAGGTTTGACTTGATGGTGCAGGGGTTGTGGGTGATGGATTTTGGGCTTGGCTCGAATTTCTAGTAGTTGTGGAACTTTGGCCAAGGATTCAGGAACTTGGACTTCACACTTCTTCTCATGGTCAGGTTCGTTTTCTTTTCTCTGAGTGGCCTTATTTTTACAAACTTCAATTGATTCAGAGGCTCTGTCAAGCTTCTGGACACCAATGTGAGCATGAAATCTCTGATGAATCAATTGAATTCGCTGCTCAATTACATTTCTTAAAAGCTCTATTGCAGGTAGATTGATTGCCAAGTCGTGATCAAATGTCTCGTCAATCTGCAGAGAGAATTGAGGAACAGTTTGCATTATAGGAGTTGATTGTTTGTCCTTGGATTGATAGCTCTTGAAGAATGCCTTGGACTGAACTAATTCTCCTCAGTATGCCTTGTGAGGGGATATATTTGCATTTTTTGGACTGGAATTTGCACCTATGAACTTCTTGGCACAAAGTTTGCAGCTGATGATTAAGTGATAGAAGATGGATGATAGGCTATTTGACCAACGGAAACATTGTTTGATTGTGGTAGCATGTTTTGGCCTAGGACGGGAACCTTCCTACCGGTACAAGATGCTCAGCCTCGGGACCCCTTTTTTTTGCAACTGGTGCGTCTACTGTTCTAGTATCCTTTTTCTTTCCATTTTTGCATTTGCATTGTTAGACTGAGGTACTAAGAGCATATTCAATGTGCCTTTGCGTTGAAGTAGAAGTAGCAGCTAGCAATCACCAACTTCCTATTGTGGAAACACTACAGACTTCACATTCGCCGTCACAACAAAGCATTCTTACCAGCGCTAGGAACATTCATAGCAGAGCGAGGAATTCGACATTTTCTGGTAACTATATCGTCGTCCATTATCTCCATCAGGATGTGCTTCAGACACTACTGAATTAGAAATTTGTGGTTCCATCTGGATTTTTTTCTCTAAAAATTGGCTGTGTTATCTTGCAGGACGGACGAGCTGATACGGAAGTGGCGTTCACAAACCGTTCGAACAATAAACAAGTGTGGCAGCGATAGAGGCGTTTCTCCATTTTTGTTAAAAGATAGTACCGGCTGAAAAGCTTGGGACTCTGAATTTTATTAGTGTAACTGTAACAATTTCAAATTTGTTTGTCATCCTGTTTTTTTCTCTTGTAATTTGAATCCATGTATTAAATATTTCTTGTAATTTTAACTCTATGTTCGACCATGCATTCTTCAAAATTTCTCTCTCAAAGCTTGGCACAAAACACGAATTGTCTTTTTTTTTTACCACAAGGTCCAACATAAAACGCAATTATGTTAGATTCAAGCATGCCTTGGCATCGCTACATATGGCCTTCACTTGAACCAAAGCTTAAACCACATAAATACATCATATTGCCACAAAATTTGATGAAACAAAAATCAAATCATCACAATGACTTGGGGTCCAACCCGTCTCATCTTTATATCTTGCACTTCTTAACAATGTCTTATTTTGAGCAATCTTTAGAAACAGCAAATGATCTTTCCCTTAATGGGACCCTAACTCCTTCATTTATTTAGGAAAACTTTGAACTCTTAATAATTCATGAGTTTGAAAATTTTGGATCATAATTTGACATTAGCCAAATGATGGCAAATCTCTTAAAATCCAAGGAATTCAATCAATCCTTATCTTGTTGATGGCTTTAACTTCGTCAAATAAACTTCCTCAATGCCTACTAAAAATGACCACTTAAACGGGGACTTAAGCCCAAACGTGTGAAGATGGCGTCGTAGGGAGGGAAAAAAAATAGTCAAAATCCTCAACTCTTTTCTAAATAATCACAAATAAAACATGCAACCATAATACTTCAAAAACATCGCCGATCCCATTCCCTAGGAACAAAGATATGTATGATATGAACATGGCCTAAATGTAATGCACATGCGAGAGGCAAAGAACAACAACAATAACAACAAAAGAAGAGGGCAAATTTTGGGGTGCAACAGCTGCCCCTATTCAAACAGCTTAAACCTGAAAGGTGGAAGAAGTTTGAATACTAAAAGAACCGGAAAATTTGCACTCAAAAGAGTATGAAGAATATGGTGAAAACACTTGATAAAACCAAAGCTACCGGGGCGCAAAAGGTGACTCTACTAAGAAATAGACACACATGTCTGGAACAAAAACCCATATAGGATTTCCTTCGGACGTAACTAGAATGGCAACAACCTTCTCAACGTGTATTGAAGAGATGCCATTCGACGAAAATTGAAAAATCACGACAAACTTCTCACCTCGTCTGGATGAGATGCCATTTGCCGAACAAACTTCTCACCTTGTCTGGATGAGATGCCATCTATTGAAAATTGAAGAATCGCGACAAACTTCTCACCTTGTCTGGATGAGATGCCATTTGCCGAACAAACTTCTCACCTTGTCTGGATGAGATGCCATTTGCTGAACAAACTTCTCACCTTGTCTGGATGAGATGCCATCTGTTGAAAATTGAAGAATCACGACAAACTTCTCACCTTGTCTGGATGAGATGCCATTTGTTGAAAATTGAAGAATCACGACAAACTTCTCACCTTGTCTGGATGAGATGCCATTTGCTGAACAAGCTTCTCACCTTGTCTGGATGAGATGCCATTTGTTGAAAATTGAAGAATCACGACAAACTTCTCACCTTGTCTGGATGAGATGCCATTTGCCGAACAAACTTCTCACCTTGTCTGGATGAGATGCCATTTGTTGAAAATTGGGAAATCCATGTATAATAAACAAGCTTCTCAAATAAGGAGACGACCACTTGGATTCACTTAGAAGTTCAAAGACGAAACAAGCTTCTCAAATAAAGAGACTGCCACTTGTTGTCGGGTGTAAGTACTCCAAGAGAATGTTGCAACAACACTGCTGGAGAGCATAAATTTGTCTCCAATGAGGGAACCTTCAATTCCTTCTGGGAGACCAAGTATTTAAAGGTGCAAAATAAATGCACTTTCCAATTGGAAATCCAATTATCAAAATTGTCAAAGAACAAATTCAATCCAGGAATGAGCTGGAGAGAAACTGTCAAGAAAGACACCAACCCATGAGGAATGAACTCAATTGGGGATTAATCCTATCCAAGTGTGGAACGGGGAATTAAAGCAAAAATCTTCCACGAGGGTAGGAACTCAGTGGGGAATTAGAAAGAACGTACATTTTCTGCCTAAAGGCTGACCACTCTATTTTGAGAGAGACAAAACACTTGGGGATAAACACGACCAGTGTGGATGAGGTATGCATTAATGAATGCAAAACGAGTATGAATGTGAATTCAAAAAATGATGTACATGTATGTATATGCATCATTTTTATGCTGACAAACAGACACACAAGGTAGATTGGTGAGAAAACACAACAACCGGATACCCGACCAGTCTCAACAAGACGTGAGCGACCTACAGGGTAAAGAGCCGACCAAGGGGTAAAAGTCCTGCTACAAAGCTCGGATTTCTTCAAGGAGAGGGAGAAAACCTCAAGTTGGGAACTATACCCAAACAAAATTTTACCCATAACACAGTTGGCTTTGATAAGGATGAAATAGCTTGTCTTCTTCCGGGGAATAAAACCAACAGTCTACCAAAGTGATTTTAATCAGGCTCAAACAAGTACATCAGGCTTAGCATCTCACCAAAGGCTCTGAGTAACAAAAAACTTTATCACAAAAAAAAAAGTCACACACGTAACACTTCAACGACCCATATTAGAGAATCCTGAGTATGTCGCACTCAACGAGACAATTATTTAACATCTTGCAGTTTAACCATTCTTGGAACAACCATTAACGTCCGTCTTTCGGTTCACCGATTCAGTAAGCACACACACATTAAAACAAATATAGTAAAAGGTTTTTGTTTCGAAAATCATTATTATTAATAACAGTGTCATTTTTGAGATGAAGATAGAATAAGAATTGCAAGCAAAGGCATAGGCTCAAATTTTCATTAATGGAATGGTAATCTGCCAATAGCGGGATTCCATAGATCTTTACAAAAATTGGAATAAATGGTAATTAAATGGAAGAGACTACATTAAAATTACAACGATCATTACTTTCTCCAACAACTTTGAATCCCCGGTATTCTTGAGCTCGAGTCAGATTTGAGGAATTCTTGGCACACGACGTTGTCATCATAGCCCAATATAGTTACTTGTCGTTATCCCTAACTTTTTCCTGGACTGCCCTTTCAGGTTTTCAATCCAGCGGGATGATTACTTTCTGTTTATGTCTCTAACTTTTGCCTGAGTCGCCCTTTCGGGTTTTCGACCCACCGAGACGCTCTTTTTTGCCTAAGCCGCCCTTTCGGGTTTTCAACTTACCGAGCTGTTCTTTTTATTTTTTATTATGCGAAGTATTTCTTAACTGTATCTGCATTTGTAGGACGGGCGAATTCCTCGCCATCCATCGTTGCGAGGATTAATGCGCCGCCTGAAAAAACTCTCTTGACAACATACGGGCCATCATAATTAGGAGCCCACTTGCCCCTAGAATCTGATATAAAAGGCTGGAGTTTCTTAATCACGAGGTCGCCTTCCCTGAACACACGAGGATGAACCTTCTTATCAAAAGCCTTCTTCATCCTTTGTTGATACAACTGCCCATGGCATAAAGCTGTCATCCTTTTCTCTTCAATCAGATTCAAGTCATCATACCTACTTTGGCACCATTCAGCTTCCGTTAACTTAGCTTCCATCAAAACTCTCATTGACGGGATTTCAACCTCCACATGGAGCACGACCTCCATACCATATACCAGCGAGGAAGGAGTTGCCCTAGTCGAAGTACGGACCGAAGTGCGATATCTGTGTAAAGCAAAGGGAAGCATTTCGTGCCAATCCTTATAAGTGACGACCATCTTTTGAATGATTTTCTTGATATTCTTGTTAGCGGCTTCCACTGCACCATTCATCTTGGGCCTATAGGGAGAAGAGTTATGGTGTTCAATCTTGAACTCCACGCACATTTCTTTCATCATTTTATTGTTCAGGTTTGATCCATTATCGGTGATGATCCTACTTGGGATACCATACCGGCAAATGAGGTTATTCTAGATTAATCGGACTACCACCTGTCTAGTCACATTGGCGTAGGAGGCTGCCTCTACCCATTTTGTAAAGTAGTCAATGGCCACTAGGATGAAACGATGTCCATTGGAAGCTTTCGGCTCAATCATACCAATCATATCGATGCCCCACATGGAAAAAGGCCACTGAGAAGAAAGAACATTGAGAAGAGTCGGAGGGATATGGACTTTATCGGCGTAAACTTGACATTTATGACATTTTTTCACATACTTGCAGCAATAGGATTCCATTGTCAACCAGTAATACCCTGCCCTCAGCATCCTTCTAGCCATAGCATGTCCATTAGTGTGAGTGTCGAATGATCCTTCATGAATTTCCCTCATCAGTATTTCTGCTTCATGCTTATCTACACACCTGAGTAAAATCATATCGAAATTTCTCTTGTACAGTACATCTTGACTCAGAAAGAAGTTACCGGCCAATCTCCTCAGAGTCTTTCGGTCCTTGTTGGATGCCCCTGGCGGATATTCCTTGTGTCGTAAGAAACACTCGATATTGTAGTACCATGGTTTATCGTCAATAGCCTCTTCCAAGGTGAACACATAAGCGGGTCTATTGAGGCGCATAATTTCAATCTTCGGCACATCGTTCTGTCGATTTACAACAATCATGGAGGAAATGGTAGCCAAAGCATCGGCCATTCTGTTCTCACTGCGAGGTACTTGGTGAAACTCAATTTTATCAAAGAATGTCGAGATCCTCCTTGCATAATCCCTATATGGAATCAAGTGAGGTTGTAGGACTTCCCACTTCCCCTTGATCTGATTGATTACCAGGGCTGAGTCACCATATACATCTAGGTTCTTGATTCTTAAATCAACTGCTTCTTCCAAGCCCATGATGCAAGCTTCGTACTCGGCTTCATTATTGGTACAATTGAACATCACTCTCGCAGCGAAAGGGATATGAGCACCTTGGGGAGTCACAATCATTTCCCCAATTCCCTTTCCATACAAATTTACAGCTCCATCGAAAATTAATCCCCATTGGGACCCCGGTTCTGGCCCTTCGTCGAGCGGAGGCTCGTCACAATCTTTCATCTTCAAGTACATGACATCTTCGTCTGGAAAATCGAACTTTACGGGTTCGTAATCGTCAATGGGTTGATGGGCTAGATGGTCGGCTAAAACACTTCCCTTGATAGCCTTCTGAGTGTGATACTCAATATCATATTCTGATAGTAACATCTGCCAACGAGCAATTCTTCCTATCAGGGCCGGTTTTTCAAAGATATACTTAATCGGATCCATCCTTGAAATAAACCAAGTAGTGTGATTAATCATGTATTGTCGGAGACTTCGGGCTGCCCAAGCTAAAGCACAACAGGTCTTCTCGAGCATAGAGTATCGAGACTCACAATCTGTAAATTTCTTGCTTAGGTAATAGATGGCATGCTCCTTCCATCCTGTTTCGTCTTGTTGTCCGAGCACACAACCCATGGAATCTTCTAGTATTGTCAAGTACATGATCAGAGGTATTCCTTCAATTGGAGGGACCAAGATAGGTGGCTCCATTAAGTAATCTTTGATGTTATCAAAAGCTCTTTGGAAATCCTCAGTCCACTTGCAACTTTGATTCTTTCGTAGGAGTTTGAAGATCGGTCCACAGGTCGCAGTCATATTAGAAATAAATCTAGAGATGTAATTCAGACGACCTAAAAATCCCCTTACTTGTTTTTCCGTTTTTGGCGCAGGCATCTCTCGGATGGTCTTGACTTTGTCAGGATCTACTTCGATACCTTTCTGGCTAACAATGAAACCCAATAACTTCCCTGAACGAACACCAAATGTGCATTTGCTGGGGTTCAGGAGAAGTTTGTACTTCCTCAAACATTGGAACAACTTCAAAAGATATTCCACATGCTCCTCCTCGGTTCTGGATTTAGCAATCATGTCATCAACATATACTTCGATTTCTTTGTGCATCATGTTGTGGAACAGTGTGGTCAATGCTCTTTGGTAAGTTGCGCCTGCATTCTTCAAACCGAAAGGCATTACCTGGTAGCAAAATGTTCCCCAAGGTGTAATAAACGAGGTCTTCTCCATATCCTCTGGAGACATTCGAATCTGGTTATATCCGGAGAAACCATCCATGAATGAGAAAACTTTGAACTTAGCTGTACTGTCGACCAACATGTCAATATGGGGTAGCGGGAAATCGTCCTTAGGACTGGCTTTGTTCAGATCTCTATAATCGACACACATTCTGACTTTCCCATCTTTCTTCGGCACGGGTACTATATTGGCTAACCATTGTGGGTACTCGGAGGTGACAAGGAAACCTGCGTCAATCTGCTTCTGAACTTCCTCCTTGATTTGTATATCCATGTCGGGGCGTTATCTCCTCAACTTCTGTTTGGCCGATGGACATTCTGGTTTCAAAGGAAGGCGATGTTCCACGATACGGGTATCCAATCCCGGCATATCCCGATAGGACCAAGCAAACACATCCGCATACTCTTTCAAAAGTTCTATCATTCTTTTCTTGACGTCGGGAATGAGTAGCGCGCCGATTTTGACTTCCTTCCTACCGTCTTCTGTCCCCAGATTAATTACCTCCACTGCTTCTTTGTATGGATGGATAGTCTCTTCCTCATTCTCCAGTAATCGCGAAATCTCATCAGGGACCTCTTCATCATTATCTTCTTCGGCCTCAAACACCGGGAACTCAAAGTTGGGAGTAGGCAATGGGTCATGATTTTCAATGGGGTTTTTTATGATTAATCTGCACATATGATTGATGTTTCATTTTAGCACTAGACAAATGGAAGCGTATGCAGGTATTTGAAAATAAATCTCTTTTTTTTATTTTTTACTTATGCAAATATGTAGATGTGTTTTTTTAGGATTACCACTTTTCCGAAAAGCAAAAAGTAAAAAAAACAAAAGATAAAGGAATTCGAAAAATCACACTTTCATTAATGATTGTTTAATTTTCGAAACAAAATGGCCCAACAAAATAACTCTCTTTCTTTGGGAAGAGCGAAGAGGAGACAAAAATTCTTAAAATGCATAAAGAGAAAAACCCTACAAAGTACTCTCTCGCCTTAGGCAGAGCGAGAGGTTAACACAAAATCATTACTTAGATAGGCGAACGACAAATGGGATATCAACAGCAGTCCAATTCTGGCACAAAGCTCCATGCACAATAAAGTCTGGTAAATCCTCTTCAGAATCATCCTCAGTAATTGCGTCAACTTCTGGTGGAGTTGGACTCATGAATCCTCCACTGCGGAAACTTTCCTGTATTGGGCAGATGACCCCTTCGTCCCTTGTAAGTCTTGCAGATTTGGGGAAAAAACCGACTCCTTCACGGGCCTTATTCTCACTTAAAGCCACGACCTTTCCCCACCCTTCAGACGAACCACTCTCAACAACCTGCCGAGCATCTTTGAAAGAAGAAATGGATGCCCCTTTCTTCTTTACTTCTTTATCAGCAATGGTTAGGGCCTGGAAACGGGTTCCAATAGCATCTTCTGGTTCCACATACGAGAAAGAGGAAAGATGGCTCACAATTATAGCCTGTTCCCCAAACACCGTCACCAGCTTTCCCTGATTTACAAACTTGAGTTTTCGATGCAGAGTTGAAGTTATGGCCCCTGCTTCGTGGATCCAAGGGCGACCCAATAAGCAACTGTATGCAGCCTTGATGTCCATCACTTGGAACGTGATCTGAAAGGTATGAGGTCCAATCGTTATAGGCAAATCCACTTCCCCAATAACCGTTTTTTGGGACCCATCAAAAGCCTTGACAATAACCCCACTAACTCTCATAGGGGTGCCCTGAAAAGCTAGCATCGAGAGAGTTGACTATGGCATGACATTTAGTGAGGAGCCGGTATCTATCAGCACACTGGACAAAGCATCGGTCTTGCAATTAACAGAGATATTCAGTGCCATGTTATGGTTTCTTCCCTGCTCCGGGAGCTCTTCATCACAGAAGCTAAGATTGTTGCAAACAGTTATATTCGCAACAATATTGTCGAATTTTCCAATGGTGACATCATGGTCCACGAATGCTTGCTCTAAGACCTTCTGTAAAGCTTCCCGATGCGCCTCAAAGCTCATCAGAAGAGACAAGATTGAAATTCTTGAAGGCGTGCTTAAACGTTGATCCACTACGTTGTACTCACTTTTCCTGATTAGCTTTAGCACTTCATCATCTCCCTTGCTTTGATTTGTATTGCTTGACTGGCCTACTTTCTTAAAAGTGTTCTCCAATGGGGTTTCTTTATGCATCACAGTTTCTTTAGCTTTGTTAGGGAATACCCTCCCACTTCTGGTAACTCGGCTGACATAAGTAATGTTGACAATGGATGGTAATGGAACCTCCTTTCCGTTTTCAATCATGGTTGCATTATATATGTATGGTACGACCCTTTCAGACTGGTATGGCATTGGTCCTGGTACAGCAATGACCAATGGAGTTGCAGCGATCCTCTTACTGTCATAGGTGATCTCTATGGGTCCTGGTTCATTAAATTGTGGATTATAACAAATGCCTCTTCATCAATTTCAACATCATTAGGGTTTCTGGGATACATTATTCTAATAGACCTCTGATCCAACATCCTCTGGAGATCTTCTCGTACTAAGTGATATCCCCGCGGATTAACGGAACAGATTCTGCATGCATCGTAATCATGTATCCTATTATGGAAGTAGATAAGCTCTGCCAGTTCTACATGCTTTTGCACTAAGGAACCTCTAATCAATCTGACATCGTAAATGGCATAATCCCCTGGACAACCGTGCACCATATTCACTGAGGCCCCCCCATGCGGAGGCAAAGGATTCTCTTGAATATTTGGATTGGTATCTTTAAAAGTCAAAACACAGTTTTTAATCAACCTTTGGACATCGGCCTTAAAGCTATAACAGTTTTCGATATTGTGGCCAGGCCCACCTTGATGATAAACGCAAAACTGGTCAGCTTTGAATCCATAAGTGGGATTCCTGGGTGGAGGGAGGGGAGGTCTTGTTTGAATATGCCCCTTTTGTAGTAGAGCTGGAAATAATTCTGCGTAAGTCATTGGTATGGGGTCGTAAGCAGGTATTCTCGGGATACGATTGTTGTTGTACTGGGGGTGAGCCTGTTGTGGAGGCTGTTGTTGTCGTTGCTGCTGGAATTGTTGAGGTTGATGTTGATGTTGATGTTGTGGAGCGGTTTGTTGATTTTGAGGGAAATATGGTCGGTAATTGGGACCTGAAGCTGTATTGACAATTGGGGTGATTGCAGCCACCTGCTGCTGATAACTCCTTCTCTGGTAAATGGCACTAACGTCCTGCTCTTTCTTTTTGTGGAAACCGTTTCCGAATTTCCTGATGCCGCTGGATGATCCCGCTTCCTTCACCAAACACCCTTCTCTAACAGCCTCTTCAAGCTGCATTCCCATATTTACCATTTCAGTAAAGTCACTGGGTGCGCTTGCGATCATGTGGTCATAATAAAACGTACTCAACGTCTTTAAATAAATCTTGGTCATTTCTTTTTCTTCTAGAGGGGGGTATATCTGAGCCGCGACCTCACGCCACCTTTAAGCATATTCTTTGAAACTTTCCTTGTCCTTCTGCGACATGCTCCGGAGTTGATCTCTGTCCGGGGCCATGTCAAGGTTGTACTTATATTGTCGAACGAAAGCCTCTCCTAGGTCATTGAAAGTCCGAATTTTCGCGCTGTCCAAACTCATGTACCACTTTAGTGCAGCACCTGTCAAGCTGTCCTGGAAATAATGAATCAGTAACGGGTCATTGTCCTGCTGGGTGGACATCTTCCGGGCGTACATGATTAAGTGGCTTTGAGGACACGAGTTTCCCTTATACTTTTCAAACTCAGGCACTCTGAACTTGTGCGGAACCCTGACATTAGGGACCAAGCAAAGATCAGAAGCCTTTCTTCCGAACAAATCCTGGCCTCGAAGTGCCCTAATCTCGTTTTGCATTTCTAGAAAACGATCCTGGAACTCATCCAATCTCTCGTCTACTCCCGCGTTTTCGCTTGGTGCTATGTGGAAGGGGGGTCTTCATTGTAATGGGCGGTGTGTACTACAGGCTGAGGAGTAGTCATTACAGCAGGGACGTGTGAGACGTGTGGTTGATGAATCTCTGGTATGAAATCACGAGGGATGCCCCAAGGGAAACCAGTGGTCACGACATGTTGGGAATCGTTGCTAAGGGCCGCGGCCGATGGGATGGCCATGGCCTCGGTCCTCTGTCCAGTCTCCTGAGAGTTTTGAGATGTCTGATTCTGCGCAGAGGCCATCGTCTCCATCATATTGGTAATCCTTTCCAAACTATCCTTTAAAGCAGACACGTCTCCCCTGAGCTCTTGATTTTCCTGCTCGAGTCTCTCCATCCTCCTGCGATGGTCGGCTCCAGTTTTGTACGGACGAAACAGTTTGACGACTGGGTAAAAAGACACGTATGAGCCTCATGTTTTAACAAAATGCAGCAAATGATGTAGATGTATGAATGCCATGCCACAAAATGTCAACTTCAGGAAAAGCAATCACAAATATCAAAATTTTAATGTGCAGCATTCAAAACATCATAGAAGCCAAGGACTAAAGGAAACTCCAAGCTTCATTCATTCTCAAACAATCAAGACTTAAAACATCAAGTACAAATATTTTGGTTCGTTAACTAATACAAAAATAACACCAATTCTCTTCTTAAATAAATAAAATAAAGAAAAATTACAACAGTAGGACTAATTCTTGGATCTTTGTGCACTACATTCTTTCACCTCTTCCTTGAAAGTCTTCAACATGTTCTGGCACATCGAGACAAAATAACTCACAGCTGGGTAGGATTCATCGTCTTCGAATTCCCCTCTTGCCATAGAAAGCCGGAAAGGTAATTCTTCCATCTGCAAGTTGCACCATTCAATAAGCCGATTAAGCTTATCATGATACATGTCTCTTTCTTTAATCCGATCTTGTACAGCTTGCTCGTATCCTTAGAAATGACTTTGCACCTCATCTCTCACTGAATCCCAATTGTTGCGATCTTTGAGCAAAGCCTCATATTGTTCTTTCCAATACCGGGCGTTTCCTTCAGCACGATTCACCTCTTGACATTTGTAATCCCAATCTTCCATGGTGAACTGTGAGACATTCATGGCCTGAATTCTAAGTTCATATTCCTGGTTTGAGCTTCTTACTGCCTCCTCAAGAGCTGTGGTAAGCTCTGTAATTTTCTTTTCAAATTCAGCTCTTTCAATCTTTGCTTTTTTAGTCGCCCGAATATACCAATCTTCATTATTCGCACTCTTCCTGCAAACTCTGTTTAAATCTTCTTTTAAGTGAACCACCCTACCATAAGTCTGGTCCAGACACCTTTTGACATTGTTCTTCTTTCGTTCTTCTTCATTAGCCTTTTCTTGAATTGCTTCGAACTGGGTGGTTTTACGAGTCAGGTCATACTTTAATTCATTCCTCTCGTGAGTGATCGGGTGCAATTTTGAACTGAGTTCTTCATTTTCTTTCCCAAATTAGCTATCTTAATTCGAAGTTCCTCTACTTCTTCCAAGGATATTGGTTCATGCGCAGGGGGTTTGGGGAGTGCTTCTCCGGAAAATGGTAGCTTGATGATTTGGACCCTTTCGAGAACCCACTGTCGGTAAGGTGTCCTGACCACTCCATCTATTTTCCTTAACTCAGAGCCCTTGGTGTTAACCTTCTCCCAAGAACGAAATATTCTGAAAAGTAATGCTGGATCGTCCATACCTCTGTTGTGAAGGATCATCTCTTCTAATTCGGCGTCCTCTGGCTTTCCCAGCATAGGGTACTCGTGTTGCCGTATGCCCAAGATGGGGTTGTAACTAATGCACCCCTTTGACCTCATCAATGGTACATTTCTGAAATTCCCACAACTCATAATGATTCGGTCAACATCCAACTTATTGGGGTACCAGGTGATGTCTCTTTCAGTGAGGGAAACCAACATTTGGGACCATTCCCCGTCTGTCATCTTAGGAATCAATGCATAGCGTTTGAAGATGTGAGATGTGAGCCATTTATATAGTAAAGGGAAACAAAAGGTCAAAACAGCGCATTTCTTCTCATGACGGAGATGGAGATTATAGAACACGTCTACCAATAACGGATACACCGGGCTTTGACCTTCTTTCCAAACTTCCCAGAATACATTAATTGCCGCCATGTCAATGAAATCTTCGAAGGTTGGGAATAAAACCAAACCGTAAATGAGGAGAACTAACACATTGACTGAAGCAGCCCATTGACGTTCCTTTATTAACCTCTTGTTTTCTTGTTCTAAAAATAGCCTCTGGAAACCCCAAAACTCTCTCTTCTGCTTCCAGTTAGCTTTAGCTGTGGCAGTGGGAATCTGAAGAGCTTCTGCTAATACTTCCACCTTAAGATCCTGGCTAACGAGGGTGTAAGGTGCCTTTCTCTTCATAGAAAAACCCAAGAACCCTTCAAACTCTCATAGATATGGTGTTAGCTGAAAGTCCTGGAACAAAAAACTTCGCATCGGCGGATCATAGAACTGGGCCAAAGCTGTGAGGGCTGGAATTTGTACGTCGACTTCTAGGAGATGAAGCACTTGGCCAAACCTGACTTCAATAGCCCTTTTGTAGGAAGTGGGCATTTTCTCCAAGCAATCCATAAGAATAGTGGTATTTGGTGAGAAAGCTTTCAACTGTAGAGTCTTCCTTTTTCCTGAACTCATGACTGTTTTGAATGCGAGAAAACAAATAGATGTGTCTCCCTGAAATAACAAGATGTGTAAGTTATGATGCATATGCTAGATGATCATGGATGCACAAAGCCGGATCCGGGATAACATTGGGAGCTTGGAACTCCTAAAATGTAGGCTCTAGAGGGTCGGTCTATATCTTTCTACCCATAATGCCCACTCACATGATAGCTTTCTATAGCGATGGTTTAAGGAAAACCCAAGGTCATGGACGTTTATCGTACTAACACCCCGCCGCAGGCTAGCTGCATTGTGACGATAATAACGATAAGGTCTACCTTGAGTGGAGTTCTCATGATAGGCTAACAAAGGGGCGAGCCCTCGGAGCCTAACATTACACAACTACCAAAATTGAAACAGGTTCTAGGGGGTCCCAGAATCACAACCCTTTCATGAATCAGGTCACGCGACAGGCTAGCTGCGTTGTGACAAGATCTACGAAAAGTCTAACTATCTGGGGGAGCTTTCATGCTAGGCGTGCAAGGAGCGAGTCCTTGGAGACTAACACTAATAACATCCAAATCTAAACTTAGGTGTTCCCTCTTCTTTTTCAAAATTCAAGTACACATTCATTCCCGTGACATAATCTCGAGATCCGACAGGAGAATATAATAATGAACAATATAATGAAAAGGGAAAGCAATAAACGAGCATATAAAATATTAATAGTAAATAAGGAAGACAAGACAAAACAGTTAAACAATCACAAACTACCCTAAGCTAGGCTTGACTCTCTCATGCTTAACGCATACATCCCTAGCAGAGTCGCCAGCTGTCGTACCTCGAAAAATACGATCCTAAAACAACAAAAAAAGAGTCGCCACCTAATTCTATTTATTCTAACTAAAGAAAAGGGAGATATAGACACAACCTAAATGGGATAAGAAATGGTCAATGAAACCACTAATCTAAGTTCGGGAGTCAGTTACGCAAAGGGAAGGTGTTAAGCACCCCTCACGTCTGTTGTACCCAACGGGGACCTCTTAGTCTAATTTGCGCTTAAATGCTGATTTATATTATTGTCTTCTTTTAATGATTAAAGTTACTAAGATTGCTTATTAAAGGGAAAAGAAAATTATTACTTTTACAGAGAAAAGTTAAGTTTTTTATTATTGTAACGGGGAAATAATTAATTTTTTATTATTATGATGGAGAGATAGTTAATTTTTTATTATTGTGACAGGGAAATAATTAATTTTTTATTATTATGATGGAGAGATAGTTAATTTTTTATTATTGTGTTCGCGAAGGATTAAAATCCTTGTGCCTACGTATTCCCTTGTGCAATGGGAAAGTCAGAGCTTCGTAGTTCGTGCTACTACGATTTGTGATTTTTAACTGAACGATTGTTTGAAAATGCATTCTACTGCTAAGCGTTGGCTTATACTCGCGGTGGAGGCTGAAGCGCTAGCTTGCTTGCGAGACGGAATGATTTAAGCAATGTTCGTTTTGAAGAAAAGTGTTTGACTTTTGTTAAAATGTTTTAAACGAAAGGCCGAATGAACCACGTCGCGTGGGGCTAACCCAGGAGCGATTGCATTCCAAAATGTTTGGAGTGCTAGACTCCGGAGTTCTGTCTTTCGCTGATTAATTACGAAAATAATTTAAATTGGTTGGTATGTTTTAAGTTGTACTTAAGAGATGAAAGAGCGAATGGACCACGTTGCATGGGGCTAGCCCAGTTGCAGTCCATTTTAGAACATGCGGAGTGCTGGACTCCGGAGTTCAGTTTCCGTAATTTAATTTTAAAAAAAAAGATTTGAATATTTTGATATACGAACGGTGATTGAACACATCACGTGGGGCTAGCCCAGTAGCGGTCCACACTAGAACGTGCGGAATGCTAGACTCCGGAGTTCATTTTTCGTACGGTAATTTACGCGATTACTTATTTCGAAATACGGAAGGACCACATTGCATGGGGCTAGCCCAATAGCGGTCCATTTTTAGAACGTGCGGAGTGCTAGACTCCGGAGTTCTGTTTTCGTATATATTATTTTATAAGTTTAATAATTGTTTTTTAGACGTTTTTAGTTTTAAATGATTTAATAACAAAGGAGTGAACGAAACATTACGCGTGGGGCTAGCCCATTTGTAGTTCGTTCTAGAACGTGCGGAGTGCTAGACTCCGGGGCTCTATTCCTTGTTAAATTAATTAAGGCGCGTAGAAAACATGCAGATGGCGATCACATAGGTGACCGACTTACGTGTGTGCGAAATGTATATGTGTTTACTTGGCGCTAAACCAAGAAATTAAATTATTTTCGAAACGATTTATTCTTAGTGATCACGTTAATTTTTATTTATTTTTGACAATTTATAGTCATAATGCGAGGATAAGATTCAAATTCATACAAATCATAGATCATCATCATACACCTAAGTCGCAAGCATGCAAATAATCACGAAAGTAATCAAGCATATCAAACCAAATAAACGAATAGGAGAAGAAAAGTAAAACATCAAACCTAATTCTAGCATGTGTTTTGAGTCACACAAAAAATCTTTTAAAATGAAATGGTAAGAAAACTTAAGAAATTAATTATTATATAAAAATTGTTCATGAATTTTTTTAAATAATAAAACTTAGTAAAAATCCTTTAAAACAAACTAGAAAGATTAACTAGAAAAAAACCAAAGGATCAACAACCCTTAATTGATCGGTCCGAATCCCCATACCCAGTTTGTTACTCATCACTATTAGCACAAGAAGACCTTGCCGTTCAACATCATTGTTCGGAGTAATGGAATAAAAAAAAAGAACCTCATAAGTTTTGACAACTGTAATAGACTTGGGGCAGTGCAAACATTAAGTTTTGGGAAAGCCAATTTAAGACTTATTTAATCTTATTAAATTAAAAGACCAAAAAAACATGAATAATAAAACTTAACAGGCTCTTTCATCAAACGAGTCTCTCATACTCTGCTTGTCTCTACTCATTCTAAAAAAATTCGAATGAAAATCTATGCTAGGCGTAAACTCAATCTCGATTATGTTCTCTTTTCAGAAGAATAACAAACCCATAGATCATCATCCTCATCGCGTATCGGTTTCGAAGTAACCATCACCAAACAAAATCACACGAAAAAGAAAACCTAACCCCCAAATTACGAAAGCCCTAGCCCCAAAAGTTCATAAATCCAGATACAAACCTCATGACACCAGAAGCAAATTAAAATGCACAATAAAAGAAGAAAGCAAGGATTCTACTGAATAAAATAAATCGAGAATACATGCAGGGAAGAGAAGCTACCGACAAAGAAATCAAGTACGTATCATAAGGTATGCGTTTCTTCCGCTTGTTTGATCCTTCTTGTCCTTCTTCTGCTTCGATTTTGCGTGATTCCACCCTTTGATCAATGAGGGTTTCCTTTGAGATTTCTTTATCTTTGTAGTAGCTAGGGTTTGTGTCTGTGTTTTTTCCGCCGCTAGGGTTTTTTCGTCCCTCCTCCCCCTCCTACCGCTAGAACCCCCTCCTTTTATAATGGGGATTAGGGTTTTCCTTTCGAAACTTTGCTGAGAAAACCCTTTTGTTATTTCTGCCAAACTTTCTTTGTGTAAAAAAATGTTTTTGCCATTTTTGTGAAATTTTGAATACGCAGCCTTGCTGACATTTCTGACTGGCTTTTGTTTTTATTCACTGCACAAATGTTGACCTAGTTCTCTTTTGTTCGAAACGAACCGAATGAGTTGTATTCGAATTGGATTGAAAAGTTGATTTTCAAATGACTTGATCCCCTTTTTTACTGTCACGAAATCCTTATTTTCACTACTTACCCTCCTTTTACTGCTATGTGAAGTCATCCTTTAACACTGAACTGATGGCATCTCTTCAAATAAGGCACTCTGAATCTATGACCTTGACGTAATTTCTTCTATGTATGCAGGTTAGACTGATATGAACTTCAAAGGAGATGGGGTAGCAATGCTTAAATTCAAGGCTACACTGGCTTCTGGTGGGACTGTCTTCTGAAGAACGGCTCCCGTTGTGGCAGCAAATATCCTCATGAGACATGCTTCTGATGGGCTTCTATGAGGAAAGCACGCCAGGACTTTAGGTAAAGGTATGTAAACATTGGCATCTTTGTTCATGTTCTTCTTTTCCCCTCTGGAAATTTCAAACGATGTTGATAGTTTTCTCGTACATCGTCGTGTTTCGCAGGTTTGACTTGATGGTGTAGGGGTTGTGGGTGATGGATTTTGGGCTTGGCTCAAATTTCTAGTAGTTGTGGAACTTTGGCCAAGGATTCAGGAACTTGGACTTCACACTTCTTCTCATGGTCAGGTTCGTTTTCTTTTCTCTGAGTGGCCTTATTTTTACAAACTTCAATTGATTCAGAGGCTCTGTCAAGCTTCTGGACACCAATGTGAGCATGAAATCTCTGATGAATCAATTGAATTCGCTGCTCAATTACATTTCTTTAAAGCTCTATTGCAGGTAGATTGATCGCCAAGTCGTGATCAAATTTCTCGTCAATCTGCAGAGAGAATTGAGGAACAGTTTGCATTATAGGAGTTGATTTTCTGTCCTTGGATTGATAGCTCTTGAAGAATGCCTTGGACTGAACTAATTCTCCTCAGTATGCCTTGTGAGGGTATATATTTGCATTTTTTGGACTGGAATTTGCACCTATGAACTTCTTGGCACAAAGTTTGCAGCTGATGATTAAGTGATAGAAGATGGATGATAGGCTATTTGACCAACGGAAACATTGTTTGATTGTGGTAACATGTTTTGGCCTAGGACGGGAACCTTCCTACCGGTACAAGATGCTCAGCCTCGGGACCCCTTTTTTTTGCAACTGGTGTGTCTACTGTTCTAGTATCCTTTTTCTTTCTGTCAAATATATTGATCCTGGGTGGTGCGTAATTTCCATTTTTGCATTTGCATTGTTAGACTGAGGTACTAAGAGCATATTCAATGTGCCTTTGCGTTTAAGTAGAAGTAGCAGCTAGCAATCACCAACTTCCTATTGTAGAAACACTACAGACTTCGCATTCGCCGTCACAACAAAGCATTCTTACCAGCGCTAGGAACATTCATAGCAGAGCGAGGAATTCGACATTTTCTGGTAACTATATCGTCGTCCATTATCTCTATCAGGATGTGCTTCAGACACTACTGCATTAGAAATTTGTGGTTCCATCTGGATTTTTTTCTCTAAAAATTGGCTGTGTTATCTTGCAGGACGGACGAGCTGATACGGAAGTGGCGTTCGCAAACCGTTCGGACAATAAACAAAAGTGGCAGCGACAGAGGCGTTTCTCCGTTTTTGTTAAAAGATAGTATCGGCTGAAAAGCTTGGGACTCTGAATTTTATTAGTGTAACTGTAACAATTTCAAATTTGTTTGTCATCCTGTTTTTTTCTCTTGTAATTTGAATCCATGTATTAAATATTTCTTGTAATTTTAACTCTATGTTCGACCATGCATTCTTCAAAATTTCTCTCTCAAAGCTTGGCACAAAACACGAATTGTCTCTTTTTTTTACCACAAGGTCCAACATAAAACGCAATTATGTTAGATTCAAGCATGCCTTGGCATCGCTACATATGGCCTTCACTTGAACCAAAGCTTAAACCACATAAATACATCATATTGCCACAAAATTTGATGAAACAAAAATCAAATCATCACAATGACTTGGGGTCCAACCCGTCTCATCTTTATATCTTGCACTTCTTAACAATGTCTTATTTTGAGCGATCTTTAGAAATAACAAATGATCTTTCCCTTAATGGGACCCTAACTCCTTCATTTATTTAGGAAAACTTTGAACTCTTAATAATTCATGAGTTTGAAAATTTTGGATCATAATTTGACATTAGCCAAATGATGGCAAATCTCTTAAAATCCAAGGAATTCAATCAATCCTTATCTTGTTGATGGCTTTGACTTCGTCAAATAAACTTCCTCAATGCCTACTAAAAATGACCACTTAAACGGGGACTTAAGCCCAAACGTGTGAAGATGGCGTCGTAGGGAGGAAAAAAAATAGTCAAAATTCTCAACTCTTTTCTAAATAATCACAAATAAAACATGCAACCCCAATACTTCAAAAACATCGCCGATCCCATGCCCTAGGAACAAAGGTATGTATGATATGAACATGGCCTAAATGTAATGCACATGCGAGAGGCAAAGAACAACAACAATAACAACAAAAGAAGAGGGCAAATTTTGGGGTGCAACAGTTTGTTGGTTCATTTATCTCTCTTCTTGTAAAACAATTGCGATTTAATAAAATTGCCCAATTCGATTGTGAATTGGGGGCAGAGTATTTCGAGCGAGGACGACGAAGGAACTGCCTCAACAAATTCCTTGTGTTCTTTACGTTTCTCGCATTTTATTTTTGTTCATCTTGATCTTGTGTGCTTTAAAATTCTGGTGTATCAAATTAGTGCACTCAAAGTGTTTGATAAATAGTTACACTCAAAAGTGATAACTAGAGTGGGTAAAATTCTGCACTATTTGATACAACAAAATTATCCTTGGTGTGTGCACTCCAAGTGTTTGGTAAAAAGCCTAACCACACAAATTCAATTTGATTGTGCCTAATTTCTTTTCTATATCATTGTTAAGAATAGTTTTATCAAGTGGTGAATTATCAAGTGAATCATTTGTGAAATATTAATTCTTCTAGTCATCATTTCATTCCAATTGGGTTTTGCGTATATCCGATCTTCGGTGACTTCAAATTTAAACTAGACGATTTTTCGGGAAACTTCCGCAATACTTTTTCAATTAAATTTTGAAAAGTAATTTTTAAAAAGGGATCTATTCAACCTCCCTTCTAGATTCGCGCTATCGTCTAACAATAGGAACCGTTTGCTACGCGCTGGGGACTCTCTATATAAACCCTCTCAAATGAGAGGGCCAGGTATTGAATATTCCCTTTTCTAACAATTTACTCGTACTTACTAGCTCTTGTACCTGTTCTGACTTTGGCATCGGAGTACATTGCAGGTACCACCCCTCGTTCTCCTCATTGCATGAGCAGATTCGAAGATCCACGTCAGTAACCATTGAAGTTCTAATCTCTAGGTAAGATCAATAAATGTATGTAAATAATAGAAGAACCTAGAACTATCATTATACTAATCTATCATGAAATATCTAGAAAGAACTAAGGGGATGTAGAAACATTCACCACCATTGAGAGACTGGTGACTTGAGCCTATAAATAGGAAATTGGTATAATAGATCATCCAAGAAATCAATGACATAGCCTTCTTTCTAAACAATTCTCTAAAACTATCTCTTATCAACTATCAACTAATCAACTTTCAACAGTGGCATCAAAGCTACGTTCTGTCATATATTTAGCGTAGTTATATTACCTATCTAACATTCTAAAATCCTCCAAACTACTACAAAAATTTCCTTTGTATTAATAACCCACTCCAAAAACAATTCTAAGCCATGGATAACACTACTCAATCATCATCTATTACTGTCCATATTTTCAATGGTGAAAATTATGATTTCTGGCGTGTTAAAATGAAAACATTTTTTTCATCTCAAGATTTATGGGACATATTAGAAGAAGGCTTCACCATTCCCGCGGATACTTCAGTTCTTAATGCAACTCAAGAAAAAGAGTTGAAGAAAAATAAACAGAAAAATTCAAAGGTATTGTTGTCCTTGCAACAAGTGGTGACTGATTCAATTTTTCCAAGAATTATGGGAGCTAAGACTACCAAAGAAGCATGGAACACGTTGTAGGAGGAGTTTCAAGGAAGCGATAAGGTATGTGTCGTTAAACTTCAATCTCTAAGAAGATATTTTGAACTATTGAAGATGAAGGAGCCTGAGACAATTAAAGATTACTATATTAAAGTTAAAGGAATAGTTATCAAATTAAAGCTTTTGGGGAAGCTATTCTTGACAAGAAAATCGTTAAAAAAATTCTAATTACTATGCCCCCAAAGTTTGACGCTATCATGACAACGATTGAAGAAACCAATGATTTGTCCACCCTATCAGTGACAGAACTTGTGGGCTCTCTTGAAGCATATAAGAAAAGAATGTATAGGCATAAAAAAGATACACTTGAAAATGCCTTCCAGTCAAAGCTAAAATTTCAGCCCCAAAATAAAGAAAATGGAGGGAAAAAATATGGAGAAACTTCCAGAAGAAGTCTAGAAATTTCCTTAAGAACAAGCTAGATAAAAATACTCCATGTAATATTGCAAAAGACTAGGCCACGTTGAGAGAAATTGTTGGTACCGTAATATGCCATAATGCAACCATGGCAAGAAGTTCTAGCACGTAGAGAAAAGTTGTCGCAACAAAATTAGGCATCAATCTAATATCTCAGAGGAGCATGATCAAGAACAATGTATGTTTTATGCCACTTAAGACTCAATTAAAGAAAAAGGAGGAAGCTGGTATTTGGATAGTGGATGTAGCAATCACATGTCCTAGGATGAGACTATTTTCAAAAGCATTGACGAGCCCCTCAAAGTCAAGGTTCGACTAGAAAATGGAAGCATGGTTGAATCAAAAGGTAAAGGCATTGTCATGGTGGAGACAAATAAAGGTACGCGGCTCATCCATGATGTCTTATTAGTTCCCAGCCTAAAAGAAAATCTCCTAAGTATTAGCCAAATGATGGAGAGAGGCTACACACTTCACTTTGAATGAGGTGTATGCAAAATCTTAGACATTAAAAATAAAAGGTCTGAGATAGCCCAAGTGAAGATGAATAAGAGCAATAGAAGCTTTCCGCTAAATGTAAAATATGCAACTAACATTTCCATGAAGGTATAAGTTGATGATACATGGATTTGGCATCAAAGATTTGGCCACTTCAACACACATGCCTTGAGTTGTTACAAGAGAAGAACATGATGAGAGATCTTCCAAGCATAAAGGAAAATAATGAAGTGGGTGAAGGATGTCTCCTTAGAAAGCAACATCAATTTCCGTTTTCAACAAGCGGAGCATGGAGAGTGAAAGATATGTTGGAGCTGATACATACTGATGTATGTGGACCAATGAGGAGGCCATCACACGAGAACAACATGTACTTCATACTCTTCATTGAAAACTTATCTAGAATGATATGGGTCTATTTCCTAAAAGAAAAATCAGATGTTTTTGGAGTATTCAAAAAGTTCAAGGCCCTTGTTGAAAATCAAAGTGAAAAACGAATAAAAGTTCTAAGAAGCGATCGTGGCAAAGAGTACACCTCCCGCAAGTTTGACATATTTTTTGAGGATGAAGGCATTAAGAGACAACTTACGGTTGCATATTTTCCTCAACAAAATGGTGTGTCAGAGAGAAGGAATCGCATAGTTATGGAAATGGATAGATTGATGCTCAAGGAGAAGGGACTTCCTAACACATTTTGGACTAAAGCAGTATACAATGTTGTTTACATACTCAATAGATGTCCAACTAAGGAAATATAAGATAAGACTCCAATTGAAGCTTGGAACAGAAAGAATCCATCAGCAAAGCACCTAAGGGTCTTTGGATTTATATGCTACATTCATATTCCATACGAGAAGAGGCATAATCTTGAAGACAAGACTATACGAGGTATCTTCTTGGGGTATAACATAATCTCTAAAGGCTATTGTGTCTATAACTTACAAACAAACAAAATCATCATCAATCGAGATATTGAAGTTGATGAGGATGCTTTTTGGAATTGGGATGCAGAAAAAGTAGAGAAGAACATCCTTATACCAGCTTAACTATCTCAAGAAGAAGCTGAGGAAGAAGACCCAGATGAATCTCCTTCACCTCCATCATAACAACAAGATCAAGAAATATCATCACCAATTATAACTCCAAGACGAGTAAGATCTTTGGTGGGCATATATGAAACATGTAACTTGGCCATACTTGAACCTGGAAGCTTTAAGAAGCGTCAAAGCAAGAAGTATGGGTCAAGGCAATGGAAGAATACATAAAGATGATAGAGAAAAACAACACATGGGAGTTAGTAAATCGTCCCCTTGGAAAAGATATCATTGGGGTTAATTGGGTCTATAAGACAAAACTCAACCCTGATGTCACCATACAAAAACACAAGGCGAGACTAGTAGCTAAGGATTACTCGCAACAACATAGGATTGACTACAATGAGAGATTTGCACCAGTAGCTCATGTTGATACCATTAGAACTCTAATAGATCTTGTGGCACAAAAAGGATAGAGTATTCATCAACTAGATGTCAAATCTGCCTTCCTTAACGACATAATTGAAAAAGAGATCTATGTGGAGCAGCCCCAAAGATTCATGTCTAAAGGAAAAGAAAGCAAAGTGTTAAGACTAATAAAATCACTTTACAGTTTGAAACAAGCACCTCGAGAATGGTATAGCATAATCGATCAGTATTTTATGGAGTGAGAATTTAGGAGGAGCAAGAGTGAGTCTACACTTTACATCAAGTCTCAAGGTCAGTACACTATCTTACTTTATCTATATGTAGATGATCTTATCTACGCGTAAAACAATACTAAGATGATGATGGAGTTTAAAGAAGACATGATGAAGAACTTTGAGATGACCGGCCTTGGTTTGTTGAGTTACTTCCTTGGTATATAGGTCATTCAGAGAAATGAAGGGATATTCATCTCAAAAAAGAAATACACAAAATGCTTACTTAAGAAATTCAAGATGTATGGTTGCAAACCTGTCGCTACTTCACTCATAACAAACGAAAAACTACAGAAGAATGATGGAGCACCAGAAGCTGATGTTTCCATATATAGAATTCTAGTTGGAAGCCTCATATATTTAATAGTTACACGGCCATACATAATGTATGCTACAATTCATCTATAAAAATTCAAGAAAAGCCCAAGTCAAATATACTTTGGAGAAGAAAAAAGAATTTTTAGGTATCTACAAGGAACAAAAGAATTAGGTAAATAGTAAACTCCCAAAACCAACTCAGGATTACTTGGCTACACCGACAGTGATTGGGCAGGTTCGGTAGATGACATGAAGAGCACCTCTGGCTATGCTTTCTCACTAAGTTCATGAATTTTCTCTTGGGCATCGAAGAAGCAAGCTACTGCTGCACAATTCACAACAGAAGCAGAGTATGTGGCAGCTGCTGAAGTAATGAGTTAAGCTATATGGCTTCACATGATACTTGAAGACGTGAGAGAGAAAATATATGAGCCTACTAAAATCAATTGCGACAACATATCAGCAATTGCAATGGCAAAAATTCAAGTGTATCATAGTAGAAAAAACACATAGCAATCAAGTATCACTTTATCAGGGAAGTTGAAGCAACTAAAGAAATCAAACCCGACTACTGTAGAATAGAATATCAAATTGCATACATAT
Source organism: Lathyrus aphaca (assembly GCA_963966055.1). NCBI lineage: Eukaryota > Viridiplantae > Streptophyta > Magnoliopsida > Fabales > Fabaceae > Lathyrus > Lathyrus aphaca. Next base: position 133,105,543 of record OZ014522.1, on the reverse strand, counting down.
TCATGAAGGAGTTGTCGAGACCAAGATTTAAAGAGCTACGAGCTATGATTGGAGTCATATAAATTTGCATCAAGGAGGAGTGTTTAAATTAATACAAATTTCTAGAATATTCTTAAGTATAATATGTATGAAAATGGTAGAAGATCCAAGAATTATAATATTTATGAATATGGTTGAACAATCTAGAACTATAATGCATGAAAATAGTTGAAGAATCTAGAACTATATATGTATGTAAATAATAGAAGAACCAAGAACTATCATGATACTGTCGCTCCCGGGATTTTCATCCTAGTACAAACGCGAAAGTGGCGCGAAAAAGGTAGAGTCGCCAGCCAGGCATTTTTATCCCGAAGGAACGGGAAAGGTAATGCTGCACAAACCTAAGGAAGAAGGAAAGGACGAGGTCCTGCAAACCAAAGATTTGGGTTCGGGAGTCGGTTACGACCTGGGAAGGTATTAGCACCCCAGACCGTCCGCCGTACCCGACGGGATCCACACTTGCTTGTTTGTTTCAAAGGGTGAGAAATAACTGATGCTGAACAAATGAACAGCTAACTAGAATGGGAATGGAAATGAGAAAGGAATAAGAAAAAAGAATGGAAAGAAAGAGGGAAATGTAGGGAAAATAAAGAATGTGCTCGAATGGGCCCTACCCCGCTGCCTACGTACCTCATCGGGAATATGAGGATCAGAGTCGACGTAGATCGCCTAACTAAGGCAGGAACTATTTGTTTGTGTTTTTTATGTTGGAATTGCGTATGTCTATGCTCAGGTGTTGCAGGCTCGTCTGGTACGAGGGTGTTTACCGTCTTGCATGCGAGACAAGTCGTCGCAAGTTCGCGTTGTAAGTGAATGAGATGAGAAAAAGAAGTTCTTGCAGGATAGTCGCTTATTGTTTGTTTTTGTCTTTTATGAGAAATATTTTGAATTTGTTTGTGAATATTCTCATACTAAGACTTATCCATCGTGGTAAATACTTACACCTCGCCCCGAAACAAGACGCGTATAAGTACTCCGCAACAAAGTCTCATGGCGTATAAGAACGTTCGATTTTTATTAAGTATTTTTATTATTTTCTTTATAAGGTGAGAAAGAAATACTCAAGTTGAAAAAGGTAAAATCTAAGGGACTAAGACTCAATCCTAATTTTAGTCATTTATTCAAAAGTGGTCCTAATGGTTTATGTGGTTTTCTAAGCCTAATGAATAAAAGGAACTAGAAACTACTAGAATTCAACTTACTTCCTAAGGAAGTTAAGTTGATTCTAAGAACAATGGGGAAGCCTATACAAGTGAGAGATTCAAATAATAAGGCAAAGCATTAAAATTGAAATGAGAAATAAATTCTAAAAATGCATATTAAAGCATAAAACTACAAGCAAGCCTAACGTTACCTAAACTTATTCATTAGAAATTCTAAGCCTAAGTCTTAAAACTAAGGGAAATTATCTAATATTATCATCCTAAAATCAGTAATTAAACTATACTAAATCATTATAACATCCTAAGATTAAACCTAGCTAAGCTAATCCTTAATGGAACATAATATCCTAAGCTAAACTAAATGGATTTATCATGTAAAATGGCCTAAACATTAATACCCTAAAAATAGTAAAAGTCCAGAAAAAAATATGAAATTAATTCTCTAGGGTCCTAAACCTGACTATAGCATTGTGCTAAAAAATATCTCAAAAATTCAGAAGCTAACTATGCCTAAAAGTCACTTACATCTACCTAAGAATTAACCACAATTTTACATGAATTAAGCTACCAAATCAGTGGATAAAATGGTCTAAAAATCTACCAAAAAATATCCTAAGTTCTATTACCAGTTCTCTAATCATAACAAAAAGAATGGGCTAAAAATCCTAGAGGAAGTGGAAAAAATAAAATGAACAAAATTAAGTGCAACTAAAGAAATTCAATAAAATGCTAATTACATGGAAAATCAAAATTAAATAAAAAAATAAACAAAATTCAGAAAATAAAAAATGTCACAAATTTCTAAAATGAATTATAAGCCTACTGAAATTTTTGTAGAATTTTATGATGAATTTTACTATTTTTTATGGATTTAATTCTAATCATGCTAAACTAAAAAATATAAAAAAAGAAAAATGAGAAAGGGGTGCGAAAAGCAGCTTTTTTCAGTTATTTTGGAATATGGGCTCATACATGGGGGGTGCGAAAAGCAGAAGGCTAGGCTCAAAACGCAGGAAAAATGGGGTGCATGGTATGGGCTCTCAGTCAACATAGTTGACTTGATCTGGGACGTACGATTAATGTCTTTCTATTGGTATTCTCATCAAGCGGGCGTACAGCCTAGGACCGTGATTGCTATGGTATACCACCCACGCATGATTGACCGCACGAAGGGCCAACCGGACGGTGACACGTGTCACCGTCGGTGTGGCTGGGAATCACAAAATCTTATCTCTATCTTGGAATTCAAATCGTGGATTGATTAGTGGTTTAAGGATCTTAATTGAGTTTTATGGTTGTTTATTATTCTTAAATTCCATTAACTTTATAACATTCCCTTAATCTTTTCATTACATTAACCTTAATAATTAAAATTATAAAAGATAAGAAAGAAAGAGACAAAAGGGAATAACGAAAACTCAATAAATATTAGTTCTTCTTCGCCGCCGCACCTTCATCACCTTCAAATCCGTCGTCAACCCTTCCTCTCCTTCACCTTCTCCACACCGCCGCCGCCGTGAACCTCCACGTTCTCCAGCGACGTCTCTTTCTTCCCTTAACCACATAATACCTCTGATATCTACCATTACAGCACAACCTCACTCCAATCCACATCCTCTTCTCGAATTCGCGAACAAGAGTCTCAAACCCTCAACAAAAACACAGACCGATACAATCGCAATATTAACACGTCTCACGGAAAGCTCGGATGCGTACCTTATAACTTGAAGCTGCGTCGACAACTTCACCGAAGAAGGATGACACTCTTGTTGTCTCGACGACACCGCGAGCTTGACGAAGATCAATGAACAAGGATGCGATGGAGTCGCTTTTGCTGCTTCGACGATAATGCGCCTGATGACAATCCCAATTGGTGAAGGAGGATGTGTTGAGGACGACTTTGAATGATGCAGAATTATGTTTAGGTATTTGCTTCGAATTCGCTTCGAATTCTTCTTTTTTGTTTCCGATTCGGTTATTGTGATTGATGAATTCTTGAAATTGTAGTTTCAGATTGTTGACGAGAATTCCGTGAATATGATGGTGAAGCAGAAGCTTGAAGAAGAGTGGGGAGTATGATTTATAGTGATGAAGATCAAGGATACTTTGATGATTTCTCAGGTATACACAGTTATAAATTCTGTTATGGTTGTTTAGAGTTAGTTATGATTCAGTTATCAGTTTTGATTTCAGTTAGAACCATTGTAACTAACTTTGCTTATTGGACCTTGCAGGATTTTTTTTTGTGATATGTAGGTGAGTATTAGGAGAGGGTGGCGATTATGGAGTTGGTGATATGGAGTGAGGATAGAGCAATTATTGGTTCGGTTCCGTTTCGGTTGAGGATGATGAAGGATTGAAAGCAAGAGATTGATGAAGGATGTTAAAGGTTTGTTGATGATTCGGCAGATGTTTGTTGGATTTTCACGTTAGTGATGAAGATGGATTCAGGTACCATGAAGAGTATTACACAGATCTCAGTTTTTCTTGGTGGTGATGAAATCTAGTGATTCAAGCTCTGATGCAGGTTGTTGAAAATTTTCTGGCAGTTATGTTCTTCTATATTTCAATAACACAGTCCGATCGATTCAGAATCATTTCTTTTTCATATGCAACTCTTTGTCTTGAATCGCTCTTTGTTGAATTTGTGTTGTTGCTAATGTATTGTCGTTGATTTATTCTCGGAAATCTTGTTGATTGATCAAATTGCGAATTCTCACGTTGAACTGTTTTGCAATTGTGTATTGTGATCCGCTGAATTTGTTCTTGTTTCATGTAGGATTTTTTTGCTGAAGAATTAATGAAGACGATGGATTGAAGAAGAAGAGTGTTGAAGGTTGATAATTGTTGTTGGAGTTGAGGAAGTTTTAGAAGGTTCCCGAGAGTTTGTTAGAGGTTCCAGGAGATAATTAGAGAATGATTAAGATTATGGAATTGGAGATGATGAAGGCTGAAAACTGAGAGAGTGTAGAAGATTGAGAGGATTATGCTGATGATGATGATGAGTGTAGAAGAGGAACTTGAAGAACTTCTGTTATTGTTTTTTGTAACTGATTTTTCCTCTTTTGGTCCTTTGTAACTAACTTTTTCCTCACTGAAAAATCAGTTTTGTTATCCTATTATCATGTCTGAATCCTTCTGAATTTTTTTGTTTGAGTTTTTTTTTGTTGTGAATTCTATTGCAAGTTCTCTATTAATTTATCATATGTAGAATTTTGTTCCCCCCTTATTTTTATCCGTGAAATTCCTTTTTCGCTTATTTTGGGTTTTGCTTAAAAACAAGAACTAGCATAAATTAGCTTTGTTATGAATTGTTCATGAAAATGGATTGTGTGATTAGGGAGGTAATATGGTTTATGATGACTTTTAATGATTGGCCTTTCAAGAACAATAACTAAACTTGATCATGGATAGAGATTAAAAGAAATGGTCATTTTGATATTTGGATATAATGTAACCTATGGTTAAATGGAATAGGACATAAAACTTATTATGTTTGAAAAAGGTTATTGGATTTGGCTAAAGTGGACGAGAATTTAGACAATTGGGCCAACAAAGCGAAGTATGTTGAAACGGGTGATATTTACATGAGAACGATCATTAGTTAGAAAAAGAAAGAAAGAATTATATCTCGAATTCCAAGTAATGAAACCTGAATAAATATTTCGGTCTACATGCTTAAAACTTAAGAAAAATTTGATCCCTTCGAGTAACTCGCATATCCTAAACTCGTACCTTGAACTCGGGCCATTAAGTAGCCGCTTGAATGAATAATTCATCACTGAATCCAAAAACCCTTGCACCTTGCATAACATCTCAAATGCCAATAATCTCTGAAATCGGACATGATGAAGACCCTATGAGTTTTGTACGGTGATGATTGGATCGTTCCCACACAAAAAAGTCATATTTGAAACCAAATTAGATCAATCCTTGAGAAATAAGGCAAATCATTAATCAGTTTTGAGTTGAATCCGCAGATCATACTAAAACTGAATCCCCATAAATCTCTGAACTAATCCTTGAAAGCAGATTACCATGACTTAATCTATGAACCATGATACCATACACATAACACTAATTGAGAGGCGAATTAGATCCTGATGATTATTGTCTATGACTGAATACAGAACAAGCCCTAATGAGTCTTGGCAAAGAAGAGTCTTGTATCTGGATGGGCATTGATAGAAAGATGCTCATAATGTTGCTAGGTCAGACCTTTGTCTTATTTCGAGTGTAATAGCCAGATAAATCACCTCAGAATAGAAGATTCAAATCACAAAGAAATGCGTCGATCACATGCCATAGGAAGCAATGAAATGCATGATTATGATGTTACGACCTAATGACAAAATGCAGATGAATATGAAACATAAGCCCGTTAAGGTAATAAAGAATGAGGGCAAATTTTGAGGTATTAAAGTTGCCCCCTATTCAATCATCTACAGACCTGAATGGATGATAGCGACGACTTTTAAGCATCCAGGTATGGAGTGATTGAATACTAGAATAAAACATGGAAATTTGAACTCAGAGGATAATAGAAATGCCATCTGCCCTTTATTTTTTATTTTTTTTTGTTTTGACCTCTGAACAGGTAGCGGGAAAAGAAACAAGTGGAATAGAATCAATGCCAAAACCTGCACTGTGAATGTTGATCGAAACAAACAACAACGAGGGTGCTTGTTGACGAAACAGGACTTAACGAGACTGTTAGTGAAACAGAACTCGACAATGTGACTGCTGGGCAGGACCAAGCCCCAGAGGAAACACGCGACTGCTGGGCAGGACCAAGCCACGGAAGATGCATGTTGGCGAAACAGGGCATAACGAGACCATTAACAGAATGGAACTCAACAATATGACTGCTGGGCAGGACCAAGCCATAAAGAAAACACGCGACTGTTGGGCAGGACCAAGCCACAGAATATGCTTGTTGACGAAACAGAGCTTAAAAAGACCATTAGCGGAATGGCACTCAACAATATGACTGCTGGGAAGGACCAAGCCATAAAGAAAACACGCGACTGCTGGGCAGGACCAAGCCACGGAAGATGCCTGTTGGCGAAACAGGGCTTAACGAGACCATTAGCGGAATGGAACTCAACAATATGACTATTGGGCAGGACCAATCTATAAAGAAAACACGCGACTGCTGGGCAGGACCAAGCCATGGAAGATGCATGTTGGCGAAATAGGGCTTAACGAGACCATTAGCAGAATGAAACTCAACAATATGACTGTTGGGCAGGACCAAGCCATTAAGAAAACACGTGACTGCTGGGCAAGACCAAGCCACGGAAGATGCCTGTTGGTGAAATAGGGCTTAACGAGACCATTAGTGGAATGACACTCAACAATATGACTGCTGGGAAGGACCAAGCCATAAAGAAAACACGCAACTACTGGGCAGGACCAAGCCACGGAAGATGCCTGTTGGCGAAACAGGGCTTAACGAGACCATTAGCGGAATGGAACTCAACAATATGACTGTTGGGCAGGACCAAGCCACAAAGAAAACACGCGACTGCTGGGCAGGACCAAGCCACAGAAGGTGCTTGTTGGCAAAACAGGGCTTAACGAGACCATTAGCGGAATGAAACTAGACAATGTGACTGCTGGGCAGGACTAAGCCACAAAGAAAACACATGATTGCTGGGCAGGACCAAGCCACGGAAGGTGCATGTTAGCGAAACAGGGCTTAACGAGACCATTAGCGGAATGGAATTCGACAATGTGACTGCTGGGCAGGACCAAGCCACAAAGAAAAAACAACATTGACTTGGAAAGACAAAGGAGAGAAGTAACATCAATCGATTTACGACTCAAATAAGATCAACCGATCTAACCGGGAAATGGTATCAACCAATTCAACCCGAAAAAACGAGAATGTAATATCATCTAATTTACGACTCGAAGAGAAGTAATATCAACCGATTTACAACTCAAATAAGATCAACCGATCCAACCAGTAAATGGTATCAACCGATCCATAACCCGGAAAAAACGAGAACATAATATCATCTGATTTACGACTCGAAGAAAAGTAATATCGACCGATTTACAACTCAGATAAGATCAACCGATCTAACTAGGAAATGGTATCAACTGATCCATAACCAAGAAAATGAAGCCATCATACTGAGACGAGACCAAAAAGAACGGGATCATTGTACTTAAATGATAACTCGACATGAAACCGTTGTACTGAAATGGGGACGCAAAAAAAATGAGACTGTTGTACTGAAACAAGACCCAAAGACGATAATATTGTACTTAAATGGAGACTCGAAAGAAACAGGATCGTTGTACTTAAACAAGAGCCCGAGACGCGACCGTTGTACTTAAACAGAGACGTGAAAAAAAGATATTGTTGTACTGAAACAAGACTCAACTAGGGATAACAAACAAGACTTGGTAGAAATAACCACACTGGGAAATGAAGTTGCATTCTGTGGGGAATACTTCAGTCTGATTGGAGATGTAACGTTTCTGGCGTTTGTGCAAGGTACCACAACTGGCTTATGCTTCGTATGCATATGTTTGAATTTTTCTATGGCGTAATGCTCCATAATGATGGAAATGCTACGCTTTTGAGGATGCAAATGTAATGATGATTATGCGTATGCGAATGCAAAAGGATCTCGTGGAAGGAGGCTGCAACTATCCAGATGGCTTGACTGGGGAGAAGTGATGATCACTGCATTAATCTGGTTAATCTCTGTGAGAGGGAACAACTCTGCGGGGAACGTTATTAATGATACACCGGCTCTGAACAGCCGCCACTGCCAAAAATAAATTGGACTTTAGGATTGGAGAGCCAAGACCCTGTTGGGGATGAACCTGATTCGAGAGGTACGCTACTTGCTGAACTCAGCTGGGGAAGTGAAAACCTTCTGACTTGGCTGGGAACCAGAGGTATGGCTCTGCTGAGGAAGCAAACTGTTGGGGAGGAAAGACATTTCTTGTACTGCTAGGGATTACTCCTGTCTTGAAGGGAAGTCTCTGCTTGGGGAGGACACCAACTTTCTGTTGCCTTGCTGAGAGAGATTTCAACTTCCACCTCTACTGGGAATGATGGAGGATGTCAATGATAAAGCTTCCTGTTGAAGATAAGAGTTTAAGTTGCCCCTTGCTGGTGGTAAAAGATATGAAGCGTCTCATGCTGGGGATGAGAGATGTAAGGCGTCCCGTGCTGGGGATAAGAGACGATGATACCCTTCTGCTCAAGAAGTAACTTTCTCTTTGCCATACTGCGGGAGAAGGGATCGTCTAATGAGACTTGCTAAGGAATTCTGATCAATGAAGCCCGCAGATGAAACAACTCTTGAAGTACTATGCTGACAATGGCTTTGCCCCTAGACTATGGGTTGATAGATTGCCAACTAATCATGAGTGAACAACTGTTATTTGCAATTTTCAACTCGCCTCTTACTAGGATCTATCAAAAGATAATGTCTCAAGAGGATTTTACAGAAAACTGGCATACGAGATGCCTCAGTGTCTTCAAACTCTTGGAGAGATTCATCGGATCTCGAAATAACTGCCCCAGACTGTATGGTCTATGAGAGAAATTTGCCTCACGAAGATTCATGAAAAACCTCATATCACCGTGAAATATTTTGCCCCAGTATTTTTAACTTTGGATAGGTGCTTTGGATTGACCATCTTCGGGAGAGAGTGACTTCTCATGCTCTTGGGGTGGCCTGCCCCAGTATGTGCCTTGAAGTGATCACCTCTAACTGACTGTGCTTTGAAGAAAACACCCAGACCAATTGTTCTTTGAGAGATTGGATCTCGAAGTAATTGCCCCAATTTGGCTGAAATTTGAATGCATGCCTCAGGCTAATGGCTCTTTGAGAGATTTGAATCTCGAAGTGATTGCCCCAGCTTGGCTGAACTTTGAAGAGATTTCTTGACGTAATTGCCCCATATTAGTTGGCTCTTACCACGACTGTTTGGGAAAGTCCCTACTCAATGGAGTTTTCTTGAATAGTGCACCTCGATATAATCGTCCTTCGGAAGTTTCAGACTTCTCAACTTGGCAAGATTAAGCTTCTGGACTGAAGTTTCGTATGTGAGTTTTTATGATGCCCAACAAATATATGCAAGCAGAAAATGTTTATTCTGAGAATGAAAATTATAATGCAACACACATGTCAATCTTGAAGTTTTACTGAAAAAGATATCGCAAACCCTTGTAAGTGAATAACTGGTTAAGATACGACATTGATTTTTGATAAATGGAAGCATGCACATGCAACACCAACAAAGAATTTTTAGCACAACTCATAGGAGTCGGGAACGCTGTCTCGTGGTAGTACACTCTCGAAATAACCCTGTTTCAGTTAGGACTTTTGAGGGTTGTATCGTGGTCTGGTTCACGGTTATAGAAACAAAAGATATAGGCTCGAAGTTTATTTGTGCCCACCCATCTTCGTGATGTTCTCCATTCCTATTTTCAGCTAGCTTTTACAAGCGCTCACTTCTCAAAAAGGGTTTTGTGATGGTTGAGGAACCAATTGCACTAACGGTTTAAGCACCAATCAGGTTGTTATTAGGAGTCAGTCACCCCTTTGTATTTCGTGTTTGTGCCACACGATTTTGTTCTTGTTTTAAGGATCTTTCTTGTGTAATCCTTTTCGTTTTTCGCTTTTGCATTATTTTGCTTATCCCTAACTTTTGCCTGGACTGATTCTTGTGAATCTTTGATTGCGAAGTCCAGCGGGATGCCCTAATTTTTGCCTAAGTCGCTTGTTTTCAAGTTTTTACTTAGCGGGCTTTCTCATCATTTTTTATATTCTTTTTTTGAACAAATCGTGTGACACTGTTTGTCTTGATTGCTTTGAAAGGGTCGTGACTGTCTCACTTCTTGGTTGATGAGGTATAACCATTGTGGTTTCCAGTCTTTGGACCTCTTGCTTGGGATAACCATTATGGCTTCTGGTCATTGGACCTCTTGATTTGGTACAACGAAAGGTAATGGATCCTCATATGTGCACTCCTTTTTGAAATCCGAACGCCCGGTCAAACTAACGGACGCCTACCCTTCCCATGGGTTACATGAAAGGGTTTTTTCATACTAAAAGAAACTCCTACTTCAAGGCTCAAATGGGTTGGCGAGGGTCTATCTCCCTTATATCTCCGGTGTTTAGGATTTGAAACAATGCTTGTACATCGTCAACAGGGTCTTTCTCAAAAGCACACAATTAGAGTTTTTCCGTTTTCATTTCGTCATCCTCCTTGATAGAGTTTAAGCATAACAGTTGGTATTGCAATGCACATACACAAAATCATGAGTGAATACGAATGGATTACTTCAAGAAAAACATGTGCATTTTATTATGGTTATCATTCAAAAACAAATAAGTTTCATGCATGCATACAAATGTTTAAACAAACAATATAAACTACAAATGAAAATGCAGTAAAGAAGCTGAACATTGCCGTCATTGAGGAGACTTGACTCCATCTGGACTTATTGCTTCTGAAGATGCCCTTGCAAACTAGGATGCCAATTTGATGAGGAGATTTCAATATATGGGCAGACCTTCCTGGCATGATGACCTTTGAGTCGATTAAAATTCAAACCTTGTGGTTGAACACATCACAGTTGTCAATTGTATGCCTAAATGCCCTTGAATGGTACTTACATCTAGCATTCACTTTGTGGTGGTCATTGTTGAGGAGGCCTGACTTCGTCTGGACTTATTTCTTTCGGAGACTTTCAGCAGTTAGCGGTCTGGATGTTCATTCTATTACTGATTCAGTGCCATATTCTTACTTTTACCTGGTGCAAATACAATAGTCTTGAAGTCAATTGGATTCGGGACCTTATCTTTACCTTTGCCTATGAAAGACTTGCAATCTTCAATTAAAAGGCCAGGTGCCCTAGAATGGTAATCATACTTGGAATTGAAACCCCAAAGGAAGCTTTGTCGGAGACGAACCTGATGCGGCTAGATCAACCAATTTGAATCTGAGCAAATGAGGAAACTTGTTACGTGTACGACCTCGGAATATGATCAAACTTCTTCTCGAGTTGTTCTGGACTTTACCCATATGCTTTGGTCTTAGAACTCTCTTGGTAAACTGAGGTTGGATGCTGACAACGACATATGGAGGGAAGAGGTTGATAAAGTTAATAGATAAGGTTGCTCGGAAAGATCTCATATGATCTCCTGCCTACGTATCTCCATTGACCAATGGAGAATCAGAGCAGCATAGTTCCCCTCAATAGGGATGAAAATAGCTTTATTTCCTTGACACTGCATTCAGGATTTTTATAACCGGCTCCTCTGAGTCTTCATCTGGTTGACTTCCTCTTCCAATAGTTTCTGATTCTGAAATAAAGCTTGTACCTCTTCCCTGAATGGCCTCAGCTGGGTCTTTGTTTGATTACCTCCGCCTGGAGTTATACCTTGATAGTTGTGATTCAAGTTGGCCACTTTGAAGGGAAACAAAGTCAGGATAATAATCAGTCTCTGAACACCTGTCAAGAATCCAAGGATGTATGCAAATGCCATGTTCAGTTATTTCTGAGGAATCTATCTGCTTTGATTCAATTTTTGACACAGAAAAAGTCCAATGGCATGATTCAGATATGTGATCCTCGAAAATAACTGAACATATGTGCTGGAATGATATGATGTCATGTATGCAACATGCATGTGATCAATAGTCTGATGTTGGTTTTGAGCAGTGAACCAACTGTCTGTATAGAACCACAATAGCGGCACCATCTCTGTATAGAACCCCATAACTGAGAACCCAATAACTATAGAACTGGATCACATAATTGAACAGTCACTGATGGTGTTGAAGCTGAACAACGAGCCAAGTGTCTGTGGAGAGTCATAATAACAGTCACAATATCAGGGTCACAATGGTAATCACAATAACAATTTCTCTGAATAGAAATCCCGGATCTCTGAATCAAAGAACCATAGAACACTGAACAATACTGGCAAAGTGGGTATGTTGAAGTTTAGGGTTCCTGCAAACCTGTAAACCCCTCCCAATCTCACGGGTGTGCTACTCGGGTCAACATCACGGACTCTCAAAGCCAAATAGCAATAATACGTTCACCATTTCCGAGAAATGGCTCATGGCCAAATCAGGGAATCGGTTTGGAATTATGTACTACTCAGGGAGGCCTCAACTGAGTCCAGAAAGACAAGCATCCCTCATAAGTCCCCAGCTTCGAGCACTAAATCGAGAAAAAATAGTACATTCATCCCGAAAGGTACAATACTACCGTCATACGAACAATTTTCTTTAACTGGATTCCTATGAGAGAACCAGGCCATCCTATGCGAGTTCCCAATGGACCCTCGGATGCGAGTGGGTTTGCCAACAAATGTGGTCTGTCACTGTTATCACTGGAGAGGGGTGTTCCCATTAAGGTCCTCGAAGATTGGTCACCAGATGCACATAACTATCAAGGTCGTACCTTGAAGTGGGGTAATCCCCACACAGAATAGTTCCAAGACGGTCGCAATCTGGGTGTGGAGCACATCGCCACTCATCATGGTGAGATACCATGGAAGTACAATGTTTGTCCATGATAATCCTATGGTGCACTCAAGCCGGGTATTTGGCTTATCTCACAGTAACTCCCATCCCACAGAAAAAATGAAAACCAACATAGCCAGACAGTCCAGTATAATATGATGCATGGAAAATAAATACTGAAAGCGGTAAATAAATGTGGTAAAGTAAAGCTGTAAAGTAAAAACTGTGAATAAAAACAGTAAAGCTAAAACTAAAGCACACAACATCAAACAGATAAGCACCCAAAGAAACAAAACCAAACAGGCGCTAGGATTGACTCTACAAGGGAAACCAGAGATTCTGAGTTCGGTCCCCAGCAGAGTCGCCAGCTGTCGCTCCCGGGATTTTCATCCTAGTACAAACGCGAAAGTGGCGCGGAAAAGGTAGAGTCGTCAGCCAAGCATTTTTATCCCGAAGGAACGGGAAAGGTAATGCTGCACAAACCTAAGGAAGAAGGAAAGGACGAGGTCCTGCAAACCAAAGATCTGGGTTCGGGAGTCGGTTACGACCTGGGAAGGTATTAGCACCCCAGACCGTCCGCCGTACCCGACGGGATCCACGCTTGCTTGTTTGTTTCAAAGGGTGAGAAATAACTGATGCTGAACAAATGAACTGCTAACTGGAATGGGAATGGAAATGAGAAAGGAATAAGAAAAGAGAATGGAAAGAAAGAGGGAAATGTAGGGAAAATAAAGAATGTGCTCGAACGGGCCCTACCCCGCTGCCTACGTACATCATGGGGAATATGAGGATCAGAATCGACGTAGTTCGCCTAACTAAGGCAGGAACTATTTGTTTGTGTTTTTTATGCTGAAACTGCGTATGTCTGTGCTCAGGTGTTGTAGGCTCGTCTGGTACGAGTGTGTTTACCGTCTTGCATGCGAGACAAGTCGTCGCAAGTTCGCGTTGTGAGTGAATGAGATGAGAAAAAGAAGTTCCTGCAGGATAGTCGCTTATTGTTTGTTTTTGTCTTTTATGAGAAATATTTTGAATTTGTTTGTGAATATTCTCATACTAAGACCTATCCATCGTGGTAAATACTTACACCTCGCCCCGAAACAGGACGCGTATAAGTACTCCGCAACAAAGTCTCATGGCGTATAAGAACGTTCAATTTTTATTAAGTATTTTTATTATTTTATTTATGAGGTGAGAAAGAAAGACTCAAGTTGCAAAAGGTAAAAGCTAAGGGACTAAGACTCAATCCTAATTTTAGTCATTTATTCAAAAGTGGTCCTAATGGTTTATGTGGTTTTCTAAGCCTAATGAATAAAAGGAACTAGAAACTACTAAAATTCAACTTACTTCCTAAGGAAGTTAAGTTCATTCTAAGAACAATGGGGAAGCCTATACAAGTGAGATATTCAAATAATAAGGCAAAGCATTAAAATTTAAATGAGAAATAAATTCTAAAAATGCATATTAAAGCATAAAACTACAAGCAAGCCTAAACTTCACCTAAACTTATTCATTAGAAATTCTAAGCCTAAGTCTTAAAACTAAGGGAAATTATCTAATATTATCATCCTAAAATCAGTAATTAAACTATACTAAATCATTATAACATCCTAATATTAAACCTAGCTAAGTTAATCCTTAATGGAACATAATATCCTAAGCTAAACTAAATGAATTTATCATGTAAAATGGCCTAAACATTAATACCCTAAAAATAGTAAAATTCCTGGAAAAAAATATGAAATTAATTCTCTAGGGTTCTAAACCTTACTATAGCATTGTGCTAAAAAATATCCCAAAAATTCAGAAGCTAACTATGCCTAAAAGTCACTTACATCTACCTAAGAATTAACCACAATTTTACATGAATTATGCTACCAAATCAGTGGATAAAATGGCCTAAAAATCTACAAAAAAATATCCCAAGTTATATTACCAGTTCTCTAATCATAGAAAAAAGAATGGGCTAAAAATCCTACAGGAAGTGGAAAAAATAAAATGAACAAAATTAAGTGCAACTAAAGAAATTCAATAAAATGCTAATTACATGGAAAATCAAAATTAAATCAAAAAATAAACAAAATTCAGAAAATAAAAAATGTCACAAATTTCTAAAATAAATTATAAGCCTACTGGAATTTTTGTAGAATTTTATGATGAATTTTACTATTTTTTATGGATTTAATTCTAATCATGCTAAACTAAAAAATATAGAGAAAGAAAAATGAGAAAGGGGTGTGAAAAGCAGCTTTTTTCAGTTATTATGGAATATGGGCTCATACATGGGGGTGCAAAAAGTAGAAGGCTAGGCCCAAAATGCAGGAAAAATGGGGTGCATGGTATGGGCACTCAAACAACATAGTTGACTTTATCTGGGACGTACGATTAATGTCTTTCTATTGGTATTCTCATCAAGCGGGCGTACAACCTAGGACCATGATTGCTATGGTATACCACCCACGCATGATTGACCGCACGAAGGGCCAACCGGACGGTGACACGTGTCACCGTCGGTGTGGCTGGGAATCACAAAATCATATCTCTATCTTGGAATTCAAATCGTGGATTGACTGGTGGTTTAAGGATCTTAATTGAGTTTTATGGTTGTTTATTATTCTTAAATTCCATTAACTTTATAACATTCCCTTAATCTTTTCATTACATTAACCTTAATAATTAAAATTATAAAAGATAAGAAAGAAAGAGACAAAAGGGGATAACGAAAACCCAATAAACCCTAGTTCTTCTTCTTCGCCGCCGCACCTTCATCACCTTCAAATCCGCTGTCAACCCTTCCTCTCCTTCACCTTCTCTACGCCGCCGCCGCCGTGAGCCTCCATGTTCTCCATCGACGTCTCCTTCTTCTCTTAACCACATAATACCTCCGATATCTACCATTACAGCACAACCTCACTCCAATCCACATCCTCATCTCGAATTCACGAACAAAAGTCTCAAACCCTCAACAAAAACACAGACCGATACAATCGCAATATTAACACATCTCACAGAAAGCTCGGATGCGTACCTTGTGACTTGAAGCTGCATCGACGACTTCACCGAAGAAGGATGACACTCTCATTGTCTCGACGACACCGCGAGCTTGACGAAGATCAACGAACGAGGATGCGATGGAGTCGCTTTTGCTGCTTCGACGATAACGCGCCTGATGACAATCCCAATTGGTGAAGGAGGATGTGTTGAGGACGAATTTGAATGATGCAGAATTATGTTTAGGTATTTGCTTCGAATTTGCTTCTCATTCTTCATTTTTGTTTCCGATTCGGTTATTGTGATTGATGAATTCTTGAAATTGTAGTTTCAGATTGTTGACGAGAATTCCGTGAATATGATGTGAGAAGAAGGAATTGAAAGAGAATCTGAGGAATGATTGAGATGAGGCTGTGAAGAAGACTTCGTGAAGAAGGAAGATGAATGGAGTGCAGTACTGAGAGAATTGGAGAAGAAGAAGAATCGTGAAGGAGAAGAGGGATTTTCGAGAAGAGAAGGATTGGGAAGAAGAAAAAGGTTATGGATGGAGACCGATTTCCAAAAATGGTGAAGCAAAAGCTTGAAGAAGAGTGGGGAGTATGATTTATAGTGATGAAGATCAAGGATACTTTGGTGATTTCTCAGGTATACACAATTAGAAATTCTGTTATGGTTGTTTAGAGTTAGTTATGATTCAGTTATCAGTTTTGATTTCAGTTAGAACCATTGTAACTAACTTTGCTTATTGGACCTTGCAGGATTCTTTTTTGTGATATGTAGGTGAGTATTAGGAGTGGGTGGCGATTATGGAGTTGGTGATATGGAGTGAGGATAGAGAAATTATTGGTTCGGTTCCGTTTCGGTTGAGGATGGTGAAGGATTGAAAGCAAGAGATTGATGAAGGATGTTAAAGGTTTGTTGATGATTCAGCAGATGTTTGTTGGATTTTCACGTTGGTGATGAAGATGGATTCAGGTACCATGAAGAGTATTACACAGATCTCAGTTTTTCTTGGTGGTGATGAAATCTAGCGATTCAAGCTCTGATGCAGGTTGTTGAAAATTTTCTGGCAGTTTTGTTCTTCTTTATTTCAATAACACAGTCCGATCGATTCAGAATCATTTATTTTTCATAAGCAACTCTTTGTCCTGAATCGCTCTCTGTTGAATTTGTGTTGTTGTTGATGTATTGTCGTTGATTTATTCTCGGAAATCTTGTTGATTTATGAAATTGTGAATTCTCACGTTGAACTGTTTTGCAATTGTGTATTGCGATCCGCTGAATTTGTTCTTGTTTCATGTAGGATTTTTTTGCTGAAGAATTAATGAAGACGATGGATTGAAGAAGAAGAGCGTTGAAGGATGATAATTGATGTTGGAGTTGAGGAAGTTTCAGAAGGTTCCCGAGAGTTTGTTAGAGGTTCCAGGAGATAATTAGAGAATGATGAAGATTATGGAATTGGAGATGATGAAGGCTGAAAACTGAGAGAGTGCAGAAGATTGAGAGGATTCTGCCGATGATGATAATGAGTGTAGAAGAGGGACTTGAAGAACTTCTGTTATTGTTTTTTGTAACTGATTTTTCCTCTTTTGGTCCTTTGTAACTAACTTTTTCCTCACTGAAAAATCAGTTTTGTTATCCTATTATCATGTCTGAATCCTTCTGAATTTTTTTGTTTGAGTTTTTTTGTTGTGAATTCTGTTGCAAGTTCTCTATTAATTTATCATATGTAGAATTTTGTTCCCCCCTTATTTTTATCCGTGAAATTCCTTTTTTCGCTTATTTTGGGTTTTGCTTAAAAACAAGAACTAGCATAAATTAGCTTTGTTATGAATTGTTCATGAAAATGGATTGTGTGATTAGGGAGGTAATATGGTTTATGATGACTTTTAATGATTGACTTTTCAAGAACAATAACTAAACTTGA
Organism: Lathyrus aphaca; assembly: GCA_963966055.1. Taxonomy (NCBI): domain Eukaryota; kingdom Viridiplantae; phylum Streptophyta; class Magnoliopsida; order Fabales; family Fabaceae; genus Lathyrus; species Lathyrus aphaca. The sequence goes on along the minus strand of OZ014522.1, from coordinate 133,087,909 downwards.
TCATGGATAGAGATTAAAAGAAATGGTCATTTGGATATTTGGATATAACGTAACCTATGGTTAAATGGAATAGGACATAAAACTTATTATGTTTGAAAAAGGTTATTGGATTTGGCTAAAGTGGACGAGAATTTAGACAATTGGGCCAACAAAGCGAAGTATGTTGAAACAGGTGATATTTACATGAGAACGATCATTAGTTAGAAAAAGAAAGAAAGAATTATATCTCGAATTCCAAGTAATGAAACCTGAATAAATCTTTCGGTCTACATGCTTAAAACTTAAGAAAATTTTGATCCCTTTGAGTAACTCGCATATCCTAAACTCGTGCCTTGAACTCGAGCCATTAAGTAGCCGCTTGAATGAATAATTCATCACTGAATCCAAAACCCCTTGCACCTTGCATAACATCTCAAATGCCAATAATCTCCGAAATCGGACATGATGAAGACCCTATGAATTTTGTACGGTGATGATTGGATCGATCCCACAAAAAAAGTCATATTTGAAACCAAATTAGATCAATCCTTGAGAAATAAGGCAAATCATTAATCAGTTTTGAGTTGAATCCGCGGATCATACTAAAACTGAATCCCCATAAATCTCTGAACTAATCCTTGAAAGTAGATTACCATGACTTAATCTATGAACCACAATACCTTACACATAACACTAATTGAGAGGCGAATTAGATCCTGATGATTATTGTCTATGACTGAATATAGAACAAGCCCTAACGAGTCTTGGCAAAGGAGAGTCTTGTATCTGGATGGGCATTGATAGAAAGATGCTCATGATGTCGCTAGCTCATACCTTTGTCTTATTTCGAGTGTAATAGCCAGATAAATCACCTCAGAATAGAAGATTCAAATCACAAAGAAATGTGTCGATCACATGCCATAGGAAGCAATGAAATGCATGATTATGATGTTACGACCTAATGGAAAAATGCATATGAATATGAAACATAAGCCCGTTAAGGTAATAAAGAATGAGGGTAAATTTTGAGGTATTACAGATACTAATTTATCATGAAATATCTAGAAAGAACTAAAAGGATGTAGAAACATTCACCACCATTGAGAGGTTGGTGACTTGAGCCTATAAATAGGAAATATGTACTTTGTAATGGATCATCCAAGAAATCAATGGCATACCCTTCTTTCTAAACAATTCTCTAAAACTATCTCTTATCAACTATCAACTAATCAACTACCAACAATATCAGTAAGAAAAGCAGCACATGGTTTGCAAAAAACTAGGGAAATCGCTATGTTGATTGCAATCAAGGCCGTGAGTATCCGTGTGTCTGAAAAATTGATGATCATTTATGAAGGTTTAAAAAGATTTTAAATTTTTCTTCGCGATAGATGATTATTACTTATATAAAACGTGCACCAACTGCTAAAACGTTTAAGGAGACTGTGTCTAAAAATATTTTAAATTGTGCTTCTATTCCTTTTTAATAAAATACTGATTATTATGTGTGTTTTAGTGATTCTGCGTGGGCCTTGCCCTCTTTCTTATTTGTACCCTACTATGTTTCGGCCCATCCGCATATAACTATGTCATGTTCATTAAAAAAAATTGCTGATACACCCCTGCTTGTTTCCTTGTTTCATTTTATTTTCAATTAGTTGTTTGTTTCGTTTTCATTTTTAAAAATAGTTTAATGCATCTAAAAATTATTTAAAAAAAATCATGTTGCATCCTCATACAATAAATTAATTTTTCATCATTTTGTTTTGCATTTTTGCATTATTTTAATATTTTGTTTTGAATATTTTCCTCAATTAATTCCATATGCATTCTCATTTGAACACTTGAATTTTCATGAATTATTTCTCATTCATAAAACATGATATGAACCTCATTCTTTTTGCACTGCATCTATAATATTTTAAAGCATTCCAAACTATTTTTGTAAGATTTTTAAAGTCCATTTTGCATAGCATTTGCATTGGTTCTTTGTGTGTGGTCCTTAGAAACCCTAGGTGAACTAACTTGCTTATTTGACCTAGCCTTTTTGTGATTCTTTAATCCATCTTTAGTTTGTGAATTTTGTGTCATCCTTGATCATTTTTTGACTTCATTTCATTATATGAACTTCTGGATGCATCATTTGTTTGTGCTTTGCTTACTTGCATTAGGAGGCCCCTGTGCCATCATGTTAAGATCTAATTAAGCATCTTTACATCATTTTAAGCATCCTTAGGGATTGTAGGAAGCATGTTCTGTAACACCCAAAACACCCCACGTAAATATTAATAAAATCATAGTAAGATTTTCAAGTTTTATTTGAGTGTCACAATCAACTTCATAACCAGCTCACTGATACGTTTTCAAAACATTTGTTCATTATGCAGCGGAAATAAAATTTTAAAATAATATGACTTAACTTCAATTACAAAATTGTTTTTCAAAAGAAATAATAAATAATAGCAACTTCGACTCGACACACAAAGCGACGTATCAGAGCCACCACCCTAAAGACGAGAAGTACTCCGACTTCACTAACCACCACTCGACTTATCCTGCTCACCTGCATGTTACCAACGGGGGGTAACATTCAAACATAAGGGGTGAGATACTTACATCATAAAGATAATATAATAAAAATTAAGCAAGTATCCTAAAATACACCATTTCTCAACAAATATTATTCAACAACAACTTATACAACAACTACACATACTCACACATCATATATAACAACTACAACAGTCATGCAATGAGACTCGACTCGACTCTATGCATGCGGTACCATAATCCGATCTTTATTTCAAGATCCAGTTCCCGTCGGAACTCTCGACCCCTCTTTCGTGGTCCAATATGATCCTTATTTCATGATCACACCCTCAACCCCTATTGCATGGCCACGTACGATCCTTTTTTCTTGACCGCACCAATATCACAACAACGACATACTTCACCTTGGTATGTTACACAACTATGCGACATGTCATGTAACACCAATGACATACATGCAGACTCATTACCACTACATCATACAACATCAACAACAACAGTCACATATCGTAACATTTATCAATCACTACTAATCATCATCAACACAATTATTATGAATTTCATAACTTATAATCATATAATTAAGTTCATATCACAACAACGCAACATAGCATATACAACATATCACATACTCATATCCCATCATTTAGATGTATGAAACATACCAACACAAAACTACTCAATAATTCAACAACATTAACATCCACAAACACACATATTACGTTTAGCTCAATTACACTAATTATCCCTACAATTAGGTGTATAATTCTCTTCTCGCTACTTCTAGCTGCCCCCCATCACTTCCTAAGCATTACTAAAGAATAAGAGTAATTTTCTGTAATTTTTGGAATTTAAAATCAGCATTTTCTGCTCCAGGTCTCGCTCAGCGAGGGGGCTTGCTCGCTAAGAGAATGGCCTACTGACTCTTGCTCGCTGAGCGAGCTCCAGCTCGGTGAGCAATCTCTGCAATTTTGCAAATCGGAGCTCTTCTCTCAGCACTCAACCTGCTACAAACTTTTCATGTATCCAGCACCAAAACAATCAGAAAACATAACATTACTCAAATTCATCATTTAATCCATACAATTAACATCTAACAACAATCAACAACACATAACTCAACCTAATCCCTCCTCAATCCATCACAATCTCAATCCCTAATTCTCAACATACCCAATTCACATTATAAAACCTTTAAGATGGAAGAATCCCACCCTTACCTTTTATTTCGTTGAGGAATTCTTCTCCTTTGCGAACTCTTCTTCCCGATTAAGCCTTTTCCTATTCTTCTCCTCTTCACACCTTTCACGGTCGTTCTTTCTCTTTTTCCAAATACGATTATTATTTTCCATTTTTCTTATTTCCAACATAACCCTTAAGACCTAACTTATGATTTTCCCTTTTTACCCTTAATACTTTCACCAATTGACCACCTTGTCCTTATCTCCTATTTATTCCATTTATTTTATTTAACCTCTAATAATACCATTATCAACCAAAAATATAATTTAATATCACAATTATTTCCGATAATATATATTATTCTTCATGCATCACAATGCAACATTTCAATAAAATATGTAAATAAATTCGGGGTGTTACATGTTCTCACTTGTTGACTTGCATTGATGAATGTTTTCCAAGCATGAATCATATGAACCCTAAATGACCTAATTTCATCTCATCTCTTCATATAAATTACTAATATGCCATTCATTTACAAATGTGAATACTTGTGCATCTTAATATGTTGATACACCACTGAATTTGGTTCATATTCATCTCATATCATGCTTGTATGCATGTCTTATCTCATTAAGTAACATTGTTTCATGAGCATATACTTGCATCCCCATCTCATTTCATCCTCATTTCATCTCATATGCTTGCATACCATGACATATGACTTGTATGACATTTCATTGACATAATGTGGCATTCTTAAAGGTGTTTAGCTTCTGACTTTGTTCTTAGTTGTTGCATTTTGACTTGTTTTCCTTACTTGATCACCTCATTTTATTTCATTCCTTCTTTGGTGCATTGTAGTTTGTTTATGGAACTTGTCCCACTTATTTTTGCTTGAGTTTTGATGACTAACTTTAGGGGTCATATAGGACTTGTAGGTTCTGACTTGTTTGAGTTTTAGGACTTAGAGCTCTGTTCTTTCACGTCTTATGCTTGTTTGAGTTTTATTTGCACTTATGTGAATATTTCTAACTTTGTAGGGGCATTGGTAAGTTTGAGAGGTGTGGGTGTTGCTTCCACATCTCAACTTCTTCTTTATCCTCTTTTAAACTTTCATACTTGTGTTTGCGATGTGCTTATGCCATCCTTACTTAATTCTCCGTCATTCCCTTTAGGATCAACTTATCTTCTCTTAATAAGTAAGTTGAATCATATTCTTCTTTCTTATTCTTCTTCTTCTTCTTTATTCTTTCCTTCTTATTCATTAGGATAGAGCTCAAACCTCACTAACTTAGGTATCCCATGCATGATAACTCTTAGGATTATTAGTCCCCCTTTAGACTTTTGCCTTTGGTTCTCTTTGCTCTCTTTCTCTTCTCATCTCAAAACAACACTTCAAGTTACCTAATAAATGGAAAGTCTTCTCATGTGCCAATGGACTTTGCCATGAGGTACTTGCACATATCCCATATGGGGGAGAGGTGTAGGGTATCTATCATGATGAATAAGTCTTAGCATGAGGATGTCTTACAAACAAAAAGCTAAAAAACACTTCTTAACTAAAAACCACAAAAACACTTAATAAAGTTCAATAGGCTAGTGTGCTTGAGTCTTCATCTTTGGGACTAGATTTGGAGATATCCTCTTATCCATTCCATTTTGGGATGATTTAAGAAGTACACATCCCATTGAGAGAGACTCAGATACACTCACCTATGCAAATCTCAGAAAAGCTTCTACAAGACACTGAACAAAGAATAATCGTCTTTCCTTCGGGAATTCTTCTATCATCTCACTCACTCTCAACATAAGAACTTGCTCTTACTTGTCTTTTTGAAAGACGGTAACGCACTCGTGCCAGACGAGCCTACAACACCTGAGCATAGACATAAATAGTTCAAATCTAAAAAACACAAAAGTTTTCCTCCCTAGTTAGGGGAACTGCGTCGACTCTGATTCTTTTTTTCCCGATGAGATACATAGGCAGTGAGGTAGGGCCTATTCGAGCACTCGTTTATTTTCCCTACATTTTCCCCCTTATCTTTTTTCTTTTCTTCTTTTCCAGCTCCAGTCTCAGTTTTTGCAGCAGCTTCATTTTTACCCCTTTGAAACAGTTCTAGCAAGCGTGGATCCCGTCGGGTACGGCGGACAATCTGGGGTACTAATACCTTTCCAGTTTGTAACCGACTCCCGAACCCAGTCTCTTTGGTTCACAAGACCTTTATATTTCCTTCTCTTCAGTTTGTGCAACATTACCTTTTTCCATTCATTCGGGGTAAAAATGTCTGGCTGGAGAGTCTACCTTCTCCCTGCAACTTTCGTGTTTGTACAGGATGTAAATCCAGGGAGCGACACTAATGTCATACAAATAAATCCTGATACGTTGCTGAGGAAGATGAAGAATTTGTTCCCGTCTCGTTTTGGAATATTGTACTTGGGATCCTTCGTTTTCTGTTTGTCATACTTCTTATTAAAGGATTAAGTTTCTGAGTACTATGATTGGGGATAAAAGAGACGGACATTCCCTTGGGAGACTTATCCGGTCAAGTATCAAAACTTCGAAGGATATCATGCTTGAGAAAAATCTGCTTGAGGATCTCGTAGAGTCAGAAGTACGAGAGGCTATTTGGAGTATTTCGTTAGAATATATTTGTAAAGATTACTCTATAGGGATGAACCTGCGAAGATTCGTTGGACTCCTACCTCCGATCGTCCTTAGTAAATGTTATTATTGTGTTTTATGCATTTATGGTAAACATCAATCATATTCAAAAGTATATATACATTCAAACATAATCAACAGACGTTTTCGTTTAAGTAAAAAGGGAAAAGTAAACCTGAATTCGAAAATAGAATTGTATTTATTTAGAAAGTGGCCTATAAACAGGCAAGTTTGAACAAGGAGACGGAGATCCTAGTAAGAGGAATTTATCGTAGAAATTCTAAAAGAGTACAAAAAAAAGGAAAAATAGCTATGTATAAGTGATCCCATTAAGTTTCAACTCTGCTATTGCCATTATCTTCAAGTATCTCATCTTTTGCTGTCGGAATAGAAACGATTGAACTGATCTGAACCTGTTTGAACTTGATATAGGTAGTACAACCAGTTGAGGTTACATGGGTGATCAAACGAGACATAGTCGTACGCTTTAATCCCTAACTTTTGCCTGGACTGCCCTTTTAGGTTTTCAGTCCACAAGGATACCCTTTTTTGCCCAAGCCGCCTTTTCAGGTTTTCGACTTGTCGGGTGTACATTTATATATATATATATATATATATATATATATATCCCTAACCTTTGCCCGAACCCTTTTGGTTTGCCGGGATGCCCTTATTTTTGCCTAGGCCAGTCAACCTAGTGGGTCTCTTTTTATGCGTAGTATTTTTTGACTATGTCTGTGTTTACAGGTTGCGGGAAATCTTCACCATCCATAGTAGTAAGCATCATAGCGCCTCCGGAAAATACCTTTTTGACTACAAATGTCCCTTCATAGGTAGGAGTCTATTTTCCCCTAGGATCACCCTGTGGTAATATGATACACTTGATTACCAAGTCTCCAGCCTGATATACTTGTTGCTTGACCTTCTTATTAAAGGCTTTAATCATACGCTTCTGATATATCTGACCATGACAAACAGCCGTAAGCCTCTTTTCATCAACCAAGTTTATCTGGTCGAGTCGAGTCTGAATCCATTCATCTTCATCTAAGTCTGGATCCTTCATAATTCTCAAGGAAGGGATCTGAACTTCAATAGGTAAAACTGCTTCCATACCATAGACAAGAGAGAATGGGGTTGCCCCGGTTGAAATACGTATTGTGGTACGATAACCATGAAGAGAAAATGGTAACATCTCATGCCAATGTTTATATGTAACTGTCATCTTCTGCAAGATCTTCTTAATATTCTTGTTGGCGGCTTCCACTGCACCATTCATCTTTAGTCGATATGTAGAAGAATTGTGATGCTTAATCTTGAACTACGTGCAGAGGTCAGTAATCATAGTATTTTTCAGATTAGTACCATTGTCAGTGATAATCCTTTCGAGGGTGCCATACCTACATATAAGATTATTTTTTATGAACCGAGCCATAACATTCTTGGTAACAGAAGCAAACGAGGCTGCCTCTACCCACTTCGTAAAGTAATCAACTGCAACAAGAATGAAATGATGTCCATTGGAAGTGGTAGGTTTGATTTCACCAATCATATTAATGCCCCCCATGGCAAAAGGCCAAGGAGCAGTCCGAACATTCAATGAAACTGGAGGTACATGTACTTTATCAGCATAGATCTGGCACTTATGACAAGTCTTGGAGTGTTGATAGCAATCAGCTTCCATGGTAGACCAATAGTAACCTGCTCTCAAAATATTCTTAGCCATTGTATGCCCACTAGAATGAGTACCAAATATCCCATCATGCATGTCTTCCATAATCTCTTTTTCTTCCTTCTTATCCACACAACGAAGCAAAGTTGAATCATGATTGCGCTTGTACATAATTCCATTATGCAGGAAAGGCTTGGCAGAAAATCTCCTAAGAAACTTCTTGTCATTGATAGATGTCCCTTTTGGATATTCCTGAGCTTTGAGATATCTTTTCACTTCATGGAACCAAGGTTTCTCTTCCACCCCCTCAGTACTAACCTCATAACAGTATACTGGCTCATCTAATCGATCAATAATAATTCTGGGAGCTTCATCATCCCAAATGATTTCAAACATAGATGACATAGTGGCTAATGCATCTGTCAATTGATTCTCTTCTCGTGGAATATATCCAAAAGTAATATCTTCTCGTGCATCTGCCAATTGACATAGTGGATGTTTTATGTCCCATTCACCTTTAACCTGACTAACTACCAGGGTTGAATCCCCGTACACGTTCAAGAATTGGATCTTCCTCTTAATGGAATCCTTGATGCCCATAATACATGCTTCATATTCAGCCATATTGTTGGTACAGTCGAAACAAAGTCTAGTAGTACACGATGTATAAAAACCCTTGGGAGAGATAATCACAACATCAACACCATTAGCAAGCACATTAGAAGCTCCGTTAAAAACCATAGTCCATCGGGATCCTTGTTTAGGTCCTTCATATTGTCTAGGTTCTTTAGTAACAAGCATAATATCTTCATCCGGGAACTCAAAATTCATAGACTGATAGTCATCCATTGCTTGATGAGCCAAATGATCAGCCACCATGCTTCCTTTGATTGCCTTCTGAGTAGTATAATGTGTGTCATATTCCGTCAAAATCATTTTCCATCTTGCTATTCGTTCGGAGAGAGCAAGTTTTTCAAATATGTACTAGATAGGATCCATCTTTGAAATCAACAAAATGGTATGAGTCAACATATACTGTCTTAGTCGGCGAGAAGCCCAAGCCAAAGCGCATCAAGTTTTCTCGAGCAGTGAGTATCTTGTTTCATAGTCGGTAAACTTTTTTCTAAGGTAGTATATTTCTTGCTCTTTTTCGATCAGAATCGTCATGTTTCCCCAACACACACCCTATTGAATTATCTAATATTGTCAGGTACATAATCAAGGGTCTTCCTTCAACTGGTGGCATCAATATTGGAGGTTCCTGGAAGTATTTCTTGATCTCATCAAAAGATACCTGGCATTCGTTGTTCCATTCCATTACTTGATCTTTCTTCAACAACTTGAAGATTGGCTCACAAGTAGCGGTTAATTGGAAAATAAATCTTGCAATGTAATTCAGGCGTCCCAAGAAACCTCTGACTTCTTTCTCAATATAGGGAGTGGGCATATCTTGTATAGCTTTTACCTTTAAAGGGTCAACTTCAATACCTTTACCACTGACAACAAAACCCAATAGTTTACCAAATGTAACTCCAAAGGTGCACTTGTTTGGATTCAATATCAGCTTGTACTTCTTCAACCTCTCAATCAACTTGTGCAGATGATCAAGATGTTCTTCTTCAGTCTAAGATCTGGCTATAATATCATCAACATATACCTCTATCTCATGGTGAATCATATCATGGAACAAAGATACCATAGCACGCTGATATGGTTCCCTAGTGTTCTTCAAACCAAATGGAATTACCTTATAACAGAAGGTGCCCCACTGTGTGACAAACGTAGTCTTCTCCATATCTTCAGGTGCCATCTTAATCTGATTATAACCAGAGAAACCATCCGTAAAAGAGAATAACTTATGTTGAGCAGTGTTGTCTACCAGAACATCAATATGTGGAAGCGGAAAATCATCTTTGGGGTTGGCCTTGTTCAGATCCCTGTAATCTACACACATACGTACTTTACCATCTTTCTTAGGCACCGTCGCCACATTTGCAACCCATTGAGGATAAGAAGTGACAACTATGAACCCTGCATCAAATTGTTACATCATTTCTGCTTTAATCTTTTCTGACATTTCAGGACGCATACGAAGAACTTTCTGCTTTATTAGACGACATCCTTCCTTCATTGGTAGACGGTGAACCACAATATCAGTATCAAGTCCCGGCATATCCTCATATGACCAAGCAAATATCTCCACATATTCATGTAACATATGAATCAATTTGTTCTTAACATTGTCTTCTAATTCAGCTCCTATCTTGACCTCTTTCCTGTCTTTCTCAGTTCCCAGATTCACAACTTCAATTGGTTCTTCATTCGGAAGTATAACTTTCTCTTCTTGCTGTAGCAACCTAGCAAGCTCTACAGGCACTTCACAATCTTCCTCATTTCCATCCTCAGCTTGATAGATCGGATTCTCAAAGTTATAATTGGCAATAGCAGAACTGTTATCAACAGGATCCAGAGTGGATGAGGATCTGCATTTTAGTGACGTAGGTGTGTGTAAGAACACATAGATTTTGATAAAGGAAAAATAAAAGAAAGACAAAGAGCGCAATATTTATGAAAGCAAAAACGTCCATTGATTTTATTGAATGAAAATATGCAAATGAAATGGCATCCCTAACAAGCATACCATTGTGCCCCGGGCAAGGCACAAGGCTCGAAAGTTTTTAATTGTTCAAAATTACAAACAAGAAAAACAGTAATAGCATTTACTCCTGACTAAAGGAGATAGGAATAACATCTCCATATTTCCAATTATTGAGCCCACTGCCAATGGTAGGAAAGATCCAGCTATCCAAGTTGTAGTCTTCATCAGAATCCTCCACATCATTGACTTGATCCTTCTGAAATCCCTTGTTGGTGATATGAATAGCACGAGCACGACGAACAGCCTTCTGAGATTCTACAGTAAAACCCAAACCAAACTTGTCAGACTTGTAAGGAATGTAAGGAAGCTGACCCTAAATAGTACAACCACATTCTTCAACTACAGCTCTAGCATCCTTTAGAGAGGCCATTGTAGGAGGCAATCTAGTAGCAGCAGGAACTAGTTTAGCAGCAGGGATAGACTCAACAGCAGGAACAATCTGAGGAACCATTTCAAAGGTTTGGCCAGGAGTCTCAACAAATTCACCCTCCATATCAACATACTTGAAAATGTTTACATGACTGACCATATACTCTTCTTCACCATAAACAGTGACGATTTTGCTTTTCACTGGATATTTTAGCTTCTGGTGTAAAGTGGAAGTCACGGCACCTGCACCATTGTATCCAGGGACGCCCAAGCAGGAAAGAATAGGATGGACGGATATCCATCACATAGAAGGTAGAATCAAATACTTGAGAACCCACTTTGATTGGGAGATCAACTTCTCCATGAACCATTCTTCTTGAACCATCAAAGGCTTTCACCACCACATTACTGGGTCTTAGCACAATATCTTCAAAGTTGAGTTTGTCCAGAACATCCTTCGATAACACATTTAATGAAGAAGCATTATCCACCAGAACATGAGATAAAGTAGTTTCCCTACACTCAATGGAGATATGTAGAGATTTGTTGAGATTTCTTTTGGTAGGAGTTAGATCAGCATCAGAAAAGCCTAAGCCATTATCAGTTGTCAAGTTAGCAACACAATTTTCGAACTGGTCCACAGATATTTCATGTGGTACATGAGCAGGCTTCAGGAATTTTACTAAAGCCTTAGCATGGGCTTCGAAACACAACAACAGAGACAACATGGAGATCTTGGAGGGGGTATGCCCCAATTGTTCAACAATATTATAATCACTCTTGCGGATGATCTTTATTACTTCATCCATCTGTTTAGAGAGATCTTCAGTAACTGGTGTTTCAGCCTGAACAGGCTTGTCGTACCTCAAAAAAATACGATCTTAAAACAACAGAGTCGCCACCTAATTCTATTTATTCTACGAGAGAAAAGGGAGATATAGATACAACCTAATAAAGGATAAGAAATGGTTTACGAAACCAAATTCTAAGTTTGGGAGTCGGTTACGCAAGGGGAAGGTATTAGCACCCCTCACGTCCGTTGTACTCAACGGGAACCTCTTAGCTAACTATGCGATTAAATGTTTGATTAATGTCTTTGTCTTATAAATGGTTATTAATATGTTTGTTGTAAGGAAATTAAAGTTTTAAATTATTATTATTAAGACATAGAAAAGATTAAAGTTTTTATTAGGGTGCTCGCGAAAGATTAAAATCCCTGTGCCTACGTAATCCCTTGTGCAATGGGAAAGTCAAAGCTTCGTAGTTCGTGCTACTAAGGTTTGTGTTTTTTAATTGAATGATTATTTGAAAACGCTTTCTAATCTGCTAAGCATTGGCTTTTACTCGCGGTGGAGGTTGAAGCGCTAGCTTGTTTATGAGATAAAAAGATTTAAACAATGTTCGTTTAAAGAAAAGGTGTTTAACCTTGTTAAGTGTTTTAAACGAAAGACGAATGGACCACAACTCGAGGGCTAGCCTCAAGAGTGATTGCATTCAAGGACCCGTGATGAACTCTAGAGTTCAGTTATTCGTCGATTAATTGTAAAGTGATTTGTGTATGTTTGTAAGTTTTAAGTTGTGTTCTTATTGTGAAAGGGCGAATGAATTACAAATCGAGGGCTAGCCCAGTAATTCGATTCAAAAACCCGAGGAATGCTAGATTCTTGAGTTTAGTTCTTTCACGATTTTAATTAGAGATTTACATTTTGAAAATGAAAGAGTGAATGAGTTACAAATCGAGGGCTAGCCCCAACAGTAATTCAATTCAAAAACCTGAGGAATGCTAGATTCCTGAGTTTAGTTCTTACGTTTAGTTAATCATGTATTAAGACGTTTTGCGATTATTTTGGACGAATTAGGGGTTAATGTTTTAGAACGAAGGAGTAAATGAATCACAACTCGAAGGCTAGCCTTAAGAGTGGTTCGTTAAAGAACCCGCGGAATGCTAGATTCCGAAGTTCAGTTCCTCGTCCAATGATTAAGACGCATACAGATCGTGCGGATGGCTGTAAACACCCCAAATTTTCCCTCACCCATTCACACCATGGCTTGTGATCTCTTCATATGCATAAACTTAATCATAACATCTCATACCACTTTTTTTGATTCACTGCATAAATTCAAAGTCATCTGCACCTAGGGTTTGTGATCTGAGCAATCCAAGAGCTTCTTGAGCCACTCCAAAGGTCATCAATCACTTCAAAGAGGTCCATGTGTGTTCAAGTATCACATTATATCCTCTCAAAGTCAAGAATGCCAAAGAATCACAAGAACTGGGATTGGTATGGAAGCAGAGCCAGGCTTGACTGCACAGTTGACCTGAAATTAGGGTTTTGGTTTAAAAGGCCATAACTCCAAATTTTTTGGTCATTATTGTTTCTATTGGTCTCTATATGGTATAGGGAGTATGCATATCAATTTTCATGAAGAAATTCCATGGGGAAGTCATCTGATCAAGGGTTGACTTTCTGGGCAAGTCAGGGTAAAATCAGGGCATCTGAGGCCCCCAATGACCCAACCAAAGGGTGTTCTTCATCATTTTGATTGTATATGATCTTTATTTGATCATGTAAGATGTTATAAGTTCACAAAATTGAAGAATTTCAAGTCTTTTGCAAAGTTGACTTTTTGGGCAAGTTTTGACTTTCAATGAAAATGCCATTTTAGGCAACTTTTTCAACCTTTACTTTTTGATTCAAAAAAGCTTCAAATGGAAACACTTTGGTCATGAAAGTTGTAGAATAGATCTTTCCCTTTTCAAAAAGTACAAGAACATGACCTAATTCATTTTGGATCAAAAGTTATGGCTTGTCAAAGTTGGCAAAAATCACAAAATTTCAAAGTTTCTACCAAAGAGGTATTTTGCAAAATGACTTGATCAAGTGTTCTAAAGCTATCAAATGCACTTATAATCCACACAACATGATCATGTGACATCTAAAGTTCAGAATGGACCAAAGAATTACACATTGTTATGGTTTATGGAACAAGATTTTTCATAAGAGGCAAAAGTGAACCAAGTTGCAAAACTCATCATAGCTTCTCATCCACTTGCTGGCTAGCTTGCTGAACCATCCTAGGCCTTTCCCCACATCATGCTGCGCAGGACACACTCCTTGTACTTGGCTAGAAGTAGCCCATACTTCTCTTACACCAACTTTGACATTTGAGCAAAAAGACCCATACCAATCAATAAAGCACACATCACTTCTTCTGACCAATCACAGTTATCTATACAAACCAAAAGCAAGCCAAAGAAACAGGAGAGCAAGCCTGAAACACTCCATAGGACAGCATTCTCATTTTCACCTTCATTTGCAAGAGCCTTCGAAACTGCTTGCACAAGTCACAAACACACAAACTAACTTCATAGATCAACTCAACACACCTTCCTGGTCACAAAGCACCCATCATCCTTGCCTTAAACTGCCAGAATCACAAATACGATTCTCACCTCACCTTGAGCAGAACCTCTGCCAGCTTCCAAACCAGCCATCACAAACTCTTTCTAAGCATCAAGACTTCATCAGGGGCCTAAAAGGAGTGGATTGCACGAAGAGAGAGGGTCAGAAAGTTGCAAACTGAGAAAGCTCAAAGCTCAGGTATACCAAGAACTTTTTTTCCAGAAATGAGTTTTTAAGTTTCTAATTTGTTCTTCATGCTTTGTTGATCACTCTGATGTTCTTAGATTTGAAAATGGTTGAGAAATAAGCATTTAATCTTGCTCTGAAACTTTTATGACCTAAAAATGTTTGCTTTCGATTCATACGATTAATGAAAGAGAAATGAGATTTGAGTGAGGGTTTTGATTCAGTGAGGTGTGGGAATGATTTCTGGGTTGTTAGTTTTTATTTTTGTGAAGTTTTGAGGGTTTTAGGGATTTTCAGGTGGGAGTCCCACCGGAGAAGATGACCGGAGGTCTTCTCCGGCCACCTGAAAATAATTAGGGCTAATCCCTGTAATTAATTGTAGTTTGAATGCTGAGCGTTGGATGAGTTGACTTAGTCCATTCCCGCGCGTACTCAATGGCCTGGATTGCTTCACTTAACCCTAATCCACGTCATTATCATTTTTAATTCAGTTTAATTAATTAAAATAGGATTTAACTCAGTTTGAATGTAGGCCCTAGGATCACGCGCGAAGTCTTTCCCTCCTTCCCCAGTTTGAACCTCAGCCTCAGGATGCGCATACTTTTCATTTTCTTTAATTTTAATTCATTTGTTTTTCATTTAATTTGTACATTTATTTTAAAATAGCAAAAATTATTCAAAAATTCTGAAAATTTTTATACACACTTTTATTAATTTTCAGAAACCAAAAACATTTTTATTTTTATTTTTTGCATTAAAAAATATCATTAAATCATTTAAAAGTTTATTTTTAATTAATTAATGAGAATTAATTAATTAAAAATACTTTTAGGTATTTAAAAATCACCAAAAAATTCATGAAACATTTAAAACCATTTAGAAACATTGTCCAACCCTCAAACCAAATTTCTTTTTTGATCTTGATGCATTTTGATAATTTTCCATGGAATTAATTCATTTTCAAAGCATTATTTTGATCCAAACTTCAAAAAATCATTTCTGCCTAACCATTAAGGGTTGGACTTTGATTCTTTTTGCATTGCATTTTGTTTAGCATGTAGTTTGTGAGATTAAATTGGCTTGATTTGATCTTTCATTTTCCATTTGTTTGGCATTTTTCTTGTTAAGGTACCTTAAAACCCTAGAAAACTTAGGAAATTCATAACTTTTATTAGGTTAAGAGTTGGAACCTCTCCTTTGGGCAGTGAGTTAGTATAGGTTTAGGTTTCCTTTGAATGCATTTTCAAATTTTTATCTTGATGTTTGCTTCTGATTTTGGTTTTTGTTTGATGCATTGATCATAAACCCTAATTTGGGCTTCCTTTTGCATCCATCTTGCATTTGCATTCATACCTTGACTTGCCATAGCATTTTGTGTATCCATTTGATTCATTTGACATCTTAAGACATATTAGAAGCATGTTTGATCATTGCATCTTGCATTTGCCATGTTGTATGCCATTTGCACTTCATAACTTTTCATATAGATTCATGGTTCTTAATTTACTTCATTTGCATCCATTTGTTCATGTGATCATTCTCAAGCCATGTTTCATGTTTGCATCATCTCATAACATCATTATCATATTATATATGCTTCTGGTTTTGATTTGCATCATGCCATTCCATCTCATTTTGCATTGCATTGCATTTCTTTCACTAACTTTTCAGGTGGTAAGCAACTTTGAGAAGTGAATTTGCCTTCACTTCTCACATTTTCTCCTCATCTCTTTTATGCATCCATGCTGCATTTTTGTTATGTATTTGAGATTGAGCTTGCTCATTCTTCTTCATCTTACTTTCTTTCCCCAAGTGACTTGACTTCTTGAATGAAGCAAGTTACTTTGCTTTCTCATTGCTCCATTCATCTGCTTCCTGGTGGTTCCATTGAAGATGTCTCTTGCAAACCTCACAAACCTTAGGAACAACCAAGTATGACAATGATTAGGGTTTTTATTAGTCCCCCATTTAGTTTTTACCTTTGTGTCTCATTGAGTCTTCACTTTCCACCTCATAATCAGGGACTAAACCCTAAAGGCTTTAAGGCTTTGTGATTAAGCTTATGCCTGCATCCTTCTATTAGGATGGAGTGTATAACTTTAATCCTAAGTGTTAAACCCTTAATGTGTTTAAATCTCTTAATCAATTCACTTAATAATCATCAAGACATCAAGCTTGTAACTTGGGCCTTGCATTGGGGTTCTAATTCTTCCTTAATTGGTCAAGAAGGACTAACCCTAGTGTTAATGGACAAGTCCCCCTCAAGTTGTCTTACAAACCCTAAAAATCACTTCATCATCATATCATTAAATAAAATCCACTTAATCAAAGGCTTGTTATGTCATGAGTTTAATCCCTAATAATGGATTAAGTTGAGGAGCTTTCCTCAGCTTAAACATTCTCATCTATTATCCTTCTATTAGGATGGTGTAATTAGTCTGTTTAATCCCTGATTATGGCTTAACCTCATTACTTAACACCAAACAAAAACAACAAAAACATCTAAATAATCACAAGTAGGTTAATGATCTTAATCCTGCATCAAAGGTGATTAAGTGTGAGAAGCTGACTTCACACTTAAGGTATTCTCATTACCCCTAATCAGAGGGAAGATGTGATGAGTTTACTAACCCATTGGTTTAGGCTTAAGCTCATTAATCTATGACAAGCTTCAAAAAGCAATAAAAGACTGAAAACTCAAAAACAAACAATAATCGTCTCCTTCGGGATTCTTTTCTCATCTCATTCACTCACAAACGAGAACTTGCTTCTTCCGTCTAATGCAAGACAGTTTGCACCTGAGCCAGACAGGTCACACACTTGAGCATAGACAAGTAAGCAGTTCACAAGTCAATTCATCTTTCAGTCTCTTTGGGTCGAACTACGGTGTTCTGACTTCCTCATTGCACGAGAGGATACGTAGGCATAACTTAACAGTTATCGAACAAAAGTCTCTGTATATTCCCCCTCCTTCCAGCATAATTCTCTTAGCCTCATTATCATGAGCATTTCACTCTTGTTCTTACACTGACACTTCATTTATACACTTCACATCTTTTACACTGACACCTGTACATCCTTTTCCAGCTCTTTTATACACAAAATGCATTGACACTAACCCTTTAAAACACAAATCTTTTAAGCGTGGATCCTGTCGAGTACGACGGACAATCTGGGTGCTAATACCTTCCCAGGTTGTAACCAACCCCCTTTCTCAGTCTCTCTGGTTTGCAACCGTCTTATCCATATCTTTCTAGGTCTATGCAGCATTACCTTTCCTCCGGGATAAAAATGCCTAGCTGGCGACTCTTTTCATTCCCCGTGAGTTCACTCCTGTGTGTTCTCACATCCTCCCTTCTCCCACCGTTCGCGTCTGTACCTTTATTTGGGCCATTCCCATTTATCGGGAGCGACAATGGCGATCACTTAATGACCGACTTACATGCGTGCAAAATGTAGTATATTTGTTTGGCGTTGGACCAAGACTTAATTATTTTTTGAAATGACTTAAGTTACTACTTCGAAAAAGTTATATTCATGTTTTGCTTAACACATTATGGTCGGAAAAAAAACGAGAGTGAGACTCACGTTGTACAAATCATATATTATCATTATAAAACTAAATAAGAAACAAGGAAATATAAACAATCACCTCACAAATTTAATCAAGGAAAAATAAAATAGTAATAATAATAATAATTAACCAACTAAATTTAATACATTATTTACTAAAATTAATTAACAAAATAAATAATAAATAAATTAACATAATTAACATAAACATTTGTTTTTTTTAAAAGAGATATATCAAAAATCTTAAGGAAAAAAAAAAAGAAAACAAAGAAATAGTTTTTTAGAAATAAAAAGGGGGAAGGGGCCGAAAGAAACAAGTAAAGTGGGGCCGGTATAAATGGCCCATGCAGTAATCCGGGCGGGTCAAACATGATCCGGTTCGGTCAAGGCCATGTGAACGGGTTGAAAACCCTAAACAACAGATACAACAGCAAAAATAAAATAAAATGATTCTGGAAAATTAAAAACTTACAAACGATATTCTCATCTTCCCCAACGTAAAAGACTATCCAAACGCTATCGGCATCCTCAACGATGAATCATACAGAAAGCCCCAAAAAAATGAAAAAAAAAACATGACCATAAATAACAACTGGGATTTTCGATTCCCAAACCAAAACTCTTACCACTACGAATTCGTCATCAACATCAAAGGATTCTTATCCTAAACTGAAACCCTAGCTCGAGCAATAAACGTGATTCGGGGAAAAGAAATGAGGAAAACACACCTAAGGCATTCGAAAAGTTCAAATCAAGCGAAAGAAAAACTCGGAGGGAGCGAATAATACCTGGATCGGAGCAACTCTGATCTGAAGCTTTTCCAGCGACGGCTTCCGTGCGTTCTCAGTGGTGATGATGGTGTGTGTCTTCGCTTCCTTCACATCTGAGCCTGCCACTCTTTTCACGTATGTCTCGATTTCGACGCGGAGGATTCAATGTGAGATGAGGGATGCAAAGATGTATTCGGTGGTGGCCTGCGACAAAGCTATTCGCCCCTTATTGTGATTGTTGCGTGTGAGGGCTCTCCCTCCGTCTTGGGTCTCATCTTTGCTCAAGTACACCTTGATTTTCCATCCGTTTCTCTGTTTTTACTTGATGCTTATGCGATTTTAATGACCTTTCCCTCTTTATCACGTGTTTCTTCTTGTTGCAGTGAAAATTAGATAATAAGAGTCTTGTTAAAGGTGTTAGAGTTGATAGCTGAGTGCAGGTAAAGCTGTGATGAGGGGTTCAAAGGATTTTGGTTGATAAGTTGAATAGCGGTATAAAGTAGAGTTTATGTTGCTTTTGATGAAAAGGATCTTATTGTTTTCAGGTATGTGTGTGAATCATTTGCGCGGTGGTTGGTTTAATAGTTTCGTGACGATTTCAGAACTTGCGGTTTGAAGGAGATGGGGCTTGACGCAGTAGTCTCGGAGCTATACCACAGTAGTGTTGTTGCTACTTGATGAGACTTTATTGGTGGAGTTGTCAGGGTGATGCAATGTTGTGAGCTGATTGTTGTTGTTTCCAGTCACAGTTGCATTGTGTTTCAAAAAAAAAACAACTTCAGTTTCCTCTTCTTCAACAAAGCGTCGTCGGTCGCCTTCGCTGTTCACTTTGACGTTGTCGATTTGAGGTAGTTTCTTGGCTCTTTTTTTTACCGTGAATCGTAGCATATACTCGGTCCAATCGGTGTTGTGATGTGTTGATTATATATGTGTTGGAGAAGACTCGAGAAGATTTTGCCACCGCTGGTTCACATCCATGCTTATTTCAGATGCGTTTCTGCTTTTCTCTGTTTTGGTTTGGGTATGCAGCATTTCGATCTTGGTATATTTATGTGTTCTCAGGTTCTTTACGACGCGATTTTTTCCTGATTTAGGGATTTTTAGCTTCTTCTTTTATTTGCTGTAAGTTGGTTTCTGAGTGATGAGTTTTGAGGTGGTTAGGGTCAGTTATTATGCGGTTATTTTCTTTATAATGACTGATTTTTTTGTGTTGTATATAGGCTGCTGTTTTTTGTGATGGAGTTGGCTTCTGATTTTTGTTGATATTCAGTGTTTGTGAGTATGATATGGTTTTTGTTGATGTAAGTTTTCTGGCTGCTATGTTTTTTTTAAAAACTCCCCCCTTCTTATTGAATAAAATAGTGAATTTATAGAATGGGATTAGGGTTTTGAGATTTTGAAATTGTTAGTAAACTTGCTAGCTAAGTTTTGACTGAGTTTGGGGGGAAAAATTATGCATTTGAAAGTGATGGGTGAGGGCAGAGCAGGGCTGGAATTTGCAGCAGGTCTGTTGCATTTTTGACTAAGAATTTTGTTTGTTTGTGAAGATAAAAAGTGGTCCCTGCTGTTGTATGTAATGCTGTTTTTTTTTTTTTGAACTTTTGTGACATAGAAAATACAATAAACATGTTGGATAAGATGATGCATATGTTAAGAAGCTAAGTGATTGTAACATGATAAAGTGATATTCCGAAATTAAGAAAAACATGAATTCTAATAGCTTATTATGAATGAATGGATAGGAATTAATTTTAAATAATGAATATGATTATGTATGAATGTTCAACTCTACTTAGTGAAACATGAATTGAAATGTATCATGATTATGATTGTGATGAAATGCTTGATTATGATGAATATGATTATGTGAATGGGAACTAACTCTAGTTTGTTTATTTTCATGGGCATTTCTTAGAGCAACTTGGATATTGGAGAGACTTGGCATAAAATGGAGGGAAACAAAGTCAAACGTGGAGCTTGTAATTTATTAAGATTAAGTTCATCATGAAGTTGTAGAAAAAAAATATAGGCTTTCTTGTTCTTGTAACAAATGAACATTCTTCTTGTAATAATCTTGAATACAACTTGGAATTAAATTGAACTTTGCCCCTTTTCTTTAAATCTTAAAATAAAATAAAAAATGGGAACTTTTGACATGGTTTGGAATTTTACACCTAGAAAAGAAATATTGTGACAAGGTGAGAAAATGTTATATGATCCTTAGATCAAATCAAGAATGAATGAATTCTCAATAACTTGTATGAAAGTTTTTTGGTATGCTTGTCTCAAAGCCACTCTCTTAGATTAAATTTGGATTGCTATAAATGAGTCATATGGTCTTGCACAACATGACATATAGGATATTTTGAATCTTGGGTGGAATGTGACCTTTGAATGAAATTGCTTTTTTTTTTAATTTGAGATTTGGTATGAATCTTAGAATAAAATTTAGCATTTACATGATGAAATTTTTTAATGGAACTTGAAATTGGATAGTTGAAAAAAACCTTGAAATGAGAAAGGAATTAGAAAAATTAATACTTGGGAATGAAATTAAATTAGACTTGGAAATTGGAAATTAGAAATAGGAAATTAACATTAGAAAACAAACTTGAGAAATTAAAATGGGAAACACAATGGAATGTAAAATAACTTGGAAATTAGACTTTAAAAATTGAAAACCGGAATGGTATAAAATTAGAAAAGAAACCTAATAATGAATAAAAAAGAACTAGGATAATAAAAATTAGATAAAAAAAAAGCTTGAATATTGGATTAAAAATTAGAAATAAAAATAGAAATTAAATTTAGAAATAACAACATGAAGAAAAAAAGAAAAGAAATTGGAACTAAATTTAAAAAAATAAAAAACTTGTAAATAAAATGAAAGCACGAATCCAATGGTGGAAATCCTAATCGTACAATTCGAGAGAACAAACCTCTGAAAGCTGTTGCAAATCCAAAATGCTCTAAAATGCACCTAGTATGTAAATGACGAGAAGAATACATGATATGAAAAGTTTGGGGTAAAATTTAGAGTGTGACAGTTGCCCCTATTTAAATAACTTTACCAGATAGAATGAGTGATGTTAATCCTCATAAAATAGGAGTGAAAGGTATTTAAATATAGAAATAACCGAAAATTTTGCCCCTAAATGCAATGACATGCTACGAACTTATGAGGGACTTGCTGGGGATATGACATGCGAGATGCAATGAAACCTAGCATGCTGATTTTTAATGATGAATATGCTGAATATGGTATGATGAAGATAAATGCAACCGTGATCCACAGAAATGAAACTGAGGGTGAAGACTCACTGAGGATAACAATATGGTGGGGATGACAAGACGAAAACATGATGTATTCAAAGTGATAGATCAGCAGGTTCAAGTGTAACTACTGGCACCAAGAATAACAAAAGACGGGAAATAAAACAGAAATCTAGAGCATAAGATTAAAGACAGACTGAAACCCTAGGAAAGCAAGAAAATAGTTCAATGTAATGGCTTGATGCGACCAAAACCGACACTATGAACAAGAACAGACTATCTGAGGTGATGAGTTAACAAGTTCAAGGGTGACTGCTGGGGATCCCAATACGGGAACTCGGTAGTTGAGGAAAAATAGTTGAAAAGACATCGACTCGGCGGTCGAGAAGACAAAACTCAACACGGCGATGAGGAAATAAAATAACAGACATCGACACGGCGGTCAAGAAATAAAATAACAGACATCGAAACGGCGGTCAGGAAATAAAATAACAGACATCGACACGGCAGTCGGGAAAGCAAAATAACAAACATTGACACGGCGGTCGGGAGATAAAATAACAGACATCAACACGGCGGTCGTGAAATAAAATAACAGACATCAACACAGCGGTCGGGAAATAAAAGCAGGCGTCGACACGGCGGTCGGGAAATAAAATAACAGACATCGACACGGCGGTCGGGAAATAAAAATAGGCGTCGACACGGCGGTCGGGAAATAAAATAACACATCGACACGGCAGTCAGGAAATAAAATAACAGACATCGACACGACGGTCGGGAAATAAAAACAGGCGTCGACACGGCGGTCGGGAAATAAAATAACAGACATCGACACGGCGGTCGGGAAATAAAAACAGGCGTCGACACGGCGGTCGGGAAATAAAATAACAGATATCGACACGGCGGTCGGGAAAGAAAAATAATAGACATTGACACGGGGGTCGGGAGATAAAATAACAGACATCGACACGGCGATCGAGAAATAAAATAACAGACATCGACACGGCGGTCGGGAAATAAAGACAGGCGTCGACACGGTGATCGGGAAATAAAATAACAGACATCAACACGGTGGTCGGGAAATAAAATAACAGACATCGACACGGCGCTCGAGAAATAAAAACAGGTGTCAATATGGCGGTCGGGAAATAAAATAACAAACATCGACACGGCGATCGGGAAATAAAAATAGGCATCGACACGGCGGTCGGGAAATAAAATAACAGATATCGACACGGCGGTCGGGAAAGCAAAATAACAGACATTGACACGGCGGTCGGGAAAGCAAAATAACAGACATTGACACGGCGGTCGGGAGATAAAATAACTGACATCGACACGGCGGTCGGGAAATAAATTAACAGACATCGACACGGCGGTCGGAAAATAAAAACAGGCGTCGACACGACGGTCGGGAAATAAAATAACAGACATCGACACGGCGGTCGGGAAATAAAATAACAGACAAATAATCCAAACTGGTAAATCGACAGGTTTAAGTGTAACTACTGATACCGAGGATAAAGAAAGCGAACGTTGGGCAGTGGCTATGTGCAACCAACTGATACTAGGAGTAGAAAACAGCGTACTCAAATATAAGTCAACGACTCTAAGAGACCGGCTGGTACTGAGAATAAAGGAGAGAATGTTGGAGTTTTCAGCAAGATAAAACATCCAACCTCTAGAAATTCCTTAAATGAAGATTTAAAAGAAGACCTTCAGGAACCATCAGGAAACACAAGTATGTGCCAAATCAAATGGACTTAGACTGCAAGCAAAGGGTTTCACGACCAGCTTAACAGATTCGTGCCAATGACAATTGGACTTCAAAGAGATTCTTGTAAAATGACAGTAGATTACATGTCAGCAGAGGCCTGTTTTTCAAGGTATGACTCCTTTCTACTATAAGCAGATGCTCAATAAGTAAGATGGTAGCAGGGCTTAATGCTAAGAGCGAAGCGACATGACTAGCACATGAGAACAACATACCGACTCATATGATCTCCCAATATGCCCCTGTAATGGGTATTGGATGAAAAACAAACTTGGAAGATGACTCTTTAGAAGGAGACAAAGATGACAACATGATTCCGGACACCCGTCTTGAAATCAAGTGATTGTTGCATAAGGCTTACTTGAACAACTTGAAGGCACAGAGAGAGTTTGCCCATGTGTGATTCATCTTGCCCCGGGACCAATGGTTTTGAAATTTTCCTCTCCTCAAAAAGTTTAGACCAACCTGCAATGACATGGCCTTGAAATGGTTGCCCAAGTGCTTGAATGTCAGAGATTTTCCCCTGGTTATCTGATTCTTAAGATAGGAAACTTCTGGCTTGGATGACCATTGAACTCTTGGATTGTTGTGATAAATCAACTCTAGTCTGAGTCTTGAGAAAGGTTCAACCTCTAAGTGGTTGACTCCTGAAGAGATTGATTCAGATTGATTGGTTCTTGAAGTGGTTGCCCCTGACTGGGTTTCTTACCAAGTCGAATTCCCTAACTGGCTGCATTCATTGGGATTCCATTGATGCTGAATTGACTTGCAAATAAACATTATTTATTCAAAAATTGGCAATTTTAATGCAACGTTTATGCAAGTTTTGAAATCATAATTTATTGGTATGATAGTGATACGGTGGGAAAAAAACATGATCAACACACGAAGTGGATCAAGCCATTTATGGAATGGTAGATGAAGTGATCAATACAAATGATTAGCAAAGATCGTTAGGAGTCAGGTTAACACAACCTTGTTGCATAATGCTCTCGAAATAAACCCTGCCTCAATTAGGTCTTTTAAGGGTTTTAACGTGGCTCAGTTCACGGTTTATGAAACAAAAGGATAAAAGGCTCAAAATTTATTTGTACCCCCATCCTTCGTGATGAACTCCAATCCTATGTTCAGTTGCATTCATATCTCAAAGGTCTTTTGACGGTGCATGATAAGGATTAGGATTTAAAAGTGACGGCAGTCACCTTGCTTCGTCTTTGCTTTGATGACTTCTTTTTCTTGACTTCATTGATTTTCGCCTAAATCGTCTTTTTCTATTTCTTGACTTAATGGACTTTTCTTTGTATTTCTTTTTCCTTTTTGTCTTTTTGTTGAATAGTTGTGACTGCCATTTTGTTGGAGGATAGAGAACAACTACTACAAACTTTTGACCCTTCACGACTTCTTTGATGCTTGGGGGAAAGTATGTAACTGAACCTTCTTGATTGATGGACTGAATCTCTTGAAGATTGAATGCAAACAGATTAACTGAACTGACTACCCAGCCCCATGTTTAAAATTAAGGGTTTTTGCACTTTTTGAAAGAGAAAACTCCTACTTCTAGGCTCAGTGTTTGGGAATTTGAAATAATTCATGTACATCATTGGCAAGGTTTTAATTGGGAGCATACAAATGGAGAATTCAGGTATCTGGTTTTCATCATCCTCCCTCCAATCTTGCTAAGACAAAAGTTTGATAAACAAAATGATAGAAATATATTTTTAACAATGAAAGAAAATGAGTGAATATGAATGGATTGATTCAAAAGATGCATAAATATTTCATTAATTTTGCCAATTCAAAAAACAACAATGCTAACAAGCAAATACAAAATCAACATGCAAAGAAAATAACAACAATGCTGAAACGAACAGGTGATTGTCAACTTTAGGGAATTGAAAATGTCTTGATTTACTGTCTTCAAGAGATGCACCAAAAAGTCTATGCACTTACTCAGGCGAGAGGTTGACATGCACCAATAGGCTTCCTTTTGAAAAGGATATGTACCTCTTGTCGATCAATTGTTGTACCTTGGCTTGAAAAGCTTTGCAGTCTTCAGTTGAATGCCCCATTGATCCAACATGATATCCACATTGCTCATGAGGATTATACTCAGGAGGGTATGGCTCTGTCAATGGCTTTAGAGACTTGGGAACCACTAATGAGCTTTGAATCAAAGGTTATAGAAGCTGAGTGTATGATAAAGATACTGGATGAAGAGGAGCACTCCTTCTTTCCAAATTGTTGCGAGGCTTATGTTGGCTTTGATGTTGATTTGGATATTCTCGGCTTTGGGCTTGCTGACTTGGATGAGAATTGTCCCTGATGATCGGAGTAGTGTCTTCAAGTGAAATGATGTTCTTCTCAATTAAATTTTTCACAATGTGCTTTAAGGTATAGCAGCCTTCCAATTCGTGCCCTGAAGCACCATCATGGAATAAACAATGGGCATTTGGGTTGTAGTTTGCTGGGAGTGGATCTGGTGGCGGACCCAAAGGCTTTGGAACAACCAATCCTTTCTTCAACAATGAAGGATATAATTCTGTGTAGGTCATGTGGATTTGATGGATTGGAGGTCTTCCCCTTTGTCTCTTATTCTTATTTGAGACACCTTCCAAGCGAGAATCCTGAGCTTTCAATCGCTGATAAGCTGGCACTACCGACACTCTAGGTACTACTAGCCGCTTGTTGTGATGACTTTTAAGTTCCTCAAACTCAATGCTAGATGTCACCCCTTTTGATCCACCTCCTACTTCTCTTTTGCTTCTGCCGGCAGGAGTGGCAACATTGAAATTCCAAGATGGTGTCCTACTATTCTTGTGAGAAAGCAAAGATACTCCATCAGTTATGCGTGCGGCATGTTCTTTGTGGTACGAAACCTTAAGAACCTTCATAGGTCTCTTTCCTTTCTTATCTCCTGGCTCAACAATCAAATTGTCTGCATTTGGCCTTCCTTCTTGGGGTACTAGCGACTTAATCACACTTTGTAACTTGAGTTCAAAATTCTGGCATTTTTCGATAGGGTGTCCCATGGCTCCAGTGCGGTATCCACATTCAACCTCTGGATGGTCCTCTTCAAGGATTAACCTTTTGTTATGGATCAACTTTTGTACCCAAACTTTCAATTCAGGGCAAGTATCCAAATCATGTCCTACCACCCCTTTATGGAATTCACACATCACATTCGTATCAGGGTTGTACCATCTATTTGGCGATGGCACGGGTGTGTAAGGAGTTATCAATGAATTTTGGATTAGTAGCGGGTAGAGCTTGTTGAGTGGCTCAAGAATGGGTTCATAGTGAGCTCCACTCCCTTTGTTCTGACCCAGCCCCTTGTTTCTCTTTCGCTTCTTTTTCCGACCTTGAGATGGAACAACCAGGGGATAATGAGGTTCTGGTTTGAAAATCAGAGGTTGACTTTGACCTAGCAGGGGAGGGCCATGGGCTGGCAGATGAGGAGTTTCCACAGGGAAACATTCTTGACTCAAGGCAACTTCAAATGGAGGTAGGACATTAGCTCCCTCTACTGCGGCAATGGGCATAGGGCGACCCTCCTTCTTCAACAGAGCTTGCAAGGTTTCCAAGACCCATTCCATCTATTTCTTCAAGGAATTAATCTCTTTTTTCAACATTTCTTGACCTCTTCTTAGTCCATCCACTGTTTCTTGAGACATGGTTCTTGGTTCTGGACACGTGTCGGGAATCAAACTGCTGACCCAGGACAAAGGATAGAATGAGTTTACTCTGAGGGAAGAAAATGATATTCAATGCAATGCAATGGTATGCGAATGGATGCAATGCAAGTGTGCTTTCAAGGAACTCAAAAAGCAATTGCAAACATCCGAATAGAAAAACTTTTTCCAAAAGGGAATACAAGTTGAAGTTTGTCTATGGTTAAACTTGTGATGTTTGCAATAGACGTCTCTTTGTTCCTTGAAGACCTTGTTAAAATGATGCGTATGATGTTGGGATGCAAAGATGCAGGGATGAAGGGTGTCACAAGTAAATCCAGAAAATTCTTAATAGGTAGGCTGTAAGAGATTGGTTCTACATTTTTCTACCCATAAATCTCACTCACAAGGTGGTTTCTACGGTGATGGTTTAGGATACTCAAGGTCACGGACGTTTATCGTACTAACGCCCCGCCGTAGGCTAGCTGCATTTTAACGATAATAACGATAAGGTCTACCTTGAGTGGAGTTATCATGCTAGGCCCTCAAAAGGAGAGCCCTTGGAGACTAACACTACACAACAACCAATATAAACTGGTTCTTAACAATGGATCCCAGAATCACAACCCTTTCATGAATCAGGTCACGCGACAGGCTAGCTACGTTGTGATAAGATCTACGAAAAGTCTAACTATCTGGGGGAGCTTTCATGCTAGGCCCTCAAGAAGCGGGTTCTTGGAGACTAACACTAATGACTACTAATTCTAACCTAGGTGTTCCCTCTTCTTTTTCAAAGCTCATTTTTTTTACTCGTGATGTAATCCCAAGATCCCACAGACAAGTAATATAAATGAGAAAATAAGAGAAAGCAGTAAAAGAACAAATAAACAACATAAATAATAAACATAGAGAAGACAAAAAAAAGATAAGATCAAACAAATAAACACACAAAGCTAAGTTAGGCTCGACTCTCTCTCTCTCTCTAGCATAGTGCTAGTCCCCAGCAGATTCGCCAAGCTGTCGTACCTCAAAAAAATACGATCTTAAAACAAAAGAGTCGCCACCTAATTCTATTTATTCTACGAGAGAAAAGGGAGATATAGATACAACCTAATAAAGGATAAGAAATGGTTTACGAAACCAAATTTTAAGTTCGGGAGTCGGTTACGCAAGGGGAAGGTATTAGCACCCCTCACGTCTGTTGTACTCAACGGGAACCTCTTAGCTAACTATGCGATTAAATGTTTGATTAATGTCTTTGTCTTCTAAATGGTTATTAATATGTTTGTTGTAAGAAAATTAAAGTTTTAAATTATTATTATTAAGACGGATAAAAGATTAAAGTTTTTATTAGGGTGCTCGCGAAGGATTAAAATCTTGGTGCATACGTATTCCCTTGTACAATGGGAAAGTCAGAGCTTTGTAGTTCGTGCTACTACGGTTTGTGTTTTTTAATTGAACGATTGTTTGAAAACGCTTTCTAATATGCTAAGCATTTGCTTTTACTCGCGGTGGAGGTTGAAGCGCTAGATTGTTTACGAGATAAAAAGATTTGAACAATGTTTGTTTAAAGAAAAGGTGTTTGACCTTGTTAAGTGTTTTAAACGAAAGGCGAATGGACCACAACTCAAAGGCTAGCCTCAAGAGTGATTGCATTCAAGGACCCGTGGAGTGCTGGACTCCAGAGTTCAGTTATTCGTTGATTAATTGTAAAGTGATTTACGTATGTTGGTAAGTTTTAAGTTGTATTCTTATTGTGAAAGGGTGAATGAATTACAAATCGAGGGCTATCCCCAATAGTAATTCGATTCAAAAACCCGAGGAATGCTAGATTCCTGAGTTTAGTTCTTTCACGATTTTAATTAGAGATTTACATTTTGAAAACGAAAGAGTGAATGAGTTACAAATCGAGGGCTATCCCCAACAGTAATTCACTTCAAAAACCCGAGGAATACTAGATTCCTGAGTTTAGTTCTTACGTTTAATTAATCATGTATTAATACGTTTTGCGATTATTTTGGACGAATTAGGGGTTAATGTTTTAGAACGAAGGAGTAAATGAATCACAACTCTAAGGCTAGCCTCAAGAGTGGTTCATTAAAGAACCCACGAAATGCTAGATTTCGAAGTTCAGTTCCTCGTCCATTGATTAAGATGCGTACAGATCGTGCGGATGGCGATCACTTAATGACCGACTTACGTGCATGCAAAATGTAGTATATTTGTTTGGCATTGGACCAAGACTTAATTATTTTTTGAAATGACTTAAGTTACTACTTCGAAAAAGTTATATTCACGTTTTGTTTAACACATTATGGTCGGGAAAAAAACGAGAGTGAGACTCACGTTGTACAAGTCATATATTATCATTATACAACTAAATAAGAAACAAGGAAATATAAGCAATCACCTCACAAATTTAATCAAGAAAAAATAGAATAGTAATAATAATAATAATTAACCAACTAAATTTAATACATTATTTACAAAAATTAATTAACAAAATAAATAATAAATAAATAAAATAAAATAACATAATTAACATAAATATTTGTTTTTTTTTAAAGAGATATATCAAAAATCTTAAGGAAAAAAAAGAAAACAAATAAATAGTTTTTTTAGAAATAAAAAGGGGGGAAGGGGCCGAAAGAAACAAGTAAAAGGGGTCGGGTTTAAATGGGCCAATGCAGTAATCCGGGCGGGTCAAACATGACCCGGTTCAGTCAAGGCCATGCGAACGGGTTGAAAACCCTAAACAACAGATACAACAACAAAAATAAAATAAAATGATTCTAGAAAATTAAACACTTACAAAGGACATTCCCATCTTCCCCAACATAAAAGACTATCCAAACGCTATCGGCATCCTCAACGATGAATCATACAGAAAGCAAAAAAAACGAGAAAAAAAACCTGACCAGAAACAACAACTAGGATTTTCGATTCCCAAACCAAAACTCTTACCACTACGAATTCGTCATCAACATCAGAGGATTCTTATCCTAAACTGAAACCCTGACTCAAGCAATAAACGTGATTCGGAGAAAAGAAAGGAGGAAAAAACACCTAAGGAATTCAAAAAGTTCAAATCAAGCGAAAGAAAAACTCAGAGGGAGCGAATAATACCTGGATCGGAGCAACTCTGATTTGAAGCTTTTCCGGCGACGACTTCCGTGCATTCTCAGTGGTGATGATGGTGTGTGCCTTGGCTTCCTTCACGTCTGAGCCTACCACTCTTTTCACGTACGTCTCAATTTCGACGTGGAGGATTCACTGTGAGATGAGGGATGCAAAGATGTATTCGGTGGTGGCATGCGACAAAGCTCTTCGCCCCTTATTGTGATTGCTTCGTGTGGGGGCTCTCCCTGCGTCTTGGGTCTCATCTTTGCTCAAGTACGCCTTGATTTTCCATCCGTTTATCTGTTTCTACTTGATGCTTATGCGATTTTAATGACCTTTCCCTCTTTATCACGTGTTTCTTCTTGTTGCAGTGAAAATTAGATAATAAGAGTCTTGTTAAAGGTGTTAGAGTTGATGGCTGAGTGCAGGTAAAGCTGTGATGAGGGGTTCAAAGGATTTTGGTTGATAAGTTGAATGGCGGTATAAAGTAGAGTTTATGTTGCTTTTGATGAAAATGATCTTATTGTTTTCAGGTATGTGTGTGAATCGTTTGCGCAGTGGTTGGTTTAATGGTTTCGCGACGATTTTAGAACTTGCAGTTTGAAGGAGACGGGGCTTGACGCAGTAGTCTCGGAAATATACCACAGTAGTGTTGTTGCTGCTTGATGAGACTTTATTGGTGGAGTTGTCAGGGTGATGCAATGTTATGAGCTGATTGTTGTTGGTTCCAGTCACAGTTGCATTGTGTTTGAAAAAAAACAACTTCAATTTCCTTTTCTTCAACAAAGCGTCATCGGTCGCCTTCGCTGTTCACTTTGACGTTGCCGATTTGAGGTAGTTTCTTGGCTCTTTTTTTCGACCGTGAATCGTAGCATAGACTCGGTCCAATCGGTGTTGTGATGCGTTGATTATATAGGTGTTGGAGAAGACTCGAGAAGATTTTGCCGCCGCTGGTTCACATCCATGCTTATTTCAGATGCGTTTCTGCTTTTCTTTGTTTTGGTTTAGATATGCAGCATTTTGATCTTGGTATGTTTGTGTGTTCTCAGGTTCTTTACGATGCGATTTGTTCCTGATTTATGGATTTTTGGCTTCTTCTTTTATTTGCTGTAAGTTTGTTTCTGAGTGATGAGTTTTGAATTTGGTGGTTAGGGTCAGTTATTATGTGGTTAGGTTCTTTGTAATGACTGATTTTTGTGTTGTATATGGGCTGCTGTTTTTAGTGATGGAGTTGGCTGCTGGTTTTTGTTGATATTCAGTGTTTGCGAGTATGCTATGGTTTTTGTTGATGTAAGTTTTGTGGCTGCTATGTTTTTTTTTAAAAACTCCCCCTTCTTATTGAATAAAACAGTGAATTTATAGAATGGGATTAGGGTTTTGGGATTTTGAAATTGGTAGTAAACTTGCTAGCTAAGTTTTGACTGAGTTTGGGGGGAAAAATTCTGCATTTGAAAGTGATGGGTGAGGGCAGAGCAGGGCTGGAATTTGCAGCAGGTCTGCTGCATTTTTGACTAAGAATTTTGTTTGTTTGTGAAGATAAAAAGGGGTCCCTGCTGCTGTATGTAATGCTTTTTTTTTTTTGAACTTTTGTGACATAGAAAATACAATAAACATGTTGGATAAGATGATGCATATGTTAAGAAGCTGGGTGATTGTAACATGATAAAGTGATATTCCGAAATATAAAAAAAAAACATGAATTCTAATAGCTTATTATGAATGAATGGATAGGAATTAATTTTAAATAATGAATATGATTATGTATGAATGTTCAACTCTACTTAGTGAAACATGAATTGAAATGTATCATGATTATGATTGTGATGAAATGCTTGATTATGATGAATATGATTATGTGAATGTGAACTAACTCTAGTTTGTTTATTTTCATGTGCATTCCTTAGAGCAACTTGGATATTGGAAAGACTTGGCATAAAACGGAGGGAAACAAAGTCAAACGTGGAGCTTGTAATTTATTAAGCTTAAGTTCATCATGAAGTTGTAGAAAAAAAATATAGGCTTTCTTGTTCTTGTAACAAATGAACATTCTTCTTGTAATAATCTTGAATACAACTTGGAATTAAATTGAACTTTGCCCCTTTTCTTTAAATCTTAAAATAAAATAAAAAATGGGAACTTTTGACATGGTTTGGAATTTTACACCTAGAAAAGAAATATTGTGACAAGGTGAGAAAATGTTATATGATCCTTAGATCAAATCAAGAATGAATGAATTCTCAAGAACTTGTATGAAAGTTTTTTGGTATGCTTGTCTCAAAGCCACTCACTTGGATTAAATTTGGATTGTTATAAATGAGTCATATGGTCTTGAATAACATGACATATAGGATTTTTTTTTTAATCTTGGGTGGAATATGACCTTTGAATGAAATTGCTTCTTTTTTTTTTAATTTGAGATTTGGTATGAATCTTGGAATAAAATTTAGCATTTACATGATGAAATTTTTGAATGGAACTTGAAATTGGATAGTTGAAAAAAACCTTGAAATGAGAAAGGAATTAGAAAAATTAATACTTGGGAATGAAATTAAATTAGACTTGGAAATTGGAAATTGGAAATTAGAAATAGGAAATTAACATTAGAAAACAAACTTGAGAAATTAAAATGGGAAACACAATGGAATGTAAAATAACTTGGAAATTGGACTTTAAAAATTGAAAACCAGAATGGTATAAAATTAGAAAAGAAACCTAATAATGAATAAAAAAGAACTAGGAAAATAAAAATTAGATAAAAAAAGAAGCTTGAATATTGAATTGAAAATTAGATATAAAAATAGAAATTAAATTTATAAATAACAACATGAAGAAAAAAAGAAAAGAAATTGGAACTAAATTTAAAAAAAAAAAAAAAACTTGTAAATAAAATGAAAGCACGAATCCAACGGTGGAAATCCTAATTGTACAATTCAAGAGAACAAACCTCCAAAAGATGTTGCGAATCCAAAATGCTCTAAAATGAACGTAGTATGTAAATGACGAGAAGAATACATGATATGAAAAGTTAGGGGTAAAATTTAGGGTGTAACAAGGCTCAAATAACGGTCCTTTGCCTCGAGCTTCGGTACTTAGCCCAGGGTTGGAGATATGAACTAGAGTAGCAGCAGTCTTTGAAGTATCTTTCGGAGAGAAAATTCTTCTACTCCTAGTAACCTTACTAGTCCCAACAATATTGTCATTATCCGGATTAGCATCTGCAGCAGGTGTATCAGTTAGAGGCTCTTGCTTGATACCATGGATATAAACATCAGAACCATAATTCCAAGGGATAGCCTTGTCAGAAGAATATGGAATTGGACCAGGAGTAGTAATAATCAGGGGAGCCACCTTTGGCTCAGTAATAATCTTCACAAGACCTTTAGAAGTAATCATCACATGACCCTTAGAGGTGATCTTCACATGAGTATTAGTAACCACAGACACGTCTTCAAGCTTCATATCTTGAGACAAGCCTTCACATAAGCTCTCCACTGAATGGGTCTTCTCAAACAATATAGTACAGTTGTTCATTAAACAATGAATACATTCTTTCAGCTTCCAACAGTCATTGGGTTGAGAGGCACAATAAAAATAGTCTTCATTGCAACCCGGAAATAAACTGGCTTACTGCAGCTTCTTCTTAATAATGGACATAGGAGTAGTCAAATCAGTCACAGTAGAAACATAAGAAACATCATCAACATCATTAACAGTCTTCTCATGTTTGGGCATAGGAGCAGTAATCACATTAGGAGTCTCAGGAGGATCAAACTCAATTTCTCCATTATCAATCATATCCTGAATCTTATTCTTCAATGCCCAACAGTTATTAGTATCATGACCTGGGCGGTTGGAGTGATATGCACACCTTGCATTGGGATTATAACAAGGAGAGGTAGTATTGGGATTCTGAGGAGGGTCCCTCAAAGTAACTAACTCTCCTTTCAACATGTGTTACAGAGCCTGAGCCAACGACATATTGATCTTTGTAAATAGTCTCCTAGGCGTACCTTGCTTAGGCTGACTATTCTGTTGTTGATCTTGTTGTGTAGGTGTAGGATTAGAGATTAGGATTGCTCCCACATATTGGTTATTCCTATTACGACCCTGTTGGCCATACACAATATTAGTTTCTTTCTTTCCATTAGAGGGCTTATTGGTGGTATTTGAAGAGACAGCCATTTGTATCTTACCATTTCGTATTCCATTCTCCACACGTTCTCTAGTCATTATCAGCTCAATGAAATCAGATGATGAACTTCCAATGAGATGATTGTAGAAAGGACCAATTAGTGTACTCAAGAACATGTCGACCAATTTCCTATCAGTCAAAGGAGGTTGAACTCTGCTTGCAAGATCTCTCCACTTCTTGGTGCACTCCTTGAAACTTTCTTTAGAACCCATAGACATGCTTTGGAGTTGCATGCGAGTTGGTGCCAAATCAGAGTTATATTGATATTTCCTATAGAAGGCCTCATCAAGATCATTCCAAGTACGAATATTGGTACTCTCGAGTTGATATTACCATTCCAATTGAGCTCCAGATAAACTTTCTTGAAAGAAATGAATCCACAACTTCCTGTCAGCAGTATGTGGCTAGACCCTTTTGACATAAGATCTCAGATGCAGCTTGGGACATGAAACACCATCATATACCACAAAAGTAGGAACCTTGAAACCAATAGGGATAACAACTCTAGAAATCAAACTCAAATCTTCAAAATCCAACCTAGAAGACTTTTGTTATTCCATAGCATTCACCCGGTCCTCTAGTAACTTGTATTTCTCATCACCAGTTGAATCATGGTAATAATTCTCCTCATAATCATAATTCACAGTAGTACCATGTAAGTTATCCTCTTCTTTTGCAGAATCTTCATCTCCAGGGTTTTCAACCTCATCATCTGTCTTGATCAGAGCTCTGAACCTTCTACCCAGATTGATGAAGCCAACTGGTTTTTTGGTCTTCTTCTTTTTCTTGGCCAGGAGTGCCTTCAGCTCTTCTTGTCCCTTGGAAAAGTTCAGGATCATCTCCTAGAATTAGGCATTCTGAGCTTGAAGATCTTTGACATACTTTTCGAGAGCCATTTCTTCTGAAATAAACAGCGAGAAGATGAGAAACCTGTTGTGAAAACCTGTCATGCAATGATATGGTATTTAGATGCATATTCAATGTTTTCGAGGACCGTAGGATTTAAATTTGTTAAAACAAACAAAAACAAAAAATCTTATTAGTAGGCTTGAAATAATATTGCCCCTTGGGCGTACAATGAAAGAAAACAAAACTTATAAAGAAAATAAAACATCTTGAAATTTAAGTCTCCCATGGACGCTTCCTCTTGGTGTTGAGATATTTGTTGAGATTCCGCTCCTCGTGAAGTTGCTTTTTCATGTCCAACACTCTTTCTTGGCTAACCCTGAATTGAGCTTCAAAGGTATCTCTTTGCTCCTTCAGTTGGATCCAGGATTTATGTAGCTCTTCCAAATCAGTAGGCGTATCAGGATGAAAAATGGTATAAGGAACATCTCCTTCAACAATAGGCTCCATAGTCACCGCTAGAACAACAAGATATGGCATCATAAGAGTTTGAGCACGAGACCGCACCCAACTAAGGTAAGGCTCCATAGGAATGGAGTACTTTGGTTCCAGAGTCTTACTATTAAGCTTGTTCACCTTACTCCAAGCTCGTATGAACCTTTGACGGTAACCTTGAAGATCCTTGTCGTAATCAAACACAATACCTTGAATAAACATATCATGAGGACCATCACTCCGAGCATAACCAAACTGATGTAGTGCTAAGGAAGGATGGTAAGTAATGCCTCCTCTAATGCCAAGGAGTGGCACATTAGGGAACTCTTCACAATGGTCAATGATAGTTACATTTTCCATAGATCAGGAACACCAGTGAATATCTGAATGAGAGAGTGACATTATCCTTTTAGACCATCTCAAACCTTGCTCATTCTTCATCATGGACCGAGGAAGGTGGGAAATAAACCACCTAGATAGTAGAAGTATGCAACACATTAGATTTCATCGCGCCTTTGTAGTACGAGTGTAAAGAGAGTGTAGGATATCACCCAGCAATGTAGGCACATGATTGTGAGTCAGAAATATGTTGATGGCGTGTACATCTATGAACTGGTCTGGATTAAGGAACAATACCAAACCATAAATCAGCAAGGCTAAGATTTCCTCAAAAGCATCGTAACTCATAGCATCCAAGAACACCTGAGCTTCCTCTATCAATACTTTGGAAAGAATACCCTTAACTCCACTTCTGGTTTCTAAGACCATGTCTGATTTCTTCAAATGTAGGGCTGCAACAATGACTTCAGGTTTAGGCTCCTTCTCTAAGCCCGTGAAAAAGGTTTCTAATCAAGGATATGCACACCAAGTATTTTGGAGAATTCTTCCACTGTAGGCACCAACTGATAATCAGGAAATGTGAAGCAATGATGTTTAGGATCAAAGAACTGGAACAGGACACTCATCATATCTTCATCAAATCTTGAGGTAACCAAGTCAAGTAGATAACCATGCTTCTTGATGAATTGGGAGCTTTCAGGAAGTTTGGAGACCAAATCCTTAAGCTTGGAAGGTATCCCTACAAAGTTGATCTAGGTAGTGTTCCTACGAGTGGAAGCCATAACCTGCAACAAAGAAGAAAGATAAATCCTTTGGTCCTTGAAATGATTAGTGAGAATGCTATACTTATGATGTCATGATGTTATGATGTTATATTCAATCATAAACAAGTGGCACACACAAGCAAGTCACACAATAACCCTAAGTTTAAAAGGCTTGCATGGAGTTTATAGGTAAGTACCCTCCCCACTGAAGTTTAGTTGGTTCATCATGTCCTAGTAAAAGTAATCGGGTTCTAAGGGATCTCAATATCACTGATCCTTCTCAAGGTTTGTTGTTCAGTAAGCAACTGACTTGCCAACCAAAACCCCCCATGATTAGAATCTCAATGAGCGTAGCATCGAGTATCAACCAACTTTAGACTTCACTAAAGTCGACATCTCACTACTTTCTAAAGTCCAAGATGTGTCAATTAAGGTTCTAAAAGGTAGTTAATGTTAATGACAATATATGGCATCCTCATATTATCCTCAACTTACTTAAGGAACGTAAGCACCAACCAAGAAGTCACACTAACTGTAGGCACCAGATCAACCATATCGGTATACGCTGTATAATTTCCTTGGTCTATTGCCACTTACCTAAGGTACACTAGATTCGGGTTAGGATCTTTCACATAGTAACCCCATAAAAATCCCTTAAAGATAAAGCAAGCAAATCAAACAAGTAAGTGATCTAATTACTAAGGTAACCCCTCTTTTACTTAGTACTCTCCAGCAGAGTCAGTAGTTCTGTAACATGGTGGGAGAACTGACTTGGTGTTTTTGTTTGACAAAAACATGTGCGGATAACAAGAGTCGCCATCGAATTTTATTTTATCCAATAGGAAAGGGTATAAAAGAACATGAAATACCTTTTCTAAGAATTTTGAGTTTGGGGGGTAGGTTATATAAAGGGAAGGTGTTAGCACCCTTTATATTCATGGATATCCATGGGCTCTTAGTTACTTAACTCACTTATTTGTTTGAAAAGTGTGAACTGTGTGTTTAGAAATTTTCATACGTCTTTGTAATGATCCTCATATGGATGTATACAAAGCTTTGAGTTTTTGAAAGTTGTTTGAAAGTGAAGTGTGAAAAAGAGTTTTGAAATATAAGCAAGTAACTAAGAACTACTTACCCTAGACTGGTCTTTCATGTTTCATTATTTCCTTTCAAGGGTAAGATTGTCCTACTATTAAGGAGTAGGTACTCATTTACCTTGGATTTATTAAGGGACGGGCATAGGGTCATCGTATGGTCAACGAAGGCAACTTGTAGGGGTGTCTTTAGCAATTTATAGGGACTATCATCATTTATTCCATAGAGTCATCGAGGGACGAGATCATTTATTCCGTAGGTAACTTCAAAGGGACTATGATCTTTATAACTTTGGAGGGACTTGATATTTTTTTCTGCAGTTACTTTGCTTTAAGACACCCCCACGTTCGAGGGACTTGACCACTTGTTTAAGGAAACCAAGAGGAGAATCCTAGAAAGTACAGATGGCGATCGTAGAACGATCGACTTACGTGTGTGAATCCTATTTTCAAATATTTATCTTGAAATTAATTATCTAAGTCCATATTGATCAGTTAATTCTTTTCACGCCCTAAATTACTACCTACGCAGTTAATATAAAAAATAATGGTAGCAATTAAAAGGCAGAAAATAAAATTCCTACACTATTACATGGCTTCGGGGCAGTTACATAATAATATTGGCGGAAAATAAAACCTAACTATTACAAATGCGAAACAATTACATTATGAGATAAATAGTAAATGAATAACATAAAAACGAGTGAAAATAGGAAATGAAATAAAATAAAAAAAGGTTTGCAAATTAAGGTTAAGGTTTAAAAAAGAATTTAGGTTTAGAAATTTTTTTAGGGATTAGGTTTATAAATTTTTTAGGGTTTAAGAAAAAAATTAAATTTAAATCAACTAAATCCTAATTACTAAATTAATTATAAATTATTTACTAAATTAATAAAAACCTAAAAAACTAAACTTTTATTGAAAATTCATTTATTAAGAATATTTAAGTTAATGGAATTTTTTTTAGAAATTAGTTAAGAATTAAAAGTTAGTGATTTAATTAATTAGTTAATCATAATTATAGAAATAATTAAAGAAAAAAAGAAAAGAAAAGAAACGGGTCACCAAAATAATGGGGGGAGCCTGGATTCGAACTCGCTCCCCCAGGCTTCACAAGGCATAGCTTCATCCACTAGGACACACACCTGCGTGTGTTAAAGGAATAGGAACAAAAATATATAAAATAAACAAGTTTTTTAAATTTGAAATACGCGCCCAGAGGTCGTATTCTTTGCGCGTCTGTCTGATTAGGCTATAGTGACACTTCGTCCGTCGCTAAAGCCTGTAGTGACGGATTTCGTCCGTCACTACATGTCATGCAGATTCAAACATTCAAAATACATGAAATAAATACATTTTAGTTACACAAATCAGTCAATATTGGCCTTCTAAGTCCAAATAAATCATCAATTTCATGTGAAGTCGCCTCTATATTGAATTCCCAATTCACGATTTCAAGAACCCTAATAATGGCGTTTTGTGTGTTTGGCCATGAAGCTTCAATCTAATCATCCAGAAACGTTTTATGCTTCATCACAAACAACATTAAATCATCTAAAACAACTTATAATGAGTAAATTACTAAAATCGAAAAAAATCAAGAAAAAGCATGAAAAGTGATTTGGTTTGGGCATGTTATCATGGTTTCGATGAATGTAAGGATGGAAATATATCCAGAATGCTTCAATAAAGCAATTTCGGCCTTTAGGATGCTTTGAAAAGGCCTTGAATTATGAAACCGAAAATTGAATTTTTTCTTGAAAAATTTGGAGTTTGAAAGTGTTTTCTTGCTCTCTGAATTCGTGTCCAATCCTTGTCCTCTTGCTATGTATGTATAGTAGTCTGATTTAGCTCAAAAGAATGGGCTTTGGTTGTATGGATTTGAGTTGCTTGATGATGAAGAAACCAATTTGTCATAATTGTCCAAAAATCAAATTTACACATGCTATATTGGTCTTGCACGAATTTGGAGTGTATCAATCACTTTGAATACCATATATTTGATCCCAAAACAAATTTCAAATCAAATATTTGATTTTCATAATTTATTTTAATTAAAAATGATTTTAAATGATTAAAATAAAAAATAATAAAAAATAAAATAATAAAAATCAGAAAATATGGTCATTGGGTCGTGGATGGACTTATCTTCAAGTTTGGATTGAAATAGTATAGGCCCATTTGGAAAGTATTGGAGTTATGACCTTTTTTACTTCATACACCTCTTGAAAATTGTCCAACTCCAACAATGCATAATTTCCTCAATTTTGATCCCATAAAGGTATTATAGGACTTTTTAGAAATCTTAGAGTGTCCTATAATCAAACCTTTTGGTCCCATGTCCATATCATTTACCATTTTTAAATTATAAGCTTTGGAAAAAGTTGACTTTTTGTTGACTTTCAAAAAGACCTATAATGTTTTAGCTCATATCTTTCAAATGAATCATTTTTGGACTTGGCTTGTGAGACACAAAGTTGTAGAGAATTTGATTTCCTTCAAGATGAAATTTGGATGGGAAATTTTTGATGAAGTATGTGAAAGTTATGGCTGGTGAAAGTTCAGTTGACTTTTCCTACACAAAACCCTAATTTAGTAACTCCTGGTTCTTGATGATTCTGAGGTTTCCTTGATGAATCATGATCAACCCTTCATCAAATGATGAATTTTACCTCATAATCTTGATGTTGACCAAAAATCTTGAATTTTGACTTTGTGTTGACCACAGTTGACTTGTTGACCAAATTAACTAATTTTTAAGTATCCGAGCATTTGATTGGCCAAACTTGACGGGAAAGCTTTGAAACTTGTCATGAGGATTCTTTAAGGTATGTGAGATGTTATGAATTCCACTTGAGGCTTTGGAAGTCCATTTTTCTTGGGGAAACTCAAAACCCTAGTTCTAAGATTCATTGTTCAGGAGGAGGCTTTGTCTGGTGAAACCTTCAATTCCTTTGACCAACTGAGAATCTTGTGACTATTAATAGACCTCTTGAGACACATTGTCTTGAATATGGAATGACGAGTTCGGGGTACAACACATAGGTACGGGTACATACCCAGTACCTGATACGGGTACGTACCCAGTACCCGGTACGGGTACTAGTACGAAGTACGACATTCTTAGAAAATTAAAATACAGGTACGTTAGTATAATTTTTTTAAATTCAATTATAAAAAAAATTATTTGAAAAAGTTAATAAATGTGCAATAACATAAATAAATCACATTTAAAAGTATCAATAAATCATGAAATCATTGTTGAATATCAATATTTTTTCTCTAATATCATTAAAAAGAGAGACCTCTAGTTTAGGCTCATCGAGAGAAAGACTAGGAGTTTCAAGAATACAACCTTCATCAAATAAATATCATTCATCTCCATCAATATCCCACATTTTTGTTGCTCCTTCATTATAAAACTTACTATTTCTCAAGAGAAAAAGAAGAAGAAGAATTGTATGAACAAAAACTTAATACTAAGCCCTCTTTAGGTTGAACTTGTTCATTTTCAATGAGTGAATAATTCATATGTGCTTCAATTTCTATTAACAGAAGATGACGAAATTGGTTGTGAAAGAATTTTTTTATTTATAAATAGAATAATTAATCTAGTTTTTACTCGTAAAAAAAACCTAAATCATACCATCTGAATTTTTTGTTATAAAAGTTGGGTACATGGTACCAAATGTGTACCAACTTTAAAAAAAAAAAAAAAAAAGATTGGTACGACTTCGGTGCATACCATATGTGTATTGTACGCGTACTGATATTCGGTACGTATTAGGTACTTGTACTTTACCTAAAGTGGAGTACCGCCAAAGACACTTCCATACGAATTTTAACAAAGTTTATGATAGAAATGACAGGTAATTCCACAAAAAATTTACCATACTGCCACACTTATGATGTTTATATACCAAACTGCCACACTTGGAAAAAAAAGCACTGATTTGCCACACAAAGTACAAGGGTCCGTCCACCCCATGTACAAACCTTGGCCAAGGAATAAGGGTTCGCTCATCCCATGGACAAACCTTGCCAAGGAACACTTTTCTGACCTTTTTCCAGTGGTTCGTCCACCACCTGGACTAACCCTTGATGCTTTTTTTTTTCTTCTTTCACTTTTAATAATACAAATATAATTCACAATTTTATTTAATTCATATTTTAATAAAACTAAACATTTTAATTAATATTTATATAATTAAACTAATTTTAAAAAATTATTTATTAATATTTTAATCAAATTAAACATTTTAATTAATAATAAAAAAATAACATAATACACAAATTTATTAATGATACAAATATAATTCAAAATAATAATACATTAATTTTATTTTGGCGGCAATGGTGGTGGAAGAAGACATGAGCCAGTATAGCACCTGGTTGGAAATTTTTGGCGTTCACCTCTGCCCGTTTTTTTTATGGAGGAGGAGGAGGAGGAGTAGCATCAGATGACAAATCTTCATCTTGGTTCGGTGGACGTTGGTTTGATTGACCTTGATTCGATATACCCCCACCAAACAGTCATTTAGGTCGTCAATATTGAAGTCCGGAAGTGATACAATATTTTCTTCAGTTAGATCAAAGTTGGGTAGTGCTTGTGACGCTTGTGTGTATGACTGAGGCGGTTCCATTGAAGGCGAGACAAGGTATGGATGAAGTTTCTTCCTGAGGAATTTGAGAAAGCACGTCACACCATAAGCTAATTTGTGTCTAATATCTGACATGCATGTATCAATTAAAAGTGCATATGATGATCCAGAAAATGGTTGGCAACAGCCCCCGTCTGCACATGTATACGGCATCAGACACATCGCACAAA
The DNA here is from genome assembly GCA_963966055.1 of Lathyrus aphaca. Classification (NCBI taxonomy): domain Eukaryota; kingdom Viridiplantae; phylum Streptophyta; class Magnoliopsida; order Fabales; family Fabaceae; genus Lathyrus; species Lathyrus aphaca. Next base: position 133,044,504 of record OZ014522.1, on the reverse strand, counting down.
ACTTCAGTCGTGAGATTAAAGACAAGGAACTATGAAATTTTTTTGTCAACATGGGTAAGAGTTTACATTTATAATTACCAAATATAGTTAAAGATATTTGTATATTCATCTTAACATAGTTAATTAAATGATATGCATTGACGGAGGCAACGTTTAATTACTATCGAGGTGAAATTTGAAGTGAAAATATACAGGTTGTTAGGTGGATAGACAACATTCCTCGGGAGAAATGGGCAAGGGCGTTTGACGGGGGACAACGCTGGGGACACGTGACAACTAATCTTGCTGAGGCAATGAACTCTGTACTTAAGGAGACTCGTGACCTTCCTATCACTTCTTTGATTAGGTCTACATACTTTCGATTGGGGGCGACGTTTGCCAAACGAAGTCATGTGTGGACAAAGTTGTTGGCATCTGGTGAAAAATTCACGAAGAGCTGCAAGAAGGCAATGGTTGAGGAAGTGAGTAAAGCCACCAATCATAACGTCATGCATTTCGACCGAGAGCACTTCTATTTTATGGTGGCCGAAAGACTTAACCAACACATTGGTCGACCATTAGATACTTATAAAGTTGATCTCAAGACGAGAGATTGTGATTGTGGAAAATTTCAAGCATTTCATTTACCTTGCTCCCATACTATCGTAACATGTACTAATATACGACAAGATCACACAATTCGTATACCAAAAGTCTATACCATTCTAAATGTTTTTAAAGTCTACAAGGAAAGGAAGGCTATGTCCTTACATACGACAAACCTATGTCCTTACAAATTATGCAAATTTCTATTGAATTATGTATTATTTGTCAACTTTCTACACACTTTAACATACCAACCAATTCTAATTCATGTTAAAAGAACATGAAAACCATGTTCCATTGCTTTGACTTCCCTTGCCTTCCTTAATTCTCTTCCACCGTCGCCGTTTTACATTTCAACTAATCTCGATGGCTTCTCGATCGATCAAAGTTGCAGTCATCGGAGCCGGAGTTTCCGGCCTCATCGCCGCCAAGGAGCTTCATCAGCAAGGCCACACCGTCGTCGTCTTCGAGAAAAACAGCCGTGTCGGAGGAACCTGGATTTACGACCCAAAAACAGATTCCGATCCTCTCAGCATAGATCCGACCCGCGAAATCGTTCACAGCAGTGTCTATCTCTCCTTACGCACCAATCTTCCAAGACCAGTGATGGGATTCCTAGACTTCCCTTTTGCGAAGCGAGAATCGGGTGACCCGAGGACTTTCCCGGGTCACGAGGAAGTGCTTCGTTTTCTGGAGGATTTTGCGGGGGAGTTTGGGATTTATGGGTTGACCCGATTTGAAACGGAGGTAGTGAAAGTTGAGAGGAAAGGGAGAGAGAACGAGTGGGTGGTTGAGTCGAGGATGACTAGAGGAAGTGACCCGGTGAGTCGAGAGGTGTTTGAAGCGGTTGTTGTTTGTTCGGGTCATTTTGTTGAACCGAAACTTGGTGTAGTTCCTGGAATTGAAAATTGGCGGAGGTTTCAAATGCATTCTCATAATTATAGAGTGCCTCATTCTTTCAAAGATCAGGTACATCAGTTTTCATATTTTGATTAATGGTTTTGATTAGTGCTTCACAGCGGAGCGGATGGATCCTCAAAGAATTGGGAGGTGTCTTTTGGGTTGAACTCTCTAATGATTAGGCTTTTTGTCTTTTGAGTATTTGGTCGGCTCGGAACAATTATTAAATAAAAAACTTGTTTAATGGCTAACTATTTTGTAAAATTAATTGATGATTTCTACTTAATAATCATAGGTTGTGATTTTAATTGGGCTGGGACCTAGTTCAATTGACATCTCAAGAGATATTGCAGATGTAGCAAAGGAAGTTCATGTTGCAACAAGACCGAATCCAAAATTGAAGGATATCAAGTTGGAAAATATTCGCAATATATCTTATCATACTTTGGTATGTATTTTCTTTATTATCTCTAAAACTGCACGATCCAAGTTAGATGTTGTATTTGTGAAATATAACGAGGATGATGATCTGCTCGCACATGTGATTGCAAAAGTTCTCTTGCGCATCACACATGCGAGCAGAGTCATCATCCTCTTTGTATTTGTATTTCACAAGTAAAGATGTAATTGCTCTTAATAAATTTATATAATTTTAGTAATAACATGGTAGATATTACCTTATTAACACTTTTAGTATTGCTTGTAGTTCTTATTCTGTTTAATTTTTCTAGATTGAATATGTACATGAAGATGGCTTGGTTACCTTCGAAGATGGATTCTCTATTTATGCAGACGCCATAATTCACTGCACAGGGTACTATGAATTTCTGACATTTTGTCACCTACATACTATGAATTTCTGACATTTTGTCACCTACATATTTTTCTTTATTTTTTATTACAAAAAGATTGATCAATCTGAGTTCAAGCCTCAAAGCTCAAAGAGCTACTAATGAGGTTCTCTCATAGGTAGACGGATACAAATCCTGATTCTTGTGGGAATTGAGCTGAGATCCTTATAAACTAGACCAATTTGCGTTGGCTCCACATATTTTTTTATATCATCTTCTAAATTCTTAATTTATATTATATCTATGCGATTAATGATTTTGAGGCATATAAGTTAATAATGTGACAGGTACAAATACCACTTTCCTTTCCTAGAAACCAATGGAATAGTAACCATTGAAGATAATCGCGTCGGGCCACTATATAAACACGTTTTTCCTCCTTCATTGGCTCCATGGCTCTCTTTCATTGGCTTAACATATAGAGTTAATACAGCTTATTTTAATGAAAATTTATGTTAATTTTATATAGTTTATTGAAATAATTGAAGTTGATTATATCTAACTTTCCGTTGCCAGGAAACAATTTTCAATGTAATTGAGTTACAAGCCAAGTGGGTTGCAAGAGTTTTATCCGGTAAGATTCTTTTGCCTACAGAGAAAGAGATGATGGAATCTGTTAAAGAAATTTATCAGTTCATGGAGGAAAACGCATTGCCCAAACATTACACACATTCACTTCGGCCTTTTCAGGTGTGCAAATTAGTCTCAGAAATCGTATTTATTGATCGAAATAGGTAACTTTTCTTTTTCTTTCTGAATTTGACAGTTTATTTGTAATATTACTGTCAGGCTGACTACAAAGAATGGTTAGTGGCACAGATTGGGTTGCCTCCGTTGGAAGATTGGAGGGACAATATGTTGATGGAATGTTTTAAGAATTTTGTCGAAATGAAGGAAATGTATAGAGATGAATGGGATGATAGTTATTGGGATTCCATCATTGAATCATCTTTCGAAAAGGCATAGATATTGAATGTTTAATATTGTTGAATTGGATTGTATCGATGAATATGAAGGAAATGTATAGGGATGAATGGGATGATAATTTATGGTTTTTGGATCATCTTCGTTATTATACTAAGTTAAAGGATCGTCATCAAAGCTAAGATCAATAAAGATTAAAAACTTGCATACAGTTTCTAAATCCATCAAGATTTGGTAATCATCATTATTATCACAAGTTTTTTTTGCATGAGATTTGATAAAATTATACACAGCAAAAAATTAAGTGTATTGAATACCTCAATGATTTCTTCAAATCTATTGACTTTATGTTGACTAATCTTATCTAAGACAAGATTGAAACTTTTCCGGTGATAGATGTCCCACAAGTTTTGGTTGTTTAACAAATGATCAAGAGTAGTGTTGATTGGTGACTTGTTCTGTTTTGAGTTGTTGATTGGTGACTTGTGTTTTGAGTTGATCTCGAATTTATGGATAAAGTTGGTTCCTTTGACGGCAAGGCCCCCAAGAGGAAGAAGCGGTACATAGAAACACTCGGTTGTGGGTAGCAGTGGATAGTGGCAAACGCCAAGGAAAAAAGACTATTTCCTAAGGAGAGAATCTTTAACACTCGTATATAATACATGTCTAAAATATACAGATTATTTTTAGTTGCAAATTTGGTATTGAAATACATTCTTGTTTGAAATACATTCTTGTTAGATGCCCAAAATAATACATAATGACACAATATATACAAGGGTGTCAAAATATAAAACTAAGAACTACGATCATGGTGAGGTGATCTCCAAAATAACTGCACAGTGGATATGCCATCCAAAATAACAAAAGAAGAAAGGCATCAAGCTACTTTGTCCTTACCCTTTGCCTGATCATAATCACCAGAAAAACAATCAATAAATATGGGATGAAATAATAATTTCAGTGGGTTCCCTATCTTATGCGTCCACTCGATTCTACAATATTATAAACTTCATCCTAATTCAAGCCACTAAGAGGAGAAAGACTTGAGTTCATAATTCTTGCACTATATGAAAATATGTTACTTGAGTTCATCAACTCAAATAATCACTAATTGGAAACCATATCAAGACATCTTTTCACGACCAACCATACGTCTAGAGTTATCGACACGGGTCACATATCCTTGTATCATACTTTGACATACACATGAATTTCAGATTCTAAGGGATTCCTCAACCTTAAGAATTGTTGTGTCCTATGGGACTCTTAATCCATAGCAAACATTTTACCCATATGAGATTTTCACCCACCATGAGATACACCGTTTTAGGGACTCCTCAACCTGGTCAAAGTAATGATGTGTACATCTGAATTCTTACTCTATATAAGCATCTCACTTGGGACAACACAAGTAAGAAGTTGTTTTCGACTATGTGATTAAGTAAAGGACATTGTGATTGTATTCGACAGGAACAATGTGATCACATCACCTTATTATTCACAATAACATCACATGTTTCATACAATGCCTAACTGTAGCGGGGAAATCATGAGTATAAGCTATCAATTAACTTAACTCGAAATAAACAGAGTCGCCACCACACTTTTATTTTATTCCAAAAGGAAAAGGAAAAAAGAGCGAATAAATCCTAATGAATCTAAAAACAAAAAGTTAAAGAAACAAACATAGAAAGGGTAAAGGTGTTGATTACAAAATGAGAAGGTTTTAAGCACCCAAAATGTTCGTGGTACTCCACCGTAGTCCTTTGAAAAATTTATTGTTTTGATTTGAAAATGGTTTGTTTAAATGAGAATGAGGGATGAGAAAAGAATTAAATTTTAATGTTTTTGTGTTTGGAGAGGTTTACAACCTCTTACCTACGTACCCACAATGTACAATGTAAGATCAAAACCCCGTAGTTCGTGGTACAAATAGTGAAAATTCGTTGGTTTTGATTGATTTTATTAAGTAAAGACAATTTATCATTTTCAAGTGGATAGCCTCACAAATCTACTAGGAGAATGAAGGCATGGACTCATACATCATTATGGGGAGGGCGTCAACTAGGATAAAATCGACGAGTATGCCACTAAACCTCCACGAATGACAAGAGACTCAAATACATCAAACTACAACCATTGAGATTGAGAGAGTTGCACCCGACTAGAAAAAATAACTCATAGTCTAAACTTACAAATAAAACAAACAAAAAAAGTGCACTAAGGCACAAAACAACTTGAATGGGTTTGGTTCTTTATATTTTTGAATTGAAGTCAAAATGATTGAGTTCATTGACATTTATTTAAGAAAAAAAGAAGTAAAAACCACTTGACAAAAAGTCAAGGTTTTATTGATTAAAGTGGTGAAGGTTTTTCAAACAAGAATCCTTTGAAAAAGAAAGAAAGTTTTGAAAATTGAAGAAGGGGAGGAGATGAAGATGCTATCCTAAAAAGAAAATAAAAGAGATAAATGAGGAAAGATCTAACCAACTTGATGATACTTCCAAGCATTAACACAAGAGTTCCATACTTATAAGCATAAGCTAGAAAATAGCCAAATAAAGGCTAAAGTACCAACTTCATGATGATCAAAGCAAATGGAAGGTCCTAGTGTAACGCCCAAATATTTATTTATTTATTTTATTATTTAAGTATTTATTTGTGGTTAGTCGATATATTTTATGTTGGGGTTGATTTAATCGATAAGTCAGAAATTTAGTCGAAAGTCGTAGAAAATATTATTAGAAATAATAATATAGTTGTTGTGTTATTTGAGTTAGTGGGCTTAATATCGTGCGCGAATTAGTAAAATAGGGGGTGTTATAGTTAGGCCCATTATTAATAAAAAGAATTAGTATAGTTTTTAATAAAAAGAAATAGAAGTAGTGGAAACAGTGGTCATAACAGTAAGAAGAAGAAAACTGATTTTTTCTGTGCGATCGTGAGAGAAGAACGGCGAGGAGAAAACGACAATCGGAGGCGATTTCCGGAACTAGATTTTTGGGCTACCTTCAATCCAAACCTAAGGTAAGGGTGAGATTCAGATTTTATAAATGAAAATATGATAAATTAATTAGGTTTGAAATTGGTATTTTGGTATATTATAGAGACTCATTCTTAATTGGTTGATTTTAGAAACAGAACAAAAAGAAAAGTAGCGTATATATTGTTTTCCTCGTCAACACTGTAGCGTAAGAAGTGATATTCCTATATTGCTTCTTCCTTGACTTGCTAGTCCTGAACATTATATATATATATATATATATATATATATATATATATATATATATATATATATATATATATATATATATGATTATTTAAGTTGTGGTGTAATTAAATAATCATGTAGTTGTTGCGTTTATTAATTGGAATGGAAAATTATCTTACTTAACCTTTCAATAAGTGATGGAATTAGATTTTATAGCAATACATATGTATAGATGGAGCTGATGCCTAATAGGAAAAATGGTGTACCTTTATCAAGTCACATGATAAATAGTGGTTTTGCAAGTATTTTGGGAGGAGGAATACTAAAATAAAGGTGATACTTGGAGTAACAATTAAATTCTCAGTAACCAAGACAAAGTAATACACCAAGTGAGTAACAAGGTAATGTGCCATAAGAATTAAATAAAAGAGAGTTGAACTAATGATGAGAAGATAGGCGCAGGATGTGTATGAAGGGATACCAAAAAGTCATAACATATATTACTTAAGTAATTAAGTTTAGTATTTTATAATATTAATAAGTTAACATCAGTAGTAAATTAATTAGTATTAGTTGGATTAAGAATTGCAGTGTATGCATATGCAGTAGCAGTAGCAGTTGATATTTATAGCAGAAGCATACCAGTAGCAGAATACACTGTATAGGAAATAATTAGTTAAAGTAAATTGATTTAAGGGGAATATATAGGAATATTTAGTAGCATAAGTAGTAGGACTTATTAATATAAACAATGCCGGTTTAGTCAGTTTAGCCGAATTAAGCGGAAAACGAAGTTGCCTGGAATTTAACAAAATTTGTCGGAGTAAGTCGGGTAACTTAAGAGTTGGTTTTTATCACGTTGTTTTGTCGAAATTGTGTTGTATATTCGATTGTCGGCACAATTAAGTTGTTATATGGTTCCGGTTTATGGAACAATTCCGAAGTTGCTAAGTTGAAGGCTTTCAAGCCAAAGTTGATTTCTAAGTTGCCGATGTTGTATAAGTTGTTATGTTGCTCATGTTGTTATATTGTCTGTGTCGTAAAGTCGTGTATGTCATGTAGGACATTTGTATTATGTTGGGGCTGTTACTCACACCATGTTGGCCTAGATTGGCAAATTTTAAGTCGAAAGTTGAAGGCTTATGCCTTGATGCCCAATAAAATGGCAATGATTTTAAGTTGGGAGTTTTACTCCGAATGGTACCACATACATAATTAGTCGAGTCACATTAATGTGTGCATTTCTTTGAATTGATGTTGATTGTTGTTTGGTTGATGTTGTGAAGTGGTGAATTATTTGTGATCCTTATCCAAGTATCTTTTATCATATACTGTTTAGAAAATTCGATATCTCACCCCTTCTGTTGAATGTTGTCCTTATGTGACAACGTGCAGGTAATCCTGAAGAGTAGCCGATTACCATTAGTCGAGTCGGTGGTCAGTCGCTCTGATACGTAGCACTCGGGGGAATTGTTGCGTGTCTGCTTTGTTGAGTCTTTTATTATGGCTGAATTTTAATTAGTCGAAGAACTTAGAGTTGCTTATTTCTTAATTAAAGTTGTTATTATATTGTTTAAAGATGCTATGAATTAAGATTATGAATCCGCTACGTGATATTTTATGAAGTTGAATTATTGGAGTGAATGACGTTATTTATGTTGATTTTATGAAAAGGTGCTATGTATTAAGTATGATTTCCTTAATTTGGAAATTATTTAAAGTTGAAAATGTGATATCCCGTTTTATGGAAAATATTTGTAAGCTCTGATTTCAGTTATATTCGCGGGTAGAAAATGGGGTGTTACATAAGTGGTATCAGAGCAGGTCGGTCTGTCCGGCCAATTGTTGATTCTTATTTGTCTAACAATCGTGTATTGTTACTATTCTAACTTCCGGTTGTGTTGTAGTGATAAGTTGAGATTGGTGGAAGAAATGACACTGCGATGGCTGCTGTAATGCAAGCGATGACACAAGCTGTGCAGAACTTTCTGAATGCTGGTGAAAATGCTGGATCACGTAGCTTAGCGACTTTTCAAAGAGAGAATCCGCCGGTGTTCAAAGGAAAGCATGATCCAGATGCAGCTTTGGAATGGTTGAAAGAGATCGAGAGAATCTTCCGTGTTATGGATTGCACTCCAGCGCAAAAGGTTCGGTATGGTACTCACATGCTAGCAGTCGAAGCTGATGACTAGTGGCTAGAGACTCGTGATAGGTTGACCGCGACAGGTGAAGTCATTACTTGGGATGTATTCCGTAGGGAATTCATGAGAAAGTATTATCCGGAAGATGTCCGTGGCAAGAAAGAGATTGAGTTCCTTGAGCTGAAGCAAGGAAACATGTCTGTCACAGATTATGCTGCAAAATTTGTGGAGCTGTCCAAATTTTATCCTCATTATACTGGTGCTGGCGCTGAATTTTCAAAGTGCATCAAGTTTGAAAACGGGTTGCGCTCGGAAATCAAGAAGGTTGTTGGGTATCAGAAGATACGCGTTTTTTCTGAATTGGTTTATAGCTGCAGGATATTTGAAGAGGACAACAATGCTCATTACAAGGTTGTCAGTGATCGTAGAGGAAAGCAACATCAGAACCGTGGCAAGCCGTATGATGCTCCAGTTGGAAAAGGGAAACAGAAAGCTGCTCCGGCTCAGAGAACTAGTGGGGGAGGTGCTCTTGCTGGTATAGTTTGCTTCAAATGTGGTCAGGCTGGTCATAAGAGTAATGTATGCACTGCTGAAGTAAAGAGGTGTTTTCGTTGTGGTAAGACTGGGCATGCAATAGCTGATTGCAAGAACAAGGGAATGATTTGTTTTAATTGTGGCGAAGAAGGGCATATTGGTAGCCAGTGTCAGAAGCCAAAGAAAGCTCAGACTGGAAAGGTGTTCGCGTTGACAGGAACTCAGACCGCTAACAAGGACAGACTTATCAGAGGTACATGTTTCATAAATAATATTCCTTTAATTACTATTATTGATATCGGTGCTACACACTGTTTTATTTCTGCTAACTGTGCTCAAAGACTGGGATTAAAATTGTCCGCTATGAATGGTGAATTGATTGTTAAGATTCCAGCTAAGGGATCAATAACTACTTCTTTGGTATGTTTAAAATGTCCTTTGTCGATCTTCGATAAAGATTTCTATGTTGATTTAGTGTGTTTGCCGTTGACTGGGATGGACGTAATTCTTGGTATGAATTGGTTAGAGTATAACTATGTTCATATAAATTGTTATCATAAGTCTGTGAGGTTTTCTACTCCTGAAGAGGAAGGAGTTGGTTTGTTATCTTTCAGAGAATTACAACAATTGATGAAAGAAGAAGCTCAGATGTTTTCTTTAATGGCAACTTTGTCGGTTGAGAGTAAAGCTAAGATTGATGAATTGTTAGTAGTGAAAGAATTCCCTGAAGTTTTTCCTGATGAGATTCCTAGTGTGCCGCTAGAGAGGGAAGTTGAATTTGCTATTGATCTGGTACCTGGTACTAGGCCTGTTTCGATGGCACCGTATAGAATGTCGGCATCTGAATTGTATGAATTAAAGAAGCAATTGGAAGACTTACTTGAGAAAAAGTTTATAAGACCAAGTGTATCACCGTGGGGAGCTCCAGTGTTGCTAGTAAAGAAGAAAGATGGTAGTATGAGACTTTGTGTTGATTATAGACAGCTGAATAAAGTGACGATCAAGAATAAGTATCCACTTCCGAGAATAGATGATTTGATGGATCAGTTAGTGGGTGCTTGTGTGTTCAGTAAAATTGATTTGAGATCGGGTTATCATCAGATCAAAGTGAAAGATGGAGATATTCAGAAGACGTCGTTCAGAACACAGTATGGACATTATGAGTATTCTGTGATGCCTTTCGGTGTGACTAATGTTCCGGGAGTATTTATGGAATACATGAATCGTATTTTTCATACTTATCTGGACCATTTTGTAGTAGTATTTATTGATGATATTTTGATTTACTCTAAGTCAGAAGAAAAGCATAAGGAACATTTGAGATCAGTGTTAGATGTTTTGAAAGATAAGAAATTGTATGCGAAGCTGTCCAAGTGCGAGTTTTGGTTAAGAGACGTAAGTTTTCTTGGCCATGTAATTTCAGGAAAAGGTATTGTTGTGGATCCTTCAAAGGTAGAAGTTGTATTGCAATGGGAGACTCCGAGGTCGGCTACCGAGATTAGAAGCTTTTTGGGGTTAGCTGGATATTATAGAAGGTTTATTGAAGGATTTTCTAAGTTAGCACTTCCATTAACAAGATTAACTTGTAAAAGTAAAGCTTTTGTATGGGATGTTCAGTGCGAAGAGAGTTTTAATGAATTGAAAAAGAGATTGACGTCGGCGCCGGTTTTGACTTTGCCAAATCCAAAGGAACCGTTTGTAATTTACTGTGATGCTTCATTGATGGTTTTAGGAGGTGTGCTTATGCAAAATCATAAAGTAATTGCTTATGGTCGCAACAGTTGAGAATTCATGAAAAGAACTATCCTACGCATGATCTTGAACTTGCTGCTGTTGTGTTTGTGTTGAAAATCTGGAGGCATTATCTCTATGGTTCCAGATTCGAGGTTTACAGTGATCATAAAAGTTTAAAATATTTATTTGATCAGAAAGAGCTGAATATGAGACAACGTAGGTGGTTAGAGTTGCTTAAGGATTATGATTTCGGTTTGAATTATCATCCAGGTAAAGCAAATATTGTGGCCGATGCTTTAAGTAGAAAGACTTTGCATATGTCAACAATGATGATTAAGGAGTTGGAATTAATTGAACAATTTTGTGATATGAGTTTGGTTTGCGAAGTGACCCCGCAGAGTGTGATGTTAGGAATGCTAAAGATTAATAATGACTTTATGAATGGTATCCGAGAGGTGCAGAAGTTGGATGTGAAATTAGTGGATATCATTAATCGTTGTGGTCAATCAGAGAAGAGTAATTTTAAGATTGATGTAAGAGGGGTGTTGAGATTAGGTGAAAGAATTTGTATTCCTGATGACGCGGTTATGAAAAGAAGTATTCTAGAAGAGGGTCATAGAAGCAGTTTGAGTATTCATCTAGGAGCTACTAAAATGTATCAAGATTTAAAGAAAATATTTTGGTGGCCCGGAATGAAAGAAGATGTGGCTCGTTTTGTGTATGCGTGCTTAACTTGTCAGAAGTCGAAGATTGAGCATCAGAAGCCTGCTGGGTTGATGCAACCGTTGGAAGTTCCAGAATGGAAATGGGATAACATTTCTATGGACTTTGTAACGGGGCTGCCTGTTACTTTAAGAGGGCATGATTCGATTTGGGTGATCGTTGATAGGCTTACGAAGTCGGCTCACTTCATACCTATTAACATCACTTACCCAATTGCGAAGTTGGCAGAGATTTACATCCGAGTAATTGTAAAGCTGCATGGTGTTCCTCTGTGTATTGTGTCGGATAGAGATCCGAGGTTTACGTCGGAATTTTGGAAAAGTCTGCAAGATTCATTGGGTTCTAAGTTGAGATTGAGTTTGGCATATCATCCACAAACTGATGGCCAAAATGAGAGAACTATTCAGTCATTAGAGGATTTGTTTAGGGCTTGTGTTCTTGAGCAAGGAGGTTCATGGGATACTTACCTTCCGTTGATTGAGTTTACATATAATAATAGTTATCATTCTAGTATCGGAATGGCGCCTTTTGAAGCACTGTATGGTCGTAGGTGTAGAACTCCGTTGTGTTGGCATGAATCTGGTGAGAGTGTGGTACTTGGACCAGAATTAGTTCGAGAAAATACCGAGAAAGTGAAGTTCATCCGGGAGAAGATGAAAGCTTCTTAGAGTAGACAGAAGAGTTACCACGATAAGCGGAAGAAGGATTTAGAATTTCAAGCGGGTGACCATGTGTTTTTGAGAGTCACACATGTGACCGGTGTTGGGAGAGCTTTGAAGTCTAAAAAGCTCACTCCTCGCTTCATTGGTCCGTATCAAATCTTGGAACGAGTTGGAAAAGTTGCTTATCGGATGGCGTTGCCGCCAAATCTTTCAAATTTGAACGATGTATTCCATGTGTCGCAACTTCAGAAGTATATTCCAGATCCGTCTCATGTGGTTAATATGGACGATGTGCAAGTGCGGGATAATCTCACTGTGGAGACAAAGCCTGTACGAGTTGAGGATCGTGAAACAAAGACTCTTCGAGGAAAAGAGATCGTGTTGGTCAAAGTCGTTTGGTTGGGAGCTACTGGCGAAAGCATGACCTGGGAATTGGAGAGCAAAATGCGAGACTCATATCCTGAGCTATTTGAAGTAGGTATATTTTCGAGGACGAAAATATTTTTAAGTGGGGGAGAGTTGTAACGCCCAAATATTTATTTATTTACTTTATTATTTAAGTATTTATTTGTGGTTAGTCGATATATTTTATGTTGTGTTTGATTTAATCGATAAGTCAGAAATTTAGTCGAAAGTCGTAGAAAATATTATTAGAAATAATAATATAGTTGTTGTGTTATTTGAGTTAGTGGGCTTAATATCGTGTGCGAATTAGTAAAATAGGGGGTGTTAGAGTTAGGCCCATTATTAATAAAAAGAATTAGTATAGTTTTTAATAAAAAGAAATAGAAGTAGTGGAAGAAGTGGTCATAACAGTAAGAAGAAGAAAACTGATTTTTTCTGTGTGATCGTGAGAGAAGAACGGCGAGGAGAAAACGACAATCGGAGGCGATTTTCGGAACTAGATTTTTGGGCTACCTTCAATCCAAACCTAAGGTAAGGGTGAGATTCAGATTTTATAATTGAAAATATGATCAATTAATTAGGTTTGAAATTGATATTTTGGTATATTTTAGAGACCCATTCTTAATTGGTTGATTTTAGAAACAAAACAAAAAGAAAAGTAGCGTATATATTGTTTTCCTCGTCAACACTGTAGCGTAAGAAGTGATATTCCTATATTGCTTCTTCCTTGACTTGCTAGTCCTGAACATTATATATATATATATATATATATATATATATATATATATATATATATATATATATATATATATATTAAGTTGTGGTGTAATTAAATAATCATGTAGTTGCTGCGTTTATTAATTGGAATGGAAAATTATCTTACTTAACCTTTCAATAAGTGATGGAATTAGATTTTATAGCAATACATATGTATAGATGGAGCTGATGCCTAATAGGAAAAATGGTGTACCTTTATCAAGTCACATGATAAATAGTGGTTCTGCAAGTATTTTGGGAGGAGGAATACTAAAATAAAGGTGATACTTGGAGTAACAATTAAATTCTCAGTAACCAAGACAAAGTAATACACCAAGTGAGTAACAAGGTAATGTGCCATAAGAATTAAATAAAAGAGAGTTGAACTAATGATGAGAAGATAGGCGCAGGATGTGTATGAAGGGATACCAAAAAGTCATAACATATATTACTTAAGTAATTAAGTTTAGTATTTTATAATATTAATAAGTTAACATCAGTAGTAAATTAATTAGTATTAGTTGGATTAAGAATTGCAGTGTATGCATATGCAGTAGCAGTAGCAGTTGATATTTATAGCAGAAGCATACCAGTAGCAGAATACACTGTATAGGAAATAAGCAGTTGAAGTAAATTGATTTAAGGGGAATATATAGGAATATTTAGTAGCATAAGTAGTAGGACTTATTAATATAAACAATGCCAGTTTAGTCAGTTTAGCCGAATTAGGCGGAAAACGAAGTTGCCTGGAATTTAACAAAATTTGTCGGGGTAAGTCGGGTAACTTAAGAGTTGGTTTTTATCACTTTGTTTTGTCGAAATTGTGTTGTATAGTCGATTGTCGGCACAATTAATTTGTTATATGGTTCCGGTTTATGGAACAATTCCGAAGTTGCTAAGTTGAAGGATTTCAAGCCAAAGTTGATTTCTAAGTTGCCGATGTTGTATAAGTTGTTATGTTGCTCATGTTGTTATATTGCCTGTGTCGTAAAGTCGTGTATGTCATGTAGGACATTTGTATTATGTTGGGGCTGTTACTCACACCATGTTGGCCTGGATTGGCAAATTTTAAGTCGAAAGTTGAAGGCTTATGCCTTGATGCCCAATAAAATGGCAATGATTTTAAGTTGGGAGTTTTACTCCGAATGGTACCACATACATAATTAGTCGAGTCACATTAATGTGTGCATTTCTTTGAATTGATGTTGATTGTTGTTTGGTTGATGTTGTGAAGTGGTGAATTATTTGTGATCCTTATCTAGGTATCTTTAATCATATACTGTTTATAAAATTCGATATCTCACTCCTTCTGTTTAATGTTGTCCTTATGTGACAACGTGCAGGTAATCCTGAAGAGTAGCCGATTACCATTAGTCGAGTCGGTGGTCAGTCGCTCTGATATGTAGCACTCGGGGGAATTGTCGCGTGTGTGCTTTGTTGAGTCTTTTATTATGGCTGAATTTTAATTAGTCGAAGAACTTAGAGTTGCTTATTTCTTAATTAAAGTTGTTATTATGTTGTTTAAAGATGCTATGAATTAAGATTATGAATTCGCTACGTGATATTTTATGAAGTTGAATTATTGGAGTGAATGATGTTGTTTATGTTGATTTTATGAAAAGGTGCTATGTATTAAGTATGATTTCCTTAATTTGGAAATTATTTAAAGTTGAAAATATGATATCCATTTTTATGGAAAATATTTGTAAACTCTGATTTCAGTTATATTCGCGGGTAGAAAATGGGGTATTACATAAGTGGTATCAGAGCAGGTCGGTCTGTCCGGCCAATTGTTGATTCTTATTTGTCTAACAATCGTGTATTGTTACTATTCTAACTTCCGGTTGTGTTGTAGTGATAAGTTGAGATTGGTGGAAGAAATGACGCTGCGATGGCTGCTGCAATGCAAGCGATGACACAAGCTGTGCAGAACTTTCCAAATGCTGGATCACGTAGCTTGGCGACTTTTCAAAGAGAGAATCCGTCGGTGTTCAAAGGAAAGCATGATCCAGATGCAGCTTTGGAATGGTTGAAAGAGATCGAGAGAATCTTCCGTGTTATGGATTGAACTCCAGCACAAAAGGTTCGGTATGTTACTCACATGCTAGCAGTCGAAGCTGATGACTGGTGGCTAGAGACTCGTGATAGGTTGACCGCGGCAGGTGAAGTCATTACTTGGGATGTATTCCGTAGGGAATTCATGAGAAAGTATTATCCGGAAGATGTCCGTGGCAAGAAAGAGATTGAGTTCCTTGAGCTGAAGCAAGGAAACATGTCTGTCACAGATTATGCTGCAAAATTTGTGGAGCTGTCCAAATTTTATCCTCATTATACTGGTGCTGCCGCTGAATTTTTAAAGTGCATCAAGTTTGAAAACGGGTTGCGCTCGGAAATCAAGAAGGTTGTTGGGTATCTGAAGATACGCGTTTTTTCTGAATTGGTTTATAGCTGCAGGATATTTGAAGAGGACAACAATGCTCATTACAAGGTTGTCAGTGATCATAGAGGAAAGCAACATCAGAACCGTGGCAAGCCGTATGATGCTCCAGTTGGAAAAGGGAAACAAAAAGCTGCTCCGGCTCAGAGAACTAGTGGGGGAGGTGCTCTTGCTGGTATAGTTTGCTTCAAATATGGTCAGGCTGGTCATAAGAGTAATGTATGCACTGCAGAAGTAAAGAGGTGTTTTCGTTGTGGTAAGACTGGGCATGCAATAGCTGATTGCAAGCACAAGGGAATGATTTGTTTTAATTGTGGCGAAGAAGGGCATATTGGTAGCCAGTGTCAGAAGCCAAAGAAAGCTCAGACTGGAAAGGTGTTCGCGTTGACAGGAACTCAGACCGCTAACAAGGACAGACTTATCAGAGGTACATGTTTCATAAATAGTATTCCTTTAATTACTATTATTGATATCGGTGCTACACACTGTTTTATTTCTGCTAACTGTGCTCAAAGACTGGGTTTAAAATTGTCCGCTATGAATGGTGAATTGATTGTTAAGATTCCAGCTAAGGGATCAATAACTACTTCTTTGGTATGTTTAAAATGTCCTTTGTCGATCTTCGATAAAGATTTCTATGTTGATTTAGTGTGTTTGCCGTTGACTGGGATGAACGTAATTCTTGGTATGAACTGGTTAGAGTATAACTATGTTCATATAAATTGTTATCATAAGTCTGTGAGGTTTTCTACTCCTGAAGAGGAAGGAGTTGGTTTGTTATCTTTCAGAGAATTACAACAATTGATGAAAGAAGAAGCTCAGATGTTTTCTTTAATGGCAACTTTGTCGGTTGAGAGTAAAGCTAAGATTGATGAATTGTTAGTAGTGAAAGAATTCCCTGAAGTTTTTCCTGATGAGATTCCTAGTGTGCCGCCAGAGAGGGAAGTTGAATTTGCTATTGATCTGGTACCTGGTACTAGGCCTGTTTCGATGGCACCGTATAGAATGTCGGCATCTGAATTGTATGAATTAAAGAAGCAATTGGAAGACTTACTTGAGAAAAAGTTTATAAGACCAAGTGTATCACCGTGGGGAGCTCCAGTGTTGCTAGTAAAGAAGAAAGATGGTAGTATGAGACTTTGTGTTGATTATAGACAGCTGAATAAAGTGACGATCAAGAATAAGTATCCACTTCCGAGAATAGATGATTTGATGGATCAGTTAGTGGGTGCTTGTGTGTTCAGTAAAATTGATTTGAGATCGGGTTATCATCAGATCAAAGTGAAGGATGAAGATATTCAGAAGACGGCGTTCAGAACACAGTATGAACATTATGAGTATTCTGTGATGCCTTTCGGTGTGACTAATGTGCCGGGAGTATTTATGGAATACATGAATTGTATTTTTCATACTTATCTGGACCATTTTGTAGTAGTATTTATTGATGATATTTTGATTTACTCTAAGTCAGAAGAAGAGCATAAGGAACATTTGAGATCAGTGTTAGATGTTTTGAAAGATAAGAAATTGTATGCGAAGCTGTCCAAGTGCGAGTTTTGGTTAAGAGACGTCAGTTTTCTTGGCCATGTAATTTCAGGAAAAGGTATTGTTGTGGATCCTTCAAAGGTAGAAGTTGTATTGCAATGGGAGACTCCGAGGTCGGCTACCGAGATTAGAAGCTTTTTGGGGTTAGTTGGATATTATAGAAGGTTTATTGAAGGATTTTCTAAGTTATCACTTCCATTAACAAGATTAACTTGTAAAAGTAAAGCTTTTGTATGGGATGTTCAGTGCGAAGAGAGTTTTAATGAATTGAAAAAGAGATTGACGTCGGCGCCGGTTTTGACTTTGCCAAATCCAAAGGAACCGTTTGTAATTTACTGTGATGCTTCATTGATGGTTTTAGGAGGTGTGCTTATGCAAAATCATAAAGTAATTGCTTATGCGTCGCAACAGTTGAGAATTCATGAAAAGAACTATCCTACGCATGATCTTGAACTTGCTGCTGTTGTGTTTGTTTTGAAAATCTGGAGGCATTATCTCTATGGTTCCAGATTCGAGGTTTACAGTGATCATAAAAGTTAAAAATATTTATTTGATCAGAAAGAGCTGAATATGAGACAACGTAGGTGGTTAGAGTTGCTTAAGGATTATGATTTCGGTTTGAATTATCATCCAGGTAAAGCAAATATTGTGGCCGATGCTTTAAGTAGAAAGACTTTGCGTATGTCAACAATGATGATTAAGGAGTTGGAATTAATTGAACAATTTTGTGATATGAGTTTGGTTTGCAAAGTGACCCTGCAGAGTGTGATGTTAGGAATGATAAAGATTAATAATGACTTTATGAATGGTATCCGAGAGGTGCAGAAGTTGGATGTGAAATTAGTGGATATCATTAATCGTTATGGTCAATCAGAGAAGAGTAATTTTAAGATTGATGTAAGAGGTGTGTTGAGATTAGGTGAAAGAATTTGTATTCCTGATGACGCGGTTATGAAAAGAAGTATTCTAGAAGAGGGTCATAGAAGCAGTTTGAGTATTCATCTTGGAGCTACTAAAATGTATCAAGATTTAAAGAAAATATTTTGGTGGCCCGGAATGAAAGAAGATGTGGCTCGTTTTGTGTATGCGTGCTTAACTTGTCAGAAGTCGAAGATTGAGCATCAGAAGCCTGCTGGGTTGATGCAACCGTTGGAAGTTCCAGAATGGAAATGGGATAACATTTCTATGGACTTTGTAACGGGGCTGCCTGTTACTTTAAGAGGGCATGATTCGATTTGGGTGATCGTTGATAGGCTTACGAAGTCGGCTCACTTCATACCTATTAACATCACTTACCCAATTGTAAAGTTGGCAGAGATTTACATCCGAGTAATTGTAAAGCTGCATGGTGTTCCTCTGTGTATTGTGTCGGATAGAGATCCGAGGTTTACGTCGGAATTTTGGAAAAGTCTGCAAGATTCATTGGGGTCTAAGTTGAGATTGAGTTTGGCATATCATCCACAAACTGATGGCCAAAATGAGAGAACTATTCAGTCATTAGAGGATTTGTTTAGGGCTTGTGTTCTTGAGCAAGGAGGTTCATGGGATACTTACCTTCCGTTGATTGAGTTTACATATAATAATAGTTATCATTCTAGTATCGGAATGGCGCCTTTTGAGGCACTGTATGGTCGTAGGTGTAGAACTCCGTTGTGTTGGCATGAATCTTGTGAGAGTGTGGTACTTGGACCAGAATTAGTTCGAGAAACTACCGAGAAAGTGAAGTTCATCCGGGAGAAGATGAAAGCTTCTCAGAGTAGACAGAAGAGTTACCACGATAAGCGGAAGAAGGATTTAGAATTTCAAGCGGGTGACCATGTGTTTTTGAGAGTCACACATGTGACCGGTGTTGGGAGAGCTTTGAAGTCTAAAAAGCTCACTCCTCGCTTCATTGGTCCGTATCAAATCTTGGAACGAGTTGGAAAAGTTGCTTATCGGATGGCGTTGCCGCCAAATCTTTCAAATTTGAACGATGTATTCCATGTGTCGCAACTTCAGAAGTATATTCCAGATCCGTCTCATGTGGTTAGTATGGACGATGTGCAAGTGCGGGATAATCTCACTGTGGAGACAAAGCCTGTACGAGTTGAGGATCGTGAAACAAAGACTCTTCGAGGAAAAGAGATCGTGTTGGTCAAAGTCGTTTGGTTGGGAGCTACTGGCGAAAGCATGACCTGGGAATTGGAGAGCAAGATGCGAGACTCATATCCTGAGCTATTTGAAGTAGTTATATTTTCGAGGACGAAAATATTTTTAAGTGGGGGAAAGTTGTAACGCCCAAATATTTATTTATTTACTTTATTATTTAAGTATTTATTTGTGGTTAGTCGATATATTTTATGTTGTGTTTGATTTAATCGATAAGTCAGAAATTTAGTCGAAAGTCGTAGAAAATATTATTAGAAATAATAATATAGTTGTTGTGTTATTTGAGTTAGTTGGCTTAATATCGTGTGCGAATTAGTAAAATAGGGGGTGTTATAGTTAGGCCCATTATTAATAAAAAGAATTAGTATAGTTTTTAATAAAAAGAAATAGAAGTAGTGGAAGAAGTGATCATAACAGTAAGAAGAAGAAAACTGATTTTTTCTGTGCGATAGTGAGAGAAGAACGGCGAGGAGAAAACTACAATCGGAGGCGATTTCCGGAATTAGATTTTTGGGCTACCTTCAATCCAAACCTAAGGTAAGGGTGAGATTCAGATTTTATAATTGAAAATATGATAAATTAATTAGGTTTGGAATTGGTATTTTGGTATATTATAGAGACCCATTCTTAATTGGTTGATTTTAGAAACAAAACAAAAAGAAAAGTAGCGTATATATTGTTTTCCTAGTCAACACTGTAGCGCAAGAAGTGATATTCCTATATTGCTTCTTCCTTGACTTGCTAGTACTGAACATTATATATATATATATATATATATATATATATATATATATATATATATATATATATATATATATATATATATATATATATATATATATTAAGTTGTGGTGTAATTAAATAATCATGTAGTTGTTGTGTTTATTAATTGGAATGGAAAATTATCTTACTTAACCTTTCAATAAGTGATGTAATTAGATTTTATAGCAATACATATGTGTAGATGGAGCTGATGCCTAATAGGAAAAATGGTGTACCTTTATCAAGTCACATGATAAATAGTGGTTCTGCAAGTATTTTGGGAGGAGGAATACTAAAATAAAGGTGATACTTGGAGTAACAATTAAATTCTCGGTAACAAAGACAAAGTAATACACCAAGTGAGTAACAAGGTAGTGTGCCATAAGAATTAAATAAAGGAGAGTTGAACTAATGATGAGAAGATAGGCGCAGGATGTGTAGGAAGGGATACCAAAAAGTCATAACATATATTACTTAAGTAATTAAGTTTAGTATTTTATAATATTAATAAGTTAACATCAGTAGTAAATTAATTAGTATTAGTTGGATTAAGAATTGCAGTGTATGCATATGCAGTAGCAGTAGCAGTTGATATTTATAGCAGAAGCATACCAGTAGCAGAATACACTGTATAGGAAATAAGCAGTTGAAGTAAATTGATTTAAGGGGAATATATAGGAATATTTAGTAGCATAAGTAGTAGGACTTATTAATATAAACAATGTCGGTTTAGTCAGTTTAGCCGAATTAGGCGGAAAGCGAAGTTGCCTGGAATTTAACAAAATTTGTCTGGGTAAGTCGGGTAACTTAAGAGTTGGTTTTTATCACGTTGTTTTGTCGAAATTGTGTTGTATAGTCGATTGTCGGCACAATTAAGTTGTTATATGGTTCCAGTTTATGGAACAATTCCGAAGTTGCTAAGTTGAAGGCTTTCAAGCCAAAGTTGATTTCTAAGTTGCCGATGTTGTATAAGTTGTTATGTTGCTCATGTTGTTATATTGTTTGTGTCGTAAAGTCGTGTATGTCATGTAGGACATTTGCATTATGTCGGGGCTGTTGCTCACACCATGTTGGCCTGGATTGGCAAATTTTAAGTCGAAAGTTGAAGGCTTATGCCTTGATGCCCAATAAAATGGCAATGATTTTAAGTTGGGAGTTTTACTCCGAATGGTACCACATACATAATTAGTCGAGTCACATTAATGTGTGCATTTCTTTGAATTGATGTTGATTGTTGTTTGGTTGATGTTGTGAAGTGGTGAATTATTTGTGATCCTTATCTAAGTATCTTTTATCATATACTGTTTATAAAATTCGATATCTCACCCCTTCTGTTGAATGTTGTCCTTATGTGACAACGTGCAGGTAATCCTGAAGAGTAGCCGATTACCATTAGTCGAGTCGGTGGTCAGTCGCTCTGATACGTAGCACTCGGGGGAATTGTGGTGTGTCTGCTTTGTTGAGTCTTTTATTATGGCTGAATTTTAATTTGTCGAAGAACTTAGAGTTGCTTATTTCTTAATTAAAGTTGTTATTATGTTGTTTAAAGATGCTATGAATTAAAATTATGAATCCGCTGCGTGATATTTTATGAAGTTGAATTATTGGAGTGAATGACGTTGTTTATGTTGATTTGATGAAAATGTGCTATGTATTAAGTATGATTTCCTTAATTTGGAAATTATTTAAAGTTGAAAATGTGATATCCCGTTTTATGGAAAATATTTGTAAACTCTGATTTCAGTTATATTCGCGGGTAGAAAATGGGGTGTTACACCTAGGAACTAAGTCTCAGACTCCAATTCCAATGCAAAGAATAGTAACCACAGTCCAAGATCAAGATCACAAGTTTTTTAGAGGTTTAATATTTTATTAATATTTTTGTGTCCAAATGGACAAAGGAAAAAAACACAAGAATATATAAACATAAACATAAATATGATAATGGATGATAAAGCATAATAAAAACATAATAAAAGTAAAAGAGATATGGGAGCAATAATGAAATTAAAGAGGATAAGGTGCAATAGAAAAATTAAAATAGTAATAATAATATATACATAATAGTGATATGATGAACTTAATCATTCACAACCAAAAGAGTAACAAGGCATTTTAATGCCAAAAACAAAAAGGCGACCAACTCCGCTTAGTTTCTTACACTATAGTGATTAACTGATGCGATTAGACCCAAATTCGATGAATCTTGAAAGAATATTGGGATACCCAATACAACTACGCATCAAACTTCAAAAGTCGTGGATCTAACACAAATGATTAACCACCTTGGGATTACACGAACAACACGAGTTTCGGTCTATGAAAGTGCAAGTATCCAATTGGATTTTTATTCCAAAGTAGAGACACATTTAAGTCTATGTTAAGCAATCGTCGAGTAATTTACGGAGTATTTACCCTACAAATGAGGCCGGCCAAAACCAATTAAGGTTAACGATGTTAGTGTTAATACATGTGAGATAAGTGATATGTAAATCGCCATTCGAACGCAATGCCGCACAAAGATAAAGATGAATACCAAATTGAGTTACACTTATGGTATTCTTTCATCTTTAAGTTAAATCAGTCATTTTGGGAGATTCAAGATATGAAAATATATCACTAATTCAAAGCACCTAAAGTGAATTAAACAATTCACTTATAGATCGATTTGAACTAATGGACATTAATTCCTCTAATATACACCCAAAGTCCATTGAATTTAAAGAGAAATCAGTCTCAAAAATGTCTCCCAAGGTAAACCGGTTAACCGGTTAACCATTTTACACTGCAAATGGTTAATCGGTTAACACTAAACCAGAGGTAAAAAATTGGCCAAAATTCAGCATGATCCTCTTTTAAAACAATTTTCAAACACCTTATGATCATGAACTGAATTGGCACGAATTCTAAAGTGTAAAAACAGTGGAATCCCTGCAATCAAACAATATATGATCCAAAGGATCAACAACCAAAAGCACCAAAGATCTACATCTCGAATGAGGGTGATGAAGGTGTGACAATGGAGGAAGATGAATTACCAAGAATAAACTTCAAATTACTCCACTAGTAAGATTGATCTACTAAAATTGATGAAGAAAAATGAAAAGGATGAAAGTTTAGCTCAAATTCAATCAAAAATTCAATGCAAATTCTTGATAACTTTCAAAGGAAGAAAAGAGCTTTGGTGAATTTTGTGGTTTGAGGAGATATTTTGCAAGAGTGAATTTGGCTATCAAAAGCTTAAAAAATGAATGAAATGAGGGTGCTATTTAAAGACTTTAGGTATGAAAATTTTGTGGAATGGAGCTTGCGTTGGAAAATCAAAGTTAGGCTTGGAAATCAAATTTGGAGGAAAATTCATAAAAGAGTGGTGATCACTGAAGGTATATGGTGGTAAATGATCAAAGTGATATAGAGGAATAAAAGTTGAATGAATCTAGAATATTCCAAGTGAGATCAAATGATAAGATGCGCTGAATTTGAAAATTTTATTCAAATTTCGCCCTGGTTAATCGGTTAACACGTCGGTTAATCGGTTAACCAACTCAAAGTATGAATATTTAGTTCCTATTGATTGCATGATTATTGCTTCGGCTCGATTCTTTTGCGCGTTGAAAAAGGCATGAAAATAAACACATGAACCTTGGAATTCCTTGAATAAATCATTTAATTTGGGAAATACTTGATCATATAAATTTGAATTGTTTGTGGATCAACTTTGACTTTTTATCAGTGAATATTCATTTGAGCTGCGAGACTGCTATTTTTGGCAATTTTCACCTGTTCTTCCCCTGAAAATGTTAGTAAAAGAAAAAAAATATTTTTGGATTTTAATTAAAGGTTAGTAAACATAAACAAATAAAAACACATAAAAGCAATGGTGATCCCTATGAGGCATAAACCTGCAACAAAAAAAGACCGAGGAACCAGTGCATAATCTTGTTTCTATGCATATGATGCAAATTCAAACACAAACTTAGGGGAAAACATTAGGGTGTTATAGTTGCCCCTATTTAAGTTTCTTCAATCTGGAGATATGAAGATTGACATCTTCGTTTCTACAAGATGGGAGATGTAACACCCTTCTAAACCCCGCGGAAAAAATATAAATAATCATAGTAATTATCATGCATCTCAAACAAGGGTGTCACACATAATTCAAAATATCACACATACACCTGTCATGCTCAATAACACTTGAAATAAATTCATGCTTTCATATACTTTCATATTAGCATGTAGCAGCGGATCACTTTCATTAAGAATCTCATAACATTCAAGTCTCAAATAAACTTCATTAATTAAATCAACTTGGCGTAAAAGCCACTTCACCATAAAATTCAAATTCAATTAACAAAATAGATATAGTATACAATCGTATCTCTCAAGACATGAATCAAGCGTTCCTAGTGTTACATGATCAGAGCACGACTTAACCCAAAATAAATACGAAACTAAAATAGGTTACTCCACCAGCTACTCTCTTGCTAGAAACAACTATAATCTTCAGTACCTGAGCGATGTCGTATAAAACATCATTCCAACAGAAGGGTGAGAATTCACATAATTATTGAAATCATAAGATAATATGTAATTTAAGGCATATAAGCATAATCACAATTATTCTCACACTTCAAAAGTTTCATCAACATAATATCACTAAAGTAGTCATACTATTAACAACTACATACTCACAATTCCATAATTTCACCAATTCAATAATTCACATAATACACATAATCTCATATTGTAACCATAAACACAATGAGACTCGAATGGAAACTCAATTGCAATTCATGCATGTGGTACCAATCACTTGTTATCATTTTCCGGGTACATTTAAACCGGGTCCGTCCTCTAGACCGATAACACATTAAAAGCCCGTCCTCTAAGCTTTTAAACTCGTCCTCTAGGTTTGAGACAAGTCACTAGTTCCCACGGAACTAACAAGCATTGCCTCTTGACACAAATTATGCATGTGCAATTTCAACAATCATATGCAATTAAGATCAATCCCTAATCTTAATATTCATGCATATCTTCAATAATTCATCATATTAGAATTATTACACAATTGCACATACAACACATTTTCAAATCCCAATATTCATTACACCAATATTGTCACCACACTTACCAAATAATACACAAGGTATCAATACAATTCAATCTCAATTTAAAAGTCACATGATACCGATTAAATCTAGAATAATCAATCCATCAAAATAATCACCAAATCAATCACCAAAATAATCAACAAATTAATCAACAAATTATCACTAAATTAATTACCAAAGTAATTACTAAATTAATCACCAAATTAGTTAATTATTTTCTTATCCTAGAATCATGTGCTAGTACTATATCTCATATCATCATGGTCTCATAGTCAATAAAACATCATCATAATTAAAAGATCACAAGAGTAACAAGTTGAGAATCTTAAATCACATTTTTTCTGCTGTGTATTGCAGCTAAAAACATATAATATATGTATTAATTGGTTTCGACTTTCACTCATGCAAATACAACAAAACTACTTTATAATTAATTTGTTCAAAATTATATTTTATATAACTAAACATACATTAGGCTAAATAACCATAATAGAAACAAAACTTGCTGAATTAAGGAGTGGTATTAACTAAGTGGAGCCATGATATTGAAATTCATGTGGAAATGAATGTATTTCAAAATAAGTTACAAGTAGCAGTACACTATCAATCATCTATTAATGTGATCATCACCTTTTTCTATCCTCGTTAAATATAATAGCACTTAGTAATGTATATTGCATTAATTAATTCTACATGTATAGGAAAGAAAATGAGATAGTTACTTCACAAAACAACCAATATATGGATATTATTTAAAGGACATAAAATCTTAAATCATTAATATATTTCCTGTTATATTTATTAGACTATTTCTACAGGGTAAATTACCCATTCATTCCTGCGCTTATACTAACGGGTGGTTATATCACACTTTACTTTTCCAATTACTACTAATCATCACATGTCTTGGTAGTTCATTTAATTCAATTGGTTGACACTACAAATTTCTCAATTAAAACATGTGGCTAACAATTAACAATTATGTCTCAGTAATTACTCACCCACTAACCCCTGTACTAGTTATTCACTAATTCTTTATGAAAATGTCGATGCTAATGAAGTAGCATTAATAATCATGATAAACCACTCATGAATTGGAGTATGCTTTTAGGCGAATAATGATGAATATTCCATAGATCCAGATAACTTTCATTTTCATTGCGATGAAATTCTTGAAGGTGAATAAATAATCAATCCATTGTTTATCTTTCAGGAACCCATGTTTAATTCATTATTCATATTCGCTATGTCTTAATCATAAATGTTATCTACAGTAACTAAGATACCAATATATATATATATATATATATATATATATATATATATATATATATATATATATATATATACATATATATATATATATATATATATATATATATATATATATATATATATATATATATATATATATATATATATATATATATCAATTCCAACAAAATTTCTCATCACAAATCAAGTTTTATCTATAAAATCTAATCAATCACAAAATCATGAAAATTTTGGGGATTTTACCTAACCACATTTCTACCCATTTCATACCATCCAATAATCCCAATAATTTCATAAAAACTCACCCTTACCTTGATTTTCTTGAGTTTTCTAGGTCTTGTTCTTGGTTCCTCTTCTCCACTCCTCTCTACTAGCCACTTTTCTCCTTTCTATTCTATCTCTTCAAACCCTAACAATTAACTTATAAACATTTTGTTCTTTTATTGGGCTTTCTAACTCACACTTACTAACTTACCACACTCTCATAATAGCCCAATCAATCAAACTTACTAAATCTATTTAATTACACTAAATAAAATAAATCTAATAAATTAAATAATTCAATTTAAGAAAATAATTAAATTATTTCCAATAACAAAATAAATCAATTAATTAAATTAAATTAAATCAAATAAATCACATAATTTAATTATTTCAAATAAATCAATTAAATCATTTATTCACAAAATCACTCAATTAATCAATTAATATAAATAAATAAATAATTACAAAAATTGGGATGTTACAGGAGAGACTTAAATATAGAAAACCCAATTTTTGGCCCTAAGAGACCATGCAATGATATGAATATGATATAATATGCAAACTCAAGATCTCTGTAGGGAGAAAAAGACCACCAGAAGAAAGCAAAAGCTTAAGGGATAAGAGAAAAATCCCGTTGGGGAAAACAACAGATGACAAGAGAGTTTACAAGGAAAATAAATCACTGGATAACTTACTCAACTTGGGGAATGATTGTCTATGAAGACAAATTAAAACACAATCAGAAAAAAGGCTTAATAGAGAAGGATAAAACTTCAATGGAGAAAGCACCAAACAAACAAAGTGTTCGGATCCATAATAAATGGAGGAAAGATTACCCACTACCAAACAAATGATAACTTAATTCCAAAGTAATCAATCAAATAAGAGAAGACATATTACCCACTACCAAATAAGTGATTGCTTAATTCCAAAGTAATATACTCAAAAGGAAAGATTACCCACTACCAAACAAGTGATAGCTTAATTCCAAAGTAATCAATCAAAAGGGGGATAAAATATTGCCCAATATCACACATGTGATAGCTTAATTCCAAAGCAATATACTCAAGATGAGAGATTACCCATTACCAAACAATGATAGCTTAATTTAAAAGTAATCAATCAAAAGGGGAAGAAAATATTGCCTATTATCATACATTTGATAGCTTAATTCCAAAGCAATATACTCAAAAGGAGAGATTACCCACTACCAAACAATGATAGCTTAATTCCAAAGTAATCAATCAAAAAGGGAGAAAATATTGCCCACTATCACTCATTTTATAGCTTAATTAGAAAGAAATATACTCAAGAGGACAAATTACCCACTACCAAATAATGATATCTTAATTCCAAAGTAATCAATCAAAAGGGGAGAACATATTTCCCACTATCATACATGTAATAGCTTAATTCCAAAGTAATATACTCAAGAGGAGAAATTACCCACTACCAAACAATGATAGCTTAATTTCAAAGTAATCAATCACAAAGGGGGCCAAAGTTTAATCCAAGAAAAAATTGAAGAGAAACGGTCAAACAAGACTCATCTTGAGGAGGAAATATCTCAACTGGGGAAAATTCCATCCAGATAATAAATTGGGGAGGAAACTGAACCAAAATAATCCATAAGGAACAAACTCAGTGGGGAATTAGAAAGGATAAACACTTTCTGCTTAATGGTTAACACTCTAAACTTGAGGGAAGACAACACACACACTTTGTAGGGAAAAGCAAACACCAGAGAGCGGGGAACAATGTATCAAAGAATGCAAGAATGCAAACATATGATGCTATGCACACAACAGATTCATGAATATGCATATGAATATGCTGACAAAACAGACATAAAGATAAGAAATAGGTGACATAAACACCACAACACAAAATCTTCCACACTCCTTGAGGAAAATAGGTCAATATCCCTATTAAACTCTGATGGTGATAAATATATCCATTGTAACCTTGATGGGGAACAAATGAGAATCTACCAGTGGTGCAGATAAAGCAAAACCTATTGGGTTGACAAACATCAATTATCAACTCTACAAAGGGAAACCACAATGCTTTGGAAAGGTAACAATCCGTCGGGAATAGGGGAACATTTCCAAAATCCTTAGTAGGGATAAAGATATTCCTGTTAAGAAATAAACTCCTAGCATAAACATCAATCTCTGAGAGATACTCAATACATCATGCCTACTCCGCTTAGGGAAAAGGGTGTGAAACCTGCTTGAGGAAAAAAGGAGTCTGCTGGAAACCATCACATGTAAATCCACTGAGGATATGAAATAAAATCCTTCGGGGATATTCATCACTATAAATTTTGGACTTGCTGATCCACGTAGGGATACCAGAAGTTAATAATAATAGCCAAAAGTCAAGTTGCTAGGGATTTTAAATCAATACTCAACACTAGGTAAAAGAAAACCTATCAACTGACTGCTAAACCAACACTTCTGCTAGGGACATATTATCAACTCAAGCTGAGAAATACGATTCGGGTTGAGGATTATCCTATATACATCATTTCTCAAGTCGAAGATCATCTGCTGAAGAAGATATCAAAAACTCAGTTGGGGATTCCTGTGACAAGAACAATGTTTCTCAAGTTGAGGATAACCTGCTGAGGGAGAGATCAAAAACTCAAATGGGGATGTTCATGCAGCAAACAATTTCCGATCCTACTTGTTGATTGAGAAGAAAAACATCAATAATATCAAAATTCCAGGATTACTCAAAGATCGTGTTCGGAGAAACATCCAGATCAAACTCTGCTTTGGGATAGGCAAGTTACACACATCCAGAATTTGTCGTACATGGAATAACTTTTGACATTATTTCGTTATTCATAAATAAAAAACTGTTTTTATAATTTTCAAAAAATTCAATTTATTAAATTTGTTTCAAAAAAATATCATAAAAAATAAATGATTTTTTTAAACATAAACAACATAAAGAATTGCAAACAAATGGATAAAAATCCAAATTTTATTAATAGAATGGTAGTCAACAAATGACGTGACTCCATGGATCATTACGAGTTTGAAAAATGATAAATACATGGAAAAGGGGTACATTGAAATACAATGATCAATATTCTCCATATCATCGTTGAACTCCACTGTGCATGCAACTTAGGTCAAGGATGAGTGAATAGGAATCTTTGATGGACAACTCTGTAACACCCCAAATTTGCCCTCTTCTTTTTAAGCATCATATCACATCATATTCATCATAAGCATATCATATTCTTGGCATCTTAGCATGGAAAGATGAGGCATAACATTCTCATGACCTAGCATTAGGCATATGATCATCTGTGGAGGGTTTTGAAGCATCACAAGCTATGACAAGGGGCCCAATGGATTTGTTCAAGTCCTATGAGGAGTCTACATTGCATTCACAAGCTTAATATCATTCACAAAAGCCCAGGAGGTTGGGAGATCACCAGGGAATTCAAGCTAGGGCAAGCTCCTACACAATGATCCCAAATTAGGGTTTGAGTTTCAAGCATGAAAACCTTGTGACTTTGGCCATTTCATTTGGGCAAAGTATCTCATATGTTAAGGGGATCCTAGGGATGAAATTTGGTGAGAAAATTCCTTGTGGAAGTCAGGTATTTCTTCAGTTGCTTGTAAATGAAGAAATTTGTCAACTGTGCATTCTAGAAGTCAACTGTGAGATTTCAAAAGGTCCAACCCCATTTTTCTAGCCAAGGGATGTTCTTTTAACCTTAAAAGAGGTTTGGCAAGATCAAAGATCAATAATCATGAGGTTTTGAGTTGTTTTTCAAAATTGGCATAAGTTTGGTAATGAGAATTTCCATTTTTAGTAACATTTTGCCCTAATTTTCAAGTAAGCATAACTTGGTGAAAAAAGCTTCAAATGGATCACAACCAAACATGAAAGTTGAAGATTAAAGCCTCCCATTTTTAAAAAGTACAAGAGCATTTTCATAGACCTCATGGTTTGAGAGGAAAGCCCTTCGAAAGTTGATGGATTTTTAGGGCATGGCATGGATTTCAAACATCCTCCAAGTGCAAAACTTCATGAAACTTATTTTTGAGTGATATTATGAACCAAATGAGGTCACAAACTTACAAAGCATTGCCAAGAGTTCATTTTGCTCCAAAAATATTGTCAAATTCGTGCATGAGAAGAAGAATATTTCATGAGGTGCAAAAATGCATGAACATGAGAAAGGCATGATCTTCACATCCAAGGGCCAAGATGATTTCAGTCTTGAATCAAGGGCAGGATTATGATCAAACATGTGCAAATAGAGAGGGAAATACACGAGCAAATCACCTCATCACACCAATCTTGCCAAATTTGCAATTCCACTCTCACACTCTCCTCTCACGTGCACTTTCCCTCATTTTTCAGCATTGCATTTTGGATTGATATATAAGAAAACTAGGGTTTCATTTCACCCTAGATCCATCACATTTCATCATTCTAGAGTTTTTGAACCAAGAGCATTTTCCTTCGAATCTCATCACTCTCTTCATAAACTCTTTACATATTCTGAATCCTTGAAGCATAAGGATCACTAATTCACCACTCATTCAAGCTGAAAGTGAAGGATTGGAGAGGTGCCATTCAAGGGCAGGTTGATTCAAGGCTTCAGATTCAAGCTCTCTCAAGCTTCCTCTTGCATTTATTTTGCAAGAGGAGATCAAAAGGAGTAGATTTGCAGCATTTGGAGCATTATCTTGGTGATTTCGAAGGGCTTTCCTCTCAGGTATGCTCTGAAATCCATGGATCTAGAAAGGGTTTTTGATGTATGCATTATGATCTGTGTGATATGCTGATGATTCTGTGATGTTTGGTTTTAAAAATGGATGAGTATTGAAGTTGTATTGATGATTTGAAGTTTCATAGTTAGATCTGTTTGTCTTCGATCCAGGCTGTTCATTGATCCATTGTGAATTTCATTATCATTTTTGGATTCAGCATAGTTCAATTGTTTGATCTGGACCTTTTGATGAATTTCTGTTGAGATTTGTTCATAGTTTGTGTTTTTCGGTGCCGGAGCCCTAGCTCCGGTCACCGGATTCTGGAAATGTGTTCACCAGAGTTTCATGAAGAAGATGATGTTATAGCCGTAGGATGCAGGATCTGGACGTCTCTCACTCTGCCAGCGCATAAATGATCCACCCTCTCCCTCACGTGTTTTTATGTTTTAATTTTAAATCTGAATTAAACACTTTGTGTCTCACCTCACCATAATGCTGTGTGCTCTCACCCCCTGACCAATGAATGTGCATACTTGTTTTAATGAGTTGACCAATCTCACGCGTCCAATTGATCCTCTGGTCCTTGTTTTTTCTTGATTTATTGAATTTCCATTATAATTGTGGTGTTATGCGCTGACTTTTCATGGGCTTGACTTGCTAATCCCACCCCCTGACTTTGAGGCCCAATAATTTTGAACTGAGATTGTTGCTGAATGCACCTCTTGGCCATTTCCTTTTATTTTATTTCTTTTTATTTGCATTTTATTTTCATTTTTGATTTTCAATTTTTAAAAATAGTTTTAGGTCTCCAAAAATTCTAAAACAATTCATGAATGATTGTTTGAGTTTTCTTTAATTTTTGATATTTTTATTTTCCATTTATTTTTATTTGACACATGGAAATCAATTGTTCCTTTTAATTAATTCATTTTATTTCATTTTGAACCATGCTGACTTGTCCATTTTCTATCTTGGTCATTATTTGGAATTTTTGAGTGATTCTTTTTGCTCTGGATTCATGATGAAGTGTAATTTATTGAAGATTTTTGTTCTGATTTTTAGAATCTTGGTTAATTGATTGTGGTCTCTAACTTGTGATTGAAGTCATCTAACCCTAATTCATGTTTGTATCCTCATATGACTTGCTTAGCTTCTGATTCTTTCTCCCTCCTTTTGGCATGTTGTTATAGTATGATTGAAGGTCATTTGTAAAAAGGTGTGGAATTTTTGAATGCTCATTTGATTTGTTTTGAATTTTTGTTCTTGACTTGTCCCACTTTGTCTCTTTTGGATCATTTGTTCCTTCCTTAGCTTAGAAGAGAACTTGTGCCAACTTCTTCAACTTGTTTAGAGCCTTATTAGGATATTGATACCTCTATGATCTTGGGTTGTGGTTTGTGTCTTGGAAATTTTGTAATTGGTTTGCCTTTGAAGTTCTTCTATACTTATGTATGTCCACCTCACTTCCTTTGCTTCTTTCTTCTCATAATGTAATTGCTTGGCTATGTACCTCTTCTCTTCATCCCCCATGCTTCTTAGGAATTTTTCTAACATGATTAAGGTTCTTGTCTTGTACCTTGGGGTTGTGATTTGGTTATGTTGCTTTGCATCTTCTCATGTTTGTTTTGTTTTGCCCTGGTGATTCATGTTGTTTCATTTTTAGTTGTATGATTCTTTTCTCATTCTTGTGCTTCAAGTTTGCATTTGGCATTTTTGTGTATGACTTCATTTCTGGTTGTATGGTTTTGGTATGGCATTATGTTCATTTTGTGTTGCCTTTATACTTGTGTCACTAACCATTTCAGGGGCTTTGGTAAGTGAGAGGTGTGGATGTGTTTCCCACATCTCCAAATCTTATCTCTTCTCTTCTTATTATTATTTGTTCTAACCTTTTGATTGTTGGGCTTAGGCCTTACTTTCCCCTCTTCCATTCTTCTTTCTTCTTCCTTTAGGATAGTAAACCTCACTAACCTAGGATTTCCCATGCATGACAACAATTAGGATTCATTAGTCCCCCATTAGATTTGTACCTTTGTGATCCTTTTGGTTCTTTTCTCTTCTCATCTCAAAAACTTAAAGAAGACACTTAATAAAGAATGAAGTGATACCTTGAGCAATAACCTTATCCCATGAGACATTTGCAGTCTTCCCATCTTGGGATAGTACAAGCTTGTCTTGTGATGTACAAGTCTGATCAGGGTATCATCTTCACCAAGAAAATCATAAAACACACTTCTTCATTGTAAATACAAAAACACTTAATAAGTTAATGAGTTAGTGAGCCTAAGCCCTAATCTCTAGATTAAAGTTTTGGGGATCTTCTCCTTACTTGAGTGTGCTTGTTCTATTATTCCATCTTGGAATGTAGTGACAAGTACACATTCCATGGAAAAGAGCTTGAGTTCACTTCCATGTGCCACACTCATAAAAAGCTTCTAAAAAACTCAAACAAACAATAAGCGTATCTCCTTCGGGAATTCTTTTCTCATCTCCTTCGCTCCGTACGCGAACTTGCTCCTACTTGTCATTTTGCAAGACGGTTACGCACTCGTCGTCCGAGCCTGCAACACCTGAGCATTGATATAGGTAGTTTAAGCCTTAATTCACAAGCAATCTTTTCCACCCCTAGTTAGGGGAACTACGGTGTCTCTGATCCTCATTTTCCCGATGAGGTACGTAGGCAGCGGGGTAGGGCCCGTTCGAGCACAATCTTTATTTTCCCTACATTTTTCCTTTTCATTTCTTTTCCAGTTCCCTTTTCTTTTCTTTATCCAGTTCAATTCATTTTCTTTGCAGCAGCTTTCATTTCTTCACCCTTTGAAACTGATTTCTTTGCAAGCGTGGATCCCGTCGGGTACGGCGAACGATCTGGGTGCTAATACCTTCCCAGGTCGTAACCGACTCCCGAACTCAGTCTCTTTGGTTCGTAGGACCCGTGTCCTTCCTTTTCTTTTCTTCTGGTTTGTGCAACATTACCATTCCCGTTCCTTCAGGATAAAAATGCCTGGCTGGCGACTCTAACCTTTTCCGCGCCACTTTCGCGTTTGTACCAGGATGGAAATCCGGGGAGCGACAAACTCTACTAAGGAAAAGAATATGCAATCCTCAGTTGTTTCAAGTGATACAATATGATCTGATGTAGTTACTTGCCAAGATCCCTAACTTTTGCCTAGATTGCCCTTGCGGGTTTTCAATCTACCAGGATAATCATTTTTGTTTATGTCTCTAACTTTGTCCTGGACCTCCCTTTCGGGTTTTAAATCCACTGAGACGCTCATTTTTTCCTAAGTCGCCCTTTCAGGTTTTCAACACAGCGAGTTGTTCTTTTATTATTATAGGCAAAGTATTTCTTGATTGCATCAATATTCACAGGAAGAGTGATCTTCACACCATCCATAGTTGCAAGAATCAATGAACCGCCAGATAAGGCTTTCTTAATAACATATGGGCCATCATAATTAGGATTCCACTTGCCCCTAGAATCATTAATGAAAGATTGGATCTTTTTGAGCACGAGGTCGCCTTCTTTGGATACATGAGGTTTGATCTTCTTGTCAAAAGTTTTCTTCATTCTTTGCTGGTATAACCGACCATGGTATAACACCCTAATTTTTGCCCATAAGATAGTGTTTTGCATTTGTATCATTCTTGCATACAAATAAGATCACACATTGGTTCCTCGGTCCTTTTTAGTTGTAGGTTTATACCTCACAGGGGATCACCATTGCTTTTATGTGTTTTATTTTGCTTATGTTTACTAACTATTAATTAAAATCCAAAAATATTTTGTTTTCTTTTATTTATCTTTTTCAGGTAAAAAATGCCAAAAATAGCAGTCCCACAGCTCGAATGAATTTCACAGATAAAGTCGAAGTTGATCCGTAATTAATTCAAATTTACCTGATCAAGGATTTCCTAAATTAATTGATTTATTAAAGGAATTCTCAGGTTCATGTGTTTCTTTTCATGCCTTCTTCGACGCACAAAATAATTGAGCCTAAACCATCATGCAAACAAAAGTAAACAAAATATTCAAATTTTGTCTTGGTTAACCGTTTAACCAATGTGTTAACTGATTAACCAATGTGAAATTTGAATATTTTGTTCAATTTAAGAACATCTTAGCCTTTGATCTCATTTAGAATATTCTAGATCCATTTCCCTCTTAATTTTCTACATCACTTTGATCATTTCCCACCATAAACCCTCACTAATCACCACTCTTTTATGAATTCCCTCCAAATTTGAATTCTAATCCTAATTTTGAATTTCTAAAGCAATCTTCATTCCACCAAGTTCCCATACCTAAACTCTTTAAATAAAGGCTTCATTTCATTCATTTTTGAAAGCTTTTGATAGCCAAAAAATCCCTTTCTAATTATCTTCCCAAACCAAAAAATTCACCAAAGTTCATTTTCCCTCTTTTGAAAGTTATCAAGAATTCACATTGAATTATTGATTAACTTTGAGCTAAACCTTCATCCTCTTCATTTTATTCATCAAATTCAGTATATCAAGCTTGCTAGTGGAGTAATTGGAATTTTGTTCTTGGTAATTCATCTTCCTCCATTGTTATACCTTCATCACCATCATTCAAGATGTAGACCTTTGGTTCTTTTGGTTGTTGATCCTTTAGATCATAAATTATTGTTTGATTGCAGGGATTCCACTTTTCACTTTAAAACTCGTGTCAATTCAGTTCATAATCATATGGTGTTTGAAAGTTGTTTTAAAAGAGGATCATGTTGAATTTTGGCCAATTTTTTGCTACTGATTCAGTGTTAACCGGTTAACCATTTTTAGTACAAAATGGTTAACCGGTTAACTAGTGTAAATTTGAACCATAAATCAAAATTTAGTTCTGTTAACTGATTAAGCAATTGGTTAACATATTAACACAGAGTCAACAACTATTTTTGGCTTATTTTTTTACTTGTTTTTGGTTACTTTTGCTTCTTCCTTCTTCTTATTTTTACCTTGGGAGACATTTTTGGGACTGATTTCTCTTTAAATTCAATGGACTTTGGGTGTAGATTAGAGTGGTTAATATTCATTAGTTCAAATCTATCTCTAAGTGAATTATTTAATTCACTTTAGGTACTTTGCATTAGTGAGATATTTTCATACTTAAATCCACCAAAATGAGTGATTGAACTTAAAGATGAAAGAATACCATAAGTGTAACTCAATTTGGTATTCATCTTTATTTTCGTGCGACATTGTATTCGGATAGCGATTTACATATCGTTTATCTCGCATGTATTAACACTAACATCGTTAACCTTAATTGGTTTTGACCAGCCTCATTTGTAGGGTACTTATTCTGTAAATTACTTGGAGATTTCTTAACATAGACCTAAATGTGCCCTTATTTTGGAATAAAAATCCAATTGGATACTTGAACTTTCGTGGAACGGACCTCATGTTGGTTGCATAATCCTAAAGTGGTTAGTCATTTGCGTTAAGATCCACGACTTTTGAAGCTTGATGCGTAGTTTCTTTGGGTATCCCAATCTTCTTTCAAGTTTCATTGAATTTAGATCTAATTTCCTCGATTAATCACTATAGTGTAAGATACTAAGCGGAATCAGTTGCATTTTTGGTTTTGGCATTAAATGCCTTGTTACTCTTTTGGTTGTGGATGATTAAGTTCACCATACCAATATTATGTACATATTATTACTATTATATTATTATATTACTATTTTAATTTCTTTCTTGCTCCTTTATCTCCTTTACTTTTATTATGATTTTATTATGCTTTATCATCCATTATCATGTTTATATTCATGTCATTATATCCTTGTGTTGCTTTTTCTTTTGTCCATTTGGACACATAAATATTAATAAAGACTTAAACCATAAAAAACTTAATTCTCCTCATCTTGGACTATTGGTTACTAACCTATGCTTTTGAGTGATTTCCTTATGGACTATCTTTGAAGTGTTGATGAAACTTATGGACCTAGAATTAAGAATTCTTATCCATTTGCATGGAGTGTTTATTGTTGAAGACTTGCCCTCATTTGACATTGGTTATCTTGGCTTTTGAATACTTAAGGATGAAATTCTTATTAATACTTTGAAGTGGCTTCATTTTGGTTAGATCTGTCTTTTCCCTAGCTTTTATTTTGTGCACTAGGTTAGCCTCTTCATCTCCTCCCCTTCTTCAATTTTCAAAACTTCTTTCTTTTTCAAAGGATTGTCATTTTCAAAACCATCACCTCTTTAATAAACAAAACCTTGAATTTTTGTCAAGCGGCTTTTACTACTTCTTTTATTTAAAAAAATGTCAATGAATTTAATCATCTTGACTTCAATTCAAAAAGTAAAAATAACTAAACTCATTCAAGTTGTTTTGTGCCTTTGTGCACTTTTGTTTGTTTTCTTTACAAGTTTAGACTATGAGTCATTCTTCTCTAGTCGGGTGCAAGTATCTCAATCTCCATGGTTGTAGTTTGATGTAATTGAGTCTCTAGTTATTCTTGGGAGTTTAATGGCATACTCGTCGATTTTATCCGAGTTGGCGCCCTCTCCATAATGATGTATGAGTCCATGCCCTCATTCTCATGGTAGATTTGTTAGGATATCCACTTGAAAATGACAAATTGTCTTCACTTAATAAAATCAATCAAAATCAACCATTTTCACTATTTATACCATAAACTACGGGGTTTTGATCTTACATTGCACATTGTGGGTACGTAGGCATGAGGTGGTAACCCTCTCCAAACACAAAAACATTAAAAATTAATTTTTTTTCTCATCCCTCCACTCTCATTTACAAACCATTTTCAAACCAAAAGCAATAATTTTTTCAAAGGGCTCCTGTGGTGTACCACAAACATTTAGGGTGCTTAAAACCTTCCCATTTTGTAACCTATCCCCTTACCTGTTTCTCTGCTTGTTTCTTTAGCTTTTTGCTTTTAGATTCATTAGGATTTATTCACTCTTTTTTACTTTTCATCTTGGAATAAAATAAAAGCACGGTGGAAAATCTGTTTACTTTGAGTTAAGTTAACCAATAGCTTACACTCATGATTTTAACGCTACAGAAAAGTGGCGACTCTGCTGAGGAGTAACCTCTAAGTGGATTCGAGCTACTTTGATTTATTTATTGCTCTAGTTTGATTTTTTTGTTATTGCTTGTTACGTTTCGATTTGGTGATCCTCTGTAAGTGAGATATATCATGTACCCAAATCTGAGTGAACTTATGATAGGGTGGAGATATTCGAAGAGATATGCAGTGGAGTAGTCCATTACAATATTAATTCGATAATCTCCACTCAGTTAGACTCTCTCAGATTATTAGTGTCATGGCGAGTAATCATATCATGGCATTACTTTTCTGATCTGGAGCTGATCATACTGAGGACCGTAGAACCATCAACCCATCCTAGCGATTTTAGGAACGTAGTGCGGAAGCTATCCAGGTGTAAAACTGAGGTGGTTATCACTCGATACTACACTTGGATGAAGTCCTCTTGAGGAAATTATCAGTTGGGGAGTAGTCCAACGTACCGATGATATCTGAAGGATGGCTGCTAACTCTGGGAACCTCTGTTAGAACCCTTTTGATTTTCTGCAGGTACAATGAAGACAAAACCTTAGTACATACCTTTGTGGGTGGTGTTCTTATACCTTAACTTCATGCTCGTGACTCGGAACCAAACCTGTGTGCTTTCTGTGATCTTGTTTGTGCTTTTTGCATACATGCACTCATGCATTCATGTGCATTATTCACAAGATTTCAAGGGACTTATAGCTACTTTTGCAAATATTTCAGATGTATATGGCTTTGAATGTTGAAAGGAGGAATACTCAGAAGTACATTTTCAAGAGTCCTAATTTAGGAGAGTTGAGAAAGCTCGGAGCTTTGGTGGTTGATACTGATGATTTCCGGAAATGTTATGGTAAACTTTTGTTTATTCTGAAGACCGATGTACCAGAGGGGATTCTTCCAACCTTGGTTCAGTTCTATGAGGAAAACTTCTACTTCTCTTACTTTGGGTAATAGGGAGGCATTTAAGGCCATTCTTGCTTTGCTCATCTATGGTATTGTGTTGTTTCCCAACCTAGATGGTATTGTTGACGAGCGTGCTATTCATATTTCTTGAAGAGAATCCGGTGCCTACTTTGCTTGGAGATATGTATCATTATATTCACGATAGGACTTCCAAAGGTGATGGAGAGATTGTATGTTGTGCGCCTCTTCTATATAAGTGGTTTATTTCTCACCTACCAAAGTTTGATGTCTTCACTGAGAATAGAGAGAAGCGAAGATGGTCTTAAAGGCTTATGTCTCTTACTCATATAAATATGAATTGGTATTGCTTATATTAAGATACTGGAGTGTTTATTGATGGTTATGGAGAATTTCCCAACATACATCTTCTTGGTACACATGGGGAAATTAGTTGCAACCATACTCTTGCTAGATGACAGTTTGGATATTGCTTGAAGGAAGTACCAAGAAATCTTTCACTATCGAGTTTCTTCTTTCTTAATGGTTCAGATCATGTAGAGATGAAGAAAAGGATCACTCATTCTTAGCATATTGTTCATCGAAAAGAGAAGGGTCAGTTGGGAAGACAACACCTTGCTCCATCCAAGTGTTATATTCAGTGGGTTCGATATAGGGCTTGAAAGCCCAAGATGCCTTATCCACCTGAGGAACCTTTGTTTCCTATATTTCCTTTATCATATTTTCTTCCTCCTGTTGATGAGAAGTTTGCTCTTCAAGAAGAGTTAGACAAGATGAAGCGAGAGAAATAAGTATGATTACTTGAGAAGTCAACTATGCAAGAGCAACTGAAAGAGAAAGATGATATCATTGAGAAACTTGAATGACGTGTCACGAAGAGGCCAAGAGTGCCAGAGGATTTATTTTCCTCTAGTACTTCATCTACCATTTCTCCTACTTTCGGTGCTTGGAAGGCCATTGTGGATCAGCCGGTGAAGGATAAGAAAGATATAGAGATCCGGTACAAGAGATTTTCACTACATTGATTCCTATAGAAATTGTCATTTCTCCTCGTTACCGTATGCCTGCTAGCACACTGTGGGGTACGGCAGTTAATTTCATTCCTGAGGGTTAGCACTCGCTTGTGTTTCTTAGATCGTCATCTGATACGCGTCTGTGTTATTGACTTAGGGCACTCGTATGTGTTTTCCATGATGATCATCCAATACCCGTCTGTGTTGAAGAGGTTTGAAGTGCTGACGGTGGGATTAAACATCAAAATTTTGCAGTTCAGTAGAACACATACATAATCACCATTTACCTGACACACAAGTTATTTGAAGAAGGCTCGTTTGTCTTAAGCACCATATATCTACACAAGATATATGAAGAGGACCCGTCTATTCTAAAACCATTTACCTAATGCACAGTTTATTTGAGGAGGGTTCGTCTATCCTGATTTGCGCATATCTGTCGCTCTCGCGATTTTCATCCTAGTACAAACGCGAAAGTGGCGCGGAAAAGGTAGAGTCGCCAGCCAGGAATTTTTATCCCGAATGAATGAGAAAGGTAATGCTGCACAAACCCGAGGAAGAAGGAAAGGACAAGGTCCTACGAACCAAAGATCTGGGTTCGAGAGTCGGTTACGACCTGGGAAGGTATTAGCACCCCAGACCGTCCGTCGTACCTAGCGGGATCCACGCTTATTTGTTTGTTTCAAAGGGTAAGGAATAAGATGTTGTTGAACAAAAGAGCTGCTAACTGGAAGTTGAACAAGAAAGGGAAATGGAAAAGAAAATGAAAAGAAAGGGGGAAATGTAGGGAAAATAAGGAGTGTGCTCGAACGGGCCCTACCCCGCTGCCTACGTACCTCATCGGGAAAATGAGGATCAGAGTCGACGTAGTTCGCCTAACTAAGGCGGAAACTATTAGTTTGTGTTTTTTATGCGCTAGAATTGCGTATGTCTATGCTCAGGTGTTGCAGGCTCGTCTAGTACTAATGCATTTACCATCTTGCATGCGAGACAAGTCATCGTAAGTTCGTGTAGTGAGTGAGTGAGATGAGAGGAGAATTCCCGCAGGAAAGTCGCTTATTGTTTGTTGTTTTGTCTTTTATGAGAAGTATTTTGAATTTGTTTGTGAACATTCTCATACTAAGACTTATCCATCGTGGTAGATAAATTACACCTCACCCCGAAACAGGACGTGTATAAGTACTCCGCAACAAAGTCTCGTTCGTACAAGGACATTCAACCTTTATTAAGTGTTTTTGTTATTTTCTTTAGCAGATGAGAAAGAATGACTCAAGTCGAAAAAGGACAAAACTAAGGGGCACTAAGATCAACTCTAAGTTATTTATTGTATGCAAAAGGATGTCCTATGGTTAATGAGGTTTTCTAATCCTAATGGAACAATAGAAAAGAAAAGGAAATAGAATACAACTTACTTCCTAAGGAAGTTAAGTTGATTCTAGAGAAAGGAGGAAACTTACCAAACACACATATGGAAGGTAAATAAGACTAAACGCATATTAAATGCATAAAAAATAAAAGGATAAGGTGTAACAAAACATACCTCAACCTCCCTACAAAACAAAGGTTAGTATTGCATTTCATTGAAAATAATAAAGCAAACTCACACCACAATTTAATCTTAATGCTCTAGGACCTAACACTAGACTCAATCCTAAGTCTACAAGAACTAAATGGCATGCTAAACAAAAATCCAGCACCTAGTACAACTCTCATTACACAAACAGCTATGAAAACACAAGGAAAAACACAAGCAGCTTTTTACAGCCATCATACAGCATGCAAAAATAGGTGTAAAAGATTACAAATAACATGAACTATATAACAAGCAACATACATTTTACAGCTCCTATATGCAAACACAACTATGAAATGTAAAATCCAGATTTGATTATTTTTCATTTCTTATGCACAAAAAAACAATTAAAAGCACAATTAACACAAAAGATGTAATGTGAACATGGACTAATGAATATGATCATTTATCAAAACATGATTATGAACAATGAGGGATCAAGGAAAGAATGTACCAAATTATCAATTATGCAACAAGTATGCAAAGTGTGGCACATAAACATGAACATGCATCAATATGGATCAACAAACATGACATGTATCTTGATGCAAAAAATCAGAATTAGATTAATGCAAATTATGAGCAAGCAAACATGTAATGTATTGCTACGACATGCACATACATATTCATGTGAAACGTAACATACGATATGCAACACACAAGCAATGCAATGCACATGAGTTAACAAAACACGCAAGGGATGCAAAAACAGAATGCAACATGATTTTTACATGTTAAATGATGTATTGAACATGACAACAATTAAGCGTTAAACACTTTATGCACAAATAACAAATAAATGCACAATATGCGAACGTAACGAAAACTTGTAGAAACGACTTGAAACAATGGAATCAACCACTGAAACTAACCTCAAAAATTCCCTAAAATCAATACCTAAACATACATGGAAGTTAAAGGTACAAGGAAACAAGAATAAGCAACTAAACAAGCTGAAAATGCAAAATCACACAGCGTTAATCGAATAACCAAATCGTTAACCGGTTAACGACTCCAAACAACAACAATTTGGCCAAAAAACGCACGTGTTAACCGGTTAAAAAAGGATTAACCGGTTAACACTGAACAGAATGTGAAAATTTGCTTTGAAATAAGTGCTTTTGGCCACAAACTCACTTCTAAACATCCCTAACACACATATAAACATGTTAATACAAATATCTACTCAATTATGGCTTATTTAACGTATAATAACACCTACACTAAGCTACAACCTAGCTTCTAACAATCAAAATCAACGGATCACAATCAAAACGCAAGAACACCGATCAAAGCGTAATCATAACTATAAGCACTTTAAAGAATGCTGCAACGGCGAGATGAAGAGAATAACTTAAATCAAGAAATGGATTTAGATCACCAACCTACGAAGCGGAGGATTGCTTCGGTGAATATTGTGAGAATCGGAGCTTGATCAAAGAGAAAACCGAAGTATCCGCGAATACGCAAAATATATGTGATTTGATGCCGATGAACACTTGATCAATAACCTCCTATGACCTCAAAACTCCTCCAAAATCAGAATTGATTCTTCAAATAAGCTTCACAATGAGATGATTGATGAAGGTTTTAGCTTCAAGTTCTTCAAACTCCAATGAAGAATTTGAAGAACTTCTAAGAAGAAGCTTTTGTCATTTTGGTGAATTGAAGGAAAAAGTAAGAGAAAAGTGATTTTGGAAATGAGAATTATGAAACTATGAGAGTGAACCCCTTAGCTTTGGGAGGACTTAGGTTTATATAATGCATAGGCTTGGAGCTAGGTTTGGGAATGAAGTTAGATTTAGGTTTGGAACTAGGGTTGTAGTTAGTTAGGGTTAGGGTTGGAGTAGAGAATATTCCTTGGAATATTCCTTGGAATAATCTAGAAGGTGGTAGAACATGGTAGAACAATCCAAGGTGATGAGGTGGCATGTAGTGGAAAGAATGCACGGGAAAGAATAAAGGGAAATATGGAGGGAAAGGAAGAACACCAACTAATTTTCAAACAAATCCAAAATTCGCCACCGTTAACCGGTTAACCAATCCATTAACCGGTTAACGGTCCCAAAATCCCCATTCTTTGCTTTTTTGGAGGGACCTCTCATGAAATAGTCTTGTATTATTTTCTTTGTGATATTTTCTTCTCTTGAGCTCTAAATAGTGACAACATGTGCCCAATCACATGCCTCGTGCACATGAAAATGGTTTATGCTCTATTACTTTTCTTTTAATTATTATTATTTTTTTAATGCGATGGAATTCTCGGATGATCATGCGAAATGACGAAGCAAAAACCACTTGAGGTTGACACTAAATTAAGATGGAAAATTTTAGGGT
The DNA here is from genome assembly GCA_963966055.1 of Lathyrus aphaca. Taxonomy (NCBI): domain Eukaryota; kingdom Viridiplantae; phylum Streptophyta; class Magnoliopsida; order Fabales; family Fabaceae; genus Lathyrus; species Lathyrus aphaca. The sequence continues at coordinate 132,999,877 of OZ014522.1, read as the reverse complement.
ATTACAACTGCCCTTATTCAATCATCTGTGGACCTGAATGGGTGTAGCAACGACTCTCAGACTTTCAAGGTATAGAGTGATTGAATACTCGAATAATCTTGAAAATTTGTACTTTGTGGGAGTCGAGGAGAATGTTATTTCCTTTTACGTACTTTTTTTGACAAAATACCAAGGGTGGACCAGAAACCAACATAATCTGTATGACAGCTTGAGGCCACAAAACCGAACTTGGCGGAATCACAACGTATTTATCCCACTTGTGGAGATAAACTATCATAACTTGGATGATAACTTGAGGGTCGAACTTGGGGTTCGAGGCTGAACTTGGGGTTCAAGGTTGAACTTGGGGTTCAACTTGAAAGACGAACGTGGGGTTCGAGAATGAATTTGGGGTCAAGGTTGAACTTGGGGTTCAACAAGAAAGATGAACTTGGGGATCGAGAATGAACTTGGGGTTCAAGGCTGAACTTGGGGTTCAACAAGAAAGACGAACTTGGGGTTTGAGAATGAACTTGGGGTTCAACAAGAAAGACGAACTTGGGGTTCAACAAGAAAGACAAACTTGGGGTTCAACAAGAAAGACGAACTTGGGGTTCGAGAATGAACTTGGGGTTCAACAAGAAAGACGAACTTGGGGTTCAAGGTTGAACTTAGGGTTCAAGGTTGAACTTTGGGTTCAACAAGAAAGACGAACTTGGGGTTCGAGAATGAACTTGGGGTTCAAGTTTGAACTTGTGGGTTCCACAAGAAAGACGAACTTGGGGTTCGAGAATGAACTTGGGGTTCAAGGTTGAACTTGGGGGTTCAACAAGAAAGACGAAGTTGGGGTTCGAGAATGAAATTGGGGTTCAAGGTTGAACTTGGTGTTCAACAAGAAAGACGAACTTGGGGTTCGAAAATGAACTTGGCCCTGCTTGTGGCGATAAAACTTGAAAAAGAGACCATCATAACTTGGATGACGACTCAACTGGGGAACCAAGCTTTGACTTGTAAAAGTAATAGTGTTTGGAAAATGAACCTGTCGTTCTCTGTGGAGAATACTTCAGGTTGCTTGAGGAAATGTTTCGGGCTCTTATGAGAGGTACCACAACTGGCTTATGCTTCGTATGCATATGTTTGAATTTTTATGGCGCAATGTTCTATAATAATGGAAATGCTACGCGTTTGAGAGGATGCAATGTAATGATGATTACTACATGCAGATGCAAAGCGATCTCCTGATGAGGAGAAAACAAGTATTTTTGACGACTTCGATGGGGAAGAAATAATCACTGGATTGATTTAATGATTCCTTGTGGAAATGAGCAACTCTGCAGGGGATATTGTTAATGATACATTGGCTCTGAACTGCCATCATTACCAAAAATAAATTGGACTTTGAGATTGAAGAGCCAAGACCCTGCTGGGGATGATCTTGTTCGGGGAGGTACGCTACCTATCGAACTCCATTGAGAAGTGATAACCTTCTAACTTGGTTGGGGAATCAGATGTCGATGCTCTGCTGAGGAAGAAATCTGCTGGGGACCCTTTAGATACATAATCTTATGCTTGGGGAAGAGATGTCTCCATCTATTGTCGGTGATAAGAAGAATCTGATGAGGGAATGCTCCTTTGTTGACGAAAAATCTCTGCTTGGGGAGACTATCAGTCTTCTTTCACCACTGTTGGGGAAGGTTTCAACTTCCACTCTACTGGGGATAATGGAATACATTCGAGAAAATGCTAGTTGAGGGATTCTGTCCAGGAACCTGTTGAGGAAATCCTCCTGAAAGTCTGTTCTGGCTATGCGAGCAACACTTGTATCTGCACCTGCATAAACATAACTGATAGTGCCTACAACATAGAGAGTTAGTTTGGCATGTATGTTTGGCATGTATGCCCCGGGCTTATAGCATGAATCACCACCCTCGTCACTCAACGCTTTAGTGTCACATCATATAGTTTTGTCCTCCTGCATGAGTTATAAGGCGTTCAAATGTTCATAATTCAATTCTTATCACAATTTACTGGACGTTTTTGCAATCAATCAATGTTAGATGAAAAAGCAAAAACTTAAGATCAAAAATTTGACTTAAATTGAATTTTTTTGATTTGGAAAATGGCCCTGAATAGGCATTACATTAGGAAGCAATTCCTGGAAAGAGGAAATTTCTCAAAACGAAAACAAACTATCCTATTGGCAATGTGAAGGGTGGATCACAAACCCTTAGGATGCCCTTAGTTGCAAATGGATCACAAACCTCGCAGACCGCAATCGTTCGTGTTAGTCCCTCTTTTGCGTGGATCTCTCTTTCGGGTTTTCAATCCACCGGGATACCCTTTTTTTCCTGAGCTGTCCAATGTGGCTTTTCAGCTCATCGGGTGTACATTTTTTTTCAATATTTCCCTAATTTTTGCCCGAGCTTTTTATTCTGTTTTTGACTCGCCGGGATGCCCATTTTTGCCTGGATCTTTATTCTGTTTTTATCCAGTGGGTCTCTTTATACGAAGTATTTTCTTACTGCATCTGCGTTGACAGGGGATTGGAAGTCTTCGCCATCCATGGTTGCTAACATCAAGGCTCGTCCCGAGAAGACATTTTTAACCACGAATGGGCCTTCATAATTGGGTGTCCACTTGCCCCTGTGATCATTGAGAGGAGGAAGAATCCTTTTCAACACTAAGTCACCTGTATGTATTGCTGAGGCCGTACTTTCTTGTCGAAAGCATATTTCATTTGTCGTTGATACAACTGTCCATGGCATACAGATGTTAGGCGTTGTTCTTCGATGAGTCTCAATTGGTTGTACCTGGCTCAGAGCCATTCAGCTTCATCCAGCTTGACATCCATCATTATCCTCAATGAGGGGATCTCAACTTCGACCGGTAGGACTGCCTCCATACCGTACACCAGTGAGAATAGGGTTTCCCCTGTCGAGGTGCGCACAGACGTTAGGTACCCATGCAACGCAAATGGTAGCATCTCATGCCAATCTTTATACGTCACAACCATCTTCTGAACGATTTTCTTGATATTCTTGTTGGCCTTCTCAACGACACCATTCATCTTCGGGCGATACGACGAAGAGTTGTGATGCTCTATTTTGAAATCCCGACACAAGTAGGCCATCATCTTGTTATTGAGGTTAGAACCATTATCAGTAATGATCCTCTCGGGAATTCCATACCGGCAAATGATATCTCTTTTGATAAATCGGTCGACCACTTTCTTTGTAACATTGGCATAAGATGCCGCTTCGACCCACTTTGTGAAGTAGTCTATAGCAACCAGGATGAAGCGGTGACCGTTGGAAGCTGTTGGATCAATCTTGCCAATCATATCAATGCCCCACATGGCGAACGGCCAAGGTGAAGACATGACACTCAATGGATTTGGAAGTACATGGACCTTATCATCATAGATCTGGAACTTGTGGAATTTGTGGGAATATTTACAACAATCGGATTCCATTATGATCCAATAATATCCTGACCTGAGAAGTTTCTTTGCTATAGCATGCCCTTCATCATGGGTGTCAAAGGAGCCTTCGTGAACCTCTTGCATCAACAAGTCTTCTTCGTGTCTATCCACGCATCCGAGCAAGACCATGTTGATGTTTTGTTTGTATAGTACATAATCTTGATTCAAGAAGAATCCACCTGCTATCTTCCTGAGAGTCTTCTTGTCTTTACTGGATGCCTCAGTCGGGTATTCTTGAGACTTCAAGAATTTCCTGATATCATGATGCCTCAGTCAGGTATTCTCTTGACAAACTTTGATCATGGACGATAAAGTCGCCAGAGCATCAGCAAACTGATTCTCATCTCGTGGTATATAATGCAGCTTGACCTTGGTGAAGAAAGTTAACAACCTCCTGGTATAGTCCTTGTAAGGAATCAAGTGAGGTTGATGAAATAACCACTTGTCATTGACTTAGTTTACGACCAGAGCAGAATCTCTGAAGATCTCGAGATTCTTGATTCGCAAGTTGATTGCTTCCTCGACCCCCATGATGCAAGCTTCATACTCTACTTCTTTGTTGGTACATTCGAATGTCAGCCGAGCAGTGAAAGGCATATGGAACCCCTTTGGTGAGATAATGACAACACCTACTCTGCTTCCGCTTATGTTCACAGCTCCGTCAAACATCAATTTTCATTTGGATTCGAGGTCTGGCCCATCCTCCGGAAGTGGTTCTTCACAGTCTTTCGACTTGAGGAACATGATGTCCTCATCCAAAAACTCGAATTTCACGGGCTGATAATCATTGATCGGCTGCTGGGCTGTAACACCCCAAATTTGCCCTCTCTTTTTCATAACATTTAGCATATCATTTCCATATTTCACACTGCATCATCTGCATAGAAAGATGAAGCATAACATCCATAGCATAACATAGAGCTGGCAGTGATTTCAGTTGAGTGTGGTTGTTCAGTTCGCGATTCGTTTCAGATGGACATTTGACCTAATCTTGGTCAAATTATCAAAAGATTGGCTGAATTGCAACTTATCTTGATGGGTGGTTGTTTCTCAGGCAATGTGTATTCCATGTTAAGATGTGTTATGTGCGAAAGTCCTCGGGTTTATCGAACAATGGTTCATATTGAAGTTTGATTCATATGGGCTTGACTGAGTGTTTGATAATTCATCAGTGGTTCATGATCATTTTAATCAAGTGGTTTTGTGGAAGCAGCACAAGTTTGGTTGAAAAATCGAGATTTTCATGGTTGTGCGCGTGTTGGTGATAGTTGGATCATTTATCCATTTCCATCATTTTTCTCTAATCCATTTCCATTTTTTTAAATCCATTTTCCAATTATCATTCAAATACCAATTCTAAGGTCCATTTCTCATATCCACTTGTAAATTCATCATTGGTTCAATTTCATTTTTATCCAAATTTTAACCATTTCAAATTTCCAATTCATACATTTTTTTTTATTATTAATATTATCCAATTCTTCTTTTTACTACAAAAATTAAATACAGATAAAAAACATCACCATTTAAGCTCATACACTATTTCATTAATCCATATTATAAAAACTGATTGAAGAATTAATTATATTTGCCACACTAGCCTAAGCCACAAGCTGATATCTAAAACCAAGTCACTCAACTCCCAATTCAGTTGACTCCAAGGTGACTTATTCAGCTTCCAACTAAGCCGAAAATAACACACGCACAAAAAGCACAAGCAAGATGCACTAACGAAAATGGATTTCAGAAGAGAAAAGGAAAAAGTTTGTTACGAAGCATGGATTTCATTTTTCTTGAAGATCACCAAAATCAAATATAATGGAAAAAAAAGAGAAAAATAACAGACTCAGAAAAAAGGGAATAACAGATTTTCGTAACCGTTTTTTCCTGATACAATAACAGAACTCATTTTTCCCCAATCTTCATCATCACAATAACATAACTCATTTTTCCCCAATCTTCATCATCACGATAACAGAATCAATTCCAGCTTCATCAACTCTCTTCACCACCTTCCTAGATTCACTTCAATCTTCAACCAATCCGTTGATAATTCTCACCAAGAATTTTCACTATTTTTCATCGATTCTTTCTCACAAGATTGGACTCAAAATCTTCTTCAGCTTCTCCAATCGAGTCAGCTTTCTTCGATCGAACAAACTCTTCACGACAGCATCAACAAACCTGCAAGTGAATTCAACACGGAGAAGCAAACTGAATTTGTAAAAAGAGGAAGAGAATCTAATTCGCAAAAGTTGAAGAGGAAGCATTTACCGAATCGAGACTAGCTCACGCATTGTTTGCCGCATCGTCGAATAACAGGTACACTTTCGATTACTCCAATTGATATGATTGCTAGCCGTGTTGTGAATTTGTTGCATCATGAATTTGTTACATCTGATTGTGTTTGTGATCCGCATCGTTGAGTGTTTGTTCGTTCGAATCTGAAATTGTGACGGAGATAGAAATAAGATCAGATTGTATACTGATTTCGTGGTTAAGGTTGGTTTTCCGGCTAGGAGGAGTTTAGGCTAGTGATTGGTTCAAGTCGCAGGAGAGGTAGAGTTTGTGTTAGTCTGTTTGATCGGAAATGGCGGTGAGCGGCAGACGTTGTGTTTAAGTTTGGAAGAAGATGAAGCTAAGTGAGATTGAAAGATGATTAGGTTAGGTCATAGTGAGGAAGGTGATGAGTATGTGGTGGCGAAGTCATGAGGAAGGTGAGAACGGCGGCGGCAGTGAGGTTTAGGTTTAGCGTATGAAGGTGGTAGGAGATTTCGTATCGGCGGCGAGATTTGACGGATTGAGGTGGAAGCCGAATGAGATTGAGAGTTTAGGTTAGGGTTATTGATGAGGGCGGTTTAGTTTAAGTTCTTGAGAGATGGAGTGGTGGCTATTATGAGGTTGGCGATGAAGAGGCGTCGGCTAGGAGTAGGAGGTGAGGTTGGAGGTGATGAACACGGCGCCGTAAGGTTGAAGGAGAACGGCGGCGGTCATTGAGAGATTGAGGTTTCGCCGGTGATTGAGAGAGAGAGCGCCGAGGAGAGAGTGGTCCGTGTGAGGTTCCGCGGCGGCGCTATGAGGATGACAGAGGCGAGAGCAGTGGTGGCGGCTAGGTTAGGTCAAAGGAGTAAAGAAGGAGAGGATGAACAGTGTGAGTGACGAGATTTGTTAGGTTTTATTGCTGGTGTTGTTTATGTTAAGTGTCTTAATAAATATTTCTTCAAAATTGTGTTAAGAATTAATTGAAGAAATCAACAGGATAAGAATTTGTTTTCTGTTTTTTTAAGAGAATTTGCATTAGGTCAAGCAATGACCTTGGGTTGGGCTTAGCCCGTTTCGGATCCATGGAGTTCTGTTCGCACCCCATAATCAATTTCTCACCTCCTCCCGTGTACTAGCGTTTCATCCTGGGCCTAGATAGTTGCTTTTCGCACCTCCAACATTCTGGCCCAATTTGTCTCCCACGCACAGCACATACTTCATACACCCTTCCTTTAATTCTTTAATTCCTTTTTCTTCAATTTTATTTTCTTCAATTCAGTTCCATTTTAATTCATATAAAATAGTTTCATTCACCTAAAAATTCCTAAATAAATCATGGATATTCCTTTATGTTTCTAGTTTTTTTATCACATTTTTATTTTATTTCTTCCATTGATTAGCGTGCCAGAGATAATTCACCAAGGTGCATAGCCTCTTTTGCTTCATTTCCTGACCATCCTGTCTTGTTTATTTTCTATAGCTTTCAATAGTTGGATTTTTGATCCCATTCTTTTTGCATTGTGTTCCTGAGATCTTGTAGTATTCATGTAATTTTTCTCTAAATTTTTAGGAAATTATTTCTTGAGTTTTGGTCAGGTATCTTGTGATGTAAGTTTTCTGTCCTAACTCGCGTTCGTACCTCCATTTGACCTAGTTCCTTGCTGAATTTTTGCAAATCCTTTTAGAAAGTTGATATGATATGTTTGAAGATAATTTGGTTTAAGTTGTAGAATTTTTAGATGGCTGGTTTATTATTTGTGGTTTTTTGTTCTCACCTTGTCCCATTTTGCCTCGTTTGGTTCATAAGATTTCTTATAGGCTTAGAAGGGCACTTGTGCCAACTTCTTCTTCTCATTTGGGGTTTCTTTGGGGTGTGGATACCTTCCTGGTCCTAGGATAGGTCTTGTTTCTTCTGAATTTTTAAGTTTGCTTCTTATTCAAGTCATTTGTTTCTTTAAGTGTTTAAATTCCATCTTTTGATTCAGTTGCTTCTATTTTGACATTGTTTGGTATTGTGTGACTTCTCTCTTCATCTTGCTGGCCTCCTAAGCCATTCTTCACATCATTTTGATTCTGGTTTTGAACTTCGTGTTTGTATTTTGTGCGTTTTGCATTACATCTCTCATAAGTGCGCATTTGCTTCCGTATGTATTAATGTTGCCTCATTTTAAGTCATAAGTCCCTCATTTTCATTTCTTTGAGTTGAATTGGCATTAGGAATTTGTTAATTTCATTTCACTTCTGATTGTTGGATGATGTCATGTTAATTTGTTCATTTTTGTTTCACTTGTGCATACTAACCTTGCAGGGGCTATGGTAAGTGTGAGATGTGGGAATTGAGTTCCACATCTCTAGTTCTTATCTCTTCCTTTTTATGTTTATGTGAAGTAACCCTCTTTTGTTGGGCCTAGGCCTTTCTCATCCCTTCTTCTATCTTCTTCTTCCCTTCTTCATTAGGATAGAAACCTCACCAACCTTTAGGACATCCATGCATGTTAACACTTAGGATTGCTTTAGTCCCCCTTCAGAATTTTTCCTTTGAGATCCTTTGGTGCGCTCTCTCTTCTCATCTTCAAACTTAATTTTAATTCAATTAATAAAGGTTGAGTACTTTCATGTGACATGAGACTTTGCTATGAGATGCTCACATGCGTTCCATTTCGGGGCGAGGTGTGAGTCATCACTCGTGGTGGATAGGTCTTAGCATGAGTACCTCACAAAGAAAAGCTAAAAAACACTTCTTAACCAAAAACCACAAAAACACTTAATAATGGTAATAGGCCAGTGTGCTTGAGCCTTCACTTGTGGGACTAGCTTTGGGGATTTCCTCCATAGATAGGTGTGCCTCTTGCGCATTCCATTTCGGGATGATGTGAGATGTACACATTCCATTGAGTAAGGCTTAGGTACACTTACCTATGCAAACTTTCACAAATAAAAGCTTCATAAAAATCTCAAACAAACAGTAAGCGTCTCCTTCGGGACTTCTTTTCTCACCTCATTCGCTCCGTATGCGAACTTGCTCCTACTTGTCACTTTGCAAGACGGTTACGCACTCGTCGTCCGAGTCTGCAACACCTGAGCCATGGCATAGGCAGTTCAAGCTTTAATTCACAAGCAATTTTCCTTTGTTACCCCTAGTTAGGCGAACTACGTCGACTCTGATCCTCATTATCCCGATGAGGTACGTAGGCAGCGGGGTAGGGCCCGTTCGAGCACATTCTTTATTTTCCCTACATTTTCCCCATTCTTTCATTCCATTCTCTTTTCCAGATTCTTTTCTCATTTCCATTCCAGTTCCAGTTAGCGGTTTTATTCAGCAGCATTCTTATTTCTCACCCTTTGAAACAAGCAAGCAAGCGTGGATCCCGTCGGGTACGACGGACGGTCTGGGGTGCTAATACCTTTCCAGGTCGTAACCGACTCCCGAACTCAGATCTTTGGTTCGCAAGGCCTTGTCCTTTCCTTCTTCCTCAGGTTTGTGCAACATTACCTTTCCCATTCTTTCGGGATAAAAATGTCTGGCTGGCGACTCTAACCTTTCCGCGCCACTTTCGTGTTTGTACTAGGATGAAAATCCCGAGAGCGACAGCTGGAGACTCTGCTGGGGACGAACCTAGAATCTCTGGTTCCCCTGTGAGTCTCTCCTAGCGTTTGTGTGTTGCTGTTTCATTGGGTGATGTTTGTTTGCTGTGGCTTGTTGTATTTTGTTGTTTGTTTACAGCTTTATTTATAGTTTTTCAGTATTTATTTTCCGCATCATGTATATCATACTGGACTGTCTGGACTGGTTTTCTATTTGGTGGGCTTGGGTGATACTATTTCTGAGAGAAAAGCCAAGTACCCGGCTTGAGTGCACCCTAGGATTAGAGTGGACATATTGTACTCGCATGTGACATGATGAGTGGCGATGTGTTTCACGCCCAGATTGCGACTGTCTTGGAAATATCTTGTGTGGGGATTTCCTCCACTTCGGGATAGGACCTTGATAGTTATGTGCATCTGGGGACCGATCATTGAGAACCTTTGTGGGAACAACCCTCTCCAGTGGTGGCAGTGGCAGACCACATTTTGTGGCAAACCCATTCGCACCCGAGGGTCCACTGGGGACTCGCATAGGATGGCCTGGTTCTCTTATAGGAACTCAGTCAAAGCATCTGGTCGTATGACATTAGTACTGTATCCTACGGGCTGAATGTACTGTTGTTTCTCGATTTCAGCGCTTGAAGCTGGGAACCTATAAGGGATGCTTGTTTTTCCCGGACTCAGCTGAGGCCTCCCTGCGTAGTACATAATGCCCAACCGATTCCCTGATTTGGTCATGAGCCATTTCTCGGAAATGGTGAAAGTATTATTGCTATTCGGCTTTGAGAGTCCGTGATGTTTGACCCGGAGCACACCTGTGAGATTGGGGATGGGTTTACAGGTTTGCAGGAACCCTTGACCTCATCATACCCTTGTTACCAGTGTAGTTCATGTTATGATACAATTACTTTGGTTCCGAAGTTCTGGTTTTCTTGTTCTGGTATTCTTGATACTATGGTCCTGAGATCTTCTTCAAAGGGTTGTGATTATCAGAGAGTGTGACTCAGTGGACTTTTGGTTTGTCAAGATATTCAGAGGGGCCCTTGTCAGTGTCCAGATTCCAGACAGTCTCAGATGACCATATGTCTTTGCATTGCATCATTGCATCATTAATCATTGTTGTTGTTTTCATTCACAGGTTCATATCTCTGCTTCCGGTTCCGGTATCCTCTTCAAAGATGGAAGATCCTCGCAAGCAGAATATTCATTTCAAGTTCTTTGATATCAAGGTTGGTTTGTTGAAAAAGATGGTAAAGCTGATTACACCCAACCAGGTAGAGAGATTCAGAAAAGCTTACAGAAGTATCCTTGATGTGGTGATAGAGTTAGATCCTTCCGAGAGGAGTTCCATTCATACATTGCTTCAGTATTATGACCCTCAGCTCCGTTGCTTCACCTTTCCTGATTTTCAGTTGGGCCCTATGCTGGAAGAGTATGCTCTGATCCTGGGTGTGCCAGTTCGAGACCAGGTTCCTTTCAATTCTGAGATGAGTAGACCTGCACCTGAGGCTATTGCTAAGGCTCTTTATTTGAGCCCTTCTGTTGTGAGGTCTTTGACCATTATTAAAGTAGGTGTGTCTGGGTTTTCTTTGGAGGCTCTAGTGAAGAAGGCGGAAGAATTGGCTGTTGAAGAGGAATGGGATGCTGTCTGTGCTATCTTGGCTCTTTCTATCTATGGCATCATCTTGTTTGTTGATATGGAGAAGTTCATAGATATAAACGCCATACATCTCTTTTTGCTGAAGAATCCTGTGCCTACCTTACTCGGGGATTTGTATTACTCAGTTCATTACAAAACTGAGAGGAAGAGAGGAGGTTTGGTCCGTTGCTGCGCTCCGTTATTTCACATATGGTTCATGAGGCATTTGCCTAGTACGGGAATGTTTAGTGACCACAGCTTGGTATGGGCTCAGAAGTTGGAAAAGTTGCTTGCCAAGGATGTTAGATGGTTCACCCAAAGGCTGCAAGGTGCACGGTTCATCACCAGCTGTGGGAGTTATCATAGTGTGCCTTTGTTGGGAATAACTGGAGGGATTAATTACAATCCAATCCTGTTAAGAAGACAATTAGGATACGCTTTGAGAGATGTGCCTGAAGATTTGAAGCTGACCCCTATTTTCTACTTCTCAGTGAAAGATAATATGCCCTTAGTGAGGAAGGTTGCGGGAGCTTGGAAGAGCATTAAAGGAGAAGGAATAGCTAGCTTCGGGAAGTGCAACAATCAGACATTCCCAGAGTACGAAGCTTGGTTGAAAGACAGAGCCAGAAGAGTTTTGTTACCATTTTCAACACCAGTTCCCCCAGTTGCTGAGTCCATTAATACTGTGCCTCTAGAGGAATTCAAGAAGTTGGAAGCCCATCTATATGCAGTTAGAGTCGAAAATACCGAGATAGTAAGCCTGTATCACCAAGCCAACAGGGCCAAGATTGAAGCTGAAGAGAAGTTGCTGAAGATACATACGACTTTGGAGGCTAAGGAGAAGGAATTTGCAGGAAGAGAAGCACATTTCCGCAGGTTGGGGATGATGGAAGCCCAAAGAGAAGTTGAGCGCAAGAAGAAGTCAAAGACCCTCAGAGATGCTCGTCAGTCTATTGTTTGGTTGAAGGGACAAAGAGAGCAAGAGCTGAAGCAATATAAAGAAAAAGAAGAGTTCTTTGAAGTTCAGATGGCTTACAAAAAAGAAGAGGTGGAGCAGGCCCACAAAATTCGCAGAGAGAAGACCCAACAGCTCGCAGACAGTCAACAAGCCCTCGAAGCAGCATTTAAAGAAATTGAAGACCTCAAGTTGATGGCGGGAGTCAAGAAGGTCAGGTCTGATGAGGGAGTTACAGGATCCTCAGGCGGTGGTTGTGCGTCTTAGTTTGTTTTCTTTGTATCTGGATTACCTACAGGCATGTTGTAGGAATCTTAGCTGTTTGTTTCTCCTCTGTAAGAACTTGTACCCTATGGGGAATTCTGTTTTATTGTGCCTAATGGGCTGATCTATGTTATGACTGTTTTTCACCATTTCTTGGTTTGTTTGCTGTTATGGTTTGAATGTGGTTTCCCGCAAAGGTTTCTGAAAGTCGAGGATCAGTGCCCATTTGGTTTTCTTTGCTAAATACCGGAACCGGGGCATAAATGACCTGTGATTGGAAACATAAACAACTGCATTGCATCCATATAACCTGTTTGTTGTTTTGCAGGTAGTGTCTCAGTTACTAACGTGTTTTGTGTTACAGGCACTATAGCTCCCCGTAAAGTTCGGGAACAACCAGCAGTGCACAGATATCCAACCAAGATTAACAGAGAACAAGCCATGGACCAGATGCAAGCGGACTTGGCAGATTTGAGGCAGAGAATGGATAACTTCATGACGTTAATGGCCGGCATGGGGAAAAATCAAGAGTGTCTGCGAGAGATGGTTGAGAATCAGAACAGGAACACTGCTGCTGCAGCTAATGCTGATAATCGTACCGGTGCGGGCGCACGTCAGGTTGAAACTCCTGTTACACAACCAGGAGCGACTATAATCAACGATGGGTTGCATAACCTTCAGATGGATAATCATGACGACCAGTTCACTCTACTTGATGAAGCTGAAGGTCAAGGAGTAGAAATGAACAAGAGGTTCGAAGAGATGGCTGAGCAAATCAAGGCTATTCAGTCCCAGAGCTCTTTGGGATTCGACATAACCGACTTGGGCTTGGTTCCTGGAGTCAGGATTCCGTATAAGTTCAAAGTTCCAACCTTCGAGAAGTATAATGGCACTGCTTGCCCGAAGACCCATCTGCAATCATTTGTTGGGAGAATTGCCGCCCATACAGACGATGAGAAACTGTGGATGTACTATTTTCAAGACAGCTTGGTGGGAGCTTCTCTTGAATGGTACATGAAGCTCAGTAGGGTCAATGTCAAGAGCTGGAGGGATCTAGCTGAAGCCTTTGTGAGGCAGTATCAATACAACATGGATATGGCTCCGAACCGCACGCAGTTGCAGCATATGGCTCAGACAGCAAAAGAAGGCTTCAAAGAATATGCCCAGAGGTGGCGCCAGCTAGCTGCCAGGGTACAACCACCGCTGTTAGAGAATGAAATGGCCGACATGTTTATGGGTACCCTCCAGGGGGTATTTCTTGAGAGACTGGCGTCGAGTTCTGCTACTAAGTTCAACGATATTGTTATTACGGGAGAAAGAGTTGAAACATTGCTGAAAATGGGGAAGATACAAGACCCAAGTGCTAGTAGCTCAAATGGAGCGAGGAAAGCTTTTAGTGGACCTCCTAGAAGGCGAGAAGGCGAGACGAATGATGTATTCGGCCGAAGCCAGGGTCGTGGTTACAGAAGGCCTTATGAACATATGGCTGCTGTCACCATTCCTGCAGCTCCCGTACAACAGATGCTACCTTCCCCACAACAACATCAGCAACAACAACAATCTCGTACCAACTACCAGCAGAGACCATATCAGCCGAGGCAGGCTCGCCCGGCTAACAGGGTGATTGAAGCTATCCCGATGACTTATGCTGCCTTATTGCCAAGACTGTTAGATTTGAACCTCATCCAACTGAGGACTTTGGCACCACCACCTCCAGAAGAGCTTCCGGTTGGTTATGATGTCAACGTGCGATGCGCTTTTCACTCTGGAGCACCCGGGCATTCGACTGAGAAGTGCAGGGCTCTGCATCACAAAGTTCAGGATCTTGTAGATTCTAAGGCAATCAACTTTGCGCCGCCACCGAATGTCAACTCGAACCCTATGCCTAATCACGGCGGGGCAAGAGTTAATGCTGTTGAAGTTGGGGAAAAGTTGAGTTTGGTGTTGAGTATCGATGAAGTCAAGACACCTTTGAGGGTGGTGAAAGAGAGACTGTTGAAGGGTCAAGTATTTCCTGGTTGCTGTCTCGATTGTGAAGACTGTATGAGTGTTGTGAATGGCTGTGAGAAATTGAAGATGGGTTTGCAAGGGTTGATCGATGATGGGTCCTTGCAGTTCAGTAAGGTTAGTAATGAAGAGGCTGATGATGTGTCAACCATTACTATTTTCTACGATGAAGCTGATATGCCCGTCAGACGAGAGCCGGTTACAATTTATGCTCCTCAGATTAGTCCCATAACTATTACTGTACCTGGGCCAGTGCCATACACCGATGATAGAGCCATCCCTTGGCATTATGGTTCCGATGTCTATGTAGTAGGACAGAGGATGGAGAGTAGACCTGTTGCTGACCTGACTATTGAGAATGTAGGAGGTGTTGGGGGTTTTACCCGAAGTGGTCATTTATTCGCTCCCCCTGCGCTGAGAAGGGATCCTGAGGCCGAGGCTTCGTCCAAAGACAAAGGAAAGCAGACTGCGAATGACGAGTCAACTACTCCTGTGGCTGGGCAGGGGACGTTTGAAAAGGAAGTAGAGGAGTTCATGAGGATTATCAAAAGGAGTGACTACAAGGTGGTTGATCAACTGAACCAGACACCTTCAAAGATTTCTATCTTGTCACTGCTGATGTGCTCTCCCGCGCACCGAGAAGCCTTACTGAAAGTACTTCAAATGGCCTACGTTCCTCAGGAGATCACGGTTAACCAACTCGAGGCTGTTGTTGGAAGTGTCAATGCTAGCCATGGCTTAGGCTTCACCGACAGAGACCTCACTTCGGAGGGAAGGAATCACAACAAAGCACTACATATCACGATGGAATGCAAGGGCGCTGTGCTGTCTCATGTTCTTGTAGACACAGGCTCTTCCTTGAATGTGCTTCCGAAGAAGGCGTTGATGAAGCTTAATATTGATGGGATTGTCCTAACGCCAAGTGATCTGGTTGTTAAAGCTTTCGATGGTTCAAGAAGATCAGTTTTCGGAGAGGTTGAGTTGCCTGTCAAGATAGGCTCTCAAGTCTTCAAAAGTGTTTTCTATGTTATGGACATCCAGCTTGCGTATAGCTGTTTGTTGGGAAGGCCGTGGATACACGCTGCTGGAGCTGTTACCTCAACCCTGCATCAGAAGCTTAAATACGTGGTGGACGGCCAGGTCATCACAGTTTGTGGGGAAGAGGATATATTCGTCAGCCATTTGTCAACATTTAAATATGTAGAAATGGATGGAGAAATCCATGAGACTTTATGCCAAGCTTTTGAAGCAGATGTCAGTATCTTGACTCCTATGAAGAAAAACAATGAGGGCACGTCCATTCATTCCTACCAGGAAGCAAAAGAGGTTGTGCAATCAGGCAGTGCTCAGGGCTGGGGCAAGCTGTTGGAGCTGGAAAAGAAGGATGATAAATTCGGCTTAGGGTATCAGCCTGGTGGGTCTACTCAGAGTGGTAAATCTATCACGTTCACAAGTGCTAGGTTGCTCAACCGCGATCAAATCTGTACAGCAAGCCAAGATGGGGATAGTGACAGAGACTGGGACAACAATTGGATCCGCCCGTGTGCGCCCGGCGAGGAGCTAGGAAATTGGTCTGCTGAAGACATTGTTCAAGTCACCTGGCTCTCAGAGTAATGGTTTTGTTTCCTTTTATTAGCATACTGCATTGTCAAATCCAACATTCTGCCCAAGATGCTTGGATCCATTGTATTGGGCCACCATGTTTTGTATTGCATCGTTATTTTGCTATGAAATAAAAGGACATTTTCAGACAAACTATGTTCCCTGTCTTTGCTTTTAAACTTTTTCACAACAAAATAAATAAAAATGACAATGAGTTTTCCTTTTTGTTTTGTGTTAGCGTCTCTTTTTCGAAATAAACAGATTCTGAATAAGCACGTCATCTGTGTAGTGCTGATCATCCGGATTCCACGGATAACGTTCCTGCTATGACTATGCATGACTTTGATAATCCAGTCTACCAAGCTGATGAAGGGGTTGAGGAAGACTGTGACCTCCCTGAAGAGCTGGTCAGATTGTTGAAACAAGAGGAACGAGTTATTCAGCCTCATCAAGAGGAGATTGAGATCATCAACATTGGCAGTGAAGATGCAAAGAAAGAAATCAAGATAGGGGCCAGTCTGCAGGCCGACGTTAAGAAGGAGCTGATCAGTATGCTGAGAGAGTATGTGGACATCTTTGCTTGGTCATATCAAGATATGCCAGGTTTAGATACCGACATCGTGATGCATAAGCTACCCCTGAGAGAAGACTGTCCTCCCGTAAAGCAAAAATTGAGAAGAACTCGCCCGGATATGGCGATGAAAATTAAAGAGGAGGTTCAGAAGCAGTGGGATGCCGGGTTCCTTGATGTGACTAGTTACCCACCGTGGGTAGCTAACATCGTACCAGTACCTAAGAAGGACGGCAAGGTCCGGATGTGCGTTGACTATCGGGATTTGAACAGAGCAAGCCCAAAGGACGATTTTCCGTTGCCACACATTGACGTGTTGGTCGACAATACTGCTCAATTCTCGGTGTTCTCCTTCATGGATGGATTCTCCGGTTATAATCAGATAAAAATGGTGCCGGAAGACATGGAGAAGACAATGTTCATTACCCCGTGGGGAACATTCTGCTATAAGGTCATGCCCTTCGGTTTGAAGAACGCCGGGGCAACTTATCAACGGGCGATGGTCACATTGTTCCATGACATGATCCACAAGGAGATCGAATGTTATGTGGATGATATGATTGCAAAGTCTAAAGACGAAGAGGAGCATTTGGTTAACCTAAAGAAGCTATTTGATAGATTGATCAAGTACAAACTGAGGTTGAATCCGAACAAGTGCACTTTCGGAGTGCGTTCCGGAAAATTGCTGGGTTTCATTGTAAGTCAAAGAGGAATTGAGGTAGATCCTGCTAAAGTGAAAGCTATTCAAGATATGCCTGCACCGAGGACAGAAAAGGAAGTGCGCGGGTTCTTAGGTAGATTGAACTACATTTCTCGGTTCATATCTCATCTAACTGCCACGTGCGAACCAATATTCAAACTGCTAAGAAAGGAGCAAACGGTCAGGTGGAACGATGATTGCCAAAGAGCTTTCGACAAAATAAAGGAATATTTGCAGGAGCCTCCAATTCTGATGCCTCCAGTGGAAGGAAGACCGTTAATCATGTACTTGACCGTGCTAGAAGGGTCGATGGGGTGTGTGCTCGGCCAACATGACGAGTCTGGTCGAAAAGAGTACGCCATTTATTACCTTAGCAAAAAGTTTACCGACTGTGAATCCCGATACTCACTGCTCGAGAAAACTTGTTGCGCTTTGGTATGGGCTGCTCGCCGGCTGAGGCAGTACATGTTGACTCATACCACACTTCTCATTTCCAAGATGGATCCTGTCAAGTACATCTTTGAGAAACCAGCATTGACCGGAAGGGTTGCTAGATGGCAGATGATTTTAACTGAATACGACATCCAGTACACTTCTCAGAAAGCCATCAAGGGAAGTGTATTGTCAGATTACCTTGCGCAGCAACCTCTTGAGGATGATTACCAGCCAATGAGGTTTGATTTCCCTGATGAAGACATCATGTACCTCAAAACAAACGATTATGAGGAACCACTTCCGGAGGAGGGGCCTGACCCTGAATCCAAATGGAAGTTGATGTTTGATGGGGTTGTCAATATCAATGGTCGTGGAGTTGGTGCCGTACTCATTACTCCTGAAGGTGTTCACTTACCCTTCGCTGCCAGAATTACATTTGGCTGCACCAACAATGAAGCGGAATACGAGGCATGTATAATGGGAATAGAGGAGGCAATTGATCTACGGATTAAGAACCTCGATATATTCGGAGATTCAGCCCTCGTCATTAACCAAATTACCGGCAAATGGTATACACATCAAGAGCACCTAGTCCCATACAGGGATTATGCTAGAAAACTGTTGACGTTCTTCACGACAGTTGAGCTCAAGTACATACCACGTGACGAAAATCAGTTTGCCGATGCTTTGGCCACTCTCTCTTCGTCAATTAAAGTCCTGTGTTGGAATTTTGTGCCCAGAATTGACATCTCCAGGCTTGACTCTCTAGCTTATGCTTTCTCTGTAGACGCCATGTCTGACGAGAAACCTTGGTATTTTGATATCAAGTTATTCCTGGAAAAGCAAGAATACCCAACAGGGGCATCTTCCAAGGACAAAAAGACCTTGAGACGACTTGCTGCTAGTTTCTTCTTGAGCACAGACGGGGTTTTGTACAAGAGAAACTGCGATATGGTCTTGCTCAGATGCGTGGATAGACACGAAGCAAGCCCGTTGATGCAGGAAGTCCACGAAGGATCTTTTGGTACCCATGCAGGCGGGCATGCTATGGCAAAGAAACTACTGAGATCAGGGTATTACTGGATGACAATGGATGCAGACTGTTGTTCATTCGCTCGAAAGTGCCACAAGTGCCAAATATATGCAGATAAGGTGCATGTTCCTCCTAACCTGCTCAACGTCATGTCATCTCCTTGGCCTTTCTCTATGTGGGGCATTGACATGATCGGGAAGATTGAGCCAACTGCTTCGAACGGTCATCGTTTCATCCTGGTCGCGATTGATTACTTTACCAAGTGGGTAGAAGCAGCGTCTTATGCCAATGTCACTCGTCAAGTGGTGGCAAGATTTCTGAAAAGAGATATCATATGCAGATATGGAGTGCCCGAAAGGATCATTACTGATAATGGTTCTAATCTCAACAACAAGATGATGGCAGGCTTGTGTCGGGACTTCAAAATACAGCATCACAATTCTTCTCCTTACCGACCAAAGATGAATGGTGCGGTAGAGGCAGCTAACAAGAATATCAAGAAGATTGTGCAGAAAATGGTTGTCACCTACAAGGATTGGCATGAGATGTTACCGTTTGCTTTGCATGGGTACCGTACGTCAGTCAGGACATCAACAGGGGCAACTCCCTTCTCTCTGGTGTATGGCATGGAAGCAGTCCTGCCTGTTGAAGTAGAGATTCCTTCATTGCGAGTGATGATGGATGTCAAGCTGGATGAGGCTGAATGGGTGCGTGCTCGTTACAATCAGCTATGTCTAATTGAGGAAAAGAGATTAGCGGCTATCTGTCATGGTCAGCTTTATCAGAGGAGAATGAAGCGTGCATTCGACCAACGAGTACGTACTCGAGAGTATCAAGTGGGAGAGCTTGTATTGAAGAGAATCGTTCCTCCAGGTTCAGATAACAGGGGCAAGTGGACCCCAAACTATGAAGGACCATTCATAGTGAAGAAAGTCTTCTCAGGAGGAGCACTGATGCTCACCACTATGGATGGAGATGACTTCCCATCCCCTGTTAACTCGGACGCAGTTAAAAAATACTTCGCATAAAAAGACCCGCTGGACACAAAAACAGAATGTGAGTCCAGGTAAGAAAAGGCCATCCCGGCGAGCTAAAAACAGAATAAAAAGCTCGGGCAAAAATTAGGGAAATAAATATAAAAAATGTGCACCCGCTGAGTTGAAAAGCCACATTGGACAGCTCAGGCAAAAAAGGGTATCCCGGTGGATTGAAAACCCGAGAGGGCGATCCACGCAAAATAAGGGAATAAGCGAACAACTGTGATCCAAGTTATCTGAACCACGTCATCGTTTCGTACAGCTTGACAATGTTAGAAGGATAGGAAACAGTTCCCTCGTCCTCTCAGAGAGCCAAAGCAGAATGGAGAGTATCAAAGACATGCAGGTCATAGCAGAAATGGAACTCCTTGGAATGCCGTGTACATTGCCATTAGGATAGTTTCGTTTCTCAATTTTTATAGTGGCTACCTCTTTCCAGTTGGTTGCTTCCTGATGTAAAATCTTTGCCTATTCAGAGGCCATTCAATAAAAATAATATTCAGTCAAAAAGCTGTGTGTGTTTATTTTTGTTTGCAAAATGTCCTGAATTCTTGGCAAAAATAGCATTGCACCTAAACATGGTGATAATTTTGAAAAGAAAACTGACATGCAGGGAAACTGTAACCCTCTTTGAGTGTCGGGTGACGATGGATGAACCAATCATTCTATGCAAATCCCCGGGGCACACTTGTGTTTTCTTTTGTTGCAGGTTGCGGGATGGTGTCACATTATCGAGCAGTTACTCCTCCCCAATAGAGTATCTCCCCAAGCAGAGATTTCTTATCCCAGCAGGTATCTGGAGCCTGGCATCTCCAGCAGAGATTTTATCCAGCTGAGCCTTGGTAGTAGCCCAAGCATTTTTCTTCTTCCCCCAGTGGAGTATGCAAGCCTGACATCATCAGAGATGGAATTAACAGTATTTTATCATCAGCAAGAGTCCTCCCCAGTAGGTGTGACTGAAAGCCTGATATTCCCTCAGAGTCTTGAATTAACAGATGCTCTCCCTAGCCCGATTATTGTTAAAGCATTTTCCTCAGCCAAGTCTGAAGGTGATCCTGTCCCCACAGAGTTCATATTTAATCTTCACCTCCGTCCGTGAAATGTTTCCCAGCAAAGTTGCCATATTGTTGGTCATTTGATGATACAGTCAGGTATTCATCACCTCAGTCAGAGTTGAGTGTCCAGACCTCTTGACTTGTCTTCCCCTGTAGAGTTGTATCTCTTGCTGGCAATCAGGCATTTGTCTACCGCTCTTCTGCGTTTGTCAACACTCGTTTGTGTTATCCCTAAGCAGGTTTTTCCCAGCAAGGACATATTACTGCTTTATTGTTGCTCGTCTGCATCTTTCAACACTCGTCTGTGTTAAGCTCTGTGGTATTGCTCGTTTGCTTTCTCCAGCGGTGGTTTATGATTACTTTCATTCTGCTCATTCGCAATTCCAAACACTCGTTTGTGTTTGGTTATATCAGTTGTTGTTGCTCGTCTGCAACTCTCCAGCACTCGTTTGTGTTTGGTTATAATCTTTGTTGTTGCTCGTCTGCAACCTCCCAACACTCGTCTGTGTTTGGTATGGAATCCTTTGCTGCACTCGTCTGTGCCTTGATATGTATTCTCTGTTGTTGCTCGTCTGCAACTGTCCAACACTCGTCTGTGTTTGTTTGAAGCTCGTCTGCTTTTATTCCCCAGAAGTCGTTTGTGTTCTGAAGCGTCTGCCTTGCTTGGATACTCGTCTGTATCATCCTCAGCACTCGTCTGTGCTAGCTTACATGTGAATGTGAAGATTTGCTGTTTACCCTGATATTTCTGTGACTACTTCAAATGCTCGTCTGTGTTTGAATATCTGGTATTCGTCTATACCAGTTGCTGATACTCGTCTGTATCACTGCCTGAAACGCTCGTCTGCGTTTCTCAGATCATCGTCTGATACTCGTCTGTATCATTGACCTATGGCACTCGTCTGTGTTATCTTGATGATCATCCAATACTCGTCTGTATTGAAGAGGTTTCGAATCCTGACAGTGGGAATTAAATGTCGAAATGGTTACCGGTCCTGGCGTAACAGGTAAATCCGAAGGAGACTCGTCTGTCTCAGGCACCAATTATTGTTGTTGCTGCACCTGGCGTCACAGGTTTGCTCAAGAAGACTCGTCTGTCTTATACCGTATATCCGCGAATAATATATGAAGAAGGTTCGTCTACCTGGATTGCATGTCTATCCCACAGACTTAAATGCATTTCCGGTCCTGGCGTAACAGGTAAGTCCGAAGGAGACTCGTCTGTCTCATGCAGTATGCAGTTCGGAGGGCTCGTATGTCCAGTTCTTGGCGACGCAGGATTGTTTGAAGACTCGTCTGTCTCAGTTATTGTTATTGAAGTGTTTTGAGGACTCGTATGTCCAGCTCCTGGCGTCACAGGATGGTTTGAAGACTCGTCTGTCAACTTGTTCTTATTACAGATATCAGTTTTTAACTTGGAAGGAGTTCGTCTGCTTCTTTCTCCCCTGCAGTCCCCAGAGCGTCATCTGGTTGGGTTTATTTCCCAGTTTTGCATTCTTCGTCGGAGTGCAAATTTATGGTATTCTTGGTATTCAACCACAGTTTATCTTGAATGTTCGATAGTCCGTACTATCGTCCTTTTCAGATTAACTAATGTTTGAATAGGGGCAGCTGTAACACCCCAAATTTGCCCTCTCTTTTTCATAACATTTAGCATATCATTTCCATATTTCACACTGCATCATCTGCATAGAAAGATGAAGCATAACATCCATAGCATAACATAGAGCTGGCAGTGATTTCAGTTGAGTGTGGTTGTTCAGTTCGCGATTCGTTTCAGATGGACATTTGACCTAATCTTGGTCAAATTATCAAAAGATTGGCTGAATTGCAACTTATCTTGATGGGTGGTTGTTTCTCAGGCAATGTGTATTCCATGTTAAGATGTGTTATGTGCGAAAGTCCTCGGGTTTATCGAACAATGGTTCATATTGAAGTTTGATTCATATGGGTTTGACTGAGTGTTTGATAATTCATCAGTGGTTCATGATCATTTTAATCAAGTGGTTTTGTGGAAGCAGC
This sequence comes from Lathyrus aphaca, assembly GCA_963966055.1. Classification (NCBI taxonomy): domain Eukaryota; kingdom Viridiplantae; phylum Streptophyta; class Magnoliopsida; order Fabales; family Fabaceae; genus Lathyrus; species Lathyrus aphaca. The sequence goes on along the minus strand of OZ014522.1, from coordinate 132,977,250 downwards.
GCAAGTTTGGTTGAAAAATCGAGATTTTCATGGTTGTGCGCGTGTTGGTGATAGTTGGATCATTTATCCATTTCCATCATTTTTCTCTAATCCATTTCCATTTTTTTAAATCCATTTTCCAATTATCATTCAAATACCAATTCTAAGGTCCATTTCTCATATCCACTTGTAAATTCATCATTGGTTCAATTTCATTTTTATCCAAATTTTAACCATTTCAAATTTCCAATTCATACATTTTTTTATTATTATTAATATTATCCAATTCTTCTTTTTACTACAAAAATTAAATACAGATAAAAAAACATCACCATTTAAGCTCATACACTATTTTATTAATCCATATTATAAAAACTGATTGAAGAATTAATTATATTTGCCACACTAGCCTAAGCCACAAGCTGATATCTAAAACCAAGTCACTCAACTCCCAATTCAGTTGACTCCAAGGTGACTTATTCAGCTTCCAACTAAGCCGAAAATAACACACGCACAAAAAGCACAAGCAAGATGCACTAACGAAAATGGATTTCAGAAGAGAAAAGGAAAAAGTTTGTTACGAAGCATGAATTTCATTTTTCTTGAAGATCACCAAAATCAAATATAATGGAAAAAAAAGAGAAAAATAACAGACTCAGAAAAAAGGGAATAACAGATTTTCGTAACCGTTTTTTCCTGATACAATAACAGAACTCATTTTTCCCCAATCTTCATCATCACAATAACAGAACTCATTTTTCCCCAATCTTCATCATCACGATAACAGAATCAATTCCAGCTTCATCAACTCTCTTCACCACCTTCCTAGATTCACTTCAATCTTCAACCAATCCATTGATAATTCTCACCAAGAATTTTCACTATTTTTCATCGATTCTTTCTCACAAGATTGGACTCAAAATCTTCTTCAGCTTCTCCAATCGAGTCAGCTTTCTTCGATCGAACAAACTCTTCACGGCAGCATCAACAAACCTGCAAGTGAATTCAACACGGAGAAGCAAGCTGAATTTGTAAAAAGAGGAAGAGAATCTAATTCGCAAAAGTTGAAGAGGAAGCATTTACCGAATCGAGACTAGCTCACGCATTGTTTGCCGCATCGTCGAATAACAGGTACACTTTCGATTACTCCAATTGATACGATTGCTAGCCGTGTTGTGAATTTGTTGCATCGTGAATTTGTTACATCTGATTGTGGTTGTGATCCGCATCGTTGAGTGTTTGTTCGTTCGAATCTGAAATTGTGACGGAGATAGAAATAAGATCGGATTGTATACTGATTTCGTGGTTAAGGTTGGTTTTCCGGCTAGGAGGAGTTTAGGCTAGTGATTGGTTCAAGTCGCAGGAGAGGTAGAGTTTGTGTTAGTCTGTTTGATCAGAAATGGCGGTGAGCGGCGGACGTTGAGTTTAAGTTTGGAAGAAGATGAAGCTAAGTGAGATTGAAAGATGATTAGGTTAGGTCATAGTGAGGAAGGTGATGAGTATGTGGTGGCGAAGTCATGAGGAAGGTGAGAACGGCGGCGGCAGTGAGGTTTAGGTTTAGCGTATGAAGGTGGTAGGAGATTTCGTATAGGCGGCGAGATTTGACGGATTGAGGTGGAAGCCGAATGAGATTGAGAGTTTAGGTTAGGGTTATTGATGAGGGCGGTTTAGTTTAAGTTCTTGAGAGATGGAGTGGTGGCTATTATGAGGTTGGCGATGAAGAGGCGTCGGCTAGGAGTAGGAGGTGAGGTTGGAGGTGATGAACACGGCGCCGTAAGGTTGAAGGAGAACGGCGGCGGTCATTGAGAGATTGAGGTTTCGCCGGTGATTGAGAGAGAGAGCGCCGAGGAGAGAGTGGTCCGTGTGAGGTTCCGCGGCGGCGCTATGAGGATGACGGAGGCGAGAGCAGTGGTGGCGGCTAGGTTAGGTCAAAGGAGTAAAGAAGGAGAGGATGAACAGTGTGAGTGACGAGATTTGTTAGGTTTTATTGCTGGTGTTGTTTATGTTAAGTGTCTTAATAAATATTTCTTCAAAATTGTGTTAAGAATTAATTGAAGAAATCAAGAGGATAAGAATTTGTTTTCTGTTTTTTTAAGAGAATTTGCATTAGGTCAAGCAATGACCTTGGGTTGGGCTTAGCCCGTTTTGGATCCATGGAGTTCTGTTCGCACCCCATAATCAATTTCTCACCTCCTCCCGTGTACTAGCGTTTCATCCTGGGCCTAGATAGTTGCTTTTCGCACCTCCAGCATTCTGGCCCAATTTGTCTCCCACGCACAGCACATACTTCATACACCCTTCCTTTAATTCTTTAATTCCTTTTTCTTCAATTTTATTTTCTTCAATTCAGTTCCATTTTAATTCATATAAAATAGTTTCATTCACCTAAAAATTCCTAAATAAATCATGGATATACCTTTATGTTTCTAGTTTTTTATCACATTTTTATTTTATTTCTTCCATTGATTAGCGTGCCAGAGATAATTCACCAAGGTGCATAGCCTCTTTTGCTTCATTTCCTGACCAGCCTGTCTTGTTTATTTTCTATAGCTTTCAATAGTTGGATTTTTGATCCCATTCTTTTTGCATTGTGTTCCTGAGATCTTGTAGTATTCATGTAATTTTTCTCTGAATTTTTAGGAAATTATTTCTTGAGTTTTGGTCAGGTATCTTGTGATGTAAGTTTTCTGTCCTAACTCGCGTTCGTACCTCCATTTGACCTAGTTCCTTGCTGAATTTTTGCAAATACTTTTGACAAGTTGATATGATATGTTTGAAGATCATTTGGTTTAAGTTGTAGAATTTTTAGATGGCTGGTTTATTATTTGTGGTTTTTTGTTCTCACCTTGTCCCATTTTGCCTCGTTTGGTTCATAAGATTTCTTATAGGCTTAGAAGGGCACTTGTGCCAACTTCTTCTTCTCATTTGGGGTTCCTTTGGGGTGTGGATACCTTCCTGGTCCTAGGATAGGTCTTGTTTCTTCTGAATTTTTAAGTTTGCTTCTTATTCAAGTCATTTGTTTCTTTAAGTGTTTAAATTCCATCTTTTGATTCAGTTGCTTCTATTTTGACATTGTTTGGTATTGTGTGACTTCTCTCTTCATCTTGCTGGCCTCCTAAGCCATTCTTCACATCATTTTGATTCTGGTTTTGAACTTCGTGTTTGTATTTTGTGCGTTTTGCATTACATCTCTCATAAGTGCGCATTTGCTTCCGTATGTATTCATGTTGCCTCATTTTAAGTCATAAGTCCCTCATTTTCATTTCTTTGAGTTGAATTGGCATTAGGCATTTGTTCATTTCATTTCACTTCTGATTGTTGGATGATGTCATGTTAATTTGCTCATTTTTGTTTCACTTGTGCATACTAACTGTAAACACCCCAAATTTGCCCTCACCCATTCACACCATGGCTTGTGATCATCTCATATGCATAAACACAATCATATCATCTCATATCTCATTTTTGATTCACTGCATAGTTTCTAAGTCATCTGCACCAAGGGTTTGTGATCTGAGCAATCCCAGAGCCTCTTGAGCCACTTCAAAGGCCATCAATCACTTCAAAGGGATCCATGTGTGTTCTTGTATCATATTACATCCTCTCAAAGTCAAGAATGCCAAAGAATCACAAGAACTGAGATTGGTATGGGTGCAGAGCCAGGTTTGACTGCACAGTTGACCTAAAATTAGGGTTTTGGTTTCAGAGGCCATAACTCTAATTTTTTTGGTCATTTTTGTTTCCATTGGTCTCTATATGGTATAGGGAGTATGCATATCAATTTTCATGAAGAAATTCCATGGGGAGGTCATCTGATCAAGAGTTGACTTTTCAGACAAGTCAGTGCAAAATCAGGGCATCTGAGGCCCCCAATGACCCAACCAAGGGGTGATCTTCATCATTTTGAGTGTATATGATCTTTATTTGATCATGGAAGAAGTTAGAAGTTCACAAAATTCAAGAATTTGAAGTTTTTGCAAAGTTGACTTTTTTGGGCATAGTTGACTTTTCAAGAATATGTCATTTTATGCCATTTTTCAAGCCTTGCTTTTTGATCCAAAAATGCTTCAAATGGAAAAACTTTGGTCATGAAAGTTGTAGAACACATTTTTACCTTTTCAAAAAGTACAAGAACATGACCTAATTCATTTTGGATCAAAAGTTATGGTGTGACAAAGTTGGCAAAAATCACTAATTTTCAAGATATGCACCAATTGGAAAATTTGCAAAATCATGTATCAAGGCCATTTGTGACTTCTAGTTCATATCAAATCAATTCACAAACATTCTATGTGACCTAAAAATCAGATTTGAACCAAAGTTTCTCATGGTTCATGGCTTGTGTAGCAAGATAGTCACATGTGAACCAAAGAGGAACCAACTTGCAAAATTCATGATCACACTTCCTACCACTTGCTACATTGGATGCTGAACCTTGCTAGCCCTTCCCCTCACCTTTGCTGCGCCAGCCCCATGCTTGTACTAGCCTAGAACCAAGCCCATGCCTCTCTTACAACAAAGTGGACTTTTTGCAAAAGTAAACATCCCAATCACAGCAGGCCAGGTCACATCATCTGGCCAATTGGAATTGTTTATACTATCCATTTGCAAGCTAAACATAACATCAAGCCAGCCTGAAGCAAGCCCTAGCATCACATTCACAAAATCACCCTCACTTGCATCTTCCTTCGAAACACTCTGCACAAACCACCAACATTCAAACCAGTTTCACCAATCATTTCACCATGTTCCATTGAGCCAAAACCAACAAGACTTAGGCCTGAATCAAGCAAGAACACCATTCCTCCATTTTCACTCTCAGAAGCAAAACCATTCGAATCTCACTTCACAGGCCATGAACACCCAAACAAACTCCACAAACCTTCTCAAAACATCACCCTGATCACAAAGAACCACTCACATTGACCTGAAACAGCCTGAATCACCATCACCATTTTCAACTGAGCTTGAACAGAACTTACTCAATCTCTCAAAACAGCCAACTTAAACTCCTTCTAAGCTTTCAAGCATCATCAGGGGATCAAGTGGAATGGATTGCATCAAGAGGGGAAGTCAGAAAGTTGCAGGATTGAAAGCTTCGAAACTCAGGTAGCTCAAGAACTTTTTTTCCAGAAATCGTTTTTTAAGTTCTTAAGTTGTTCTATGTGCTTCACTGATCATCCTGATGTCATTGGTTTCGAAAATGGTTGAGAGATGAGAGTTTAATTGCTTTCTGAAACTCTGTGACCTAAAAAATGTTTTGCTCGATTCATGAGTTTGAGGAAGAATAAATGATTTCTAGCTTGGGGTTTTGATTCAGGGGAGTGTGGGAATCATTTCTGTGTGTTTAGATTTCATTTAGGTTGCGTTTTATGGATTTTAGGGATTTTCAGGTGGGGTTCCCACCGGAGAAGATGACCGGAGGTCTTCTCCGGCCACCTGAAAATCATTAGGGTTTAATCAGTGTAATTAATTCCATTTGAATTTCGTGCGTTGGATGGCTTGACTCGGTTGACTTCCCGCGTGCATGAATGGTCCAGATTCAGTCATTTGCCCTAATCTTGTTTAATTAAGATAATCATAATTAATTAACTCAGAAGCCATCTGGACCCTCCATTAGCGCGCGTGGTCAGCAGTTTCAAATCCAGGATCAATCCCAGCCTTCCATCCTGTTGACTTTTCCATTTTCTTTATTTTTATTTCATTTCTTTTCATTTTATTTGCATAATTTATTTAAAATAGTAAAAATTGTTTAAAAATTATGAAATTTTTTATCCTGAGTTTCATTAATTTTTTAAACACAAAAATATTTTTATTCTCATTTTTAGCATTTAAAATGTATTTTTAAATATTTAAAAGTTTATTTTTAATTGGTTAATGAAAATTAATTTATTAAAAATACTTTTAGGTATTTAAAAATCACCAAAAAATTCATGAAATGTTCTAAGACATTTAGAAACATTGTCCAACCTTCAAACCAAATTTATTTTTTGATCTTGATGCATTTTAAGAATTTCTCATTGAATTAAAATCATTTTTATGCATTAATTTGATCCAAAGTTCAAAAAATCATTTCTGCCTATCCATGAAGAGTTGGACATTGATTCTTCTTGCATTGCATTGTGTTTATCATGTAGTTTATGAGATTAAATGGCCATGATTTGATCTTTCATTTTCCATTTGTTTGACATTTCTTTTGTTTGGGAACCCTAAAACCCTAGAAATCTTAAGAAAACCATAACTTGAAATTGGTTAGGAGTTGAGACCTCTCCTTTGGGCTTTGGTTTAGTATAGGATTAGGGGTCCTTTGTGTGGCATTTTCAATTTTTCATAATGTTGTTTGCTTCTGATTTTGATTTTTGTTTGTTGCATTGATCATAAACCCTAATTTGGGCTTCCATATGCATCCATCTTGCATTCTCTTGCATAACATGACTTGCCATGACATTTCAAGCATCCATTTGATCCATTAGACATATTAAGACATGTTAGAAGCATGTTTGATCATTGCATCATGTATTTGCCATGTTGTATGCCATGTGCACTTCATAACTTTTCATGTATGTCCAAGCTTCTTAACTTGCTTCATCTGCATCCATAAGCTTGTATGATCATCTCCATGCCTTGTTTCATGTTTGTATCACTTCATAGCATCATTATAATCATCAACATGCTTCTGGTTTTGTTTCTCATCATGTCATCTCATCCCATTTTGCATTGTATTGCATTTCTTTTCTAACATTTCAGGTGGTAAGTGAATTTGCCTTCACTTCTCATAACTCTTCTTTTCACCTCTCTTGCATCCATGCTGCATTTTTATATGTGTTTGGGTTTGAGCTTGCTCATTCTTCTTCTTCCCACTTTCTTTCCTCAAGTGACTTGACTTCTTGAATGAAGCAAGTTGTTTTGCTTCTCTTGATCCTTTCATCTGCTTCCTGGTGGTTCCATTGAAGATTGTTCTTGTAAACCTCACAAACCTTAGGAACAACCAAGCATGACAATGATTAGGGTTTTGATTAGTCTCCCCTCTTAGTTTTACCTTTGTGTCTCTTTTGAGTCTTCTCTTCTCATCTCATAATCAGGGACTAAACCCTAAAGGCTTTAAGGCTTTGTGATTAAGCTTATGCCTGCATCCTTCTATTAGGATGGAGTGTATAACTTTAATCCTAAGTGTTAAACCCTTAATGTGTTTAAATCTCTTAATCAATTCACTTAATAATCATCAAGACATCACACTTGTAACTTGGGCCTTGCATTAGGGTTCTAATTCTTCCTTAATGGGTTAAGAAGGACTAACCCTAGTGTTAATGGACAAGTCCCCCTCAAGTTGTCTTACAAATCATAAAAATCACTTCATCATCATACCATTAAATAAAAAATCCACTTAATCAAAAGGCTTGTTTTGTCATGAGTTTAATCCCTAATCATGGATTAAGTTGAGGAGCTTTCCTCAACTTAAACATTCTCATCTATTATCCTTCTATTAGGATGGTGTAATGAGTCTGTTTAATCCTTGATTATGGCTTAATCTCATTACTCAACACTAAACAAAAACACCAAAAACATCTAAAATAATCACAAGTAGGTTAATGATCTTAATCCTACATCAAAGGTGATTAAGTGTGAGAATCTGACTTCACACTTAAGGTATTCTCATTACCCCTAATCAGAGGGAAGATGTGATGAGTTTACTAATCCATTGGTTTAGGCTTAAGCTCATTATCTTATGACAAACTTTCAAAAGCAATAAAAGACTGAAAACTCAAAAACAAACAATAATCGTCTCCTTCGGGATTCTTTTCTCATCATCTTCACTCACAAACGAGAACTTGCTTCTTCCGTCTAATGCAAGACAGTTTGCATCTGTGCCAGACAGATCATACACTTGAGCATAGACAAGTAAGCAGTTCACAAGTCAATTTACCTTTCAGTCTCTTTGGGTCGAACTACGGTGTTCTGACTTCCTCATTGCACGAGAGGATACGTAGGCATAACTTAACAGTTATCGAACAAAAGTCTCTGTGTATTCCCCCTCTTTCTAGCATCATTCTCTTAGCCTCATGATCATGAGCATACTCTTTCCTTACACTGACACTTCATTTATACACATCACATTTCTTTCGCACTGACACCTGTACATTCTTTTCCAGCTATGTTACACACAGATTGCACTGACACTACCCCTTTAAAACACAAATCTTTTAAGCGTGGATCCCGTCGAGTACGGCGGACAATCTGGGTGCTAATACCTTCCCAGGTTGTAACCAACCCCCTTTCTCAGTCTCTCTGGTTCGCAACCGTCTTATCCATCTCTTTCTAGGTCTATGCAGCATTGCCTTTCCTCCGGGATAAAAATGCCTAGTTGGAGACTCTATTCATCTCCAGTGAGTTCACGGCTGTGTGTTCTCATTGTCCCTCTCGCCGACCGTTCGCGTCTGTACCCTATTTGACCCGGCTTCATTTAGTGGGAGCGACAGCTTGGCGACTCTGCTGGGGACCCTTATACTGCAACCAGGGCTTCTGGTTCTTTTTGTGGGTTCCTCCTAGCGCTTGTTTGATTTGTGTTTACTGGGGTGTTATGTGCTTATTTGTGTTTGTATATTTGTATTTATTTTTGTACAGTCGCTTTACTGCTTTCTTTATAGCTTTGCATTGTATCATATTGTCATACTGTACTGCTGGCTGGATCTGGTTTTGTTTTGATGGGTGGGTGTTTCATTGAGAGTTTAAGGTCCTATACCTGGGACCTGAGTGACACCTAGGCTAGAGTGAATCATATTCTTTCCCATTCCATTTCGGTCTGGTGCGGGAATATGAAACACGGTTCAGATATGGGTTTCTTCTTGAGAACTCTGTGTTGCAGATTTCCTGCAATGCTAGGGCTATCTGGGAAGCCTTCTAAGTCTGGATGACCTTTTAGTATTGACCTTCAGAAACTGAGGTGAATTAGAGGAGGAACTTTTATGGTTATTGTAAACACTGTACCTCCGGGTTAGAAGTGTTTACACTTCTCATAACTGATCCAAGTCTGAGGATCCTTGTTTTAGAACACCACCTGTGAGGGGGTTGGGCTGTTTACAGGTTTGCAGGTACCTTGACCTCAGAATACCCTGTTACTTTGATATGATTAAGAATACTCCATGTTGGAACAGTTCTTGTGATTCTAAATCCTGGACATGTGGCTCTTTATTTGAGTCCCCCACCTTGGTTACTGGACTTATAGACCTCCATCTGGATTTCTTACACACATGGACCTATATCAGAGTTTTTGATCAGATCCAGCTCAGTCACAAACCCTTGCATATCATTTGCATACATAAACATTGCATCATATTGACATTTGCTTATTTGTGTTTCAGGGTATCCATTTTCATTTGGTTTTGGTTTTGACCCCATATTCAGTATTGACCTATCTTCATCAGCACTTGCTTCAGCTATCAGCTATCTACTTCAGTCACCTGCACCAGCCAATCAGTGGCCCATTCTTCAGTATCACCATCAACATTTGTCTCTACTCAGTCTCAACATCATGGCACCTAAAAAGAGCAACATCACCTACCACTTCTTCCAGCCAGAGTTAGCTGACATCAGGAGGATTCAGACCCTGATCACTCCAGACCATATACCACTGTTCAGGGAACACTATGGAGATATACTTGATATGGTTATAGATCTGGACCCCTCACAGAGAAGCCTGATCCACACTTGCCTTCAGTTTTATGATCCCCCACTGAGATGTTTCACTTTTCAGGACTTTCAGCTGGGCCCCTTATTGGAAGAATACTCATCATTAGTTGGTATACCTATCAGGGGTGGAGTCCCTTTCAACCCTGAGATGATCTTTCCTGGTAATGAAGAGGTAGCAAAGGCATTACATCTGGAACCAGTCCTGATTGGGCAGCATATGACTTCTAAGGCTGGAATCCCTGGTTTGCATCTGGATTTCTTGATCTCTCAAGCCACCTTGAAAGCTTCTTTAGGAGAGTGGAAAGCAGTCTGTGCTTTATTGGCCCTGAGCATATATGGGATTGTATTATTTGCAGATGAGCCTCGATTCATTAGTAAGAATGCAATCCATCTGTTCATTCTAAGGAACCCAGTGCCAACTTTATTAGGGGATCTCTACTATTCAGTGCATCAGAGGAATGAAAAGCAGAGGGGAAGATTAGTGAGATGCTGTGCTCCTTTGTTCCATACTTGGCTTCTCAGGCATTTGCCCAAGACAGATGCATTTTTGAACCCTCATCAACAGAAAAACTGGGCTGGAAGACTTACTACTCTTACTTCAGCTGATATCAGGTGGTGCACTCAAAGCACAAAAGGCAGGGATATCATCACCAGCTGTGGGCATTTCCCCAATGTGCCCCTAATAGGAGTTAAGGGTAGTATTAATTACAACCCTCTGCTGTTTAAAAGACAACTGGGCTATGCACTAGTCCACACTCCTAAGGCACAGGACTTGGTTGAGACTCTTTATTGTGAGAACAAGATTAATCTGGCTATTGTTAGGCAGGCAGCCTGGGCCTGGGACAATGTGCAGACTAAGGGGGTAACCATCCTGGGGAAGTGCAACAATGTGGCATCAGCACAATACTATGATTGGTCCCATGCCAGGGCCCAATTCTCTGGGATGCCCTTTACTATTGAAGATATGCCTGGGCCTTCCGCAACACCACCTCCAGCAACTGTCAGCTTAGAGGAGTTTGAGAAGTTGAAAGAGAGAAATGAGAAGCTGACTCAAGCTCTACAGAAGACCCTCTGGGAGAGGAGTGATGGCAGACTGGATATTGAGAGGTTGGAGAAGTTGAAAGTGGAGCATCTGGCTAGAATTGAGAAGTCTGAAGATTACATTAAGAAGTCTAGGGCTGGGGAACAAATCTTGAAGAATGCCTGCAAGGAGGCTCAGTTCCAAAAAGCCAGGACAGACTTGTATCTGAAGGAGAGTCAGGCTAGGTGGGTCAGGATCACCGAGGCTCGTACTCTGGAGGACAAGAGGGTCCAAGACAAGATAGAGCAACTGGAAGCTAGTGCAAAAGAGCAACAGGAAGCCCTGGCAGCAGCCCAGAGGGAGATATCAGAGCTGAAGATCAGAGCAGGAGTGAAGAGGTCAAAGGACCAAGGTCAACACAAGAAGTTAACAGCAGCTGTTACGACCCGGAATCTCCTTATCAGGAACCTTACGGAGCGTCCGGCTGATCCTGTGACCGAAGCACTTCTCAAGGAAGTTCGGGAGGATGAGTTTGGTCTTGGTGTTTGACCATTTGTTTGTTGTTGCTTTCATTCCATGTACTTCTATTATCTTGAAATGTATTTTGACCCCTCAGAGGGCTTGTATTTGTAAACAAACTATGTACCATTTGCCATTTGTAATATATGTTTTAGTTTGTTCCATCCGGGTTTACTTCAAAAAGCAACATCAACAGCATCATCTTCAAGGGTCTGGAAGGGTCAAAACTGAATGCCAAGCCGGATACCTTGAAAACAAATAAGCATACTGCATTGCATGCTAACCCTTTGTTTGTTTTGTAGGTGTTTGTTTTATTGTTGCTAACTCTGTTGTGATGTTCAGGAACTATTGCTCGACGACGAGGGTTTCCACTCAACCGACCACACAGGTACCCCACCCGCAGTAACCTTCCGGGCATACAGATGGATCAGATGCAGCAGGACCTTACTGAGGTCAGGAACCAAATGACCAACGAGAGGTTGGAAATGAGGACTCAAATGACACAGTTTATGGAAGTAATGAACAACATGGCCCAAAGCCAGGAGAGGCTCAGAGCACTGGTGGAAGGGAGAAATCAGGAAGATCATCAGCCAGGGACTGCTGGGACTAGCAACAATGAAAGAGTCCAACCTCATGTCAATCCCCCAGTCTTTGGACCCCACCCCCATCCAGAGGCCAACATTCCTGTCAATATACAAGGGACTGCCACAGCAGGGAGGGTACTGCAAGAAGACCCTCAAGAAGACCAGTTCACAGTGATGGGAGCTGGGGAAGAAGCTTATGATAGAAGGTTGGATGAGATAGCTGAGAAATTAAGATCCTTAGAGTCTCAAAACTCTTTGGGTTTTGATGTTATGGATATGGGCTTGGTAGACGGGGTCAGGATTCCCCACAAGTTTAAGCCACCATGCTTTGAGAAGTATAATGGGACTTCCTGTCCCCGAACCCATCTACAATCTTTTCTCGGGAGGCTAAAGGCCTATACCATGGACGAGAAGCTTTGGATGTTCTATTTTGAGGATAGCTTAACTGGAGCTTCGAGGGAATGGTATTCCCATCTGACAAGAGCAACTATTAGATGCTGGAAGGACCTGGCAGAGGCCTTCATCAGACAGTATCAGTATAATCTGGATATGGCACCCAACAGGACCCTCCTAATGGGAATGTCACAGTCATCTAGAGAGAGCTTCCGAGAGTATGCTCAAAGATGGAGACAGCTTGCTGCTGCTGTCCAGCCACCTATGTCAGAAAGGGAGATGGCTGATATGTTCATGAACACCCTTCAGGGGACTTACATTGATAGGCTAGCTGCCTTCTCATCTACCAGCTTTGCAGATGTAGTCATAGCAGGGGAGAGAATTGAAAGCCTATTGAAGATGGGAAAGATCTCAGACAATGGTGCAAGCTCGTCCAGTAGCACAAGAAAGCCTTTTGCAGGCCCAAGAAGAACTGGCGAGACCAATGCCATCCACACCAACAGGGGCAGGCCCCAATATGTGCATAGATCTGTGGCAGCAGTCACCATTCCTGCTCCAGCTCATCCACAACCAGCTTACCGACCTCCGCAGCAAAACTATCAGCAACAACCTCAGTACCATCAACAAAATCAGTACCCTCCGAGGAATTACAACAACAGCAACACCAACAACAATAACCAGCAAAGGCCATTCCAACAGAGGCCATCTCAAGCCAACAGGGTGATCGATCCGATCCCTATGCCATATGCTACATTACTGCCACAACTCCTGAAACTCAACCTAGTTGAGCTAAGGACATTGGCACCTCCAGATCCCAACAGTCTACCCAGGAACTACGACTCCAACGCCCGATGTGCTTTTCATTCGAATGCACCTGGCCATAGTACAGAAAAGTGCAGAGCCTTGCACATGAAGGTACAAGACCTGGTAGACTCAAAAGCTCTGAATTTCGCACCACCACCCAATGTCAACAAGAATCCTATGCCAAACCACGGTGGTCCCAGAATCAACGCTATTGAAGAAGACAAGCCGTCTTATTTAATAACCAGTGTGGGTCAGATTCGGACACCGTTGGTAGAGTTTAAGGCTCAGCTCCTCGAATGTCAAATGTTCCCGGGGTGTGAGTTGGGGTGTGATTACTGCAATATCTCAGTAAATGGGTGCGATAACCTGAGGAATGGCATAGATGGTCTTATTCAGAATGGCCAGCTTCAGATCACCACATCATTTCCAACAAATCCAGCAATCTCATCAGCAACAGTTCTGGTATCTCCTGCAACTGCAGCAACCATTGTTCCTGACAATTCTTCGGCTTCATCAACAAGTACTTCATCTATCATCTCAACTGACCAGCTATCAACAAATTTGCCTTCTACAACTTCAGCATCACTCCATTTTGAATCTCCTACAACAACAACATCCATCCTTCCGACAATGTCTCCTACAACTCCAGCAACAAACTCTGAAGATGTCTCAACTGTCACAATATTTTATGATCCTGAAAACAACTCTGCCTACAACTCAGAAAATGCTGCTCCCATCAGAGCACCTGTCACAATTTATTATGATCCGCAAACTATCACAGTCCCTTCAGCAGCTGCCATCAGTCCAGTCACTGTCACAGTGCCTGGACCAGTGCCTTATGAAAGCAATAGGGCCATCCCCTGGCACTACGGCTCTGACGTATACTGCGAAGGAAAGAAAATCACCCTTGAACCATCAACACCTGCACCACAAATAGACAATGTGGGAGGAGGCGGAGGCTTCACTCGAAGCGGACGTCTCTTTGCTCCACCAATTCAGAGACCCGCTGCCGAAGCAGAAGCTGCTGCCAAGGCAAAAGGAAAAAGCCCGGTGCAGGAAGATCAAGCTGCTAAAGACGTTTTGAAAACACCATTCGATCAGGAAGTTGATGAGTTCATGAGAATCATCAAAAAGAGTGATTACAAAATAGTGGATCAGCTTCACCAGACGCCATCCAAGATCTCTATCCTATCACTGCTTATGTGCTCCGAAGCCCATCGGAATGCACTACTCAAAGTCTTGCACGCAGCTTACGTGCCTGAAGAGATCACTGTCAATCAATTGGAAACCGTGGTTGGAAATGTTATTGCTAGCAATGGGCTAGGGTTCACCAATACTGACTTGACAACGGAAGGCCGCAACCACAACAAGGCCCTGCACATCACCATGGAATGTAAAGGTGCAGTCCTTTCCCATGTGCTGGTAGACACGGGGTCATCCCTTAATGTCTTACCAAAGAAGGCCCTGGTGAAGCTAGAATATGAAGGATTAGCATTGCATCCCAGTAACCTGGTAGTAAGAGCCTTTGATGGTTCTAAGAGATCGGTTCTGGGAGAAATTGAGCTACCTGTGACAATTGGCCCACAAACCTTTAAAACGATCTTCTATGTGATGGACATTCAGCCTGCCTACAGCTGTTTGTTGGGTAGACCATGGATTCATGCCGCTGGCGCAGTAACGTCTACCATTCACCAGAAGTTAAAATTTGAGTGGGAAGGCCAAGTTGTTACTATCTGTGGGGAGGAGGATATATTTGTTAGCCATCTGGCTACTTATAAGTATATTGAGATGGATGGGGAGATCCATGAAACAATGAGCCAAGGGTTTGAGGCCCTGAATGTTAATGAAGCATCTGCTGTATCTGGAGTCTCCATGTCATCTTACCAACAAGCCCGGAAGGTTGTTGAGGAAGGAACTGCCCAAGGCTGGGGCAAGGTTTTATCTGTGGAGGAGAAGAAAGACAAAATTTGGGTTGGGTTACAGACCAACTCAACAAAATCAAGCAGAGGCTGCTGAGAAGCCCGGTTTTGTCAGTGGGGGGATGCTCACCCCTGATGCTATCAACAATTTGGAAGACGAGCTGGAAGAGGAGCGCATTCTGGAGAATTGGATTCGTCCAAAGATCCCGGGGAGCAGTATCTCAAACTGGTCTTCCCAGGAAATTATAAGAGTTACTCATGCAGAGTAATTATTATTTCCTGTATTTTTATAGCATGCATCAAAGTCTTGCATCTTGCCCAAGATGACAAGACTCATTTTGTAACCGGGCCATCTGTACTTTTTGTGCAAACAAGATTAATCAATGAAATATCAGACATCTTTTTGCAAATGAGTCTTTTTCCTTTTCGTTCACTGTTTTTCCATTTTTCTTTTTGTACAAAAATAAATGGCGTTGTTTTCAAAATGATAACTTTATTTCACTTTTTAAACAAGATTAAAATCAATCACTAAAATGAACAAACTGAACCCTTGCAGAGAGTGCCTTCCAGACAGCACCGACAACAGCACGGCTATGACTTCGTATGACTTTGACAATCCAATCAATCAAGCTGATGAAGGGGTTGAAGAAGAATATGAGCTTCCTGAAGAGCTAGCCAGGTTGTTAAGACAAGAGGAAAAGGTTATTACTCCTCACCAGGAGGAGGTTGAAGTGATTAACCTTGGTACAGATGAAGACGTGAAAGAGGTTAAAATCGGGGCCTGCCTGCAAGACTCAGTGAAGAGACAACTGATTGATCTGCTTCAAGAATATGTGGATGTGTTTGCTTGGTCGTATCAAGATATGCCAGGGTTGGACACCGACATTGTCGTGCACAAGCTGCCTTTGAGAGAAGAGTGCCCACCGGTCAAACAGAAGTTGCGCCGTACTCGCCCAGACATGGCAATGAAGATCAAAGAAGAGGTACAAAAGCAGTGGGACACCGGGTTCCTTGCTGTGACTAGCTACCCACCGTGGGTTGCTAATATAGTGCCCGTGCCTAAGAAATACGGCAAAGTAAGAATGTGTGTTGACTATCGGGATCTGAACAGAGCCAGCCCGAAGGATGACTTCCCATTACCTCACATTGATGTATTGGTGGACAACACGGCTCAGTTCTCGGTATTCTCCTTCATGGACGGATTTTCAGGATATAATCAGATCAAGATGTCACCTGAAGACATGGAGAAGACAACATTCATTACACCTTGGGGCACGTTCTGTTACAAAGTGATGCCATTCGGACTGAAGAATGCTGGTGCAACATATCAACGGGCTATGGTGACATTGTTCCACGATATGATCCACAAAGAAATAGAATGTTATGTGGATGACATGATCGCCAAGTCCCTTACTGAAGAAGACCACCTGGTGAATCTGTTGAAACTGTTCAAGCGTCTGAGGAAGTACCAACTGAAGTTGAACCCCAACAAATGCACATTCGGGGTGCGATCCGGTAAGCTGCTGGGCTTTATTGTAAGCGAGAAAGGGATTGAAGTTGACCCTGATAAAGTCAAAGCCATTCAAGAGATGCCTGCACCGAAAACTGAGAAAGAAGTTCGAGGGTTCTTAGGTCGATTGAACTACATTTCACGGTTCATATCTCACCTTACAGCGACCTGTGAACCCTTGTTCAAGCTGTTAAGAAAAGAACAGACGGTCAGGTGGAATGAAGACTGCCAGAAGGCTTTTGACAAGATCAAAGAATACTTACAAGAGCCTCCAATCCTTATGCCTCCAGTTGAAGGAAGACCTCTAATAATGTACTTGACAGTATTAGAAGAGTCAATGGGGTGTGTGCTGGGCCAGCATGACGAGTCTGGTCGAAAAGAGTATGCAATATACTACCTGAGCAAAAAGTTTACCGACTGTGAACAACGTTATTCACTGCTCGAGAAAATTTGCTGTGCTTTAGCGTGGGCTGCTCGCCGACTGAGACAGTATATGTTGACCCACACTACTCTATTAATTTCAAAGATGGACCCAGTTAAGTACATATTTGAGAAGCCAGCCCTTACCGGACGGGTTGCGAGATGGCAAATGATTCTCACAGAGTACGACATCCAGTACACCTCTCAGAAAGCCATCAAGGGCAGTGTACTATCTGAATATCTTGCTGAGCAACCTATTGATGATTACCAGCCTATGAGATTTGACTTCCCTGATGAAGACATCATGTTCATAAAATCAAAAGATCATGAAGAGCCTATTCACACTGAAGGGCCTGACCCGGAAGAAGAATGGACTATGATGTTTGACGGGGCTGTTAATATGAATGGTCGTGGTGTTGGTGCAGTACTCATTACGCCTAAAGGAGTTCACATGCCTTTCTCGGCAAAACTCACTTTCAACTGCACTAACAACGAAGCTGAATACGAGGCTTGCATTATGGGCCTTGAGGAAGCCATTGACCTCAGGATCAAAACATTGACTGTATTCGGAGATTCAGCTCTGGTAATCAATCAAACCAACGGCAAATGGTACACCCACCAGGATCATCTGATACCTTACAGGGATTATACAAGGAGGTTATTGACCTTCTTCACAACGGTCAAGCTTGAGTATATCCCCCGGGACGAGAATCAGTTCGCAGATGCTCTGGCTACCATTTCATCCATGATCAAAGTTCAAGCTGCCAACTTTGTGCCTCAGATTTCAGTATCCAGACTTGATAGACCAGCATATGTATTTGCAGCAGATGTTGTTAAAGATGATAAGCCTTGGTTCCATGACATTAAATGCTTCTTGGAGGATCAAACATACCCACCTGGGGCATCTTCCAATGATAAGAAGACTTTGAGAAGGCTTGCTGGTAGTTTCTTTCTGAACACTGATGGGTCTTTATACAAAAGGAACTTTGATATGGTACTCCTCAGATGTGTTGATAAGACAGAAGCAGACTTGTTGATGCATGAAGTGCACGAAGGATCCTTTGGTACCCATGCTGGAGGGCATGCCATGGCTAAGAAACTGCTAAGATCAGGTTATTACTGGATCACAATGGATGCCGACTGTTGCGCCTACGCCAGAAAATGCCATAAATGCCAGATTTATGCAGATAAGGTGCGTGTGCCTCCCAATCCTTTGAACATAATGTCTTCACCATGGCCCTTTGCCATGTGGGGCATTGATATGATCGGCAAGATTGAACCGACTGCTTCAAACGGCCACAGATTCATCTTGGTCGCCATTGATTATTTCACCAAGTGGGTCGAAGCAGCTTCCTATGCCAATGTTACAAGACAAGTGGTAGCCAGATTTCTGAAGAGAGATATCATCTGTCGATATGGAGTTCCCGAGCGAATCATTACTGATAATGGTTCCAACTTGAACAACAAAATGATGGCAGAGCTATGCCGGGACTTCAAGATCCAACACCATAATTCTTCCCCTTACAGGCCAAAGATGAACGACGCTGTTGAGGCAGCTAATAAGAATATCAAGAAGATTGTGCAGAAGATGGTAGTCACCTACAAAGACTGGCATGAAATGCTACCATTTGCTTTGCATGGGTACCGCACATCAATCAGAACGTCCACTGGGGCAACACCGTATCAGCTTGTGTATGGTATGGAAGCAGTCCTACCTGTCGAAGTTGAATTACCCTCTCTACGGGTATTGATGGATGTTAAGCTGAACGAAGCAGAGTGGGTTAGGTCCCGATACGAGCAACTGAGTCTGATTGAAGAGAAAAGATTGGCTGCAATCTGTCATGGACAGCTGTATCAGAAAAGAATGAAGAAAGCCTTCGATCAGAAAGTCAGGCACCGAGAGTACCAAGTAGGAGATCTTGTGCTGAAAAGAATCCTCCCTCCTCATACAGACCACAGGGGCAAGTGGACTCCAAATTATGAAGGGCCATTCGTGGTGAAGAAAGTTTTTTCCGGTGGAGCACTGATGCTCAGCACCATGGATGGTGAAGATTTCCCGTCCCCTGTGAATTCAGATGCAGTTAAAAAATACTTCGCATAAAACGACCCGCTGGACATAAAAACAGAATGTAAGTCCAGGCAAAAATAGGGCATCCCGGCGAGTCAAAAACAGAATAAAAGACTCGGGCAAAAGTAAGGGAAAATAAATAAAAAATGTGTACACCCGCTGAGTTGAAAAGCCGCATTGGACAACTCAGGCAAAAATGGGTATCCCGATGGATTGAAAACCCGAAAGGGCGATCCATGCAAAATAAGGGAATAAGCGAACAACTGCATTCTGAATTCGTCTGTATCGCCTACAACCTGTTAAGCTTCGAAAGGATCAAGCTTCAATCAGAATCAGCCTTCTTCAGAAAGCAAGACGAGAAGAACGTCAAAAGTCATACGAGTCATAGCAGAAGAGGAAGCTCCTTAAAGCGTCGTCAACATCGCCAGCACTTTGTTTCTCAATTTGTAACAATCCCCTCATTTCAGGAGATTTGTTTCTTTGACTGTATCTCGCCAATTCAGGGCGCTTAAATTAATAAAATCAGATTTTTCAGTCATGTCTCGTCTTATACATTTTTATTTGCAAAGGATGTCTGATGTCTCTAAAAAACTGATTGCATAAGTACAGATATTTTTCTTCAAAAAAACACATGCTTACAGGGAATATCCTTACTCTCGAAAGTGCTTAACTCCTATGACGGAATCCAGTAAGGGATACCTCGGGACCATTTGTGCGTTTCCTTATCTTTGTAGGGTTGCAGGTATCCGGAACGCAACTTGGGGCATGCAAGCTACATCCCAGCAAGCTGGCAAATCAACACTCACTCTTGGCACCAGAGGTGTTTTCTTCCCAGCTGAGTTGCCAACAACTTTCCCTAGCCAGTTGCCACTTGTCAATTTCCCCAGCCGTAGTACCAATCATCCTTCCTCAGCAAAATACAAAAGTCAGGGAACCATTTCCCCACAGAATTTCAGCCTCTATTCAGAAGAGCAACGCATGAAGGAGTCACAACAGAGTACAAAAGGCTTCTACAAACCCCAGCTGGGTCCTGTATTACAAGGATATGTCAATCGGTGACCTATATCCCCGAGCAAATATCATATCATCAGATCTGCCAATGATCTCATCCCCAGCTGGGATGTTCACTTCAGATAGATCGACCAGTGATCTTCGCGGCATTGGGATCCGAATCCCGGTTTGGTATCTTTGCATAATCATGACATTTGCATCATATTCACCCACAAAGCGTAGCATTCCGTCTAATACGGAGCATTACGGCAAAAATCAAACACATAGCATAATCATAAGCCATGTTGTGAATCGGACTCTTGTGAATAATAACCATTCATCAATACACAGAAACTGTCCCCACCAGAGTCCCAGCAAAAGCAGTTGCCTCACAATTCACAAACACCAGTTGACACCCGTCCGTGTCATCACTCCCCAGTAAAGTCGCCTGAATATCCTTTACAAACAAGATCACCCGTATTACAGATACGTCCTGACACCCGTCCGTGTCATACCCCAGTAGAAAGCCAAAGACATCCTCTTTGCACTCACCTATACTTCTATATACAATTCCTTGACACCCGTCCGTGTCATATCCCCAGCGCAGTCGCTCACACTTTTACAACCCATATACTTGTTGATAATATACCTTTCTTTTTCTGACACTCGTCCGTGTCACTCTCCCCAGCAGTTAAAGTATTCATCTATACAATACTCACCACTCATACTACTCATGTTACACTTATACAGATGCTCGTCCGTATCTTGTACATGCCATTTATATCCCCACAGATTCAACATTGGTCCTTGTTCTTTGTTAACCAGTTGGTATTCGTCCGTACCATCATCTCAGAATATGCGTCAAGTGTTTGTTTCTACATGATACTCGTCCGTATCATAGTCTTAAGGATGCTCGTCCGTATCTTTAATCCATACACTGCGTCAAACACTTGTGTCTTCTTGAATATAGATACTCGTCTTGTGTCTACTGTTCCCCAGAAGAATTCTTTCAGATTCAACACTCGTCCGTGTTCGTTGTTAACCCGTTGATACTCGTCCGTATCATCATCTCTGAACATGTGTCAGTTTGTTTCTACTCGATACTCGTCCGTATCATAGTCATAGGGATGATCGTCCGCATCTTTAATCTATACACAACACCTAAACACTCATACTTTCTTTTCTTGGTTGTAAACACTCGTCCGTGTTTACTATATCCCCAGTAGATCGCCAACAAAGCAAATTTTCCTTTTTATCTGACACTCGTCCTGTGTTATGATAACCTTGAGAGCAGCCGTACCCTGCTAGGTGGTCGTCCTCCACCTCTTGATGGTCGTCCTCCATCATGCTCATCCGATGGCCGTCCCCATCGTTGATTTTTTTAGCAGCCGTCCCCTGCTAGGTGGTCGTCCTCCACCTCTTGATGATCGTCCTTCATCAAATTTATCCAATGGCCGTCCCCATTGTTGATTTTGGTTATCTGGCATTCGTCCTACGTCATGATAAACCCCGAGAGCAGCCGTACCCTGCTAGGTGGTCGTCCTCCACCTCTTGATGGTCGTCCTCCATCATGCTCATCCGATGGCCGTCCCCATCGTTGATATTTTCGGCAGCCGTACCCTGCCAGGTGGTCGTCCTCCACCTTTGATGGCCGTCCCCATCATATTTCTTTTATTCCCCAACAGAGCAGCCGTCCCCTGCTAGGTGATCGTCCTTCACCTTTGATGACCGTACCTCATCATCTGTTTATTTCATTTATTCTTTAACCCGATGGCCGTCCCCGTCGTGGTCCTTTTTCCTTTTTCCTGATGATCGTCCTTCATCAGTTTAGCCCGATGGCCGTCCCCATCGTTGGTTACCTTGCTTTATGAACTTGATGGCCGTCCCCGTCATGTGTCATCAATCCCCATAGAATTTTACTACTTTACTTTGATGGCCGTCCCCATCATAATATCTTATTTTTCCCAGCTAGTCGGCCGTCCCCGTCTTGGCTTTGCCTTTTATCCCCAGCATGTCGGCCGTCCCCGTCATTGCTTTATTTCCCGCACTTTCCCCAGCATGTCGGCCGTCCCCGTCATTGCTCTTTACCCAGCAGTCGTCCTCTGCTCGACGGTCGTCCTCCGTCGCCCACACTTTACAATATACTTTATTTTTCTTTTACAATCTATATCCCTTTTCTTCTTCATTCTGTGAGTGCAAATTTTGGACTGTCTTTGGTA
This sequence comes from Lathyrus aphaca, assembly GCA_963966055.1. NCBI lineage: Eukaryota > Viridiplantae > Streptophyta > Magnoliopsida > Fabales > Fabaceae > Lathyrus > Lathyrus aphaca. The sequence goes on along the minus strand of OZ014522.1, from coordinate 132,955,137 downwards.
TTCAACCACAAGTTATCTTGTTTGCCTGATAAGCCGTCGCTTACATCCTGCACAGCTAACTCATGTTTGAATAGGGGAAGCTGTAAACACCCCAAATTTGCCCTCACCCATTCACACCATGGCTTGTGATCATCTCATATGCATAAACACAATCATATCATCTCATATCTCATTTTTGATTCACTGCATAGTTTCTAAGTCATCTGCACCAAGGGTTTGTGATCTGAGCAATCCCAGAGCCTCTTGAGCCACTTCAAAGGCCATCAATCACTTCAAAGGGATCCATGTGTGTTCTTGTATCATATTACATCCTCTCAAAGTCAAGAATGCCAAAGAATCACAAGAACTGGGATTGGTATGGGTGCAGAGCCAGGTTTGACTGCACAGTTGACCTAAAATTAGGGTTTTGGTTTCAGAGGCCATAACTCTAATTTTTTTGGTCATTTTTGTTTCCATTGGTCTCTATATGGTATAGGGAGTATGCATATCAATTTTCATGAAGAAATTCCATGGGGAGGTCATCTGATCAAGAGTTGACTTTTCAGACAAGTCAGTGCAAAATCAGGGCATCTGAGGCCCCCAATGACCCAACCAAGGGGTGATCTTCATCATTTTGAGTGTATATGATCTTTATTTGATCATGGAAGAAGTTAGAAGTTCACAAAATTCAAGAATTTGAAGTTTTTGCAAAGTTGACTTTTTTGGGCATAGTTGACTTTTCAAGAATATGTCATTTTATGCCATTTTTCAAGCCTTGCTTTTTGATCCAAAAATGCTTCAAATGGAAAAACTTTGGTCATGAAAGTTGTAGAACACATTTTTCCCTTTTCAAAAAGTACAAGAACATGACCTAATTCATTTTGGATCAAAAGTTATGGTGTGACAAAGTTGGCAAAAATCACTAATTTTCAAGATATGCACCAATTGGAAAATTTGCAAAATCATGTATCAAGGCCATTTGTGACTTCTAGTTCATATCAAATCAATTCACAAACATTCTATGTGACCTAAAAATCAGATTTGAACCAAAGTTTCTCATGGTTCATGGCTTGTGTAGCAAGATAGTCACATGTGAACCAAAGAGGAACCAACTTGCAAAATTCATGATCACACTTCCTACCACTTGCTACATTGGATGCTGAACCTTGCTAGCCCTTCCCCTCACCTTTGCTGCGCCAGCCCCATGCTTGTACTAGCCTAGAACCAAGCCCATGCCTCTCTTACAACAAAGTGGACTTTTTGCAAAAGTAAACATCCCAATCACAGCAGGCCAGGTCACATCATCTGGCCAATTGGAATTGTTTATACTATCCATTTGCAAGCTAAACATAACATCAAGCCAGCCTGAAGCAAGCCCTAGCATCACATTCACAAAATCACCCTCACTTGCATCTTCCTTCGAAACACTCTGCACAAACCACCAACATTCAAACCAGTTTCACCAATCATTTCACCATGTTCCATTGAGCCAAAACCAACAAGACTTAGGCCTGAATCAAGCAAGAACACCATTCCTCCATTTTCACTCTCAGAAGCAAAACCATTCGAATCTCACTTCACAGGCCATGAACACCCAAACAAACTCCACAAACCTTCTCAAAACATCACCCTGATCACAAAGAACCACTCACATTGACCTGAAACAGCCTGAATCACCATCACCATTTTCAACTGAGCTTGAACAGAACTTACTCAATCTCTCAAACCAGCCAACTTAAACTCCTTCTAAGCTTTCAAGCATCATCAGGGGATCAAGTGGAGTGGATTGCATCAAGAGGGGAAGTCAGAAAGTTGCAGGATTGAAAGCTTCGAAACTCAGGTAGCTCAAGAACTTTTTTTCCAGAAATCGTTTTTTAAGTTCTTAAGTTGTTCTATGTGCTTCACTGATCATCCTGATGTCATTGGTTTCGAAAATGGTTGAGAGATGAGAGTTTAATTGCTTTCTGAAACTCTGTGACCTAAAAAATGTTTTGCTCGATTCATGAGTTTGAGGAAGAATAAATGATTTCTAGCTTGGGGTTTTGATTCAGGGGAGTGTGGGAATCATTTCTGTGTGTTTAGATTTCATTTAGGTTGCGTTTTATGGATTTTAGGGATTTTCAGGTGGGGTTCCCACCGGAGAAGATGACCGGAGGTCTTCTCCGGCCACCTGAAAATCATTAGGGTTTAATCAGTGTAATTAATTCCATTTGAATTTCGTGCGTTGGATGGCTTGACTCGGTTGACTTCCCGCGTGCATGAATGGTCCAGATTCAGTCATTTGCCCTAATCTTGTTTAATTAAGATAATCATAATTAATTAACTCAGAAGCCATCTGGACCCTCCATTAGCGCGCGTGGTCAGCAGTTTCAAATCCAGGATCAATCCCAGCCTTCCATCCTGTTGACTTTTCCATTTTCTTTATTTTTATTTCATTTCTTTTCATTTTATTTGCATAATTTATTTAAAATAGTAAAAATTGTTTAAAAATTATGAAATTTTTTATCCTGAGTTTCATTAATTTTTTAAACACAAAAATATTTTTATTCTCATTTTTAGCATTTAAAATGTATTTTTAAATATTTAAAAGTTTATTTTTAATTGGTTAATGAAAATTAATTTATTAAAAATACTTTTAGGTATTTAAAAATCACCAAAAAATTCATGAAATGTTCTAAGACATTTAGAAACATTGTCCAACCTTCAAACCAAATTTATTTTTTGATCTTGATTCATTTTAAGAATTTCTCATTGAATTAAAATCATTTTTATGCATTAATTTGATCCAAAGTTCAAAAAATCATTTCTGCCTATCCATGAAGAGTTGGACATTGATTCTTCTTGCATTGCATTGTGTTTAGCATGTAGTTTATGAGATTAAATGGCCATGATTTGATCTTTCATTTTCCATTTGTTTGACATTTCTTTTGTTTGGGAACCCTAAAACCCTAGAAATCTTAAGAAAACCATAACTTGAAATTGGTTAGGAGTTGAGACCTCTCCTTTGGGCTTTGGTTTAGTATAGGATTAGGGGTCCTTTGTGTGGCATTTTCAATTTTTCATAATGTTGTTTGCTTCTGATTTTGATTTTTGTTTGTTGCATTGATCATAAACCCTAATTTGGGCTTCCATATGCATCCATCTTGCATTCTCTTGCATAACATGACTTGCCATGACATTTCAAGCATCCATTTGATCCATTAGACATATTAAGACATGTTAGAAGCATGTTTGATCATTGCATCATGTATTTGCCATGTTGTATGCCATGTGCACTTCATAACTTTTCATGTATGTCCAAGCTTCTTAACTTGCTTCATCTGCATCCATAAGCTTGTATGATCATCTCCATGCCTTGTTTCATGTTTGTATCACTTCATAGCATCATTATCATCATCAACATGCTTCTGGTTTTGTTTCTCATCATGTCATCTCATCCCATTTTGCATTGTATTGCATTTCTTTTCTAACATTTCAGGTGGTAAGTGAATTTGAGAAGTGAATTTGCCTTCACTTCTCATAACTCTTCTTTTCACCTCTCTTGCATCCATGCTGCATTTTTATATGTGTTTGGGTTTGAGCTTACTCATTCTTCTTATTCCCACTTTCTTTCCTCAAGTGACTTGACTTCTTGAATGAAGCAAGTTGTTTTGCTTCTCTTGATCCTTTCATCTGCTTCCTGGTGGTTCCATTGAAGATTGTTCTTGTAAACCTCACAAACCTTAGGAACAACCAAGCATGACAATGATTAGGGTTTTGATTAGTCTCCCCTCTTAGTTTTACCTTTGTGTCTCTTTTGAGTCTTCTCTTCTCATCTCATAATCAGGGACTAAACCCTAAAGGATTTAAGGCTTTGTGATTAAGCTTATGCCTGCATCCTTCTATTAGGATGGAGTGTATAACTTTAATCCTAAGTGTTAAACCCTTAATGTGTTTAAATCTCTTAATCAATTCACTTAATAATCATCAAGACATCACACTTGTAACTTGGGCCTTGCATTAGGGTTCTAATTCTTCCTTAATGGGTTAAGAAGGACTAACCCTAGTGTTAATGGATAAGTCCCCCTCAAGTTGTCTTACAAATCATAAAAATCACTTCATCATCATACCATTAAATAAAAAATCCACTTAATCAAAAGGCTTGTTTTGTCATGAGTTTAATCCCTAATCATGGATTAAGTTGAGGAGCTTTCCTCAGCTTAAACATTCTCATCTATTATCCTTCTATTAGGATGGTGTAATGAGTCTGTTTAATCCTTGATTATGGCTTAATCTCATTACTCAACACTAAACAAAAACACCAAAAACATCTAAAATAATCACAAGTAGGTTAATGATCTTAATCCTACATCAAAGGTGATTAAGTGTGAGAATCTGACTTCACACTTAAGGTATTCTCATTACCCCTAATCAGAGGGAAGATGTGATGAGTTTACTAATCCATTGGTTTAGGCTTAAGCTCATTATCTTATGACAAACTTTCAAAAGCAATAAAAGACTGAAAACTCAAAAACAAACAATAATCGTCTCCTTCGGGATTCTTTTCTCATCATCTTCACTCACAAACGAGAACTTGCTTCTTCCGTCTAATGCAAGACAGTTTGCATCTGTGCCAGACAGATCACACACTTGAGCATAGACAAGTAAGCAGTTCACAAGTCAATTTACCTTTCAGTCTCTTTGGGTCGAACTACGGTGTTCTGACTTCCTCATTGCACGAGAGGATACGTAGGCATAACTTAACAGTTATCGAACAAAAGTCTCTGTGTATTCCCCCTCTTTCCAGCATCATTCTCTTAGCCTCATGATCATGAGCATACTCTTTCCTTACACTGACACTTCATTTATACACATCACATTTCTTTCGCACTGACACCTGTACATTCTTTTCCAACTATGTTACACACAGATTGCACTGACACTACCCCTTTAAAACACAAATCTTTTAAGCGTGGATCCCGTCGAGTACGGCGGACAATCTGGGTGCTAATACCTTCCCAGGTTGTAACCAACCCCCCTTTCTCAGTCTCTCTGGTTCGCAACCGTCTTATCCATCTCTTTCTAGGTCTATGCAGCATTGCCTTTCCTCCGGGATAAAAATGCCTAGCTGGCGACTCTATTCATCTCCAGTGAGTTCACGGCTGTGTGTTCTCATTGTCCCTCTCGCCGACCGTTCGCGTCTGTACCCTATTTGACCCGGCTTCATTTAGTGGGAGCGACACTAACCTTGCAGGGGCTATGGTAAGTGTGAGATGTGGGAATTGAGTTCCACATCTCTAGTTCTTATCTCTTCCTTTTTATGTTTATGTGAAGTAACCCTCTTTTGTTGGGCCTAGGCCTTTCTCATCCCTTCTTCTATCTTCTTCTTCCCTTCTTCATTAGGATAGAAACCTCACCAACCTTTAGGACATCCATGCATGTTAACACTTAGGATTGCTTTAGTCCCCCTTCAGAATTTTTCCTTTGAGATCCTTTGAGTACTTTCATGTGACATGAGACTTTGCTATGAGATGCTCACATGCGTTCCATTTCGGGGCGAGGTGTGAGTCATCACTCGTGGTGGATAGGTCTTAGCATGAGTACCTCACAAAGAAAAGCTAAGAAACACTTCTTAACCAAAAACCACAAAAACACTTAATAATGGTAATAGGCCAGTGTGCTTGAGCCTTCACTTGTGGGACTAGCTTTGGGGATTTCCTCCATAGATAGGTGTGCCTCTTGCGCATTCCATTTCGGGATGATGTGAGATGTACACATTCCATTGAGTAAGGCTTAGGTACACTTACCTATGCAAACCTTCACAAATAAAAGCTTCATAAAAATCTCAAACAAACAGTAAGCGTCTCCTTCGGGACTTCTTTTCTCACCTCATTCGCTCCGTATGCGAACTTGCTCCTACTTGTCACTTTGCAAGACGGTTACGCACTCGTCGTCCGAGTCTGCAACACCTGAGCCATGGCATAGGCAGTTCAAGCTTTAATTCACAAGCAATTTTCCTTTGTTACCCCTAGTTAGGCGAACTACGTCGACTCTGATCCTCATTATCCCGATGAGGTACGTAGGCAGCGGGGTAGGGCCCGTTCGAGCACATTCTTTATTTTCCCTACATTTTCCCCATTCTTTCATTCCATTCTCTTTTCCAGATTCTTTTCTCATTTCCATTCCAGTTCCAGTTAGCGGTTTTATTCAGCAGCATTCTTATTTCTCACCCTTTGAAACAAGCAAGCAAGCGTGGATCCCGTCGGGTACGACGGACGGTCTGGGGTGCTAATACCTTCCCAAGTCGTAACCGACTCCCGAACTCAGATCTTTGGTTCGCAAGGCCTTGTCCTTTCCTTCTTCCTCAGGTTTGTGCAACATTACCTTCCCCATTCTTTTGGGATAAAAATGTCTGGCTGGCGACTCTAACCTTTCCGCGCCACTTTCGCGTTTGTACTAGGATGAAAATCCCGGGAGCGACATGGGCCAGATACTCCGACAATACACTCCCCTTGATGGCTTTTTGCGAAGTGTATTGGATATCATACTCGGTCATAATCATCTGCCATCGGGCTACTCTTCCTGTCAGAGCCGGCTTGTCGAAGATATACTTCACAGGGTCCATCTTGGAAATCAGGAGAGTGGTTTAAGACAACATGTACTGTCTTAGCCGACGAGAAGCCTGTGCTAAAGCGCAAAAAGTTTTCTCGAGTAGTGAGTAGGGTGTCTCATAATTGATAAATTTTTGCTAAGGTAATAAATGGCATGCTATTTTCGACCAGACTCGTCCTGCTAACCCAACACACATCCAATTGATCCTTCGAGTATGGTGAGGTACATGATTAGGGGTCTCCCTGGCACTGGAGGTATGATAATTAAAGGTTCTTGCAAGTACTCTTTGATTCGGTTGAAGGCCTGTTAGCAGTCATCATTCCATTCGATAACCTGATTCTTCCTCAGAAGTTTGAAAATAGGCTCACACGTGACTGTTAGGTGCGAGATGAACCGTACAATGTAGTTCAATCTCCCTAAGAGACCACGCACTTCTTTTTCAGTTCTTGGTTCAGGCATCTCTTGGATGGCTTTTACCTTTGCAGGATCGACCCCGATTCCCCGTTTACTGACAATGAAGCCCAACAGCTTACCGGAACGTACCCCGAAGATGCATTTGTTCGGATTTAACCTTAATCTAAATTTCTGAAGCCTGTCGAACAGCTTGGCTAAGTTAACTAAATGTTCTTCTTCTGTCTGTGACTTCGCGATCATATCATCAAAATAGACCTCAATCTCGTGATGAATCATATCATGGAATAGTGTCACCATTGCACGTTGGTAAGTTGCACCGGAATTTTTCAAACCAAACGACATAACTTTATAACAAAAGGTGCCCCAGGGCGTAATGAATGTAGTCTTTTCCATGTCTTCTGGCGCCATTTTAATCTGATTATAGCCCGAGAAACCATCCATGAAAGAGAATACGGAAAACTGAGCAGTGTTGTCAACTAGCACGTCAATGTGAGGCAAAGGGAAATCATATTTAGGGATGGCTCGATTCAAATCCCTATAGTCCATGCACATTCTAACCTTACCATCTTTTTTAGGGACCGGTACAATATTTGCGACCCATGGGGGATAACTTGTTACAGCCAAGAATCCGACGTCAAATTATTTCTGCACCTCTTTTTTAATTTTAATGGCCATGTCAGGGCGTGTACGTCTCAACTTTTGCTTTACAGGTGGGAACTCTTCCCTGAGAGGTAGTTTGTGCACCACGATGTCAGTGTCCAATCCAGGCATGTCTTGATAAGACCAGGCGGAGATGTCAACATACTCTCGAAGCATGGCAATTAGACGACTCTTGATAGATTCTTCTAATGTAACCCTAATCTTTACCTCTCTCTTGTCTTCTTCATTACCCATATTTATCACTTTAATAGCCTCCTCATGTGGCTGAATCATCTTCTCCTCTTGTTTAAGCAACCTGGCTAGCTCTTCGGACAGTTCACAATATTCTTCACCTTCCTTGTCGGCTAGGTAAATCAGATTGTCGAAGTCATACTGAGCCATAGCAAGGTCATCGTTGATGAGACCCGAGGATGAGCATATGCATGAATGATGATTCATACTAGATTTTAGAAGTGGTTTGAGATGTGGAAACATTGCCATTTATTTTTGAAAACAAGAATGAAAATGAAAGACAGGGAACAACATGAGTAAATGCAAAAATGTCCGTTTTATTGATGATTATGAAATTATATCATGAACAAAAGAACCCTTGCAATGAGCTACTATGCCCCGGGTAAGGCATAGATCTTGAATACAGGAAAGCAAAAACATAAACCATTACTCTTCAAGCCGAGTGACAGGAATGATCTTTTCAGTCGACTAGTTGTTGAGTTGTGCCCCTGGAGCACAAGGTTTAACCCACTCATCAATATCACAGTCACTGTCAATCATATCCTCTTGTGCAACACAAAATTTGCCATGATCAACCCACCGAGCACTGGTGAAAGTGATTGGGCCCTTCCAACCTTTAGAAATTTGTCCATATGTTGACTGACCAGGCTGGTAGCCAACTCCATACATGTCTTTCTTTTCTGGGATCTCAGTTGTCTTGCCCTAACCTTCCTTCGCACCTGATTCTACCACCTCTAAGGCCTGTTTATAAGAAGCTATAAAAGCTCATTTCTTTGGGTCTTCAGATGAAGCAGCTAATGATGATACATTTTGGCAGGGAGTCTCGACGATTTATCCATCTATTTCCACATACATGAAGGAGGCTAGGTGGCTGATGAAGATGTCTTCTTCTCCTGACACTGTCACGATTTGCCCTTCCCACACAAAATTTAGCTTTTGATGAATGGTGGAGGATACTACCCTTGCTGAATGGATCCAAGGTCTCCCCAACAAGCAGCTATAAGCCGGCTGAATGTCCATCACATAGAAAGTAGCATTGAAGACTTGTGGTCCCACCTGGATAGGGAACTCTACTTTTCTGAACACTGACCTTCTTGAACCATTGAATGCTCGTACAACTAAGTCGATTGGCCTCAGCATGACCCCATCATAGTTCAGCTTCATGAGGTCTTTCTTGGGAAGCACATTTAATGACGACCCTGTGTCCACAAACACGTGGGAGAGTACAGTCCCACTGCATTCCATGGAGATATGCAAGGCGCAATTGTGATTGCGTCCCTCTTAAGTTAAATCCATATATGTGAATCCCAAGCCATGGCTAGAGTTTACACTTGACACCACTATTTCCAATTGATTTACTGATATATCCTACGGTACATACGCGTTGTTCAGTATCTTCAATAGGGCTTTCCTATGCGAATACGAAGACATTAATAAGGATAAGATCGAAATCTTCGAGGGAGTCTGTTGTAAGTAGTCTACAATCTTGTAGTCACTTTTCTTTATGATCCTTAGGAATTCCTCCGCGTACTTATCAAAAGTGATATCGGGATCTGTTGTTGGCGCAGGTGCATCAGTAGTCATGGTTTCCTCTTCTGATTTGAGTGTATACAACCCTCGTTTCTCCTTCTCGGTGCTTCACAAATGGCTTCTTTAGATTGGATTTTGACGCTCTTCTATTCTGGATTTTACCTTGCTTCATCCAGTTTTCTATTCTTTCACCCGTCCGGATAATGTCCGAAAACCCACTGGATGAACAACCCACTAATCTTTCCATGAAGTGCTCTGGGAGGGTATCCATGAAAAGATCCATCATTTTTCTCTCCAACAAAGGCGGTTGTACTCTAGCGGCAACCTCACACCATCTTTGAGCATAGTCCTTGAAGATTTCTTACTTCTTCTGAGACAAACTCTGGAGTTGAGTACGGTTGGGCGCCTAGAAAGGCTTTCCAGCTTCAGACATAATTCTTTTCTAGCTTCATATACCACTCCAGTGAGCTCCTAGAAAGGCTTTCCTGGAATTAATACATCCAGAGTTTTTCATCTTTAGTGTGGGCGGCTATCTTGCGGTAAAAAGCCTGTAAATGTGTCTTGGGGCAGGACTTGCCATTGTACTTATCAAAGCTCGGAGGTCTGAATTTAGGAGGGATGACCACTCTAGAAACCAAACCCATATCAGATACATCAATTCCAAGAGTGTCCCTACATTCAACGGCCTTAACCTTCTTGGCCAGCAACTGAAAATCCTGAAAGTATCCACCCGTGCCAAAACCCATATCATCGTTGCCTGGAGAGAACTGGTCTTCTTGACGATCTTCCACGGGGATAAGAGTAGGCATGCTAGTTTCCGGACCCGGAGGTCCGTCTCCTCTGTTGTTGTTAGGTGGATTTCCCTAGGCATCCGAAGTAACTACTAGAGGGTCAATTTGGGGTGGAGTAAGCCTCTTCATAGAATTTCTTAGCTCTTGCTGCCCTAGGGCCATGCCCTGCATCATAGCCATAAACTCTCCCATTCGGGTGCGGAGTTTGTTGAGCTTTGTCTGCACAATATCCATAATGATTCTTTGATTTTTGCGGGTAGCGTACCAGTGAGGAATACTTTTCCTGGGATGACGGGTCTTGGCTGCTCTCGCAATGTTTCCTTGAAAATTACATAAGTTAAGTAGCCTGAACAACCTGCAAAAAGAAAGAAAATGAAAATGATATGAATGCATGCAATGCAGTGTTCCTTTTATCCTTAAGGGTTTTGTTTTACTTTCCCGTTCCAGTACTAAGAGAATAGCCTTTGGAGGAAGACCTCGTGTGATGTTCAAATTTGGAAAATTGGCGTTTATTACCCCGTGTCCGTGCAAAAGATAACAACCAGAGATTCAAGACAAGTCATTCTTATAAACCGAAATATGAAACAACAAAGTCCCCGAAGGGTACCAGTTTATACATCAGAAAAGAGAAAAATTATATCAATAAAAGGGAATCCCATAACAGGCCTGTGGGTAATCCAGATACGAGAGCACGAGACTAAACCCTAGGAAGTTCTATGTCTTGCAACCTCCAGCTAAGGCGCTTGACACCTTGGAGCAACTGGGTTATGTCTGAATGATCTGGTTCTTGTATGAGCTTCTGGATTAGGAGATCTCTGAGATCAAAAGAGGCATGCAACTCTTCAATCTGCTGTAGGAACACCTTCTCACTTTCTTTGCTTGCACTTGACTCAGTCTTGATTTTTTTAACATCAGCCCGAAGCTTTAACTCTTCTATTTCCTTCTAAGTATCTTCAACTGTCTGTTTACTTTTTGCCATATCCTGAAGGTAATCCCTTTGTTGGTCGTGGGCCTTTTGGAGAGGCTTTTCTTGTTCAGCTAGAGTGTCCTGAAGACTTTTGATCTCCAATTTGTATTTAGTTTCCAACTCCTTCTGCTTCTTCAGATTAACTTCCCACTTTTCTTGCCACAAGGTTATGGCCTCTTTAGCTTCGTTCAAAGCTTTCTTGGCTTTTTGGCGTTGACCTGCCATGTGGATCTCAGTTAAACCTCTCTTCTTGAAGTAGAGCTCCCGTTCATTGAAGTCTTGCTGCTTGAGCCTGACTAACTCCTCAGCTTGACGAGTCCTCTCTTCTAGCCTTTGGTTCTGAATTTTTAACTTCTGACAAGCATTATTAGCCTATTGATTTTCAGCCCTGAGTTGTTTGACCACAGCTTCTAACTTTTGGTAGTCTTCTAGCGATACAGTAGCAGGAGGTGGGATGGTGCAGAGAAATGGACTAGAGATACTTGGGCTTTCTCCCTGATCCAAGCATCGAATTCGGGGAACATTTGATTATTGATTTTGCCCAAGCGCTTTATACTCTTCCTCTTGATGAGCTTCCAGGCACCTGCGACCTCTCGAACCAAGGGGAGATTATCCTTTACAGGAAAATAGAAAGTTTGAACCAACTCAGATTCTTTGGTAATGGCCTTGAGCGCGTATCCCAATTGTATTCTCAGGATAATGGGGTTATAATTGATGCCCCCGACTACTCCTAAGAGAGGAATATTGGGATACCCTCCGCAGCTGGAGATGAGGTCCTTCCCTTTCATCCTTAAGGTAAAACATCTAATTTCGCTAGAGGACAACAAACTCAGCTTTTGCACCCAAACCACCTTAGGGTTCGTGAAAGCTTCAGTAACAGGGAGATTCCTCATGAACCACCTGTAAAAGAGAGGAGCACAACACTTGACCAATCCACCCCTTCTTTTCTCATTTTTGTAATGCACTGAATAATAGAGGTCCCCCAGGAGGGTGGGTACCAGATTTTTCAGCACAAACAGATGAATAGCATTGATATCCACGAACTTGTCCATATCCGCAAACAGGATGATCCCGTATATGTACAATTCCAAGATGGCGCAAACTGAATCCCACTGATTTTTTGCAGCAAGCTCTCTAGCTCTTCTACCTAGAAACTCTAGAGAGAAACCAAGCACTCCGAATTTAGTAGTAGTCATATTGTCAGACACTTCGGATGAGCTCAAATAAAGAGCTTTGGCGATGTCAGAATGAGTTGGTCTGATCATTTCTGAGTTGAAAGGAACCTGATCTTGAATCGGCACTCCTAGAATCTCAGCGTACTCTTCAAGCAGAGGGCCCAGCTGGAAATAGCAAAAGGTGAAGCACCTGAGTCGTGGGTCATATTACTGCAGTAAGGTATGAATGGCGCTTCTTTGGGAACTGTCCAAATTGAACACCAAATCCAGAATATCACCATATTTTTCCTTGAAGTATCCTAGTTGACCCGGGGTAAAAAGGGACACCATCTGGTTTATCATATCCACTTTGGTATCGAAGAATTTGTAGTGCATAATTCTCTTTCTGACATCTTCCATTCTGTTGTGGTAATGACAGGAATCAGGAGTAATATGAACCCTAAGAATGAAAAAGAACACAATGATTAATGATGTCATGATGATTATGCAATGCAAGGCATGTGACTGGTGGCGTGTCTGTGATTTGCTAAGCATATAATCATGTGTCTGTGTAGGTCATAATCATAATAACAACCCCTCTGAATAAGAAGCCCAAGTCTGGGAACCGAGGAACCACATAATCGGATCACAATATTGGACCATACTGGCGAAGTGGGTATGTTGGAAGTTTCAAGGTTCCTGCAAGCCTATAAACCCCTCCCAATCTCACGGGTGTGCTACTCGGGTCAACATCACGGACTCTCAAAGCCGAGTAGCAATAATACGTTAACCATCTCCGAGAAATGGCTCATAACCAAATCAGGGAATCGGTTTGGCATTATGTACTACTCAGGGAGGTCTCAGCTGAGTCCAAGGAAACAAGCATCCCTCATAAGCCTCCAGCTTCAAGCACTGAATCGAGAAACAATAGTACATTCAGCCCTTGGGATACAATACTATCGTCATACCAACAATTTTGGTTTCACTGGATTCCTATAAGAGAACCAGGCCATCCTATGCGAGTTCCCAGTGGACCCTCGGATGCGAGTGGGTTTGCCAACATATGTGGTCTGCCACTGTCATCATTGGAAATAGGTGTTTCCACTAAGGTCCTCAATGATCGATCACTAGATGCACATAATTATCGAGGTCGTACCCTGAAGTGGGGTAAAACCCCCACACAGAGTAGTCCCAAGACGGTCACAATCTGGGTGTGGAACATATCGCCACTCATCATGGTGAGATACCATGGAAGTACAATGTTTGTCCATGCCAATCCTATAGTGCACTCAAGCCGGGTGTTTGGCTTATCTCACAGTAACTCCCATCCCACAGAAAAATGAAAACCAGCACAACCAGACCGTCCAGTATATATGATGCATGTAAAAATAAATACTGAAAGCAGTAAATAAATGTTGTAAAGTAATCTGTAAATGGAAACAATAAATAAACACACAACAATACTCATATAAACACCCAAAGAAACAAAAGCAAACATGCGCTAGGATTGACTCTACGAGGGAAACCAGACATTCTGGGTTTGATCCCTAGCAGAGTCGCCAGCTGTCGCTCTCGGTATTTTCATCCTAGTACAAACGCGAAAGTGGTGCGGAAAAGGTAGAGTCGCCAGCCAGGAATTTTTATCCCGAATGAATGGGAAAGATAATGCTGCACAAACCTGAGGAAGAAGGAAATGATAAGGTCCTACGAAACAAAGATCTGGGTTCAGGAGTCGGTTACGACCTGGGAAGGTATTAGCACCCCAGACCGTCCGCCGTACCCGACGGGATCCACGCTTGTTTGTTTGTTTCAAAGGGTAAGGAATAAGATGCTATTGATCAAAAGCGTTTCTAACTAGAACTGGAACGAGAAAGGGAAATGGAAAAGAGAATTAAAAGAAAGGGGGAAATATAGGGGAAATAAGGAGTGTGTTCAAACGGCCCCTACCCCGCTGCCTATGTACCTCATCGGGAAAATGAGGATCAGAGTCGACGTAGTTCGCCTAACTAAGGCGGAAACTATTTTTTTTTTGTGTTTTTTATGCGCTGGAACTGCGTATGTCTATGCTCAGGTGTTGCAGTCTCGTCTGGTACGAGTACGTTTACCGTCTTGCAAGCGAGACAAGTCGTCGCAAGTTCGCGTAGTGAGTGAGTGAGATTAGAGGAGAATTCCCGCAGGAAAGTCGCTTATTGTTTGTTGTTTTGTCTTTTATGAGAAGTATTTTGAATTTGTTTGTGAACATTCTCATACTAAGACTTATCCATCGTGGTAGATAACTTACACCTCACCTCGAAACAAGACGTGTATAAGTACTCCGCAACAAAGTCTCGTGTCGTACAAGGACATTCAACTTTTATCAGGTGTTTTTGTTATTTTCTTTAGGACATGAGAAAGAATGACTCGAGTCAAAAAAGGAAAAAACTAAGGGGGACTAAGACCAACCCTAAGTTATTTATTGTATGCAAAAGGCTGTCCTATGGTTAATGAGGTTTTCTAATCCTAATGGAACAAAGGAAAAGAAAAGGAAATAGAATACAACTTACTTCCTAAGGAAGTTAAGTTGATTCTAGAGAAAGGGGGAAACCTACCAAACACACATATGGAAGGTAAAGAAGACTAAACGCATACTAAATGCATAAAAAATAAAAGGATAAGGTGTAAGGAAACATACCTCAACCTCCCTACAAAACAAAGTTTAGTATTGCATTTCATTGAAAATAATAAAGCAAACTCACACCACAATTCAATGCTAATGCTCTAGGACCTAACACTAGACTCAATCCTAAGTCTACAAGAACTAACAAGCATGCTAAACAAAAATCCAGCACCTACTACAACTCTCATTACACAAACAGCTATGAAAACACAAGGCAAAGCACAAACAGCTTTTTACAGCCATCATACAACATGCAAAAATAGGTGTAAAAGATCACAAACAACATGAGCTATATAACAAGCAGCATACATTTTACAGCTCCTATATGCAAAGACAACTATGAAATGTAAAATCCAGATTTGATTATTTTTCATTTCTTATGCACAAAACAACAATTAAAAGCACAATTAACACAAAAGATGTAATGTGAGCATGTACTAATGAATATGATCATTTATCGAAACATGATTATGAACAATGAGGGATCAAGGAAAGAATGTACCAAATTATCAATTATGCAACAAGTATGCAAAGTGTGACACATAAACATGAATATGAACATAAATCAATATGGATAAACAAGCATGACATGTATCTTGATGCAAAAAAATCAGAATTAGATTAATGCAAATTATGAGCAAGCAAACATGTAATAAAATGCTATGACATGCACATATGTATTTATGTGAAATGTAACATATGATATGCAACATACAAGCAATGCAATGCGCATGAGTTAACGAAACACGCAAGGGATGCAAAAACAGAATGCAACATGATTATTTACATGCTAAATGATGTATTGAACATGACAACAATTAAGCATTAAACACTTTATGCACAAATAACAAATAAATGCACAATATGCGAATGTAATGGAAACTTGTCGAAACGAATCGAAAACGATGGAATCAACCACTGAAACTAACCTCAAAAATTCCCTAAAATCAATACCTAAACATACATGGAAGTTAAAGGTACAAGGAAACAAGAATAAGCAACTAAACAAGCTGAAAATGCAAAATCACACAGCGTTAACCGGTTAACCAAATCGTTAACCGGTTAAAGGACTTCAAACAACAACAATTTGGCCAAAAAACGCACGTGTTAACCGGTTAACTAAAGTGTTAACTGGTTAACACTGAACAGAATGTGAAAATTTGCTTTGAAATAAGTGCTTTTGGCCACAAACTCACTTCTAAACATACCTAACACACATATAAACATGTTAACACGAATTTCTACTCAATTATGGCTTATTTAACGTACAATAACATCTAAACCAAGCTACAACCTATCTTCTAACAATCAAAATCAACGGATCACAATCAAAACGCAAGAACACCGATCAAAGTGTAATCATAACTATAAGCACTTTAAAGAATGCCACAACGGCGAGATGAATAGAATAACTTAAATCAAGAAATGGATTTAGATCACCAACCTACGAAGCGGAGGATTGCTTCAGTGAATATTGCGAGAATCAAAGCTTGATAAGAGAAAATCGAAGTATCCGTGAATACACAAATTAAATGTGATTCGATGCCGGTGAACACATGATCAATAACCTCCTATGAGCTCAAAACTCCTCCGAAATCAGAATTGATTCTTCAAATAAGCTTCACAATGAGATGATTGATGAAGGTTTTAGCTTCAAGTTCTTCAAATTCCAATGAAGAATTTGAAGAACTTCTAAGAAGAAGCTTTAGTGATTTTGGTGAATGGAAGGAAAAGTAAGAGAAAAGTGATTTTGGAAATGAGAATTGTGAAATTATGAGAGTGAACCCCTTAGCTTTGTGAGGACTTAGGTTTATATAATGCATAGACTTGGAGCTAGGTTTGGGAATGGAGTTAGGTTTAGGTTTGGAACTAGGGTTGTAGTTAGTCAAGGTTAGGGTTGGAGTAGAGAATATTCCTTGGAATAATCTAGAAGGTGGTAGAACATGGTAGAACAATCCAAGGTGATGAGGTGGTATGTAGTGGAAATAATGCAAGGGAAAGAATAAAGGGAAATGTGGAGGGAAAAGAAGAACACCAACTAAATTTCAAACAAATCCAAAATTCGCCACTGTTAAACGTTTAACCAATCCGTTAACTGGTTAACGGTCCCAAAATCCCCATTCTTTGCATTTTTGGAGGTGTTGCTCCCAAATATTTGCATCCCGGTACAAGCGCGAACGGTCGGCGAAAGGAGAAAAGAAGTGAAGGTGAATATAGTCACCAGCTAGGCATTTTTATCCCGAAGGAAAGGTATCGCTGCATAAACCTGGAAAGAAATGGATAAGACGGTTGCGAACCAGAGAAACTGAGAAAGGGGGTTGGTTACAACCTGGGAAGGTATTGGCACCCAGATTGTCCGTCGTACTCGACGGGATCCACGCTTACAAGATTGTGTTTAAAGGGGTAGTGTATGTGCTATATGTGTGAAAAAGCTGGAAAAGAAATATACAAGTGTTAATGCAAAAAGTGATTGCTCAGGAATGAGGCTTAGAAAGAATGCTGGAAGAGGGGGATGACAAAGAAACTTTTGTTCGATAATAGTTAAGTTATGCCTACGTATCCTCTTGTGCAATGAGGAAGTCAGAACACTGTAGTTCGACTCAAAGAGACTAAAAGATAAATTGACTTGTGAACTGCTTGCTTTCCCATGCTCAAGTGTATGACTCGTCTGGCTCGAGTGCTAACTGTCTTGCATTAGAAAAAAGAAGCGAGTTCTCGTTTGTGAATGAAAATGATGAGAAAAGAATCCCGAAGGGGATGATTATTGTTTGTTTTTTTGTGTTTTCAGTCTTTTATTTGTTTTTGGTATTTGTCATAAGTTAATGAGCTTAAGCCTAAACTAAGGGTTAGTAAACTCATTATATCCTCCCTTTGATTAGGGATAATGAGAATACTTTAAGTATGAGATAAACATCTCAACTTAATTACCATGATGATGTAGGATTAAGATCATTAACCTACTTATGATTATTGAGATGCTTTTGAGTTTTTGTTTAGTGTTAAGTAATGAGTTTAAGCCATAATCAAGGATTAGTGAACTCATTACACCATCCTAATAGAAGGATAATAGATGAGCACACTTAAGCTGATGAAGATACCTCAACTTAATCCATGATTAGGGATTAACCTCATGACAAAACAAGCCTTTATTAAAGTGGATTTTAATTAAGGGTGAGATTAATAAGTGAGTTTTATGGTTTGTAAGACAAATTGAGGGGGACTTGTCCATTAAACACTAGGGTTAGTCCTTCTTAACCAATAAAGGAAGAATTAGAACCCTAATGTAAGGCCCAAGTTACAAGTTAATGTCATAGTGATTATTAAGATGGATTGATTAAGAGGTTTAAACAAATTAAGGGCTTAACACTTAGGATTAAAGTTATACACTTCATCCTAAGAGAAGGATGCAGGCATAACCCTAATTCCAAAGTCCTAAAGCCTTAAAGGTTTAGTCTCTAATGATGAGATGAGAAGAGAGACACAAAGAAGACACAAAGGTAAAAGCTAAAGGGGGACTATGGTTTGTAAGGTTTGAGAAAGATCTTCAGAGAAGCCACCAATGGAAGAAGCAGATGAAAGGAAGAAGAAGCAGATGAATAAGTTACTTACTTCATTGAAGAAGATAAGTAACTTAGAGAAAGAAAGTGAGAGATGAACATGAATGAGCAAGCTCACTCAAAGGCAATGCAAAATTCAGCAAGGATGCATATGAAGAAGATGAAGATAAATGAGAAGTGAAGGCAAATTCACTTCTCAAGTTACTTACCACCTGAAAATGTTAGTACAAGATGCATAAAGAAAGAAATGACATGAAACGATGCATATGTAATGACAAAGGAACAAAACCAGAAGCAAATACATGATGCAAATGATGCTATCAGATGATGCAAAGGCATACAAAAGTGCATATGTATGATCATACAAGAATGAGATGCAAATGGAAGCATGCTTTGATGTTTGAAAGTTCATGAAAGTTAGTGAAAGGAAATGAATGCAAATCATGGCAAATGAATGAAGAAATGATCAAACATGATTCTAACATGTCCTAAGATGTCTAAGATGACATATGAATGCATAAAATATCATGGCAAGTTCAAGTATGGATGCATATGCAAGATGAATGTAAATGAAGATGCAAATTTAGGGTTTTAAGGCAACATGAGATGCATATGGTAAAGACAGAAGTAAATGACATGATACAATTTTGAAATCACACTCAAACAAACCTTAACCCCATATGATATCACAACCCAAAGGAGAAGGTCTAACTCTTAACCTAAAGAAATTTATGATTTTCCTAAGTTTGCTAGGGTTTTGGGTACCTTAAAAGGAAAAATGTCAATCAATTTGAAAATGAAAGATAAATTCATGACAAAAATATCCTAGAAACTACATGCTATATGGTAAACAATGCAAAAAGAATCATTGTCAAACCCTTCATAGTTAGGCAGAAAAGAATTTTCAAAGTTAGGGTTCCAAAAAGGGGATTTTATGAACCCTAAATTCAAAGAAAATGTCAAAGTATGATCAAAACCAAAAAGAAATTTATATGAATGGTTTGACAATGTTTCTAAATGTCTTAAGATGCAATGTGATTTTTTTTGTGATTTTTAGAAACCTAAATAGTATTTTAATTAATTAATTTCCAATAATTAATTAAAATAAAAATTTAAATATTTTTAAAATGCTTTTAAAATGCAAAAAATAAAAATAAAAATGTTTTTGAGTGGAGAAATATATTTGGAACTAAAATGCAGAAAATAATATTTTTGGTATTTTTCTAGGTATTTTAAAATATTTATGCAAGAAAATACAATTTAAATGAAAATAAAATGAATTTTAATGAAAGTATGAGGATCCAAAGGACCAGATTCAAAGCTGAGAGTAAAAGGTTGACTGGTGTGCAGATCAATGGCTGAGGTTTGTCCTGGCTAATTAATTCAGATTAAATTAATTAATTAGGTTTTAGGGTTTAATGACTAATCTGGGCCATCCGTTCACGCGCGAAATCAAAATCCTAGGGCCAGAATTCAAACCTACGCTAACCCTAATTATTTAACCCTAACAACATTCAGGTGACCGGAGCTAGCTCCGGTCATCTTCTCCAATCACTCTTCTTCCCTATCTCTCTCAAAACTCCATAGAAACGTCTCAAACTCTCCAGAAATGATCCTCACATCACTCTAAACATGAATCAACCAACGAAATCCATTTATTTCACATGAACAGCATGAATCAAAGCAAAACGGAAAATCAATCAAAAATTTCAGAAGCTTGTGAAATGCTTAAAACTCAACCATTTTCAAAACAAATCATATCATGGAAATCAGGGGAACACATAGAATCATTCTATAACATAAAAGAGAAGTTCTGGAAAAACGTTTGAAGGTGGCTACCTGAGCTGGAGCTTTCACTTCTGGACCTTTTGGACCTCTTCTCCTGTGCAAATCCACTTCACTTGACCCCCTGATGATGTTGCAATGCTTTGAAAGAGTTTAGAATGGCTGGATTGAGAGGTTGCAACTCAGTTGGTCCAAAATCGTGTTTGTGTTTGGCTGGCTTTTAGGGCTTGATAATGGTTGGGAAATGATCTGTGGATGATGGTGAGTTGATCTATGGAAAAATATTGGAGGTTTTATGCTTATGCAGTGTGTTTTGAAGAGATGAAGGTTGAGGGTGATTTTTATGAACTTGGTGTATCTAATGATCCAGGCTTGTGTGATGTGTGTTATGGCTTGCTTTCAGTCCACATAACAAGTCTTGATAGGTCAGAAAGTGGGTGGTAGCCTATGGTGATTGGTATGGGGTGATTTGCAAAAAGTCAACAACTTGTGTACTTGAGGTATGGGCTTAAGCAGCAGCTGTTTTATGGCATGTCCTGGTTCAAAATTGATCAAGGAGAGCCATGGGATTGAAATTGTGCAGCTGGATGGCTTAGAGGCATGGCTTTCATAGGTTTTGCAAGTGTTATGCAATTTTCCCCTTTTGAGAAATCTTGTGATGCAAGCCATAGAAACTTGTGATTCCTTGGGCAATTATGGTCTTTGGAAGTTTCTTTGTGTTGTTATGATGCTTAGAGGTTGATTAGAGGTCACAAAATGGCTTGGTATGTGAATTTGCAAAAAATCCTCTTTGGTGTGAAAGTGAAAATTATAGGATTTTTGCCAACTTTGCAAGGCCATAACTTGAGTTCCATAATGAATTAGGACATGTGCTTGTACTTTTTGAAAAGGGAATGATCCAATCTACAACTTTCATGACCAAAATTTTTTCATTTGAAGCATTTTTGGTTGAGAAAGAGGAGGTTGAAAAACTTTCCCAAAATGGAAAGTTTCCATTACAAGTCATTTCCATTTTTGGCAACTTTTGGTTTAGCTCAAATTTCTTCAATTTTGTGAACTTCCAAGCACTTCAATGATCAAATAAAGATCATATAACTTCATTTTGATAAAAATACCACTTTGGTTCCATTGTTGGGGTTCTCAGATGCCCTAATTTAGCCTTGACTTGCTCAAGAAGTTACCCTGTGAACAGATGACTTCCACAATGAATTTCTTCATCAAATTTGGTTCACATGATCCTTATAACATATTGAGACTATTAGAAACA
Organism: Lathyrus aphaca; assembly: GCA_963966055.1. Classification (NCBI taxonomy): domain Eukaryota; kingdom Viridiplantae; phylum Streptophyta; class Magnoliopsida; order Fabales; family Fabaceae; genus Lathyrus; species Lathyrus aphaca. The sequence continues at coordinate 132,933,555 of OZ014522.1, read as the reverse complement.
ATAATGACCAAAAAATTTGGAGTTATGGCCTCTGAAACCAAAACCCTAATTTCAGGTCATCTGTGTAGTGGAACCTTAACTCTGCTTCCATGCTTTCCAAGTTCTTGTGATTTCTTGACTTCCTTGATCTTTGAGGGATATAATATGATGATAAAACACACATGGACCCTCTTTGAACAATTGGAGACCTTTGGAGTGGCTCAGATGGATCTTTGGATTGCTCACATCACAAACCCTAGATGCAGATGAACTCAAACTAATGCAGTGAAACAAATATGCCATATGAGATGATATGCTTAAACTTATGCAAAGATGAAAGATCACAAGACATGGTGTGAAATGAGTGAGGGAAAATTTGGGGTGTTTACAGCTGCCCCTATTCAAACATGAGTTAGCTGTGCAGGGTGTAAGTGCCTGGCTTAACAGGCAAACAAGATAACTTATGGTTGAATACCAAAGACAGTCCAAAATTTGCACTCACTGGGGAGAAGAAGAAAAGGGATATAAATTGTAAAAGACAGTATAGTATGATTATTAAATGAAAGCGATGGAGGATGACCATCGAGCAGAGGACGACTGTTGGGGATAAAGCAATGACGGGGACGGCCGACAAGCCGGGGAGATAAAGAGATCATGATGGGGACGACCATCAGGTTCGCAAAGTAGAGTAAACAACGATGGGGACGGCCATCGGTTCAAAGAATAAATGAAATAATGATGAGGGAAGGTCATCAAAGGTGAGGGACGATCACCTAGCAGGGGACGGCTGCTCTTTATCACGACATAGGACGAATGTCGGATAGAAAAAAGGTCGATGATAGGGATGGCCATCGGATAGGCATGATGAAGGACGATCATCAAGAGGTGAAGGACGATCACCTAGCAGGGTACGGCTGCTCTCGGGGTTTATCACGACATAGGATGAATGTCGGATAACAAAATCAATGATGGGGACGGCCATCGGATAAAATGATGAGGGACGGTCATCAAAAAAGAAGGTGAAAGACGATCACCTAGCAGGGGACGGCTGCTATATATCACGACATAGGATGAATGTCGGATAGAAAGGTTCCAATAATGGAGGCTCCGCTGGGGAAAGGGATGAGGGACGATCATCCGAAGGTGAAGAATGATCACCTAGCAGGGGACGGTTGCCGAAAGTATCACGACATAGGACGAATGTCGGATAGAAGAAAAAGTTGCTTTGCTGGCGATTTGATGGGGAATGGTAAACACGGACGAGTGCTTACGCTTAAGAAATAAAAGGTATAAGTGTTTTGACACTGTGTATAGATTAAAGATGCGGACGAGCATCCTTAAGACCGTGATACAGACGAGTATCGGTAGAAACAAACGCTGACGCGTGTTCAGAGATGATGATACGGACGAGTACCAACTGGTTAACAAAGAACACAGACAAGTGTCGAATCTGTTGAAGAGTGATATATATATATATATATATATATATATATATATATATATATATATATACAAGATACAGACGAGTATGTGTATAAGTATGAACAAGTGTTGTGAAGTATGATCAAGACACGGACGAGTGTTCAACTTGCTGGGAAAAGTTTGACACGGACGAGTGTCAAAAGAGAAAGTGTATAAGTTATGAACAATCATTTATATATGAGAGTGTAAAAGGTGTTCTGGTGACCTGTGGGGATAGGATGACACGGACGGGTGTCAACAAGAGTGTATTATAAACAAGTGTTTGGTTTGCAATAAGTGACTTGGCAACCATGCTGGGGAAAGGTGACACGGACGAGTGTCAGAAGAGTATATATGAACATGTATATGTGTTAGAGAGTGCAAGGGGATGCTTTGGCTTTTTGCTTGCAAGGAATGTGAGTTTTTTATATACATTGCTGATGAAATACTGGTGGTATTTGCAGGTGACTGGTTCGAACCTGGCTTGTGATCATGCAAATGTTTGATTTCTACCGTAATGCTCCGTATTAGACGGAATGCTACGCTTTGTGGGGAAAAATGATGCGAATGCTATGATTATGCAAAAAGAAACCGACTCGGGATCTGGATCCCGTTGTCGTGAAGATCTCTGGCTGATCTGCTTAGAGGAATGTCTCGGCTAGGGAAGATCATTGGTAGATCTGTTAAGATATGTAGCTCTGCTTGGGAAACTAGATCATTGATAGACCTATCTTGTAAGGAGAAACCCAGCTTGGGTGAAGGAAACTTCTGTCACTTTGTTGTGTGAGGATTTCAGGCATTGCTCTTCTGGGGAGAGGTTGGAACTCAGTGGGGAGATAGTTCTTTTTTCTTTGAGTCCTGACACTCTGTTTGGGGAAGGAAAGGTCACTGAACGATCTTCTTAGAGGACCCTGTGGGGATCCCGGCTGGGGAAGCTCCTGCTGAATAGACTTATGCTGGTGATGAGGAGGTTTTAACAACTCCGCCGGGGAAAAGCATTCCAGATGCTGCTTGGAGGGGGTATGCTGGAGAAAAGCTTGGCATGCCCCATGCTGTGTATTGAATACCTGCAACTTGTCAAGACAAAGAAACGCACAAGTACCCCGAGGCATCCCTTACCGGATTCCGTCATAGGAGTTAGATATTCCTAAGTGTAAATATATCTCCTGCAAGCATTTATTAATAATGGCTCATTTGTTTTATGCAAATATTGTATCATGGATATTGGACATTTTGCAAACGGAACGAAAATGTATAAGACAAGGCGTGACTAAAAATCTGATTTTATTAATCTGGGTGCCCTGAATTGGCAAATACAGTCAAAAAAACAGATCCCCTGAAATGAGGAGATTGTTACAAATTGAGAAAAGTAAGAGTGCTTGCAATGTTTGACGGAGCTCCGGTGAGCTTTCCTTGCCATGACCCGTATGACCTTGACGCTCTTCTCATCTTGCTTTCTGAAGAAGGTTGATTCTGGCCGATGCTTTATCCTTTTGAAACTTGTCGTGTTGTAAATGATACAGACGAATTCAGAATGCAGTTGTTTGCTTATTCCCTGATTTTGCGTGGATCGCCCTTTCGGGTTTTCAATCCACCGGGATACCCATTTTTGCCTGAGCTGTCCAATGCGGCTTTTCAACTCAGTGGGTGTACATTTTTTTAATAAATTTTTTCCCTTATTTTTGCCCGAGTCTTTTATTCTGTTTTTGACTCGCCGGGATGCCCTATTTTTGCCTGGACTTACATTCTGTTTTTATGTCCAGCGGGTCATTTTTTGCGAATTATTTTTTAACTGCATCTGAATTCACAGGGGACAAGAAATCTTCACCATCCATCGTAGTGAGCATCAGTTCTCCACCAGAGAAGACCTTCTTTACTATGAATGGACCATCTTAATTTGGAGTCCACTTGCCCCTGTGGTCTGTATGAGGAGGAAGAAGTCTTTTCAGCATAAGATCTCCCACTTGGTATTCCCAAAGCCTGACTTTCTGATCGAAGGCTTTCTTCATCCTTTTCTAATATAGCTGCCCATGACAGATTGCAGCTAACCTCTTTTCTTAGATCAGATTCAATTGATTGTACCGAGATCAGACCCATTCTGCTTCATTCAGCTTTACATCCATCAGTACCCGTAAGGAGGGTAATTCAACTTCGACAGGTAGGACAACTTCCATACCATATACCAGTTGATAAGGTGTTGCCCAAGTAGACGTTCTGATTGAGGTTCGATACCCATGCAAGGCAAATGGTAGTACTTCATGCCAGTATTTGTAAGTAACCACCATCTTCTGCACAATCTTCTTGATGTTTTTGTTAGCTTCCTCAACAGCGCCATTCATCTTTGGCCTGTAAGGAGAAGAGTTGTGATGTTGGATTTTGAAGTCCCGGCACAGTTCTGTCATCATTTTGTTGTTCAAATTGGAACCATTATCAGTAATGATTCGCTCAGGTACTCCATATCGACAAATGATGTCTCTTTTCAGGAATCTAGCTACCACTTGTCTAGTGACGTTTGCATACGAAGCTGCTTCAACCCACTTGGTGAATTAATCAATGGCTACCAGGATGAATCTGTGGCCATTTGAAGCAGTTGGTTCGATATTTCCAATCATGTCAATGCCCCACATGGCAAAGGGCCATGGTGAAGACATCACATTCAAAGGATTTGGAGGCACATGCACTTTATCTGCGTAGATCTGAAATTTATGGCATTTTCTGGCATAGGCACAACAGTCTGCATCCATTGTGATCCAGTAGTAACCTGATCTTAACAATGTCTTAGCCATTGCATGTCCTCCAGCATGGGTACCGAAAGATCCTTCATGCACCTCGTGCATCAGTAAGTCCGCTTCTTTCTTATCAACACATCTGAGTAGTACCATATCAAAGTTTCGCTTATATAATGAACCATCAGCATTAAGGAAGAAACTATCGGCCAGTCTTCTTAATGTCTTCTTATCATTGGATGATGCCCCATGTGGGTATGTTTGATTCTCTAAGAAGCATTTGATGTCATGGAACCAAGGCTTGTCATCTTTAGCAATGTCCACGGAGAATACGTATGATGGTCGGTCTAGTCTGGATACCGAAATTCGAGGCACAAAATTGGCAATCTGAACCTTGATCATGGAGGAAATGGTAGCTAAAGCATCTGCGAACTGATTTTCGTCTCGAGGGATGTACTCAAGTTTGACTGTTGTGAAGAAAGTCAATAATCTCCTCGTATAGTCACGGTATGGAATCAGATGCTCTTAGTGAGTGTACCATTTGCCGTTGGTCTGATTGATTACTAAAGCTGAATCTCTGAATACAGTTAAAGTCTTGATCCTGAGGTCAATGGCTTCCTCAAGACCCATGATACAGGCTTCGTATTCAGCTTCGTTGTTAGTGCATGCAAAGGTGAGTTTCACCGAGAAAGGCATATGAACTCCTTTAGGGGTAATGAGTACTGCACTAACTCCACGACCATTCATATTGACAGCCCCATCAAACATCATTGTCCATTCTTCTTCTGGGTCAGGCCCTTCAGTGTGAACAGGCTCTTCATGATCTTTTGCTTTTAGGAACATGATATCTTCATCAGGGAAATCAAATCTCATGGGATGATAATCATCAATGGGTTGCTCAGCCAGATAGTCCGACATCACACTGCCTTTGATGGCCTTTTGAGATGTGTATTGAATGTCATACTCTGTCAGAATCATTTGCCATCTTGCAACCCTTCCGGTAAGTGCTGGCTTCTCGAATATGTACTTGACGGGGTCCATTTTTGAGATTAACAAAGTGGTGTGAGTCAACATATACTGTCTTAGTCGGCGAGCAGCCCACGCTAAAGCACAACAAGTTTTCTCGAGCAGTGAATAACGTTGTTCACAGTCGGTAAACTTTTTGCTTAGGTAGTATATTGCATACTCTTTTCGACCAGACTCGTCATGCTGGCCCAACACACACCCCATTGATCCTTCTAATACTGTCAGGTACATTATTAGAGGTCTTCCTTCAACTGGAGGCATAAGAATTGGAGGTTCTTGTAAGTAATCCTTGATTTTGTCAAAAGCCTTCTGGAAATCTTCGTTCCACCTGACCGTTTGTTCCTTTCTTAACAGTTTGAATAAGGGCTCACAGGTTGCAGTAAGGTGAGATATGAACCTTGATATGTAGTTCAATCTACCCAAGAAACCCCGAACTTCTTTTTTAGTCCTAGGTGCTGGCATATCCTTAATGGCTTTGACTTTGTCAGGATCAACTTCAATTCCCTTTTCACTTACAATGAATCCCAGCAGCTTACCGGAACGTACCCCGAATGTGCATCTGTTGGGATTTAGCTTCAACTGATACTTTCTCAGACGCTTGAATAACTTCAGCAGATTTACCAGATGATCTTCTTCAGTGAGGGATTTGGCAATCATGTCATCCACGTAGCATTCAATTTCCTTGTGGATCATGTCGTGGAATAATGTCACCATAGCCCGTTGATAAGTCGCACCGGCATTCTTTAGTCCGAAAGGCATTACTTTGTAACAAAATGTGCCCCAAGGTGTGATGAAGGTAGTTTTCTCCATGTCTTCGGGTGACATTCTGATTTGATTATACCCGGAAAATCCATCCATGAAGGAAAACACCGAGAACTGAGCCGTGTTGTCGACCAATACATCAATGTGAGGTAGTGGGAAATCATCCTTTGGGCTAGCTCTGTTCAGGTCCCGGTAATCCACACACATCCGTACTCTGCCATCCTTCTTAGGCACTGGTACAATATTAGCGACCCACGGAGGGTAACTAGTTACAGCAAGGAAGCCGGCGTCCCACTATTTTTGTACTTCTTCCTTAATCTTCATGGCCATATCTGGACGAGTACGGCGTAGCTTTTGCTTCACTAGAGGGCAATCTTCCTTTAATGGCAGCTTGTGCATAACAATATCAGTATCCAGACCCGGCATGTCTTGATAGGACCAAGCAAAGACGTCGACGTATTCTCGAAGCATGTCAATGAGTTGTTCTTTTACTGAAGCCTGCAGACTGGCCCCAATCTTCACCTCTTTCAAATCCTCTTCGGTACCAAGATTAACTGTTTCAACCTCCTCCTGATGAGGAATGATCACTTTCTCTTCTTGCCTTAACAACCTGGCTAACTCTTCAGGTAACTCATAGTCTTCTTCAACCCCTTCATCAGCTTGATTAAATGGACTGTCGAAGTCATACAAGGTCATAGCAGTGTTGTTGTCAGTGCAATCTGGAGGATAATCTCTGCATGGGTTAAGATTGGTTCGTTTTAGTGATCAATTTTAATCTTGTTTAGAAAAATTGAAAATGAAGTTATTATTTTGTAAACATTGCCATTTTATTGTTTTGTACAAAAGTGAAAAATGAAAAGACAGTGAGCAAAAAAGAGACTCGTTTGCAAAAGATGTCTGATATTCATTGATTAATCCATTTGCACAAAATTACAATATGGCCTTATTACAAAATGAGTCCTGACACCTTGGGCAAGATGCAGGACTTGATGCAGGCTAAAAAGACAGGAAATAATAATTACTCTGCAGGAGTAACCCTTATAATTTCCTGGGAAGACCAGTTAAGGACTTGGTTCCCCGGGATCCTTGGACGTATCCAGCTCTCCGGGTTGCGGTCGCTTTCCGCCTCGTCTTCCAGGTTGTTAACATCATCTGGGGTGAGCATCCCCCCACTGATGAACTTGGGCTCTTTAGCAGCCTCTGATTGATCTTGTCGGAATGGTTTGTAACCCAAACCGAATCTATCTTCCATCTTCTCCACTGGCAGTAGTTTTCCCCATCCTTGGGCATTACCATCTTCAACAACCTTCCGGGCTTGCTGATAGGAGACAATTGAAGTACCCATCCTGTCTTCCTGGGATGCAGCTGTAACACCCCAAATTTTCCCTCTTCATTTAAGCATCATATCACATCATATTACATCATATCACATCATACTCATATCATTTCCTCAGCATCATATCATGGAAAGATGAAGCATATCATCCTTCATGTCCTAGCATCAAGCATATGGTCATCTATGGGGGTCCCAGAAGCCTTTCAAGCCATGAAAAGGGTCCCAATGAGTTTGTACAAGTTCTATGGTGAGTCTATACTCCATTTACAAGATCAAGTCCATTGACAAAAGCTCAGAAGATTTCATGATCATCAGAGATCTCAGGACAAGTCAAAGCTCCTATGCAGTGCACCCAAATTAGGGTTTGGGATTCAAGTACCATAATCTCACAACTTTTTCCATTTCTCTTAGGCTAAGTCGTCTATATGATGAGAGGATCCTATGTGTCAAATTTCATGAGAAAATTCCATGTGGAAGTCAGTTAATGCCTCAGTTGCTTGCAGATGAAGCAAAAAGTCAACAGAGCCCATAAAAAGTCAACTGTGCAATTTCAAGGGGTCTAACCCAAATTTTTTGGCCAAGAGGGGTCCTTACAATGTTATAAGAGGTTTGGAATGCCTAAAGTTCAAGAATCATGGAGATTTGAGGGGTTTTGCAAAAATGGTACAAGGTTGGTTTTTGAAGTTTTGCAAATTTGGCAACTTTGGCCTTAATTTTCAAGTGGCCTTAACATGATCAAAAGTTCTCCAAATGGACCAAAGTCAAACATGAAAGTTGGAGAGTAAGGGCTGCCATTTTCAAAAAGTACAAGTACATTTTCACCGGATTTGCCAATCTCCCCCTAGCTCATTCGAAAATTCCTCTCCCAAGGGGCATTTTTCAACTTTTCAAAATTCCACCATGTGCAAGAAGGCTCCAATCTTATTTTTGTGACTTGGTACATGCCCAAACTTGTTTCTAACTTAAAATACATTGCATAAGAGGAATTTTGCTCCAAAGAAATGGTCATTTTCATACACTTTTGAAAACTCCCTCCAAAACATGCCAATTTGCAAAATTCATGAAATAAGTGTGACACATAAATCTAAGGGCCAGGAATGAATGGATTTGGATCAAGGGTGGAAAAGGAAACTTACACATGCTGAGAGGCCCAAGGAAGCATGAGGGGAGCATTCATATTCCACTAAGTTCAAGTGATGCAAAATCACACTTTTCTCATTCAATTTTCGTGCACTTTCTTTCACACTTTCAGCACTCACTTCTTACATCATAACAAAGAGAATTAGGGCAAAACCAGATCTGAATTCTCTCACATTCTCTCATTCTCAACTCTCTTGCATTCTTGCATTTTGCTTCATATCTCTCCATTCCTTTACATTCTCCACAAACTTCTTCCATATTCTTGATCAGTGGATCATAGAGATCAAGAATCATCCACTCATTCAAGCTTAAAGCACAGAATTGGAAGCTTGCCATTTCAAAGCCTCTTGTGTTGAAACCTCAGATCCACACCATTTCAAGACCTTATATGCATTTATTTTGCATCTAAGGAGTAAGAGGAGTGATTTGCACGGATTATTTGGTTTTCTATCTCAATATTTCAAGGTCTCCATCTCAGGTATGGCTTGAAATTTATTGTTCTGGAAATGGAATTTAATGGTTGATTTGTGTTCCTTGTTCTTCCCTGGTCATGCTGCACTTTGTAGATTTTATTTTAGTGCATTGTAGTGAAAGATATGTGCATTTAAAGTTTGATGATGACACTTTATTTTGTTCGATCCGGCCAATTCTTTGAGATCTAGATATTTTTGATGCCATATTTGAGTTCAGTGATGTTGATTTAGTGGATCTGGACTATTTATTTGCATTATTTGGTTAATTTTTGCTTCTGGTTTGGTCTCCGGTGCCGGAGCCCTAGCTCCGGTCACCGGAATTTGTTTTGCTCAACCTAGGGTTTCATTTGGAGAAGACAAAGTTTCAGCCATTAGATCTACCATCCGGACGTCCCTATTGCGCCACGTGTCCTTAAAATCCCTTCCATTCATGTTATAAATTCTGTTTTCCATTTAATAATTCGTGTGGCCATGTCTATAGTAAGTAGCGTGCACTCATCCTGTACCAGCCAATGGCAGCGCGTCTGGCTGCCACCTCAATTAATGAGGTGATCCCCTGTGACCGCATGATCAATCCAGCGGCTCCTTTCTTTTCCAATATTTTCTTATTAATTCAGTTAATTCCCATAGTAAGTGACATACACTAGTAGCACGTGTTGGGCCTTCACCAGCAACTATTCGCACCTCACATTCCCAGCCCAGTCCGAATCACACGTGAAACCTTCACTAATTACACCCTCCATCAATTCATTTAATTTCTTTTTTTTTTCACATTTAATTTCTTTTTATTCCAGTTTCATTTTAATTCGTATAAAATACTTCTAATCATCCAAAAATTCCCAAAAATTTCATGAACCTTCTTTTGTGTCTCTAATATTTTTTCATATTTTTATTTTATTTTTTTCATTGATCCACGTGCCAGAATTAATTCACCATTGCACATAGCTTCTTTTGAGTCCTTTCTTGACCAGTCTGCCTTGTACATTTTCCATAGGTTACAATATTTTGAATTTTGATCCCATTCTTTTTGATTTGTGCTCCTAAGATCTTGTACTTTTCATGTGATTTTTCTCTGGATTTTTAGAAATTTATTTCTTGAGTCTTGGTCTGGTAACTTGTGATGTATGTTTTATGTCCTAACTTTTGTTCTTTCCTCCATTTAATCTAGTTCACTTCTGAATCTTTGAAAATCCTTTTGGATAGTTGATATAACATGTTTGAGGATCATTTGGTTTCAATTGTGGAATTTTTAGATGGCTGTTTGTTTTATTGTGGATATTATCTTGAACCTTGTCCCGTTTTGCTTCCTTTGAACCTTTAAGCCTCTCATAAGCCTAGAAAAGCACTTGTGCTCTCTTTTTCTTCTCATTTGGGGTTCCTTTGGGGTATGGGTACCTTCCTGGTCCTAGGATAGAGTTTGAGTCTTTTGATTTTTTGAGTTTTCTTCTTTCTTAAGTCATTTGCTTCTTTAAGTCCTTTCACTTCATCTTTTGGTTTCTTTTGCTTCCATTTGGCATTGTTTGGTCTTGTACCTCTTTTCTCTTCATCTTGTTGGCTTTCTAAGCCATTCTTCATCTCATTTTGGTTCTGGTTGTGAACTTTGTGTTCATATTTTGTGCATTTTGTTTTGCATATTTCATAATCGTGCATTTGTTTTCATATGTATTCATGTTGCATCATTTTGAGTTGCATACTTCTTCTCCTCATTTCTTTGATTTGCATTTGCATTGTGCATTTGTTCATAGCATGTCACCTCTGATTGTTTGATGTTAGCATGTTATCTTGCTCATTTTGTTTCATTTATATGCATACTAACCTTGCAGGGGCTTGGTAAGTGTGAGATGTGGGAATTGAGTTCCACATCTCCAATTCTCATCTCTTCCTCTTATGTTTATGTGCACTAACTCTTTGTTGTTGGGCTTAGGCCTTTCTCATCTCTTCTTCTATCTTCTTCTTTCCTTCTTCATTAGGATAGAAACCTCACTAACCCTTAGGACATCCATGCATGTTAATACTTAGGATTATTTAGTCCCCCTTTAGAATTTTTCCTTTTGTGATCCTTTTGGTTCTTCTTCTCTTCTCATCTCATAACTCTTAAAAACACTTTAAAGTTTGAAGTGGTGCATTGATCCATAGCCTTATCCCATGAGGTATGCTTGTAGTCTTCCCATCTTGGGATAGTACAAGTTTACCTTGTGATGCACAAGTCTGATCAAGGTATCTCCTTCATAAAAGAAAAGCATAAAAACCACTTCTTCATTGTAAATACCAAAAACACTTAATAATTAAACAAGTTAGTGAGCCTAAGCCCTAATTTGTGGGTTCAAGTTTTGGGGATCTTCTCCTTACTTGAGTGTGCTTGTTCTATTATTCCATCTTGGAATGTAGTGACAAGTGCACATTCCATTGATGAGAGCTTGAGTTCACTTCCTTGTGACACACCTCAAAAAAGCTTCTAAAAAACACCAAACAAACAATAAGCGTCTTTCCTTCGGGAATTCTTTTCTCATCTTATTCGCTCCGTACGCGAACTTGCTCCTACTTGTCACTTTGCAAGACGTATACGCACTCGTCGTCCGAGTCTGCAACACCTGAGCAATGGCATATGCAGTTCAAGCCTTAATTCACAAGCAATTTCCTTTTAGTACCCCTAGTTAGGGGAACTACGGCGTCTCTGATCCTCATTATCCTGATGAGGTACGTAGGCAGCGGGGTAGGGCCCGTTCGAGCACAATCTTTATTTTCCCTACATTTTTTCTCTTTGTTTTCTCTTTCAGTTCTTTTTTCAGGTTCTTTTCCAGTTCATTTTCATTTCTTTTGCTGCAGTTTTCATACCCTCACCCTTTGAAATAGTTTCTTTTGCAAGCGTGGATCCCGTCGGGTACGGCGGACGATCTGGGTGCTAATACCTTCCCAGGTCGTAACCGGCTCCCGATCTCAGTTTCTTTGGTTTGTGGGACCTGTTTCCTTCCTCTTTCTTTTTTCTGGTTTGTGCAGCATTACCATTCCCTTTCTTCGGGATAAAAATGCCTGGCTGGCGACTCTATTCTTCTTCCGCGCCACTTTCGCGTTTGTACCAGGATGGAAATCCGGGGAGCGACAGCTGGCGACTCTGCTGGGGACTGCACACCAGATGATCTCTGGTTCCCCTGTGAGTCACTCCTAGCACTTGTGTGTTGTTGTTTCATTGGGTGATGTTTGTTTGCTGTGGCTTGTTGTATTTTATTGTTGTTTGTTTACAACTTTATTTACGGCTTTATTTACAGTTTTCAGTATTTATTTTCTGCATCATGTATATACTGGACTGTCTGGACTGGTTTTCTGTTTGGTGGGATGGGTGTTACTTGTTCTTGAGAGATATGAGCCAAGTACCCGGCTCGAGAGCCCCATAGGACTTAGCGTGGTTCCACTTTGGCCTCATGAGATCTTGTCATGGGGGTAGTAGTGAGTTCCACACCCAGGTTGCGATTTTCTTGGAAATGTCTTGATTTGGGGATCTTCCTCTCTCATTACATGACCCTGACAGTTATGTGTAGCTGGGGACCGATCATTGAGAACCTTGTGGAAACATCCCTCTTTAGTGATGACAGTGGCAGCCCACATTTTGTGGCAAACCCATTCGCATCCGAGGGCCCACCTGGGGATCACATAGGATGACCTTGTTTCCTGGACTCATCTGAGGCCTCCATGCGTAGTATATAATGCCAAACCGATTCCCTGATTTGGTCATGAGCCATTTCTCGGAGATGGTGACAGTATTATTGCTATGTGGCTTTGAGAGTCCGTGATGTCTGACCCGGAGCCTTTTACCAGTGAGATTGGGGGGTGTTTACAGGTGTGCAGGAACCCATGACCTCAACATACACTCATCTGTTCAGTGGTCCTTGTTATGATCTGTGGTCCTGTGATTATGATCTTTGGTTCTATGATTCTAAGGTTCTGAAGTTCTGGTTCTGGAATTCTGGTTTTCTTGATACTGGTTTTCTTGGTTCTGGATTTCTTGATACTGTGGTCCTAAGATCTTCTTCAGTGAGTTATGGTTATCAAAGAGTGTGACTCAGTGGACTTTTGGTTTGCCAGTTATTCGGAGGGGCCCTTGTCAGTGATCCAGTTCAGATGGTCCCAGTTGATCATATGCTTGCATTGCATTGCATTTTGCATCATTCTTTGCATTAACTGTTTATGTTTCCCATTTTTCAGGTTATTGCTCACATCTGTTCCCAGTTCTGGTAATCTTATCTCCATGGCAGAAATTAGAAGAGTCCCAAGGAAAAAGAATGTTCACTATACCTTTCTTCAGCCTGAAGTTAGAAGTGTTCAGAGGTTAGCAGGTCTGATGAATGAACAAGTCTTGGGCAGTTTCAAGAAAAGATATGGCCAGATACTGAAGTTTGTGGACAAGCCCACTGCAGACCAGAAAGACAGTTTGCATACCCTGTTCCAATTTTATGATCCCATGCTGCGTTGCTTTGTTTTTCCAGGTTACATCTTAGCTCCGACATTGGAAGAGATCTCCAGCATGCTGAATGTTCCGGTCAGAGAGACACTGCCATTCTATGGGTCAGAGGTTATGCTTAGAGATGAAGACATAGCCAAGGTTTGCAGGTTGCCAGTTGCTTCTGTCAGGAAGGCTCTGCAAGAGAGTGAAGGCAAAGGTCTCCCATGGAGTGTGCTTATCCCAGAGGCTGAGAGATATGCTACCGAGGCTAAGTGGAATGACTTTGGTGCTTTGCTTGCATTGATGGTATATGGGTCCAGTTTGTTTCCTGGAGAGAAAGAGTTTGTCAGCTTAGAGGTGATCTCAATCTTTGCAAAAGGAAATCCAATGCCTACTCTATTGGGTGACTTCTACTATAGTGTGCATTATAGAAATGAGAAGGGTAGGGGTGGTCCGATAGTTTGCTGTGCTCCTTTGTTCGCTGAGTGGTTTGCTAGACAATTGCCTAAGTCAGGCGCCTTCAAGGAGATGAGGGACGAATAGAGGTGGTCCCGAAGACTGATGGGGTTGACTGTTGAAGATATTGCTTGGGGTTATGACAGGGATTTGCTAGGTAAAGAGTTGATGGTCAGTTGCGGAAGGTTTGCTGGAGTAGCTTTGCTGGGAAGGAAAGGTGTCATCAGTTACTATCCATCATTAGCCAGAAAGCAATTTGGCTACCCTTTGAAAGATCCTCCTCAAATGGAAGAGTTGGTTGAATCTTTGTTCTTTCCTGCTGAAGAGAATAAAGAGTTAGTTCAACAAGCAGTCCAAGCTTGGGCCCACAGGATAAGAAAGGGTAAGAAAGACTTCGGCCGAGTTGATCCTAAGACATATCCCCCATATGCTGCATGGCTGCAAAGACATGTAGAATCAGTTCTCATGCCTTTTTCAGTTGAGGCTCCACTTTATCCCTGAGAAGTGCCTAGTCAGAGCAGTACTGTTTCCTTGGAAGAGTACAAGAAGCTAGAAGCTCAGCTGTATGAGGTCAGAGTAGAGAATATGGAGATGGTAAGCCTGTACCATCAAGCCAACAGGGCCAAGATTGAAGCTGAAGATAAGCTGCAGAAGCTCCAAGCCTCCTTGGAAGCCAAAGAGAAGGACTTTGCTGGTAGAGAAGCCCATTTCCACAGGTTGGGTATGATGGAAGCCCAAAGAGAAGCTGAGCGCAAGAAGACTCTAAAGACTCTCAAATATGCTCGTCAATCCATTTCTTGGCTGCAAGGCCAAAGGGAGGAAGAGCAGAAGAAATTCAGAGAGAAAGAAGAGTTCTTTGAAGTTCAGATGGCCTTCAAGAAGGAGGAAGTGGATCAAGTCCATACCATCCGAAGGGAAAAGACCCAACAGCTAGCACAAAGTCAGTTAGCTCTGGAGGAAGAAAGGAAAGAGATCGAAGAGCTCAAGCTGAGAGTGGGTGTCAAGAAAAGCAGGGCAGAGGTGGCAGATCCTGAGTCCTTAGCTTAGTTTATTTTTGCAGACTACCTACAGGCTTGTTGTAGGAGTCTTGCTTATTTTGTATTTTGTCTTTATTTTATGTACTGGCTTGTAACCCTACGGGGAATATTTCTGGTTGTATTCTGACTTTTAGCCGGCAGTGGTTTGTTCATATACAGTATTAATGTGCAAGCTATCATTTTGAATGTGCAAGAATCGTTTGTCTGGATACTGCTAATGTCTGAACACTTATCAAAGAGAAAGTTTGAAAGTTAAACACTGAAAGTGACTGTCTGAGAATAGATGCCAGAACTGGGGCATGCCAAATGCTTAAAATTGGGAACATGAACAGTACATTGCATTGCATATAACCTGTTTGTTTGTTTTGCAGGTGTTGTCTCAGTTACTAACGTGTTTTGTGTTGCAGGCACTATAGCTCCCCGTAAAGTTCGGGAACAACCAGTTGCGCATAAATATCCAACCAAGATCAACAGAGAACGAGCCATGGACCAGATGCAAGCGGACTTGGCAGATCTGAGACTGAGAATGGATAACTTTATGACAGTGATGGCCGGCATGGGGCATAACCAAGAGCGTCTGCGGGAGATGATAGAGAACAGTCAACCCAGAAACAACACTGCTGCTGCTGCTGCTGACAATCGTATCGGTGCGGGCGCACGTTAGGTTGAAATCCCTATTGCTCAACCAGGGGTGACAATAATCAATGACGGGCTGAATAACATTCAGATGGATAATCATGACGACCAGTTCACTCTCCTGGACGAAGCTGAAGGTCAAGGTGATGAGATGAACAAGAGGTTCGAAGAAATGGCTGAGCAAATCAGAGCTATTCAATCCCAGAGTTCCTTGGGATTTGACATAACAGATTTGGGCTTGGTTCCTGGGGTCAGGGTCCCATACAAGTTCAAAGTTCCAACCTTTGAGAAGTATAATGGCACTGCATGCCCAAAGACCCATCTTCAATCATTCGTTGGGAGAATTGCTGCTCACACGGATGATGAGAAACTCTGGATGTATTATTTTCAAGACAACTTGGTTGGAGCTTCGCTGGAATGGTACATGAAGCTTAACAGAGTTAATATCAAGAGTTGGAAATATTTAGCTGAAGCCTTTGTGAGGCAATATCAATACAACATGGACATGGCTCCGAACCGCACGCAGTTGCAGCACATGGCTCAGACGGCTAAGGAAGGTTTCAAAGAGTATGCTCAGAGGTGGCGCTAGCTCGCTGCCAGAGTTCAACCACCGTTGCTAGAGAATGAAATGGCTGACATGTTTATGGGTACTCTGCAGGGTGTTTTTCTTGAAAGACTGGCGTCCAGTTCTGCCACCAAATTCAATGACATTGTTATCGCTGGGGAAAGAGTGGAGACCTTGCTGAAGATGGGGAAGATACAAGATCCAAGTGCTAGCAGCTCAAATGGAGCAAGGAAAGCTTTCAGTGGACCTCCTAGAAGACGAGAGGGCGAGACAAACGCTGTATTTGGCCGAGGCCGGGGCCGTGGTTATAGAAGACAGTATGAACATGTGGCGGCTGTCACAATTCCTTCTGCTCCAGTACAACAGATGCAACCTCCACAACAACATCAGCAACAACATCAGCAACAACAACAACCTCGTAACAACTATCAGCAGAGACCGTATCAGCCAAGGCAACCTCGCCCGGCTAATAGGGTGATTGAGGCCATCCCTATGACCTATGCTGCTTTGCTTCCAAGACTGCTAGATTTGAACCTGATCCAATTGAGAACTTTGGCACCACCCCCTCCTAGAGAGCTTCCAATGGGTTATGATGTCAACGCGCGATGCGCTTTCCACTCTGGAGCACCCGGGAACTCGACTGAGAAGTGCAGGGCTTTGCATCACAAGGTTCAGGATCTTTTAGACTCTAAGGCAATCAACTTTGCACTGCCGCCGAATGTTAACTCGAACCCTATGCCGAATCATGGAGGGGCAAGAGTTAATGCTGTTGAGGGAGGTGACAAGTTGAGTCTGGTGTTGAGTATTGACAAAGTGAAGACTCCTTTGAGTGTAGTGAAAGAGAGACTGCTGAATGGTCAAGTGTTTCCTGGTTGCTGTCTTGATTGTGAAGACTGTATGAATGCTGTGAATGAATGTGAGAAGTTGAAGATGGGTCTGCAGGGTTTGATTGATGATGGATCCTTGCAGTTCAGTAAAGTTGGTAATGAAGAGGTTGATGATGTGTCGACCATTACCATTTTCTATGATGAAGCTGACATGCATGCCAGGAGAGAACCGGTTACAATCTATGCTCCTCAGATTAGTCTCGTGACTATCACCGTACCTGGGCCTGTTTCGTACACGGACGATAAAGCCATTCCCTGGCATTATGGCTCAGACGTATATGTAGCTGGACAGAAGATTGAGAGCAAGGCTGTTGCTGTTGACCCGACTGTAGAGAATGTCGGAGGTGTTGGGGGTTTCACCAGAAGTGGTCGTTTGTTCGCTCCCCCTGTGCTGAGAGGGGATCCTGAGGCTGAAGCTTCGTCTAGAGCCAAAGGAAAGCATGTTGTGTCTGATGAACCAACTACTCCTGTTGCTGGGCAGGGTACGTTTGAAAAAGAATTCGAGGAATTCATGAGGATTATAAAGAAGAGTGACTACAAGGTGGTTAATCAACTGAACCAGTCACCTTCCAAGATTTCCATCTTGTCACTGCTGATGTGCTCTCCCGCACACCGAGAGGCCTTACTAAAAGTCCTGCAAATGGCTTATGTGCCTCAGGAGATCACTGTCAACCAACTTGAGGCTGTTGTAGGAAGTGTCAATGCAAGCTATGGCTTAGGCTTCACGGACAGAGACCTCACGTCGGAGGGCAGAAACCACAACAAAGCACTACACATCACGATGGAGTGCAAGGGCGCTGTGCTATCTCATGTTCTTGTAGACACAAGCTCTTCCTTGAATGTGCTTCCGAAGAAGGCACTGATGAAGCTAAATGTTGATGGGATTGTCCTGAGGCCAAGTGATATGATTGTTAAGGCTTTTGATGGTTCGAGAAGATCAGTTTTTGGAGAGGTTGAGCTGCCCGTCAAGATAGGCTCTCAAGTCTTCAAAAGTGTTTTCTATGTCATGGATATCCAGCCGACATATAGTTGTTTGTTGGGAAGGCCGTGGATACATGCTGCTGGGGCCGTTACTTCAACCCTGCATCAGAAGCTTAAATACGTGGTTGACGGCCAGGTCATCACAGTTTGTGGAGAGGAGGACATATTCGTAAGCCATTTGTCGACGTTCAAGTATGTAGAGATGGATGGTGAAATCCATGAGACTTTATGCCAAGCTTTCGAGGCAGTCAACGCCAGCATATTGACCCCTGTGGAGAAGAGAATTGAGAAGGAGGGTACATCCATCCATTCCTACAGGGAAGCAAAAGAGGTTGTTCAATCAGGCAGTGCCCAAGGCTGGGGCAAGCTGTTGGAGCTGGAAAAGAAAGATGATAAGTTTGGCTTAGGGTATCAGCCTGGTGGATCAGCTCCGAGTGGTAAGACTATCACGTTTACAAGCGCTGGATTGCTCGACCGCAACCAGATCTGCACAGCAAGCCAAGATGGGGATAGTGATGGGGACTGGGACAATTGGATCCACCCGTGTGCGCCCGGCGAGGAGCTAACAAATTGGTCTGCAGAAGACATTGTTCACGTCACCTGGCTTTCAGAGTAATTATTTTGTTTCCTTTTATTAGCATACTGCATTGTCAAATCCAGCATTCTGCCCAAGATGCTCGGATCCATTGTATTGGGCCACCATGTTTGTATTGCATCGTTATTTTGCTATGAAATAAAAGGACATTTTCAGACAAACTGTGTTCTCTTTCTTTGTTTTTAAACTTTTTCACAAAAAATATAAAAAATGGCAATGTGTTTTTCCTTTTTGTTTTTGTGTTAGCGTCTCTTTTTTCAAAATACGCAGATTCTGAATAAGCACATCATCTGTGCAGTGTTGATCATCAGGATTCCACGGATAACGTTCCTGCTATGACTATGCATGACTTCGACAATCCAGTCTACCAAGCTGATGAAGGGGTTGAGGAAGACTGTGACCTCCCTAAAGAATTGGTCAGATTGTTGAAACAAGAGGAACGAGTTATTCAGCCTCATCAAGAGGAGATTGAGATCATCAACATTGGCAGTGAAAATGCAAAGAAGGAAATCAAGATTGGGGCCAATCTGCAGGCCCACGTCAAGAAAGAGCTGATCAATATGCTGAAAGAGTATGTGGATATCTTTGCTTGGTCATATCAAGATATGCCAGGGTTAGATACCGACATCGTGATGCATAAGCTGCCTCTGAGAGAGGACTGTCCTCCTGTAAAGCAGAAATTGAGAAGAACTCGTCCTGACATGGTGATGAAGATTAAAGAGGAGGTTCAGAAGCAGTGGGATGCTGGGTTCCTTGTTGTAACTAGTTACCCACCTTGGGTACCTAACATTGTACCTGTACCTAAGAAGGACAGCAAGGTCCGGATGTGCGTTGACTACCGGGATTTGAACATAGCAAGCCCCAAAGATGATTTTCCGTTGCCACACATTGACGTGTTGATGGACAATACTGCTCAATTCTCGGTATTCTCCTTCATGGATGGCTTCTCCGGTTATAATCAGATAAAGATGGCGCCGGAAGACATGGAGAAGACAACGTTCATTACCCCGTGGGGTACATTCTGCTATAAGGTCATGCCCTTTGGTTTGAAGAACGCCGGGGCAACTTATCAACGGGCGATGGTCACATTGTTCCATGACATGATCCACAAGGAGATTGAATGTTATGTGGACGATATGATTGCTAAGTCCCGAGACGAAGAGGAGCATCTGGTCAACCTGAAGAAGCTTTTTGATAGACTGATCAAGTACAAGCTGAGGTTGAATCCGAACAAGTGCACTTTCGGAGTGCGTTTCGGGAAACTGCTGGGTTTCATTGTTAGTCAGAGAGGAATTGAGGTAGATCCTGCTAAAGTAAAAGCTATTCAAGATATGCCTGCACTGAAGACAGAAAAAGAAGTGCGCGGGTTTTTAGGGAGGTTGAACTACATTTCTTGGTTCATATCTCATCTAACTGCCACGTGCGAACCAATATTCAAATTGCTAAGAAAAGAGCAAACGGTCAGGTGGAATGAAGACTTTCAAAGAGATTTCGAAAAAATAAAAGAATATTTGCAGGAGCCTCCAATTCTAATGCCTCCGGTGGAAGGAAGACCATTAATCATGTACTTGACCGTGCTAGAAGGGTCAATGAGGTGTGTGTTAGGCCAACATGACGAGTCTGGTCGAAAAGAGTACGCTATTTATTACCTTAGCAAAAAGTTTACCGACTGTGAATCCCGATATTCACTGCTCAAGAAAACTTGCTGCGCTTTGGTATGGGCTGCTTGCCGACTGAGGCAGTACATGTTGACTCATACCACACTGCTCATTTCCAAAATGGATCCTGTCAAGTACATCTTTGAGAAACCAACATTGACCGGAAGGGTTGCTAGGTGGCAGATGATTTTAACTGAATACGACATCCAGTATACTTCTCAGAAAGCCATCAAGGGAAGTGTATTGTCGGATTACCTTGCACAACAACCTCTTGAGGATGATTATCAGCCAATGAAGTTTGATTTCCCTGATGAGGACATCATGTACCTCAAAACAAACGATTATGAGGAACCACTTCCGGAGGAAGGGCCTGACCCTGAATCCAAATGGAAGTTGATGTTTGATGGGGCAGTCAATATCAATGGTCGTGGAGTTGGTGTCGTACTCATTACTCCTGAAAGTGCTCACTTACCCTTCGCTGCCAGAATTACTTTTGGTTGCACCAACAATGAAGAGGAATACGAGGCATGTATAATGGGAATAGAGGAGGCAATTAATCTTTGGATTAAGAACCTCGATATATTCGGAGATTCAGCCCTCGTCATTAACCAAGTTACCGGCAAGTGGTATATGCATCAAGAGCATCTAATTCCATACCGGGATTATGCTAGAAAACTGTTGACGTTCTTCACGACAGTTAAGCTTCAGTACATACCATGTGATGAAAATCAGTTTTCCAACGCATTGGCCACTCTCTCTTCGTCAATTAAAGTCTTGTGTTGGAATTATGTGCCCAGAATTGATATATCCAGGCTTGACGCTCCAGCTCATGCCTTCTCTGTAGACGCCGTGTCTGATGAGAAACCTTGGTATTTTGATATCAAGTTATTCCTGGAAAAGCAAGAATACCCAACTGGGGCATCTTCCAATGACAAGAAGACCTTAAGGCGACTTGCTGCTAGCTTCTTCTTGAACATTGATGGGGTTTTGTACAAAAGAAACTTCGACATGGTCTTGCTCAGATGTGTGGATAGACACGAAGCAAGCCTGTTGATGCAGGAAGTCCACGAAGGATCTTTCGGTACCCATGCAGGAGGGCATGCTATGGCAAAGAAATTGCTGAGATCAGGGTATTACTGGATGACAATGGATGCAGACTGTTGTTCATTCGCTCGTAAGTGCCACAAGTTCCAGATATATGCAGACAAAGTGCATGTTCCTCCTAGCCCGCTCAACGTCATGTCATCTCCTTGGCCCTTTTCTATGTGGGGCATTGACATGATCGGGAAGATCGAGCCAACTGCTTCAAATGGTCATCGCTTCATCCTGGTCGCGATTGATTACTTTACCAAATGGGTAGAAGCAGCATCTTATGCCAACGTCACTCGTCAAGTGGTGGCAAGATTTCTGAAAAGAGATATCATATGCAGATATGGAGTGCCCGAAAGGATCATTACTGATAATGGTTCTAATCTCAACAACTAGATGATGGCAGACTTGTGTCGGGACTTCAAGATTCAGCATCACAATTCTTCTCCTTACCGACCAAAGATGAATGGTGCAGTAGAGGCAGCTAACAAGAATATCAAGAAGATTGTGCAGAAAATGGTTGTCACCTACAAAGATTGGCATGAGATGTTACCATTTGCTTTGCATGGGTACCGAACGTCAGTCAGGACGTCAACAGGGGCAACTCCCTTCTCTCTGGTGTATGCCATGGAAGTAGTCCTACCTGTTGAAGTAGAGAATGGGTGCGTGCTCGTTACAATCAGCTATGTCTAATTGAGGAAAAGAGATTAGCGGCTATCTGTCATGGTCAGCTTTATCAGAGGAGAATGAAGCGGGCATTCGACCGACGAGTACGTACTCGAGAGTATCAAGTGGGAGAGCTTGTGTTGAAGAGGATCGTTCCTCCAGGTTCAGATCACAGGGGCAAGTGGACCCCAAACTACGAAGGACCATTCATAGTGAAGAAAGTATTTTCAGGAGGAGCAATGATGCTCACCACTATGGATGGAGATGACTTCCAGTCCCCTGTTAACTCGGACGCACCTAAAAAATACTTCGCATAAAGAGACCCGCTGGACACAAAAACAGAATTATAGTCCAGGCAAAAAAAGGGCATCCCGACGAGCTAAAAACAGAATAAAAAGCTCGGGCAAAAGTTAGGGAAATAAATAAAAAGAATGTACACCCGCTGAGTTGAAAAGCCGCATTGGACAGCTCAGGCAAAAAAGGGTATCCCGGTGGATTGAAAACCCGAAAGGGCGATCCACGCAAAACAAGGGAATAAGCGAACAACTGCAATCCGGGTTATCTGAACCACGTCATCGTTTCGTACAGCTTGAAAATATCAGAAGGATAGGACACAGTCCCCTCATCCTCTCAGAAAGCCAAAGCAGAATGGAGAGTCTCGAAGACATGCAGGTCATAGCAGAAATGGAACTCCTTGGAATGCCGTGTACATTGCCATTAGGATAGTTTCTTTTCTCAATTTTACGGTGGCTACCTCTTTCCAGGTGGTTTCTTCCTGATGTAAAATCTTTGCCTATTCAGAGGCCATTCAATAAAAAAGAATATTCAGTCAAAAAGCTGTGTGTGTTTATTTTTGTTTGCAAAATGTCCTGAATTTTCAGCAAAAAATAGCATTGCATCTAAACATGGTGATAATTTTGAAAAGAAAACTGACATGCAGGGAAACTTTAACCTTCTTTGAGTGTCGGGTGACGATGGATGAACAAATCATACCATTGCAAATCCCCGGGGCACACTTGTGTTTTCTGTTGTTGCAGGTTGCAGGATGGCGTCACATTCTCCCGAGCAATTTACTCTTCCCCAATAGAGGATCTCCCCAAGCAGAGATTTCTTCCAGCAGGTAGCAGAAAATCTGGCATCTCCAGCAGAGATTTTCTCCAGCCAAGCCTTGGCAGCAGCCCAAGCAGTTTCTTCTTCCCCAGTGAAGTAGCAGTCCATTCTTCCCCAGTGGAGTATGCCCAGTAGGTATCTGAAAGCCTGACATCGCCAGAGTTGGAATTATCAGTATTCTATCCTCAGCAAGAGTCCTTTCCCAGCAGGTATCTGAAAGCCTGATATCCCCTCAGAGTCTTGAATCATCAGATGCTCTCCCCAGACAGAGTATTGTTCAAGAGGCTTCCCCAGCCAAGTCTGAAGATGATCCTGTCCCCACAGAGCTCATATTTGATTTTTCACTTCCGTCAGTGAAATATTTCCCAGAAAGTTGCCATACTTTTGGGTATTTTGATGATACAGTCAGGTATTCATCACCTCAGTCAGAGATGGGTATCCAAACCTCTTGACTTGTCTTCCCCTGCAGAGTTGTATCTCTTGTTGCCAATCAGGCATTTGTCTACCGCTCGTATGCGTTTCTCAACACTCGTCTGTGTTATCCCTAAGCAAAGTTTTCCCCAGCATTGGTATTATTGCTTTACTGATGTTCGTTTGCATCTCTCAGCACTCGTCTGTGTTGTCCCTTTGGTATTGCTTGTTTGCTTTCCCCAGCAGTGGTTTATGATTACCTTGATATTGCTCGTCTACAACTTCCAACACTCGTCTGTGTTTGGATGTAATCTTTGTTATTGCTCGTCTGCAAATTCCCAACACTCGTCTGTGTTTGGTATATAATCTTTATTATTGCTCGTCCGCAATCCTCAACAGTCGTCTGTATTCTGATATGATATTTGTTGTTGCTCGTCTGCAACCTCCCAACACTCGTTTGTGTTTGGTATTGGATCCTTTGCTGCACTCGTCTATGCCTTGATATGTATTTTCTGCTATTGCTCGTCCGTATCCTTTTTAGCACTCGTCTGTGTTTGTTTGAAGCTCGTCCGCTTTTATCCCCAAAAGTTGTCTGTGTTTGAAGCTCGTCTGCTTTTCTCGGATACTCGTCTGTATCACCCCCAACACTCGTCTGTGTTTGGCTTATATTTGTGTTGTGTGGATTTGCTGTTTATTCTGGTATTTCTGTTGCTACTTCAAATGCTCGTCTGTGTTTGAATTTCTGGTATTCGTCTATACCAGTGGTTGGTACTCGTCTGTATCATTGCCTGAAGCACTCGTTTGTGTTTCTCAGATCATCGTCTGATACTCGTCTGTATCATTGACTTATGGCACTCGTCTGTGTTATTTTGATGATCATCCAATACTCGTCTGTATTGAAGATGTTTCGAATCCTGACAGTGGGAATTAATGTCAAAATGGTTACCGGTCCTGGTGTAACAGGTAAATCCGAAGGAGGCTCGTCTGTCTCAGGCACCAATTATGGTTGCTGCACCTGGCGTCACAGGTTTTCTAAGAAGACTCGTCTGTCTTGTACCATATATCCGCGGATAATATATGAAGAAGGTTCGTCTACCTTGATTGCATGTCTATCCCACAGACTTAAGTGCATTACCGGTCCTGGCGTAACAGGTAAATCCGAAGGAGACTCGTCTGTCTCATGCTATGTGCAGTATTTGAGGACTCATATGTCCAGCTCCTGGCGTAACAGGTAAATCCGAAGGAGACTCGTCTGTCTCATGTTCCTGCAGTGTTTGAGGACTCGTCTGTCTAGCTCCTGGCGTAACAGGATTGTTTGAAGACTCGTCTGTCTCAGATTATGTTCTTGTAGAGTTTTGAGGACTCGTGACTCCAGTTCCTGGCGTCACAGGATGGTTTGAAGACTCGTCTGTCAACATGTTCTTACTCCAGATATCATTTTCAACTTGGAAGAGGCTCGTCTGCTTCTTTCTCCCCTGCAGTCCCCAGAGCGTCATCTGGTTGGGTTTATTTCCCGGTGTTGCATTCTTCGTCGGAGTGCAAATTTCTGGTCTTCTTGGTATTCAACCACAGTTTATCTTGAATGGTCGATAGCCTGTACTATCGTCCTTTTCAGATTAACTGATGATTGAATAGGGGCAGCTGTAACACCCCAAATTTGCCCTCTTTATTTAAGCATCATATCACATCATATCACATCATACTCATATCATTTCCTCAGCATCATATCATTGAAAGATGAAGCATACCATCCCTCATGTCCTAGCATCAAGCATATGGTCATCTGTGGAGGTCCCAGAAGCCTTTCAAGCCATGACAAGGGTCCCAATGAGTTTGTACAAGTTCTATGGTGAGTCTATACTCCATTTACAAGATCAAGTCCATTGACAAAAGCTCAGAAGATTTCATGATCATCAGAGATCTCAGGACAAGTCAAAGCTCCTATGCAGTGCACCCAAATTAGGGTTTGGGATTCAAGTACCATAATCTCACAACTTTGGCCATTTCTCTTGGGCCAAGTCTTCTATATGATGAGAGGATCCTATGTGTCAAATTTCATGAGAAAATTCCATGTGGAAGTCAGTCAATGCCTCAGTTGCTTGCAGATGAAGCAAAAAGTCAACAGAGCCCATAAAAAGTCAGTTGTGCAATTTCAAGGGGTCTAACCCAAAGTTTTTGGCCAAGAGGGGTCCTTACAATGTTATAAGAGGTTTGGAATGCCTAAAGTTCAAGAATCATGGAGATTTAAGGGGTTTTGCAAAAATGGTACAAGGTTGGTTTTTGAAGTTTTGCAAATTTGGCAACTTTGGCCTTAATTTTCAAGTGGCCTTAACATGATCAAAAATTCTCCAAATGGACCAAAGTAAAACATGAAAGTTGGAGAGTAAGGGCTGCCATTTTCAAAAAGTACAAGTACATTTTCACCGGATTTTCCAATCTCCCCCTAGCTCATTCGAAAATTCCTCTCCCAAGGGGCATTTTTCAACTTTTCAAAATTCTACCATGTGCAAGAAGGCTCCAATCTTATTTTTGTGACTTGGTACAGGCCCAAACTTGTTTCTAACTTAAAATACATTTCATAAGAGGCCTTTTGCTCCAAAGAAATGGTCATTTTCATACACTTTTGAAAACTCCCTCCAAAACATGCCAATTTGCAAAATTCATGAAATAAGTGTGACACCTAAATCTAAGGGCCAGGAATGAATGGATTTGGATCAAGGGTGGAAAAGGAAACTTACACATGCTGAGAGGCCCAAGGAAGCATGAGGGGAGCATGCATATTCCACTAAGTACAAGTGATGCAAAATCACACTTTTCTCATTCAATTTTCGTGCACTTTCTTTCACACTTTCAGCACTCACTTCTTACATCATAACAAAGAGAATTAGGGCAAAACCAGATCTGAATTCTCTCACATTCTCTCATTCTCAACTCTCTTGCATTCTTGCATTTTGCTTCATATCTCTCCATTCCTTTACATTCTCCACAAACTTCTTCCATATTCTTGATCAGTGGATCATAGAGATCAAGAATCATCCACTCATTCAAGCTTAAAGCACAGAATTGGAAGCTTTCCATTTTAAAGCCTCTTGTGTTGAAACCTCAGATCCACACCATTTCAAGACCTTAGATGCATTTATTTTGTATCTAAGGAGTAAGAGGAGTGATTTGCACATATTATTTGGTTTTCTATCTCAATATTTCAAGGTCTCCATCTCAGGTATGGCTTGAAATTTATTGTTCTGGAAATGGAATTTAATGGTTGATTTGTGTTCCTTGTTCTTCCCTGGTCATGATGCACTTTGTAGATTTGATTTTAGTGCATTGTAGTGAAAGATATGTGCATTTAAAGTTTGATGATGACACTTTATTTTGTTCGATCCGGCCAATTCTTTGAGATCTAGCTATTTTTGATGCCATATATGAGTTCAGTGATGTTGATTTAGTGGATCTGGACTATTTATTTGCATTATTTGGTTAATTTTTGCTTCTGGTTTGGTCTCCGGTGCCGGAGCCCTAGCTCTGGTCACCGGAATTTGTTTTGCTCAACCTAGGGTTTCATTTGGAGAAGACAAAGTTTCAGCCATTAGATCTACCATCCGGTCGTCCCTATTGTGCCACGTGTCCTTAAAATCCCTTCCATTCATGTTATAAATTCTGTTTTCCATTTAATAATTCGTGTGGCCATGTCTATAGTAAGTAGCGTGCACTCATCCTGTACCAGCCAATGGCAGCGCGTCTGGCTGCCACCTCAATTAATGAGGTGATCCCCTGTGACCGCATGATCAATCCAGCGGCTCCTTTCTTTTCCAATATTTTCTTATTAATTCAGTTAATTCCCATAGTAAGTGACATACATTAGCAGCGCGTGTTGGGCCTTCACCAGCAACTATTCGCACCTCACATTCCCAGCCCAGTCCGAATCACACGTGAAACCTTCACTAATTACACCCTCCATCAATTCATTTAATTTCTTTTTTTTCACATTTAATTTCTTTTTATTCCAGTTTCATTTTAATTCGTATAAAATACTTCTAATCATCCAAAAATTCCCAAAAATTTCATGAACCTTCTTTTGTGTCTCTAATATTTTGTCATATTTTTATTTTATTTTTTTCATTGATCCACGTGCCAGAATTAATTCACCATTGCACATAGCTTCTTTTGAGTCCTTTCTTGATCAGTCTGCCTTGTCCATTTTCCATAGGTTACAATATTTTGAATTTTGATCCCATTATTTTTGATTTGTGCTCCTAAGATCTTGTACTTTTAATGTGATATTTCTCTGGATTTTAGAAATTTATTTCTTGAGTCTTGGTCTGGTAACTTGTGATGTATGTTTTATGTCCTAACTTTTGTTCTTGCCTCCATTTAATCTAGTTAACTTCTGAATCTTTGAAAATCCTTTTGGCTAGTTGATATAACATGTTTGAGGATCATTTGGTTTCAATTGTGGAATTTTTAGATGGCTGTTTGTTTTATTGTGGAATTTCTTTCTTAAGTCATTTGCTTCTTTAAGTCCTTTCACTTCATCTTTTGGTTTCTTTTGCTTCCATTTGGCATTGTTTGGTCTTGTGCCTCTTTTCTATTCATCTTGTTGGCTTCCTAAGCCATTCTTCATCTCATTTTGGTTCTGGTTGTGAACTTTTTGTTCATATTTTGTGCATTTTGTTTTGCATATTTCATAATTGTGCATTTGTTTTCATATGTATTCATGTTGCATCATTTAGAGTTGCATACTTCTTCTCCTCATTTCTTTGATTTTCATTTGCATTGTGCATTTGTTCATAGCATGTCACCTCTGATTGTTTGATGTTAGCATTTTATCTTGCTCATTTTGTTTCATTTATATGCATACTAACCTTGCAGGGGCTTGGTAAGTGTGAGATGTGGGAATTGAGTTCCACATCTCCAATTCTCATCTCTTCCTCTTATATTTATGTGCACTAACTCTTTGTTGTTGGGCTTAGGCCTTTCTCATCTCTTCTTCTATCTTCTTCTTTCCTTCTTCATTAGGATAGAAACCTCACTAACCCTTAGGACATCCATGCATGTTAATACTTAGGATTATTTAGTCCCCCTTTAGAATTTTTCCTTTTGTGATCCTTTTGGTTCTTCTTCTCTTCTCATCTCATAACTCTTAAAACACTTTAAAGTTTGAAGTGGTGCATTGATCCATAGCCTTATCCCATGAGGTATGCTTGTTGTCTTCCCATCTTGGGATAGTACAAGTTTACCTTGTGATGCACAAGTCTGATCAAGGTATCTCCTTCATAAAAGAAAAGCATAAAAAACACTTCTTCATTGTAAATACCAAAAACACTTAATAATTAAACAAGTTAGTGAGCCTAAGCCCTAATTTGTGGGTTCAAGTTTTGGGGATCTTCTCCTTACTTGAGTGTGCTTGTTCTATTATTCCATCTTGGAATGTAGTGACAAGTGCACATTCCATTGATGAGAGCTTGAGTTCACTTCCTTGTGACACACCTCATAAAAGCTTCTAAAAAACACCAAACAAACAATAAGCGTCTTTCCTTCGGGAATTCGTTTCTCATCTTATTTGCTCCGTACGCGAACTTGCTCCTACTTGTCACTTTGCAAGACGTATACGCACTCGTCGTCCGAGTCTGCAACACCTGAGCAATGGCATAGGCAGTTCAAGCCTTAATTCACAAGCAATTTCCTTTTAGTACCCCTAGTTAGGGGAACTACGGCGTCTCTGATCCTCATTATCCTGATGAGGTACGTAGGCAGCGGGGTAGGGCCCGTTCGAGCACAATCTTTATTTTCCCTACATTTTTTCTCTTTGTTTTCTCTTTCAGTTCTTTTCTCAGGTTCTTTTCCAGTTCATTTTCATTTCTTTTGCTGTAGTTTTCATACCCTCACCCTTTGAAATAGTTTCTTTAGCAAGCGTGGATCCCGTCGGGTACGGAGGACGATCTGGGTGCTAATACCTTCCCAGGTCGTAACCGGCTCCCGAACACAGTTTCTTTGGTTCGTAGGACCTGTGTCCTTCCTCTTTCTTTTTTCTGGTTTGTGCAGCATTACCATTCGCTTTCTTCGGGATAAAAATGCCTGGCTGGCGACTCTATTCTTCTTCCGCGCCACTTTCGCGTTTGTACAAGGATGGAAATCCGGGGAGCGACAGCAGCAAGTACTTCAGTCGTCGCCTCATTGACATTCAGGGCCTCGAACCCTTGGCTCATAGTTTCATGGATTTCACCATCCATCTCAATATACTTGTAAGTATCCAGATGGCTAACAAATATGTCCTCTTCACCATAGATGGTGATAATCTGTCCTTCCCACTCAAATTTCAGTTTCTGGTGAAGGGTCGACGTTACTGCGCCTGTGGCATGAATCCATGGTCGACCTAACAAACAGCTGTATGTCGGCTGAATGTCCATCACGTAGAAAGTAGTCTTAAAGACTTGCGGACCAATTATCACTGGCAGCTCCACCTCTCCCAAAACAGATTTTTTGGAGCCATCAAAAGCCCTGACCACAAGATTACTTGGCCGGAGAGCTATTCCATCATATTCAAGCTTGACAAGAGCCTTCTTGGGTAAGACATTGAGTGAGGACCCAATGTCTACAAGAACATGAGATAGTACAGCTCCTTTGCACTCCAGGGTTATGTGCAAAGCTTTGTTGTGGTGACGTCCTTCTATTGTCAAATCAGCATCAGTGAAACCTAGCCCATGGCTAGTATTGACATTAGATACCACTATTTCCAACTGATTCACTGTGATCTCTTTTGGAATGTAGGCAGCGTGCAGAACTTTGAGTAGTGCATCCCGATGGGCTTCAGAACACAACAGCAGGGATAATATAGAGATCTTTGAAGGAGTCTGGTGGAGCTGGTCCACAAATTTATAGTCACTTCTTTTAATTATCCTCATAAATTCATCCACATCCTGATCAAAGGATGATTTATGAGTCTCTTTTGGTGCAGATTCTTCAGGTATCACACTCTTCCTTTTGGCTTTGGCAGCAGCCTCTGCCTCAGTATTAATTCTGGGAGCTTGTGATGCAAAGAGGCGTCCGCTTCGGGTGAAGCCTCCGCCTCCCTCGACATTGTCCGCTTGGGGAGTAAGAACTGGAGAATCAAGAAGCACTTTTTCTCCGTTGCAGTATAGGTCAGCACCATAATGCCATGGTATGGCACTGTCTTTATCATATGGAATTGGCCCTGGTACTGTGATAGTGACTGGGCTTACTGCAGCAGATGTTGGAACCGTAATAGTCTGCGGATCATAGAAAATAGTAACAGGACCCCTGGTGGGTGTTGGAGGTGATGAATCGAAGCTTGGTTGAAACTGTTGTTGAGATTGTTGAAAGTTGCTGGAATGTGGGACCGTTGTCGGGTCATAATAAATTATAACAGTGGAGACATCATTGTTGTTGGTTGCTGGAGTTGTAGAAGGAGATAAAATGGAAATGTTGTTTGTTGAAGTGGAGGAAGAAATGGTTGTTGAAGTTGTAGATGAATCAGTAGGTACAATGGTTGTTGCAGTTGTAGAAGTAGTTGTGGTGATTTGCAGAATGCCTTCTTTGATCAAGCCATTGATTCCACTCCTCAAGCTGGCGCATCCATTCTCAGAAAGTTTGCATGATTCACAACAGGCCTCACAACCTGGAAACATTTGGCATTTCAAAAGCTGGGCTTTAACCTCTGCCAGAGGTGTCTGAATACTCGCAATATATTCTATTAAAATCATGGGTGAGCCTTCCTCTATAGCATTAATCCTCAGGCCACTGTGGCTTGGCATAGGATTTTTCATTACATTTGGAGGCGGTGCAAAGTTCAGGGCCTTTGAATCTACCAGATCCTGGACCTTCATATGCAGAGCTCTGCATTTTTCCATGGAGTGACCAGGTGCATTAGAATGAAAAGCACACCTAGCGTTGACATCGTAATTTCTTGGAAGGTTCTAAGGATCAGGTGGAGCCAATGTCCTCAACTCAACAAGATTGAGCTTTAGGAGTTGTGGCAGCAGTGTAGCATACGACATTGGAATGGGGTCAATCACCCTGTTGATCTGAGATGGCCGCTGTTGAAAAGGGCGTTCTTGTTAATTGTTGTTATTATTGTTGTATAATCTCTATTGAGGAAATTGTTGTTGTTGCGGAAAGTGTTGTGGTTGTTGAGTATACTGAGAAGGTGGAGCAGGGATAGTAACATCAGCAATTGTTTTGGGTAGGTATTGGGGTCTCCCTCTTCCCATATGCACGGAGTTTGTCTCACCAGATCTACGGGGCCCCAGCAAATGGCTTCCTTGCACTGCTTGAACTGGCACCGTTGTCGGAGATATTCCCCATCTTCAGTAGGCTCTCTATTCTTTCCCCAGCTATCACCACATCTGCAAAGCTGGTAGAAGAAAATGCAGCCAATCTGTCAATATATGTTCCCTGGAGGGTATTCATGAACATGTCTGCCATCTCCCTTTCAGACATGGGGGGTTGAACTGCACCAACCAGTTGCCTCCACCTTTGGGCATATTCTCTAAAGCTTTCACGGGAAGATTGAGACATTCCCATTAGAAGGGTCCTGTTTGGAGCCATGTCCAGGTTATACTGATACTGATGGATGAAAGCTTCAGCCAAATCTTTCCAGTTTCTTATAGTGGCTCTGGTCAAGTGGGAATACCATTCTCGGGATGCCCTGGTCAGACTATCCTCAAAGTAAAATATCCACAGCTTCTCGTTCATGGTGTATGCTTTCAATCTCCCTAAGAAAGACTGAAGGTGGGTACGTGGGTAGGATGTGCCATTATATCTTTCAAAACACGGGGGTTTGAACTTGTGAGGAATTCTCACCCCTTCCACCAATCCCATGTCCATGACATCAAAACCTAGAGAGTTTTGGGATTCTAGAGACCTCAGCTTCTCTGCAATTTCATCCAGCCGACGGTCGTAAACTTCGTCTCCAACCCCTACTACAGCGAACTGCTCTTCTTGAGGATCTTCCTGCAAGACCCTTTCTCCAGCAGTATTACCCTGAGTATTTATTATGGCATTAATCTATGGGTTTAGATGAGGCCCAAATTCTGGTGGATCAATGCGAGGCTGCACGTGATCATTGTTACTGGTAACTCCTGTACCTGGATGGTGTTCTTCAGGAGTTTGTCTTTCAACCAACTCCCTTAGTCTTTCCTGGCTCTGAGCTAAACCAGTCATTACATTCATGATTTGAGTCATCTAATTTCTCATCTCAACCCTCTCATTGGCCATTTGGGTCCTCACTTCATTCAAGTCTTGCTGAACTTGATCCATCTGAAGTCCTGGAAGGTTGTTTCTTGTCGGGTACCGGTGTATTCTATTGATAGGGAACACTCTTCTGTGAGCAATGTTTCCTGAAACCACAACAAAGTGCGAAACAACAATAAAACAAAAACCTACAAAACAAAGAGAATGTTAGTATGCAATGCAGGATGCCTATTTGTCTTCCAAGGGTATCCGGTTTGGTTCTTTGGTTTTGACCTTTCCAGACCTCGAGGAAATGCTGATGATGTTTGCATAGAGAGATAAAGCCCACTAAAAAATAATACAAACCAATATATTACAAAGAGCGAAAAATACATAGTTTGATTACAAATAACATTTCCATGGTGGGTCAAAATACAACAACAAAATCAAAAGTACAACAAAAGAAAAGTACAAGCAAAAAGAGTCAAACATCTAATCCAAAGTCATCCTCTCTGACTTCCTTCAGGAGGGCCTCAGTCATTGGACCTACTGGATGCTTTGTGATAGTCCTGATGAGGAGGTTCCTGGTAGCAATGGCACTGGTCATCTTCTTATGCCTATCCTGATCTTTTGACCTCTTTAACCCCGCCCGAAGTTTCAATTCAAATATCTCTTTCTGTACTGCCAATAATGCCTCCTGATGCTTCTTCTCACTAGCCTCCAGTTGCTCTATCTTAGCTTGAGTTCTCTGATATTCTTGTGCACGGGCTTCAGTGATCCTGATCCACCTAGCCTGGCTCTCCTCTAAGTAATGCTCTGCCCTAGCCTTCTGAGTCTTTGCTTCCTTGCAAGCATTCTTTAGTACTAACTCCCCTGCTCTGGCCTTTTTGATGTAGTCATCCGTCTTCTCAATCTTGGTTAAGTGTTCAATCCTGAGCTTCTCTAACCTCTCATTATCTAGACGGCTGTCATTTCTCTCCCAGGGAGTCTTCTTCAAGGCTTCAGAGAGCTGAGTGTTCCTTTCCTTCAGCTTCTCAAACTCTTCCAAACTGACAGTGGTTGCAGGTTGCACTGTTGAAGGACCAGGTGTATCTTCCAAGGTAAATGGCATCCGGGTGATCTGAGCTCTGGTACGAGACCAATCAAAATACTGTGCTGAAGCAATGTTGTTGCATTTGCAGAAAAATAACTGTCCCTTTAGTCTGAATGTTGTCCCAGGCCCAGGCTGCCTGTCTGACAACAGCAGAGTTGTACTGGATTTCACAATAGAGGGTCTCAGTCAAGTCTTGTCCCCTCGGAGGATGAACCAAATCATACCCCAATTGTCTCTTAAAAAGTAAAGGGTTGTAATTGATGCAACCTTTTACTCCAATCAAAGGCACATTAGGATACTGCCCACAGCTAGTAATGAGGTCTTTTCCCTTGGTGCTATGAGTGCACCATCTAATGTCTTTTGATGTCAAGGCAATCAATCTCTTAGCCCAGTTCTTTGGTTGACGAGGGTTCAGGAAAGTATCTGACTTTGGAAAATGTCTTGACAACCAAGACTAATAGAGAGGAGAACAACATCTGACCATTCTTCCTCTTTTCTTCTCATTCCTCTAGTGTACTGAGTAATAGAAGTCTCCAAGCAAGGTAGGAACTGGGTTCCTCAGTAAGAACAGGTGAATGGAATTCTTGCTCACAAACTTTGGCTCATCTGCAAATAAAATAATCCCATATATGCTGAGTGCCAAGAGTGCACAGACAGCATCCCACTTCCCTACTGCAGCATGCAGGGTGGCCTGGGAGATCAAGAAGTCCAATTGAAGGCCTGGAACCACAGCCTTGGTGGTCATGCTCTGATCAATGAGGGAAGGCTCCAAATGCAATGCCCTAGCTATGTCTTCATTTTTGGGAGCAACCATCTCAGGTTTGAAAGGAATCCCTCTCCTGATAGGAACTCCTAACAACATGGAAAATTCTTCTAGCAGAGGTCCCAACTGAAAATCAGGGAATGTGAAGCATCTGAGATGAGGATCATAAAACTGTAAGCAAGTTTGGATCAGGATGTAAACACCCCAAATTTTCCCTCACTAAGTTCACACCATGGCTTGTGACCCCTCATCTTTGCATTAGTTTAATCATATCATTTCATGTTGCATTTTTGCTTCACTGCATTAGTTCAAGTTCATCTGCATCTAGGGTTTGTGACTTGAGCCATCCAGGATTCATCTGAGCCACTCCTAAGGTCATCAATCATCTCAATAGGGTCCATGTATGTTCAATCATCATATTATATCCTCCAAAGATCAAGGAAGTCAAAAAATCACAAGAACTGGCAAAGCATGGAAGCAGAGTTAGGGTTTAACTGCACAGATGACCTGAAATTAAGGTTTTGGTTTCAGAGGCCATAACTCCAAATTTTTTGGTCATTCTTGTTTCTATTGGTCTCAATATGTTATTAGAATCATGCATACCAAGTTTGATGAAGAAATTCATTGTGGAAGTCATCTGATCACTGGGTAACTTCTTGAGCAAGTTAGAGCAAAATCAGGGCATCTGAGGCCCCCCAACATGGAACCAAAGTGGATTTTTATCAAATTGAGGTTATATGATCTTTATTTGATCATTGAAGTGCTTGGAAGTTCACAAAATTGAAGAAAAGTGAGCTAAACCAAAAGTTGCCAAAAATGGAAATGACTTGTAATATAAACTTTCCATTTTGGGAAAGTTTTTCAACCTCCTCTTTCTCAACCAAAAATGCTTCAAATGAAAAATTGTTGGTCATAAAAGTTTTAGATTGGATCATTCCCTTTTCAAAAAATACAAGAACAAGTCCTAATTCATTATGGAACTCAAGTTATGATCTTTCAAAGTTGGCAAAAATCACATAATTTCAAGTTTCATGCCAAAAGGGATTCTTTGCAAAACCACTTGCCAAGGCTTTTTGTGACTTCAAACACACTTCAATACATCATAAAATCATAGTACATTGCTTCTAGATCAGAATTGCCCAAAGAATTGCAAGATTTCATGCCTTGAACATCAAGATTTCTCAAAGGGGCCAAAACTTCACATAATTGCAAAACACCCCATAACTTTATTCCCACATGCTGAATTGCCTCAAGATTGAATTTGTGGACTACCTTGAAGTCAGCTGCGCATGGACATGCCCAAAGGCCAGCTGCATTCTTGCCCATACCTCAAGTACAAGAAATGTTGACTTTATGAAAATTCACCCATACCAATCACAACAATCCACCACCCACTCTCTGTCCAATCCAGACACTACAAGCATGCCTCAAAGATCATTTTTCATAAGACACACAAGCTGAAACCTCCAAGAACTCAGCATTGCCAAAAACACTCCCTCTTGCAAAAGCTTTCGAATTTCATAACTCAGCCATTCAATCTTCAAACAAATTCCACCATTCATCTCTAAATCACTCACTGATCACAAACCAACCATTGAAACAGCCAAAAACCCTCCATACACCAAACACAATTTTCAGCCAATTGAGGTGCAATCTCATAAACCAGCCACTCTCAAGGTTTTCCAAGCATCAAAGCTTCTTCAGGAAGGTCATTGGAGTCAGCTTGCATAGGAGAAGTAGCCTGAAAGCTCCAAATGAGGAAGCTCAAGCTCAGGTAACTTCTTCAAACATTTTTCCAGAAATGTGATTTTAGGTTATAGAAATGTTCTTCCTGTTGTGCTGATCATGCTGATACTTTTATTTTTGAAAATGGTTGTGATTTGAGGATTTTGTGAACTTCTGAAAGTTTCACTGTGTTTGAGTTTTCTCTTCGAATCATGAGTTTGAGTGAGAATAAATTTGTTTTGAGAGTGGATTTGGATTCAGGGAAGTGAGAGGAGCTAATCTGGAGCTTTAGAGCTCCAGAAATAACCCAGGGAAGAAGATTGAGATTTTCAGGTGAGGGTGTCACCGGAGAAGATGAAAGGAGCTCTTCTCCGGTGACCTGAGAGTGATTAATGAGATAATTAGGGTTAGGGCTAGGTTTGAATGTGAGCCGTCTGATTTCCTTTCCGCGCGTGTTTGGATGGTGAAGATCTTGTCATTAGCATTTAATTAGATTTAAATAATTAATTAATTGAGTTTAAGAAAATTTGAATGCTGGCCATTGGATGTGGCGCCAGTCAACCCTAGAAACTCCAGATTCAATCTCAGCCTTCCTTTGCGTTTACTTCTGTTTTATTTAATTTTAATTTCATTTTTTCTCATTTATTTTGCATGATTTATTTAAAATAGTTAAAAAGTTTCAAAAATATTTTTATTCTGCATTTTGATTTCAAATAATTTTCTTAACCCAAAAATATTTTTATTTTTATTTTTCACATTAAAAAATCATTTTTTAAATATTTAAATGTTTATTTTAATTAATTAATGAAAATTAATTAATTAAAATATCATTTAGGTTTCTAAATAATCCCAAAAAATTCATATTGCATCTTTAAACATTTAGAGACATTGTCATACCATCCACACAAATTTCTTTTTGGTTTTGAACCATTTTTGATAATTTTCTTGAATTTAGGGTTCATAAAATTCACATTTTAGAACCCTAACTTCAAGAATTATTTTATGCCTAACCAAGAATGGTATGACAATGATTCTTTTTGCATTGATCTTCACTTGACATGTAGTTTCTAAAATAATTTTGTCATAAATTTCTTCTGCCTTTTTGAATTGGTTTGCATTTTTTTCCTTTAAGTACCTTAAAACCCTAGATAACTTAGAAAAATCATAACTTCCTTAGGGTTAAGAGTTAGGTCTCCTCCTTTGGGGTGTGAAATCATATGGGGTTAGGGTTCTCTTGATTGCATTTTCATTTTTTTTTATCTTGTCTTTTGATTCTGTTTTTGAGTTTTGCATCTCATGTTGCATGAAAACCCTAATTTCTCATCTTCTCTTGCATACATCTTGCATATGCTTGCATTCATGAACTTGCCATGACATTTTATGCATTCACATGACTTCTAAGACATCTTAGGACACATTAGGCTCATGCTTGATCATTTCCTCATCCATTTGCCATGTTGTGCATTCATTTCATTTCATGTGTATTCATGTACTTTCACGCTTCTTTCATGCTTCATTTGCATCCTCATCACTTGTATGATCATCCATTGCACTTGACATACATTTATATCATCTCTTAGCATCATTTGCATCATGAACATGCTTCTGGTTTTGGTTTGCATCCTTGCATACATTTCATTTTCATTTCATTTCTTTCTCTTATGCTAACTTTTCAGGTGGTAAGTACTTTGAGAAGTGAATTTGCCTTCACTTCTCACAATCTCTTCTCAAATCTCTTATGCATTCATTGCTGCATTTTGCTTTTGCTTTAGAGTGGGCTTGCTCATTCATGTTCTCTATCCACTTTCTTTCTTCAAGAAACTTATCTTCTTAAGTGAAGTAAGTTGACTTGCTTCTTCTGCTTCTCCTCCTTCCATCTTGCTTTCTCCTTGGTGGCTTTTCTTGAAGATCTCTTGCAAGCCTCATGAACCCTAGGAACACCCAAGCATGATCACAATTAGGGTTTGATTAGTCCCCCATTAGTTTTACCTTTGTGTCATCTTTTGTGTCTCTTTTCTCATCTCTTAATCAGAGACTAAACCTTAAAGGTTTTAAGGCTTTGTGATTAAGGTTATGTCTGCATCCTTCTCTTAGGATGGAGTGTATAACTTTAATCCTAAGTGTTAAACCTTTAATGTGTTTAAATCTCTTAATCAATCCATCTAATAATCACTAAGACGTCAAGCTTGTAACTTGGGCCTTGCATTAGGGTTCTAATCCTTCCTTAATTGGTTAAGAAGGACTAACCCTAGTGTTAATGGACAAGTCCTCCTCAAGTTGTCTTACAAATCATAAAATTCACTTCTTAATCTTACCATTAACTAAAATACACTTTAATAAAGGTTTTGTTTTGTCATGAGGTTAATCCCTAATCATGGATTAAGTTGAGGTATCTTCCTCAACTTAAATGTTCTCATCTATTATCCTTCTATTAGGATGGTGTAATGGGTCCATTAAATCCTTGATTATGGCTTAAACTCATTACTTAACACTAAACAAAAACACCAAAAACATCTAAATAATTGCAAGTAGGTTAATGATCTTAATCCTATATCTTGGTGATTAAGTGTGAGGTGCTTACTTCATACTTAAGGTATTTTCATTACCCCTAATCAGAGGGAGGATGTGATGAGTTTACTAACCCTTGGTTTAGGCTTAAGCTCATTTTCTTATGACAAATTCCAAAAAGCAATAAAAGATTAAAAACACCAAAAACAAACAATAATCGTCTCCTCCGGGATTATTTTCTCACCTCCTTCACTCATAAACGAGAACTTGCTTCTTCCGTCTAATGCAAGACAGTTTGCACCTGAGCCAGACAGGTCATACACTTGAGCATAGGCAAGCAAGCAGTTCACAAGTAAATTTATGTTTCAGTCTCTTTGAGTCGAACTACGGTGTTCTGACTTCCTCATTGCACGAGAGGATACGTAGGCATAACTTAACTGTTATCGAACAAAAAGTCTCTGTATATTCCCCCTCTTCCAGCATTATTCTTTTAAGCCTCATTATCTTGAGCATTGCACTCTTTTCTTACACTAACACTCCTTTTCTTCACTTCACACTTCTTTTGCATTGACACTTGTATTCTTTTCCAGCTCCTGCACACAGAATAACACTGACACCTACCCCTTTAAACACAAACTTTCAAGCGTGGATCCCGTCGAGTACGGCGGACAATCTGGGTGCTAGTACCTTCCCAGGTTGTAACAAACCCCCTTTCTCAGTTTCTCTGGTTCGCGACCGTCTTGTCCATATCTTTCTAGGTTTATGCAGCATTACCTTTCCTTCGGGATAAAAATGCCTAGCTGGCGACTCTTTTCAGTTCATCCTCATGTTCTCTCTTTCGTCGACCATTCGCGTATGTACCCCTTCTGGCCCTATGTCATTTGGTGGGAGCGACAGCTTGGCTACTCTGCTGGGGACCCTTATACTGCAGCCAGGGCTTCTGGTTCTTTTTGTGGGTTCCTCCTAGCGCTTGTTTGATTTGTTTTTACTGGGATGTTATGTACTACTTGTGTTTCCTTATTTGATTTATTTATTGCTTTATGTACAACTTTATTTACTGCTTTCTTTACAGTTTTTTATACGTCATACTGTCATTATCATTGCTGGATCTGGCTTCTGTTTTGGTGGGTGGGGTTCCACTGAGTGATTAAGGTCCTATACCTGGGACCTGAGTGACACCTAGGCTAGAGTGGTTCAGATTCTTTCCCATTCCATTTCGGTCTGGTGCGGGAATATGAAACACAGTTCAGATGTGGGTTTCTTCTTGAGAACTATGTGCTACGGATTTCATGTAGTGCTAGGGCTATCTGGGAAGCCTGCTAAGTCTGGATGACCTTTATTATGACCTTCAGAATCTCGAGTGAATTAGAGGAGGATTCTTTATGGTTATTGTAAACACTGTACCTCCGGGTTAGAAGTGTTTACACTTCTCATAACTGATCCAAGTCTGAGGATCCTTGTTCTAGAACATTACATGTGAGGGGGTTGGGTTGTTTAGAGGTTTGCAGGAACCCTTGGCCACATCATACTCTGTTACTATATTGTTTAAGAATGCCTCACTTTGGACAGTTCTTGTGATTAAACCTGGACATGTGACTCTTTATTTGAGTCCCCCACCCTGGTTACTGGATTTCTGAGCCTCCATTCGGACCTTTGAACATACGTGGACCTTATACCAAGACAGATAATCAGATCCAGCTCTTGATCACAAACCCTTGCATATCATTTTCATATATCATCATTGCATCATTTAACATTTATTTATTTGTTTTTCAGGGTATCTACCTCATTATTTGGTTTGGTTTTGACCCCTTCTACTGCTTAAACCTCTGCTTCAGTTATCTTCTTCAATATCTGCTTCAGTTATCTCCCTCATCACCTGCATCAGTCTGTCAGTGACTTACCTCCAGCTTCTCAGTCTGTGATCTTCATCAGCATTTGACTTCAGCTTCTTCATCAGCACTCATGGATGTTCCAAGGAAAAGCAACATATCTTATCACTTCTTGGAGCCCTCTCTGACTGGTATCAGGCAAGTCCAGTCCCTTATCACACTTGACCACATCCCACTGTTTAGAGAGCACTATGGGGGTATTTTGGACATGGTTATGGATCTTGATTCTTCTCAGAGAAGCATGATCCACACATGCTTGCAGTTTTATGACCCCCCACTCAGATGCTTCACTTTTCCAGATTTCCAGATGAAACCACTGCTAGAAGAGTTTTCCTTGTTGATTAGAGTTCCTATCAGGAAGGGAATCCCCTTCAATCCAGAGATGACTACTCCCAGAAGTTAAGAGATAGAAAGGGCGTTGCATTTGGATCCTGCCCTTATTGAGCAAAACATGACAACAAAAGCTGGGATTCCTAGCTTACATCTGGACTTCTTGATTTCTCAGGCCACCCTGAAGGCTGCAATGGGAGAATGGAAGGAAGTATGTGCACTTTTAGCCCTCAGTATATATGGGGTTATATTGTTTGCAGATGAGCCCAAATTTGTGAGTAAGAATGCCATCCACTTGTTTCTGCTGAGAAACCCAGTGCCTACATTGCTAGGGGATTTTTACTACTCTATCCATCAGAGAAATGAAAAGCAAAGGGGGAAGCTAGTCAGATGCTGTGCTCCTCTGTTCTACTCTTGGCTGCTCAGACACTTGCCTAAATCAGATGCCTTCTTGAACCCCCATCAGCAGAAGAATTGGGCCAAGAGATTCATTGCCTTAACCTCAGATGATATCAGATGGTGCACCCAGAACACCAAAGGCAAGGATATTATTACCAGTTGTGTGCAATACCCCAATGTGCCTCTAATAGGAGTAAGAGGTTGCATCAATTACAACCTTTTACTGTTTGAGAGACAAATGGGATATGCCTTGGTTCATCCTCCTAGAGGACAGGATTTAGCTGAGATCCTATACTGTGAGATCCAATCTGGCTCTGCTGTTGTCAGGTAAGCTGCCTGGGCTTGGGACAACATCCAGACCAAAGGGACAACCATCCTTGGAAGATGTAACAATATTGCTTCAGCCCAGTACTCTGACTGGTCCCGTACTAGAGCTCAGATCACCAGGATGCCTTTCACCTTGGAAGACACACCTGGACCTTCTACAGTACAGCCTGCAGCAACTGTTAGCCTGGAGGAATTTAAAAAGCTAAAAGAGAGGAATAATTAGCTATCTGAAGCTCTGAAGAAGACTCTCTGGGAGAGAAATGACTATCGTCTGGACATTGAGAGATTGGAAAGGCTCAAGACTGAGCATCTGACCAAGATTGAAAGAACAAATGACTACATAAGGAAGGCAAGAGCAGGGGAGCTGGTTTTGAAGAATGCCTGCAAGGAGGCCAAGATTTAGAAAGCTAGGGATGAGCATTACCTGGAGGAAAGCCAGGCTAGGTGGATCAGGATCACCGAAGCCCGTGCACAAGAAGACCAGAGGACTCAAGCCAAGATTGATCAGCTAGAGGCCAATAAGAAGAAGCAGCAGGAAGCTTTGTTGGCAGCTCAGAAGGAGATATCAGAATTGAAGCTCCGAGCAGGGTTTAAAAGATCAAAGGATCTGGACAGGCATAAGAAGCTGACTAATGCCATTGCTACCAGGAACCTCCTCATTAGGACTATTACAAAGCACCCAACTGGTCCAGTGACGGAGGCCCTCCTGAAGGAAGTCAGGGAGGATGACTTTGGATTGGATGTCTGATCCTTTTGCTTGTATTTCTTTCCTTTTGATGTACTTTTCGCTTTTGATTGTTGTATTTTTGACCCACCATGGGCATGTATTGTAAATAGACTATGTACTTTCATCATTTGTAATATATCAGTTTGTTTTATTTTGGTGGGCTTTCTCTCAACATCATCAAGCATCTCCTTGAGGTCTGGAAAGGTCAAAACCAAAGAACCAAACTGGATACCTTGGAAAACAAATAAGCATATTGCATTGCATACTAACATTTTATTTGTTTTGTAGGTTTTTGCTTGTTATTTTGTTTCTCACTTTGTTGTGGTTTCAGGAAACATTGCTCGTTGCAGAGTGTTCCCTGTCAACCGTACACACCGGTACCCAACGCGAAACAACCTTCCAGGCATTCAAATGGATCAGGTGCAGCAGGACCTGAATGAAATAAGAAATCAAATGGCAAACGAAAGGGTCGAGATGTGAAACCAAATGACCCAGTTTATGGCTGTGATGATTGGCTTAGCTCAGAGCCAGGAAAGGCTGAGAGAGCTGGTAGAAAGGCAGACACCTGAAGAGCCCCACCCTGGAACAGGAGGAACCAGCAATAATGAACGCGGGCAGCCTCGCATCG
The DNA here is from genome assembly GCA_963966055.1 of Lathyrus aphaca. Classification (NCBI taxonomy): domain Eukaryota; kingdom Viridiplantae; phylum Streptophyta; class Magnoliopsida; order Fabales; family Fabaceae; genus Lathyrus; species Lathyrus aphaca. The sequence goes on along the minus strand of OZ014522.1, from coordinate 132,890,542 downwards.
ACCCACCAGAGTTTGGGCTCCATTTGAACCCAGGTGTTAATATCCCAAGGAATATTCAAGGAAACACTGCTGCAGGCAGGATCTTGCAAGAAGATCCTCAGGAAGAGCAGTTCACAGTTATTGGGGCTGGGGATGAGGTGTATGACCGAAGACTGGATGAGATTGTTGAAAAGCTGAGGTCCTTGGAATCCCAGAATTCTTTAGGCTTTGACGTAATGGATATGGGGCTGGTAGATGGGGTGAGGATTCCCCACAAATTTAAACCCCCATGCTTTGAAAAATATAATGGTACCTCCTGCCGCGTACTCATTTGTAATCCTTCTTAGGAAGACTCAAGGCTTATACCATGGACGAGAAGTTATGGATGTTCTATTTTGAGGACAGCCTGACTGGAGCATCAAGAGAATGGTATTCGCATCTGACGAGGGCCACTATAAGATGTTGGAAAGACTTGGCCGAAGCCTTCATCCGGCAATACCAGTACAACCTAGACATGGCTCCCAATAGAACTCTTCTAATGGGCATGTCTCAGTATTCAAGAGAAATCTTTCGGGATTATGCTCAAAGGTGAAGATAGCTTGCTGCTGTTGTCCAGCCACCCATGTCTGAAACAGAAATGGCTGACATGTTTATGAACACCTTGCAAGGAACTTATATTGACAGACTTGCTGCTTTCTCTTCCACCAGGTTTGCCGATGTGGTTATAGCTGGTGAGAGAACTGAGAGTCTTTTGAAAATGGGCAAAATCTCCGACAACGGTGCAAGTTCCTCCAACAACCCCAAAAAACCTTTTTCAGGACCCTGAAGGGCAGGTGAAACAAATGCCATCCATGCAGGCAGGGGCAGACTCCAGTATTCTCATAGATCAATAGCAGCCGTTACTATCCCGGCTCTAGTTCCACAACAACCACTTTTTCCTCAACAACAACAACAACATCACTATCAGCAAAAATCTCATTTTCCGCAACAAAGAACGTACGGCAATAACAACAACAACCAACAGCAGCGTCCTTTTCAACAGAGGCCATCTCAGGCAAATAGGGTGATTGATCTTATCCCTATGCCTTATGCCGCTCTACTGCCACAACTTCTGAAGCTTAACCTGGTTGAGTTAAGGACATTGGCTCCGCCAGATCCTCTCAACCTCCCGAAGAATTATGATGCCAATTCCAGGTGTGCCTTTCATTCTAACGCACCTGGTCACAACACCGAGAAATGTAGAGCCTTGCAAATGAAGGTTCAAGATCTGGTCGATTCCAAAGCTCTCAATTTCGCACCTCCTCCGAATGTTAACAGAAATCCTATGCCTAATCATGGTGGGCCCAGGATTAATGCCATAGAGGAAGATCAACCATTTTCACTAATTGATAATGTTGTACAGATTCAAACACCGCTGGCGGAAGTTAAGGCTCAACTCTTAAGATGCCAGGTGTTCCTGGGCTGTGAGGCCTGCTGCGAATCGTGTAAAACCTCTATCAATGGTTGTGAGGGGCTAAGGCTTGGCATAGATGGCCTTATCAGAGATGGAATTTTGCAAATTACCACAACGGCTCCTTCAACATCAACAACTCTTTCTTCAGCAACAATAGATTCTCCTACAACATCAATAATTCTTTCTTCAGCAACAACAGATCCCCCTACAACAGCAACAACTATCATTCCAACTGATTCATCCACAACTCCAGGAATCACTCCATCCATTATTTCAACAGATCAGAGTTCAGCAACATTTACTTCTACAACATCAGCACCCATTTTATCAGCGGAAACACCTACAACACCAGCAAACATTAATGAAGATGTCTCAACGGTCACAATCTATTATGACCCAATAAATGTTCATCCCAACAACAAATTCCAACAACAAACTGCAACACCTCTTGTCAGATCTCCAGTCACAATCTATTACGACCCGCATACCATCACAGTTCCTTCTGCTGCAGCAATCAGTCCGGTCACCATTACGGTGCCTGGACCTGTTCCTTATGAAAGAAGTAATGTCATACCTTGGCACTACGGCTCTGATCTATACTGTGACGGAAAGAAGATCACTCTAGATTCATCAACCTCTTCACCACAAGTTGACAATGTTGGGGGAGGCGGAGGCTTCACCAGAAGCGGATGCCTTTTTGCCTCACAAACACCAAGACCCAATGCTGAAGCAGAAGCTGCTGCTAAGGCAAAAGAGAAAAATGTGGTACTTGAAGAGCCAACTGTTAAAGAAACTCCGAAGACTTCTTTTGAGCAAGAGGTGGACGAGTTCATGAGAATAATCAAAAAGAGTGATTACAAAGTGGTGGACCATCTTCATCAGACACCCTCCAAAATCTCTATATTATTATTGTTAATGTGTTCCGAAGCCCATAGGAATGCACTTTTGAAGGTCCTGCACGCAGCATACGTGCCGGAAGAGATTACGGTTAATCAGCTGGAAACAGTGGTTGCAAATGTTAACACCAGTCATGGACTGGGCTTTACAGATGTTGATTTAACGACGGAGGGACACAATCATAACAAGGCTTTACATATCACCTTAGAATGCAAAGGTGCTGTTCTTTCTCATGTACTGGTAGACATTGGGTCTTCGCTCAATGTCCTCCCAAAGAAAGCCTTGGTGAAGCTGGAGTATGATGGTTTGGCATTACGTCCAAGTAACTTGGTGGTGAGAGCATTTGATGGATCTAAGAGATCAGTGCTTGGAGAGATTGATTTACCTGTGTTGATTGGCCCATAAACCTTTAAAACTACCTTCTTCGTGATGGACATACATCCGGCCTACAGCTGTTTGTTGGGTAGACCCTGGATTCACGCCGCTGGCGCTGTTACATCTACCCTTCACCAGAAGTTAAAATTTGAGTGGGAAGGCCAGATCATCACAATTTGTGGGGAGGAAGACATTTTTGTTAGCCAGCTGGCTACTTACAAGTATATAGAGATGGATGGGGAGATCCATGAGACTATGAGTCAGGGGTTTGAGGCCCTTAACATCAATGAAGCAACTGTTATGTCTGGAACTTCCATCATTTCATATCAACAAGCCCGAAAGGTTGTTGAGGAGGGTACCGCTCAAGGCTGGGGCAAGCTGCTGCCATTAGAAAAGAAAGAAGACAGATTCAGGTTGGGTTACAGACCAACTCGACAAGATCAACCGAAGGCTGCAACGGAGCCCAAATTTGTCAGCGGAGGAATGCTTACCCCGGATGTTGTGAACAATCTGGAAGATAAGGAAGAAGACGAACGCAACCTGGAAAGCTGGATATGTCCAAGGATCCCGGGGAACCAAGTCTCTAACTGGTCTTCCCAGGAAATTATAAGAGTTACTCCTGCAGAGTAATTATTATTTCATGTCTTTTAAGCATGCATCAAGTTTTGCATCTTGCCCAAGATGTCAGGACTCATTTTGTAATCGGGCCATCTTGTATTTTGTGCAAACGATCAATTAATGAATATCTGGACATCTTTTGCAAATGAGTCTCTTTTTCGCTCACTGTTTTTCATTTTTTGTACAAAACAATAAAATGGCAGTGTTTTCAAAATTTTCACTTTTTTAAACAAGATAAAACTGATCACTAAAATGAACCAATCTAAACCCTTGCAGAGAGTGCCCTCCAGACTACACCGACAACGACACTGCTATGACTTCATATGACTTCGACAATCCGATTAATCAAGCCGATGAAGGGGTTGAAGAAGATTATGAGCTACCTGAAGAACTAGCCAGACTGTTAAGGCAAGAGGAGAAGGTTATCACTCCTCATCAGGAGGAAGTTGAGACAGTTAATCTTGGTACCGAAGAAGACTTGAAAGAAGTGAAGATCGGGGCCTATCTGCAAGATTCAGTGAAGGAACACCTTATTGACATGCTGCGAGAGTACGTTGATGTCTTTGCTTGGTCCTACCAAGACATGCCAGGTCTGGATACCGACATTGTTATGCACAAGCTGCCACTAAAAGAAGACTGCCCTCCCGTGAAACAAAAGATACGCCGTACTCGTCCAGATATGGCCATGAAGATAAAAGAAGAGGTGCAAAAACAGTGGGACGCCGGTTTCCTTGCTGTGACTAGTTACCCGCCATGGGTTGCTAACATTGTACCAGTGCCTAAGAAGGATGGTAAAGTACGGATGTGTGTGGATTACCGGGATCTAAACAGAGCTAGCCCGAAAGATGACTTCCCATTACCTCACATTGATGTATTGGTCGACAACACGGCTCAGTTCTTGGTATTCTCCTTCATGGATGGATTTTCAGGATATAATCAGATCAAGATGTCACCTGAAGACATGGAGAAGACTATTTTCATCACACCATGGGCACATTCTGTTATAAGGTAATGTCGTTCAGACTGAAGAATGCTGGTGCCACTTATCAACGAGCCATGGTAACATTATTCCACGACATGATCCACAAAGAAATTGAATGTTATGTGGATGACATGATTGCCAAGTCCCTCATAGAAGAAGACCATCTGGTAAATCTGTTGAAGCTGTTCAAATGTCTGAGAAAATACCAGTTGAAGCTAAACCCCAATAAATGCACATTCGAGGTACGTTCCGGTAAACTGCTGGGGTTCATTGTGAGTCAAAAAGGAATTGAAGTTGACCCTGACAAAGTCAAAGCCATTCAAGAGATGCCTGCACCAAAGACTGAAAAAGAAGTTCGGGGGTTCCTAGGTAGATTGAACTACATTTCGTGGTTCATATCTCACCTTACTGCAACCTGTGAGCCCCTGTTCAAGTTATTAAGAAAAGAGCAAACGGTCAGGTGGAATGAAGACTGCCAGAAGGCTTTTGACAAAATCAAGGAGTACTTACAAGAACCTCCAATCCTTATGCCTCCAGTTGAAGGAAGACCTCTAATAATGTACCTGACAGTATTAGAAGGATCAATGGGGTGTGTGATGGGCCAGCATGACGAGTTTGGTCGAAAAGAGTATGCAATATACTACCTAAGCAAAAAGTTTACCGACTGTGAACAACGTTATTCACTGCTCGAGAAAACTTGTTGTGCTTTAGCGTGGGCTGCTCGCCGACTGAGACAGTATATGTTGACCCACACTACTTTATTGATCTCAAAGATGGACCCAATCAAGTACATATTTGAGAAGCCAGTGCTTACCGGAAGGGTTGCAAGATGGCAAATGATTCTGACAGAATATGACATTCAGTACACATCTCAAAAAGCCATCCAAGGCAGTGTACTGTCTGACTATCTAGCTGAGCAACCCATTGATGATTACCAGCCTATGAGATTTTACTTCCCTGATGAAGACATCATGTTCCTAAAAGCAAAAGATCATGAAGAGCATGTTCACACTAAAGGGCCTGACCCAGAAGAAGAATGGACAATGATGTTTGATGGGGCTGTTAATATGAATGGTCGTGGAGTTTGTGCAGTGCTCATCACACCTAAGGGAGTTCACATGCCTTTCTCGGCAAAACTCACCTTTGCATGCACTAACAATGAAGCTGAATATGAAGCCTGTATCATGGGACTTGAGGAAGCCATTGACCTCAGGATCAAGACTTTAACTGTATTCGGAGATTCAGCTCTGGTAATCAATCAGACCAACGACAAATGGTATACTCACCAAGAGCATTTGATTCCATACCGAGACTACATGAGGAGATTACTGACTTTCTTCACTACAGTAAAACTTGATTATATCCCTCGAGATGAAAATCAGTTTGCAGATGCTCTGGCTACCATTTCCTCCATGATCAAAGTTCAAGCTTCCAACTTTGTGCCTCGGATTTCAGTATTTAGACTTGATAGACCAGCATACGTATTCTCGGTGGACATTGCTAAAGATGACAAGCCTTGGTTCCATGACATCAAGTGCTTCTTAGAGGATCAAACATACCCACCTGGGGCATCATCCAATGATACGAAGACATTAAGAAGGCTGGCTGGTAGTTTCTTCCTGAATACTGATGGTTCCTTGTACAAGAGAAACTTTGACATGGTACTTCTCAGATGTGTTGATAAGACAGAGGCAGACTTGCTGGTGCACGAGGTGCATGAAGGATCCTTCGGTACACAATGGATGTAGACTGTTGTGCTTATGCTAGAAAGTGCCACAAATGCCAGATTTATGCGGACAAAGTGCATGTGCCTCTGAATCCTTTGAATGTGATGTATTCACCTTAGCCCTTTGCCATGTGGGGCATTGATATGATTGGAAAGATCGAGCCGACGACTTCAAATGGCCACAGATTCATCCTGGTAGCCATTGATTACTTCACCAAATGGGTTAAAGCGGCTTCGTATGAAAATGTCACCAGACAAGTGGTAGGAAGATTCCTGAAGAGAGACATCATCTGTCGGTATGGAGTACCCGAGCGAATCATTACTGATAATGGTTCACACTTGAACAATAAAATGATGGCAGAACTGTGCCGGGACTTCAAAATCCAACACCATAACTCTTCCGCTTACAGACCAAAGATGAATGGCGTTGTTGAGGCAGCTAACAAGAATATCAAGAAGATTGTGCAAAAGATGGTGGTTACATACAAAGACTGGCATGAAATGCTACCATTTGCCTTGCATGGGTACCGTACCTCAATCAGAACGTCTACTGGGGCAACGCCGTATCAGCTTGTGTATGGTATGGAGGAAGTCCTACCTGTTGAAGTTGAATTACCCTCATTACGGGTATTGATGGATGTCAAACTGAATGAAGCAGAATGGGTCCGGTCTCGGTACAATCAACCGAATCTGATCGAAGAAAAGAGATTAGCTGCAATCTGTCATGGGCAGTTGTATCAGAAGAGAATGAAGAAAGCCTTCGATCAGAAAGTCAGGCATCGGGAATACCAAGTAGGAGATCTTGTGCTGAAAAGACTCCTTCCTCCTCATACAGACCACAGGAGCAAGTGGACTCTGAACTACGATGGTCCATTCATAGTAAAGAAAGTTTTTTCTGGTGGAGCACTGATGCTCACTACTATGGATGGTGAAGATTTCCTGTCCCCTGTGAATTCAGATGCAGTTAAAAAATACTTCGCATAAAATGACCCGCTGGACATAAAAATAGAATGTAAGTCCAGGCAAAAATAGGGCATCCCGGCGAGTCAAAAACAGAATAAAAGACTCGGGCAAAAATAAGGGAAAAATAAAAATAAATGTGTACACCCGCTGAGTTGAAAAGCCGCATTGGACAGCTCAGGCAAAAATAGGTATCCCAGTGGATTGAAAATCCGAAAGGGAGATCCACACAAAATAAGGGAATAAGCGAACAACTGCATTCCGAATTCGTCTGTATCACTTACAACATGGAAAGCTTCGAAAGGATTAAAGCATCGGTCAGAATCAACCTTCTTCAGAAAGCAAGATAAGAAGAACGTCAAGGTCATACGGGTCATAGCAAAGGAAGCTCACCAAAGCGTCATCAACATTGCCAACACTTTTACTTTTTCAATTTGTAACAATCTCCTCATTTCAGGGGATTTGTTTCTTTGACTGTATTTGCCAATTCAGGGCACCCAGATCAATAAAATCAGATTTTCGATCACATTTCGTCTTGTACGTTTTTGTTTCGTTTGCAAAATGTCCAATATTCATGATATAATACTTGCATAAGACAGATGTGCCTTTCTAATAAATGCTTGCAGGAAATGTATTTTACCCCCAGGAGTAACTAAACTCCTATGATGGAATCCGGTAAGGGATACCTCGGGGCATTTGTGCGTTTTTTTTTGTCTTAACACGATTGCAGGAATTCAATTCGCGACATGGGGCACGCCAAGCATACTTCCTCCCCTAACAGTATCTGGATTGTTTTTCCCCAGCGAAGTTGCCAAATCATTGTTTCCTCAGCACATCCTCTAAACAGCACCAGAAGTGCTTTCTCCCCATTAGAGTTGCCAGGCATCACTCCTCCAGCACATCTTCAAACAGCATCAGAAAATGCTCATTTCCCCAGCTGAATTGTCAAGTCTCCTCATCCTCAGCGGGATCCCCATAGAAATCTCTAGGAAAGATCGTTCAGTGGTCTTTCCTCCCCCAACAGAGTGCTAGAATGGGAACCATCTACCCACAGAGCTCCAGCCTCTCCAAAAGAACAATGTTTGAATCTCACCACAACAAAGTGACGAAAGCTTTCTCGTCCCCAGCTGGGTTATCTCATTACCGGATAGATCTATCAGTGATCTAGCCCCAAGCAGAGTCATATATTTTATCAGATCTACCAATGATCTCATCCCCAGCTGGGATATCCTTTCAAGAAGATCAGTTAGAAATCTCCACCAATGGCGGGATCCAAATCCCGGATCGGTATCTTTTGCATAATCATGGCATTCGCATCATAAATGACCACAAAAGCGTAGCATTCCGTCTAATACGGAGCATTACGGCAAAAATCAAACATATTGCATGATCACAAGTCAGGTTCGAACCCGTCACCTGTAAATACCAACAATACCACATCAGCAATATACAAAATACCTCTCAATTTCCCCAGCAGAAAGCCAAAGCGCCCCCTTTGCACTCTCCAACACAAATACATGTTTATGTACTTTCGACACTCGTCCATGTCATATCATCCCCTGCAGATATAAACCAAACCAGTGCTTGTACATTCTCTTGACACCCGTCCGTGTCACCTATCCCCAGCATGGTTACCCAAGCACTTATTATAATACACTCTCGTTGACACCCGTCTGTGTCATCCTATCCCCACAAATTTCCTGAACACCTTTTACACTTATAAGTTCATACACTTTTTTCTTTTTGACACTCGTCCGTGTCGCTTTTCCCAGCAAGTTGAGCACTCTTCCGTGCATTACTCATACTTCACAATGCTTACTTTTACTCATACAGATACTCGTCCGTATCTTGTATACACACTTATTTCCCCTCAGATTCGACAATCGTCCGTGTTCTTTGTTAACCAGTTGGTACTCGTCCGTATCATCATCTCAGAACACGCGTCAGCGTTTGTTTCTACCGATACTCGTCCGTATCATAAGTTTTAAGGATGCTCGTCCGCATTTTTGATCTACACAGTGTCAAACACTTATACCTTTTGTTTCTTGGATGTAAGCACTCGTCCGTGTTTACCATTCCCCAGTAAAGCAATCTTTTTGTTATCTGACATTCGTCCTATGTCATGATACTTTCGGCAGCCGTACCCTGCCAGGTGATCGTCCTTCGCCTTTGGATGACTGTCCCTCATCCTTCTCCCAGCAGAGTCTCCATTATTGGAACCCTTTTATATCCGGCATTCGTCCTATGTCACGATATTTAGCATCCGTCCCCTGCTAGGTGATCGTCCTTCACCTCCTTGATGATCGTCCTTCATCATTTTATCTGATGATCGTCCCCATCGTTGATCTTGTTATCTGACATTCGTCCTATGTCATGATAAACCCGAGAGCCTCCGTACCCTGCTAGGTGATCATCCTTCACCTCTTGATGATCGTCCTTCATCATGCTTATCCGATGGCCGTCCCCGTCGTTGACTTTTTTCTATCCGACATTCGTCCTATGTCGTGGTAAAGAGCAGCCGTCCCCTGCTACGTGATCGTCCTTCACCATTGATGACCATCCCTCATCATTACTTCATTTATTCTCTGAACATGATGGTCGTCCCCATCATTTCCTTTATTTCAATCCCCAGAGAGTCTTGTTTCTTTACTTAATGGCCGTCCCCATCATAGTATCTTTATTTCCCCAGCATGTCGGTCGTCCCCTTCATTGCTCTATCCCCAGCAGTCGTCCTCTGCTCGATGGTCGTCCTCCATCGCCCGCACTTTATAATCATACTTTACTTTCTTCTACAATCTATATCCCTTTTCTTCTTCTCCCCAGTGAGTGCAAATTTTGGACTGTCTTTGGTATTCAACCACAAGTTATCTTGTTTGTCTGTTAAGCCCGTCGCTTACATCCTACACAGCTAACTCATGTTTGAATAGGGGCAGCTGTAAACACCCCAAATTTTCCCTCACTAAGTTCACACCATGGCTAGTGATCCCTCATCTTTGCATTAGTTTAATCATATCATATCATGTTGCATTTTTGCTTCACTGCATTAGTTGAAGTTCATCTGCATCTAGGGTTTGTGACTTGAGCCATCCAGGATTCATCTGAGCCACTCCTAAGGTCATCAATCCTCTCAATAAGGTCCATGTATGTTCAATCATCATATTATATCCTCCAAAGATCAAGGAAGTCAAAAAAAGCACAAGAACTAGCAAAGCATGGAAGCAGAGCTAGGGTTTAACTACATAGATGACCTGAAATTAGGGTTTTGGTTTCAGAGGCCATAACTCCAAATATTTTGGTCATTCTTACTTCTATTGGTCTCAATATGTTATGAGGATCATGCATACCAAGTTTGATGAAGAAATTCATTGTGGAAGTCATCTGATCACTGGGTAACTTCTTGAGCAAGTCAGAGAAAAATCAGGGCATCTGAGGCCCCCCAACATGGAACCAAAGTGGATTTTTCATCAAATTGAGGTTATATGATCTTTATTTGATCATTGAAGTGCTTGGAAGTTCACAAAATTGAAGAAAAGTGAGCTAAACCAAAAGTTGCCAAAAATGGAAATGACTTGTAATATAAACTTTCCATTTTGGGAAAGTTTTTCAACCACCTCTTTCTCAACCAAAAATGCTTCAAATGAAAAATTGTTGGTCATGAAAGTTGTAGATTAGATCATTCCCTTTTCAAAAAGTACAAGAACAAGTCCTAATTCATTATGGAACTCAAGTTATGATCTTTCAAAGTTGGCAAAAATCACATAATTTCAAGTTTCATGCCAAAAGGGATTCTTTGCAAAACCACTTGCCTAGGATTTTTGTGACTTCAAACACACTTCAATACATTATAGCATCATAGTACATTGCTTCTAGATCATAATTTCCCAAATAATTGCAAGATTTCATGCCTTGAACATCAAGATTTCTCAAAGGGGCCAAAACATCACATAATTGCAAAACACCCCATAACTTTATTCACACATGCTGAATTGCCTCAAGATAGAATTTGTGGACTTCCTTGAAGTCAGCTGCGCATGGACATGCCCAAAGGCCAGCTGCATTCTTGCCCATACCTCAAGTACAAGAAATGTTGACTTTATGCAAATTCACCCATACCAATCACAACAGTCCACCACCCACTCTCTGCCCAATCCAGACACTACAAGCATGCCTCAAAGATCATTTTTCATAAGACACACAAGCTGAAACCTCCAAGAACTCAGCATTGCCAAAAACACTCCCTCTTGCAAAAGCTTTCGAATTTCATAACTCAGCCACTCCATCTTCAAACAAATTCCACCATTCATCTCTAAATCACTCACTGATCACAAACCAACCATTGAAACAACCAAAAAACCTCCATACACCAAACACGATTTTCAGCCAGTTGAGGTGCAATCTCATAAACCAACCACTCTCAAGGTTTTCCAAGCATCAAAGCTTCTTCAGGAAGGTCATTGGAGTCAGCTTGCACAAGAGAAGTTTTCTGAAAGCTCCAAACTGAGGAAGCTCAAGCTCAGGTAACTTCTTCAAACATTTTTCCAGAAATGTGATTTTAGGATATAGAAATGTTCTTCTTGTTGTGCTGATCATGCTGATACTTTTATTTTTGAAAATGGTTGCGATTTGAGGATTTTGTGAACTTTTGAAAGTTTCTCCGTGTTTGAGTTTTCTCTTCGAATCATGAGTTTGAGTGAGAATAAATTTGTTTTGAGAGTGGATTTGGATTCAGGGAGGTGAGAGGAGTTAATCTGGAGCTTTAGAGCTCCAGAAATAACCCAGGGAAGAAGATTGAGATTTTCAGGTGAGGGTGTCACCGGAGAAGATGACCGGAGCTCTTCTCCGGTGACCTGAGAGTGATTAATGAGATAATTAGGGTTAGGGCTAGGTTTGAATGTGAGCCGTCTGATTTCCTTTCCGCGCGTGTTTGGATGGTGAAGATCTTGTCATTAGCATTTAATTAGATTTAAATAATTAATTAATTGAGTTTAAGAAAATTTGAATGCTGGCCATTGGATGTGGCGCCAGTCAACCCTAGAAACTCCAGATTCAATCTCAGCCTTCCTTTGCGTTTACTTCTGTTTTATTTAATTTTAATTTCATTTTTTCTCATTTATTTTGCATGATTTATTTAAAATAGTTAAAAAGTTTCAAAAATATTTTTATTCTGCATTTTGATTTCAAATAATTTTCTTAACCCAAAAATATTTTTATTTTTATTTTTCACATTAAAAAATCATTTTTTAAATATTTAAATGTTTATTTTAATTAATTAATGAAAATTAATTAATTAAAATATCATTTAGGTTTCTAAATAATCCCAAAAAATTCATATTAATTCTTTAAACATTTAGAGACATTGTCATACCATCCACACAAATTTCTTTTTGGTTTTGAACCATTTTTGATAATTTTCTTGAATTTAGGGTTCATAAAATTCACATTTTAGAACCCTAACTTCAAGAATTATTTTATGCCTAACCAAGAATGGTATGACAATGATTCTTTTTGCATTGATCTTCACTTGACATGTAGTTTCTAAAATAATTTTGTCATAAATTTCTTCTGCCTTTTTGAATTGGTTTGCATTTTTTTCCTTTAAGTACCTTAAAACCCTAGATAACTTAGAAAAATCATAACTTCCTTAGGGTTAAGAGTTAGGTCTCCTCCTTTGGGGTGTGAAATCATATGGGGTTAGGGTTCTCTTGATTGCATTTTCATTTTTTTATCTTGTCTTTTGATTCTGTTTTTGAGTTTTGCATCTCATGTTGCATGAAAACCCTAATTTCTCATCTTCTCTTGCATACATCTTGCATATGCTTGCATTCATGAACTTGCCATGACATTTTATGCATTCACATGACTTCTAAGACATCTTAGGACACATTAGACTCATGCTTGATCATTTCCTCATCCATTTGCCATGTTGTGCATTCATTTCATTTCATGTGTATTCATGTACTTTCATGCTTCTTTCATGCTTCATTTGCATCCTCATCACTTGTATGATCATCCATTGCACTTGACATACATTTATATCATCTCTTAGCATCATTTGCATCATGAACATGCTTCTGGTTTTGGTTTGCATCCTTGCATACATTTCATTTTCATTTCATTTCTTTCTCTTATGCTAACTTTTCAGGTGATAAGTACTTTGAGAAGTGAATTTGCCTTCACTTCTCACAATCTCTTCTCAAATCTCTTATGCATTCATTGCTGCATTTTTCTTTTGCTTTAGAGTGGGCTTGCTCATTCATGTTCTCTATCCACTTTCTTTCTTCAAGAAACTTATCTTCTTAAGTGAAGTAAGTTGACTTGCTTCTTCTGCTTCTCCTCCTTCCATCTTGCTTTCTCCTTGGTGGCTTTTCTTGAAGATCTCTTGCAAGCCTCATGAACCCTAGGAACACCCAAGCATGATCACAATTAGGGTTTGATTAGTCCCCCATTAGTTTTACCTTTGTGTCATCTTTTGTGTCTCTTTTCTCATCTCTTAATCAGAGACTAAACCTTAAAGGTTTTAAGGCTTTGTGATTAAGGTTATGCCTGCATCCTTCTCTTAGGATGGAGTGTATAACTTTAATCCTAAGTGTTAAACCTTTAATGTGTTTAAATCTATTAATCAATCCATCTAATAATCACTAAGACATCAAGCTTGTAACTTGGGCCTTTGTAAACACCCCAAATTTGCCCTCACCCATTCACACATGACTTGTGATCATCTCATATGCATAAACACAATCACATCATCTCATGTCTCATTTGGTTTCACTGGATAGTTTCTAAGGCATCTGCACCTAGGGTTTGTGATCTGAGCAACCTCAGGGCATCTTGAGCCATTCCAAAGGCCACTAATCAACTCAAAGGGGTCCATGTGTGTTCTTATATCATGTTACATCCTCACAAAGTCAAAATTGCAGAGGGATCACAAGAACTAGGGTTTGAGTGGATGCAGAGCCAGGCTAGACTACACAGTTGACTGAAAATTAGGGTTTTTGGTTTCAGAGGCCATAACTCCAAATTTTTTGGTCATTCTTGTTTCCATTGGTCTCTATATGGTATAGGGAGTATGCATATCAATTTTCATGAAGAAATTCCATGGGGAAGTCATCTGATCAAGAGTTGACTTTTCAGACAAGTCAGTGCAAAATCAGGGCATCTGAAGCCCCCAATGACCCAACCAATGGTTGATCTTCATCATTTTGAGTGTATATGATCTTTATTTGATCATGGAAGAAGTTTGAAGTTCATAAAAATCAAGAATTTAGGGTTTTTGCAAATGTTGACTTTTTGGGCATAGTTGACTTTTCAAGAATGCATCATTTTAGGTCAATTTTCAAGCCTTGATTCATGATCCAAAAAGGCTTCAAATGGAAAAACTTTGGTCATGAAAGTTGTAGATCTCATCTTTCCCTTTTCAAAAAGTACAAGAACATGACCAAATTCTTCTTGGATCAAAAGTTATGGCCATGCAAAGTTGCCAAAAATCATTGTTTTTCAAGTTATGCACTAAATGGAAATTTTGCTAAGTCTTGAACCAATGCATTATGCAGCCTCAAATTCATGTCAAACCAGCATGTGAACTTCCTCTAAGTCCTAAAAATCAGAATTTGACTAAGTTTGCCCATGGTTTCATGCTTGGTTGGATAAAAAGTCACATGTGAACCATAAGCCAACCTACTTGCAAAAACCACTCATAACATTATGCCAACTTGCTGCATTGAGTGCTGAGCCAAGCTAGGCCTCTCCCTCACCCATGCTGCACCAGAACCAACTTTGTACTTGGCTAGAGTTGAGCCATGCCCTATCTTACACAAAGTTAACCTTTATGCAAAAGCAAACTCACCCATCATGGCAGGCCAAGTCACATCAAACAACCAATCAGAATTGTTTATTGTATCCATTTGCAAGCAAAACATAACCTTAAGCAAGGCTGAAACATAACATTGGATCACTTACACAAAAACTCACCTCATTGCAAGTTCCTTCGAATCACTCTCCACAGTCTTCAAACACTTAAACTCTCATCATCACTCAACTCACCACACCTCATAGACAAGAAACACCCCAAGCATAAGCCTGAAACAAGCCTGAAAATTCCATTGCCATCATTCACCTCAAGCTGCAGATTCTATCGAATCTCTCACCCTAGCTCATAAACACACAAACCAACACCACAGATCATCTCTACACATCCTCTGGACCTCAAACACCCCATCACCATGACCTGAAAGTGCCAGAATTTCATCTGCCATTTTTTGCTGAACTGAAGCTGAAGCATTCGAATCTCATTATCCGGCAAATCTAAACTCCATTTGAGCATTCAAGCACCTTTGGGGGATCAAGTGGAGCAGCTTGCATCAAAGGAAGTGGCCTGAAAGTTCCTAAATCAAGAGCTGCAAATCTCAGGTAACTCAAAAATAATTTTTCCAGAAATCTTTTTTTATGTTACAAACTTGTTCTTCATGATGCACTGATCATTCTGGTACCTTTAGTTTTTGAAATGGTTTTGTTTTAAGCATTTAATTTGAGTTTGAAGCTTACGAACCCTAGAACTTAGTTTCTTCGATTCAGATGATTTAGGTAATATAAATTTGTTTTAGGTTAGGGTTTTGGTTCGTGAGAGTGAGAGGAACATTTCCCTGGCTTTAGTTTTCATTTTTATTATGTTTTGAGGAAGATAGGTGTTTCTCAGGTGAGGGCTGGCCGGAGAAGACGACCGGAAGTCTTCTCCGGCAGCCTGAGAGTGATTAGGGTTAATTGCATTTAATTAGGGCAAGGTTCAAACGTGGGCCATTGGATCAGGTTTCGCGCGCGTGTTTGAGTGGTTCAGATCAGTTCATTAGTTTTAATTAGGTTTAATTAAATTAATAAATCAAGATTAATTCAGTTTGAATCCTGGCCACAGGATTGCGCGCCAGTCAACCTTTTTAAACCCAGACACAATCCTAGCCATCCATTCAGCTTACTTTCCATTTAATTTGATTTTAATTCATATTTATTTCATTTATTTTGCACATTTATTTTAAAATAGTTAAAAAATCATAAAAATTATGAAACTTTTTCTTTAAGGTTTTATTAATTTTTATGACACAAAAACATTTTTATTTTATTTTTTATCACTAAAAAAGTATTTTTAAATATTTAAAAGATTATTTTTAATTGATTAATGAGAATTAATTAATTAAAAATACTTTTAGGTATTTAAAAATTACAAAAAAATTCATGAAATGTTCTAAGACATTTAGAAACATTGTCCAACCTTCAAACCAAATTTCTTTTTTGATCTTGATGCATTTTAAGAATTTTTCATTGAATTAAATCATTTTTGATGCATTATTTTGTTCATAAGTTTGAAAATTCATTTCTGCCTATTGGTGAAGGTTGAGACATTGATTCTTCTTGCATTGTTTTCCATTTAGCATGAACTTTCAAGGATAAAAAGGCCATGATTTGATCTTGCATTTTTCTAATTGATTGGCATTTCTTTTGTTACAAACCCTAAAAAACCCTAATAACTTGTAAAAATCATAACTTGAGTTTGGTTGAGAGTTGAGAGTTCCCCTTTGGGCAGTGATTCATTATAGGTCTAGGGATTCTTTGGGTACCATTTTCCATTTTTTATGTTAGGGTTTACTTCTGTTTTTGGTTTGTGTTTGATGTTTGATCCATGAACCCTAATTTGGGCTTTCATTTGCATCCTTCTTGCATTTCCTTGCATAACTTGACTTGTCATTTCACTTTGTGCATTCTTATGATTCATTTGACATCTTAAGACATGTAGAAAGCATCATTGATCATTGCATTGCATATTTGCCATGTCATTTGTCCTGTATGCTTCATAACATTTCATGCTTGTTCATGCTCCTCAGCTTGCATCATTTGCATCCATGATTTTGTATGAACATCTCATTGTCTTGCCTCTTGTTTGCAGCACCTCATAACATCATTTTCATCATCACCATGCTTCTGGTTTTGTTTAGCATCATATCATTTCATCTCATCTTGTATTGCATTGCATCTGTTTCTAACATTTCAGGTGGTAAGTAAACTTGAGAAGTGAATTTGCCTTCACTTCTCATAACTCTTCTTTTCATCTCTCTTGCATCCATTGCTGCATTCCTATTTGTGTTTGGGATTGAGCTTGCTCATTCTTCTTCCTCCCACTTTCTTTCTTCAAGTGACTTGACTTCTTGAATGAAGCAAGTCACTTTGCTTCTCTTGATCCTGTTCATCTGCTTCCTGGTGGCTCCTTTGAAGATTGTTCTTGGAAACCTCACAAACATTAGGACCAACCAAGCATGATAATGAATTAGGGTTTTGATTAGTCTCCCCCATAGTTTTTACCTTTGTGCCTCTCCTTGAGTCATCTCCCCTCACCTCATAATCAAGGACTAAACCCTCAAGGCTTTAAGACTTTGTGATTAAGATCATGCCTGCATCCTTCTTTTAGGATGGAGTGTATAACTTTAATCCTAAGTCTTGGACCCTTAAGGTGTTGAACTCTCTTAATTAATCCATCTAATAATCATCAAGACATTACACTTGTAACTTGGGCCTTGCATTAGGGTTCTAATTCTTCCTTAATTGGTTAAGAAGGACTAACCCTAAAGTTAATGGACAAGTCCCCCTCAAGTTGTCTTACAAATCATAAAAAACACTTCATCATCATATCATTAATAAAATCCACTTAATCAAAGGTTTGTTCTGTCATGGGTTTAATCTCTAATCATGGATTAAGCTGAGGATCCTTCCTCAGCTTAAACACCCTCATCTATTATCCTTCTTTTAGGATAGTGTAATGAGCCTGTTAAATCCCTGATTATGGCTTAACCTCATTACTTAACACTAAACAAAAATCACAAAAACATCTAATTAATCACAAGTAGGTTAATGATCTTAACCCTACATCAAAGGTGATTAAGTGTGAGAATCTGACTTCACACTTAAGGTAATTCTCATTACCCCTAATCAGAGGGATGATGTGATGAGTTTACCAAATCCATTGATTTAGGTTTAAGCTCATTATCTTATGACAAACTCCAAAAAGAAATAAAAAGACTGAAAACACAAGAACAAACAATAATCGTCTCCTTCGGGATTCTTTTCTCATCATCTTCACTCACAACCGAGAACTTGCTTCTTCCGTCTAATGCAAGACAGTTTGCATCTGTGCCAGACAGATCTTACACTTGAGCATAGACTGCAAGCAGTTCACCAGTCAATCCTTTCAGTCTCTTTGGGTCGAACTACGGTGTTCTGACTTCCTCATTGCACGAGAGGATACGTAGGCATAACTTAACGGTTATCGAACAAAAGTCTCTGTACATTCCCCCTCCTTCCAGCTTCATTCTTTAGCCTCATTATCATGAGCATTTCACCTCTTTCTCTTTTACACTGACACTGTATATATACACTTCACTTCTTTTACACTGACACCTGTACATTCTTTTCCAGCTATCTTTATGCACATATTGCACTGACACTACCCCTTTAAAACACAAATCTTTTAAGCGTGGATCCCGTCGAGTACGGCGGACAATCTGGGTGCTAATACCTTCCCAGGTTGTAACCAACCCCCTTTCTCAGTCTCTCTGGTTCGCAAACCGTCTTATCCATCTTTTTCTAGGTCTATGCAGCATTACCTTTCCTCCGGGATAAAAATGCCTAGCTGGCGACTCTTTTCATTCTCCAGTGAGTTCACGGCTGTGTGTTCTCACTGTTCCCTTCGCCGACCGTTCGCGTCTGTACCTTCATTTGATCCAGTTTCATTTGTCGGGAGCGACAGCTTGGCGACTCTGCTGGGGAATCTTATACTGCAACCAGGGCTTCTGGTTCTTTTCGTGGGTTCCTCCTAGCGCTTGATTGATTTGTGTTTACTGGGGTGTTATGTGTTGTTTGTGTTTGTATGTTTGTACTTACTTTTGCTTTATGTACAGTTGTTTTATTGCTTTCTTTACAGCTTTACATATATCATATTGTCATACTGTGCTGCTGGCTGGATCTGTTTGCTTTGGTGGGTGGGTGTTTCATTGAGAGTTAAGGTCCTATACCTGGGACCTGAGTGACACCTAGGCTAGAGTGAATCATATTCTTTCCCATTCCATTTCGGTCTGGTGCGGGAATATGAAACACGGTTCAGATATGGGTTTCTTCTTGAGAACTCTGTGTTGCAGATTTCCTGCAGTGCTAGGGGGATCTGGGAAGCCTGCTAAGTCTGGATGACCTTTTAGTATTGACCTTCAGAAATTGAGGTGAATTAGAGGAGGAATTGTTATGGTTATTGTAAACACTGTACCTCCGGGTTAGAAGTGTTTACACTTCTCATAACTGATCCAAGTCTGAGGATCCTTGTTCTAGATCACTACCTGTGAGGGGGTTGGGCTGTTTACAGGTTTGCAGGTACCTTGACCTCAGAATACCCTGTTACTTTGACTTTGTTAAGAATGCTCCATGTTGGATAGTTCTTGTGATTCTAAAACCCTGGACATGTGGCTCTTTATTTGAGTCCCCCACCCTGGTTACTGGATTTATAGACCTCCATCCGGAATTCTTGAACACACATGGATCTATACCAAGGCAGTTTAATCAGATCCAGCTCAGTCACAGACCCTTGCATATCATTTGCATACATACTCATTGCATCATATTAACATTTGCTTATTCGTGTTTCAGGGTATCCACCTTCATCTTTGGTTTTGGTTTTGACCCCATCTGCAGCTTTGACCTATCTCCACCAGCACTTGCATCAGTTTGTCAGTCATATACTTCAGTCATTAGCACCAGCCAATCAGTGGTTCACTCTTTCATCATCTTCATCAGCACTCCATTCAGTCTTCAGCATCATGGCTCCAAAGAAAAGCAACATCACCTATCATTTCTTCCAACCAGACTTATCAGACATCAGGAGGATCCAAACCCTGATCACTCCAGATCACATTCCTTTGTTCAGGGATAGTTATGGAGATATACTGGACATGGTTATGGATCTGGACCCTTCTCAGAGGAGCCTCATCCACACCTGCATTCAGTTTTATGATCCTCCATTGAGATGTTTCACCTTTCAAGACTTTCAGTTGGGTCCTCTTTTGGAAGAATACTCATATTTGGTTGGTTTGCCTATCAAGAGAGAAATTCCTTTTAACCCTGAAATGGTCTTTCCCAGCAATGGAGAGATAGCAAGAGCTTTGCACCTGGAACCTGCTTTGATTGAGCAGCATATGACCTCTAAAGCTGGGATCCCTGGTTTTCATCTGGACTTCCTGATTTCTCAAGCTAGTTTGAAGGCCTCCCTGGGGGATTGGAAAGCTGTTTGTGCATTGTTGGCCTTGAGTGTATATGGAATTGTGTTGTTTGCAGATGAGCCCAGATTCATCAGCAAGAATGCCATCCACCTGTTCATCCTGAAGAACCCAGTGCCAACCTTGTTGGGTGACCTCTATTACTCAGTACATCAGAGGAATGAGAAACAGAGGGGTAAGCTAGTGAGGTGTTGTGCTCCACTATTCCATGCTTGGCTTCTCAAGCATCTACCCAGGACAGATGCATTCCTGAATCCTCATCAGCAAAGCAACTAGGCTAAGAGGCTCACTACTCTCACTGCAGCAGACATCAGATGGTGCACCCAAGGCACCAAGGGCAGAGATATGATCACAAGCTGTGGGCACTTTCCCAATGTACCTTTGGTAGGAGTTAAGGGAAGTATCAACTACAACCCCCTGCTGTTCAAGAGGCAATTAGGCTATGCACTGGTTCATGCTCCTAGGGAACAAGACCTGGTTGAGACCCTCTACTGTGAGAACAAGATCAGTTTGACTGATGTTAGGCAGGCTGCCTGGGCCTGGGATCATGTTCAAACCAAGGGAATCACCATTCTGGGGAAGTGCAATAATGTGGCATCAGCCCAATATCATGAGTGGTCCTATGCTAGGGCCCAAATCTCAGGATTGCCCTTCACCATCAAAGACATGCCTGAGTCATCATCAGCACCACCCCCTGCTACTGTCAGTTTGGAAGAGTTTGAAGGCTTGAAAGAAAGAAATGAGAAGCTATCCCAAGCCCTGCAGAAAACCCTCAGGGAGAGGAGTGAAGGTGTAAGGGAGATTGAAAGATTGGAGAAGCTGAGAGTGGAACACTTAACTAAGATTGAGAAGTCTGGAGACTATATCAACAAGTCTAAAGCTGGTGAGCAGATTCTGAAAAATGCTTGTAAAGAAGCCCAGTTCCAAAGAGCAAGGACAGACTTGTACTTGAAAGAGAGTCAGGCCAGGTGGGTCCGGATCACTGAAGCCCGTACTCTAGAAGACAAGAGAGTTCAAGATAAGATGGAGCAGATGGAAAAAGCCCTGGCAGCAGCCCAGGAGGAAATTTCAGAGTTAAAAATCAAAGCTGGAGTGAAGAAATCCAAAGACCAAAGCCAGAACAAGAAGTTGACTACAGCTGTTGCAACAAGAAACCTTCTCATCAGGAATCTTACGGAGCATCCGGCTGATCCTGTGACCGAAGCACTTCTTAAGGAAGTTCGCGAGGATGAGTTTGGCCTTGGAGTCTGATTATTTGCTTGTTGTTGTTCCTTTTCCATGTACTTTTGCTTTTTGGTGATGTATTTTTGACCCCTTAGAGGGCTAGTGTTGTAAAAAATGAACAATTTGTATTATTTTACCTTTGTAATATATTCGTGTTTGTTTCCATCTGGGTTCACTTCAAAAGCAACTTCAACAGCATCATCTTCAAGGGTCTGGACGGGTCAAAACTGAAGACCAAGCCGGATACCTTGATAGCAAATAAGCATACTGCATTGCATACTAACCCTTTTGTTTGTTTTGTAGGTTTTGTTTTATTGTTTCTAACCTCTGTTGTGACATTCAGGAATTATTGCTCGCCGCAGACTATTCCCTCTCAACAGGCCACACAGGTACCCTACAAGAAACAACCTTCCGGGCATCCAGATGGACCAGTTGCAGCAAGACCTCAATGAGGCCAGAACCCAGATGGCTAATGAAAGGGTGGAGATGAGAACCCAAATAACTCAGTTCATGGAAGTGATGAATAATTTAGCTCAAAGCCAGGAGAGGCTTAGAGTTCTGGTAGAGGGGAGAACTCAAGAGGAGCCTCATGTGGGAACTGCTGGCACCAGTAACAATGAAAGGGTGCAACCACATGTTAACCCCCCTATATTTGGCCCACACCTACATCCTGAGATTCATATTCCTGCAAACGTTCAAGGAACAGCCACTGCAGCCAGAGTACTTCAAGAGGATCCTCAGGAGGATCAGTTTACAGTCATGGGTGCTGGAGAGGAAACCTATGATAGGAGATTGGATGAGTTGGCTGAGAAGTTGAGGTCTTTGGAATCCCAAAATTCTTTGGGGTTCGATGTCATGGACATGGGTTTAGTAGAGGGGGTCAGGATCCCTCATAAGTTCAAGCCTCCTTGTTTCGAAAGATATAATGGGACTTCATGCCCCCGGACTCATTTGCAATCATTTCTGGGAAGGCTGAAGGCCTATACAATGGATGAGAAGCTCTGGATGTTTTACTTCGAAGACAGTTTGACTGGAGCATCAAGGGAATGGTATTCCCACTTGACAAGGGCAACTGTAAGATGCTGGAAGGACCTGGCAGAGGCCTTCATCCGACAGTATCAATACAACTTAGACATGGCACCCAACAGGACTCTCCTAATGGGAATGTCACAGTCGTCAAGGGAAAGTTTCCGAGAATATGCCCAGAGATGGAGGCAATTGGCTGCTGCTGTTCAACCACCAATGTCTGAGAGAGAAATGGCAGACATGTTTATGAACACTCTCCAGGGAACGTATATTGACAGGTTGGCTGCTTTCTCTTCCACTAGCTTCGCGGATGTTGTTATAGCTGGGGAGAGAATTGAAAGCCTGTTAAAAATGGGTAAAATTTCCGATAATGGCGCCAGTTCGTCCAGCAGTACAAGGAAGCCTTTTGCAGGCCCTAGAAGAGCTGGCGAGACCAATGCCATTCATACCAACAGGGGTAGGCCCCAATATGTTCAAAGGTCCATAGCAGCAGTCACTATCCCTGCTCCAGCTCATCCTCAGCCAGTCTATCAACCTCCTCAACAAAACTTCCAACAACAACCTCAGTATCATCAGAATCAATATCCTCCAAGAAACAACTACAACAACAACAACTCCAACAACAACAATCAACAGAGGCCATTCCAACAAAGGCCATCCCAAGCTAACCGAGTGATCGACCCAATTCCAATGCCGTATGCTGCTTTGCTGCCACAGCTTCTGAAACTCAACCTAGTTGAGCTAAGAACGTTGGCACCTCCGGATCCCAACAGTTTACCAAGAAACTATGACTCCAATGCTAGGTGTGCTTTCCATTCAAACGCACCTGGTCACAGTACAGAAAAATGCAGAGCTCTGCATATGAAGGTACAAGACTTGGTAGACTCCAAGGCTCTGAACTTTGCACCTCCGCCCAATGTCAACAAAAACCCAATGCCACACCATGGTGGTCCCCGTATTAACGCAATTGAAGAAGACACACCGTCTTATTTCATAACCAGTGTGGATCAGATCAGGACACCATTGGTGGAAATCAAAGCTCAACTCCGTGAAAACAATATATTTCCGGGGTGTGAACTAGGGTGCCCCTACTGCAATATTTCTTGGAATGGGTGTGAAGACTTGAGGAATGGCATTGACAGCCTTATTAAGAGTGGCCTGCTACAGATCACTACATCATTTCCGGCAACTCAAGCAACTTCATCGACAACGGTTTCAGATCCTCCTACAAATGCAACAACAATTGTTCCCGATAATTCATCAGCAGCATCAGCAAGTACTCCATCTGTCCTACCAAATGATCAGCTTACAACAGTTACTCCTGCTACAACTTCAGCTTCATTCCATTTCGACTCTCCATCAACAACAACAACAGTCCTTCCAACGGTACCTCCTACAACTCCAGCAAACAATCATGAAAATGTCTCCACAGTTACCATATTCTACGATCCAGAAAATAACTCCGCCTACCATTCAGAAGGTGCTGCTCCCACTAGAGCACCAGTTACAATCTTTTATGATCCACAAACAATAACAGTCCCTTCAGCAGCAGCAATCAGTCCAGTCACCGTCACGGTACCTGGACCTGTACCATATGAAAGCAATAGGGCCATCCCTTGGCACTATGGCTCTGACTTGTACTGTGAAGGGAAAAGAATCACTCTGGAAACATCATCACCTGCACCACAAATTGATAATGTGGGCGGAGGCGGAGGCTTCACCCGAAGCGGACGTCTCTTTGCTTCGCAAGTCCAAAGACCTACTGCCGAAGCAGAAGCTGCTGCCAAAGCAAAAGGAAAGAGCCCGGTGCAGGAAGATCCAGCTGCCAAAGAAGCCCTGAAGACTCCATTCGATCAGGAAGTTGATGAGTTTATGAGAATCATCAAAAAGAGTGACTACAAAATTGTGGATCAACTTCACCAGACGCCATCCAAAATCTCTATCCTCTCACTGCTTATGTGCTCCGAAGCCCATCGGAATGCACTACTGAAAGTACTGCACGCAGCTTACGTGCCCGAGGAGATTACTGTCAACCAATTGGAAACCGTTGTCGGAAATGTCACTGCTAGCAATGGGCTAGGGTTTACCAATTCTGACCTGACAGTGGATGGTCGCAATCACAACAAAGCCTTGCACATAACCATGGAATGCAAAGGAGCTGTCCTTTCACATGTGCTGGTGGACACAGGATCATCCCTGAATGTCTTACCAAAGAAGGCTCTGGTGAAGCTTGAATATGATGGACTGGCATTGAGACCCAGCAACCTGGTGGTTAGAGCTTTTGATGGCTCGAAGAGATCGGTTCTGGGAGAGATTGAGCTGCCCGTGACAATTGGCCCGCAGACCTTTAAAACTATCTTTTACGTGATGGACATTCAGCCCGCCTACAGCTGTTTGTTGGGTAGACCCTGGATCCACGCCGCTGGCGCAATAACGTCTACCCTTCACCAAAAGTTAAAATTTGAGTGGGAAGGTCAAGTTGTCACAATCTGTGGAGAGGAGGACATTTTTGTTAGCCATCTGGCTACTTATAAATACATTGAGATGGATGGAGAAATCCATGAAACAATGAGCCAAGGTTTCGAAGCCTTGAACGTCAATGAAGCATCTGCTGTATCTGGTATCTCCATGTCATCTTACCAACAAGCCCGGAAGGTTGTTGAAGAAGGAACTGCCCAAGGCTGGGGCAAGGTCTTAGCTGTGGAGGAGAAGAAGGACAAATTTGGGTTGGGTTACAAACCAACTCAACGTCAAGCAAAGGCTGCTGCAGAGCCAGGATTTGTCAGTGGGGGAATGCTAACCCCCGATGCTATCAACTGTCTGGAAGACGAGCTGGAAGAAGAACGCAACCTGGAGAATTGGATTCGTCCAAAGGTCCCGGGGAGCAGTGTCTCGAACTGGTCTTCCCAGGGAATTATAAGTGTTACTCGAGCAGAGTAATTATTATTTCCTGTATCTTTTATAGCATGCATCAAAGTCTTGCATCTTGCCCAAGATGACAAGACTCATTTTGTAATCAGGGCCATCTGTACTTTTGTGCAAACAAGATTAAATTAATGAAATATCAGACAATCTTTTTGCAAACGAGTCTTTTTCTTTTCTGCTCACTGTTTTTCCATTTTTCTTTTTGTACAAAAATAAATGGCGGTGTTTTCAAAATGATAACTTCATTTCACTTTTTTCTAAAGCAAGATTAAAATCAATCACTAAAATGAACCGACTTAACCCTTGCAGAGAGTGCCTTCCAGACAGCACCGACAACAGCACAGCTATGACATCGTATGACTTTGACAATCCGATCAATCAAGCTGATGAAGGGGTTGATGAAGAATATGAGCTTCCTGAAGAGCTAGCCAGGTTGCTGAGACAGGAGGAAAAAGTTATTACTCCTCATCAGGAGGAGATTGAAGTGATTAATCTTGGTACGGAGGAAGACGTGAAAGAAGTCAAAATCGGGGCCTGCCTGCAAGACTCAGTGAAGAGACAGCTGATAGATCTGCTTCAAGAGTATGTTGATGTGTTTGCTTGGTCCTACCAAGATATGCCAGGGTTGGATACCGATATTGTTGTGCATAAGCTGCCTTTGAGGGAAGAATGCCCACCAGTCAAACAGAAGTTGCGCCGAACTCGCCCAGACATGGCTATGAAAATCAAGGAAGAGGTACAAAAGCAATGGGACGCCGGGTTCCTTGCTGTGACTAGCTATCCTCCGTGGGTTGCTAACATAGTACCTGTGCCTAAGAAGGACGGAAAAGTAAGAATGTGTGTTGATTACCGGGATCTGAACAGAGCCAGCCCGAAAGATGACTTCCCATTACCTCACATTGATGTATTGGTGGATAACACGGCTCAGTTCTCGGTATTCTCCTTCATGGATGGATTTTCGGGATACAATCAGATCAAGATGTCACCTGAAGACATGGAGAAGACAACATTCATCACACCTTGGGGCACGTTCTGTTATAAAGTGATGCCATTCGGACTGAAGAATGCTGGTGCAACGTATCAACGGGCTATGGTAACATTGTTTCATGACATGATCCATAAGGAAATCGAATGTTATGTGGATGATATGATCGCCAAGTCCCTTACAGAGGAAGATCACCTGGTGAATCTGCTCAAGTTATTCAAGCGTCTGAGGAAATACCAACTGAAGTTGAACCCCAACAAATGCACATTCGGGGTGCGATCCGGTAAGCTGCTGGGATTTATTGTAAGCGAGAAAGGGATTGAGGTTGACCCTGATAAAGTCAAGGCTATTCAAGAGATGCCTGCACCGAAAACTGAGAAGGAAGTTCGAGGGTTCTTAGGTCGATTGAACTACATTTCACGGTTCATATCTCACCTTACAGCAACTTGTGAACCCTTATTCAAGCTGTTAAGAAAGGAGCAAACGGTCAGGTGGAACGAAGATTGCCAAAGGGCTTTTGACAAGATCAAGGAGTATTTGCAAGAACCTCCAATCCTTATGCCTCCAGTTGAAGGAAGACCTCTGATTATGTACTTGACAGTATTAGAAGAATCGATGGGGTGTGTACTAGGTCAGCATGACGAGTCTGGTCGAAAAGAGTATGCGATATACTACCTAAGCAAAAAGTTTACCGACTGTGAACAGCGTTATTCACTGCTCGAGAAAACTTGCTGTGCTTTAGCGTGGGCTGCTCGCCGACTGAGACAGTATATGTTGACCCATACTACTCTATTGATCTCAAAAATGGATCCAGTTAAGTACATTTTCGAGAAGCCAGCTCTTACCGGACGGGTTGCAAGATGGCAGATGATCCTCACAGAATACGACATACAGTACACATCTCAGAAAGCCATCAAGGGCAGTGTACTATCCGAATATCTTGCTGAGCAACCCATTGATGACTACCAGCCTATGAGGTTCGACTTCCCCGATGAAGACATCATGTTCATTAAAGCAAAAGATCATGAAGAGCCTATTCACACTGAAGGGCCTGACCCAGAAGAAGAATGGACTATGATGTTTGATGGGGCTGTCAACATGAATGGCCGTGGTGTTGGTGCAGTACTCATTACACCTAAAGGGGTTCACATGCCTTTCTCGGCAAAGCTCACTTTCAACTGCACTAACAACGAAGCTGAATACGAAGCTTGCATTATGGGTCTTGAGGAAGCCATTGACCTCAGGATCAAGACATTGACCGTATTCGGAGATTCAGCTTTGGTAGTCAATCAGACCAACGGAAAATGGTACACCCACCAAGATCATCTGATACCTTACAGGGATTATACAAGAAGGTTATTGACTTTCTTCACAACAGTCAAGCTTGAGTATATCCCTCGGGACGAGAATCAGTTTGCGGATGCTCTTGCTACCATTTCATCCATGATCAGAGTTCAAGCTGCTAACTTTGTACCTCAGATTTCAGTGTCTAGACTTGATAGACCAGCATATGTATTTGCAGCGGATGTTGTAAAAGATGATAAGCCTTGGTTCCATGACATTAAGTGCTTCTTGGAGGATCAAACATACCCACCTGGGGCATCTTCCAATGATAAAAAGACTTTAAGAAGGCTTGCTGGAAGTTTCTTTCTGAACACTGATGGATCTTTATACAAGAGGAACTTTGATATGGTACTCCTCAGATGTGTTGACAAGACAGAAGCAGATTTGTTGATGCATGAAGTGCACGAAGGATCCTTTGGTACCCATGCAGGAGGGCATGCCATGGCTAAGAAGTTGTTAAGATCAGGCTATTACTGGATCACAATGGACGCAGACTGTTGTGCTTACGCCAGAAAATGCCATAAATGCCAGATTTATGCAGACAAGGTGCATGTGCCTCCCAATCCCCTGAACATAATGTCTTCACCATGGCCCTTTGCTATGTGGGGCATTGACATGATTGGCAAAATTGAGCCAACTGCTTCGAACGGCCACAGATTCATCCTGGTCGCCATCGATTATTTTACAAAGTGGGTTGAAGCAGCCTCATATGCAAATGTCACAAGGCAAGTGGTAGCCAGATTTCTGAAAAGAGATATCATCTGTCGGTATGGAGTGCCCGAGCGAATCATTACTGATAATGGTTCCAACTTGAACAACAAAATGATGGCAGAGCTGTGCCGGGACTTCAAGATCCAACATCACAATTCTTCTCCTTACAGGCCAAAGATGAACGGCGCTGTTGAGGCAGCAAATAAGAATATCAAGAAGATTGTGCAGAAGATGGTAGTCACTTACAAAGATTGGCATGAAATGCTACCGTTTGCCTTGCATGGGTACCGCACATCAATCAGAACATCCACTGGGGCAACACCGTATCAACTTGTGTATGGTATGGAGGCAGTCCTACCTGTTGAAGTTGAACTACCCTCGTTACGGGTATTAATGGATGTTAAACTGAGTGAAGCAGAATGGGTTCGGTCCCGATACGAACAACTGAGTCTGATCGAAGAGAAAAGATTGGCTGCAATCTGCCATGGGCAGTTATATCAGAAGAGAATGAAGAAAGCCTTCGATCAGAAAGTCAGGCACCGAGAATACCAAGTAGGAGATCTTGTGTTGAAAAGAATCCTCCCTCCTCATACAGACCACAGGGGCAAATGGACTCCGAATTATGAAGGACCATTCGTTGTAAAGAAAGTTTTCTCTGGTGGGGCACTGATGCTCGGCACCATGGATGGTGAAGATTTCCCATCCCCTGTGAATTCAGATGCAGTTAAAAAATACTTCGCATAAAATGACCCGCTGGACATAAAAACAGAATGTAAGTCCAGGCAAAAAAATAGGGCATCCCGGCGAGTCAAAAACAGAATAAAAGACTCGGGCAAAAGTAAGGGAAAATGAATAAAAAAGGTACACCCGCTGAGTTGAAAAGCCGCATTGGACAGCTCAGGCAAAAATGGGTATCCCGATGGATTGAAAACCCGAAAGGGCGATCCATGCAAAATAAGGGAATAAGCGAACAACTGCATTCTGAATTCGTCTGTATCACTTGCAACTTGGTAAGCTCTAAAGGATCAAGCTTCAATTAGACTCAACTCTCTCCAGAAAGCAAGACGAGAAGAACGTCATTGTCATACGAATCATAGCAGAAGAGGAAGCTCCTTGAAAGCATCGCCAGCACCGCCAGCACTTTATTTCTCAATTTGTAATAATCTCCTCATTTCAGGAGATATGTTTCTCTGACTGTATCTTGCCAATTCAGGGCACACGAATTAATATAATCAGATTTTCAGTCATGTTTCGTTTTTTACATTTATGTTTTGCAAAGAGTTGTCTGATGTCTCTAAAAACACAATTGCATAAGTACAGATGCCTCTCTCTAAAAATAAAACACATGCTTGCAGGGAATATACTTACTCTCGAAAGTACTTATTTCCTATGACGGAATCTCAGTAAAAGATACCTCGGGACCATTTGTGAGTTTCTTTATCTTTGCAGGATTGCAGGTATCCAGAACACAACTTGGGGCATACAAGTTACATCTCAGCAAGCTGACAAATCAACAAATAGTCTCAGCATTCGAAATGCTCTATCCCCAGCTGAGTTGCCTCTCATTGCTCGCCCCAGCTGAATTACCAACAGCATCTCCCAGCTGTAATACCAACCATTATTCCTCAGCAGGATGCGAGAATCGAGGAATCATCTCCCCACAGAGCTTCAGGCCTCTATTCAGAAGAGCAGCGCACGAAGAAGTCACAACAGAGAGAGAGAAAGCTTCTACAAACCCCAGCTGGGTCCCGTATTATAAGAATATGTCAATCGATGACGTATATCCCCAAGCAGATACAACTACAGATCTATCAATGATCTCATCCCCAGCTGGGATGTTCACTTCAAGCAGATCAATCAGAGATCTTTGCAGCAACGGGATCCGAATCCCGGATCGGTGCCTCTTTGCATAATCATAGCATTCGCATCATATTCACCCCCAGAGCGTAGCATTCCGTCTAATACGGAGCATTACGGCAAAAAAATCAAATGCATAGCATAATCATAAGTCATGTTGTGATTTGAACACTTGTAAATATTGACAATCTGTCGGCATACAGAATACATCCCCATCAGAGTCCCAGCAAAAGCAGTTGCCCCATATCACAAACACCAGTGCATATCTCCTTTTTGATACCCGTCCGTATCATCATTTCCCAGCAGGTTGCCTGAATACACTTTACAAACCAAGATCACCAGTATTGCAGATACATCCTGACACTCGTCCGTGTCGTGTCACCAGCAGAAAGCCAAAGACACCCTCTTTGCACTTACATATACCTATACACTTTCTTGACACCCGTCCGTGTCATATCCCCAGCGTGGTCGCCTATACTTGTATATACACTTTCCTGACACCCGTCCGTGTCATATCCCCAGCAGATAAACACTCGCCTATACATTATATACTCACTACTCATTGGTACACCTACTCAGATACTCGTCCGTATCTTATATACACCATGTATATCCCCGCAGATTCGACAGTAGTCCTTGTTCTTTGTTAACCAGTTGGTACTCGTCCGTACCATCATCTCAGAACATTGCGTCTAACGTTTGTTTCTACATGATACTCGTCCGTATCATAGTCTTAAGGATGCTCGTCCGCATCTTTAATCCATACACCGTGTCAAACACTTATGTCTTCGTGAATATAGATGCTCGTCTGTGTCTACTATTCCCCAGAAGGATACTTTCAGATGCAACACTCGTCCGTGTTCCTTGTTAACCAGTTGATACTCGTCCGTATCATCAGCTCTGAGCACGTGTCAGTTTGTTTCTACATGATACTCGTCCGTATCATAGTCTTAAGGATGCTCGTCCGCATCTTTAATCTATACACAATACCAAACACTTATACCTTTTGTTTCTTGGATGTAAACGCTCGTCCGTATTTGCTATATCCCCAGTAGATCGCAGTCAAATTTCCTTTTTATCTAACACTCGTCCTGTGTTATGATAAACTTTGAGAGCAGCCGTCCCCTGCTAAGTGGTCGTCCTCCACTTCTTGATGGTCGTCCTCCATCATGCTCATCCGATGGCCGTCCCCATCGTTGATTTTAGCAGCCGTCCCCTGCTAGGTGGTCGTCCTCCACCTTTTGATGATCGTCCTTCATCACTTTATCCAATGGCCGTCCCCATTGTTGATTTTAGTTGTCTAACACTCATCCTGTGTTATGATAAACTTTGAGAGCAGCCGTCCCCTGCTGAGTGGTCGTCCTCCACTTCTTGATGGTCGTCCTCCATCATGCTCGTCCGATGGCCGTCCCCATCGTTGACCTTTTCTATCCGATGGCCGTCCCCATCGTTGATATTTTGGCAGCCGTGCCCTGCCAGGTGGTCGTCCTCCACCTTTGATGGTCGTCCCCATCATATTCCTTTTATCCCCAACAGAGCAGCCGTCCCCTGCTAGGTGATCGTCCTTCACCTTTGATGGCCGTACCCCATCATCTGTTTATTTCATTTATTCTTTAACCCGATGGCCGTCCCCGTCGTGGTCCCTTTTCTTTTTAACCCGATGGCCGTCCCCATCGTCGGTTACTTTGCTTTATGAACTTGATGGCCGTCCCCGTCATGTTTCATTAACCCTCAGAGAATGCTACAACTTTATCTTGATGGTCGTCCCCATCATGATATTTTATTTTTCCCAGCTAGTCGGCCGTCCCCGTCTTAGCTTTACCTTTTATCCCCAGCATGTCGGCCGTCCCCGTCATTGCCTTATTTTCCTCACCTTCCCCAGCGTGTCGGCCGTCCCCGCCATTGCTATTTACCCAGCAGTCGTCCTCTGCTCGACGGTCGTCCTCCGTCGCCCACACTTTACAATATACTTTATTTGCTTTTACAATCTATATCCCTTTTCTTCTTCATTTCTGTGAGTGCAAATTTTGGATTGTCTTCGGTATTCAACCACAAGTTATCTTGTTTGCCTGTTAAGCCGCCGCTTACAACCTGCACAGCTAACTCATGTTTGAATAGGGGCAGCTGTAAACACCCCAAATTTGCCCTCACCCATTCACACATGACTTGTGATCATCTCATATGCATAAACACAATCACATCATCTCATGTCTCATTTGGTTTCACTGGATAGTTTCTAAGGCATCTGCACCTAGGGTTTGTGATCTGAGCAACCTCAGGGCATCTTGAGCCATTCCAAAGGCCACTAATCAACTCAAAGGGGTCCATGTGTGTTCTTATATCATGTTACATCCTCACAAAGTCAAAATTGCAGAGGGATCACAAGAACTAGGGTTTGAGTGGATGCAGAGCCAGGCTAGACTGCACAGTTGACTGAAAATTAGGGTTTTTGGTTTCAGAGGCCATAACTCCAAATTTTTTGGTCATTCTTGTTTCCATTGGTCTCTATATGGTATAGGGAGTATGCATATCAATTTTCATGAAGAAATTCCATGGGGAAGTCATCTGATCAAGAGTTGACTTTTCAGACAAGTCAGTGCAAAATCAGGGCATCTGAAGCCCCCAATGACCCAACCAATGGTTGATCTTCATCATTTTGAGTGTATATGATCTTTATTTGATCATGGAAGAAGTTTGAAGTTCATAAAAATCAAGAATTTAGGGTTTTTGCAAATGTTGACTTTTTGGGCATAGTTGACTTTTCAAGAATGCATCATTTTAGGTCAATTTTCAAGCCTTGATTCATGATCCAAAAAGGCTTCAAATGGAAAAACTTTGGTCATGAAAGTTGTAGATCTCATCTTTCCCTTTTCAAAAAGTACAAGAAAATGACCAAATTCTTCTTGGATCAAAAGTTATGGCCATGCAAAGTTGCCAAAAATCATTGTTTTTCAAGTTATGCACTAAATGGAAATTTTGCTAAGTCTTGAACCAATGCATTATGCAGCCTCAAATTCATGTCAAACCAGCATGTGAACTTCCTCTAAGTCCTAAAAATCAGAATTTGACTAAGTTTGCCCATGGTTTCATGCTTGGTTGGATAAAAAGTCACATGTGAACCATAAGCCAACCTACTTGCAAAAACCACTCATAACATTATGCCAACTTGCTGCATTGAGTGCTGAGCCAAGCTAGGCCTCTCCCTCACCCATGCTGCACCAGAACCAACTTTGTACTTGGCTAGAGTTGAGCCATGCCCTATCTTACACAAAGTTAACCTTTATGCAAAAGCAAACTCACCCATCATGGCAGGCCAAGTCACATCAAACAACCAATCAGAATTGTTTATTGTATCCATTTGCAAGCAAAACATAACCTTAAGCAAGGCTGAAACATAACATTGGATCACTTACACAAAAACTCACCTCATTGCAAGTTCCTTCGAATCACTCTCCACAGTCTTCAAACACTTAAACTCTCATCATCACTCAACTCACCACACCTCATAGACAAGAAACACCCCAAGCATAAGCCTGAAACAAGCCTGAAAATTCCATTGCCATCATTCACCTCAAGCTGCAGATTCTATCGAATCTCTCACCCTAGCTCATAAACACACAAACCAACACCACAGATCATCTCTACACATCCTCTGGACCTCAAACACCCCATCACCATGACCTGAAAGTGCCAGAATTTCATCTGCCATTTTTTGCTGAACTGAAGCTGAAGCATTCGAATCTCATTATCCGGCAAATCTAAACTCCATTTGAGCATTCAAGCACCTTTGGGGGATCAAGTGGAGCAGCTTGCATCAAAGGAAGTGGCCTGAAAGTTCCTAAATCAAGAGCTGCAAATCTCAGGTAACTCAAAAATAATTTTTCCAGAAATCTTTTTTTATGTTACAAACTTGTTCTTCATGATGCACTGATCATTCTGGTACCTTTAGTTTTTGAAATGGTTTTGTTTTAAGCATTTAATTTGAGTTTGAAGCTTACGAACCCTAGAACTTAGTTTCTTCGATTCAGATGATTTAGGTAATATAAATTTGTTTTAGGTTAGGGTTTTGGTTCGTGAGAGTGAGAGGAACATTTCCCTGGCTTTAGTTTTCATTTTTATTATGTTTTGAGGAAGATAGGTGTTTCTCAGGTGAGGGCTGGCCGGAGAAGACGACCGGAAGTCTTCTCCGGCAGCCTGAGAGTGATTAGGGTTAATTGCATTTAATTAGGGCAAGGTTCAAACGTGGGCCATTGGATCAGGTTTCGCGCGCGTGTTTGAGTGGTTCAGATCAGTTCATTAGTTTTAATTAGGTTTAATTAAATTAATAAATCAAGATTAATTCAGTTTGAATCCTGGCCACAGGATTGCGCGCCAGTCAACCTTTTTAAACCCAGACACAATCCTAGCCATCCATTCAGCTTACTTTCCATTTAATTTGATTTTAATTCATATTTATTTCATTTATTTTGCACATTTATTTTAAAATAGTTAAAAAATCATAAAAATTATGAAACTTTTTCTTTAAGGTTTTATTAATTTTTATGACACAAAAACATTTTTATTTTATTTTTTATCACTAAAAAAGTATTTTTAAATATTTAAAAGATTATTTTTAATTGATTAATGAGAATTAATTAATTAAAAATACTTTTAGGTATTTAAAAATTACAAAAAAATTCATGAAATGTTCTAAGACATTTAGAAACATTGTCCAACCTTCAAACCAAATTTCTTTTTTGATCTTGATGCATTTTAAGAATTTTTCATTGAATTAAATCATTTTTGATGCATTATTTTGTTCATAAGTTTGAAAATTCATTTCTGCCTATTGGTGAAGGTTGAGACATTGATTCTTCTTGCATTGTTTTCCATTTAGCATGAACTTTCAAGGATAAAAAGGCCATGATTTGATCTTGCATTTTTCTAATTGATTGGCATTTCTTTTGTTACAAACCCTAAAAAACCCTAATAACTTGTAAAAATCATAACTTGAGTTTGGTTGAGAGTTGAGAGTTCCCCTTTGGGCAGTGATTCATTATAGGTCTAGGGTTTCTTTGGGTACCATTTTCCATTTTTTATGTTAGGGTTTACTTCTGTTTTTGGTTTGTGTTTGATGTTTGATCCATGAACCCTAATTTGGGCTTTCATTTGCATCCTTCTTGCATTTCCTTGCATAACTTGACTTGTCATTTCACTTTGTGCATTCTTATGATTCATTTGACATCTTAAGACATGTAGAAAGCATCATTGATCATTGCATTGCATATTTGCCATGTCATTTGTCCTGTATGCTTCATAACATTTCATGCTTGTTCATGCTCCTCAGCTTGCATCATTTGCATCCATGATTTTGTATGAACATCTCATTGTCTTGCCTCTTGTTTGCAGCACCTCATAACATCATTTTCATCATCACCATGCTTCTGGTTTTGTTTAGCATCATATCATTTCATCTCATCTTGTATTGCATTGCATCTGTTTCTAACATTTCAGGTGGTAAGTAAACTTGAGAAGTGAATTTGCCTTCACTTCTCATAACTCTTCTTTTCATCTCTCTTGCATCCATTGCTGCATTCCTATTTGTGTTTGGGATTGAGCTTGCTCATTCTTCTTCCTCCCACTTTCTTTCTTCAAGTGACTTGACTTCTTGAATGAAGCAAGTCACTTTGCTTCTCTTGATCCTGTTCATCTGCTTCCTGGTGGCTCCTTTGAAGATTGTTCTTGGAAACCTCACAAACATTAGGACCAACCAAGCATGATAATGAATTAGGGTTTTGATTAGTCTCCCCCATAGTTTTTACCTTTGTGCCTCTCCTTGAGTCATCTCCCCTCACCTCATAATCAAGGACTAAACCCTCAAGGCTTTAAGACTTTGTGATTAAGATCATGCCTGCATCCTTCTTTTAGGATGGAGTGTATAACTTTAATCCTAAGTCTTGGACCCTTAAGGTGTTGAACTCTCTTAATTAATCCATCTAATAATCATCAAGACATTACACTTGTAACTTGGGCCTTGCATTAGGGTTCTAATTCTTCCTTAATTGGTTAAGAAGGACTAACCCTAAAGTTAATGGACAAGTCCCCCTCAAGTTGTCTTACAAATCATAAAAAACACTTCATCATCATATCATTAATAAAATCCACTTAATCAAAGGTTTGTTCTGTCATGGGTTTAATCTCTAATCATGGATTAAGCTGAGGATCCTTCCTCAGCTTAAACACCCTCATCTATTATCCTTCTTTTAGGATAGTGTAATGAGCCTGTTAAATCCCTGATTATGGCTTAACCTCATTACTTAACACTAAACAAAAATCACAAAAACATCTAATTAATCACAAGTAGGTTAATGATCTTAACCCTACATCAAAGGTGATTAAGTGTGAGAATCTGACTTCACACTTAAGGTAATTCTCATTACCCCTAATCAGAGGGATGATGTGATGAGTTTACCAAATCCATTGATTTAGGTTTAAGCTCATTATCTTATGACAAACTCCAAAAAGAAATAAAAAGACTGAAAACACAAGAACAAACAATAATCGTCTCCTTCGGGATTCTTTTCTCATCATCTTCACTCACAACCGAGAACTTGCTTCTTCCGTCTAATGCAAGACAGTTTGCATCTGTGCCAGACAGATCTTACACTTGAGCATAGACTGCAAGCAGTTCACCAGTCAATCCTTTCAGTCTCTTTGGGTCGAACTACGGTGTTCTGACTTCCTCATTGCACGAGAGGATACGTAGGCATAACTTAACGGTTATCGAACAAAAGTCTCTGTACATTCCCCCTCCTTCCAGCTTCATTCTTTAGCCTCATTATCATGAGCATTTCACCTCTTTCTCTTTTACACTGACACTGTATATATACACTTCACTTCTTTTACACTGACACCTGTACATTCTTTTCCAGCTATCTTTATGCACATATTGCACTGACACTACCCCTTTAAAACACAAATCTTTTAAGCGTGGATCCCGTCGAGTACGGCGGACAATCTGGGTGCTAATACCTTCCCAGGTTGTAACCAACCCCCTTTCTCAGTCTCTCTGGTTCGCAAACCGTCTTATCCATCTTTTTCTAGGTCTATGCAGCATTAGCTTTCCTCCGGGATAAAAATGCCTAGCTGGCGACTCTTTTCATTCTCCAGTGAGTTCACGGCTGTGTGTTCTCACTGTTCCCTTCGCCGACCGTTCGCGTCTGTACCTTCATTTGATCCAGTTTCATTTGTCGGGAGCGACAGCCTTGCATTAGGGTTCTAATTCTTCCTTAATTGGTTAAGAAGGACTAACCCTAGTGTTAATGGACAAGTCCTCCTCAAGTTGTCTTACAAATCATAAAATTCACTTCTTAATCTTACCATTAACTAAAATCCACTTTAATAAAGGTTTTGTTTTGTCATGAGGTTAATCCCTAATCATGGATTAAGTTGAGGTATCTTCCTCAGCTTAAATGTTCTCATCTATTATCCTTCTATTAGGATGGTGTAATGGGTCCATTAAATCCTTGATTATGGCTTAAACTCATTACTTAACACTAAACAAAAACACCAAAAACATCTAAATAATTGCAATTAGGTTAATGATCTTAATCCTATATCATGGTGATTAAGTGTGACGTGCTTACTTCATATTTAAGGTATTCTCATTACCCCTAATCAGAGGGAGGATGTGATGAGTTTACTAACCCTTGGTTTAGGCTTAAGCTCATTTTCTTATGACAAATTCCAAAAAGCAATAAAAGATTAAAAACACCAAAAAAAACAATAATTGTCTCCTCCAAGATTCTTTTCTCACCTCCTTCACTCATAAACGAGAACTTGCTTCTTCCGTCTAATGCAAGACAGTTTGCACCTGAGCCAGACAGGTTATACACTTGAGCATAGGCAAGCAAGCAGTTCACAAGTCAATTTATCTTTCAGTCTCTTTGAGTCGAACTACGGTGTTTTGACTTCCTCATTGCACGAGAGGATACGTAGGTATAACTTAACTGTTATCGAACAAAAAGTATCTGTATATTCCCCCTCTTCCAGCATTATTCTTTTAAGCCTCATTATCTTGAGCATTGCACTCTTTTCTTACACTGACACTCCTTTTCTTCACTTCACACTTCGTTTGCACTGACACTTGTATTCGTTTCTAGCTCCTGCACACAGAATAGCACTGACACCTACCCCTTTAAACACAAACTTTCAAGCGTGGATCCCGTCGAGTACGGAGGACAATCTGGGTGCTAGTACATTCCCAGGTTGTAACCAACCCCCTTTCTCAGTTTCTCTGGTTCGCAATCGTCTTGTCCATATCTTTCCAGGTTTATGCAGCATTACCTTTCCTTCGGGATAAAAATGCCTAGCTGGCGACTCTTTTCAGTTCATCCTCATGTTCTCTCTTTCGTCGACCGTTCGCGTCTGTACCCCTTCTGGCCTCGTGTCATATGGTGGGAGCGACACATGCTCCTCTGGGATGCATCCAAGTCCATGATCATGTCCAATATGCCCCATAATGTTCTCTGAATAGTGGGACATGACTAGGAGTAATGAGACACTGGATCTGCCTGATGCCAGTCAGGGTAGGCTCAAAGAAATGGTAAGTGATGTTGCTCTTCCTGGAAGTGTCCATGCTAATGATGGATGCTGGTGAAGAAGCTGAGATAAACCCTGATGAAAGTAACTGTTGAAGACTGATGAAGATAGCTGGAGAAGGGTCTCTGATGAAGACAAACTGATGAAGGCTGGAGAAGAATCTCTGACAAACTAATGAGGATGCTGGAGAAAATGACTGAAGAAGTCTGAGCAGCAGAAGGGGTCAAAACCAAACCAAAAGTAATAAGATGGATACCCTGTAAAACAAATAGGCAAATGTTAAATGATGCAAAAATGATGTATGCAAAGGGTTTGTGATCAAGATCTGGATCTGGTATCTGCCTTGGTAAGGTCCATATGTGTTCATAAGTCCGGATGGAGGTTTAGAAATCAAGAAACAAGGTGGGGGACTCAAATAAAGAGTCACAAGTCCAGGGTAATCACAAGAACTGTCCAAATAATACAACCTTAACAAATCTAATAACAAGGTATGATGAGGCCAAGGGTTCCTACAAACCTGTAAACATCCCAACCCCCTCACATGTAATGTTCTAGAACAAGGATCCTCAGACTTGGATCAGTTATGAGAAGTGTAAACACTTCTAACCCGGAGGTACAGATTTTACAATAACCATAAAAGATCCTCCTCTAATTCACCTCAGATGCTGAAGGTCATAAAAAGGTCATCCAGACTTAGCAGGCTTCCAAGATAGCCCTAGTACTATAGGAAATTCGTAGCACAGAGTTCTCAAGAAGAAACCCATGTCTGAACCGTGTTTCATATTCCCGCACCAGACCGAAATGGAATGGGAAAGAATATGAAGCCACTCTAGCCTATGTGTCACTCAGGTCCCAGGTATAGGACCTTAATCACTCAATGATTCCCCACCCACCAAGGAAACAGCAGATCCAACACATGATAATGACAGTATGAAATGCATAAAAACTGTAAATGAAAGCAATAAATAAAGCTATACAGAAAGCAATAAATAAAGCAATAAATAAAGCAATAAATAAGCACAAGTAGCACATAACACCCCCGTAAACACAAGTCAAACAAGCGCTAGGAGGAACCCACAAAAAGAACCAGAAGCCCTGGTTGCAATATAAGGGTCCCCAGTAGAGTCGCCAAGTTGTCGCTCCCAAAGATTTGCATCCCGGTACAAGCGCGAACGGTCGGCGAAAGGATAAAAGAAGTGAAGGTGAATAGAGTCGCCAGCTAGGCATTTTTATCCCGAAGGAAAGGTAATGTTTCATAAACCAGGAAAGAAATGGATAAGACGGTTGCGAACCAGAGAAACTGAGAAAGGGGGTTGGTTACAACCTAGGAAGGTATTAGCACCCAGATTATCCGTCGTACTCGACGGGATCCATGCTTACAAGATTGTGTTTAAAGGGGTAGTGTATGTGCTATCTGTGTGCAAACGCTAGAAAAGAAATATACAAGTGTCAATGCAAAAAGTGATTGCTCAGGAATGAGGCTTAGAAAGAATGCTGGAAGAGGGGAATGACAAAGAAACTTTTGTTCGATAACAGTTAAGTTATGCCTACGTATCCTCTCGTGCAATGAGGAAGTAAGAACACCGTAGTTCGACTCAAAGAGACTAAAAGATAAATTGACTTGTGAACTGCTTGCTTGCCCATGCTCAAGTGTATGACTCGTCTGTCTCAAGTGCTAACTGTCTTGCATTAGACGAAAGAAGCGAGTTCTCGTTTGTGAATGAAAATGATGAGAAAAGAATCCCGAAGGGGACAATTATTGTTTTTTTTTTTTGTGTTTTCAATCTTTTATTTGTTTTTGGTGTTTGTCATAAGTTAATGAGCTTAAGCCTAAACCAAGGGTTAGTAAACTCATTATATCCTCCCTTTGATTAGGGATAATGAGAATACTTTAAGTATGAGATAAACATCTCAACTTAATTACCATGATGATGTAGGATTAAGATCATTAACCTACTTGTGATTATTTAGATGTTTTTGAGTTTTTGTTTAGTGTTAAGTAATGAGTTTAAGCCATAATCAAGGATTAGTGAACTCATCACACCATCTTAATAGAAGGATAATAGATGAGCACACTTAAGCTGAGGAAGATACCTCAACTTAATCCATGATTAGGGATTAACCTCATGACAAAACAAGCCTTTATTAAAGTGGATTTTAATTAAGGGTGAGATTAAGAAGTGAGTTTTATGTTTTGTAAGACAACTTGAGGGGGACTTGTCCATTAAACACTAGGATTAGTCCTTCTTAACCAATAAAGGAAGAATTAGAACCCTAACGTAAGGCCCAAGTTACAAGTTAATGTCTTAGTGATTATTAATATGGATTGATTAAGAGGTTTAAACATGATTCTAAAATGTCCTAAGATGTCTAATATGACATATGAATGCATAAAATGTCATGGCAAGTTCATGTATG
This sequence comes from Lathyrus aphaca, assembly GCA_963966055.1. Taxonomy (NCBI): domain Eukaryota; kingdom Viridiplantae; phylum Streptophyta; class Magnoliopsida; order Fabales; family Fabaceae; genus Lathyrus; species Lathyrus aphaca. Next base: position 132,849,184 of record OZ014522.1, on the reverse strand, counting down.
GATGCATATGCAAGATGAATGTAAATGAAGATGCAAATTTAGGGTTTTAAGGCAACATGAGATGCATATGGTAAAGACAGAAGTAAATGACATGATAAAAATTTGAAATCACACTCAAATAAACCCTAACCCCATATGATATCACAACCCAAAGGAGAAGGTCTAACTCTTAACCTAAAGAAAGTTATGATTTTCCTAAGTTTGCTAGGGTTTTTGGGTACCTTAAAAGGAAAAATGTCAATCAATTTGAAAATGAAAGATAAATTCATGAAAAAAATATCCTAGAAACTACATGCTATATGAAAAACAATGCAAAAAGAATCATTGTCAAACCCTTCATAGTTAGGCAGAAAAGAATTTTCAAAGTTAGGGTTCCAAAAAGGGGATTTTATGAACCCTAAATTCAAAGAAAATGTCAAAGTATGATCAAAACCAAAAATAAATTTATATTAATGGTTTGAAAATGTTTCTAAATGTCTTAAGATGCAATGTGAATTTTTTTGTGATTTTTAGAAACCTAAATGGTATTTTAATTAATTAATTTCCATTAATTAATTAAAATAAATATTTAAATATTTTTAAAATGCTTTTAAAATGCAAAAAATAAAAATAAAAATGTTTTTTAGTGGAGAAAAATATTTGGAACTAAAATGCAGAAAATAATATTTTTTGTATTTTTCTAGGTATTTTAAAATATTTATGCAAGAAAATACAATTTAAATGAAAATAAAATGAATTTTAATGAAAGTATGAGGATCCAAAGGACTAGATTCAAAGCTGAGAGTAAAAGGTTGACTGGCACGCAGATCAATGGCTGAGGTTTGTCCTGGCTAATTAATTCAGATTAAATTAATTAATTAGGTTTTAGGGTTTAATGACTAATCTGGGCCATCCGTTCACGCGCGAAATCAAAATCCTAGGGCCAGAATTCAAACCTACGCTAACCCTAATTAATTAACCCTAACAACATTCAGGTAACTGGAGCTAGCTCCGGTCTGTAAGTATACGAGTGTGCCTAAGAGGGGGGGGGGGGTGAATTAGGTTCTTAGAAATTTTTCGATTCTTTTTCTTTAATGGATGGATTTTGCTTTTTATGGTTTATGGAATGAAAACGGTAAAGCAGGAAATAAAAAATGACACAGAGGTTTATCCTGGTTCCCTTCACAATCTGAAGGTACATCCAGTCCTCTTTTAATACGAAAGAGATTTCCACTAGTTTTTTAGAACAGTACAACCTATCACACCTTCAATGGTGAGGCCTACTTTCTAACAATCTAAACAATCAAGTGTGCAAGAACAATCCTCTTGCCACACTAACCCTTATGTCCAAACAATCCTTGGAACACAAGTCACAAATAGAAAACACTTTCTATAATTTTTGTTTGAGTGAGTAATACAATGATTGGTATCAATATAAATTGATCTTCTCTTTCTTTAACAATGATTCACAATCATAAAATATTAGATAGCTCAAGAATTTTTCAATTATGTGATATGAAGAATGTAGAAAAATTCTTGTCAAAAGTTTAAGAGTTTTGTGAATTTTTTCTATGAAAATATTTTTGAAAGAGGTGACAAATGATTTGAAAAAGTTTGGAATTTATATGCACATAACACCCTTATAAAACAGTGTAATAAACAGTAAAAATTCATGAACAAATGCCAATGCATTATGAAAAGGTTCCATGAAAAGATACATGAAGAGGTGTTATGAAAAATACTGATTTTTCAAAATTGTACAGACTGCAATCGATTGCACTATAATGCAAATTGATTGCACATGCATACGTTGCCAAATTTTTCAAAGTTTTGAAACATGCAATCGATTGCATGTAAGTGCAAATCGGTTGCACCAAGTTAAAAATGCAAAAATACTTAAAACAAACAGATGCAAATCGATTGCATGAAAGTGCAAATTGATTGCACCAAGTTTGAATTTGAAAAATGCAATTTTAAAAGATGCTAAGGTTAAGAGATGATTATGCCATGATATAGGTATTCAATTGAGCATCTAAGATTTTAATATTTGTGTATAATTGCTCATATACCTTCATGAAGCTTCTTCTTGAAGAAATAAGTCTTTGAATCATGATGCATTAATCTTGAATATCATCTTTGCCTTCTTTATCATATTGTAGCTAAGAGATGTGTCTTCATCAAACAATCTTCTTAGATGCTTTAACATTTTCGGAATACTTCTCCCCCTAAGATGCATATCTCCCCCTTTGTATGTGAATTGGAGCTTTATACCTTTAGGAAATTCAAAAACAAGAAAATGTACAAGCATACCATCTTTCTCCCCCTTTGAAGTTATCAAAAAGAAGGGAAAGATGGGTGAAAATAATAAAAGCCATAAACAAGAAAAAATAAAACTAGAAATAACATATCATAGATTAAAAAACGAGAATTGCATACATAGCATAAATGCAGAAATTTACATTGCAAAGAAACATAACGAAAACATACGGAAACAAAAGAAATAGAAATGAGACATTAAAACTAGTAAGCATTAACGACTACATAACGAAAACATCCAAACATAAAGACATGAAAAACATTTTCAAAACAGATCCATATTGGGGTCAAAAGGGTCTTGGTTAGGAAATTGTTGGTTGAGAGGTGCTTGGCGAGTTGGTGGGGCAGCCGGGTTGGATGCATCAAAAGGTGGTATGTAGAGGTGGGAATAAATGTATGAGAATTGTTGGTTGACATCTGTCGCTCCCGAAGATTTGCATCCCAGTACAAGCGCGAACGTTCGGCGAAAGAGAGAACATGAAGATGAACTGAAAAGAGTCGCCAACTAGGCATTTTTATCCCGAAGGAAAGGTAATGCTGCATAGACCTAGAAAGATATGGATAAGATGGTTACGAACCAGAGAAACTGAGAAAGGGGGTTGGTTACAATCTGGGAAGGTATTAGCACCCAGATTGTCCGTCGTACTCGACGGGATCCACGCTTGGAAGTTTGTGTTTAAAGGGGTAGTGTTAGTGCTATTTGTGTGCAAAAGCTGGAAAAGAATGTACAGGTGTCAGTGCAAAAGAGATGTGAAGTGTATTGCTCAGGAATGAGGCTTAAAAGAATAATGCTGGAAGAGGGGGAATATACAAAGACTTTTGTTCGATAACTGTTAAGTTATGCCTACGTATCCTCTCGTGCAATGAGGAAGTCAGAACACCGTAGTTCGACTCAAAGAGACTGAAAGATAAATTTACTGATGAACTGCTTACTTATCTATGCTCAAGTGAATGACCTGTCTGGCTCAGGTGCAAACTGTCTTGCATTAGACGGAAGAAGCGAGTTCTCGTTTATGAGTGAATGAGGTGAGAAAAGAATCCCGAAGGAGACGATTATTGTTTATTTTTGGTATTTTCAAAATTTTATTGCTTTTTTGTGTTTGTCATAAGTTAATGAGCTTAAGCCTAAACCAAGGGTTAGTAAACTCATCACATCCTCCCTCTGATTAGGGGTAATGAGAATACCTTAAGTATGAAGTAAAAACATCACACTTAATCACCATGATGTAGGATTAAGATCATTGACCTACTTGCAATTATTTAGATGTTTTTGGAGTTTTTGTTTAGTGTTGAGTAATGAGTTTAAGCCATAATCAAGGATTTAATGGACCCATTACACCATCCTAATAGAAGGATAATATATGAGAACATTTAAGCTGAGGAAGGCTCCTCAACTTAATCCATGATTAGGGATTAACCTCATGACAAAACAAGGCCTTTATTAAAGTAGATTTTAGTTAATGGTAAGATTAAGAAGTGGATTTTATTGTTTGTAAGACAACTTGAGGAGGACTTGTCCATTAACACTAGGGTTAGTCCTTCTTAACCAATTAAGGAAGAATTAGAACCCTAATGCAAGACCCAAGTTACAATCTTGATGTCTTAGTGATTATTAGCTGAATTGATTAAGAGATTTAAACACATCAAGGGTTTAACACTTAGGATTAAAGTTATACACTCCATCCTAAGAGAAGGATGCAGGCATAACCTGAATCACAAAGCCTTAAAACCTTGAAGGTTTAGTCTCTGATTAGGAGATGAGAAAAGAGACACAAGAGATGACACAAAGGTAAAACTAATGGGGGGACTAATCAAACCCTAATTGTTAACATGCTTGGGTATTCCTATGGTTTATGAGGCTTGCAAGAGATCTTCAAGGAGAAGCAACAAAGGAAGAAGCAGATGAAAGGAGGAGAAGCAGAAGAAGCAAGCTAACTTACTTCACTTAAGAAGATAAGTTACTTGAAGAAAGAAAGTGAAGAAGGAACATGAATGAGCAAGCTCACTCTAAAACAAATACAAAATTCAGTAATGAATGCATAAGAAAGATGAGAAGAGATTGTGAGAAGTGAAGGCAAATTCACTTCTCAAAGTACTTACCACCTGAAAAGCTAGCAAAAGGAAATGAAGATGGAATGAAAATGAAAAGCATACAAGGATGCAAACCAAAACCAGAAGCATGTTCATGATGCAAATGATGCTAAGAGATGGTGTAAATTTATGTCAAGAGTTGAATGTTCATACAAGTGATGAGAATGCAAATGAAGCATGAAAGAAGCATGAAAGTTCATGAATGCTCATGAAATGTAATGAATGCATAACATGGAAAATGGATGAGGCAATGATCAAGCATGAGTCCAATGTGTCTTATGATGTCTTAAAAGTCATGTGGATGCAAGAAATGTCATGGAAAGTTCATGAATGCAAGCATATGCAAGAGGTATGCAAAGGTAGATGAGAAATTAGGGTTTTCATACAACATGAGATGCAAAACTCAAAACAGAAGCAAATGACAAGATAAAAAATTGAAAATGCAATCAAAAGAACCCTAACCCCATATGATTTCATACCCCAAAGGATAAGACCTAACTCTTAACCCTAAGGATGTTATGAATTTTCTAAGTTTTCTAGGGTTTTAAGGTACCTAAAGGGAAAAAACGCAAATCAATTCAAAAAGGAAGAAGAAATTTATGACAAAATTATGTTAGAAACTACATGTCAAATGAAGATCAATGCAAAAAGAATCATTTTCATACCATTCTTGGTTAGGCAGAAAATAATTCTTGAAGTTAGGGTTCTAAAATGTGAATTTTATGAACCCTAAATTCAAGAAAATTATCAAAGATGGTTCAAAACCAAAAATAAATTTGTGTGGACGGTATGACAATGTCTCTAAATGTTTAAAGATGCAATATGATTTTTTTTGGGATTTTTTAGAAACCTAAATGATATTTTAATTAATTAATTTTCATTAATTAATTAAAATAAACATTTAAATGTTTAAAAAATGATTTTTTAATGTGAAAAATAAAAATAAAAATATTTTTGGGTTAAGAAAATTATTTGAAATAAAAATGCAGAATATAAATATTTTTGGAAATTTTTAGCTATTTTAAATAAATGGTATAAAATTAAATGAGAAAAATGAAATAAAAATTAGAAATAACAGAAGTATGCAAAGGGAAGGGCTGGGATTGAATCTGGGAAATCCTAGGTTGACTGCGCGCCAGATCTTGTGGCCAAAATTCAATCTCACTTAAACCTAATTAATTAATTATTTAATACAGAAATTAAGTTAATGAAATGATCTCAGCCACTCATCTCACGCGGGATGGGGAAATCTAATGGTCCACGTTCAAACCTATCCCTAACCCTAATTAAGACATTAATGACTTTCAGGTCACCGGAGAAGAGCTCCGGTCGTCTTCTCCGGTGACCCCCTCACCTGAAAATTCCTATCTTCTTCCCTAGGTTATTTCTGGAGCTCTAAAGCTCCAGATTAACTCCTCTCACTCCCCTAAACTCAAATCTACCCTCAAATCTCATTTATTCTCACTCAAACTCATGATTCGAAAGGAAGAACAAAAATGGCAGAAATTTTAGAAATTTCAGAATAATCATACAAACTCATTTCTCAACCATTTTCGAAAATACCAAGTTCAGTGTGATCAGTGAAACATGCTTATTCATTTTATAACATAAAAGAGAGGTTCTGGAAAAATAAATTCAGATGGCTACCTGAGGTGGAGCTTTTCACCCTTGAGCTTTCTGGCCACTTCCTTGGTGCAGAATGACTTTAACGACCTCCCTGAAGAAGTTGCAATGCTTGGAAAGCTTTGAGAATGGCTGGTTTAAGTGGTAGCAATCCAACTGGTCAGAAATCGTATTTGGTGTATGGAGTGTTTTTGGCTGTTTCAATGGTTGGTTTGTGATCAGTGAGTGATTTAGAGATGAATGGTGGAATTAGTTTTGATTTTTAGTAAGTGAGCTATGAGTTTCGAAGGAAAATGATAGAGGGAGTGTTTTTGGCAATGCTGAGTTCTTGGAGGTTTCAGCTTGTGTGTGTTATGAAAAATGACCCTTGAGACATGCTTGTAGTGTCTGGATTGGGCAGAGAGTGGGTGGTGGACTGTTGTGATTGGTATAGGTGAATTTGCATAAAGTCAACATTTCTTGTACTTGAGGTATGAGCAAGAATGCAGTTGGCCTTTGGGCATGTCCATGCGCAGCTGACTTTAAGGAAGTCCACAAATTCAATCTTGAGGCAATTCAGCATGTGGGAGCAAAGTTATGGGACCTTTTGCAAATATGTGAAGTTTTGGCCCCTTTGAGAAATCTTGATGTTCAAGGCATGTAATCTTGCAATTCCTTGGGCAATTCTGATCTAGAGGCAATGCACTATGATGTTATGATACATTGAGGTGTGTTTGAAGTCACAAAAAGCCTTGGCAAGTGGTTTTGCAAAGAATCCCTTTTTGTGCATTCTTGAAATTTATGGGATTTTTGTAAACTTTAACAAGTCATAACTTGAGTTCCATAATGAATTAGGACTTGTTCTTGTACTTTTTGAAAAGGAAATGATCCAATCTACAACTTTCATGACCAACAATGTTTCATTTGAAGCATTTTTGGTTGAGAAAGAGGAGGTTGAAAAACTTTCCCAAAATGGAAAGTTTACATTACAAGTCATTTCCATTTTTGGCAACTTTTTGGTTTAGCTCACTTTTCTTCAATTTTGTGAACTTCTAAGCACTTCAATGATCAAATAAATACCATATAACCTCAATTTGATGAAAAATCCACTTTGGTCCCATGTTGGGGGGCCTCAGATGCCATGATTTTGCTCTGACTTGCTCAAAAAGTTACCCAGTGATCAAATGACTTTCACAATGAATTTCTTCATAAAACTTGGTATGCATGATCCTCATAATATATTGAGACCAATAGAAACAAGAATGACCAAAACATTTGGAGTTATGGCCTCTGAAACCAAAACCCTAATCTTAGGTCATCTGTGCAATTAAACTCTAGCTCTGCTTCCATGCTTTGCCAGTTCTTGTGATTCTTTGGCTTCCTTGATCTTTGGAGGATAAAATATGATGATTGAACATACATGGACCCTCTTGAGATGATTGAAGACCTTTGGAGTGGCTCGAATGGATCTTGGATTGCTCAGATCACAAACCATAGATGCAGATGACCTTGAACTAATGCAGTGAAGCAAAAATGCAACATAATATGATATGACTAAACTTATGTAAATATGAAAGATCACAAGCCATGGTGCGAACTTAGTGAGGGAAAATTTGGGGTGTTTACAACATCATGCTGAAAGTTTGAAATCCTTGTGTTGACAGATGCATTAACGACATTGTAGCGGTCATTGATGTTGTTGTTCATGTTGGAGAATTGTTGTGTCATGAAATCCAAAATATCTTGGTTAGAAGGACCATTCACACCATGAGAAGAGGGAATCTCTTCATTAAGGGGTTGTTGTTCATTATCCTCTTGTTCTCCACCATCATCACCAAGATAAGTAATAGTATCGGCTTCCCGATCATAGTAAATTCCCATTCTTCTATCCAAATTCCGAATAGAAATCTTGTGAGAAGGTGAATCCATCAAAAGACATTAAAAGCCATCAAACAGAATCTCAAAGTGTTGCAAAATCCGGGTGATGAACCATGCATAGGGCAGAGCTTTGGATCTCTCGGAATGGGACAGCATGTGATGCAAAATCATCCGAGCCCAATTAACTTCAATGTTGTTCTTGATAGCATAGAGGGCCTGCATTTCTGTATCATTAACCGAACAATAGTTACCACTTTTCGGAAACACAACATAGGAAAGGAAGTAGTGAAGCATGCGATCATTAATGTAGAAATTTCCAGCCGACCAAGAACTACGAGAAGTTTCAATACCACCTAGAGACTTCACTCTATGTTCATAAAATTCTGTTTCGGTCATCCTTCCGATTTTGTAGAAAAAAGATCTCTTCTTATAGTCATTCCATTTTTCATCTTCAGGATCAAATAGGAGACTAACGAATGATGGTACTCCTAAGATGTTTCCAAGGAGTCTTGAGTTCAAGACAAGTCTTTTTCCTAAAACATAGGTAACAAACCTTCCTTCTTCTATACACATATTGCAATAAAACAGCCGAACAAGATCCGGGTAATATGGTCCGGAGGAAGCAATAGCAGTCCCTAACTTTATATTGTCTAGAGTGGTTTAAAAAGTAAAGCAATTTTCAGAAAAGGAAGAAAGATCACCATACTTGGGTTGTTGGACAATCTTTCTTTGGAAGAGCTTTTCAAACTTCTCAATCTTTTCATTTGATAAACCTTCATAAAGTGGAATGTTGGATGATGAGGAGGACTTTCCCTTTCCTTTTTCTACAGCAGTGGCCTTTCTTTTGGTCCTTGAAGCCATGGGTGAGAGTTGGTGAGAAATGGGGAAGTTGAGTAAGAAGGATGAATTTTTGGTATTTTTTGTGTAGGTTATATGGGGAAAACGAAAATTGGTAGGGAGATGGAGAAAATTCAGAATATTTATGGATATAAAAGATGTAGGAATTTGGTAAGAGGAGTTATGGTGAGTTATTTGGGTGGTTAAGGGAATTTGAAAAAGTGTTAATGAGTCAAGGTAGGGAATCTTGTAGGTTAAGGCTAGGAGGGAACAAAAACTGAAAAGTTGGCCTAGTAAATTATGTGATTTGATGTATATGAGTTTATGATACCAAGGATCAAAGAAAATAAGAGGGAACAATTAAAAATAAAATTTTTTCAAAAAGTTCCAGACTGCAATCGATTTGCACTTTCATGCAATCGATTGCACTATGCCAAAATTACGTGAAAAAGCATTTTTCCCAGACTGCAATCGATTTGCATTTTCATGCAATCGATTGCACTAAGCCAAAATTTGAAAAATCACACAAAATACTCAGACTGCAATCGATTGCAGTAAACATGAAATCGATTGCACGTTTAAAAATTTGCAAAAACATAAACAAAAAAATAAACATTCTAAAACATTTTTAAACATATTTAATGAATCATATTCATATATGGCACAAATATAAGAAGAAACATATTGAAATATTTTGCTTAAATAAGAGAAGAATGAATGTTTGCACCTTTGTTAATGGATGATTTATATATCTTTTTCATCTAAGATTCCAAGTTCTCTTCTAATCTTGTAAAAAGGTTCTCTTGCGAGCGGCTTTGTGAAAATATCCGCTAATTGATTATGCGTATCCACGAAGGTAACATCTACGTCTCCGTTAAGAACGTGATCACGAAGGAAATTGTGCCAAATGTCTATGTGCTTTGTTCTTGAATGCATGACCGGGTTCTTTGTGATGTTGATGGCACTTGTGTTGTCACATCGAAGAGGAGTGCAACCGAGATCTACGCCATAGTCAAGAAGTTGTTGCTTAAGCCACAAAATTTGTGCACAACAACTGCCAGCTGCAATGTATTCTGCTTCTGCCGTGCTAAGTGCGACACAAGCTTGCTTCTTGCATGCCCATGATACTAGTGCATTTCCGAGAATATGACAAGTGCCACTTGTGCTTTTTCTATCGGTCTTACATCCTGCATAATCAGCGTCAGAATAACCAATTAAAGAACATGTACTACCTTTTGGATACCATAGTCCGACATTCGTTGTTCCTTTGAGATACTTCATAATCCTCTTTACGGCGGTGAGATTCGATTCCTTCGGATTTGCTTGAAAGCGTGCACACAGACATACACTAAACATAATTTCAGGATGGTTTTCTGTCAAATATAATAATGAACCGATCATACCTCGATACTTTGTGATATCAATTGAAGTGCCGGATTCATCTTGATCAACGCACGTTCCGGATCCCATAGGAGTGGACATCACTTTGCAACTATCCATATCGAATCTTTTTAATAGTTCCTTGCAATACTTGGATTGGTTGATGAAGATGCCATCCTTTGTTTGCTTGATTTGTAGTCCAAGAAAATAGTTCATTTTCCCCATCATGGACATTTTGAATTCTCCTTGCATCATAAGTGAAAATTCTTTGCAAAGATCTTTGTTTGTTGAACCGAAGATGATGTCGTCGACATAGACTTGAACCAATAAGGTGTTACCTTTGAACTTCTTTATGAACAACGTCTTGTCAACCTTTCATTTTGTAAAACCCTTCTCACATAGGAAATTTCTAAGGCGATCATACCATGCTCTTGGTGCTTTCTTTAAGCCATAAAGAGCCTTCTTCAACTTGTAGACATGAGAGGGATTCTTGAAGTCTTCAAAACCCGGAGGTTGTTTGACATAGACTTCTTCATTTATGTAGCCATCCAGGAAAGCGCTTTTGACATCCATCTAGTACAACTGAAAATTCATTGAACAAGCGTAAGCAACTAATAATCTAATTGCTTCTAACCTTGCTACCGGAGCGAACGTTTCATCAAAGTCGATTCCTTCTTCTTGGTTGTAGCCTTGTGCGAACAATCTTTCTTTGTTACGAACTATGATTCCGTTCTCGTCAAGTTTGTTCTTGAACACCCATCTTGTTCCTATGATGTGTTTGTTGTCCGGTCTTGGTACAAGAGTCCAAACTTGATTCCTTTCGAATTGATTAAGTTCTTCTTGCATAGCTATTATCCATTGATCATCGCCTAAGGCTTCATCAATTTTGGTTGGTTCAATTTGAGATACGAACGCCATGTTAAGACAAGCATCCTTGAGATTTAGTCGAGTTGCAACGCCTTGGCTAATATCACCAATAACTTTATCTATCGGGTGATCTCTATGAGTTCTCCATTCTTTCGGAAGATCTTGATGTTCTTCAATAATTGGTGAGTCATCTTCTTGTGATATTGCTTGTTCTTTTGATGTCTCCTTTTGTTGTTGTGATAGATCTACTACATCATCATCATCATCATCCACAATAATATTATCCTCTTTCGAGGGGTTAGTCTCATCAAACGAAACATGTATAGATTCTTCAATAGTAAGTGTTCTTTTATTGAAAATTCTAAAATCTCTACTTGAGAGAGAATAACCAAGAAATATACCTTCATCGAATTTCTCATCAAACTTACCAAGGTTGTCCTTGCTGTTGTTAAGAACGAAGCATTTGCATCCGAATATGTGGAAGAAAGATATGTTGGGTTTCCTACCCTTGAACAACTAATATGGAGTCTTCTTGAGAATTGGTCGAATATTGACACGGTTACTTACAAAACAAGCCGTGCTAACCGCATCCGTCCAAAAATATTTAGGAAGATTTGAGTCGCTAAGCATTATCCTTGCAAGTTCCACTAATGCTCTATTCTTCCTCTATACGACACCATTTTGTTAAGGAGTTCTTGGTGCAGAAAAATTGTGAGAGATTCCATGCTCTTCACAAAAATCTTCAAATGATGAATTTTGAAATTCGCCACCATGGTCGCTTCTTATGGAGACAATTGAGAGTGACTTCTCGTTTTGAATTTGCTTGTCATACTTCTTGAATGCTTTAAAGGCATCACTTTTTTGCACTAAAAATAAAGTCCAAGTGTATCTAGAGAAATCATCAACAATAACTAAGGCATAAACGTTACCTCCGAAGCTTTTTGTTCTTGATGTACCGAAAAGATCCATATGTAACAATTGTAGTGGTCTTGAAGTAGATATCACTTTCTTGGTCTTGAAGGATGTTTTGGTTTGCTTCCCCTTTTGACATGCGTCACAAAGCTTATCCTTGATAAACTTTATCTTTAGAAGACCAACAACTAGATCATGCTTTATTAATTTGTTTAAATGCTCCATGTGAATGTGAGAAAATCTCTTATGCCAAAGCCATGCCTCGTTGTTGTTTGCCATTAAGCACTTTACCTTCAAGGAAGAGTCATCAAAAGAAATCATGAAAATGTTATTAATTCTTTTACCTTTTAGCAATAGGTCATGGGTGACTTCATGTTCTATTAAGCATTCCTCCTTTGTGAAGTTGATTCGGAAACCTTTGTCACATAATTGACTTATGTTAATAAGGTTGTGTTTAAGGCCTTCCACATAAAGGACGTCTTCGATGATTGTATGAGGAGGTGCACCAACGGTTCCAACTCCAAGAATTTTTCCTTTATTATCATCACCGTAAGTAACGTATCCTTTTGCCTTAAGTGATAGACTTGAAAATTTGTTGATGTCACCGGTCATATGCTTTGAACAACCGCTATCGAGATACCATTGATTCGAAGTTGTTTTCAAGCATACCTACAAAACAAAAATCAAGTATTGTTAGGTACCCAAATTGATTTGGGTCCTTGATAGTTAGTACCCTTTTCAACCCACACATAATGCCCTTTAGCAACACCAATGTTGCGCACATAGCAAGCATTAGGTGTGTGTCCTTTGGTTCCACAATAAAAACAAGTAGGTTGAAAATGACTTCTATATCTTGGAATATAACTCTTTTTCTTAACAATTCTTTTCTTTCTATGACTTTGATGCACACTTTTAGAATTGTTTGCCTTTTCTTTAACAACTTGTTCACTTGCTTTAACAAAAATAGTCTTATTTGTGCTTGGTTTGGAAAACTTAGAATATCCTAATCCACTTTTATCATTAGGATACCTTTGGTTCCTAAGAATTTCCTCCAAGCAAATTTGACCTTTCTCATATCTTTCTAAAACTCTTTTAAGTTGAACAATTTGAAAAGATAAAGACTCACAATTTTTACATACAAGACTTTGTTTTTCATTCATCAATTTTTGCTTTTCACTTTCAATATATTTTTCTAAAGCAATGTTTTTTTCTTCTAAAGATGAAATTTGTTTCTTTTGGGATGAAATACTTTTATACAAAGTCTTGCATTATTTTAAGAGTTCATCTATTACATCTTGTGCATCATTATCATAAATAGAAAAGTTGCTACTAACCTCGTCATTTTCTTTATCAGAGTGATGTGAAGCCATTACAGCCATATTTGCACATTCATCGCTCTCCGATTCCGATGAGGAACTAACTTCATTTTCGTCCCAAACAACATAAGCCTTTTTATTTTTGAAGTCCTTCTTGCCTTTGAATCCTCCTTTCTTTGCAAGTCTTGGACAATCCGGTTTTATGTGACCTTGCTTCCCACATTCATAACATGTAACTTCTTGAATCGATGTGGATGCATCCTTCTTCCTGAAATGTTTATTCTTTTTAGGAAAAGAGGAATTATTATTTTTGTTAAAAATTTACCAAGCTTCTTAACAAGAAGCATAAAATTCTCATCTTCGGAAATCTCGTCATCTTTGTCATCCTTCGTGTCAATCTTCAAAGCAATTCCTTTGGACTTTTTCTCTTGACTTTCATACTTCTCGAGCCTTCCAAGTTCCAATTCGTGCTCTTGAAGTTTGTCGAATAGAGATGCGGATGTCATCGTTGAGAGACTCTTGTTTTCCGAAATAGCGGTCACCTTCAGTTGCCATTCCCTTGTCAAGGACCTTAGGACTTTTAAATTGAGATCGTCGTTGGTGAAGGTCTTCCCGAGTGCAATCAAGTGGTTTGTTAGATGAACAAATCTTTTTTGTAAGGCAACGATAGATTCTCCGGGCTGCATACGGAACATTTCATATTCTTGACTCAACGTGTTAAGCCTTGATCTTTTTACTTCTGTTGTTCCTTCATGTGTTTCTACCAAAGTATCCCAAATCTCCTTTGTCGATTTGCATTGTGATACGCGGAAGAATTCGTCCATACTAAGAGCGCTATGGAGTATATTGATTGCCTTCTTCTCATTTAGGATCTTCTTCTTATCATCTTCATCATACATATTCTTCAACTTTGCGGTTCCAACGCCATTGATCACATTAACAGGATTATAAGGACCTTCTTCGATTGCTTCCCATATGCCTTCTCCTTGGGCTTCAAGATGTGCCCTCATTCTGATTTTCCAAAAATCAAAGTATTCGCCGGAGAAGAGCGGAGGCTTGTTGCTACTTCCACCATCTTTGAAAACAGGATTCGAGTTTGCGGAAGCCATACAGGATCTTGTAGGAACATGTTACCTAAACCTTCTCTGATGCCAATTGTAAGTATACGAGTGCGCCTAAGAGGAGGGGGTGAATCAGGTTCTTAGAAATTTTTCGATTCTTTTTCTTTGATGGATGGATTTTGCTTTTTATGGTTTATGGAATGAAAACGGTAAAGCAGGAAATAAAAAATGACACAGAGGTTTATCCTGGTTCCCTTTACAATCCGAAGGTACATCCAGTCCCCTTTCAATACGAAAGAGATTTCCACTAGTTTTTTAGAACAGTACAACATATCACACCTTCAATGGTGAGGCCTACTTTCTAACAAACTAAACAATCAAGTGTGCAAGAACAATCCTCTTGCCACACTAACCCTTATGTCCAAACAATCCTTGGAACACAAGTCACAAATAGAAAACACTTTCTATAATTTTTGTTTGAGTGAGTAATACAATGATTGGTATCAATATAAATTGATCTTCTCTTTCTTTAACAATGATTCACAATCATAAAATATTAGATAGCTCAAGAATTTTTCAATTATGTGATATGAAGAAAAATTCTTGTCAAAAGTTTAAGAGTTTTGTGAATTTTTTCTATGAAAATATTTTTGAAAGAGGTGACAAATGATTTGAAAAAGTTTGGAATTTATATGCACATAAAACCCTTATGAAACAGTGTAATAAACAGTAAAAATTCATGAACAAATGCCAATGCATTATGAAAAGGTTCCATGAAAAGATACATGAAGAGGTGTTATGGAAAATACTGATTTTTCAAAATTGTACAGACTGCAATCGATTGCACTATAATGCAAATCGATTGCACATGCATACGTTGCCAAAATTTTCAAAGGTTTGAAACATGCAATCGATTGCATGTTAGTGAAAATCGATTGCACCAAGTTAAAAATGCAAAAATACTTAAAACAAACAGATGCAAATCGATTGCATGAAAGTGCAAATCGATTACACCAAGTTTGAATTTGAAAAATGCAATTTTAAAAGATGCTAAGTTTAAGAGATGATTATGCCATGATATAGGTATTCAATTGAGCATCTAAGATTTTAATATTTGTGTATAATTGCTAATATACCTTCATGAAGCTTCTTCTTGAAGAAATAAGTCTTTGAATCATGATGCATTAATCTTGAATATCATATTTTCCTTCTTTATCATATTGTAGCTAAGAGATGTGTCTTCATCAAAATAAGTGTTGACCATGGAGAAGCTTAACTTCACACGGTCATCTTCTCCGGTCACTCTTCTTCCCTATCTCTCTCAAAACTCCATAGAAACGTCTCAAACTCTCCAGAAATGATCCTCACATCACTCTAAACATGAATCAACCAACGAAATCCATTTATTTCACATGAACAACATGAATCAAAGCAAAACGGAAAATCAATCAAATATTTCAGAAGCTCGTGAAATGCTTAAAACTCAACCATTTTGAAAACAAATCATATCATGGCAATCAGGGGAACACATAGAATCATTGTATAACATAAAAGAGAAGTTCTGGAAAAAAGTTTAAAGGTGGCTACCTGAGCTGGAGCTTTCACTTCTGGAGCTTTTGGACCTCTTCTCCTGTGCAAATCCACTTCACTTGACCCTCTGATGATGTTGCAATGCTTTGAAAGAGTTTAGAATGGCTGGATTGAGAGGTTGCAACTCAGCTGGTCCAAAATCGTGTTTGTGTTTGGCTGGATTTTAGGGCTTGGTAATGGTTGGAAAATGATCTGTGGATGATGGTGAGTTGATCTATGGAAAATATTGGAGGTTTTATGCTTGTGTAGTATGTTTCGAAGAGATGAAGGTTGAGGGTGATGTTTATGAACTTGGTGTATCTGATGATCCAGGCTGGTGTGATGTGTGTTATGGCTTTCTTTCAGTCCACATAACAAGTCTTGATAGGTCAGAAAGTGGGTGGTGGCCTATGGTGATTGGTATGGGGTGATTTGCAAAAAGTCAACAACTTGTGTACTTGAGGTATGTGCTTAAGCAGCAGCTGTTTTATGGCATGTCCTGGTTCAGCATTGATCAAGGAGAGCCATGGGATTGAAATTGTGTAGCTGGATGGCTTAGAGGCATGGCTTTCATAGGTTTTGCAAGTGTTATGCAATTTGCCCCTTTTGAGAAATCTTGTGATGCAAGCCATAAAAACTTGTGATTCCTTGGGAAATTCTGGTCTTTGGAAGTTGCTTTGTGTTGTTATGATGCCTAGAGGTTGATTAGAGGTAACAAAATGGCTTGGTATGTGAATTTACAAAAAATCATCTTTGGTGTGAAAGTGAAAATTATAGGATTTTTGCCAACTTTGCAAGGCCATAACTTGAGTTCCATAATGAATTAGGACATGTTCTTGTACTTTTTGAAAAGGGAATGATCCAATCTACAACTTTCATGACCAACAATTTTTCATTTGAAGCATTTTTGGTTGAGAAAGAGGAGGTTGAAAAACTTTCCCAAAATGGAAAGTTTCCATTACAAGTCATTTCCATTTTTGGCAACTTTTGGTTTAGCTCAAATTTCTTCAATTTTGTGAACTTCCAAGCACTTCAATGATCAAATAAAGATCATATAACTTCATTTTGATGAAAATACCCCTTTGGTTCCATTGTTGGGGGTCTCAGATGCCCTGATTTAGCTCTGACTTGCTCAAGAAGTTACCCAGTGAACAAATGACTTCCACAATGAATTTCTTCATCAAAATTGGTGAACATGATCCTTATAACATATTGAGACTATTATAAACAAGAATGACCAAAATATTTGGAGTTATGGCCTCTGAAACCAAAACCCTAATTTCAGGTCATCTGTGTAGTGGAACCCTAGCTCTGCTTCCATGCTTTCCACGTTCTTGTGATTTCTTGACTTCCTTGATCTTTGAGGGATATAATATGATGATAAAACACACATGGACTCTCTTTTAACAATTGGAGACCTTTGGAGTGGCTCAGATGGATCTTTGGATTGCTCAGATCACAAACCCTAGATGTAGATGAACTTGAACTAATGCAGTGAAACAAATATGCCATATGAGATGATATGCTTAAACTTATTCAAAGATGAAAGATCATAAGCCATGGTGTGAAATGAGTGAGGGCAAATTTGGGGTGTTTACAGGAGGGACCTCTCATGAAATAGTATTGTATTATTTTCTTTGTGATATTTTCTTCTCTTGAGCTCCAAATAGTGACAACCTGTAACTGGTTTATCACATGCCTCATGCACATGCAAATGGTTTATGCTCTATAACTTTTTTTTATTATTATTTTATTTATTATTATTTTTTAATGCGATGGAATGCTCGGATTATCATGCGAAATGACGAAGCAAAAACCACTTGAGGTTGGCAATAAATTAAGAGGGCAAACTTTAGGGTATTACAATGTCTATCCCACAGACTTAAGTGCACCACCATTTACCTAATGCACGTGTTATTTGAAGAAGACGCGTCTGTCTTAAGCACCATATATCTATGCAGAATAAATGAAAAGTGTTCGTTTGTCCTAAGCATCATTTACCTGACGCACAAGTTATTGGAAGAGGGCTCGTCTATTCTGAACACCATATATCTACGCAAGATATATGAGAAGTGTTTCATGGTTACGGGTTACTATTCACAGCACCAAGGTCTTCAGGTAGTTTTTTCTTTGGTCGGGTTTGTATCCATTTTCTTCTTCAGCAGAGTGCAAATTTTCTGGTTTTTTTGGTATTCAACCATAGTTCATCTCGAACGACCGACAACCGGTGCTCTCCTCCTTTTCAGATTAACAGTTGTTTGAATAGGGACAGTTGTAACACCCTAAAATGTTCCCTCTCTTTTTCATATCATATAGCCTAACATGTAGTATACATACCATTGCATGTTTACATAGAAAAATGAGGCATAACATTCATGGCTAGAGGCATAGGGCATGTGATCAGTCATCTATCAAGATATGATTCTTTAAAGTTAAGTTGAGAGTCAAGTGGTCTTTTAAGAAGCCTACAAGGGATCCCCATATCTTATACAAATTCAAACTCATCCTCAAAGCTCAAGAAGGAGTGAGATTCATCAGAAGCTCAGTAGTGCCATATCCTCATACACAAGGAAACCATAATTAGGGTTTTGCCTCAGAGCATGATATCCTCATATATTTCACCAATTCTCATGGTAAAAGGATTTCATATGATATATAAGGCCTATGGATGAAGTTTGATTCAAAAATTCATCAGGGAAGTCAGGCATTGGTTTAGTTACTTGTAGTTGAAGAAAGAGGTCAATTGTGTAGAAGAAAAGTCAACCATGAGATTTCAAGGGTTCCAATCATGATTTTAAAGTCCATGGACCTTCATAAGGGAAAAGAATAGCTTGGATGATCTTAAAAATCAAGAATCAAGAGTTTGTGGAAAAATTACTAAAAATGGAAAATGACCTATAATGGGAACTTTCTATTTTTGGCATATTTTACCCTAACTTCAACTCATTCTTTCATGATCAAGATGGCTTCAAATGAATTTTACTCAAACATGAAAGTTGTAGGGATTTCTCTCCCATTTCCAAAAAGTACAAGAACTTATCCATAAAATTTGTGGATCAAAAGAAGTTGGGTGTTTTTAGGGTTTTTTAAAATACCAAGTTTTCTACACTTTGCAAATTGGTACAAACTAACTTGTAATTACCTCTAATCATCCAAATCATGTTATCACATCCAAGTACACCTCATGACAATCATTTTTGTTCAAAGTCATTCAATTTTGTGCTATGATCACAAGTTATCTCCCATTATGCAATTTTGCAAGATCATTCAAAACTCATGAATCCAAGCATTCCTAACCATAAGATCAATCCATTGGAAATCAGTGAACAAAATAGAGAGTGATCATGCTTCTCATGATGAGTTTTCACGTGGGATTCATCACATGGGCACAATTATGCAAATTTGCATTTGGATCCATATCATACAAACCATGCACCCTTTGCTTCAAAAACCCTAATCAGTCTCATAAACCCTTGGTATATTAGCTAAACATGTGAATTTCAGACTTCATGCACTCTCATTTCTCAGTTTTAAAGTTTTTGCTCCATTTGCAATTCTCTTCGAATATCACAATTCTTCCACACATTGCTTCATCTCTTTGCATAATCATCATCAGTAAAGTGTAAGGAACAAGAATTAGTCATCATTTCAAGCTATAGTGCAAGAATTCAGAGGTTTTGAATTTGAAGCTTCAACTTCAAATCTTCAGATCTAGTCCATTTCAAGTCTCTATTTGCATTTATTTTGCAAATAGAGCTTAAAAGGAGTGGATCTGCACATTTCTGGAGGTTTTCTTGAGAATTTTGACCAGATTCAAGTTCAGGTTAGCTTTTGAATTTATCCTCTTATATCTTAATTTAAATGTGTGCATATTGATCTGTGAGCTTCACTGAACATGTTGATATGTTTAATTTAAAGAATGGACATGTTTTATGGTTGTATGATGAGATTTTAGATTTTTAGATCTAAACTTGATCTCTTCGATTCATGATATATGTTGAGTGTTTGATATTTTTGATGCTGGATTATGATTCCTGATGATGAGTAGATTTGATCTGGAGATTTTGGTTTATTTATGTGCATGTTTGCTCTTGGCTATGCATTTTCCGGTGATCGGAGCTAGGGCTCCGTCACTGGACTTGTTGTAGGTGGTGATGGTGATCTAAGGTTAAGGATGAAATCTCAGTCGTTCTTATATTTGATCCAACACAGGATACGGTGCCAACACATTAAAATACACGTGCCTGGCATGTGACTTCTTATTTTCATTTAATGCATTGTATGTGCTTGACTGTGATGGCTAACATGTTCCTTGAATCTCACGCGTTGATGTGCTGAATTTGCTGATTTGTTGACCTTATTTGCGTGCGTTGGATTGATTTTGAGGCTCAGATGTTAGTCAATGTTGGCCTAGGGTTCATGATAATTTTTGTTGACTGCGTATTTGGACTTGGACCTCTTATTTCTTTTCACACTCCCCCTTAGGCCCAGTGTTTGTTTCTAAACGTGTTTGGTTTACTATTTTCACCCCTGGCTCTTATTTTTCTATTTTTATTTGTTTTATTCTTTTGTTTTCAAATTTAGTTTTTAAAATTAGTTACCTTATCATAAAAAATCTAAAAAAAATCATGAGACTTCTTTAACATTTCCTAAAATTTTCACAAATTTTTATTTTCTTTTTTAAATTATTTTTAATAGCCTGAATTAATTTTCTAAAATAATTTCTTTTATTTTTCTTTCTTTCATGAACGCTTGACCTTGTTTATTTTCTAACTTAGTTCCATAATTGATATGATGTTGATTCTTTTTGCTATGTATCACTAACATGCTAAGGTACTCTGATGATTTTTGTGATTATTTGTAGGCTTTGTTTGGCTGACTTTTAACTTGTTGCTTCATGATTAAGAAAATGAAACCCTAGCTCCACTTTGACCAATTATTTGATTGTTTTTGCTTCTGGTTCTGGTCATGTGACTTTTCCATTATGTTTGTATATGTTTGAGATGCTTTGTTTCTCAATAGCTTAATTATTGAGCATGCTTACTAATTGTTTGAGAATTGATCTTAAATTGCCTTATTTGAAGTTATTTTTGAGCCATGCTTGCTTGCTTGTTTAGAAAGGCACTTGTGCCACCACTTAGGATCTTCTTTGCTGATTGATAACAAGTGTAAACACCCCAAATTTACCCTATCACTTTTATCACATCTTTAATTATGATTATCATCATTGCATATCCTATCATCACATTTTCACATTGCATATCCATCCTTCAGCAATTCATTTGCATAACTACATCTAGGGTTTGTGATCAGATGAATCCAAGAATTGTTCTGAGCAATCTCCAAGGTCTTAAAGCATGTCAAGAGGGTCCATGAGTGTTCTATGGTCATTTTATACCCCCAAGGGTTCTTGAAAGTCAAAAGATCACAAGAGATTGTAGAGCCACCCAGGCTGGTTAGGAGCTCCTACACAGATGACCATAAATTAGGGTTTTGGGTTTGAGGCCCTTACACTCAAAACATTTGGCCATTCTTATTCTATTGGTCCATATATGTTATAAGGAGCTTGTGTATCAAATTTAATGGAAAAATTCAATGTGGAAGTCATCTGATCAAATGGTAACTTCTTGAGCAAGAAAAGTCAGATTCTGGGCATCTGAGGCCCCCAATAAGGGTTCCAAAAGGTCATCAACATCAATTTGAGGTCCTATGATCTTTATTTGATCATTGGAATGCTTTTAAGTTCACAAAGTTGAAGGAAAATGAGCTAATCCAAAACTTACCAAAAATGGAAATGACTTGTAATGTAAACTTTCTATTTTGGGAAAGATTTTCAACCTCCTCTTTCTTGATCAAAAGGGTTTCAAATGAAATTTCTTCAAACATGAAAGTTGTAGATTGGATCCTCCCATTTTCAAAAAGTACAAGAACTCATTCTAATTCATCCTAGAACTTAAGTTATGGCCTTGCAAAGTTGGCAACAATCACATAATTTCAAAGTTCATGTCAAAGAGGGATTTTGCATATTGGCATTTTAAAGCTTCTAAATGACCTCTAATGTGCACAATTACTTCACAACATGTCAATACAACTTCAAATGATTAGAATTGGCCCAAAGATTTCGCATTTTCATGGCTTGATTCATAAGAAATTCCAAAATGGCCAATATGCATAAACATGTCAAACACTTCATCCAAGCATTGCAGCTGCATTTCATCAATCCAAGGGCCATCCTTGAACCATGTTGAGGCAATCTATGCTCAGAATCCCTTGCTGCAATGGCCCATACCTCAAGTACAAAGAATTTGACTTTTTTGCATTTTCTCCCATACCAATCACACAGTGCCAAACCAACTCTACTGACCAATGGTATGGCTCCTACAAACCCTCATGGCTATAAATAGAGACCCTTCATGGCTGGAAAGAAGACACAACTTCAGATTGCGAAAAATTGCTCAAAACTTCATGCTATCTAATTTCTCAATTTAGCCAACAAAAACCAGAAATTCTTTCACCAATCAACTCCATATAACCTCAAGAACATTTCCCACCCATCACCATAGCCAAAAACAAGCCCAAGACAAAACACGATTTCTGCAACTTCAGTTCTAAGACCCTCAAACCAGCCATTCTAAGCTTCATTCAAGCATCCCAATAGGCTCAGGAGGTCAAAGGAGGTTGGATTGCACAAGAGGAGGGCCCAAAAAGCTGTATTTTGAATCTCTTCATCTCAGGTAACCTTCAAGAACATTTTTTCCAGAAGCATGATTTTATGTTATAGAATGAATCTACATGCTTCTCTGATCATGCTGATATAATTAGTTTTGAAAATGAGTTAGAATTGAACATTTCATGATGATCTGAAAGTTTGACCTAGAAATTTGTTTGCTTCGAATCATCTTAATGATGCATGATAAATGAATTTTGTTTGTTGATTAGTGATGTATGATGTTAGAAGAGTGTTTCTGGGCAAGAAAATTGGAGTTTAGTAGCTTGTAGTGGATTATGGCATTTTGGTTCACCGGAGAAGACGACTGGAGCATACCTCCGGTCGCCTGAAAAAGATTAGTGCTAAACCTTGATTAGTTTCCCAGATTCAATTATGGCCCTTGGATGTTGATTAGGTTAGTGCATGGATGACTTAGATTAGTTCATTAAACCCTAGTTTCACTTAATTAAATTAATTATAATTAATTAGGTCAGATTGAATATGGACCCTTGGATAGCGCGCGTATCTCAGTTTTAAACCACAGCCCTTGATTCCTCATACCACAAGTCTCGATGACTCTCAATCTTAGCCGTCCATCCAGTCCCTACGCAATCTGAACCATCCATCTTGCATACTTTGCATTTTTATTCATTTTTATTTCAATTCTTTTGTTTTATTTATTAAAAATACCAAAACATTTTCTAAAAATCTGATTTCTTGCATTCTCACCTTAAATATTTTTTTAAAACCCAAAACAAATTTTATTTTTAATTTTTTCATTAAAATTGTATTTTTAAATCATTTAATAGTATTATTTAATTAATTAATTCATTTTAATTAATTAAAAATACTTTTAGGTATTTAAAAATCATCAAAAAAATAATGAAGCATTATTACATGTTTAGAACAATTTACAAACTCATTTTACAAATTTATTTTAGGGTTTGATCACATTTTGACAATTAACCATGAATTAGGGTTTCTAAATTTTCTATTTTTCAACCTTAACTTCAAAAATTCATATCTCTCAAACCAAGATGAGTTTGCATATGGTTCTTTTTGCATTATCTTACAATTGACCTCTAGTATCTAAATATTGTTTTTCCTCATTTTTATCTTGCATTTTCAAATTAATTTGCCTTTTTCATTAAAAAGTGTCCAAAACCCTAGCCAATCTAAGGTAAACCATAACTTGAATTTGGTAAGCCTTTAGACCTCCCCCTTTGGATGGTATTCTCATGAGTGCCTACGGTTCCTTTGGATGAAATTTCAATTTTTTATCATGTGATTTGCTTGTGCTTTTGAGTTTGTACATATCTTGTTTTTAAACTAACCATTTCAGGTGCATTTGGTAAGTTGTTTAGGATGTGGATGTGCATCCACATCCAACCTCTCCTTATCTCTTTATTCTTATGCATCTTACTTGTGCTTGAAGTGAATATCATTCACTTATGTTCTCTCTTGTTCCTAGGTTACTTAACTTCTTCATGAAGTAAGTATCCTAATCCTTCTCTCTCTCTCTCTCTCTCTCTCTCTCTCTCTCTTTTCATCTACTTCTCTTCCTTGGTGGTCATCTGAAGACTTCTCTTGATGCCTCACAAACCATAGGAACATCCAAGCATGATAACTTTAGGGTTGTACATAGTACCCCCTTGTTGTACATCCTTGAGTCTCTCTCTCATCTCATAATCAAGGCTAAACAGTTAAAGTTTTAGGACTCTGAATTAGGGTTATGCATGTATCCTTATCTTAGGATGGAGTGTATAACTTTAATACTTAGTGTTAAACCTTTAAGTTATTTACACCTACTAATCAAAACACCTAATAATCATTAAGAATTAAGCTTGTAACTTGGGCCTTATATTAGAGTTACATCTCTGCCAGTTGGTTCAGAGGGACTAACCCTAGTGTTTAATGGACAAGTCCCCCTCAGGTTTAGTCTTACAAACATAAAATTCACTTCTTAATCTAACCTTTAATTAAAATCCACTTTAATAAAGGCTTGTTATATAATGATTTTAATCCCTAACCATGGATTAAGTTGAGGAGTCTTCCTCATCTTAAGTGTTCTCATCTATTATCCTTCTCTTAGGATGGTGTAATGAGTTCATTAATCCTTGATCAGAGATTAAACTCATTACTTAACACAAAACAAAAATCCAAAAAAACACTTAATAATCACAAGTAGGTTAATGATCTTAATCCTGCATCATTAGGTTAATTAAGTTGAGATTTTTCATCTCATACTTAAGTGAACTCATTATCCCTAATCAGGGATGACATAATGAGTTTGCAAACCCTTGATTAAGGCATAAGCTCATTATATTATGCAAAACATCAAAAACAATAAAAAACTGAAAACACAAAAACAAACAATAAACGTCTCCTCCGGGATTCTTTTCTCATCACACTCATTCAAAAACGAGAACTTGCTTCTTCTGTCTAATGCAAGACAATTAGCACTCGAGCCAGACGAGTCATACACTTGAGAATAGACAAGCAAGCAGTTCACATCAAAATCATCTAAGTCTCTTTGAGTCGAACTACAGTGTTCTGACTTCCTCATTGCACGAGAGGATACGTAGGCATAACTTAACAGTTATCGAACAAAAGTCCCCAAGTCTCCCCCTTCTCTCCTTCCAACTTTTCTTTTCTTAAGCCTAATTTGAATTCATACTTCTTTTTGCACTGACACTCTGTACATTCTAGATTTTATACACAGATACACATACACTTTACCCACTTTAAAACACAATCAGGTAAGCGTGGATCCCGTCGAGTACGACGGACGATCTGGGTGCTAATACCTTCCCAGGTCGTAACCAACCCCCTTTCTCAGTTTCTTTGGTTCGAAGCCATCTTATCCATACCCTTCCAGGTTTATGCAGCATTACCTTTCCTTTGGGATAAAAATGCCTAGCTGGCGACTCTATTCAACCTCAACCTCCAACATCGCCGACGGTTCGCGTTTTCATCGAGACGAAAGTCTGGGGAGCGACAGCTTGGTGACTCTGCTGCGAATTATCTTTGCAACCAGGGCTTCTAGTTCTCTTGTGGGTTTCTCCAAGCGCTTGTTTGTTTGTGTTTATTGGGGGCTTTATGTGCTATTTGTGTTTATGTTTTTGTTTTTTCTTCCTGTACAACTTTATTTATTGCATTTACGTTATCGCTTTCATTTATTACTTTCTGCATTTCATTTATTATTATCATATCATTGTGCTGGATTTCTGGTTTTCTTTGGTGGGAGGGGTATTCCAGTGAGAAAGGTCCAACACAAAGGCCTGAGTGACACATAATATTAGAGTGGTTTTGTATTCTTTCCCATTCCATTTCGGTCTGGTGCGGGAATATGAAAACACGGTTCAGACATGGGTTTCCTTTTGAGAACTCTGTGCTACGGATTTCCTGTATTGCTAGGGCTATCTGGGAAGCCTGCTAAGTCTGGATGACCTTTTTAGATGACCTTCAGCATCTGAGGTGAATTAGAGGAGGATCCTTTATGATTAGGGTAAACACTGTACCTCCGGGTTAGAAGCGTTTACACTTCTCATAATAAATCTGAACCTGAGGATCCTTGTGTAACACCCCAAAATTTGTCCGTTTACTTATAACTGTCTAGCTGGCTTCACGTCCCGCATTCATTCGCATTTCTCGTCAGGTTACAAGACACATCATGTATTCATTAACATAGGCTCGTCATTGGGACCAGAGGTTTCAAAGAAATATGGTTTGTTCATTATGTTTATGTCCATAAGGTAGATTTTCAAGATCAGGTTATGCAATTGACACAGATCTCCTCTAGGCTCACCATCATCAACAATTAGGGTTCATTACTCTAATCATTTCCAAGAAGGACTTGGATCATGACAAAGTCGAGATATCAGTATGAGAGGATTGGGCATCTAGTCATGTAAGGTTGACTCATTGATGGCATGGTTAAATGGTGCGTCATTTCTATATAAGGATCATTTTTAATTCAGAAACCGCTTCCAGTGATTTTGGAATTGTTAAGGGATTGTCGCATTTCAACCAATTAAAATGGTTAGATTTGTAGAATTTATTTTTCTTTTAACCATAAATCTAGTTATTATTAATTCCTTCCTTATGAATTTCATACTTTATCCATTTCAAAGTATATTCTTATGTGTCTAAGGTCTTGGTCCATTTATGTGACATAATTCCCAACCTCAACCCATGTTCAAAGCCCATCACTATAAGGCCCATCTTTTTACAAAGTCATCTCATAAAGTTATCTTCATTTCATGTCCACTTCTATCTATTTCTCAACCATAGTCCAAATTCTATGTCTTGAACCCATAGTTCAAATGCCAAAATTCATTTTTATTTTTATCCATTTTTATGGTGAACAAATAAGAATGATTGTACATGAATCATAGAAAACAAGAAAATAAATGTGTGATGATTTTTATATGTTACGCATCTTTGTTGCATTATCACTAACAGTTGATGAAGCTGAAGGAGGACCCACATGCGGTATAGGAATTAATCATTGATGAAAACAATATAACATAAATCATTAAGAAGAATGGATTGTTCATCTGAGATAACAATTGAGCTTTTGCAACAAGCAATGCGGGAAATACAGTATTTCGACAAGCAGAAATATGTAACGAAAAATCATTTTTCGATTATTACAAAACTACACCAGAATTGCAGGAAACAGAAAAATACAAAAAAATTAGAGAGTTTCTAATTGAATTTTAACAGACTTTCAAAAAATAAATAAAAAACGGAACTCTCTCCCTCAAAACTCAGGTGGCAGGAGACCGCAAAATAGTCGGAAATCTTCGACAGATAAAAAACCACTTTCAATTAGTTTCGAGATGATCTTCAAAAAAGGGAACCTTGATCTTCAATCAATCTCGGAAATTCTTCTTCAATCCACAATGTCATCATCTTCAATGATATCTTTCGGAACTTCGGCGGCTTTGCAATTCCAGAACTTCATCCTTAATGCTTGTATGTTGAGTTTTCCTAATCCTCACAATGATCTATTCAAGGCATAACACAAATTCAGATCCGTAACGAGCATAAAAACCTGCAAGTTCGAGTTAGTTCCAAAGTTAATTCAAAATTACAAAGTTTAAAGCTGGAAAAAATGAAAAGTTCGAACAGAGAGACCTGAACATGGAAGGATGCAGGACATCATGGTCGTTAGAAATAGAAAACGAGAAGCTCTCATAGATAATCACTCAGAATTCCTAACAACATCATAACCAATACTAACTGAAAATAAATCAAAAAAAAATCTATAGCAGAAAGACAACAAACTTCTAACTGAATTCTTAACCGATTTTACCTGGAATTTCCAATTGAGTCCTTCAATCCTTCTCCTATAAGAGGAGGGTTTGCCATCATCTTCAGGCCGGAACTCTATTCTCTTAAACATTCTTCTCCATTCATCTTCACCTTCATGATATCTCTCCATTTGAATCTTCTTTTTCCTTCTCCCTCACCTCACTCTCTCTGATTTTTTCAATTCCACCTTCATCACATCAATCTTCATCAGTTTTTATTCACCAATCTTCAACACTGCATCACTAAATCCGAATCACTTCACCATCCTCATCAAAATCAAACATGAGGATTCAATTTCAATAATCTCCATCTTCCTTTACACCCTGCGATTTCAAGGTTTATCAGAAAGTTTGCAAACAACCATTCACGCCAAGAAGAGGAAGAAAAGACAAATTAAAAGAAGCATAAAGAGGAAGAGATTGAAGAAGATCGTACCTAAAGTGTAGCATCACCGTCGTTTCTTCAGGATTGAATAATCATATACATCTTCATCAATTTTTGCAGCAACCAAGACCTTCGTCGATCTTCAATACACCTCGTCAAGAATCCTCCACAACTTCAACGATAGGATCAACCATCGTCCTCTTCGATTTTTCATCAAAGAACCTACGATGTCACGGAATCGTTAATCGAAATATCAAACCGCGAAGGCAATCGCTCAGGTCCACAGAGAAGAGGGAGAAATTATAGATCGCGAAATTTTTAAAAGGAACATGATAAAGAACTCATACTCACCTTCGGCTTAATTTCGTGTATTCGTCACACTTACAGGTATGTGAATCCCAAACTCGTACTAGCCGCAACCTTGAATCCATGAGAAATCCGTTTGTGAAGTATGCGATTAGATTAGATTAATGATTGACCCTGTTGTTTGTTCGATTCATTGGAGACACTGTTGGTGGATGCGAATTTAAGAGAGGTTATGGTAGCGTGGTGGTTTCCCGGCAGCGAGTTAGGGTTAGGCGAATGGGGAATTAGGCGCGGCAAGGGTTTTGTTCGGAAAAAAAATGTGACTGGGAGAGGGAAGAAAAAGAGGGTTTAGACGAATGTTTGTATGGGAGGCTTTGATTTGAGCTGTTTAATGTATGATATTATCTCTTAATCAAGATTTATTGATATTAAAAATCATAAAGAACCTTAATAATTATACCGTTGAAGATTAATTTCCTAAGTAATCAACAACTCCCAATGTCATTTGAGGTGATAAGGTTCACCTTGGGTGGTCCAATCCGGCGGTGACACTTGTCACCGTCCGGTAGGACCACCGGCTTTTCATTCCACGCACGCCATCACATCGTAACGCTGTACACCTTGCCTTTTCATTCTATAGATCAATCATCATCATTATCCTTGCTATCTAACGGACCAGATTGGGTCAACATTATTGACTAAGTGAGCATGGTAGTTGGTGTGCACCTTCGGGCTTCCCAACGCATTGGGCCTAGAAGAACGATATCCGCACCCCCATGCGCAGGCCCATATGTTAATTTCAACTAAATAATTCACTTTCTGCACCCCTCTCTTTTTGCTTTCTCTTTTTTATTTCTGTTTTATATACCTTTCAATTTAAATCTATAAAAAATACGAAAATCCATAATAAAATTCTACAAAAGTTATAGTAGGATCCTAATTCAATTTAGAACTTTTCTACATTTTTACTTTCTGAATTTTGTCATTTTTCAATTTAATTTCGATTTTTCATTTAATTGCTTTTATATTGAATTCTCACATCTACACTTTAATTTGCACATTTTATTTCTCCCACTTCCTGTATTATTTTTGTCTCATTCTTTTTGTTATGATTAGAGGACTTATAATATAACCTGGAATAATTTTTGGTATATTTTTTAGGCCATTTTGTCCACTGTTTTGGTAGTGTTGTTTGTGTAAAATTATGATTGAATCTTAGATAGATTTAAGTGACCATTTGACATAGTTAGGCTTTGAATTTTTAGGAGATTTTTTAACACAATATTATAGTCAGATTAGAGACCCTAGGGAATTAATTTCATATTTTTCCAGGACTTTTGCTATTTTTAGTGCCTTGATCTCATTCAACTTTTCCATTATAAATCCATCTAGTTTAGCTTAGGATTTTATGGTGCATTAGGACATAGATTAATTAGGCTTGATCTTAGGATATTAGAAAGTCTTAGTGTGGGTTAGCCACTGATTTTAGAATGTTGATATCATGCAAAGTCCTTTAGTTTTAGGACTTAGGCTTAGAAACCGTTCAAGTGCGTTTCCATGAAACGATTAGTCATTATTTCGGTTTTATGCCTTATATGCTTAGAAATCCTTATAACCTTTTTATCTTAATTCATTTGTCCATATTGTTGCATATGCATCTTCATTTCATTTACTAACATTTTCTTTTCGTTTAAGGTATTTTTCGAGGATTTGCTTATGGACTTGGATTATTTTTATTATGCCTCGATTATATTTTTGTGATTTGTACTTTGTGATGTAAATAGCTTAGAACTTTTACGCTTGTATAGTTCCTATAATTAGGATAGAAAAGATAAAATAAATCGCTAGAAAACCAAATCTCAAAAATAAAATAAAGAAATACTCGATCCAACGTCGAGTAAATTTTTAAATAAATAAATAAAGTTTCATGTGACTTTAGGATTCCTCGATTACCATCGTTCCATTCCATTACACCAAAAGCAAGCCTTGTATGTTGCACATCATAAGTCGTGCATCTCAGTACCATGCAATCGACCCACCCGATCCATCATTCCATCTCACTTACGATTCATACACATTTTTACCCACCATGATCTAGGAGGACCTCATTCCATCACTTTGTTCATACTCGTTTTTATTTATGATTTATATCCTTAGGTAGCTTTAATCTTTCAAACCTCACTAACCATAGGCCACCTTTAAACTCAATTAACTTAGGGTAAGTCTAGTTTCCCTTAGAATTTTTTCCTTTCTCAACTTGAGTCTCACTTCTCATCTTAAAGAAAAATCAAAATACTTAATAAAGGAAAATATGTACAATGCGCCACGTGCCTTAAGCTATATGGGAAATGATTAGTGGAGGTCTCCTCCACTCTTCTAGAATGCTTTACAAACGTTCCATTGGGGCGATCTTGGAAAGTATTCGCTCCTGTATCATAGTCTTTAGTGTTGTACATACAATAAACACAAACTCAAAACACTTCTTTTAAAAGACAATAAACCAACAAGACAACGCGTCTTCTCTTCTCACCTCATACTCTTTGCGGAAGAATGTGACTTGCCCCGACAGTTAAAACAGCGGTACGGTAAACACCCTCGAGTCAGAGCCGGTAACACCTAAGCTAGAGCTATGACAACATCACCCTAAAAATCATAAGAAAATTCCCGCCTTAGTTAGACGAACTACGGCGACTCTGATCCTCATTTATCTCGAGCACATTCTTTATTTTCCCTACATTTTCCCATTTCTTTCCATCTTTCTTTCTAGTTCCTTTTCTCATTTCAGTTCCAAGTCCAGATAGTCATTCTTTCATTCAAGCAACATATTATTTCTCACCCTTTGAAACAGACTTATAAGTGCGGATCCCGTCGGGTACGGAGGACGGATTGGGGTGCTAATACCTTCCCAATTCGTAACCGACTTCCGGACCCAAATCTTTGGTTCGCAAGGCCACGGCATTTTCCTTCTTCCTCAAATTTGTGCAACATTACCTTTTCCATTCATTCGGGATAAAAATGTCTGGCTGGCGACTCTACCTTTTCCACGCCACTTTCGCGTTTGTACTAGGATGAAAATCCCAGGGAGCGACAGCTGGCGACTCTGCTGGGGATCGAACCCAGAATCTCTGGTTTCCCCTTTGAGAGTCAATCCTAGCGCTTGTCTGTTTCTGTTTTCTTTGGGTGATTATTCATTTGTTGTTGTGCTTTAGTTTAGCTTTACTGTTTTGTTTACAGTTTATCGCTTTAATTTACAACTTTATTTATAGCTTTCTGCACTTTACTTTACTTTGCATATGCTGGCATATACTGTACTGGCTGTTCTGGTTTTCCTTGGCAGGATGGGATTATTGTGAGATAAGCCAAATAACCGGCTTGAGTATAGACATAGGATTTAGAGTGGGCAGTCGTGTGGCTTGCGTGGTCTTGAGCACGTGTAGTTTTCACGAGTCTCACACCCAGACCAGGCTCTCTTGGGATATGTTCTATGTTGCCTAGGCAGACCATAGAATGTTCCCACCTGAGTTGCTAACACTAGGAACCGATCATCGAGGACCTTAGTGGAAACAACCCTCTCCAGTGGTGACAATGGCAGACCATATTTTGTGGCAAACCCATTCGCACCCGAGGGCCCACTAGGAAATCGCATAGGATGACCTTGTTCTCTCATAGGAACCCAGTTAAAGCAACTGGTCGTTTGACGGTAGTATTGTACCCTTCGGGATGAATGTACTATTGTTTCTCGACTTCAGTGCTTGAAGCCGGGAACTTATGAGGGATGCTTGTTTTTCCGGACTCAGCTGAGGCCTCCCTGGGTAGTACATGATGCCAAATCGATTCCCTGATTTGGTCATGAGCCATTTCTCAGAAATGGTGAACGTATTATTGCTACTCGTCTTTGAGAGTCCATGATGTTTACCCGTATTAGCACACCCGTGAGATTGGGAGGGGTTTACAGGTTTGCAGGAAAACTAACCTCCAACCTACCTTGTTCTTAATACTTGGGTTTTCTTTTGACACATACTTGTGATCTGGTATTCTTGATAATCGGTATTCGGGAAAATCAGAAGGCAGTACAACAATGCTCAGTATATGCAACAGTGATCACATGCCATTGCATTGCATCACATCATCCGCATACTTGCATTTCTAACGCATGTTTATTCATTTGCAGGGCTGCATATCACATCCTTGATTCCAGTTGTGGGTATTGATCTATGAGCATGGAATCCAAGAAAAAGACCAAGTGTATTATCTCCTACAAGGTTCATCAGCCTATTGTGAAAGAAATCTTCAAAGTGAAAGCCTTAGCTCCTCCAGAAGTTCTCAATGTCTTCAAGCAGGATTACGGGTGGATTTTGTATTTCATAGAGCCCATCAGTGACTATGCTTTCAGAGGGATGCACACCTTGCTATAGTTTTATGATCCACAGCTTAGATGTTTCGTACTTTCTGATTTCGTATTGGCACCTACATTAGAGGAGTACTCGAGCATCCTGAGAGTTTCCGTGAAGGACTGTGCACCATTCTTTGGGTCCAAGATTGACCCCGACTTCAAAGATGTAGCAACTGCTCTTTATTTGAGCAAGTCATTATTGGAAGACCGAATTGATAGCAAAGGGGGATTCTGAGGATATCATTTGAGTTTCTTATTAGATGAAGCTACTAAAGCAGTTGAGCCAAAAAGTTGGAGTACCTTCAATGCGATCCTAGCTTTGTGTATCTATGGAATCACTTTGTTCACGAACATGCCGAACTTCGTGGATGTCGATGCTATTCGCATTTTCATAGCAAAGAATCATGTTCCTACTCTCTTAGGTGATCTCTACCACTCTATGCATTATAAGAATGAGAAGCGAAGGGGTGGAAGTTTGAATTGTTGCGCGACTGTATTCTATAAGTGGTTCACACACTTTCTTCCACAATCAGGGGCTTTTGAGAGGACGAAGAACTCACTCGAATGGTCGGAAAGATTGATGGGCTTGCAAGCAAAGGACATTATCTGGGTTAATCAGGGATTGCGGTGCATTGACATTCTTCATAGTTGCGGAGGATTCCCTAATGTTCCATTGATCGGGAGGAAAGGGGGAATTAATTATAATCCTTCCCTCACGGTAAGACAGTTCGGGTATGCCTTAAAGGAGTCACCAGCCACCGTAGACATCACAGAATCCTTGTACTTCCATTCAACAAACAGATTCGAGATTGCTCAGAAAGCTTATAATGCTTGGCATAGTCGAAAGACAAGAGGGAAGAAGACTTTGGGAGTAGAGGATTGTCGAATGTATCCACCGTTTGCATAATGGTTAAGAGAACGGGTTGAAGTGTTACTGTTACCATTTGGGCCTGCGCCTCTTCTATATCCCATGGTCATTGAACAACCTACCACAGTTAGCATTGAAGAGTTCAACAAGGTGAAGACGGAAAGAGACATGTTGTTAAAGGAGAATGCACAGTTGATTCAAGAGCTTGCTAAGGCTAATCATGCCAGACTTGAGATTGAGTGGAAAGCTCAAGAAGATGCTGAGAAGCATGCTATTGCAAGGAAACAGTGTGAAGTTGAGTTAGCTCCGTATAAGAGGTTCGAGTTTGCTACTATGAGTTCTTCCAAGGAACATATTGACACTAGAAGGAAACTGGATCAAAAGACCTTGATGTTTGAGAACATGAAAAAGAGGCATGCTGTTTACAGGATCAAAAGAGAGGAACAAGATAAAGTTCAAGCTGAGGATATCGTGAGTAAGCTAAAGGAGAAAGATGAAGAGATGACCGGTAAGTTGAGAGAAAAGGATGCAGAACTTGATAAAGCCCGAGAGGAAGCTGCTTATTACAAGAGGATGATGATCTACTATCAGAAGAAGCTGAAGAGGGTTGAGGACAACCAGGCACAGACGAAGAAATTGGTAGAAGTTCCAAAGGCAGGACCGATCGTTGACTCAGACCTAGACAGAGGATCACATTGACAAAGACATCTTTCTATTTTCTTGTATGTTGTGGGATTACCATCAGGACTGTTGATGGAATCTTTTTATCATTGAACTTCTATTTAAAATCCATGCTTTGTGTGTTTTGACTATATCAACAAGTTCTTATCATAAAAAAATCTCTTTACTATCATTCTGTATGCTTTCGCTTTGTGATCTCCGACACATCTGGCACGTTTGCAAAACACGTTGGTCTTCATATTCTTGGAATTGTTTGACATGTCTGCTACACACACACACCTTACATTATCAACACTGCCTGTTATTTGCAGCGAAAAGAGCTTCTGTATTCATCAAACCCACAAAAACTGGAATCAGGGGATGGAATGACCTAAGAATGAATCGACATGCCATAAGAATCCATTTCCTGCATATCGTATTCTTGTGTTTTTTGCAGGTTACCCAGAGTTTCTAACTTATTCAATTACAGGAAATATAGCTGGTCAACGCGTTCACCAATATCCGACTAAAAGAAACCGAGTAAGGATGACCGAACGAATACAGACTGATCTCAATGAGCTCCGACAGAGGATGGATCAGTTCATGGAAATGATGACTGGAATGGCCCAGAACCAGGAGCGTCTCAGGATGATAGTTGAGCATGGGAATGCTAATACTGGAATACCGACTGAGAATGTGGATTCTAACGCTGCCCGTAATGGAGAGCCTAATCCAAATAGGACCGCAATACGTAACGCAGGTTTAGAAGACAATCAAGAGGACCAGTTCACTCTATTGGATGCTGATATGGGTAACATGAATGAGATCAACGAACGTAGGTATGAAGATCTGGCAGAGAAGATCAAGGCCATGGAATGTCAGAATTCCCTGGGCATCGATGTAACCAGTCTCGGGTTAGTACCAGGAGTCAGAATCCCTCCTAAGTTCAAGGCACCATCATTTGACAAGTACAACGGCAGCACGTGCCCTAGAACTCACATTCACGCATACTTTGGAAGAATCTCGGCTCACACTGATGACGAGAAACTTTGGATGCACTTCTTCTAAGATAGTTTATCTGGAGCTTCGTTGAGCTGGTACATGAAGCTGAGCAGGGTCTCTATTCGAAGCTGGAAAGATTTGGCTGAAGCTTTTCTCAAGCAGTATCAATATAACATTAATATGGCTCCGAACCACACTCAGTTGCAGAACTTGTCTCAAGGACCTAAGGAAATTTTTAAGCAGTATGCCCAGAGGTGGCGTGAGCTGGCCGCACAGGTTCAACCTCCATTGCTCGATCGGGAAATGGCCGACATGTTTATGGGCACCTTGCAAGGTGTTTACTTGGATCGTCTAGCCGCCTTCCCGTCCATTGGTTTTTCTGATATTGTCATCGCTGGAGAAAGGATAGAAAACTTTCTGAAATTGGGAAATATTCAGGATGCAAGCAGTGCTAGTTCTTCTGGTATGAAAATGCCTTTTGGCAATGGCCAAAGAAGAAGAGAAGGCGAGACAAATGTTGTGTATAGAGGTCAAGACAGAGGTCATTCTCAAGGTTACTACCAAGCAGCTTTAGTGACTATTACTCCACAGGTTCAACAACGACCACAGGGTCAGCAACAACAGGTACAAAGACCGTTTCAGCAAAAAGCGAGAGTAAGGGACCGTAGGATTGATCCTATCCCATGTCCATATGCTGTATTACTCCCAGAGCTGCTAAAGTTAAACATGGTCGAGCTTCTTACCATGAGACCTCCTCCTCCGGACAATCTACCTCCAAATTTTGATTCTAACGCCAGGTGCGAATTCCATTCGAGTGCCCAGGGGCATAGTATTGAGAAATGTTGGGCTTTTCAGAATAAGGTACAGGACCTAGTTGACTCCAAGGCGATCAATTTCGCTCCTCTACCAAATGTACTCCAGAATCCAATGCCTAGTCACAGTGGAACCGGTGTCATGGTTGTTCTACCAGATGGTCCACGTTAAGCTGAAGTCTTCGAGTTAATCACCCAGGACGTCGGGGTATTCATGAAGTAAATAAAGCCAGCAGTATTCAGATACTCTCAGTGATGGCATTTGTGTGTTTGCCTTTATTCATTGTTCATTTTCATCCCTATTGAGGGGAACTACGTTGCTCTGATTCTTCATTGGTATTTAGTCAATGTAGATACGTAGGCAGAAGATCGTCAGGTCTTTCTGAGCAACCTTATGGGGCAACTTTACTCCCAAGCTTCACTTATTCCTTCAGACGTCTCGTGTCAGAGTCAGAATAACTAGAAAAAGAAGTATGACTGCCATGGTTGGGTATACGGGTGCAACTTGAAGATTATAAGTCTGTAAAAGAGCTATTGATCACTAAAAGTATCCAAGGCTGACAAGTCCAAACAGAGTCAAGCCTCTTTAACTACGGCAATATTGAGTTTCTTTACTGCATTTCCATTTGTAGTTTCTGTTATGTGCTAAACATTTTTCTACATGTATGAAATTTGTATGCTTTTGAATGTTAGCAATAATAAAACTCACATGTTTTTCTTGAAGCAATTCATTCGCATTCACTTATAATTTTGCATGTGTACATCGCAAATACCAATTGTCATGCTTAAACTCTATGAAGGAGAATGACGAAATAAAAACGCAAAATCTCTAATTGTGTGCTCTCGAGTAAGGCCTTGTTGACGATGTACAAGCTTTGTTTCAAATCCCTAAACATTGGAGATATAAGGAAGATAGACCCTTGCTAACCCCTTTGAGCCTTGAAGTAGGAGTTTCTTTTCGTATGAAAAAACCCTCACATGTAACCCAGGGGCAGGGTAGATGTCAGCTAGTCGGACCAAGCGTTCAGGCTTTCATAAAGGAGTGTATTTGAGGATCCATTACATTCTATTATGATAATCAAGAGGTCCAAAGACCCGAAACCACAATGGTTATCCAAGTCAAAAGGTCCAAATATTGAAAACCACAATGGTTATCCTTCGTCGACCAAAGAATGAGGCAGTCATAACCCTCGCGAAGCAATCAAGGTAAACAGTGTCACACGACTTGTTCAAAAAGAAAAAAAGAAAAAAAGAAATGAAAAGCCCGCGAAGTCGAAACTTGAAAACAAGCGACTTAGGCAAAAGTTAGGGCATCCCGCTGGACTTCACAATCAAAGATTCACAAGAATCAGTCCAGGAAAAATTTAGGGATAAGCAAAAGATTGAAAGGCGAAAGATGCAAAGAGGATTACACAAGAAAGATCCTTAAGCAAGAATAAAGTCGTGTGGCACAGACACGAAAGAGAAAAGGGTGACTGACTCACAACGACAACCTGATTGGTGCTTGAACCAATAGCAACAATGGTTCCTCAACCGACACGAAACCCTTATGGAAGGTGAGTGCTTGTGAAAATTAGCTGAACATAGGAATGGAGAACATCACGAAGAGTGGGTGGGCACAAATAAACTCCGAGCCTATATCATTTGTTTCTATAACCGTGAACCAGACCACGATACAACCCTTAAAAGTCCTAACTGAAACAGGGCTAATTTGAGAGCATACTACCGCGAGGCTGCGTTCCTGACTCCTATGAGTTGTGCTAAACGATTCTTGTTGGTATTGCATGTACATACTTTCATTCAAAAATAATGTCGTATCTTAACCAGTGATTCGCTCACAAAATTTTGCGACCCCTTTTCAAGACTTCAAGATTAACATGTGGGTTGCATTAGTATTTTCATTCTAAGAATAAACATTTTTTGCTTGCATACATTTGTTTGACATCATATTTGGTTCACATGCGGAAATTTAGTCCAGAAGCTCAAGCTTGCCAAGTTGAGAAGTTTAAAACTTCTTAAAGACGGTCACGTCGAGGTACACTTTTCCACAAAAGCTTCATTGAATAAAGGACTTTCCCAACCAATCATGGCAAGAGCTAGCCGATCCGGGGCAGTTACGTCAAGCAATCTCTTCAAAATTCAGCCCAAAACTGGGGCAATCACTTCGAGATTCAAATCTCTCAAAGAGAAAAGATTAGTTAGTCAAGTGTAAGACTATTCAAATACTCGTACTGGGGCGGGCCACCCCAATAGCACGAGAATTTATTCTTTCCCGAAGACAGACTATTGGAATCACCTATCCAGAGTTTAGAGTACCGAGACAACTATACTCCTGAAGAGCTTCTATGGCACCTTCTTGTCATAACTCTTTCTAATTGAGTCCATTACCCATCTAGCGGTTGCTCGTCAAGCCAAATTATTTCGTTCAACGCTTCCAAAAGCTCCAAGCTCATCTGTGTTGAAAATGGCTACCTCCTCAGCAAGGTTATTACGCCAATTCAAGCAATCACTGCGATACCTAAGAGTTTAAGGACAACAAGTCTTTTGTAAAATCCTCTTAAGGTAAATTCTAGGAAAGAAGCAAATGATCCCCATCACGAGACAACTTGAATTCTTTTCCTCCCCAGCGGGACGTGTCTCGGTTTTGTCATCCCCAACAGACGGATGGAATGTATCCCTAGTAAAGTCACCAAGTTTTTCCTTCAGCTGGTTTCCTTAATCTTGGTTCCTAAACAGATCTAAGGTAACTCTTATTCCCCTAGCAGATTTCAGATAAATTATTCTCTTCCCCAGCAGATCCATAAGAGTGGATAATCCCCAATAGTCTAGGTATCCCCGGGCACGGTCCTCAAATCTAAAGACCAATTTATTTTTGGCAAAGGTGATAATTTGGGACAGATGAATTATTCACACACTTTTCCAACAGAGATGTTATCTCCACAGGGCTTCTTGAGATCAAATCCGCGATCATCGTGTTTCCCCATAGAGTCAACAAGGACTTATTATTTCCGCATCAGGAACTCCCTTTGCACTTACGCCACTTCATTGACATGTTCGAAACCTAACATCCCCAGTGTCATGGGGCATCATGTCATGCAA
This sequence comes from Lathyrus aphaca, assembly GCA_963966055.1. Taxonomy (NCBI): domain Eukaryota; kingdom Viridiplantae; phylum Streptophyta; class Magnoliopsida; order Fabales; family Fabaceae; genus Lathyrus; species Lathyrus aphaca. Next base: position 132,809,824 of record OZ014522.1, on the reverse strand, counting down.
TTCAACATATGCATACCCAGCATAATCCAAGTTTAGTATCTTGCAAAGTCCAGCCACAGACTGGCCAAAGTCCATCTTCGGGTGGCAAATTTCTAAAGTCCCCCGCAGTGGGCAAAAGTCTCTCGCAGTGAGAAGAAGGCCACCCGTAGTGTGGCAAATTTCTAAAGTCCCCCGCAGTGGGCAAAAGTATCCCGCAGTGAGCAAAAGTCCAGCCGCAGACTGGCCAAATTCCATCTTCGGGTGGCAAATTTCAAAAGTCTCCCGCAGTGAGCAGAAGTCCACCCGCAGTGTGGCAAATTTCTAAAGTCCCCCGCAGTGGGCAAAAGTCTCCCGCAATGAGAAAACGTCCAGCCGCAGACTAGCCAAAGTCCATCTTCGGGTGGCAAAATTCTAAAGTCCCCCGCAGTGGGCAAAAGTCTCCCGTAGTGAGCAGCAGCCCCGTAGTGTGGCAAGATATCCAAAAGTCCATCCCCAGGGTGGAAAAGTATCTTGAAGTTCAACCGTAAATTGATAAAAGTCCACCCGCAACGTGGCATGCTAGTTTTCCTCTGGCATCACTCAAAAGGCGTCCCCTGTTTACTATTCTTCTCATCATAATTATCTCCAAGCAGAGTTCATTCGGTTGAGTTTATTTCCCAGTTCTTCTGCCACAGAGTGCAAATTTTCTGTTTGTTTCTGGTATTCAATCCCTACATACCTCAAATGTCTGAAAGCAATTGATATCATCCATTGACGTCTACAGTGATTTAATAGGGGCAACTGTAACACCCCAAAATTTGCCTGTTTACTTATAACTGTCTAGCTGGCTTCACGTCCCGCATTCATTCGCATTTCTCGTCAGGTTACATGACACATCATGTATTCATTAGCATAGGCTCGTCATTGGGAATAAGAGAACAACTGCGATCCGAGTAGTCTGAACCACGTCATCGTTTCGTACAACTTGACAATATCAGAAGGATAGGAAACAGTCCTCTCATCCTCTCAGAGAGCAAAAGCAGTAATGGAGAGTCTCGAAGACATGCTGGTCATAGCAGAAATGGAACTCCTTGGAATGCCGTGTACATTGCCATTAGGATAGTTTCTTTTCTCATTTTATGGTGGCTATCTCTTTCCAGGTGGTTGCTTCCTGATGTAAATCTTTGCCTATTCATAGGCTTTTCAGTAAAAAGAATATTCAGTCAAAAAGCTGTGTGTGTTTATTTTTGTTTGCAAAATGTCCTGAATTTTTGGCAAAAATAACATTGCATTTAAAACATGGTGATAATTTGAAAGAAAATGGCATTGCAGGGAAACACTGTAAACCCTCTTTGAGTGTCGGGTGATAGTGGATGTACAGTTCATACCATTGCAAATCCCCGGGGCACACTTGTGTTTTCTGTTGTTGCAGGTTGCAGGATGGCGTCACATTCTCCCAAGCAATTTACTCTTCCCCAGTAGAGTATCTCCAGTAGAATTCTTCCCCGGCTAAGCCTTGGCAGCATCCCAAGAAATTTACTCTTCCCCAGTGGAGTATGCCCAGCAGGTATCTGAAAGCCTGACATCCCCAAGCAGAATTCTATCCCCAGCAAGGATCACAGCCATAATTCAGAATCAGCAAATGTTCTCCCCAGCCAAAACATTGTTGAAGCATCTTTCCCAGCCAAGTCTGAAGATGACTCTTCCCCACAGAGTTCATATTGGATTTTCACGTCCGTCAGTGGAATATTCCCCAGCGAAGTTGCCATTCTGTTGGTCAATTTGATGATACAAGCAGGTATTCATCACCTTAGTCAGAGTTAGGTATCCAGGCCTCCTGACTTGTCTTCCCCTGCAGAGCTGTAACTCTTGTGGCCAATCAGGCATTTGTTTATTGCTCGTCTGCAATCTCCAGCACTCGTCTATACTCTGGCTTTGTTTGTTGCTCGTCTGCATCTCTCCAGCACTCGTCTGTGTTCGTACTTTATTGCCGCTCGTCTGCATCTTTTCAACATTCGTCTGTGTTATCACTTCGGTATTGCTCGTCTGCCTTCCCCAGCAGTGGTCCATGATTACCTTGATATTGCTCGTCTGCAATTTCAAACACTCGTCTGCGTTTTGAGGTCTTGATATTCATTTGCTGTTGCTCGTCTGCAATTTCCAACACTCGTATGTGTTTGATATGTAATCTCTGTTGTTTGCTCGTCTGCATTCCTCCAACACTCGTCTATGTTCTGATATCTGTGATCTTTGTGGTCGCTCGTCTGCAATTCCCAACACTCATCTGTGTTATCATTTGTGGTTGCTTGTCTGCAATTTCCAGCACTCGTCTGTGTTGTGATGTTCTGATACCTTTTGAAGCTCGTCTCCTTTGTCTGGATACTCGTCTGTATCATCCCCAACACTCGTCTGTGTTGTGATGTTCTAATATCTGTTTGAAGCTCGTCTGCTTTGCTTGGATACTCGTCTGTATCATTCCCAACACTCTTCTGTGTTAGGCTTACACTTGTATGTGTGGATTTGCTGTTTATCCTGTTATTCTTCTACTGCTACTTCAAATGCTCGTCTGTGTTTGGATTTCTGGTATTCGTCTATACCAGTGGGTGATACTCGTCTGTATCATTGCTTGAAGCGCTCATCTGTGTTTCTCAGATCATTGTCTGATACTTGTCTGTATCATTGACTTTTGGCACTCATTTGTGTTACCTTGATGATCATCCAATACTCGTCTGTATTGAAGAGGTTTAAAATCCTGACAGTGGGAATAAATGTCAAAATGGTTACCGGTCCTGGCGTAACAGGTAAATCCGAAGGAGGCTCGTCTGTCTCAGGCACCAATTATTGTTAGTGTTGCACCTGGCGTAACAGGTTTGCTCATAGAAGACTCGTCTGTCTTGTACCATATATCCACGGATAATATATGAAGAAGGTTCGTCTATCTAGTTATTATTAATTCCTTCCTTATGAATTTCAAACTTTATCCATTTCAAAGTATATTCTTCATGTCTAAGGTCTTGGTCCATTTATGTGACATATTTCCAAACCTTAACCCATGTTCAAAGCCCATCACTATAAGGCCCATCTTTTTACAAAGTCATCTCATAAAGTTATCTTCATTTCATGTCCACTTCTATCTATTTCTCAACCATAGTCCAAATTCTATGTCTTGAATCCATAGTTCAAATGCCAAAATTCATTTTTATTTTTATCCATTTTTATGGTGAACAAATAAGAATGATTGTACATGAATCATAGAAAACAAGAAAATAAATGTGTGATGATTTTTATGTGTTACGCATCTTTGTTGCATTATCACTAACAGTTGATGAAGCTGAAGGAGGGCCCACATGTGGTATAGGCATTAATCATTGATGAAAAAAATATAACAAAAATCATTATAGAAGAATGGATTGTTCATCTGAGATAACAATTGAGCTTTTGCAACAAGCAATGTGGGAAATACAGTATTTTGACAGGCAGAAATATGTAACGAAAAATCATTTTTCGATTATTACAAAACTACACCAGAATTGCAGGAAACAGAAAAATACAAAAAAAAAGAAGAGAGTTTCTAATTGAATTTTAACAGACTTTCAAAAAATAAAAAAAAAACGGAACTCTCTCCCTCAAAACTCAGGTGGCAGGAGACTGCAAAATAGTCGGAAATCTTCGATAGATAAAAAACCACTTTCAATCAGTTTCGGGATGATCTTCAAAAAGGGAACCTTGATCTTCAATCAATCTCGGAAATTCTTCTTCAATCCACAATGTCATCATCTTCAACGATATCTTTCGGAACTTCGGCGGCTTCGCAATTTCAGAACTTCATCCTTAATGCTTGTATGTTGAGTTTTCCTAATCCTCATAATGATCTATTCAAGGCATAACACAAATTCAGATCCTTAATGAGCACAAAAACCTGCAAGTTCGAGTTAGTTCCAAAGTTAATTCAGAATTATTACAAGGCTGCATCAATACAAAGTTTAAAGCTGGAAAAAATGAAAAGTTCGAACAAAGAGACCTGAACATGGAAGGATGCGGGACATCATGGTCGTTAAAAATAGAAAACGAGAAGCTCTCACAGATAATCACTTAGAATTCCTAACAGCATCAAAACCAATACTAACTAAAACTAACTCAAAAAAAACATCTATAGCAGAAAGACAACAAACTTCTAACCGAATTCTTAACCGTTTTTACATGGAATTTCCAATTGAGTCCTTCGATCCTTCTCCTATAAGAGGAGGGTTTGCCATCATCTTCAGGCCGAATCTCTATTCTCTCAAACATTCTTCTCCATTCATCTTCACCTTCATGATATCTCTCCATTTGAATCTTCTTTTTCCTTCTCCATCACCTCACTCTCTCTGATTTTTTTAATTCCACCTTCATCACATCAATCTTCATCACTTGTTATTCACCAATCTTCAACACTGCATCACTGTAACACCCCAAATTTTCCCTCTTCATTTTAAGCATCATATCACATCATATTCATCATGAACATATCATTTTCTCAGCATCCTAGCATGGAAATATGAGGCATAACATTCTTCATGTCCTAGCATCAAGCATATGGTCATCTGTGGAGGTTCTTGAGGCATCACAAGCCATGACAAGGGTCCCAATGGTTTTGTACAAGTCCTATGGTGAGTCTACACTCCATTTACAATATCAAGCCCATATGCAAAAGCTTAGAAGATTGCATGATCATCAGAGATCTCAGGACAAGGCAAAGCTCCTACACAAGGCACCTAAACTAGGGTTTGAGATTCAAGCATCAAAACTTCACAACTTTGGCCATTTAATTTGGGAAAAGTCTTCTATATGTCAAGAGGATCCTAGGTGTCAATTTTCATGAGAAAATTCCATGTGGAAGTCAGAGAATTCTTCAGTTGCTTGCAGATGAAGTAATTGGTCAACTGTGCCCTTAAAAAGTCAACTGTGTAATTTCAAGGGGTCCAAGCCACCTTTCTTGCCAAGAGGGGTCCTTACAATGTTATAAGAGGTTTGGAATGATCAAAGTTCAAGAATCATGGAGATTTGAAGGGTTTTGCAAAATTGGTGAAAATTTGGTTTTAAGGATTTTTCAAATTTGGCAACTTTTGCCCTAATTTTCAAATGGCCTTAACATGATCAAAAATTCTTCAAATGGACCAAAGTAAAACATGAAAGTTGGAGATTAAGGGCTCCCATTTTCAAAAAGTACAAGTACATTTTCATGGGATTCATGTTTTGCTCTAGGGGTCCTTCGAAAATTTGATGTATTTTAGGGCAAATTCAAATTTCATGCATGCAACCAAAGGCAAAAAGCTTCAAAACTTGTTTTTAAGACTTGGTATGGTTCAAGTTTGGTACCAATGTTAAAATACATCACATTTGGATCATTTTTCTCAAGAGAAAGCCACATTTTCGTGCACTATAAGAAAGTCACTCCAAAAAGGCAAAATTGGCCAATTCATGAGAAAAGTGTGATAGCTTGATCTAAGGGCCAGGATTGTTTGGATTATGATCAAGGGTTGGAAAAGGGTTGCCCATGTGCTGAGAAGCCAAGCAAGGCATGAGGGTAGCATGCTTATCTCACAATTCGCAAATTATGCAAAATCACAAATATCTCATGATCCACACGTGCAAACTTGGGCATTTCTTCAGCATTGCATTGTGAGATCACATAAAAGCAGCTAGGGTTTCAGAATTGGCAACCCCTCTCTCATTCTCTCATTTCCAAGTTCTTGAAACATTTTCATTTTCTCTCATTCCTCTTCATACACTTGATCAATCTCAAAACCAATTGTGGATTCATGATCAGTGAGAGCTAAGGATCATTAATCACCTACTCTTGCAAGCTCTCTCTCAAGTTTATCAACATTGCCATTTCAGGGCAGGTGTGAGCCTAGCTTCAGATCTAGCTACCTTCAAAGCTTTAGATGCATTTATTTTGCATCTAGAGGGAGTGTGGAGTGATTTGCACGCATCATTGGGCTTTCTATCTCATTGAATCCAGATCTGCAACTCAGGTATGGTTCCAAATCTTGAGATCTAGAAATGAAATTAATGATGTGTTTTGTGATCTGTGATGTGCACTGAGCATTCTGCAATTGTTGGTTTCAAAAATGATGCATCATAGCATGAGATATCTGGATTTCAGTTTTCATGATCAAACTTTCTTTTCTTTGATCCAAGTGTTTCTTAGAGTTTTAGCCAATTTCGTGCCCATATTCATGTTCAGTGTGGCTTAATTAGTGAATCTGGAGTTGATTGTTCATTTTTGTTGTATTTTGTGCTTCTGGTGTGAATTCCGGTGTTGGAGCCCTAGCTCCGGTCACCGAAAACTGCAAAAGGTCTGTTAGGGTTTGCTTGAGGTTGAAGAAGGCTCAGGTACCGTTAGATCCATCCAGCGTGCGTCCAGATCATGACACATAGCCCTAGTTCACCTCCTCTCTCTCACGTGATTCTGTTATTTCATTTTAATTCAATTTGTTACGCAACACACCATAGCTACCGTGCGTCTTCCACTCACAATGCACCATGGATCCACGTCATTTAATGAAACTTGCACCACATGCGTCTGATTCATCCCACGCTCCTCTTATTTTCCAGCTCTATTTCATTAATTTCCACCATAAGTCCATAAACCAGCGCAGCCAATTGGGCCTCTCAACCTGCTTTTCACACCCCTCAGTAATAAGCCCAAATCAATTTCAACGCATAACCCTTGCTATCTGCACCCCAGCCCAGCTTTCTTTTTTTATTTCTTTTTTCATTTAATTTCTTTAATCCATTTTAGTTTCTAATTTTATAAAATAGTTCTGATTATCAAAAAATTCAAAAAATATTCATGAGTCTTCCTTTGGGTGTCTTTTATTTTTCCATATTTTTATTTTCCTTTTTTTTAATTTCCACGTGTCATAATTAATTTCTTCTTTTAATTAACTTCTTTTTAATCCTTTCTTGAGTACACTGCCTTGTCTAACTTCCATAGAGTTCATTATTTGGATTTGTTTGCTCATTCTTTTTGCTCTGGATTCCTAAGATAATGTAGTTCTTGTGTGATTTTTCCCCTGATTTTTAGAAATTTATTTCTTCGGTCTTGGTCCTTTGTCTTGTGTTGGAAGTTATTAACCCTAGTTTGTGTTCTTGCCTCCACTTGACCTAGTTTGCTTCTGAATTCTGTAAAATCCTTTTGGCTCATTGTTATACCATGTTTGAAGATCATTTGGTTTAAGTTGTGGAATTTTTAGATGCTTGGTTGATTTTAATTTGAATTTTACTTTGAACCTTGTCCTATTTTGCTTCTTTTGGTCCATTAGCTCTCTTATAAGCTTAGAAGGGCACTTGTGCCAACTTCTTCTTCTCATTTGGGGTTCTTTTGAGGTTTGGGTACCTTCCTGGTCCTAGCTTAGGGTTTGAGTCTTAGAAACTTTTGTGTTTGCTTACTTTTAAGTCCTTTCATTTCATAAGTGTGCTTTCATTTCTTCCTTACTTCTTTCCCTCCCTTTTTGTGATTATTTGGTATTGTGTGTCCATTCTCTTCATCTTGTTAGCTTCTTAATCTCTTCCTTGATTTGTTTTGGTTCTGGTTGTGTGCATGTAGTCCATGTTTGAACATTGTTGCTTTGCATCTTCATAAGTGTGCATTTGTTTTCATATGTGTTCATGTTGCATCATTTTGACTTGTAAGCTTCATCTCTCATTCTTTTGAGTTGCATTTGCATTATGCATTTGTTCATATCATTTCACTTCTGTTTGTATGATGATGGCATGCTATTTGTTTCATTTTGCTTCACTTGTATGCATATTACTAACCTTGTAGGGGCTATGGTAAGTGAGAGGTGTGGAAGTTGAGTTCCACATCTCCAGTTTCATCCCTTCTTCTTATTTCTTAATTGTACTAACTCTTTTGTTGTTGGGCTTAGGCCTTGCTCATCCCTTCTTCTATCTTCTTCTTCTCTTCTTCTTTCTTCTTCATTAGGATAGAAACCTCACTAACCTTAGGATACCCATGCATGAAAATACTTAGGAATCTTTAGTCCCCCATTAGACTTTTGCCTTTGTGATCCTTTTGGTTCTTCTTCTCCTCTCATCTCATAACCATAAAAAACATCTTAATAAGTTTGAAGTGATGTCTTGATCCATAGCCTTATCCTATGAGGTATGCTTGTAGTCTTCCCATCTTGGGATAGTACAAGTTTACCTTGTGATGCACAAGTCTGATCAAGGTATCTTCTTCACAAAGAAAAGCATAAAAAACACTTTTTCACTGTAAATACCAAAAACACTTAATAAGTTAATGAGTTAGTGAGCTTAGGCCCTAATCTCTGGGTTCAAGTTTTGGGGATCTTCTCCTTACTTGAGTGTGCTTGTTCTATTATTCCATCTTGGAATGTAGTGACAAGTGCACATTCCATGGAAAAGAGCTTGAGTTCACTTTCTTGTGACACACTCATAAAAGCTTCTAAAAAACACAAACAAACAATAAGCGTCTTTCCTTTGGGAATTCTCTTCTCATCTCATTCGCTCCGTACGCGAACTTGCTCCTACTTGTCATTTTACAAGACAGTTACGCACTCGTCGTCCGAGTCTGCAACACCTGAGCAATGGCATAGGAAGTTCAAGCCTTAACTCACAATCAATTTCCTTTGTTACCCCTAGTTAGGGGAACTACGGTGTCTCTGATCCTCATTTTCCGGATGAGGTACGTAGGCAGCGGGGTAGGGCCCGTTCGAGCACAATCTTTATTTTCCCTACATTTTTTCTCTTTGTACTCTTATTCAGTTCTTTTCCAGTTCCAGTTTCTTTTCATTTTCATTGTTTTGCAGCAGCTTTCATACCCTCACCCTTTGAAACAGTATTCTTTGCAAACGTGGATCCCGTCGGGTATGGCGGACGATCTGGGTGCTAATACCTTCCCAGGTCGTAACCGACTCCCGAACTCAGTCTCTTTGGTTCGTAGGACCTGTGTCCTTCCTCTTCTTTCTTCTGGTTTGTATAGAATTACCATTCCCGTTCCATCGGGATAAAAATGCCTGGCTGGCGACTCTATTCTTTTTCCGCGCCACTTTCGCGTTTGTACCAGGATGGAAATCCGGGGAGCGACAATCACTAAATCTGAATCACTTCACCATCCTCATCAAAATCAAACATGAGGATTCAATTTCAATAATCTCCATCTTCCTTTACACCCTGCGATTTAAGGTTTATTAGAAAGTTTGCAAATAACCATTCACGCCAAGAAGAGGAAGAAAAGACAAATTAAAAGAAGCATAAAGAGGAAGAGATTGAAGAAGACCGTACCTAAAGTGTAGCATCACCGCCGTTTCTTCAGGATTGAATAATCACATACATCTTCATCAATTTTCGCAGCAACCAAGACCTTTGTCGATCTTCAATACACCTCGTCGAGAATCATCAACAACTTCAACGATAGGATCAACCATCGTCTTCTTCGATTTTTCATCAAAGAACCTGCGAAGTCACGGAATCATAAATCGACATATCAAACCGCGAAGGCAATCGCTCAGGTCCACAGAGAAGAGGGAGAAATTATAGATCGCGAAATGTTTCAAAGGAACATGATAAAGAACTCATACTCACCTTCGGCTTGATTTCATGTATTCGTCGCACTTATAGGTATGTGAATCCCAAACTTGTACTAGCCGCAACCTTGAATCCATGAGAAATCCGTTTGCGAAGTATGCGATTAGATTAGATTAATGAACGACCCCGTTGTTTGTTCGATTCGTTGGAGACACCGTTGGTGGATGCGAATTTAAGAGAGGTTATGGTAGCGCGGTGGTTTCCCGGCGGCGAGTTAGGGTTAGGCGAAGGGGGAATTAGGCACGGCTAGGGTTTTGTTCGGAGAAAAAAACGTGACTGGGAGAGGGAAGAAGAAGAGGGTTTAGACGAATGTTTGTATGGGAGGCTTTGATTTGAGTTGTTTAATATATGATATTATCTCTTAATCAAGATTTATTGATATTAAAAATCATAAAGAACTTAATAATTATACCGTTGAAGATTAATTTCCTAAGTAATCAACAACTCCCAATGTCATTTGAGGTGATAAGGTTCACCTTGGGTGGTCCAATCTGGCGGTGACACTTGTCATCGTCCGGTAGGACCACCGGCTTTTCATTCCACGCGCGCCATCACACCGTAATGTTGTACACCTTGCCTTTTCATTCGATAGATCAATCATCATCATTATCCTTGCTATCTAACGAACCAGATTGGGTCAACATTATTGACTGAGTGAGCATGGTAGTTGGTGTGCACCTTCGGGCTTCCCAACGCATTGGGCCTAGAAGAACGATATCTGCACCCCCATGCGCAGGCCCATATGTTAATTTCAACTAAATAATTCACTTTCTGCACCCCTCTCTTTTTGCTTTCTCTTTTTTATTTCTGTTTTATATACCTTTCAATTTAAATCTAGAAAATATACGAAAATCCATAATAAAATTCTACAAAAATTACAGTAGGATCCTAATTCAATTTAGAACTTTTCTACATTTTTACTTTCTGAATTTTGTCATTTTTCAATTTAATTTCGATTTTTCATTTAATTGCTTTTATATTGAATTCTCACATCTACACTTTAATTTGCACATTTTATTTCTCCCACTTCCTGTATTATTTTTGTCTCATTCTTTTTGCTATGATTAGAGGAAATATAACCTGGAATAATTTTTGGTATATTTTTTAGGCCATTTTGTCCACTGTTTTGGTAGTGTTGTTTGTGTAAAATTATGATTGAATCTTAGATAGATTTAAGTGACCATTTGACATAGTTAGGCTTTGAATTTTTAGGTGATTTTTTAACACAATATTATAGTCAGGTTAGAGACCTTAGGGAATTAATTTCATATTTTTTCCAGGACTTTTGCTATTTTTAGTACCTTGATCTCATTCAACTTTTCCATTATAAATCCATCTAGTTTAGCTTAGGATTTTATGGTGGATTAGGACATAGATTAATTAGGCTTGATCTTAGGATATTAGAAAGCCTTAGTGTGGGTTAGCCACTGATTTTAGAATGTTGATATCATGCAAAGTCCTTTAGTTTTAGGACTTAGGCTTAGAAACCGTTCAAGTGCGTTTCCATGAAACGATTAGTCATTATTTCGGTTTTATGCTTGATATGCTTAGAAATCCTTATAACCTTTTTATCTTAATTCATTTGTCCATATTGTTGCATATGCATCTTTATTTCATTTACTAACATTTTCTTTTCGTGCAAGGTATTTTTCGAGGATTTGCTTATGGACTTGGATTATTTTTATTATGCCTCGATTATATTTTTGTGATTTGTACTTTGTGATGTAAATAGCTTAGAACTTTTACGCTTGTATAGTTCCTATAATTAGGATAGAAAAGATAAAATAAATCGCTAGAAAACCAAATCTCAAAAATAAAATAAAGAAATACTCGATCCAACGTCGAGTAAATTTTCAAATAAATAAATAAAGTTTCATGTGACTTTAGGATTCCTCGATTACCATCGTTCCATTCCATTACACCAAAAACAAACCTTGTATGTTGCACACCATAAGTCGTGCGTCTCAACACCATGCAATCGACCCACCCGATCCATCGTTCCATCTCACTTACGATTCATACACGTTTTTACCCACCATGATCTAGGAGGACCTCATTCCATCACTTTGTGCATACTCGTTTTTCTTTATGATTTATATCCTTAGGTAGCTTTAATCTTTCAAACCTCACTAACCATAGGCCACCTTTAAACTCAATTAACTTAGGGTAAGTCTAGTTTCCCTTAGAATTTTTTCCTTTCTCAACTTGAGTCTCACTTCTCATCTTAAAGAAAAATCAAAATACTTGATAAAGGAAAATGTGTACAATGCGCCACGGGCCTTAAGATGTATGGGAAATGATTAGTGGAGGTCTCCTCCACTCTTCTAGAATGCTTTACAAACGTTCCATTGGGGGCGATCTTGGAAAGTATTCACACCTGTATCATAGTCTTTAGTGTTGTACATACAATAAACACAAACTCAAAACACTTCTTTTAAAAGACAATAAACCAACAAGACAACGCATCTTCTCTTCTCACCTCATACTCTTTGCGGACGAATGTGACTTGCCTCGACAGTTCAAACAGCGATACGGTAAACACCCTCGAGTCAGAGCCGGTAACACCTGAGCTAGAGCAATGACAACGTTACCCTAAAAATAATAAGCAAATTCCCGCCTTAGTTAGACGAACTACGGCGACTCTGATCCTCATTTATCCCGATGAGGTATGTAGGCAATGGGGTAGGGCCCATTCGAGCACATTCTTTATTTTCCCTACATTTTCCCATTTCTTTCCATCTTTCTTTCCAGTTCCTTTTCTTATTTCAGTTCCAAGTCTAGATAGTCATTCTTTCATTCAAGCAACATATTATTTCTCACCCTTTGAAACAGACTTATAAGCGTGGATCCCGTCGGGTACGGTGGACGGATTGGGGTGCTAATACCTTCCCAATTCATAATCGACTTCCGGACCCAGATCTTTGGTTCGCAAGGCCTCTTCCTTTTCCTTCTTCCTCAGGTTTGTGCAACATTACCTTTCCCATTCATTCGGGATAAAAATGTCTGGCTGGCGACTCTACCTTTTCCGCGCCACTTTCGCGTTTGTACTAGGATGAAAATCCTGGGAGCGACACCTTGTTCTAAAATAATACCTATGAGTGGGTTGGGTTGTTTACAGGTTTGCAGGAACCCTTGACCTCAACATACCTTGCTACTGGAATTTGTTCTTAAGGTTGTACTATTTTGGACTAGTTCTTTGAAACCATGGATTATTGACTCTTTATTTGAGTCCCCCACCTAGTTACTGGTTCTCAGACCTCCATCCGAAACTTTGAACACTCATAGACCCTACCCAGAGCAACTGATATTCCAGCACATGATCACAAACCTTTGCATATCATAAGCATACATCATATTGTATCATTTAACATTTGTCTATTTGTTTTACAGGGTATCCATCTTCACTTGGTTTTGGTTTTGACCATTCTTCTGCTCAGCTTATCTGCTTCAGCATTTCTTCAGTTATCTTCCTCAGCTATCTTCTTCAAGTTGTCTCCTTCAACACACATTTTTAGCATGGATTCAACTAGGAAAAGCAATATCACCTACCACTTCTTTGAGTATCCTCTAGCAGGTATCAGGCAGATACAGACCCTTATCACCCCTAATCATGTTCCCTTATTCAGAGAGCATTATGGTGGAATCCTGGACTTGATTATGGACTTAAATGAATCACAGAGGAGCATGATTTACACCTGTCTTCATTTTTATGACCCTCCTCTATGTTGCTTCACTTTCCCAGATTTTCAGATAGGTCATTTGATGGAAGAGTACTCTATGTTATTGGGTGTCCCTATCAGAAGAGGAATTCCTTTCAACCCTGAAATGACTCCTCCAAAGAATGAGGACATAGACAAAGCACTACATCTGGAAGTAGCTACCATTGATAAGCACATGACTTCCAAAGCTGGAATCCCAGGCCTTCATCTGGATTTCTTGATTACTCAGGCTACAAAGCATGCTGCAAAAGGGAACTGGGAAACTGTGTGTGCTCTCCTAGATCTCAGCATTTATGGTATCATTTTGTTTGCAGACGAGCCTAAGTTTATAAGCAAAAATGTCATCCACATCTTCATGATCAAGAACCAAGTTCCCACCTTGTTAGGAGACGTTTACTACTCAGTTCATCATAGGAATGAGAAACAGAGAGGAAGACTAGTAAGATGTTGTGCACCTCTCTTCTACAGTTGGTTGATGAGACATATGCCGAAGACGGAAGCTTTCTTGAACCCACATCAGACAAGGAATTGGGCTAAGAGAATGATTGCCCTTACTTCAGAAGATATCAGATGGTGTACTCAGAACACCAAGGGCCGAGACATAATAACAAGCTGTGGGCAATACCCAAATGTGCCACTTATTGGAGTAAAAGTTTGCATCAATTACAATCCTTTACTTTTCAAGAGACAGTTGGGGTATGCCTTGATACATCCACCTAGAGAGTAGGACTTAGCAGAATCTCTTTACTGTGATATTCTGAACAATCATGTCATTGTCTGACAAGCAGCCTGGGCTTGGGACAACATACTGACTAAAGGGACTGTTATTCTGGGGAAGTGCAACAACATAGCCTCTGCTCAGTACACTGAATGGTCACGCATCAGAGGGCAAATTACTCGTATTCTATTCACCCTGGAAGATGTAACAAGGCCATCAGCAGTAGAGCCCACAACTACAGTAAGCCTGGAAGAGTTTGAGAAACTAAAGGAAAGAAACACTCAGCTAGTTGAAGCTTTGAAGAAGACCCTTTGGGAAAGGAATGATGGTCGTCTAGACATTGATAGGTTGGAGAAGCTACACATCTAGCATGCAACCAAAATTGAGAAAATTGAAGACTTCATCAGGAAGGCCCGAGCAGGAGAACTTGTGTTGAAGAATGCATGCATGGAAGCAAAGATTCAAAGGGCAAGAGCTGAGCATTATCTGGAGGAGAGTCAGGATAGGTGGGTCAGGATAACTGAGGCTCGTATGAAAGAAGACCAGAAAATGCAAGCCAAGATAGAGCAGTTAGAGGCTAATGAGAAAAGAAGCCAAGAAGCACTGCTATCAGCTCAGAAGGAGATATCAGAGTTGAAACTTCGGGCGGGGTTGAAGAGAACCAAAGACCAAGACATGTATCAGAAGATGACAAATGCCATTGCAACCAGAAACCTTCTCATCAGAACCATCACAGAACATCCAGTTGGACCAGTAACTGATGGTCTCCTAAAAAAAGTCAGGGAAGATGCATATGGATTAGATGTTTGATTTTCTCTTTGTACTAGTTTTTGTACTTTAGCTCACCATGGTGATTTTGTTTGTTGTACTCTTGAATTGATTGTATTTTGATTCACCATGGGAGTTTGTTTGGTTGTAATTCACAAACCATTTGTATTTTGGCACTGCCACTTATATTTTTATGGTTATGTATTGGATTCTCTTATGCTTCGACATCTTCATCTTCTCAAGAGAGGTCTGGAAGGTCAAAACCAAGAACCAAACCGGATACCCTCGAAAGACAAATAGGCATATTGCATTGCATTCTGACATACCTTTTATTTTTGCAGGTGATTTTGTTGTTGTCTTCTCACTTTGTTGATTGTCTCAGGAAATATTGCTCGCAGGAGGGTCTTTCCCGTCAATCGCATCCACAGATATCCAACTCGACACAACCTTCCAAGTCTACAAATGGATAAGCTACAACAGGAACTGACAGATGTGAGAACCCAAATGACTGATGTAAGTACAAAAGTGAGGACTCAGATGAATCAATTCATGGTTGTGATGACTGGGCTGGCACAGACCTAAGAAAGATTGAGGGAGTTAGTCGAGCGGCAAACTCTAGAAGATAACCATGCAGGAACAGGGGGTACAAATAACAATGCGCGCGATCAACTGCAAACGACTCCGGTGGTGTTTGGACCTCACAACAATCCTAAAGTTAATATCCTTGGGAATGGCCAAAGGAACAGTAGAGATCGTATTCTGCAAGAAGACCCTCAGGATGAGCAGTTTACAGTATTGGGTGATGGGGAAAATGAAGCTTATGACCGTCGTCTGGACGAGATATCTGAGAAGCTAAGATCCTTGGAATCCCAGAACTCCTTAGGATTTGATGTGATGGATATGGGCCTAGTTGACAGGGTAAGGATTCCTCACAAGTTCAAACCCCCGTGTTTTGAGAAGTATAACGGTACCTCTTGTCCTCGTACCCATTTGCAGTCTTTTCTAGGAAGGCTGAAGGCATACACCATGGATGAGAAGCTGTGGATGTTTTACTTTGAAGACAATTTAACCGGGGCATCCAGAGAATGGTATTCACACTTGTCAAGGGCTACCATCAGGAACTAGAAAGACCTAGCTGAGGCCTTTATACGCCAATATCAGTACAACTTGGATATGGCACCTAATAGGACCCTCTTGATGGGTATGTCTCAATCCTCGAGGGAACGTTTCCGCGAATACGCTCAAAGGTGGAGACAACTCACTGCTTTTGTCCAGCCACCTATGTCTAAAAGGGAAATGGCTGATATGTTTATGAATACCTTGCAAAGGACCTATATTGATAGACTTGTTTCCTTCTCTTCTACTAGTTTTGCTGACGTGGTCATAGTGGGAGAGAGAATTGAAAGTTTGCTGAAGATGGGTAAGATTTCTGACAATGGTGATAGCTCTAGCCATGTGAAGAAGCCCTTCTCCGGACCTAGTAGAAAAAGGGAGGCTAATTCAGTGCATGTTAGTAGAGGTAGATCCCAGTACCTACAAAGATCAGTGGACGTAGTCACCATTCCTACTCCAGCACCTCAGCAACAACAGTATCCTCAGCAACAACAGTTCCCACAACAGCAACAAAGATCTTATAACAACAACAATCAGCAACAACATCCTTTCCAATAAAGGCCTTCACAGGTTAATAGGGTGATCGATCCCATCCCGATGCCCTATGCAGTCTTACTCCCGCAACTATTGAAGCTTAACCTGACTGAACTGAAAACTTTGGCTCCACCAGATCCTCTGAATCTTCCAAGAAATTATGATGTCAATGCCAGATGTGCTTTTCACTCTAATACACCTGTCATTCAACAGAGAAGTGTAGGGCCCTGCACATGAAAGTCCAAGATCTGATTGACTCCAAAGCTTTGAATTTTTCACCTCCACCAAATGTCACAAAGAATCCAATACCGAATCACGGTGGGCCGAGGATTAATGCCATAGAGGAGTACCAACCAGCCTTTCTGATTGATGACATTGCAAACATTCAAACACCACTGGCCGAAGTAAAAGCTCAACTATTGAAGGGCCAAGTGTTTCCAGGTTGTGAGGCCTGTTGTGAAGCTTGCAAAGTTTCCACCAACGGTTGTGCAAATCTGAAGAACGGTATTAGCAGTCTTATTAAAGAAGGCATCTTGCAAATCACATCAACAGTTCCATCTTCTACAACTACAAAAAAAATATCTCCTACAATACCAACAAACAATATCTCAACAGAGTCTTCTACAACAACAGCAAACACCACCAGTGACGACATCTCAACAGTTACCATTTACTATGATCCAGCAACGATCCATGTTCCGGATCCTTTCGACAACAACTTTCAACAACACCCTCCTCAACATCAACAACTTTCTGCACCTGCACCATCTTCAATCAGACCTCCTGTCACCATTTACTATGATCCACAAACTATCACAACTCCTTCTTCTGCTGTAATTAGTCTGGTGACCATCACGGTGCCTGGACCAGTTCCTTATGATAACAATAGTGTTGTGCCTTGGCATTATGGTTCGAATCTTTACTGCCATGGAAAGAAGATCACTCTTGACTCCTCAATACCTGTACCACAAGTTGACAATGTTGGGGGAGGCAGAGGCTTCACTCGAAGCGGACGTCTCTTCGCTTCACAGTTTCCCAGAGTTAATGCGGAAGCAGAAGCTGCTGCTAAAGCAAAAGGCAAAAATGTGGTGCCAGAAGAACCTGCTGCAAAAGAAACTCAGAAGACACCTTTTGATCAGGATGTAGACAAGTTTATGAGGATTATAAAGAAAAGTGATTACAAAGTTGTGGATCAGCTCCACCAAACACCCTCCAAGATCTCCATATTGTCTCTGCTCATGTGTTCCGAGGCTCACCGAAATGCACTACTCAAAGTCTTTCACGCAACTTATGTGCCTGAGGAGATCACATTCAATCAATTAGAAACGGTGGTCGCAAACGTCAATACTAGTCATGGACTAGGTTTCACCGATGCTGACTTGACTACGGAGGGGCGTAATCACAACAAGGCTTTAGATATCACTTTGGAATGTAAAGGTGTTGTGATGTCTCATGTCCTTGTTGATACCGGATCATCACTCAATGTGTTGCCGAAGAAGGCTTTAGTCAAGCTGGAGTATGATGGTCTTGCACTCCGTCCGAGCAACCTAGTTGTCAGAGCTTTTGTTTGTTCTAAGAGATCGGTTCTCGGAGAGATTGAGCTGCCTGTGGTAATTGACCCACGAGTTTTCAAAACTACCTTCTATGTGATGGACATACAGCCTGCCTACAGCTGTTTGTTGGATCGACCCTGGATTCACGCCGCCGGCGCAGTAACGTCAACCCTTCACTAGAAGTTAAAATATGAGTGGGAAGGCCAAATCATCACCATTTGTGGAGAAGAAGACATCTTTGTCAGTCACCTGGCTATGTACAAGTACATAGAGATGGATGGGGAGATCCATGAAACCATGAGTCAAGGTTTTGAATCCTTGAACATCAACGAAGCTGCAACTGAGGTGTTTGCTGCATCACAAGAGGAAAGGATGGGCACCTCAATTGCTTCCTACAAGTTCATCTCGACAAGTTCAAGAGGAGGCTGCTAAAGCTCTCGGGTTCATAAGTGGGGGAATGCTGACCCCAGATGCTGTAAACACTTTGGAAGACGAGGCTGAGAGCGACTACAACCTGGAAAGCTGGATTCGTCCAAGAGTCCCGAGCCAACAAGTCCTCAACTGGTCTTCCCAGGAAATTATAAGGGTTACTGCTGCAGAGTAATTATTATTTCCTGTTTTAAGCATGCATTAAAGTCCTGCATCTTGCCCAAGATGTAGGGACTCATTTTGTAATAGGGCCATATGTATTTTGTGCAAATTGAATATTAATGAACAATGGACATCTTTTTGCAAACAGTATTTCTCGCTCACAGTCTTTTCATTTTTGTTATTTTCGCACAAAACAATAAATGGCAATGTTTTTCTCAATAATAACTTCATTCACTTTTTCTAAATAAGATAAAATCAATCACTAAAATGAACCAAATCTCAACCCTTGCAGAGATATCCCTCCAGATTGCACCGACAACGACATTACTATGACCTCGTATGACTTCAACAATCCGATTAATCAAGCAAATTAAGGGGTTGAAGAAGATTACAATTTACCTGAAGAGCTAGCCAGGTTATTGAGACAAAAGGAAAAGGTGATTGTTCCTCACCAGGAGGAGGTTGAGACTATCAATCTTGGTACCGAGGAAGATGTGAAAGAGGTGAAGATTAGGGCCAGTCTGCAAGCTCCAGTAAAAGAATAACTTATCGGTATGCTGCAAGAATAAGTTGATGTGTTCGCTTGGTCCTATCAAGATATGCCAGGTTTGGATACAGATATTGTCACGCACAAGCTGCCATTGAAAGAGGATTGTCCGCCAGTTAAACAGAAGTTGCACTGTACTCGCCCAGACATAGCCATGAAAATAAATGAGGAAGTACAGAAGCAGTGGGATGCCGGTTTTCTTGCTGTAACTAGTTACCCGCCTTGGGTTGCTAACATTGTACTCGTACCTAAGAAAGATGGAAAGGTGCGCATGTATGTTGATTACCAGGATCTGAACAGAGCAAGCCCGAAAGATGACTTCCCATTACCTCACATTGATGTATTGGTGGATAACACAGCTCAGTTCTCGGTATTTTCCTTCATGGACGGATTTTCTGGATATAATCAGATCAAGATGTCACTAGAAGACATGGAAAAAACAACCTCCATCACACCCTGGGGCATGTTCTGCTACAAAGTAATGCCGTTTGGTTTGAAGAACACCGGTGCAACATATCAACGGGATATGGTAACATTATTTCACGACATGATCCATAAAGAAATTGAGTGCTACGTGGATGACATGATTGCCAAGTCCTAAACAGAGGAAGAGCATTTGGTGAACCTTTTGAAATTATTCAAGCGTCTGAGGAAGTATCAGTTGAGGTTGAACCCCAACAAATGCACATTCGGGGTACGTTCTGGTAAGTTGCTGGGTTTTATTGTAAGCGGAAAAGGAATTGAGGTTGATCCCGAAAAAGTCAAAGCGTTTCAGGAAATGCCTGCACCTAAGACTGAGAAAGAAGTTTGAGGGTTCTTGGGTAGATTGAACTACATTTCAAGGTTCATATCTCATCTCACTGCAACCTGCGAGCCCTTGTTCAAACTGCTAAGAGAGGAACAAACAGTCAGGTGGAACGATGATTCTCAGAAAGCTTTTGACAATATTAAGGAGTATCTGCAAGAACCTCCAATTCTCATGCCTCCAGTTGAAGGAAGACTTCTAATAATGTACCTGACATTATTAAATGAATCGATGGGGTGTGTTTTGAGCCAGCATGACGAGTCTGGTCGAAACGAGTATGCAATATACTACATAAACAAAACGTTTACCGACTGTGAACAACATTATTCACTGCTCGAGAAAACTTGTTGTGCTTTAGCGTGGGCTGCTCGCCGACTAAGATAGTATATGTTGACTCATACTACCTTGTTGATCTCAAAGATGGACCCCGTCAAGTACATATTTGAGAAGCCAACACTTACCGGAAGGGTTGCAAGGTGGAAAATGATCCTGACAGAGTATGACATTCAGTACACCTCTCAGAAGGCCATCAAGGGCAGTGTATTGTCTGACTATCTGGCTGAGAAACCCATTGATGACTACCAACCTATGAGATTTGATTTCCCTGATGAATACATCATGTTCCAAAAATAAAAAAGATTGTGAAGAGCCTATTCACACTGAAGGTCCTGATCCAGAAGAAGCATGGACTATGATGTTTGATGGGGCAGTTAATTGTAATGGTCGCGGAGTTGGCGCAATGCTTATTACACCCAGAGGAGTCCATATGCCTTTCTCAGCAAAGCTCACCTTTGCCTGCACTAACAATGAAGCAGAGTATGAAGCTTGTATCATGGGTCTTGAAGAAGCCATGGACCTCAGGATCAAAACCATGAATGTATTCGGAGATTTAACTTTGTGTGATCAACCAAACTAATGGCAAGTAGTATACTCATCAAGAGCATCTGGTTCCCTACCGTGACTATACGAGGAGATTGTTGACTTTCTTCACAACAGTCAAGCTTGAATACATCCCTCGAGATGAGAATCAGTTTGCAGACGCCCTGGCCACTATTTCATCTATGATAAAAGTATAGACTGCTAACTATGTGCCTCGGATTTTCGTATCCAGACTGGACTGACCGGCATATGTCTTCTCTGTTGAGACTGTTACTGACAACAAACCTTGGTTCCACGACATGAAATGCTTCCTGGAGACTCAGACTTACCCACTTGGGGCATCTTCTAATGATAAGAAGACATTGAGAAGGCTAGCTGGCAGTTTCTTCCTCAATACTGATGGCTCCTTATACAAGCGAAACTTCGACATGGTCTTGCTCAGATGTGTCGACAAGACAAAAGCAGACCTGCTGATGCACGAAGTACATGAAGGTTCTTTTGGTACCCATGTCGGAGGAGATGCAATGGCGAAGAAATTGTTGAGATTAGGTTACTATTGGATCACAATAGATGCAGATTGTTGTGCCTATGCCAGAAAATGCCATAAGTGTCAGATCTATGCAGACAAAGTGCATGTGCCTCCCAATCCTTTTAATATAATGTCTTCACCTTGGCCCTTCGCCATGTGGGGCATTGATATGATTGGAAAGATCGAGCCAACTGTAATACCTCAAAATTTGCCCTCATTCTTTATTACCATCTAACTGGTTTATGTTTGCATTCATCTACATTTCTCATTAGTTCATAACATTCGCAATCATGCATTTCATTTTGCTCCCCAGGCATGTGATCAATACCCTCTGAAGAACCAGTTCATTCCATTGGTTCGTGGTTTCTACTTCACTAGAGTTTGTTTCACGGATTATGGAACTAGGGTTTCACACCTTATGTATGGTTATCTGATAAGTTCGAAATCTTGGTTATGTGGTCATCAATAATTTCATCTTATTATGCTCTTGCCATTTAATTAGGGTTTATTTCCCTTATTCAATGATCCTCGAGAGTTTCATTCACGACGATTATTCATCATTAAGGTTGAAGGCCTAAGTTTGTTTTGTGAAGGTATTCGTTCAAGCACGGCATTTCTAAATAATTAAAAGAAAGGTATAATTTGTGGATTATCGACTTTTGGTTCATCATGGCATCATAAGTCTTAGATAAAGGAGTTTTTGTTCAAAGGTATGATTTGAGCTAAGGGGAAGGTGCGTGATAATGACTTATTTTGAAAGGAGCGGTTCAAGTTTATTCGTAATAAACAATTCCACCTATTTTATCCATTTTTTTTACACTCGACTCTTAAGCTTTTTTTCTTTTTCCAATGCCTTGCTCATTGTTTAACCATTTCTCTTCAAGTCCACATTCATAATTTATTTCATGTTAACCCAAACCGATCTAATCCAAATAACATATTCAGTGTCTAATTCTCAAATTCAAACCATTTTTTTTCTTTCTTAACCAATATCACTCTTATTTTAAACCCTTTGAACCCAATACCAATTTTAAACCACATCATTATTTCCAATCTTAAAATCGTGTAAATCACTCTTAAATCCACCTCTTTGGAGGTATTTGATCATAACCATTTTTGTCCAAGTTAATTAATCCCTATTCCATGTCCTTTTCTAGAAAAATTGATTGATTAATGTCTAAATCTTTATTGCCCACACATTATAAAAGTCCATGTTAGTAGAAATCATGACAACACGATTCTACCTTCAAAGTTAATAATAGAAAAGGAGCCCCCATAATAAAAAATCTATCAAGTTTATAATAATGTTAGAAAGGGGATCCACACCAGAAAAGCATAAGAAAAATTTAGAAATGATTTAACAGGGGATCAAACATCAGTTCATTTTTATTATTTTGGCATCAATGGATATAATAGAAAAAGGGAACAGAATTATCTATGAAAAAATCTCATAACAGAAAAATCTAAAAAAAATCGGTTACGTACGTAACTGTAATTAGAAATTACTAACCAAAAAAATCAGTTACAGAATGGGAAAAACATTTATAATCCATAACAGAAGGAGGAGATTGAATATACAGATTTTTATTTTATTTTTTATCAGAATTCAATATAGAAAAATGGACAGAGAAACTCAGAAAAGGATGGTTATCATCTCGAATCCGAAAATCACTCCACAAGAATCTCCTTGAACCAATTGCCCTCATCATCATCAATCTCTCCCGATCCTCATGAACTTTCACTCAACTCTCTTCAGTATTTGTTGAATCCTACAATCTTCAAAAAAAAAAGAAACTCTTCTCAAAAACTCAGTCTCAACACCAAAAGAAAGAACCTACCAAGTGCAAAAACAGAAAAAGGATTAACCTATAACTAACTCAGAAGAAAATCGAAATCCATAACCGAAAGATAAACAAGTTCATAACTGATTCATAACAGAAAGCTAACAAAACTTACAACCAATTCCATCTAGAAACTTCACCTGAAAATTTTCACAAGAGGGATTTTTGTTTTCTATAAATCAGGATCACAAACCATCTTCAGTCTTCTTCTCTTTCGGATTCAAAATTCTCCAATCCCTCTTCTTCTTCAACTTTTCTTCACCTTTTTCTCAGAATTTCAACCATATTCTTCACCCTTTTTCTCGGATTCATTACTCCATTTCCGAACTTCTTCTCTTCCATTATTCCTCTATTCTTCTTTTCGTTTTCCTCTTCCTCAATCTCCATATTCAGACTTCTTTCATATTCAATCTTCATCATCAACATCCTTCAATTCGTCTTCCTGAAAGTTCTAAAAGGATACCCCTGAATCTACCTTCAATTCACATCAATATTCCTCATTCCTTCATCTTCATCAACCTTCCAAAATCCGAATTCGACATCAACATCAACTTGCATTGAGTAAAGTCAGTAATAATACTATTCACATGAAATCAGAAATTCGCGGAATAGAAGGAGGATTCACAGAGTAATCGAGGCGAACAAGTTCTTGAAACATACCTGACGGAATTTCTTTTCGCACGAAATTGAAATAACGCCTCAATCTCCATTCCGATTCAAGGTACAAGTCTCAATCGCTTGCATATAGGAGGTCGTAGTCTTGTATGGTGTGTTGTTCGAAATTCTTGAATGATCTGTTGAGTTCCGATGCAAGGTATTTTGGTTTAGGCTTGGTGATGTTGGCATTTGGGAGATTTTGTGCTTCGCCGCCATTGGTTTTGTTTCGGATTATGTTCGCGCCGCCGATTAGGTTAGAGTTCATGTGTGAGGAAGAAGAAATGTTAGGTTGATGGTGTGGCTTCGGATTGGAGGGTCGAAAGGGAATTAAGAAGAGGATTAGGTTTCGAAGAGGATGATAATGGAAGAAGACGAAGAATATGAGAGCGAATGGAGGGTGTTTGGTTTGATCGGAAAAATGAAGAAGAAAGCGGATAAGAAGATGGTGTGGCTTCGGAGGTGAGGGCGAAAGGACGAAGAGAGACGAGAAGAAAGAAGGTGACGGCGAGTGAGAGAGAGGAAGAAGGGGAATTAGGTTTAGTTAGGTTTTGCTGTGTTTATATGTTTTATTATTAAAATGAATTAATGAAAATAATTAAGTTATATTATTGTTATAAATTCAAATCACTAGATTACCATTAATCTGTATTTAATGTCTATTAAATACGTTTTTTTGAATTCCAAAGATTCTAAGAGATAAGGATGGGGTTGCTTTTGGGATTCCCGGCCACTCTGACGGTGACACGTGTCACCGTCCGGTTGGCTCTTCATGCGATGGTCCCATGTGCGTGCAATCACCATAATAACCATAAGCCTACGTCCATGAACCACACGATTAGAATACCTTAGGGAATCTTTTGATCAAACGGCCCAGATTAGGGTCAAAATCGTTGACTGAGCCTCATCCTATGCTCCCCCAAATCCTGCAAAATTGGGCTTAGTCCCTTTGCTATTAACATCCCTCATTTTAGGCCCAATGAGGAAAATAACTAATAAAAATCACTAAATTCACCCCCCTCCATTATTTCTTTAGATTTTAGTTTTTGTTTTTGTTTAGTTTAGAAATAATTCATCAAAAAATAATAAAATTCATCATAAAATTCTATAAAAAATTCAATAGCATAGTAACTCATTTTAGAAATTTGTGACAATTTTATTTTCTGAATTTTGGTTATTTTTTATTTAATTTCGATTTTTCTCTTAATTAGAATTTTATTGAATTTCTTTAATTGCACTCATTTTTGTTCATTTTATTTTTTCCACTTCCTATAGGATTTTTAGCCCATTCTTTTTGCTATGTTTAGAAGACTAATAAGAGAAATTAGGATATTTTTGGTAGATTTTTAGACCATTTTATCCACTGTTTTGGCAGCTTAATCCATGGAAAATAATAGTTAATCCTTAAGTAGATTTAAGTGATTTTTAGACATAGTTAACTTCTGAATTTTTAGGATATTTTTTAACAAAATGTTATAATCAGTTTTAGGACCCTATAGAATTAATTCCATTTTTCCAGGACTTTTAATATTTTTAGTGTATTAATCTTTAGGCTAGTTTACATGTAAAATTCACTTAGTTTAGTTTAGGACATTATGCTCCATTAAGAACTAGTTTAATTAGGTTTAGTCTTAGGATTTTAAAATGACTTAGCATAGTTTAATTACTGATTTTAGAATGATAATATTAGATAGTTCCCTTAGTTTTAGGACTTAGGCTTAGAATTTCTAAATAAATAGATTTAAGTGAAGTTTAGGCTTGTTTTGGTCTTATACCTTAATATGCATATTTTAGATTTTTATTTCTTATTCAATTTTAATGCTTTGCCTTATTATTTGAATTTATCAATTGAATAGGTTTCCCCATTGTTCTTAGAATCAACTTAACTTCCTTAGGAAGTAAGTTGAATTCTAGTAGTTGCTAGTTCCTTTTATTCATTAGGTTTAGAAAACCACACAAACCATTAGGACCACTTTTGAATAAATAAACAAAATTAGGATTGAGTCTTAGTCCCTTAGCTTTTCCCTTTTGCAACTTGAGTCTTTCTTTCTCATCTCATAAAGAAAAGCAATAAAACACTTAATAAAAACTGAGCGTTCTTATACGCCATGAGACTTTGTTGCGGAATAATTATACGCGTCCTGTTTCGGGGCGAGGTGTAAGTACTTACTGCGATGTATAGGTCTTAGTATGACAACATTCACAAACAAATTCAAACCACTTCTCATAAAAGACAAAAAACAAACAATAAGCGACTATCCTGCGGGAACTTCTCTTCTCATCTCATTAATTCTCAGCGCGAACTTGCGACGACTTGTCTCGCATGCAAGACGGTAAACGCACTCGTACCAGACGAGCCTGCAACACCTGAGCATAGACATACGCAGTTCCTGCATAAAAAACAAAAACAAATAGTTCCCGCCTTAGTTAGGCGAACTACGTCGACTCTGATCCTCATTATCCCGATGAGGTACGTAGGCAGCGGGGTAGGGCCCGTTCGAGCACATTCTTTATTTTCCCTACATTTTCCTCATTCTTTCTTTTTGTTCTCTTTTCCAATTCCCTTCTCATTCCAGTTCTAGTTAGCAGTTCATTTGCTCAGCAGCTTTATTTTTCTCACCCTTTGAAACAAACAAGCAAGCGTGGATCCTGTCAGGTACGGTGGATGATTTGGGGTTATAATACCTTCCCAGGTCGTAACCGACTCCCAAACCCATATCTTTGGTTCGCAGGACCTCGTCCTTTCCTTCTTCCTTAGGTTTGTGCAGCATTACCTTTCCCTTTCCTTCGGAATAAAAATGTTTGGTTGGAGACTCTACCTTTTCCGCGCCACTTTCGCGTTTGTACTAGGATGAAAATCCCGGGAGCGACAGCTGGCGACTCTGTTGGGGATCGAACCCAGAATCTCTGGTTTCCCTTGTAGAGTCAATCCTAGCGCTTGTCTGTTTTTTTTCCGGGTGTTTATTTGTTTGCTGTTGTGTGCTTTAGTTTAGCTTTACTCTTTTTATTTACAGTTTTTACTTTATGGCCTTACTTTACCGCATTTATTTGCCGCTTTCAGTATTTATTTTCCATGCATCATATTATACTGGACTGTCTGGCTGTGCTGGTTTTCATTTTTTCTGTGGGATGGGAGTTACTGTGAGATAAGCCAAATACCCGGCTTGAGTGCACTATAGGATTAGCGTGGACAGACATTGTACTTCCATGGTATCTCACCATGATGAGTGGCGATGTGCTCCACACCCAGATTGCGACCGTCTTGGAACTATTCTGTGTGGGGATTACCCCACTTCAGGGTACAACCTTGATAGTTATGTGCATTTGGTGACCGATCTTCGAGGACGTTAATGGGAACACCCCTCTCCATTGATGACAGTGGCAGACCACATTTGTTGGCAAACCCACTTGCATTCGAGGGTCCATTGGGAACTCGCATAGGATGGCCTGGATCTCTCATAGGAATCCAGTTAAAGCAAACTGTTCGTATGACAGTAGTATTGTACCCTTCGGGATGAATGTACTATTGTTTCTCGATTCAGTGCTTGAAGCTGGGGACTTATGAGGGATGCTTGTTTTTTCGGACTCAGCTGAGGCCTCCCTGAGTAGTACATAATGCCAAACCGATTCCCTGATTTGGTCATGAGCCATTTCTCGGAAACGGTGAACGTATTATTGCTATTTTGCTTTGAGAGTCCGTGATGTTGAACCGAGTAGCACACCTGTGAGATTGGGATGGGTTTACAGGTTTGCAGGAACCCTAAGACTTTCAGCATACCCGCTTTGCCATTGGTTCAGTTTTTTGATCTGGTTCTCTGGTTCTAAGATATGGATCCCGGATCAGAGGGATTGTTATTGTGATGTGTGGATATTGTGACCTTGCACCGACACCTGATTATATGATTGGCACATCACAGATACTTCACTGATCACATGCCTCGCCTTGCATAAGCATCATAACATCATTAATCATTTGTGTTCTTTTTATTCTCAGGGTCCGCACTACTCCAAGTTCCTGGTCGTATACTTGCTTCGAAGATGGAAGATATTAGAAAGAAGAATATTTTCTACAAATTTTTTGATACCAAGGTGGATTTTCTCAAGCAGATGGTGTCTCTTATTACCCCGGGTCATTTGGGATTTTTCAAACAGCGATATTGTGATATTCTGGACATGGTGTTCAATCTGGATAATTCACAAAGGAGTGCCATCCATACCTTGCTACAGTATTATGACCCTAGACTCTGATGTTTCACATTTCCTAATTTCCAGCTAGGTCCATTGCTAGAAGAGTATGTTGAGATTTTGGGACTGCCTATCAAAGATCAAATTCCTTTCAATTCAGAAATGACAAGACTGACTCATGCGGACATTGCTAAAGCTCTTTATTTGAGCTCGTCAGAGATATCTGCTAATCTGGTTGCCACCAAGGCAGGAGTACTTGTTTTCCCCCTAGAGTTTCTGGTCAGAAGAGCTGAAGAACGTGCCGTGGAGAAGCAGTGGGATTCAGTTTGCGCCATCTTGGCATTATCTGTATATGGGATAGTTTTGTTTGCTGACATGGAGAAGTTCGTGGATATGAATGTCATTCATTTGTTTGTGATGAAAAATCATGTACCCACTCTCTTGGGAGATTTGTATTTTTTAGTAGACTATAAGAATGAGAAGAGACGAGGTGGCCTGGTTAGGTGTTGTGCCCCGTTATTCTACACATGGTTTATGAGACACATCCCTATTACTGGAGTATTCACGGATCCTAAAGTAATCTGATCGCAAAAGCTAAGCACGCTGACCACCAAAGACATTAGATGGTTCACCTTAAGGCTAAAAGGGAAAGAGCTCATCTCCAGCTGTGGAGGGTATCCTAATGTTGCCCTCTTAGGAGTAGCCGGGGGCATTAATTACAACCCCATACTCTTGAGAAGACAATTAGGATATGCTCTGAAGAATGTTCCCAAAGATTCGGAGCTGGATCAGACTTTCTATTTCCCTGTGAAGGACAATCTCCCATTGGTCAGGAGTAATAACCAAATGTTTCCCGAATTTGAAGCTTGTGTAAGAGAGAAAGCTCAAGTGACTCTAATCCCTTTCTCTGCACCGTTACCACCACCTACCACAGTGCCTTTAGAAGATTATCAAAAATTGGAAGCTTTGGTCAAGCAGCTTAGAGTTGAGAATCAGGAGGCTTACAATTCTTGTCAGAAATTGATGATTCAGAACCAGCAGCTAGAAGATAGAGCTCTCCGAGCTGAAGAGACGGTTCGTCTTAAGAAGAAGGACTTCGAGGAAAAGGAGCTATACTTTAAGAAGAGAGGATTGGCTGAGATCCATAAGGCGAGTCAGTGTCGGAGGGGTAAGAAATAACTGAATGAGGCTAATGAAGCCATCACACTTTGGCAAGAGAAGTGGAGCGATAATCAGAAGAAGCAAAAGGAGGTAGAAGCAGAATTCGAGTTGAAGATCAAGAACCTTCAGGATGCCCTAGTTGAGCAAGAGAAGTTAGTTCAGAAGGCGTAAGAGCAATAGAGAGAGTGCCTTCATCAGATGACAAAGAGTCAATAAATAGATGAAGATGTCCAGAAAGAAGTTGAAGAGCTGAAGCTTCATGCTGATGTGAAGAAGTCAAAGGTTGATCCGGGTCCGAGCAAAGAGAATGAAATGACTTTCCTGCAGCAAATTGAAGAGTTACATGCTTCCTTTGATCTAAGGGACCTTCTCATCCAGAGACTCATCCAGGAGCCCCACCATTCGGATATTGTTCAGTTGTTCCAGAATGTCAAGCGTCTTAGCTGGAGGCTGCAAGACTTAGAGCTCCCTAGGGTTTAGTTTCATGCTATTGTACTTGGATTACCCATAGGCTTGTTGTGGGATTCCTTTTATTGACATACTTTGTTGTTCTTTTAATTGGCACCCTTCGGGGACTTTGTTGTTTCAAACTTCAGTTTATGTGATTGACTTACTTTGAATCTCTTGTTTGTTATTTGTTGCACCGACACGGGGTAATGAGCACCAATTCTCCACGGCCGTCACTTTATTTGAACATCACTCGGGTCTTCTTCCCCATTAATATTCTCTTAATACCAGGACCGGAAAGAGGAAAGCCTTGGGAATAAAAGGAACACATTGCATTGCATACGCATCATTTGCATTTCTTCTTTGTTTTTGCAGGTTTTTCTACAGGACACTTAACTTATCTACGTTTCAGGCAAAGATTGCGAGAGCTGCCAAGACCCGGCATCTCCGACAAGATATCCCACATCGCTACGTAACTCGCAGCAACCAGAGGACAATCATGGATGCTATGCAAACTGAACTTAATGAGTTTCGCACCAGAATGGGAGAATTCATGGTCATGATGCAAGGGATGGGTCAGGGACAACAAGAGTTAAGGAATGCAATTCAAGGGCTCAACCCTCCTCAGACTAATCCTCCTGTGACCACTCCTGGCGTGCAAGTGGCACCTCCCAACACGAGCAATTTCCCAGGTGGACCTTAAGTTCCAGAACATGGCACAACAACTTTCATTCTGGTACACAACAGGCAGGAGGATCAGTTCTCTCCTTACAACAACGACATGGGGTTCGGTGGAGAAGGAAATATTCAAGATTTTTTTATGCTTGCTGAGAAAGTCAAAGCCCTCGAGTGTAGAGACACTTTGGGGATAGATGTGTTTGACATGGGCCTAGTCCCCGGGGTGGTTATTCCTCACAAATTCAGGCCGCCTACTTTTGATAAGTATAACGGTAGCTCCTGCCCAAAGACTCACTTGCAGGCATTCTATCAGAAGATCGCTGCCCATAGTAGGGATGAAAAGATCTGGATGTACTACTTCCAGGATAGTCTCTCCGGAGGGTCCTTGGAATGGTATATGAAGCTAGAGAGAAGTTCTGTAAGAAACTGGAAGGAATTGGGAGAAGCGTTCCTCAAGCAATATCAGTATAATATTGACATGGCGCCCAGTCGCACTCAACTTCAAAGTCTGACTCAGAGGAGCTCAGAAAGTTTCAAAGATTACGCACAAAGGTGGCGTGAAGTGGCCGCTAGAGTGCAACCGCCTTTGTTGGAGAGAGAAATGGTAGACCTGTTCCTGGATACCCTCCCTGGGCATTTCATGGAAAGGCTAGCTGGATGTTCTTCAAGTGGATTCTCAGATATCATCTTGACTGGCGAGAGGATAGAAAGTTGGATCAAGCAAGGGAAGATTCAGAACGGAGGCGCTTCAAATTATGGTATCAAGAAACCCTTCGTGAAGAGAAGCGAAGGAGAGACCAGAGCAGTGTACGCGCAGAGAGGAGGAAGTAGCAGAGGTTTTTATCAGCAAGTGGCCCCTGCCATTATCTCAACCCCACGTGTTCAACAGCAAGTCCAACCACCACAGTCACAATGTCAACAAGGGTATCAACAAAGAGCTCCTCGTCCATACTACCCCCAGAAGAACAGAGAAAGACATTTCGAAGCTCCGCCGATGTCCTATTCACAGCTTTTGAAGAATCTCCTACAACTCCATATGATTCAACTCCGAACTCTACAACCCCTGAAGCCAGGCCAAATCCCCGAGGGTTATGATACAAACGCCAGATGCGAATTTCATTCCGGAACTCCCGGGCATACCACAGAGAACTGCAAAGTACTGAAGCATGTTGTTCAAGACCTACTGGATTCTAAAGCGATTAATTTCGTTCCTACTCCTAATGTAATACAGAACCCTATGTCTTCTCACGGAGATACGGTTGGGGAAGTTGATAAAGGGGAGAATCTAAACTTGGTGGGTGATATTAACGATCTACAGACTCCGTTGAGTGTTGTTAAAATCTGCTTGTCAAAGAAGGGTATCTTTCCTGGGTGTGAAGTTGATTGTCCAAGATGTGCGGAAGCTACAAATGGATGTGAGCAGTTGAAAAAAGGGATCCATAGTATGATTGATGAGGGAGTGTTTCAGTTTGACAAGGTTGTAAAAGAAAGCGAAGTCTCTACAGTAACCATCTTCTAAGATCCATCTCAAGTTCCTTCACGGGCCAGAGTGGCACCGATAACCATCACCACTGCAGGACCGGTAATGTATCAGAGCGATAGAGCTATTCCCTGGAATTATGGTGGCGAAGTATACAGTAACGGCCAGAAGCAAGAGTTGGCCACGTCCAGTACAACCCCAGCTCAAGTAGAAAATGTTGGAGTAGGGGGCTTTACTAGAAGTGGAAGGTTATTTGCGTCGGAGACACTAAGAAATAGTGTGATACCACCCAGAGACACCGCAGAAGCCCAGGCTAAAGCAAGAGGGAAGCAGCCAGTGATTGTTAACGATCCTGCACCAGTAAATGATCCAGACCTTACCTTTGATAAAGAAGCTGAAGAATTTCTGAGGATTATCAAAAAGAGCGACTACAAGATTGTGGACCATCTGCAGCAGACTCCGTCGAAGATTTCCATCTTGTCGTTGCTCATGTGTTCTGATTCCCACAGGAAGGCTCTCTTGAATATTCTGAACAAGGCGTATGTGCCTCAGGATATTTCGGTAAATCAGTTGGAAGCGGTGGTATCTAGTGTCAATGCCAGTCATGGATTGGGCTTTACAGACATGGATCTAACTTTTGAAGGGCGTGCTCATAATCGGGTACTACATACCTCTTTAGAATGTAAGGGCGCAGTACTCTCTCACGTGTTGGTAGATATCGGATCATCGTTGAATGTTCTGCCCAAGAAAGCATTGATGAAGTTGGATTATGATAGAATAGTTCTAAAGCCCAGCGACCTGGTAGTTCGAGCATTTGATGGGTCGAGGAGATCGGTGTTCGGGGAGGTGGAGTTACCGATTAAAGTAGGTCCACAAATCTTCAATACCACGTTTTACGTAATGGATATACAGCCTGTATACAGTTGTTTGCTCAGAAGACCTTGGATACATTCAGCAGGAGCAGTATCGTCCATACTTCATCAAAAGCTATAGTTCATCTGGGAGGGTCAAATTGTAACTGTTAGTGGGGAAGAAGACATTTTTGTCAGTCATCTAGCTTCATTCAAGTATGTGGAGATGGATGGCGAAATAGTTGAGACTCCATGTCAGGCTTTTGAGCCCTTAAAGACTGAACAAGCATCTGCAGTGGCAGCTTCTCCTGAAGAACCGAAGAAGGGAGTTTTCGTGGCCACTTATAAGCAAGCTCTTGAGTTGGTAGAGTCAGGGGTGCGAGAGGGCTGGGGCAGCCCAGTAGAAGTGCCAGAAAATAAAGATATGTTCGGAATTGGTTACCATCCTGGGAAATCATCTTCTGGACCAAGTGTTGAAGATCGTCAAAGCCCGATTACCTTTACGAGCGCAGGAATGGTGGATTATGGAAACATCAATGCCGTGCAGGATGACGCAGTTGATAGTGACTGTGACCTAGATGAGTGGATCAGGCCTACTGTTCTAGGAACTCAGCTCAGCAATTGGACATCGGAAAGGCTTATCTCAGTCACCTCTTTCGAAGAGTAATAATTTTTGTTTCTGTTTTTCCTGTATTCAAGCAATATGTCTTGCCCGGGGCATAATAGCTCTTTGTAAGGGTTCTTTTGTTCTTAACACGATTCATAATCATAAATAAAGCTGACGTTTCACATTCATCCATGTTGTTCTTTGTCTTTCATTTTGCTTTTGTTTTTCAAAAAAAAAAGAAAGAAAAGTTTTAAAATGGCAATGTTTCTCATTTTCTCAAGTTTTCTCTAAAGCATTGCATGAATCACCATTCATGCAGGTGCTCGTCACCGGATCTTATCTATGACGACCCTGTTATGGCTGACTATGACTTCGACAATCCAATTTATCAAGCCGATGAGGAAGGTGAAGAGGATTGCGAACTACCTGAAGAATTGGCCAGACTGCTTAAACAGGAGGAGAAGATGATTCAGCCGCACGAAGAAGTTGTCAAAGTGATAAACCTGGGTACTGAAGAAGACAAGAAAGAAGTCAAGATCGGGGCCACATTGGAAGAATCTGTCAAGACTCGTTTAATTGCTATGCTTTGAGAGTATGTTGATGTCTTCGCATGGTCCTACCAAGATATGCCTAGTTTAGACACTGATATTGTGGTACACAAGCTGCATCTCAGAGAAAATTGTCCTCCAGTGAAGCAGAAGTTGAGGCGCACACGTCCTGATATGGCAATCAAGATAAAAGAAGAAGTACAAAAAAAATTTGATGCTGGTTTCTTGGCTGTGACCAGTTACCCTTCGTGGGTTGCCAACATTGTGCCGGTCCCTAAGAAAAACGGTAAAGTCAGGATGTGTGTAGACTACCGGGATTTGAATAGGGCCAGCCCCAAAGATGACTTCCCTCTACCTCACATAGATGTGCTTGTCGATAATACTGTTCAGTTTTCCGTGTTCTCCTTCATGGACGGATTTTCCGGTTATAACCAGATTAAGATGTCTCCCGATGACATGGAAAAGGAAACCTTCATCACGCCTTAGGGCACCTTCTGTTACAAGGTTATGCCATTTGGTTTGTAGAATGCTGGAGCCACTTATCAACGGGCGATGGTGACGCTATTTCACGACATGATTCATCATGAAATTGAGGTCTATGTTGATGATATGATAGCAAAATCCCAAACGGAGGAAGAGCACTTGGTTAATCTAGCAAAGTTGTTTGACAGACTTCGGAAGTTCAGATTGAGATTGAATCTGAATAAGTGCACCTTCGGGGTCCGTTCTGGCAAGCTACTCGGCTTCATCGTTAGTGAGCAAGGAATTGAGGTTGATCCATCCAAAGTGAAAGCCATCCAAGAGATGCCTGAGCCAAAGACTGAAAAGCAAGTGCGTGGTTTCTTAGGGAGACTAAACTACATCGCACGGTTCATTTCTCACTTGACGGCCACGTGTGAGCCCATCTTTAAGCTTTTGAGGAAGAATTAGGCCAATAAATGGAATGAAGACTGCCAGCAAGCCTTTGACCGAATCAAAGAATACCTGTTAGAACCTCCAATTCTCACGCCTCCAGTGCCAAGGAGACCTTTGATTATGTACCTTATCGTGTTTGAAGGATCGATGGGATGTGTGCTGGGTCAGCAAGACGAGTCTGTTCAAAAAGAGCACGCCATTTATTACCTTAGCAAAAAGTTTACTGATTGTGAGACACGCTACTCACTACTCGAGAAAACTTGTTGCACTTTGGGATGTGTTGCTCGCCGACTAAGACAGTACATGCTAACTCACACCACTCTCTTAATTTCCAAGATGGATCCTGTGAAATACATTTTTGAAAAGCCAGCTCTGACAGGAAGGGTAGCCCGATGGCAGATGATACTAACAGAGTATGATATACATTACACTTCGCAAAAGGCAATCAAAGGAAGTGTATTGTCAGAATACTTGGCTCAGCAGCCAATCGATGATTATCAACCCATGAGGTTCGAGTTTCCGGATGAGGACATCATGTTCCTCAAGTTGAAGGACCATGAAGAACCACTTCCGGAGAAGGGGCCATACCCTGAATCCAAATGGAAGTTGATGTTTGACGGAGCTGTGAACATGAATGGAAGTGGAGTAGGTGCTGTTATCATCTCACCGGAAAGGGTCCATACACCTTTAGCTGCTCGGTTGACTTTCGAATGCACTAACAACGAGGCAGAGTATGAAGCTTGCGTCATGGGAATCGAAGAGGCAATCGACTTGCGAGTCAAGAACCTTGAGACCTTCGGAGATTCTGCTCTGGTGGTGAATCAAGTCAATGGCAAATGGCTAGTTCATCAACCTCACTTGGTTCCTTACAGAGATTATGTCAGGAGGTTGTTAACTTTCTTCACCAAAGTCAAGTTGAATTATATTCCTCGAGATGAAAACCAATTCGCCGATGCTTTAGCAACTTTGTCGTCTATGATTAAAGTTTGTCATGAGAATTTCGTGCCTCGAATTACGGTCCCCCATCTTGAAAGACCTGCTTATGTCTTTGCAGTTGACAGTGGTGAAGGTAACAAACCTTGGTATCATGATATCAAGCAATTCTTGAAGGCTCAAGAATACCCGGCTGGGGCATCTAGTAAGGACAAGAAGACCCTTAGAAGACTCGCAGGAGGTTTCTTCTTGAATCAAGATGGTGTGTGTTGCACCCCAAAATTTGCCCTCCCCAGGACAAGACCTTGTGTACTAAGAGGTTCACAAGGTTCACAAAGTTCACAAGACATCTCATGAGGTTCACAAGGTTCACAAAGTTCACAATTAGTCAGAAAATATGACAATTCCCTCAGACAATGCATCCTCCTAAGCAAGGCATCTTAAACTAGGGTTTTGACTTTCATCAGGCTAAATGGACTTCCAAGGCTTCAAGTGAGCTTCATAACATCCTATATGAGTTCAATAATCCCCATGTCAAGTTTCAAGACTTTCCCAAAAGATTTTCTCAGTCAGATGATCAGATAGGTTAAAATCAGTTAAAGCAGTTAAAAAGTCAAATTGAGGTCAACTGTGGTCAAACCAAAGTCAAACTTCATGATTTTTTGCCAACATCAAGTATATGAAGTAAAATTCATCATTTTGAAGGAAATTGAATTCTCTACAACTTTGTGTCTCACAAGCCAAGCCCAAAAATGCTTCATTTGGAAGGTATGAGCTAAGACATTATAGGTCATTTTAAAAGTCAACAACAAGTCAACAACTTCAAAAGAGCATAACTTGAGAATGGTAAAAGATATGGACATGAGACCAAAGAGGTTGGTTAGAGGACTCTTTAAGCTTTCCAAAATGTCCAAGAACACCTTCATAGCATTAAAATTGAAGGATTTGTTCCCTTGCAAAGTTGGGAAAATTTTGGGAATTTTATGAAGCAAATAAGGCCTTAAAGTCAATTTTTGCTAAATGAGCCCACCTAATTGCCATTCAAACTTTACAAACTCATCAAGCACGACCCAACCCACTCATTTTCTGATTTTTTATTTTTTATTTCATATTTATTTGAATTTTATTCATTAAAATACAAATTAAATTGAAATAAAATTTAAAAATCATATATTTGAAAAGGATTTGGTTTCTAGAAGGTCTTAAGACTTATTTAGACTTGATTGATACAAAAATAATGGAGATCATACCAAAATAGCAAGGCTAGATCAAGAATATTCAAAATTTAAGATCACATCTTTTTCAATCTTAAAAAGTCCAAAAGTCCACAAGTTTGTGTAAATTCTTGACCTAATTTCATTGTATCATATATATACAACATAAGGCTAAGCATTGGGCACGATTTGGCTGCCTCAAGAACACATTACAAACTTCAAAATTTCAAGAGAAAAGAGAGATTCGGTTTTGGACTTAGAGGGACTCTCAAGACAAAATAAGGGTTGCAAATCATTCCTTGAAGGTCACTGAATGTTTCTGGATCATAAAACCATCCATTCATGCACTAAATCATGAGAACCGAATCATCATATTCTTGATTTTTTTGAATTTTCGATTTCATATATTTATGTAATATAAATCGTTTTTGATCATTGATACTTGTTTTTGAAGGTATTTGGAATGTTTATGTATGCTTGGATTGAATTTTCATTACAGGTTAAGGGATTCACCATGGCTAGGGTTTCGGCCTCTTGTTTGGGGTTTCATGATAAACCAAATATAAATAATTTTTAAGAACATAAGAAGATTGTATGAGTTCTGAGGATTATATTTCACTAATCAATTTGAAGAAATTTCACGGTTTTGTTGATGTTTAAAATTCGTAGGTTCTGAACATGATGAACTTCGCAGGAAAAAACGCAGCTAAACTCCTAGTTATTTTCGCAGGAAATTTGAGGAAGATGAAGATCAGATGGCGCCAAAATCCAGTTTAAAAAATTGATTTAAAATATAATGTTTATTTGTTGGTTATATGTTGAATGTGTAGTAGTGGCTCAGTTGGTTAGTGTGCGCGTTTGTTATATAGATGGTCCTGGGTTCAAATCCTCCCCATGCCATTTTGCTTTGTTTTATTTTTGAGAATTTTTGCAGGTTGACAATAAAACCAATTGGTCTCCAATGTTAGCACCAGCGCGCGCTTGGCCTGGTGGAGATGCTGCTGGTCCAGTGTTGGCAAAGCCTAGGGCGTGGGTTCAATCCCTGCCCCAGGTAAGTTTTGATTTTTATTTTCTTTAATTATTTTGTTTTATTATAATTGTTTTCTAATTAATTTTAATTACAATAAAAATATATTTAGATAATAATATGTAAATATATATGTATAACTTCATATTTTTCTAAAAAAACTTCTAATTTATTTTCTAAACTCTTAATCGTAATTTTTTTATTTTTTAAAATTAAAATATGTATATATTTATTTAATAATCAAATTAATAATGTAAATTAAATTATAAACCCTAGTTTTATTTTCTAAAAAATCCTAACCCTAATTCTATTTTCTAATTTCTAAAAACCCTAAATTTTTTTAAAAACCTTAATTATTTTGTTTGAATATTAAATTTAATAAATTTTTCTAATGTGTATAATTAAATAATTAATCATGCTTTATTTTTGTAAATAATTATTATATGGTTTATTATTATTATTTTTCATCTCAAAATTCTTAAAAGTTGTTTATTTAAATCTAAAAAATACTTAATTAAATTATATATATTTTTTGTATATTATTACTAACCTTTTCTTCTTAATTATTATATCACTAACCTTTTATTTAATTGCTCATTTCATTATATAGTTATTATTTAATTTGTTTTTATTATTATGTAACTGTAAAAGCGTTGTAATAGTCGTAGTTCTTATCGTTTATTTTTAAATATTATTGCTTGTGTTAGTAAATATAGGGAGTGATAACCTATTTGCTGTAAAATTAATCTAGATCACTAATCATAAAGATAAATATTTGAATATATACACGCACACATGTAAGTCGATCCTCGATCGCCGTCTCACTTTCTAAGGTTATCCCTCATGTTGCCTAAATAAAAAGGTCAAGTAAGGTGTCTAAAAAGCAAAGTCCCTTCTCATGAACAAATCATCTAGTCCCTTTCAATATTATAAGATCAAGTCCCTTCGATGTTGCCTTCGTAAATGATCTTGTCCCTTTCGAATAAAAGATGATAAGTCCCTTCGTATTGCTAAGACACCTTACAGTTGCCTAAACACAGATGACCCTTCACATGTCCCTTATAACATCCAAGGTAATGACTACCTATTCCTTAATAATAGGGATAGTCTTACCATTGAAAGAACATATAAGAACAGTAAAGATTTAGCATAGGGTGGGTTCCTCTTAAGTACTTGCTCACTCTTCATCAAAAATATTTCATTACACTTCACATTTTCAAACAAATTTTCAAAACAAAGTCTTTATATATATCCGTACAAGGGTCATTATAAAGTACTTAAGAAAATTTCTAATCACACACTACACTTCTCAAAACAGTTTAAAGTGAGCTAAGTAACTAAGAGCCCATGGATAACCATGGATGTAAAGGGTGCTAACACCTTCCCTTTACATAACCTACCCCCCGAACTCAAAAATCTTTTAAGGTCTTTCCTGTTCTTTTATGCCCTTTTCTTTGGATAAAATAAAAGTCGGTGGCGACTCTTGCTATCCGCAACATTTAACTAAAGTCAATTCTCCCACCGTGTTACAGAACTGGCGACTCTGCTGGGGAATTAATAAAAGAGGGGTACCCTTAGGAATTAGATCACTTTAAAATTGTTTGCCTTGTTTGCTTTATACTTATCTTGTTGGGTGCTCTTATGTGTGAAAGATCCTAACCCGGATCTAGTGTACCTTAGGTAAATGGCAATAGACCAAGGAAACTGTACGACGTATACCGATATGGTTGATCTGGTGGCCATAGTTAGTGTGAATTCTTGGTTGGTGCTTATGTTCCTTAAGTCAAGTTGAGGATAATATGAGGCTGCCATATGTTGTCAATACACTAACTAACTTTTAGAACCCTAGTTATCCCATCTTGGCCTTTAGAAAGTAGTGAGATAACCGGCTTTGGTGAAGACTGAAGTTGGTTGATACTCGATACTACGCTCATTGAGATCCTAAACTTGGAGGGTTTTGGTTGGCAAGTAAGTTGCCTACTAAAAAACCACCCTTGTGAAGGATCAATGATATTGAGATCCTTTAGAACCTGGTTACTTTATAGGACAGGATGAACCATTTAAACTTCAAGGGAGGGTACTTACCTTTAAACCTCATGCAAGCCTCTAAACCTAGGACTATTGTGTGACTTGTTTGTGTGTGCCACATGTTTGTGATTGAGCATAACATCATAGCATCATCATGCATCATAAGCATAACATTTTCACTAACCATTTCAAGGACCAAAGGATTTATCTTTGTTCTTTGTTGCAGGTCATGGCTTCTGCTCGTAGGAACACTATCCGGATCAACTTTGTAGGAATACCTCCTAAGCTTAAGGAATTGGTCTCTCATGTTTTTGAAAACTCTCAATTCATCAAGAGACATGGTCACCTATTGGATCTAGTCACTTCAGGGTTTAATGAAGACATGATGAGTGTATTGTTTCAATTCTTTGACCCTAAGCATCATTGCTTCACATTCCCCGACTATCAGCTGGTTCCTACAATGGAAGAGTTCTCCAAGCTTCTGGGTATACCTATTCTTGATTAGAAACCCTTCACGGGCTTGGAAAGAGAGCCTAAACCTGAAGTCATTGCTGCAGCCCTACATTTGAAGAAACCAGACATTGTCCTAGAAACGAGAAGTGGAGTTAAGGGTATTCTTGCTAAGGTGTATATAGAGAAGGCTCAAGTGTTCTTGAAGGCTATGAGCTATGATGCTTTTGAGGAAATCTTAGCCTTGTTGATTTATGGCTTAGTGTTGTTCCCCAATCCAGATCAGTTCATAGACGTTCATGCCATCAACATATTCCTGACTCATAACCCAGTGCCTACATTACTTGGAGACATCTTACATTCTCTTCATACCCGTACTACGAAGGCACGAGGAACTCTGATGTGCTGCATACCTTTATTGACTAGGTGGTTTATTTCTCACCTTCCTCGATCAGTGATGAAGAATGAACAAGGGTTCAGGTGGTCCAAGAGGATCACATCACTTTCACATTCTGATATTCATTGGTGCTCAAGATCTATGGAGAAAATGTTACTATCATTGACCGTTGTGGGGAGTTCCCTAATGTGCCACTCCTTGGCATAAGAGGGGTCATTACCTACAACCCTTCCTTAGCTCTGCGTTAGTTTGGTTATGCTCGGAGTGATGGTCCTCATGACATGTTGATTCAGGGTATTGTGTTTGACTACGACAACGATCTGCAAGGTTACCGTCAAAGGTTTATACGAGCATGGGGTAAAGTGAACAAGGTTGACAACAAGACTCTGGAACCCAAGTACACTATTCCTATGGAAGCTTATCTCAGATGGGTGCGATCTCGTGCTCAGACTCTTATGATGCCATATCCTTCCATCCTGCCAGTTACTATGGAGCCTGTTGCTGAAGGAGATACTTCTTATACCATCATTCACGCAGACATGCCCACTGACATGGAAGAGCTACAAAGGTCCTGGATCCAGTTGAAGGAGCAAAGGGATACTTTTGAGACTCATTACAAAGCAAGTCAAGAAAGAATCCTGGAGCTAAAAAAGCAACTTCACGAGGAGTGGAATCTCAACTCATACCTCAACACAAAGAGGAAACATCCATGGGAGACTTAAAACCCCATTTTTTGTGTTCATTTCATTTTTGTTGTAAGCCCAAGGGGCAAACAAATTTATTACTAATAAAAGTTTACCTTTTTGGTTGTTTAAACAAATTTAAATTTTACGGTCCTTGAAAACATTGCATACGCATTTATACACCATATCACTGCATCACAGGTTTCTTATGTACATGTATCTTATCTTCTCGCTGTTTATTTCAGCAGAAATGGCTCTTGAACAAACAGTCAAAGATCTCCAGGCTCAGAATGCACAATTCCAAGAGTTGATCCTGAACTTGTCCAAGGGACAGGATGAATTGAAGACACTACTGGCTAAGAAGACTAAGAAGACTAGAAGATCAGGAGGTCTTATTAATCTAGGAAGAAGGTTCAAAGGTCCTGTCAAGACCAAGGAACAGGTTGAAGATTATGAGTCTGAGGAGTCTGAGAAAGAGGGAGGCAGTCTCCATAATACTATGGGGGGTTCTGATTCTGAAGCAAATTACTATCATGATCCTAATGAAGATAAGTTCAAGATGTTGGTGGATAGAATGAATGTTATGGAATTACAAAAGTCTTCTGGGCTGGATTTTGAAGATCTGAGTTTGATATCTGGAGTGGTTATACCCATTGGTTTCAAGGTCCCTGCTTTTGTAGTATATGATGGTGTCTCATGCCCCAAGCTGCATCTAAGGTCGTATGTCCGGAGGATTCAACCTCATACTGCTGATAAGAAGTTATGGATCCATTTCTTCCAAGAGAGTTTGTTTGGAGCCCAATTGGAATGGTACTATCAACTGAAGAGTGCCAATATTCGTGATTGGAATGATCTTGCTGAGGCCTTCTACAGGCAATACCAATACAATGCTGATTTAGCACCTACTCGCATGCAACTCCAAAGCATGTCTATGGGTGCTAAGGAGAATTTCAAGGAGTATGCCCAGAAGTGGAGAGACTTGGCTGGCAGAGTACAACCTCCTCTGACTGACAGGGAGCTAGTGGATATGTTCATGAGTACGTTGAATGGTCCTTTCTATAGTCATCTCATTGGAAGCTCATCATCTGGCTTCACTGAGCTGATAATGACTGGAGAGCGTGTGGAAAGTGGCATAAGAAGTGGCAAGATACAGGTGGGTGCCTCTTCATCAAGTACTGCAAAGAAGCCCCCTGATGGGCTAAAGACGTACTCTAATATGTGTCTAGCGGTATCTTAACTGCAAGTGCACAGCCTATCGAAGTAATATTTAAGATTATCGATCCACAGGGACTCTATGATTACTTAGTGCTAGAGGATTTTCTAGTTTAGCTAAGGTGAAGGGTTGTCACGATTGTTTTGGTTGTTTTTAAAGATTAAAGGCGGGAATTAAATTTAAGTTTAATAAAATAATACTAAGGCGGTCGGTATGTAATTATGTTAACTTAGGCGGGTCAATCTACCCTAGGCTTATAAAGATGGTTCACTTAATCTATTCTGTAGAGGTTACCAGTTTGAATATCTTTAACTCACACTCTCGTGGTCTTATCTCAGATCTTACCCCTAAAGCCCTATGCCTGCTCTCGCTATCCCATAAGTGTTTAGAGATAATTTTTGGAAACTTAGTAATTCTAATTCATTTTAAAGCGCTCTCGCTGTGTTTAAATTAAATGCCTAACTTTAGCTATCTAGTTAAAATCTCACACTCTCGTGGTCTTGACCTAACCTATTACACTTTCCTTACTCTCGTAACAAAAAGGTTGATTTTATAATAAAAAGTCTCAGCCAGAATTTTAAGCTCTTAATTATTTTAAGCCTAGAGTTGATTTTACCGATTTAGTTTGTTTCAATTACATACCGCCCTAAGGTGTTTAGCTACTCATTATTGTTGAACCAGACAGAGGCAGAGAAATATAAAATAAAATATGCATGGCAGGAAAATAAATACTCAACATTAATATAAATGCAATTTAATATAAAAACCTGGATAACAATAAAAATAGTAGACTCCTTCTTCCACAGGCTGGAAAGCTCGGAGTACTGACCGGAATCGGAAATAAATTTTCTAAAAGAATTCTGAAGGCTTTGAAACAAATTAAATTATAACAATTTCCTAATGTTGGAAATTGTTATATGGTTGGTTGGGATACAGAAAATTAAAGCAAGAAAATTAATGCTGGAAAAATAAAGGGTGTAAATAAAAACGGCAGAGCTTCCGCAAGAAAATTAAAATTAATACTCTGTAAATTGTTTCTTGAAGTTAAGCTATTTATAGAAAGCAAATTGGGCTTGGCAGTTGGAATTGGTGCTTGGGCCTCGTAATTGTTGAGAAAATCCAGGGAAACGTTGGAATACTTGGTCTACGGGAAAATAGGCATGCTGACTTCACGTATCGTACACGTTCATGACCAAGTATCATCAAAATACCCTAATTTCCCCTTGTCACGTTCGTGACAAGGGTGTCACGTTCGTCTTCCGTGTTTGATGCGCGTCACGGTCGTGAGGGACTTGTGACGACCGTGACTGCTCCTTTTAGCGTGTCACGGTCGTGACTCCTAGGTGACGACCGTGACTGTTACAAAAAATGCAGGTTTATGCAGAATTCCTCCTTTCTTCATCTTTTAATGGTTGATTTTGCTCATTTCACTTGTGGCTCATGATTTGGCTCTGTATATGATGTACCTGCAAAATGGCAAAGAAAACTCGAGGAATCGGGTGTTAAAACAACAAATATGCGATAAAACGGTATTGAAACATAGCAATATAACCGATACTTTTTCTCGTTATCAAACTTCCCCAAACTTAAACCTTTGCTTGTCCTCAAGCAAATAGTCGGTTGAAAATTGTCGGACAAGTTTTTATCGACGCACACACATAACAAAACCGTACGAAGGATCGTTTTGTCAGGTAAACCGGTACTTTGATGAAACACTAACGATACACTAATGACACAAGCAACAAGCTAAGTCGTCGACTTCCCGTTAAACGAAACATTCGGTAATTGCGTTACGATTCCACCTAGAGTCTTTCGATCTTATTTCTCCCGATTTCATTCTAGCGCAATCACATTAAGCCCTTTGCCTTAACACGCATGTAGTGGAGTAGTCGGTTAGTGACTTTGATCCTTTATAAGCACGGGGTCTGGTACACGAATGTGGTAACCCTACATACATTATCCAATTTGGAGGTTGTGGGGGATCGAGCCGTAGCACGCCCTACCAAGTTCAGAACCAGTACCTCTGAACCAACCCGCAATGGACTCCTTCTCATATTTCTCGTTTCTTATATGCGACCATGTACTTTGGTGCAATTTCTTTTCATTTGCATCGAGATATGAAGGATCATTATAGATTA
Source organism: Lathyrus aphaca (assembly GCA_963966055.1). Classification (NCBI taxonomy): domain Eukaryota; kingdom Viridiplantae; phylum Streptophyta; class Magnoliopsida; order Fabales; family Fabaceae; genus Lathyrus; species Lathyrus aphaca. Next base: position 132,765,063 of record OZ014522.1, on the reverse strand, counting down.
GGCATCAAACACTTATATTCATCGGCTCCCCACGTGGTTTGTGTTCAGACGGTGCTGACTGCTAGTATAAACTACTAGGGGTTACTTTTGAACTGAAACTTAAGGTGTAGTCGTAACAATTATCGGAACGGAATTGCCTAAGTGGGAAGTCTAAGGTGTCAAGACTGTATTGATCTTGTTGAATCGTTCTCAGCTTCCTGATTATGATTTTGTAGGTAAGTCGGGAAATGCGAAGAATAGATTAAAGATTTTTTTTTGGTATGGCTAAATAAACGGGGAAAGTTCGAAAATAAAGAAAATAGCACAAATATTGCTCTGTTTCATTAACTTTACGAAAAGGAAATACAACGGAATGGAAAAGTGCGGAAAGGGAAAATGCGGAAAATGAAAGGTACCTCTCCCACACTATATCAGACACTATCCTCAATGTTGTGATATAATAGCGGTAAAGTACAATACAAACAACGGAAATGGAAAAACATAAACAAAAACTAAAACTAAGGCTGCTGATGACCACGGCCTCGGCTTCTGGTGCGGGAGCGTCTGGTCGGAGTCGCTTCAGGATCAGAACCGGTACCGGTGATAGCAGTGATATCAATGCGCAAAGCCTCTAGCTCGCTAAAGATATCTCTGAGCTTCTCATCAGTAGTCCTCTGGTTAGCGGCAACAGCTGAAAGTAATGCATCATGTTGCTCCTTTTGCCTTCGCTCCAGTGCGGCATTCATCTGGTTCTGCTGATGAATCGCACGGAGAACGTCCTCAAGTGTGAATTCTTGTGCAGGAGGCTGTCGGGTGGATGACTCAGGAATGTCCTGGACAGGCTCAGCTGCATCCATGGTGTCTTGCATCTCGTCCGCTGGTGGATCGGCCTACTCATCAATAATGGGGGCGTGGCCGACAGCATCCGGTAAAGCAAATAGCCAGTTGGCTCGGCTAGACGGATCGATGCGGTCACGGCACGACAAGATGATATGGTGATAAACAGTGCCTTGGATAACAGGGCTGAACCTGCCATCCTCTCTCTGAGCAATCAAGTGGGCGGACCTGCAATAATTTTTCGTTAGGAACTCTGCGAGGCAAATTGATGACCAAGTCACCAAGCTCCAGCTGAATGGCGAGGGTAGTGACAATGTCGCCTATGTAGAAGGGGGTTGCGCCTCTTTGCGCTATGGACTGGATATGGGATAGCACGAATGGGGCAGCATTGATGGGCTCGTCATTTAAGGCGCAATGCAAAAATAAAAGCTCCTTGGAGTTGAGCTTGTGGTTACTCTCTCTTGCAAAGATGGTGTTGCAGATGACGCGATGAAAGTATCTGATCGCCGGGTTGTGGATATGCGTAGCATTCAGGCTCTGAAAGGCTGAGGCACGGGTGTTAGTGATGTCGTGCCATAAGGTGAAAGCGGTTTCACTGAAGTTTTCCGGCACGCGGAGGTGAGCTTCATTCCCGTGATCGAAGCCTAGCAGCTCGGCAATCCTTGTTTGTGTAACTTCGAACTCCCGGCCGAGCAATCTGAACTTAGCAACGTCGGTGAGTTGACTTTGTGAACCGGTAGGAGTGATGTAATGAAATGAGCTTAGAAATTCCAATGTCAGAAGCTCGAATGTGGGCTGGGGCTGACTGCATAGAGCCCACAAACCAACCTTCTTAAGCATGTTCTTGACACTGTTGAGCATTCCCAACTCTCTCAAACATTCAGTGTCGACATATCGCGTGGGTTGAACACCACGGTTCTGGAATCTGATGAACCTCTGTCTCTGATTATCTCCATGCTCACCATCTCTCAACTGAATTGCTTCCATTGCATGCAAGAACAAGAGTGGGAGATGAGAGGTTTTTGAGGTTTTGTGAGAAAAGTGATAAAATGAGAGGAAATTGGTTCGGATTAATAATCCAAGGTGAGAATGTGATAGGTGTGGTGTAAATGGAGAGGTTAATGGAGTTTAATTTGGGTAATGGGAGGTTACGGGAGTTGGAAGAGATAATGGGGGTTTTTGAATTGTATGGAAGTTGAAAAAGGAAGAGGTTTCGAAGAAGAACAGTTCTGTTTCTCAGAATTCCTATAACTGGGGTCGTCACGGTCGTGATGGGGGGATGACAGTCGTGACGCGCTAATTAGCTTGTCACGATCGTTAGAAGGTGATGACGACCGTGAGGGATTAAAAACTTAGAATATTTTCCAGAATGCATTATCTCTCTCACGCTCAATATAATTTATATAATATTTTTTTATGATCACTTCTCACTTTATTTTAAACACAAACAATATATAATATATAATACCAACATAAATTTGTAAATTTCATCACGCGAGAAATTATATCAAACATTAATCAATTTAAACAAATTAAGCATAACAGTAAATGAATTGAAAGCATAAAAATTGATTAAATTGGAAAAATTTGTAAAACTAGAAGTGCTTTGCTTTTGATACTTGAAGGGAAATTACATTAATAAAAAATACGGTACGAAAATGTTTATGAAATGTTAAACTAACTAGAAACGAAAACAATAAGTAAAATAAGCTAGATCACTACAGCATTTTCAAAAGTGCTTCTTCAAATCTTCGATTGCAGAGTTCAGGTGGTAGAATTACTCACATGTTATGTCAGTTAAACCTATAATGTCCAATCGCATGCTCTTAATCTCATCCTTAACAGTATTTATATCGGCTTGGTAAGCTTCAAGAGTGTTCATGATTTTCTTTAAGTTATCAGCATATTCTACTTGATTCACTTCAGGGATTTCAATCACTTCATCAGTGTGGTCAATGTCATGGTAACCAGGGGGTGTCTCAGGGTCACTTTCTACATCGGTCATTATATCATCCTTTATCTTGTAAGATTGAGGTGTTTCAGGAGTAGATGGATAGTCAGGAGGGGTAAGCTCATAAAGCCAATTATCCTTATTGTGAACACTGACTCTAGCATGGTTTGGTAGTGTGAACAGGGTTACTACTTCATTCCTGATTAGGTACTCGAAAGGTGGTTGTCCTAAATTCCTTATGATATGGCGGTTAAAGCAAAAGTTAAGATTCATAGGACGAATGGTACCTAAACGGTTAAACCTGTGTAATTGGTATCTAAGTCCTAAGGCATCAGCAATCATGGTGACAAGACCTCCTACTAATATGGGTAGATCAGGTTCTTCTTGGATTCGGGTGAAGGTTTGCATCATGAAAGGCACACCATTGACTGGCTGTCCATTAGTCACACATGACATAATGAATATCTCATCTTTAGATACTCCAGTAAGGTTTTCTTCTTTTCCAAAGAAGGTGTGGGCAAGGATCTTATGGAAGTAACGGATAGCAGGGTTATGTATCTCATCATTGTTCATGTTATTTGGTTCAGGATGGTAATTTCCGGTTAAAGTTCCCCAAAAGAAATCTAGCTCAATGTCCATCAATTCTACCTGTGTGGTAGTAAAAGCAAAGGGTCCACTAGGGAATCCTAATAAGTCAGCTAGTTCTCTATGGTTAAAATCATATTATATTCCAAATAGACGGAAACTGATAAATCCTTTCCTGAATCCAAAACCGCGCTCGGGTAGGTAAACTAAGGAGCTAAGGAACTCAAGGGTGAGCTCGCGGTAAGTTACAAACTTTTGTTGAATCAGTGCGTTCTCCCATCCAAGTCGGTTAAACAAGTATAGGATGCTATCATGTATACCTAAGGTTTCCATAGTCAGATCATCCGGGTACAGAGTCAAATCCATTGGTCTCTGTGATAACTCTTCAAATTTCATTCTTTGGTTCCTACCTCTAAATTTGGTTTCCATGAGGTTTATCGGTTGGTTAGCCATAGTTAGTGTAAATACGGAGGAAACAAATCAGGGGGAGAAGGAAAGTGGAAAAGACTTTAGAAAATCTGTAAAAGTGATTTAAAATTAAAATAAGGAAAAATAAGAAAATAAAATGCATAAATAAAAGCAATAATAGTAATAATAAAATAAAACTATAATAAAATGACAAAACAAATAAACTAATAATAAAATGATAAATGAGAAAATAATAAAATGATCAAAATGATTTAAATGATTAAATGGATTGCCTCCCACTAAGCGCTGTTTTTATCGTCAAAAGCCTGACGTAATGCTTAGGTTAGATTAATCAGGGAAATTAGTGGACAACTCTAAAAGCCTTAGACTATTTGCATAATCTCTATTTTCAACTTTATGATAATGTTTTAAACGTTGTCCGTTTACTGTGAATGGTTCGCTATTCCTTCCCTTAATTTCTATCGCTCCACTTGGGAACACTCTAGTTATTTCAAAGGGTCCTGACCATCTAGATTTTAGTTTTCCAGGAAAGAGCCTATGTCTTGAATTAAAGAGGAGTACAACATCTCCCACACTAAATTCTTTCCTATATAGGCGTTTATCATGCCATCGCTTAGTTCTTTCTTTATATATCTTAGCATTCTCATAAGCATCTAACCTTAACTCTTCTAATTCGTTAATATCTAGGATTCGCTTTTCTCCTGCAGCATTATAGTTTATATTGAGAGTTTTGATCGCCCAATAAGCTTTGTGTTCTAGTTCTACCGGGAGATGACAAGATTTTCCATAAACTAATTTGAAAGGTGTAGTTCCTATGGGTGTCTTGTAAGCTGTCCTATAAGCCCATAAAGCTTCATTAAGTTTAGATGACCAATCTTTCCGAGATATGGCGACGGTCTTTTCTAAGATTTGTTTGATTTCTCTGTTTGAGACTTCGACTTGTCCACTTGTTTGTGGATGATATGGTGTTGCCACGCGGTGTCTTTCTCCATACTTAGATAGTAATTTGTCAAAGATTTTTGAAATGAAGTGTGAGCCACCGTCACTTATGACGAGTCTAGGCACACCAAATCTGGGAAATATTATATTTTTGAAAAGCTTTATTACTACTCGTGTGTCATTTGTAGGAGAAGCTATAACTTCAATCCACTTTGAAACATAATCAACAGCTACGAGTATGTAATTATTACCGAAAGATGATGGGAATGGTCCCATGAAATCTATTCCCCAGACGTCAAAGATTTCTACTTCTAATATTCCTTTTTGAGGCATTTCATCTCTTCTTGAAATATTGCCGGTGCGTTGACACCGATCGCAATTTATAACAGCGATGTGGACATCTTTCCATAGATTAGGCCAGAATAGGCCGGCTTGTAAGATTTTTGCAAAAGTCTTGGAAGTGCTTGCATGTCCACCATAAGGAGATGAATGGCAGTGAACAATGACATCTTTTATTTCTTCTTCGGGAATACATCGACGAAAGATTCCATCGGGTCCTCTTTTGAACAATAATGGTTCATCCCAATAGTAATGTTTGAGATTGTGAAAGAATTTCTTTTTCTGCTGATAGGTTAAATCAGGTGGAAGAGCTCCTGTAGCTAGGTAGTTGACAATGTCAGCGTACCATGGCAGTCCTACAGTTGTTTGGATTGTTTCCACGGGTTATGGTTCATCTATGTCTAACTGAACTGGGTCGCTTCCTATTTGTGCTATCAGCTGTTCATACGGAAAATCATCGTTAATCGGCACTTGTTCGGGTTTAATACCTTCTATTCTAGATAAATGGTCCGCTACGACGTTTTCAGTACCTTTCTTATCTTTTATTTCGAGATCAAACTCTTGTAAGAGTAAAATCCATCTCAAGAGTCTCGGTTTAGCATCTTTCTTAGTCAATAGATATCTGATAGCAGCGTGGTCTGTGTAAACGATTATTTTCGCTCCCACTAGGTAAGAACGGAATTTGTCAAGCGCAAAGACAACTGCTAACAATTCTTTTTCAGTAGTGGCGTAGTTCATCTGAGCAGAATCTAAGGTTCTACTGGCATAGTAAATCGCATGAAGTTTCTTGTCCTTCCTCTGGCCTAGAACTGCGCCTACAGCATAGTCACTCGCATCGAACATGATTTCGAAAGGTAATCTCCAGTCAGGGGGTTGCATGATTGGTGCGGTGATGAGGGCTGTTTTTAGAGTTTCGAATGCCTTAAGACAATCTTCATTGAATATGAACTCAAAGTCTTTCATTAATAAACCGGTAAGAGGTTTAGTGATTTTCGAGAAATCTTTGATGAATCGTCGGTAGAAACCGGCGTGTCCTAAAAAGCTTCGTATTTCTCGAACGGTTTTAGGGGGTTGAAGATCTTTTATGACTTCTATCTTAGCTTTATCAACTTCAATTCCCTTGTCGGATATAACGTGTCCTAATACGATTCCTTCTCTGACCATAAAATGACATTTCTCCCAGTTAAGCACGAGGTTTACTTTTACACATCTTTCTAACACCATTTCTAAATTTGATAGGCATCCTTCAAAACTTTGCCCGCATACAGAGAAGTCGTCCATGAACACTTCCATGATGTTGTCTATAAAATCTGCGAAGATTGAAATCATACATCTTTGAAAGGTTGCAGGAGCGTTGCATAATCCAAAGGGCATTCGTCTATAGGCGAACGTTCCGTAAGGGCATGTGAATGTTGTCTTCTCTTGATCATCTGGGTGGATAGGGATTTGGAAAAATCCTGAGTAACCATCAAGATAACAGAAATATGAATGCTTGGCTAATCGTTCTAACATTTGATCTATAAAAGGTAGCGGGAAATGATCTTTTCGAGTGGCTTTGTTTAGTTTACGATAATCGATGCACACTCTATGTCCCGTCACTACTCTTTGTGATATCGATTCGCCTTTAGCGTTTTTCACAACAGTGATACCTCCTTTATTTGGTACTACATGTACTGGACTAACCCATTTACGTCTATTATAGCTCCGACGGTAGCTAAGAATGGTCTTCCTAGTATGATAGGTGTAGTGGAGTCTTCAGAGATGTCCATGATTATGAAATCAGTAGGAATATAGAATTGTCCTATACGTACTGGGACGTTTTCTAGTATGCCTACAGGATATTTAACAGAGCGATCGGCTAGTTGAACAGACATTTTAGTTGGTCTTAGGTCTCCCATGTCTAGCCTTTTGCAAATCGTTAAGGGCATAACACTGATACTGGCTCCTAAATCGCATAGAGCTTTGTCAATGACGAATTTTCCTATTACACAGGGTATAGAGAAACTTCCAGGATCTTTTAGCTTAGGAGGCATATTATTCTGAATTATGGCGCTACACTCAGCAGTAAGTGTAACGGTTCCGTTATCCTCTATATTTTTCTTATTGGATAAGATTTCTTTTAAAAACTTAGCATACGAGGGCATTTGAGTGATAGCTTCTGTAAACGGAATAGTAATATTCAACTGTTTCAGAAGTTCGACAAATTTCTTAAACTGGCCCATCGTCTTGGAATTGGTTAATCTCTGAGGGTACGGAATTGGTGGTTTATAGGGTGGTGGAGGCACATAAGGCTTTTCTTTCTCCACTGCCTCTTGATTATCATCTTCCTTTTCTTCTGGATCATTCACCATTTCAGTCGGTTTATCCGGTTTTTGGTACATGGCTGGATTGTCAAGTCTTGGATCGGTAGGTCCGTCAAGTTCCTTGCCACTTCTTAATATCACAGCATTGGCTTGTCCTTTCGGATTAGGTTGAGGTTGTCCAGGAAATACTCCAGCTGGTGCAGCGGTAGGTGCTTGTTGTTGAGCTACTTGTGAAATCTGGGTTTCAAGCATTTTGTTATGCGTAGCTAATGCATCTACCTTGCTCACTAATTGCTTAATCTGCTCACTAGTGTGTATGTTTTGGTTTAAGAAGTCCTTGTTTGTTTGAGATTTGTTAGCTATGAAGTTCTCCATCATCAATTCAAGGTTCGATTTTCTAGGGACATTAGGAGCAGTCTTTTGATATCCTGGTGGTGTAGCTGGTGCTTGACCTGGTGCGTATAAAGCATTGTTATTATTATAGGAGAAGTTCAGATGATTCTTCCAACCTGGGTTGTATGTGTTTGAGTATGGGTTTCCTTGAGCATAATTCACTTGATCTGTGGGAATTCCTGTTAATAGTTGACAATCAGGAACTTCATGTCCTGGAACTCCACATAACTCACAGTTAGGTGTTACTGCAGCCACGGTGGTTGTTGGTGTTATGGTCAAGTTGTCGATCTTTTGGTTTAGTTGGTCAAACTTTGCATTTACTTGGTCCATACTACTCACTTCGTACATCCCTCCTTTTGTTGGTTTCTCAGTTGCGACTCTCTCGCTTCCCCATTAGTAATGGTTTTGAGCCATACTCTCGATTAGTGCATAAGCATCGTTATATTCTTTGTCCATTAGTGCACCGCCTGCGGCAGCGTCAATTGTCATTCTTGTATTCTACAAGAGTCCATTGTAGAAGGTATGGATGACCATCCATTCTACTAATCCGTGATGTGGACAAAGTCTCAGCATATCCTTATAGCGTTCCCAAGCTTCGAAAAGTGATTCGTTTTCCTTTTGCTTAAATCCGTTGATCTGAGCTCTTAGCATAGTTGTCTTGCTAGGTGGGAAATATCTGGTCAAGAAAATTCTTTTTAGTTCCTCCCACGTAGTTACTGAATTCGAAGGTAGAGATTGAAGCCAGGCTCTCGCTCTGTCTCGAAGTGAAAAAGGAAACAGACGTAGTCTAATAGCTTCTTGGGTAACTCCATTGGCTTTTACGGTATCTGCGTATTGCACAAAGATCGAAAGATGAAGATTCGGATCCTCGGTAGGATTTCCGGCGAATTGATTTTGTTGCACGGCTGATATCAGCGAAGGTTTTAGCTTGAAATCGTTTCGGTTGATAGCCGGTGCGGCAATGCTGGAATGCGGTTCAACTTGCGAAGGACTAGCGTAATATTTGAGTGGGTGATTCTGTTCTTCAGCCATCTCTGCGTCCTTTGATGTTACGACTGGTTTAGGTGGATCTATTTGAAGATCTGGAATGTTGTAATTTTGTTCGTAATCGAATATCCGTCTTCTTACGTGTAAGAAGTGTTCCGATTCTGGGATTAGAGGTTGCAAGTCTTCGCCTTCAGAGCGAGTACTTGGCATACAATCGGGAATTTAGAAAGTAAACAGAAAATAATTGTTACCTTAGTCTAGACAATGCTACCCTAAAGTGCACTAGTAACTAAATTAAGGTCCCCGGCAACGGCGCCAAAAACTTGATGGGCTAAAGACGTACTCTAATATGTGTCTAGCGGTATCTTAACTGCAAGTGCACAGCCTATCGAAGTAATATTTAAGATTATTGATCCACAGGGACTCTATGATTACTTAGTGCTAGAGGATTTTCTAGTTTAGCTAAGGTGAAGGGTTGTCACGATTGTTTTGGTTGTTTTTAAAGATTAAAGGCGGGAATTAAATTTAAGTTTAATAAAATAATACTAAGGCGGTCGGTATGTAATTATGTTAACTTAGGCGGGTCAATCTACCTTAGGCTTATAAAGATGGTTCACTTAATCTATTCTGTAGAGGTTACCAGTTTGAATATCTTTAACTCACACTCTCGTGGTCTTATCGCAGATCTTACCCCTAAAGCCCTATGCCTGCTCTCGCTAGCCCATAAGTGTTTAGAGATAATTTTTGGAAACTTAGTAATTCTAATTCATTTTAAAGCGCTCTCGCTGTGTTTAAATTAAATGCCTAGCTTTAGCTATCTGGTTAAAATCTCACACTCTCGTGATCTTGACCTAACCTATTACACTTTCCTTACTCTCGTAACAAAAAGGTTGATTTTATAATAAAAAGTCTCAGCCAGAATTTTAAGCTCTTAATTATTTTAAGCCTAGAGTTGATTTTACCGATTTAGTTTGTTTTAATTACATACCGCCCTAAGGTGTTTAGCTACTCATTATTGTTGAACCAGACAGAGGCAGAGAAATATAAAATAAAATATGCATGGCAGAAAAATAAATACTCAACATTAATATAAATGCAATTTAATATAAAAACCTGGATAACAATAAAAATAGTAGACTCCTTCTTCCACAGGCTGGAAAGCTCGGAGTACTGACCGGAATCGGAAATAAATTTTCTAAAAGAATTCTGAAGGCTTTGAAACAAATTAAATTATAACAATTTCCTAATGTTGGAAATTGTTATATGGTTGGTTGGGATACAGAAAATTAAAGCAAGAAAATTAATGCTGGAAAAATAAAGGGTGTAAATAAAAACGGCAGAGCTTCCGCAAGAAAATTAAAATTAATACTCTGTAAATTGTTTCTTGAAGTTAAGCTATTTATAGAAAGCAAATTGGGCTTGGCAGTTGGAATTGGTGCTTGGGCCTCGTAATTGTTGAGAAAATCCAGGGAAACGTTGGAATACTTGGTCTGCGGGAAAATAGGCATGCTGACTTCACGTATCATACACGTTCATGACCAAGTATCATCAAAATACCCTAATTTCCCCTTGTCACGTTCGTGACAAGGGTGTCACGTTCGTCTTCCGTGTTTGATGCGCGTCACGGTCATGAGGGACTTGTGACGACCGTGACTGCTCCTTTTAGTGTGTCACGGTCGTGACTCCTAGGTGACGACCGTGACTGTTACAAAAAATGCAGGTTTATGCAGAATTCCTCCTTTCTTCATCTTTTAATGGTTGATTTTGCTCATTTCACTTGTGGCTCATGATTTGGCTCTGTATATGATGTACCTGCAAAATGGCAAAGAAAACTCGAGGAATCGGGTGTTAAAACGACAAATATGCGATAAAACAGTATTGAAACATAGCAATATAACCGATACTTTTTCTCGTTATCACCCCCTAATGGGAAGAAGGAGTCAAATGCTGTTTATGGTCAACCTGGTCGTAATAGGAGTCACCAATCTGTGAGTGCAGTTCACATCTCCAATCCTACTCCTGTAGCACCAGAGCCACGATAGGGCAATCAACAAAAGCCTAGAAGACAGTTCACCAAGATCAACATGTCACTGACCCAAGCCTTGCAACACTTGTTGAAAAGGGAACTCATTACTTTGAAGGACCCTCCTCAGAATCCTAATGTTACCTCTTCTCGGTACAATCCTAATGCACGATGTGCCTATCATTCTAATTGTCCAGGACATGATACCAACAACTGCTGGATATTGAAAAACAAGATTCAAGATATGATTGATGCTGGAGAGATTGAATTTGACCCTCCTGGGACTCCAAATGTGATTACTGCTCCCATGCCAAATCATGAAAATACTGTTAATGCCATTGATGAAGTTTCATATATTTCCTCAGTTGCAGATGTGACTACTCCATTATCTGTTATTAAGAAGAAGTTGGTACAGGCTGGATTCTTTCCAGGTTGTAATGAAGATTGTTTCTATTGTGCTTATAAACCTGATAGCTGCTGGAAGTTGAAGGATGGTATTCAACGCCTCATGGACAATTACACCATATTGTTTGAGAGGACACCTTCTGTGGAGAGTATGGTTGAACATATAACTCAAGGTGCGAAGGTTGAAGATGTGGATATGGTTGATAAAGTACCAGTGAGGATTACCTCCAAGGGCCCTGTCAAGATCACTCATAAGGGTCCTATCAAGATTACTGCTGAAGGCCCTGTGAAGACTGTTGCTGAAGCTAGGGTGGCTCCTATAATTATTACCACTCCTGGTCCTATTCCGTATACTTCTGATAAAGCTATACCTTGGCATTACGGTTCCGATGTTTATATCCATGGTGTTAAACAGGAACCCTTAGTTGATACACCTGTTGCAGATGAAAACCTTGATGTTGATAATATTGCTGGATCTAGTAAGATCACCAGAAGTGGAAGAATTTTCTCTCCTCCGGCTACCTCAAAAAGTGCAGTTACTCCAACTACTACCTCTACTTCTGAGAAAAATATTGATGCCCGGGGCAAAGGTCTTGTTATTGAACCTGTGCAAACTGAGGCACCAACTGCTGAGAACCTTTCTAAGCAGATGGAAGAAGTACTGAAGATCATTCGCAAGAGTGATTATGATATTGTTGCTCAATTGGGGCATACTCCCTCCAAAATTTCCATGTTGTCTTTGTTGCTATGTTCTGAGGCTCATGCTAAAGCCTTGATTAAGTTCTTGAAGACTGCTCATGTACCAAATGAGATTTCTGTGGATCAGTTTGAAAACTGTGTTGCACACCTGACTTATGATAATGGGTTAGGTTTTTCTGATGCTGATTTGACTCCTGCCAAAAGAAATCATAACAGAGCTTTACATATCTCTATTGAATGTAGGGGCACTAACCTGTCTCATGTGTTGATAGACAATGGTTCTTCACTGAATGTACTTCCCAAAGAGATTCTAAACAAGCTTAGTCCTGAAGATGCTGTGTTGAGACCAAGTAATATAGTGGTGAGGGCCTTTGATGGTTCAAGAAGGGTGGTGCATGGAGAAATAGATCTCCCGATCAAAGTAGGCTCTCAAGTTTTCAATTCTACATTCTATGTAATGGATATTCATCCTGCGTACTCTTGTTTGCTTGGGCGCCCCTGGATCCACGGGGCAGGTGCTGTGACTTCTACTCTACATCAGAAGTTGAGATATCCAGTGAAGGGAAAGGTTGTCACTGTTTACGAAGAAGAATATATGATCAGTCATGTGAATACATTTAAGTATCTTGAAGTGGAAGGTGAATATGTTGAGACTCCTTGCCAGACGTTTGAAGTAGTTCCTTAGGTTGTTCCTGCTGCTGAAGTTCCTCCTGTGGTTAAAAGAGTTCCTGTGGTTACCAGAGTACCTCCTACAATGGCTTCCCATAAAGATGCTAGAGCTGTGGTTGAAGAAGGTGGTTGTACTATTTGGAGTCAGCTTCCTGACATTCCTTACAAGTCTGACAAGTTTGGTTTGGGTTTCACTGCAGAGTCCCAGAAGGCTGTTCGTCGTGCTCGTGTTGTTCGTATCACCAATCAAGGGATCATGAAAGACCAAATCAATGTTGTGGGTGACTATAATGAAGACTACCACCTGGATGACTAGATCTTTCCTACTGTGGGTGATGGGATCGATAATTGGAAGGCTGAAGACGTTATTCCAACCTCCTTTAGTCAAGAGTAAATACTATTACTGTGTTGTTACTTTTAAGTTTGTAATTTTTGAACAATTAAACTTTTAAGCCTTGTACCTTACCTGGGGCACAATGATATGCTTGTTTCGGGATGTCATTTCATTTGCATACTTCATTCAATAAAAATCAGTGGACGTTTCATTTTCGTAAATATTGTGTTCATTGTCTTTCTTTTATTTTATTTTTCTTTTATCGGCTATGTGTTCTTACACACACCCACATCACTAAAATGCAGATCCTCATCCACTCTGGATCCTGTTGATAACAGTTCTACTATTGCCAATTATAATTTCGAGAATCCGATCTATCAAGCTGAAGATGGAAAGGAGGAAGATTGTGAAGTACCTGTAGAGCTTGCTAGGTTGTTACAACAAGAAGAGAAAGCTATACAACCACATGAAGAGCCAATCGAAGTTGTTAATCTAGGAACTGAAGAAAACAGGAAAGAGGTCAAGATAGGGGCTGAATTAGAAGATGGTGTTAAGAGCAGATTAATTCAGATGTTACATGATTATGTGGAGATCTTTGCTTGGTCCTATGAAGATATGCCAGGGTTGGATACAGACATCGTGGTTCACCGTTTACCGGTAAAAGAAGATTGTCGTCCAAAGAAGCAGAAGGTTCGTCGCATGCGTCCTGAAATGTCAGAGAAGATTAAGGCAGAGGTGATGAAACATTTTGATGCAGGGTTCTTAGCTGTGACTTCTTATCCTCAATGGGTTGCAAATGTGGTACCAGTACCTAAGAAAGATGGTAAGGTACGTATGTGTGTAGACTACAGGGATTTGAACAAGGTCAGCCCTAAAGATGACTTTCCACTTCCTCATATTGATGTTCTGGTAGACAACACTGCTCAGCACAAGGTATTCTCTTTTATGGATGGTTTCTCAGGTTACAATCAAATCAAGATGGCACCTGAAGATATGGAGAAGACTACATTTGTTACACAGTGGGGCACCTTTTGTTATAAAGTGATGCCATTTGGTTTGAAGAATGCCGGGGCAACATATCAGCGTGCTATGGTGGCTTTGTTTCACGATATGATTCATCATGAGATAGAGGTATATGTGGATGATATGATAGCCAGGTCCCAGAATGAAGAGCAGCACCTTGATCATCTGCATAAGCTGTTTGAAAGGTTGAAGAAATACAAGTTGAGATTGAACCCAAACAAGTGTACTTTTGGAGTTAGATCTGGTAAACTCTTGGGTTTCATTGTCAGTGGAAAAGGTATTGAAGTGGATCCTGCGAAAGTGAAAGCTATACAAGAAATGCCAGCACCCCATACTGAGAAGGAAGTTAGAGGTTTCTTGGGACGATTGAATTACATTGCAAGATTTATTTTCCAATTAACTGCTACCTGTGAGCCAATCTTCAAGTTGCTGAAGAAAGATCAGGTGATGGAATGGAATGATGAGTGCCAGACAGCCTTTGATGAAATTAAGAAATATCTCCTAGAACCTCCCATTTTGATGCCACCAGTTAATGGAAGACCCTTGATTATGTACTTAACAGTGTTAGACAACTCAATGGGGTGTGTGTTGGGGCAACATGACGAGTCTGGTCGAAAAGAGCAGGCAATATACTACCTTAGCAAAAAGTTTACCGACTGTGAAACAAGATACTCATTGCTCGAGAAAACTTGCTGCGCTTTGGCATGGGCTGCTCGCCGACTAAGACAGTATATGTTGACTCATACTACCTTATTGATTTCGAAGATGGATCCAATCAAGTACATATTCGAGAAACCTGCTCTCTCCGGACGAATAGCAAGATGGCAAATGATCTTGACAGAATATGATATACAGTATACTACTCAGAAGGCCATTAAGGGTAGTGTAGTAGCTGATCATTTGGCTCATAAAGCAGTGGATGATTATCAGTCAATGAGTTTTGAGTTCCCTGATGAAGACATTATGATTATTACCAAAGAACCTGGACAATATGACGGACCTGAACAAGGATCCCGATGGACTATGGTTTTTGATGGAGCTTCTAATACACTTGGTAATGGTGTTGGTGTTGTGATCATTTCCCCTGAAGGTTTTCATACCCCGATTACTGCAAGACTTTGTTTCTATTGTACCAATAACATGGCTGAGTATGAGGCATGTATCCTGGGTATCAAAGCTGCCATTGATATGAAGATTCAGTTCCTGGACGTATATGGAGATTCAGCCCTGGTAGTAAGTCAGATTAAAGGAGATTGGGATACCAAGCATGAAAATCTCATTCCTTACAGAGAGCATGTGTTGTCTTTGATCCCATATTTTAAAGAGATTACCTTTGGACATATTCCACGAAGAGAAAATCAGTTGGCAGATGCATTAGCCACCATGGCATCTATGTTTGAGATTAGCTGGGATGATGAAGCTCCCAAGATTACTATTGATAGATTTGAGAAGCCTGCATACTGCAATGAGATTGACACTGAAGAAGCAGAGGGGAAGCCTTGGTTCTATGAAGTGAAAAGATATCTTGAAGCTCGGGAGTTCCCTGAAGGGGCATCTGTCAAAGATAAGAATTTTCTGAGGATGTTTTCTGCTAAATTCTTCTTGAGTAATGGAATTTTTTACAAGCGCAATCATGATTCAACTTTGCTTCGTTATGTGGATAAGAAGGAAGCAACTGAGATTATGGAAGACATGCATGATGGGATCTTTGGCACTCATTCTAGTGGTCATACCATGGCAAAGAAGATATTGAGAGCAGGTTACTATTGGTCTACCATGGAAGCTGACTGCTATCATCATTCCAGGACATGTCACAAGTGTCAAATCTATGCTGATTAAGTACATATACCTCCATCTCCATTGAATGTGTTGACTGCTCCTTGGCCTTTTGCCATGTGGGGCATTGATATGATTGGTGAGATCAAGCCTACTGCTTCTAATGGGCATCGTTTTATCCTGGTTGTTATTGATTACTTTACAAAATGGGTGGAGGCAGCTTCATTTGCATCTGTTACTAAGAATGTGGTGGCCCGATTCATTAAGAATAATCTCATATGTAGGTATGGCATCCCTGAAAGGATTATCACGGACAATGGCTCTAACCTGAATAACACTATGATTACTGATCTCTGCACGCAGTTCAAGATTAAGCATCACAACTCTTCTCCGTATCGTCCGAAGATGAATGGGGCAGTAGAAGATGCTAATAAGAACATTAAGAAGATTCTACAGAAGATGACTGTTACTTATAAAGATTGGCACGAGATGTTACCATTTGCTCTTCATGGTTATCGTACTACAATACGTACTTCAACAGGGGCAACCCCATTCTCCTTAGTCTATGGTATGGAAGCAGTTTTGCCCATTGAAGTTCAGATCCCTTCCTTAAGAATCATGAAGGATGCAGGCTTGGATGAAGATGAGTGGATTCAGACTCGACTTGACCAGATAAATTTGATTGATGAGAAGAGGTTAGCAGCTGTGTGTCATGGTCAGATGTACCAAAAACGGATGATCAAAGCTTTTAATAAGAAGGTTAAGCCAAAGGTATATCAGGCTGGGGACTTGGTAATCAAGCGTATCATACTACCACAGGGTGATCCTAGGGGCAAATGGACTCCTACATATGAAGGACCATTTGTAGTCAAAACAGTATTCTCAGGAGGTGCCATGATACTTACTACTATGGATGGTGAAGACTTCCCACAGCCTGTAAACACAGACATAGTTAAAAAATACTACGCATAAAAAGAGACCCGCTAGGTTGACTAGCCTAGGCAAAAATAAGGGCATCTCGGCGAACCAAAAGGGTTCGGGCAAAAATTAGGGATATATATAAAAAAGTGTACACCCGGTAAGTCGAAAACCTGAAAGGGCGGCTTGGGCAAAAAAGGGTATCCCGGTGGATTGAAAACCTGAAAGGGAAATCCAGGCAAAAGTTAGGGATTAAAGTGTATGACTATGTCTCGTTTGGATCACCCATGTAATTCCAACCAGTTGTGCTACTTAACTCAAGCTCGAACAGATAAAGATCAATCCAATCGTTCCCGTCTCAACAGCAGAAGATGAGATACTTGAAGATAATGGCAATAGTAGAATTGAAACTCAATAGGATTATTTCCCACATAACTGTTTTCTTTGTTTTGTAAAAATTTTATGACAAATTCCTCTTACTAGGATTTCTGTCTCCTTGTACAAACTTGCCTATGTATAGGTCACTTTGTGATATAAATAAAATTTCATCTTTGAATCCAGATTTACTTTTACCCTATTTACATAAGCGAAACGTCCATTGGTTGTGTTTGAATGTATGTATGCTTTTGAATATGATTGATGTTTACCAGAAATGCATAAAATGCTTGAATATGATTGATGTTTACCAGAAAAGCATAAAAATGCAGTAATAGTATTTACTAAGGACGAACGAAGGTAGGAATTCAACGAAGCTTCGCCGGTTCATCCCACAAAACAACTACAAATCCCCAGTAGAGCAAATCTATCTTTATAGATACTTCGAGTTACATCTCCCCTTGAATTTATGTCCATCTCTTTTATCCTCAGTCGGGATACTCAGGAACGTATTCCTTCAATAGAAGTACGACGAACGAAGATGGGAAGTTATGAATACTATACTAACGAGACGGGAACGAGTTCCTCATATTCTTCAACAACGAATCGGGATTTATTTTCTCTAGCCAGCAGTTGTTATACAAATATATCCAGACGCTTCAGGCTGCATAATTCATACATACATCATTTACATCATACCACAACATATCCATAAATGCATAATACATTTACTTAGATGCACCATGCCATGCATGCATACATATTGCATAAACTAACCTTTTTTCCTTGCAGGATGGTTATATGCAGATGAAACAATATCAACAATTCACAACAGGTCAGAAATGATCTATACATTACTCAAGATGTCCTCGGAGAGTAGGCAAACGGTCTGTACAAAGATTCATTCCCTAGTTCAAGATATTTTCAGAAGATTTAATCTATTTGCTCTTGAATAGTAGGCAAACGGTCTGTACAAAGATCCATTCCCTAGTTCAAGATATTTTGAGAAGATTTAATCTATTTCCTCGGAGAGTAGGCAAACGGTCTGTACAAAGATCCATTCCCTAATCCAGGATACTTCTAGAAGATTTCATCTATCTGGTCTTGAATAGTAGGCAAACGGTCTGTACAAAGATCCATTCCCTAGTTCAAGATATTTTCAGAAGATTTAATCTATTTTCTCTTGAATAGTAGGCAAACGGTCTGTACAAAGATCCATTCCCTAGTTCAAGATATTTTCAGAAGATTTAATCTATTTCCTCGGAGATTAGGCAAACGGTCTGTACAAAGATCCATTCCCTAATCCAGGATACTTCCAGAAGATTTCATCTATCTAGTCTTGAATAGTAGGCAAACGGCCTATACAAAGATCCATTCCCTAGTTCAAGATATTTTCAGAAGATTTAATCTATTTGCTCTTGAATAGTAGGCAAATGGTTTGTACAAAGATCCATTCCCTAGTTCAAGATATTTTTCAGAAGAACTAATCCTGACATTCTTTTGACCTTGGAGAGTAGGCAAACGGTCTGTACAAAGATCCATTCCCTAATCCAAGATACTTCCAGAAGAGATAATCGTCACGAAGATTTATTTCTACTGGTCCATTCAACAATTCAAATCATGTTGCATAATTGATTCAGAGACGGCCTATACGAAGACCTAGTACTGATATCCAGTATCAACATAAAGACATCATCACATCCTAATACTTTAGATGGCATCTCTAAGCCCATCTCCAGTTATTCCAAGTGGCATCTGCAAGCCCACTCCAGCATATACAACTAATCATCAGTGTTACTTTACGCACTGGCGAGTGCAAATTTTTGGGCTTTTGTGTTCAATCCCCTTCAACCTTCCAGGTCACGAATGGCACATATACCAATCTAACCCCTCAGGTTTCAGAAATTGAACAGGGGCAGCTGTTGCACCCCAAATTTTTCCTCCCCAAGACAAGACCTTGTGTACTAAGAGGTTCACAAGGTTCACAAAGTTCACAAGACATCTCATGAGGTTCACAAGGTTCACAAAGTTCACAATTAGTCAGAAAATTTGACAATTCCCTCAGACAATGCATCCACCTAAACAAGGCATCTTAAACTAGGGTTTTGAATTTCATCAGGCTAAATGGACTTCCAAGGCTTTAAGTGAGCTTCATAACATCCTATATGAGTTCAAGAATCCCCATGTCAAGTTTCAAGACTTTCCCAAAAGATTTGCTCAGTCAGATGATCAGATAGGTTAAAATCAGTCAAAGCAGTTAAAAAGTCAAACTGAGGTCAACTGTGGTCAAACCAAAGTCAAACTTCATGATTTTTTGCCAACATCAAGTATATGAAGTAAAATTCATCATTTTATCAAGGGTTGATCATGATTCATCAAGGAGATTTCAGATCATCAAGAATCAGGAGTTTCTAAATTAAGGTTTTCACAGGAAAAGTCAACTGAACTTTGACCAGCCATAACTTTCACATGCTTCATCAAACATTTTCCATCCAAAGCTCATTTTGAAGTAAATTGAATTCTCTACAACTTTGTGTCTCACAAGCCAAGCCCAAAAATTCTTCATTTGGAAGGTATGAGCTAAGACATTATAGGTCATTTTAAAAGTCAACAAAAAGTCAACAATTTCAAAAGAGCATAACTTGAGAATGGTAAATGATATGGACATGAGACCAAATAGGTTGGTTAGAGGACTCTTTAAGATTTCCAAAATGTCCAAGAACACCTTCATAGCATTAAAATTGAAAGATTTGTGCCCTTGCAAAGTTGGGAAATTTTTGGGAATTTTATGAAGCAAATAAGGCCTTAAAGTCAATTTTTGCTAAATGAGCCCACCTAATTGCCATTCAAACTTTACAAACTCATCAAGCACGACCCAACCCACTCATTTTATGATTTTTATTTTTTATTTCATATTTATTTGAATTTTATTCATTAAAATACAAATTAAATTGAAATAAAATATAAAAATCATATATTTGAAAAGGATTTGGTTTCTAGAAGGTCTTAAGACTTATTTAGACTTGATTGATACAAAAATAATGGAGATCATACCAAAATAGCAAGGCTAGATCAAGAATATTCAAAATTTAAGATCACATCTTTTTATTTCTTAAAAAGTCAAAAAGTCCACAAGTTTGTATAAATTCTTGACCTAATTTCATTGTATCATATATATACAACATAAGGCTAAGTATTGGGCACGATTTGGATGCCTCAAGAACACATTACAAACTTCAAAATTTCAAGAGAAAAGAGAGATTCGGTTTTGGACTTAGAGGGACTCTCAAGACAAAATAAGGGTTGCAAATCATTCCTTGAAGGTCACTGAATGTTTCTGGATCATAAAACCATCCATTCATGCACTAAATCATGAGAACCGAATCATCATATTCTTGCTTTTTTTGAATTTTTGATTTCATATATTTATGTAATATAAATCGTTTTTGATCATTGATACTTGTTTGTGAAGGTATTTGGAATGTTTCTGTATGCTTGGATTGAATTTTCATTACAGGTTAAGGGATTCACCATGGCTAGGGTTTCGGCCTCTTGTTTGGGGTTTCATGATAAACCAAATATAAATAATTTTTAAGAACATAAGAATATTGTATGAGTTCTGAGGATTATATTTCACTAATCAATTTGAAGAAATTTCACTGTTTTGTTGATGTTTAAAATTCGTAGGTTCTGAACATGATGAACTTCGCAGGAAAAAACGCAGCTAAACTCCTAGTTATTTTCGCAGGAAATTTGAGGAAGATGAAGATTAGATGGCGCCAAAATCCAGTTTAAAAAATTGATTTAAAATATAATGTTTATTTGTTGGTTATATGTTGAATGTGTAGTAGTGGCTCAGTTGGTTAGTGTGCGCGTTTGTTATATAGATGGTCCTGGGATCAAATCCTCCCCAGGCCATTTTGCTTTGTTTTATTTTTAAGAATTTTTGCAGGTTGACAATAAAACCAATTGGTCTCCAATGTTAGCACCAGCGCGCGCTTGGCCTGGTGGAGATGTTGTTGGTCCAGTGTTGGCAAAGCCTAGGGTGTGGGTTCAATCCCTGCCCCAGGTAAGTTTTGGTTTTTATTTTCTTTAATTATTTTGTTTTATTATTATTGTTTTCTAATTAATTTTAATTACAATAAAAATATATTTAGATAATAATATGTAAATATATATGTATAACTTCATATTTTTCTAAAAAAACTTCTAATTTATTTTCAAAACTCTTAATCCTAATTTTTTTATTTTTTAAAATTAAAATATGTATATATTTATTTAATAATCAAATTAATAATGTAAATTAAATTATAAACCCTAGTTTTATTTTCTAAAAAATCCTAACCCTAATTCTATTTTCTAATTTCTAAAAACCCTAAATTTTTTTAAAAACCTTAATTATTTTGTTTGAATATTAAATTTAATAAATTTTTCTAATGTGTATAATTAAATAATTAATCATGCTTTATTTTTGTAAATAATTATTATATGGTTTATTATTATTATTTTTCATCTCAAAATTCTTAAAAGTTGTTTATTTAAATCTAAAAAATACTTAATTAAATTATATATATTTTTTGTATATTATTACTAACTGTCGCTCCCGAAGATTTGCATCCAGGTACAAGCGCGAACGGTCGGCGAAGGGAACAGTGAGAACACACAGCCGTGAACTCACTGGAGAATGAATAGAGTCGCCAGCTAGGCATTTTTATCCCGGAGGAAAGGTAATGCTGCATAGACCTAGAAAGACATGGATAAGACGGTTGCGAACCAGAGAGACTGAGAAAGGGGGTTGGTTACAACCTGGGAAGGTATTAGCACCCAGATTGTCCGCCGTACTCGACGGGATCCACGCTTAAAAGATTTGTGTTTTAAAGGGGTAGTGTCAGTGCAATTTGTGTGTAAAGAGCTGGAAAGATGTACAGGTGTCAGTGTAAAGTGTATAAGTGATGTGAAGTATGAAAGTGTCAGTGTAAGAACAGAGTGAAATGCTCATGACTATGAGGCTAAAGAATGAGGCTAGAAAGAGGGGGAATGTACAGAGACTTTTGTTCGATAACTTGTTAAGTTATGCCTACGTATCCTCTCGTGCAATGAGGAAGTCAGAACACCGTAGTTCGACCCAAAGAGACTGAAAGGTGAATTGACTTGTGAATTGCTTACTTGTCTATGCTCAAGTGTATGACCTGTCTGGCTCAGGTGCTTACTGTCTTGCATTAGACGGAAGAAGCAAGTTCTCGATTGTGAATGAGTGTGATGAGAAAAGAATCCCGGAGGAGACGATTATTGTTTGTTTTTGAGTTTTCAGTCTTTTATTGCTTTTTGGATTTTGTCATAGGATAATGAGCTTAAGTCTAAACCAATGGGTTAGTAAACTCATCACATCTTCCCTCGGATTAGGGGTAATGAGAATACCTTAAGTGCGAAGTCAGATTCTCACACTTAATCACCTTTGATGTAGGATTAAGATCATTAACCTACTTGTGATTATTTAGATGTTTTTGTGATTTTGTTTAGTGTTGAGTAATGAGGTTAAGCCATAATCATGGATTAAACAGACCCATTACACCATCCTAAAAGAAGGATAATAGATGAGAATGTTTAAGCTGAGGAAAACTCCTCAACTTAATCCATGATTAGGGATTAAACCCATGACAAAACAAACCTTTATTAAGTGGGTTTTATTAATGATATGATGATGAAGTGAGTTTTATGATTTGTAAGACAACTTGAGGGGGACTTGTCCATTAACACTAGGGTTAGTCCTTCTTAACCACTTAAGGAAGAATTAGAACCCTAATGCAAGGCCCAAGTTACAAGTGATGTCTTGATGATTATTAGATGAATTGATTAAGAGATTTAAACACCTTAAGGGTTTAATACTTAGGATTAAAGTTATACACTCCATCCTAAGAGAAGGATGCAGGCATAAGCTTAATCACAAAGTCTTAAAGCCTTTAGGGTTTAGTCCCTGATTATGAGATGAGAAGAGAAGACTCAAAGAGAGACACAAAGGTAAAACTATGGGGAACTAATCAAAACCCTAATTCATTGTCATGCTTGGTTGATCCTAAGGTTTGTGAGGTTTGCAAGAACAATCTTCAAAGGAGCCACCAGGAAGCAGATGAATGAGATCAAGAGAAGCAGAGTGACTTGCTTCATTCAAGAAGTCAAGTCACTTGAAGAAAGAAAGTGGGAGAAGCAAGAATGAGCAAGCTCAAACTCAAACACACATAAAAATGCAGCAATGAATTCAAGAGAGATGAAAAGAAAAGGTATGAGAAGTGAAGGCAAATTCACTTCTCAAGTTCACTTACCACCTGAAATGTTAGAAAGAAATGCAATGCAATGCAAGATGAGATGAAATGGTATGATGCTAAGCAAAACCAGAAGCATGTTGATGATGATTATGATGTTATGAGGTGCTGCAAACATGAGGCAAGACAATGGGGATGTTCATACAATATTATGAATGCAAATGATGCAAGTTAAGGAGCATGAATGAACATGAAAAGTTATGAAGCATACAAGACAAATGACATGGCAAATATGTAATGCAATGATCAAACATGCTTTCTATATGTCTTAATATGTCAAATGAATCATAAGAATGCATAAAATGCAAAGACAAGTCATGTTATGCAAGGAAATGCAAGAAGGATGCAAATGGAAGCCCAAATTAGGGTTCAATGGATCAAACATCAAACAAAAACCCAAAACAGAAGCAAACCCTAAGATAAAAAATGGAAAATGCTACCCAAAGAAACCCTAAACCTATAATAAGCCACTTCCCAAAGGGGAGCTCTCAACTCTCAACCAAACTCAAGATATGATTTTTACAAGTTATTAGGGTTTTTTAGGGTTCTTAACAAAAGAAATGCCAAACAATTGGAAAATGCAAGATCAAATCATGGCCATTTTATCCTAGAAACTACATGCAAAACAAAAGACAAAGCAAAAAGAATCAATGTCTCAACCTTCTTCAAAAGGCAGAAATGAATTTTCAAACATGTGATCAAAATAATGCATAAAAAATGATTTAATTCAATGAAAAATTCTTAAAATGCATCAAGATCAAAAAAGAAATTTGGTTTGAAGGTTGGACAATGTTTCTAAATGTCTTAGAACATTTCATGAATTTTTTTGTAATTTTTAAATACCTAAAAGTATTTTTAATTAATTAATTCCCATTAATCAATTAAAAATAATCTTTTAAATATTTAAAAATACCTTTTTAATGATGAAAAATAAAATAAAAATATTTTTGGGTCTTAAAAATTAATAAAACTTTAAAGAAAAAGTTTCATAATTTTTAAGACATTTTTGCTATTTTTAAATAATTATGCAAATTAATTGAAAAGAAAATGAATTAAAATGAATTTTAAATGAATTAATGAGAAGTATGCTGATCCAACGCGTGAGATTCAAAGTGGCCAGGGCGGGAATTGACTTGGCGCGGGAATGAACGGACCACATTCAAACTGGCTTAATTACACTTAACCCTAATTAAACAAACCCTAATGACTCTCAGGCGACCGGAACACTGTTCCGGTCGTCTTCTCCGGCAAGTCAAAACTACTATCTCACTGAATACGCATCAAATCACCATCAAACTCTCCAGATTTCATCCCTGAACATCATTAAACCTAACCCCTAACTTAAACCCCATTTATTTCCACTGAATCAAGAGAAACAAGCAAGAACAAATTTTCGGGCAAACTTTCAGATCAAGCATACAGCCCCAAAACTCAATCATTTTCAAAAGTAAAAGGTTCAACGCACTCAGGGGAACATAAGGATCATTTTAGAAACAAGAAAAGAGAGTTCTGGAAAAATGAAATTCCAAGGCTACCTGAATCGAAGCTTTGACTCCTGGCACTCTCTGGCTAGTTCTTTGGCTCAAACAGGTTCCAATGATCCCCCTTTGAAGCTTTGGATGCTTAGTTGGAGTTTAAAAAAAACCTCTTGAGTGAATTTGCAGAAGTTCTGACCAAGGGCATGTGGAAATCGTATTTGAGTTATGGAGGGTTTCAGGCCAAGGTAGTGGGTGGTTTCTGGTCAGTGGAGCAAGGTGAGTTGATGTGTGGAGTTTGTTTGAGTGTTCTTGGCTTGTAGAAGCAGATTCGAAAGCTTTTGCTTTATGGAGTGAAAATGGTGAAATGGAGTTGTGGCTTGTTTCAGGCCTGGGTCTTGTGGGTTTGGGGTCAATGGAGCATGGTGATTTGATCTATGGACTTGGCTTTTGTGTTTGTAAGCTGAGGAAACAAATTCGAATGAAGATGCAAAATGGAGAGTTTTGGTGTATGTGATGGAGAAGAGAGTTTCAGCCTTGCTTGAAGTGTGTTATGGCCAGCATTTGATCCACATAAACAAAGCCTATTGGTCAGTTGATGTGACTTGGCCTGCTGTGATAGGTGTGGCTACTTTTGCCAAAATGTCAACTTCTTGTAAGATAGGGCATGGGCAACTTCTAGCCAAGTACAAAGGGCATGGCCTGCGCAGCAAAGTGAAGGGAAAGGCTAGGCTTGGTCCAACATTCAAGGCAGCAAGTTGGCAAAATGTTATGAGTGGTTTTGCAAGTTGTTGTAGCTTTGGTTCACATGTGATTTCTTGTTCCAAAAGTCATGAAACTTGAGCAATGCCTAGTTCATTCTGAATTTTAGGACTTACATGATGTTTGTGTGCTGGTTTGTAGTGAATTAGAAGTCACATAATGCATTGGTTCATGACTTTGCAAAATTTCCATTTGAAGCATGCCTTGAAAATCAATGATTTTTGCCAACTTTGCATTGCCATAACTTTTGATCCAAGAAGAGTTTGATCATGTTCTTGTACTTTTTGAAAAGGGAAAGATGAGATCTACAACTTTCATGACCAAAGTTTTTCCATTTGAAGCCTTTTTGGATCAAGAATCAAGGCTTGAAAAATGACCTAAAATGATGCATTCTTGAAAAGTCAACTATGCCCAAAAAGTCAACATTTGCAAAAACCCTAAATTCTTGATTTCTATGAACTTCAACCTTCTTCCATGATAAAATAAAAATCATATACACTCAAAATGATGAAGATCACCCATTGGTTGGGTCATTGGGGGGCCTCAGATGCCCTGATTTTGCACTGACTTGTCTGAAAAGTCAACTCTTGATCAGATGACTTCCCCATGGAATTTCTTCATGAAAATTGATATGCATACTCCCTATACCATATAGAGACCAATGGAAACAAGAATGACCAAGAAATTTGGAGTTATGGCCTCTGAAACCAAAACCCTAATTTTCAGTCAACTGTGCAGTCTAGCCTGGCTCTGCATCCACTCAAACCCTAGTTCTTGTGATTCCTTTGCATTTTTGACTTTGAGGAGATGGAATATGATATAAGAACACACATGGACCCCTTGGAGTTGATTGGTGGCCTTTGGAATGGCTCAAGATGCATTGGGATTATTCAGATCACAAACCCTAGGTGCAGATGCCTTAGAAACTATGCAGTGAATCAAAAATGAGATGTGAGGTGATATGATTGCTTATGCATATGAGAATGATCACAAGCCATGGTGTGAATGAGTGAGGGCAAATTTGGGGTGTTTACAGCTGCCCCTATTCAAACATGAGTTAGCTGTGCAGGATGTAAGCTACGGCTTAACAGGCCAAACAAGATAACTTGTGGTTGAATACCAAAGACAGTCCAAAATTTGCACTCACAGAATGAAGAAGAAAAGGGATATAGATTGTAAAGGCAAAATAAAGTATATTGTAAAGTGTGGGCGACGGAGGACGACCGTCGAGCAGAGGACGACTGCTGGGTAAAATGTGTGAAGCAAAGCGATGACGGGGACGGCCGACATGCTGGGATAAATGGTAAAGCCAAGACGGGGACGGCCGACTAGCTGGGGAAAGTAAGATATTATGATGGGGACGGCCACCAAGATAAAGCTGCAAAGTTCTATGGGGATTAATGAAACATGACGGGGACGGCCATCAAGTTCACAAAGGTAAAGTAACCAACGATGGGGACGGCCATCGGGCTAAAAAGGAAAAGGGACCACGACGGGGACGGCCATCGGGTTAAAGAATAAATGAAATAAACAGATGATGGGGTACGGCCATCAAAGGTGAAGGACGATCACCTAGCAGGGGACGGCTGCTCTGTTGGGGATAAAAGAAATATGATGGGGACGGCCATCAAAGGTGGAGGACGACCACCTGGCAGGGTACGGCTGCCGAAAATATCAACGATGGGGACGGCCATCGGATAGAAAAGGTCAACGATGGGGACGGCCATCGGACGAGCAAGATGGAGGACGACCATCAAGAAGTGGAGGACGACCACTCAACAGGGGACGGCTGCTCTCGGGGTTTATCACAACACAGGACGAGTGTTAGATAACCAAAAAATCAACAATGGGGACGGCCATTGGATAAAGTTGATGAAGGACGATCATCAAAAGGTGGAGGACGACCACCTAGCAGGGGACGGCTGCTAAAATCAACGATGGGGACGGCCATCGGATGAGCATGATGGAGGACGACCATCAAGAAGTGGAGGACGACCACTCAGCAGGGTACGGCTGCTCTCACAGGACGAGTGTTAGATAAAAAGAAAATTACTTTGTTGGTGATCTACTGGGGAATAGTAAACACGGACGAGCGTTTACATCCAAGAAACAAAAGGTAGAAGTGTTTGGTATTGTGTATAGATTAAAGATGCGGACGAGCATCCTTAAGACTATGATACGGACGAGTATCACGTAGAAACAAAACTGACACACGTTCAGAGATGATGATACGGACGATTATCAACTGGTTAACCGAGAACACGGACGAGTGTTGCATCTGAAAGGACTCTTCTGGGGAAAAGTAGATACGGACGAGTATCTATATCCAAGAAGACATGAGTGTTTGACACGGTGTATGGATTAAAGATGCGGACGAGCATCCTTAAGACTATGATACAGACGAGTATCATGTAGAAACAAACATTAGACGCAATGTTCTGAGATGATGATACGGACGAGTACCAACTGGTTAACAAAGAACAAGGACTACTGTCGAATCTGTGGGGATATAAGTGATGTATACAAGACACGGACGAGTATCTGTATAAGCGTACCATGAGTAGTAAGTATTGTATTGTATAGATGAGTGTTTTAACTGCTGGGGAGAGTGACACGGACGAGTGTCAAGAGAGAAAAGTATAATATTAACAAGTGTCTGCTATACAGAGTCTAGGCGACTGCGCTGGGGATATGACACGGACGGGTGTCAAGAAAGTGTATGTATAGGTATATGTGGGTGCAAAGAGGATGTCTTTGGCTTTTTGCTGGTGATTTGACACGGACGGGTGTCAGGAAGTATCTGTAGTACGAGTGATTTGCTTGTAGAGAAGGTTCAGGCGACCTTACTGGGGAAAAATGACACGGACGGGTGCCAAAGGGTGTATATACTGGTGTTGGTGATTTGAAAGGGCAGCTGCTTTTGCTGGGACTCTGGTGGGGACTCTGGGGGAAAGTAATCTGTATTCTGATGAATGGTTACTAATCACAAGCGTTCAATTCACAACATGACTTATGATTATGCTATGCATTTGATTTTTGCCGTAATGCTCCGTATTAGACGGAATGCTATGCTCTGGGGGATAGTATGATGCGAATGCTATGATTATGCAAAGAGGCACCGATCCGGAATTCAGATCCCGTTGCTGCGAAGATCTCTGGATGATCTGCTTGAAGTGAACATCCCAGCTGGGGATGAGATCATTGGTAGATCTAATGATGTATCTGTTTGGGGATATGGGTCACTGATTGACATATCCTTATAATACGGGACCCAGCTGGGGTTTGTAGAAGCTTTCTTCACTCTGTTGTGATCTCTTCATGTGTTGCTCTTCTGGATAGAGGCTGAAGATTCTGTGGGGATATGATCCCCTGATTCCTGCATTCTGCTGAGGATGAAATGGCAACTAGGCTGGGGAATTATGAGAGGCAACTCAGCTGGGGATAGAGCATTTCGGATGCTGAGATTGAATGTATGCTGATTTGGCAGCTCCGCTGGGGAAATGGGCATCCTCCAGTGCCACGTGGAAGATAGACCGAGTTGATAATGATTCGCCAACTTGCTGAGACGTAACCTGCATGCCCCAGGTTGCGTTCTGGATACCTGCAATCCTGCAAAGGTAAGGAAACGTACAAAAGGTCCCGAGGTATCCCTTACTGGATTCCGTCGTAGGAGTTAAGTACCTTCGAGAATAATCACATTCCCTGTAAGCATGCGTTTTTATTTTTAGAGAAAGGCATCTGTACTTATGCAATTGTATTTTAGAGATATCAGACAACTCTTTGCAAAACATAAATGTGAAAACATGACATGACTGAAAAATCTGATCTTATTAATTCATGTGCCCTGAATTGGCAAGATACAGTCAAGGAAACATATCTCCTGAAATGAAGAGATTGTTACAAATTGAGAAATAAAGTGCTGGCGGTGCTGACGATGCTTTAAGGAGCTTCCTCTCCTGCTATGACTCGTATGACAATGACGTTCTTCTCGTCTTGCTTTCTGGAGAGAGTTGATTCTGGTTGAAGCTTGATCCTTTGGAGGCTTACCAAGTCGTGGGTGATACAGACGAACTCAGAATGCAGTTGTTCGCTTATTCCCTTATTTTGCATGGATCGCCCTTTCGGGTTTTCAATCCATCGGGATACCCATTTTTGCCTGAGCTGTCCAATGCGGCTTTTCAACTCAGCGGGTGTACATTTTTTGTTTATTTTCCCTTACTTTTGCCCGAGTCTTTTATTCTGTTTTTGACTCGCCGGGATGCCCTATTTTTGCCTGGACTTACATTCTGTTTTTACGTCCAGCGGGTCATTTTATGCGAAGTATTTTTTAACTGCATCTGAATTCACAGGGGACGGGAAATCTTCACCATCCATGGTGCTGAGCATCAGTGCTCCACCAGAGAAAACTTTCTTTACAACGAATGGTCCTTCATAATTTGGAGTCCATTTGCCCCTGTGGTCTGTATGAGGAGGGAGGATTCTTTTCAGCACAAGATCTCCTACTTGGTACTCTCGGTGCCTGACTTTCTGATCGAAGGCTTTCTTCATCCTCTTCTGATATAACTGCCCATGGCAGATTGCAGCCAATCTTTTCTCTTCGATCAGACTCAGTTGTTCAAATCGGGACCGTACCCATTCTGCTTCGTTCAGTTTAACATCCATTAACACCCGTAACGAGGGTAGTTCAACTTCAACAGGTAGAACTGCTTCCATACCATATACAAGCTGATACGGTGTTGCCCCAGTGGACGTTCTGATTGATGTGCGGTACCCATGCAAGGCAAACGGTAGCATTTCATGCCAGTCTTTGTAGGTGATTACCATCTTCTGCACAATCTTCTTAATATTTTTATTTGCTGCCTCGACAGCGCCATTCATCTTTGTCCTGTAAGGAGAAGAATTGTGATGCTGGATCTTGAAGTCCCGGCATAGCTCTGCCATCATCTTGTTGTTCAAGTTGGAACCATTATCAGTAATGATTCGCTCGGGCACCCCATACCGACAGATGATGTCTCTCTTCAGGAATCGGGCTACCACTTGCCTTGTAACGTTTGCATATGAGGCTGCTTCAACCCACTTGGTGAAATAGTCAATGGCGACCAAGATGAATCTGTGACCATTTGAAGCAGTCGGCTCAATCTTGCCAATCATATCAATACCCCACATAGCAAAGGGCCAGGGTGAAGACATGATGTTCAACGGATTGGGAGGTACATGCACTTTGTCTGCGTAGATCTGGCATTTGTGGCATTTCCTGGCATAGGCACAACAGTCTGCATCCATCGTGATCCAGTAATAGCCTGATCTTAACAACTTTTTAGCCATGGCATGCCCTCCGGCGTGGGTACCAAAAGAGCCTTCGTGCACTTCATGCATCAACAAATCTGCTTCTGTCTTGTCAACACATCTGAGGAGTACCATGTCAAAGTTCCTTTTGTATAAAGACCCATCAGTGTTCAGAAAGAAACTTCCAGCAAGCCTTCTCAAAGTCTTCTTATCATTGGAAGATGCCCCAGGTGGGTATGTTTGATCCTCTAAGAAGCATTTAATGTCATGGAACCAAGGCTTGTCATCTTTTACAACATCTGCTGCAAATACATATGCTGGTCTATCAAGTCTAGACACTGAAATCTGGGGTACAAAGTTAGCCGTTTGAACTTTGATCATGGATGAAATGGTGGCAAGAGCATCTGCAAACTGATTCTCGTCCCGAGGGATATACTCAAGCTTGACTGTTGTGAAGAAAGTCAATAACCTTCTTGTATAATCCCTGTAAGGTATCAGATGATCTTGGTGGGTGTACCATTTCCCGTTGGTTTGATTGACTACCAAAGCTGAATCTCCGAATACGGTCAATGTTTTGATCCTGAGGTCAATGGCTTCCTCAAGACCCATAATGCAAGCTTCGTATTCAGCTTCGTTGTTAGTGCAGTTGAAAGTGAGTTTTGCCGAGAAAGGCATGTGAACTCCTTTAGGTGTAATGAGTACTGCACCAACACCACGACCATTCATGTTAACAGCCCCGTCAAACATCATAGTCCATTCTTCTTCTGGGTCAGGCCCTTCGGTGTGAATAGGCTCTTCGTGATCTTTCGCTTTAATGAACATGATGTCTTCATCAGGGAAGTCAAACCTCATAGGCTGGTAGTCATCAATGGGTTGCTCAGCAAGATATTCAGATAGTACACTGCCCTTGATGGCTTTCTGAGATGTGTACTGTATGTCGTATTCTGTGAGAATCATTTGCCATCTTGCAACCCGTCCGGTAAGAGCTGGCTTCTCGAAGATGTACTTAACCGGGTCCATTTTTGAGATCAATAAGGTAGTGTGGGTCAACATATACTGTCTTAGTCGGCGAGCAGCCCACGCTAAAGCACAGCAAGTTTTCTCGAGCAGTGAATAACGCTGTTCACAGTCGGTAAACTTTTTGCTTAGGTAGTATATTGCATACTCTTTTCGACCAGACTCGTCATGCTGGCCCAGCACACACCCCATCGACTCTTCTAATACTGTCAAGTACATTATCAGAGGTCTTCCTTCAACTGGAGGCATAAGGATTGGAGGTTCTTGTAAATACTCCTTGATCTTGTCAAAAGCCTTCTGGCAATTTTCGTTCCACCTGACCGTTTGTTCTTTTCTTAACAGCTTGAACAAGGGTTCACAGGTTGCTGTGAGGTGAGATATGAACCGGGAAATGTAGTTCAATCGACCTAAGAACCCTCGAACTTCTTTCTTAGTTTTCGGTGCAGGCATCTCTTGAATAGCTTTGACTTTATCAGGGTCAACCTCAATCCCTTTCTCGCTTACAATAAAGCCCAGCAGCTTACCGGATC
Organism: Lathyrus aphaca; assembly: GCA_963966055.1. Lineage (NCBI taxonomy): Eukaryota > Viridiplantae > Streptophyta > Magnoliopsida > Fabales > Fabaceae > Lathyrus > Lathyrus aphaca. The sequence continues at coordinate 132,732,709 of OZ014522.1, read as the reverse complement.
GCACCCCGAATGTGCATTTGTTGGGGTTCAGCTTCAGTTGGTACTTCCTCAGGCGCTTGAACAACTTCAGCAGATTTACCAGGTGATCTTCCTCTGTAAGGGACTTGGCGATCATATCATCCACATAACATTCTATTTCTTTGTGGATCATATCGTGGAATAATGTCACCATAGCCCGTTGGTATGTTGCACCAGCATTCTTCAGTCCGAATGGCATCACTTTGTAACAGAACGTGCCCCAAGGTGTGATGAATGTTGTCTTCTCCATGTCTTCAGGTGACATCTTGATCTGATTATATCCTGAAAATCCATCCATGAAGGAGAATACCGAGAACTGAGCCGTGTTATCCACCAATACATCAATGTGAGGTAATGGGAAGTCATCTTTCGGGCTGGCTCTGTTCAGATCCCGGTAATCAACACACATTCTTACTTTGCCGTCTTTCTTAGGCACAGGTACTATGTTAGCAACCCACGGCGGGTAGCTAGTCACAGCAAGGAACCCGGCGTCCCATTGCTTTTGTACCTCTTCCTTGATTTTCATAGCCATGTCTGGGCGAGTTCGGCGCAGCTTCTGTTTGACCGGTGGGCACTCTTCTCTCAAAGGCAGCTTGTGCACAACTATATCGGTATCCAACCCTGGCATGTCTTGATACGACCAAGCAAACACATCAACATACTCTTGAAGCAGATCTATTAGTTGTCTCTTCACTGAGTCTTGCAGGCAGGCCCCGATTTTAACCTCTTTCACGTCTTCGTCAGTACCAAGATTAATCACTTCAACCTCCTCCTGATGAGGAGTAATAACCTTTTCCTCTTGTCTCAACAACCTGGCTAGCTCTTCAGGAAGCTCATATTCTTCATCAACCCCTTCATCAGCTTGATTGATTGGATTGTCAAAGTCATACGATGTCATAGCCGTGCTGTTGTCGGTGCAGTCTGGAAGGCACTCTCTGCAAGGGTTAAGTTGGTTCATTTTAGTGATTGATTTTAATCTTGCTTTAGAAAAAAGTGAAATGAAGTTATCATTTTGAAAACACCGCCATTTATTTTTGTACAAAAAGAAAAATGGAAAAACAGTGAGCATAAAAGAAAAAAGACTCGTTTGCAAAAAGATGTCTGATATTTCATTAATTTAATCTTGTTTGCACAAAAGTACAGATGGCCCTGGTTACAAAATGAGTCTTGTCATCTTGGGCAAGATGCAAGACTTGGATGCATGCTATAAAAATACAGGAAATAATAATTACTCTGCATGAGTAACTCTTATAATTTCCTGGGAAGACCAGTTCGAGACACTGCTCCCCGGGATCTTTGGACGAATCCAATTCTCCAGATTGCGCTCCTCTTCCAGCTCGTCTTCCAGACAGTTGATAGCATCGGGGGTAAGCATCCCCCCACTGACAAAACCAGGCTCTCCAGCAGCCTTTGCTTGATGTTGAGTTGGTCTGTAACCCAACCCAAATTTGTCTTCCTTTTTCTCCACCGACAGCAATTTGCCCCAGCCTTGGGCAGTTCCTTCTTCAACAACCTTCCGGGCTTGTTGGTAAGATGACATTGGAGTACCAGATACAGCAGATGCTTCATTCACATTCAAAGCTTCAAACCCCTGGCTCATTGTTTCATGGATCTCTCCATCCATTTCAATGTACTTGTAGGTTGCCAGGTGGCTGACAAAAATGTCCTCTTCCCCACAGATTGTGACAACTTGACCTTCCCACTCAAATTTTAACTTTTGGTGAAGGGTAGACGTTATTGCGCCAGCGGCGTGAATCCAGGGTCTACCCAACAAACAGCTGTAGGCGGGCTGAATGTCCATCACATAAAAGATAGTTTTAAAGGTCTGCGGGCCAATTGTCACGGGCAGCTCAATCTCTCCCAGAATCGATCTCTTCGAACCGTCAAAGGCTCTTACTACCAGGTTGCTGGGTCTCAATGCCAATCCATCATATTCAAGCTTCACCAGAGCCTTCTTCGGTAAGACATTCAGGGAAGAACCTGTGTCCACCAGCACGTGAGAAAGGACAGCTCCTTTGCATTCCATGGTTATGTGCAAGGCTTTGTTGTGATTGCGACCATCCGCTGTCAAGTCAGAATTGGTAAACCCTAGCCCATTGCTAGCAGTAACGTTTCCAACCACGGTTTCCAACTGGTTGACAGTTATCTCCTCAGGCACGTAAGCTGCGTGCAGGACTTTAAGTAGTGCATTCCGATGGGCTTCGGAGCACATAAGCAGTGAGAGGATGGAGATTTTGGATGGCGTCTGGTGAAGTTGATCCACAATTTTGTAGTCACTCTTTTTGATGATTCTCATAAACTCATCAACTTCCTGATCGAATGGAGTTTTCAGGGCTTCTTTGGCAGCTGGATCTTCCTGCACCGGGCCTTTTCCTTTTGCCTTGGCAGCAGCTTCTGCTTCGGCAGTAGGTCTTTGAACTTGTGAAGCAAAGAGACGTCCGCTTCGAGTGAAGCCTCCGCCTCCCCCCACATTATCTACTTGTGGTGCAGGTGCTGATGTTTCAAGAGTGATTCTTTTCCCTTCACAGTACACGTCAGAGCCATAGTGCCAAGGGATGGCCCTATTGCTTTCATATGGTACTGGTCCAGGCACCGTGACAGTGACCGGACTGATTGCTGCTGCTGAAGGGACTGTAATTGTCTGTGGATCATAAAAGATTGTAACTGGTGCTCTGGCGGGAGCAGCACCTTCTGAATGGTAGGCGGAGTTATTTTCAGGATCGTAGAAGATGGTAACAGTAGAGACATCTTCATGATTGATTGCTGGAGTTGTAGGAGGTTCTGTTGCTGGAGGGACTGTTGCTGTTGTTGATGGAGAGTCGAAATGGAATGAAGCTGAAGTTGTAGCAGGAGAAACTGTTGAAAACTGATCATTTGGAAGGACAGGTGAAGTATTTGTTGATGCTGCTGATGAATTGTCGGGAACAATAGTTGCTGCATTTGTAGGAGGTTCTGGAACCGTTGCTGATGAAGTTGTTGGGTTTGTCGGAAATGATGTAGTGATCTGTAGCAGGCCACTCTGAATAAGGCTGTCAATGCCATTCCTCAGGTCTTCACACCCATTCCAAGAAATATTGCAGTATGGGCACCCTAGTTCACACCCCGGGAATATATTGCTTTCACGGAGTTGAGCTTTGATTTCCACCAATGGTGTCCTGATCTGATCCACACTAGTTATTAAATAAGACGGTTGGTCTTCTTCAATAGCATTAATTCGGGGACCACCATGGTTTGGCATTGGGTTTTTGTTGACATTGGGCGGAGGCGCAAAGTTCAGAGCCTTGGAGTCTACCAAGTCTTGTACCTTCATATGCAGAGCCCTGCATTTTTCTGTACTGTGACCAGGTGCGTTCGAATGAAAAGCACACCTAGCATTAGAGTCATAGTTTCTTGGTAGACTGTTGGGATCCGGAGGTGCCAACGTTCTTAGCTCAACTAGGTTGAGTTTCAGAAGTTGTGGCAGCAAGGCAGCATACGGCATTGGGATCGGGTTGATCACTCTGTTAGCTTGAGAGGGCCTCTGTTGGAATGGCCTCTGTTGATTGTTGTTGTTGGAGTTGTTGTTGTTGTAATTTCTTGGAGGATATTGATTCTGCTGATACTGAGGTTGTTGTTGGAAGTTTTGTTGAGGAGGTTGATAGACTGGCTGAGGATGAGCTGGAGCAGGGATAGTGACTGCTGCTATTGTCCTTGGAACATATTGGGGCCTACCCCTATTGGTGTGAATGGCATTGGTCTCGCCAGTTCTTCTCGGGCCTGCAAAAGGCTTTCTTGTACCACTGGACGAGCTTGCACCGTTATCGGAAATCTTTCCCATTTTCAACAGGCTTTCAATTCTCTCCCCAGCTATGACAACATCCGCGAAGCTGGTGGAAGAGAAAGCAGCTAACCTGTCAATATAGGTTCCCTGAAGAGTGTTCATGAACATATCTGCCATTTCCCTTTCAGACATAGGGGGCTGAACAGCAGCAGCCAATTGCCTCCATCTTTGAGCATACTCTCGGAAGCTCTCCCTCGAAGACTGTGACATTCCCATTAGGAGAGTCCTGTTGGGTGCCATGTCTAGATTATACTGATACTGTCTGATGAAGGCCTCTGCCAGGTCCTTCCAGCATCTAATTGTTGCCCTTGTCAGATGGGAATACCATTCCCTAGAAGCTCCAGTCAAGCTATCTTCGAAGTAGAACATCCAAAGTTTCTCATCCATTGTATAGGCCTTCAGCCTTCCCAGAAATGATTGTAGATGAGTCCGGGGGCATGAAGTCCCATTATACTTTTCGAAACAGGGAGGTTTGAACTTATGGGGGATCCTGACCCCTTCTACCAAACCCATGTCCATGACGTCGAAGCCCAAAGAATTTTGAGACTCCAGTGATCTCAACTTCTCAGCTATTTCTTCCAATCGCCTATCATAAGTTTCCTCTCCAGCACCCATTACTGTAAATTGGTCCTCCTGAGGGTCTTCTTGAAGTACTCTCCCTGCTGTGGCAGTCCCTTGAATGTTTGCAGGAATGTTAATCTCAGGATGTAGATGTGGGCCAAACACAGGAGGGTTAACATGGGGTTGCACCCGTTCATTGTTACTTGTGCCTGCAGTCCCTACATGAGGCTCCTCTTGATTTTGCCTCTCCACCATGGCCCTCAGTCTCTCCTGGCTCTGAGCCATGTTGTTCATAACTTCCATGAACTGCGTCATCTGCGTTCTCATCTCCAACCTTTCGTTGGCCATCTGGTTTCTGACCTCCGTAAGGTCCTGCTGCATCTGATCCATCTGAATTCCCGGAAGGTTGTTTCTAGTTGGGTACCTGTGTGGCCTGTTGAGAGGAAATACCCGGCGGCGAGCAATAATTCCTGAGTATCACAACAGAGGTTAGTAGCAATAAAACAAAACCTACAAAACAAACAAAAGGGTTAGCATGCAATGCAGTTATGCTTATTTGCTCTCAAGGTATCCGGTTTGGCCTTCAGTTTTGACCCTTCCAGACCCTTGAAGATGATGCTGTTGAAGTTGCTTTTGAAGTAACCCAGATGGAAACCAACACAAATATATTACAAAGGTGAAATAATACAATTTGTTCTTTTTTACAACACAAGCCCTCAAAGGGGTCAAAATACATCACAAAAAACAAAAGTACATGGAATAGGAATAGCAACAAGCAAATGATCAAACTCCAAGGCCAAACTCATCCTCACGAACTTCCTTGAGAAGTGCTTCGGTCACAGGATCAGCCGGGTGCTCCGTAAGATTCCTGATGAGAAGGTTTCTTGCTGCAACAGCTGCAGTCAACTTCCTGTTCTGACTTTGGTCCTTAGACTTCTTCACCCCAGCTTTGATCTTTAGTTCTGATATTTCCTCCTGGGCTGCTGCCAGGGCTTTTTCCATCTGCTCCATCTTGTCCTGAACTCTCTTGTCTTCTAGAGTACGAGCCTCAGTGATCCGGACCCACCTGGCCTGACTTTCCTTCAAATACAAGTCTGTTCTTGCTCTTTGGAACTGGGCTTCTTTACAAGCATTCTTCAGAATCTGCTCACCAGCTTTGGACTTGTTGATATAATCTCCAGACTTCTCAATTTTAGTCAAGTGTTCTACCCTCAATTTCTCCAATCTTTCAATCTCCCTCACACCTTCACTCCTCTCCCTGAGGGTCTTCTGCAAGGCTTGGGTTAACTTCTCATTCCTTTCCTTCAAGCTCTCAAACTCCTCCAAACTGATAGTGGCAGGGGGTGGTGCTGAAGATGACTCAGGCATGTCTTCTATGGTGAAGGGCATTCCAGAGAATTGGGCCCTAGCATGGGACCACTCATAATATTGGACTGATGCCACATTATTGCACTTCCCCAGAATGGTGATTCCCTTGGTTTGAACATGATCCCAGGCCCAGGCAGCCTGCCTAACAACAGCCAAACTAATCTTGTTCTCATAGTAGAGGGTCTCAATCAATTCTTGTGCCCTTGGAGTGTGGACCAGTGCATAGCCTAATTGCCTCCTAAACAGCAGAGGGTTGTAATTGATACTTCCCTTAACTCCTATTAAGGGCACATTGGGAAAGTGCCCACAGCTTGTGATTATATCTCTGCCCTTGGTGCTCTGAGTACACCATCTGATGTCTGCTGAAGTTAGAACAGTGAGCCTCTTAGCCCAGTTGCTTTGCTGATGAGGATTTAGAAATGCATCTGTCCTGGGTAGATGCTTTAGAAACCAAGCATGGAATAATGGAGCACAAATTCTCACCAATCTTCCCCTCTGCTTCTCATTCCTCTGATGTACTGAGTAATAGAGATCACCTAACAAGGTTGGCACTGGGTTCTTCAGGATGAACAAATGGATTGCATTCTTGCTGATGAATCGAGGCTCATCTGCAAACAACACAATTCCATATACACTTAAGGCCAACAGAGCACAAACAGCTTTCCACTCCCCCAAGGAGGCCTTCAGACTAGCTTGAGAAATTAAGAAGTCCAGATGAAATCCAGGGATCCCAGCTTTAGAGGTCATGTGTTGTTCAATCAAAATAGGCTCCAGATACAAAGCTTTTTCTACCTCTCCATTGCTAGGAAAGACCATTTCAGGGTTGAATGGGATTTCTCTTTTGATGGGCAGACCAGTCAATGATGAGTATTCTTCCAAGAGAGGACCCAACTGAAAGTCTTGAAAGGTGAAACATCTCAATGGGGGGTCATAAAACTGAATGCAAGTGTGGATGAGACTCCTCTGGGATGGGTCCAGATCCATGACCAAGTCAAGTATATCCCCATAATGCTCTCTGAACAAAGGTATGTGCTCTGGAGTGATCAGGGTTTGGATCCTCCTGATGTCTGATAAGTCTGGTTGGAAGAAATGATAGGTGATGTTGCTTTTCTTTGGAGCCATGATGCTGAAGACTGAGTAGAGTGCTGATGAAGATGCTGAGGAGTGGGCCACTGGCTGGCTAGTGCAAGTAACTGAAGTATATGGCTGACAGGCTGGAGCAAGTGCTGGTGGAGATAGGTCAATATAGCAGATGGGGTCAAAACCAAAACCAAAGATGAAGGTGGATACCCTGAAACACAAATAAGCAAATGTTAATATGATGCAATGAGTATGTATGCAAATGAAATGCAAGGGTTTGTGACTGAGCTGGATCTGATTAACTGCCTTGGTATAGATCCATGTGTGTTCAAGAATTCCAGATGGAGGTCTATAAATCCAGTAACCAGGGTGGGGGACTCAAATAAAGAGCCACAAGTCCAAGGTTTTAGAATCACAAGAACTGTCCAACATGGAGTATTCTTAACAAAGTCAAAGTAACAGGGTATTCTGAGGTCAAGGTACCTGCAAACCTGTAAACAGCCCAACCCCCTCACAGGTGGTGATCTAGAACAAGGATCCTCAGACTTGGATTAGTTATGAGAAGTGTAAACACTTCTAACCCGGAGGTACAGTGTTTACAATAACCATAACAATTCCTCCTCTAATTCACCTCAGCTTCTGAAGGTCAATACTAAGAGGTCATCCAGACTTAGCAGGCTTCCCAGATAGCCCTAGCATTGCAGGAAATCTGCAACACAGAGTTCTCAAGAAGAAACCCATATCTGAACCGTGTTTCATATTCCCGCACCAGACCGAAATGGAATGGGAAAGAATATGATTCACTCTAGCCTAGGTGTCACTCAGGTCCCAGGTATAGGACCTTAACTCTCAATGAATTACCCACCCACCAAAGCAAAACCAGATCCAGCCAGACAGCATGACAGTATGATATATGAAAACTGTAAAGAAAGCAATAAATAAAGCTGTACAGAAAGCAGTAAATAAAGCAAATATACAAACACAAATAGCACATAACACCCCAGTAAACACAAATCAAACAAGCGCTAGGAGGAACCCACAAAAAGAACCAGAAGCCCTGATTGCAGTATAAGGGTCCCCAGCAGAGTCGCCAAGCTGTCGCTCCCGAAGATTTGCATCCAGGTACAAGCGCGAACGGTCGGCGAAGGGAACAGTGAGAACACACAGCCGTGAACTCACTGGAGAATGAATAGAGTCGCCAGCTAGGCATTTTTATCCCGGAGGAAAGGTAATGCTGCATAGACCTAGAAAGACATGGATAAGACGGTTGCGAACCAGAGAGACTGAGAAAGGGGGTTGGTTACAACCTGGGAAGGTATTAGCACCCAGATTGTCCGCCGTACTCGACGGGATCCACGCTTAAAAGATTTGTGTTTTAAAGGGGTAGTGTCAGTGCAATTTGTGTGTAAAGAGCTGGAAAGATGTACAGGTGTCAGTGTAAAGTGTATAAGTGATGTGAAGTATGAAAGTGTCAGTGTAAGAACAGAGTGAAATGCTCATGACTATGAGGCTAAAGAATGAGGCTAGAAAGAGGGGGAATGTACAGAGACTTTTGTTCGATAACTTGTTAAGTTATGCCTACGTATCCTCTCGTGCAATGAGGAAGTCAGAACACCGTAGTTCGACCCAAAGAGACTGAAAGGTGAATTGACTTGTGAATTGCTTACTTGTCTATGCTCAAGTGTATGACCTGTCTGGCTCAGGTGCTTACTGTCTTGCATTAGACGGAAGAAGCAAGTTCTCGATTGTGAATGAGTGTGATGAGAAAAGAATCCCGGAGGAGACGATTATTGTTTGTTTTTGAGTTTTCAGTCTTTTATTGCTTTTTGGATTTTGTCATAGGATAATGAGCTTAAGTCTAAACCAATGGGTTAGTAAACTCATCACATCTTCCCTCGGATTAGGGGTAATGAGAATACCTTAAGTGCGAAGTCAGATTCTCACACTTAATCACCTTTGATGTAGGATTAAGATCATTAACCTACTTGTGATTATTTAGATGTTTTTGTGATTTTGTTTAGTGTTGAGTAATGAGGTTAAGCCATAATCATGGATTAAACAGACCCATTACACCATCCTAAAAGAAGGATAATAGATGAGAATGTTTAAGCTGAGGAAAACTCCTCAACTTAATCCATGATTAGGGATTAAACCCATGACAAAACAAACCTTTATTAAGTGGGTTTTATTAATGATATGATGATGAAGTGAGTTTTATGATTTGTAAGACAACTTGAGGGGGACTTGTCCATTAACACTAGGGTTAGTCCTTCTTAACCACTTAAGGAAGAATTAGAACCCTAATGCAAGGCCCAAGTTACAAGTGATGTCTTGATGATTATTAGATGAATTGATTAAGAGATTTAAACACCTTAAGGGTTTAATACTTAGGATTAAAGTTATACACTCCATCCTAAGAGAAGGATGCAGGCATAAGCTTAATCACAAAGTCTTAAAGCCTTTAGGGTTTAGTCCCTGATTATGAGATGAGAAGAGAAGACTCAAAGAGAGACACAAAGGTAAAACTATGGGGAACTAATCAAAACCCTAATTCATTGTCATGCTTGGTTGATCCTAAGGTTTGTGAGGTTTGCAAGAACAATCTTCAAAGGAGCCACCAGGAAGCAGATGAATGAGATCAAGAGAAGCAGAGTGACTTGCTTCATTCAAGAAGTCAAGTCACTTGAAGAAAGAAAGTGGGAGAAGCAAGAATGAGCAAGCTCAAACTCAAACACACATAAAAATGCAGCAATGGATGCAAGAGAGATGAAAAGAAAAGGTATGAGAAGTGAAGGCAAATTCACTTCTCAAGTTCACTTACCACCTGAAATGTTAGAAAGAAATGCAATGCAATGCAAGATGAGATGAAATGGTATGATGCTAAGCAAAACCAGAAGCATGTTGATGATGATTATGATGTTATGAGGTGCTGCAAACATGAGGCAAGACAATGGGGATGTTCATACAATATTATGAATGCAAATGATGCAAGTTAAGGAGCATGAATGAACATGAAAAGTTATGAAGCATACAAGACAAATGACATGGCAAATATGTAATGCAATGATCAAACATGCTTTCTATATGTCTTAAGATGTCAAATGAATCATAAGAATGCATAAAATGCAAAGACAAGTCATGTTATGCAAGGAAATGCAAGAAGGATGCAAATGGAAGCCCAAATTAGGGTTCAATGGATCAAACATCAAACAAAAACCCAAAACAGAAGCAAACCCTAAGATAAAAAATGGAAAATGCTACCCAAAGAAACCCTAAACCTATAATAAGCCACTTCCCAAAGGGGAGCTCTCAACTCTCAACCAAACTCAAGATATGATTTTTACAAGTTATTAGGGTTTTTTAGGGTTCTTAACAAAAGAAATGCCAAACAATTGGAAAATGCAAGATCAAATCATGGCCATTTTATCCTAGAAACTACATGCAAAACAAAAGACAAAGCAAAAAGAATCAATGTCTCAACCTTCTTCAAAAGGCAGAAATGAATTTTCAAACATGTGATCAAAATAATGCATAAAAAATGATTTAATTCAATGAAAAATTCTTAAAATGCATCAAGATCAAAAAAGAAATTTGGTTTGAAGGTTGGACAATGTTTCTAAATGTCTTAGAACATTTCATGAATTTTTTTGTAATTTTTAAATACCTAAAAGTATTTTTAATTAATTAATTCCCATTAATCAATTAAAAATAATCTTTTAAATATTTAAAAATACCTTTTTAATGATGAAAAATAAAATAAAAATATTTTTGGGTCTTAAAAATTAATAAAACTTTAAAGAAAAAGTTTCATAATTTTTAAGACATTTTTGCTATTTTTAAATAATTATGCAAATTAATTGAAAAGAAAATGAATTAAAATGAATTTTAAATGAATTAATGAGAAGTATGCTGATCCAACGCGTGAGATTCAAAGTGGCCAGGGCGGGAATTGACTTGGCGCGGGAATGAACGGACCACATTCAAACTGGCTTAATTACACTTAACCCTAATTAAACAAACCCTAATGACTCTCAGGCGACCGGAACACTGTTCCGGTCGTCTTCTCCGGCAAGTCAAAACTACTATCTCACTGAATACGCATCAAATCACCATCAAACTCTCCAGATTTCATCCCTGAACATCATTAAACCTAACCCCTAACTTAAACCCCATTTATTTCCACTGAATCAAGAGAAACAAGCAAGAACAAATTTTCGGGCAAACTTTCAGATCAAGCATACAGCCCCAAAACTCAATCATTTTCAAAAGTAAAAGGTTCAACGCACTCAGGGGAACATAAGGATCATTTTAGAAACAAGAAAAGAGAGTTCTGGAAAAATGAAATTCCAAGGCTACCTGAATCGAAGCTTTGACTCCTGGCACTCTCTGGCTAGTTCTTTGGCTCAAACAGGTTCCAATGATCCCCCTTTGAAGCTTTGGATGCTTAGTTGGAGTTTAAAAAAAACCTCTTGAGTGAATTTGCAGAAGTTCTGACCAAGGGCATGTGGAAATCGTATTTGAGTTATGGAGGGTTTCAGGCCAAGGTAGTGGGTGGTTTCTGGTCAGTGGAGCAAGGTGAGTTGATGTGTGGAGTTTGTTTGAGTGTTCTTGGCTTGTAGAAGCAGATTCGAAAGCTTTTGCTTTATGGAGTGAAAATGGTGAAATGGAGTTGTGGCTTGTTTCAGGCCTGGGTCTTGTGGGTTTGGGGTCAATGGAGCATGGTGATTTGATCTATGGACTTGGCTTTTGTGTTTGTAAGCTGAGGAAACAAATTCGAATGAAGATGCAAAATGGAGAGTTTTGGTGTATGTGATGGAGAAGAGAGTTTCAGCCTTGCTTGAAGTGTGTTATGGCCAGCATTTGATCCACATAAACAAAGCCTATTGGTCAGTTGATGTGACTTGGCCTGCTGTGATAGGTGTGGCTACTTTTGCCAAAATGTCAACTTCTTGTAAGATAGGGCATGGGCAACTTCTAGCCAAGTACAAAGGGCATGGCCTGCGCAGCAAAGTGAAGGGAAAGGCTAGGCTTGGTCCAACATTCAAGGCAGCAAGTTGGCAAAATGTTATGAGTGGTTTTGCAAGTTGTTGTAGCTTTGGTTCACATGTGATTTCTTGTTCCAAAAGTCATGAAACTTGAGCAATGCCTAGTTCATTCTGAATTTTAGGACTTACATGATGTTTGTGTGCTGGTTTGTAGTGAATTAGAAGTCACATAATGCATTGGTTCATGACTTTGCAAAATTTCCATTTGAAGCATGCCTTGAAAATCAATGATTTTTGCCAACTTTGCATTGCCATAACTTTTGATCCAAGAAGAGTTTGATCATGTTCTTGTACTTTTTGAAAAGGGAAAGATGAGATCTACAACTTTCATGACCAAAGTTTTTCCATTTGAAGCCTTTTTGGATCAAGAATCAAGGCTTGAAAAATGACCTAAAATGATGCATTCTTGAAAAGTCAACTATGCCCAAAAAGTCAACATTTGCAAAAACCCTAAATTCTTGATTTCTATGAACTTCAAACTTCTTCCATGATCAAATAAAAATCATATACACTCAAAATGATGAAGATCACCCATTGGTTGGGTCATTGGGGGGCCTCAGATGCCCTGATTTTGCACTGACTTGTCTGAAAAGTCAACTCTTGATCAGATGACTTCCCCATGGAATTTCTTCATGAAAATTGATATGCATACTCCCTATACCATATAGAGACCAATGGAAACAAGAATGACCAAGAAATTTGGAGTTATGGCCTCTGAAACCAAAACCCTAATTTTCAGTCAACTGTGCAGTCTAGCCTGGCTCTGCATCCACTCAAACCCTAGTTCTTGTGATTCCTTTGCATTTTTGACTTTGAGGAGATGGAATATGATATAAGAACACACATGGACCCCTTGGAGTTGATTGGTGGCCTTTGGAATGGCTCAAGATGCTTTGGGATTATTCAGATCACAAACCCTAGGTGCAGATGCCTTAGAAACTATGCAGTGAATCAAAAATGAGATGTGAGGTGATATGATTGCTTATGCATATGAGAATGATCACAAGCCATGGTGTGAATGAGTGAGGGCAAATTTGGGGTGTTTACACTAACCTTTTCTTCTTAATTATTATATCACTAACCTTTTATTTAATTGCTCATTTCATTATATAGTTATTATTTAATTTGTTTTTATTATTATGTAACTGTAAAAGCGTTGTAATAGTCGTAGTTCTTATCGTTTATTTATAAATATTATTGCTTTGGTTAGTAAATATAGGGAGTGATAACCTATTTGCTGTAAAATTAATCTAGATCACTAATCCTAAAGATAAATATTTGAATATATAAACGCACACACGTAAGTCGATCCTCGATCGCCATCTCACTTTCTAAGGTTATCCCTCATGTTGCCTAAATAAAAAGGTCAAGTAAGGTGTCTAAAAAGCAAAGTCCCTTTTCATGAACAAATCATCTAGTCCCTTTCAATATTATAAGATCAAGTCCCTTCGATGTTGCCTTCGTAAATGATCTTGTCCCTTTCGAATAAAAGATGATAAGTCCCTTCGTATTGCTAAGACACCTTACAGTTGCCTAAACACAGATGACCCTTCACATGTCCCTTATAACATCCAAGGTAATGACTATCTATTCCTTAATAATAGGGATAGTCTTACCATTGAAAGAACATATAAGAACAGTAAAGATTTAGCATAGGGTGGGTTCCTCTTAAGTACTTGCTCACTCTTCATCAAAAATATTTCATTACACTTCACATTTTCAAACAAATTTTCAAAACAAAGTCTTTATATATATCCGTACAAGGGTCATTATAAAGTACTTAAGAAAATTTCTAATCACACACTACACTTCTCAAAACAGTTTAAAGTGAGCTAAGTAACTAAGAGCCCATGGATAACCATGGAAGTAAAGGGTGTTAACACCTTCCCTTTACATAACCTACCCCCCAAACTCAAAAATCTTTTAAGGTCTTTCCTGTTCTTTTATGCCCTTTCCTTTGGATAAAATAAAAGTCGGTGGCGACTCTTGCTATCCGCAACATTTAACTAAAGTCAGTTCTTCCACCGTGTTACAGTGTGCTATACAAGCGAAACTTCGACATGGTTCTGCTCAGATGCGTGGATAGACACGAAGCAGACTTGTTGATGCAAGAGGTTCATGAAGGTTCCTTTGGTACCCATACTAGAGGAGATGCCATGGCTAAGAAATTGTTGAGATCGGGATATTATTGGATTACTATGGAATCCGATTACTGTAAATACTCCCGTAAATGCCACAAGTGTCAGATTTATGCCGATAAGGTCCATGTGCCTCCGAATCCATTGAGTGTCATGTCTTCACCATGGCCGTTCGCCATGTGGGGCATTGATATGATTGGCAAGATCGAGCCGACAGCTTCTAACGGTCATTGCTTCATCCTGGTTGCTATAGACTATTTCACGAAGTGGGTCGAAGCGGCATCTTACACCAATGTCACTAAACAAGTGGTAGCCCGGTTTATTAAAAGAGACATCATTTGCCGGTACGGAATTCTTGAAAGGATCATTACTGATAATGGTTCTAATCTCAACAACAAGGTGATGGCCGACTTGTGTCAGGATTTCAAAATAGAGCATCACAACTCTTCTCCATATTGCCCAAAGATGAATGGCGTCGTTGAGGCGGCCAATAAGAACATCGAGAAGATCGTGCAGAAGATGGTTGTAACATACAAAGATTGACATGAAATGCTACCATTTGTGTTGCATGGATACAAAACATCAGTGCGTACTTCAACAGGGGAAACCCCGTTCTCACTGGTGTATGGTATGGAGGCAGTCCTACCGATTGAAGTGCAAATCCCCTCGTTGAGGTTAATGATGGACATTAAGCTGGATGAAGCTGAGTGGCTCCGATCCAGATATAATCAATTGAGCCTCATTGAAGAAAAACGTCTAGCAGCTGTATGCCATGGACAGTTGTATCAGCAACGGATGAAGCAGGCTTTTGACAAGAAGGTGCGACCACAGAGGTACATGCCAGGTGACTTTGTGCTGAAAAGGATTCTTCCTCCTCTTAACGATCACAGGGGCAAGTGGACACCCAACTATGAAGGACCGTTCGTGGTTAAAAAGGTTTTCTCAGGTGGAGCCTTGATGCTGACAACCATGGACGGAGAAGACTTCCAATCCCCTATCAACACAGATGCAGTAAGAAAATACTTCGTGTAAAAAAGGATCCGCTGGATAAAAACAGAATAAAGATCCAAGCAAAAATGGGCATCCCGGCGAGCCAAAAACAGAATAAAAGGCTCGGGAAAAAGTTAGGGAAATCTTGATAAAAAATGTACACCCGCTGAGTTGAAAAGCCACATCGGACAGCTCAGGCAAAAAAGGGTACCCCGATGGATTGAAAACCTGAAAGGGCGATCCACACAAAAGAGGGATAAACACGAACAACTGCGATCTGCGAGATCCATAACCTATCTACAGTTGAGGCTATTCTAAGGGTTGAAGATCAGTTCAATTACCTTTCTCAAGGGGCAGAGCGAGCGGAGCGTCTTGAAGATATACGAGTAATAACTGGGTTGAAACTTGATGAGATCCACTCATTACATTGCCAATAGGATAGTTTGTTTTCCTTTTTTGGTTGTTTCCTCTTTCCAGGGAACTGCTTTCGTTGTATTTCCTATTCATGGCCATTTTTCCGAATCAATAAAAATTCAACTTCAGTCAATTTGTGACTATTCGCTTCTTGTTTTTGTTTTTTTTTCATCTAGCATTGATTGATTGCAAAAATGTCTAGCAAATTGTGATTTATATTGTGTTGTGAACATTTGAATGCTTTCTAACTCGTGCAGGAGGATAGAAACATTTAATACAACTCTGAAAGGGTGTCAAGATACCCGGATAGTGATTCATGCTACGAGCCTGGGGCAGGAAGGTCCCAAACTAACTCTCCATGTTGCAGGCACTATCAATTGTGTTTATGCAGGTACAGGTACAAGTGTTGCTAACAGAGCTGAAAGCAGATTCCCAGGAGGAGCATTTCTTTATGCTTGAACAAGAGCAGGTGTCTCCCAAGGTGTCTCCAGTCATCCCCAGTAAAGTGGAAGTTGAAATCTCTCCCAGCAGGATAGTAGAATGTGGGTGTTCTCCCCAAGCAGAAGTTTTCCTTCAACACAGGGGCAATTCCCAACAGTACAAGGAGTGTCATTCCTCCCCAGCAGTTTGCTCCCTCAGCAATGTCACGCCTCTGGTTCCCAGCCAAGTCAGAAGGCCTTCACTTCCCCATCAGAGTTCAAGAAGGGTCCGTCTCCAGCAGGGTCTTGGCACTCCAATTTAAAAGTCCAATTTATTCTTGGCAATGGCGGTTTTTCAGAGCCGGTGTATCATTGACAACCATCCCCGCAGAGTTGTCTCCTCCTTATCAATATGGATCAGATCAATGTAGTGATCATCAGTTTCCCCCCAGTCAAGCCATCTGGGATACTTGCAGTCTCCTTGTCGGGAGATCCCTTTGCATTTGCATTTTGCATAATTGTCATTGCATGTGCATCCTCCAAAGCGTAGCATTTCCATCATCATGGAGCATTACGCCATAGAAAAATTCAAACATATGCATGCCAGCATGGGCTAGTTTTGAGGTATTACGAACATCTTCTCAACCTGAAGTACTCCGCACAGAAGATACCAACATCATTTTTTAGACATCCTTGTCTTTTCAAGTCAATGTTTGTCACTTATTTCGCGTCTTGTTTGGTACAACAGTCGCGTCGCAGGTTCCCGTTTTATACAATAGTTCTGTTTTCCTGGGCTCTCGTTTATGTACAACAATCCCGTTCCATCTTATCATATTTCCATTGTTATATCCATTCGAGGATGGTTTCGTGTTAGATCCGAGGATCTTTTAAGAATTGTCATTCGAGGATGGCATTCTTTTCTTCAAGTCCTTCTGAGGTTGGTCTTGTTTGTGTTTGTTGTAGCTATCATTCGAGGATGATAGACCATTTTTGAGCTTATTGATTGAGGTCAGTTTGTCTCTTTTGCAAAGTCTGTCTGAGGTCATTCTTTGTGTTTCTGGTTACCGCCTGAGGTCGGTATACCATCGTGTCTCCATTCGAGGATGGTTTCGTGTTAGTGTCGCTCCCAAAAGATGAGACTGGGCTCAAGTATGGTACAGACGCGAACCGTCGGCGAAAAGAACAATGTGAGAACACACAGGAGTGAACTCACAGGGAATGAAAGAGTCGCCAGCTAGGCATTTTTATCCCGGAGGAAAGGCAATGCTGCATAGACCTAAAAAGAGATGGATAAGACGGTTGCGAACCAGAGAGACTAAGAAAGGGGGTTGGTTACAACCTGGGAAGCTATTAGCACCCAGATTGTCCACCGTACTCGACGGGATCCACGCTTAAAAGATTTGTGTTTTAAAGGGGTAGTGTCAGTGCAATCTGTGTATCAACGAGCTGGAAAAGGATGTACAGGTGTCAGTGTATAGTGTATAAGTGATATGAAGTATGAAAGTGTCAGTGTAAGAACAAGAATGAAATGCTCATGAATATGAGGCTAAAAGAATGATGCTGGAAGAGGGGGAATATACAGAGACTTTTGTTCGATAACTGTTAAGTTATGCCTACGTATCCTCTCGTGCAATGAGGAAGTCAGAACACCGTAGTTCGACCCAAAGAGACTGAAAGGTGAATTGACTTGTGAACTGCTTACTTGTCAATGCTCAAGTGTATGACTTGTCTGGCTCAGGTGCAAACTGTCTTGCATTAGACGGAAGAAGCAAGTTCTCGTTATGAGTGAAGATGATGAGAAAAGAATCCCGGAGGAGACGATTATTGTCTGTTTTTGTGTTTTCAGTCTTTTATTGCTTTTTGAAGTTTGTCATAAGTTAATGAGCTTAAGCCTAAACCAATGGGTTAGCAAACTCATCACATCTTCCCTCTGATTAGGGGTAATGAGAATACCTTAAGTGTGAAGTCAGATTCTCACACTTAATCACCTTTGGTGCAGGATTAAGATCATTAACCTACTTGTGATTATTTAAATGTTTTTGGTGTTTTTGTTTAGTGTTAAGTAATGAGGTTAAGCCATAATCAAAGATTAAACAGACTCATTACACCATCCTAATAGAAGGATAATAGATGAGAATGTTTAAGCTGAGGAAAGCTCCTCAACTTAATCCATGATTAGGGATTAAACTCATGACAAAACAAACCTTTGTTAAGTGGATTTTATTTAATGATATGATGATGAAGTGAATTTTATGATTTGTAAGACAACTTGAGGGGGACTTGTCCATTAACACTAGGGTTAGTCCTTCTTAACCAATTAAGGAAGAATTAGAACCCTAATGCAAGGCCCAAGTTACAAGTGTGATGTCTTGATGATTATTAGATGGATTGATTAAAGGAGTTAAACACATAAAGGGTTTAACACTTAGGATTAAAGTTATACACTCCATCCTAATAGAAGGATGCAGGCATAAGCTTAATCACAAAGCCTTAAAGCCTTTAGGGTTTAGTCCCTGATTATGAGATGAGAAAAGAAGACTCAAAAGAGACACAAAGGTAAAACTAGGGGGGAGACTAATCAAAACCCTAATCATTGTCATGCTTGGTTGTTCCTAAGGTTTGTGAGGTTTACAAGAAAGATCTTCAATGGAACCACCAGGAAACAGATAAAAGGATCAGGAGAAGCAAAGTAACTTGCTTCATTGAAGAAGACAAGTCACTTGAGGAAAGAAAGTAAGAAGACAAAGAATGAGCAAGCTCAATCTCAAACACATATCAAAATGCAGCATGGATGCAAGATAGAGATGAAGAGAAGTTATGAGAAGTGAAGGCAAATTCACTTCTCAAGATAACTTACCACCTGAAAAGTTAGTGAAAGAAATGCAATGCAATGCAAAATGAGATGAAATGGCATGATGAAAACCAAAACCAGAAGCATGTACATGATGTTAATGATGCTATGAGATGCTGCAAACATGAAACAGCACATGGGGATGATCATACAAGCTCATGGATGCAAATGAAGCAAGTTAAGACACATGAACATACATGAAAAGTTATGAGATGCATATGGCATACAACATGGCAAATGCAAGATATAATGATCAAGCATGCTTTCAATATGTCTTATGATGTTAAATGAATCACATGGAGGCATAAAATGTCATGGAAAGTCAAGGTATGAGTGCAAATGCAAGATGGATGCATATGGAAGCCCAAATTAGGGTTTATGATCAAAGCATCAAACACAAACCAAAATCAGAAGCAAACATCAATATAAAAAATTGAAAATGCCTTCAAAGGACCCCTAATCCTATACTAACTCACTGCCCAAAGGAGAGGTTCCAACTCTTAACCTAGTTCAAGTTATGATTTTCCTAAGTTTTCTAGGGTTTTAGGGTTCCTTAACAAGAAAAATGCCAAACAAATGGAAAATGAAAGATCAAATCATGGCCATTTAATCTCACAAACTACATGATATGCTAAACACAATGCAAAAAGAATCAAAGTCCAACTCTTTAGGGTTAGGCAGAAATGATTTTTTGAAGTTTGGATCAAAATAATGCATCAAAATGATTTTAATTCCATGAAAAATTCTCAAAATGCATCAAGATCAAAAAAGAAATTTGGTTTGAGGGTTGGACAATGTTTCTAAATGTTTTTAAATGTTTCATGAATTTTTTGGTGATTTTTAAATACCTAAAAGTATTTTTAATTAATTAATTCTCATTAATTAATTAAAAAGAAACTTTTAAATATTTAAAAATACTTTTTTAATGCTAAAAATAAAAATGAAAATATTTTTGTGTTCTGAAATTAAATAATAACTTGTATAAAAAATTTCAGAATTTTTAAAGTATTTTTGCTATTTTTAATAAATTGTGGAAATTAAATGGGAAAAAATGAAAATAAAAATAAATAAATGAAGAAGTAAGCAGATCTGATGGCTGGTATTCAAACTGGGGTGAAATTGGTTGACTGGCGCGTCATCCAAGGGCTGCGGCTTATCCTGATTAAATTAACCTAATTATAATTAATTAAACTAATCAATGGAGATTAGGGCAAAATGGATGCATCTGGGCCAGACATTCACGCGCCAAGTCAACAAGGTCAAGGGATCCAACGCTCAGCATTCAAACGCCATTTAATTACAGGATTAGGGTTAACAACATTCAGGTGACCGGAGGGAAGCTCCGGTCATCTTCTCCGGCGGGTTGAAAACCCTAGATCAAGATTCAGGCCACCATTCATCAAATTAAAAGCAGGGAAATGTTCCTCTACCCAAACCCCATTCAAATCACCTCTCAAACTAAATTTATCATGCACAAACAGAGAGAATCGAAGCCAACAAGATTCACGGGCAAAATTTCAGAGCCTTGGTAAATCCTCATTTCTCACTTATTTTCAATTCTAAGCACATCCTCATGATCAGCAAGACATACACAATCGATTTATTACATAAAATGCAAGCTCTGTGAGAAAAAGTTCATGACCATACCTGAAGTGGAAGCTTCTGATTCTGGGCTTTCTGGGCTGTCCTTTGGTGCAGACTCACTCCAATGGTTCCCCTGGTGCTAATGGCAAGCTTGGATGGAGCTTAAACAAGCTATTTTGAGAGGTTCAAATCTGATATATCAGAAAATGAGGTCTGTGTGTATGATGTTTCAAGCTCTACCAATGGTTGATTCTGGTTCCTTTTAGTGTGTTTGATTTGTTGGTGAAGAGAAATTGGATGTTTGATGGCTGGAAAATGAGATTCGAAGAAGGGAAGCTCTTTGACAGTTTTTGTGGGGACTGTATTCTGGCTTGTCAAGGGCCAATGCTTTGCTATAATCCTCCCAAGTTGTGTGAATAGCCTGTGGAGCAGGTCAGTAGGGGTGGCTGCTTACTGTTCCATGAGTATGGGAGCTTTGGCCAAAAAGTCAATGTGATTGGTACTTGCAGCATGGGCTATGGCAGCAGCAGTTTGAGGGCATGTCCTGCTTCAGCTTGGGTCAAGGATGACCCTTAGATTGCTTGAGAGTGACTGCAACATATGGATCATGAGCTATGCTAGCTTTTGCAACTTGCCCACTTGTGCTTTCTTATGATTTTATGCCATGTACATGAGACACTTCTTGCTGAATTTTGTTACATGATGTCTCAATTGGTCATGGCAATGCATAGAAATCAGTTGGTAATCACATAGCTCTTTGGAAAATGACTTTGCCAAAAATCCATCTTTTGCACTTGTAATGGAAAATGACTTAAGGATCTTTGAAAACCAAAGCAAACAATGCAAAATCCCTTGGGCCAATTCTGTTTTTTAGGTTATGTATGATCATGTGATGAAGTTTTGAAGCCATTTTGAAGTCAATAGAATGCTTGGTACATGAATTTGCAAGTTTTCCATTTGGTGCATAACTTGAAATTTAGTGATTTTTGCCAACTTTGATGCACCATAACTTTTGATCCAAAATGAATTAGGTCATGTTCTTGTACTTTTTGAAAAGGGAAAGATCAATTCTACAACTTTCATGACCAAAGTTTTTCCATTTGAAGCATTTTTGGATCAAAAAGTAAGGATTGAAAAGTTGCCTAAAATGACAAATCCCTTAAAAGTCAAACTTGCCCCAAAAAGTCAACTTTGCAAAAACTTGTAATTCTTCAATTTTGTGAACTTCCAACCTCTTCTATGATCAAATAAAGATCCTATACAATCAAAATGATGAAGATCACCCCTTGGTTGGGTCATTGGGGGCCTCAGATGCCCTGATTTTACACTGACTTGTCTGAAAAGTCAACTCTTGATCAGATGACTTCCCCATGGAATTTCTTCATGAAAATTGATATGCATACTCCCTATACCATATAGAGACCAATAGAAACAAGAATGACCAAAACAATTGGAGTTATGGCCTCTGAAACCAAAACCCTAATTTTAGGTCATCTGTGCAGTCAAACCTGGCTCTGCTTCCATACCATTCCCAATTCTTGTGATTCTTTGACATTCTTGACTTTGAGAGGATATAATATGATACTTGAACACACATGGACCCCTTTGAAGTGATTGTTGACCTTTGGAGTGGCTCAAGAAGCTCTTGGATTGCTCAGATCACAAACCCTAGATGCAGATGACTTTGAACCAATGCAGTGAATCAAAAATGCAATATGAGATGGTATGATTGTGTTTATGCATATGAAATGATCAAAAGCCATGGTGTGAATGGGTGAGGGCAAATTTGGGGTGTTTACAGCTGCCCCTATTCAAACACGAGTTAGCTGTGCAGGATGTAAGCAGCGGCTTATCAAGCAAGCAAGATAACTTGTGGTTGAATACCAAAGACAGTCCAAAATTTGCACTCACAGAAAGAAGAAGAAAAGGGATATAGATTGTAAAAGAAAATAAAGTATATTGTAAAGCGGGCGACGGAGGACGACCGTCGAGCAGAGAACGACTGCTGGGTAAAGAGCAATGACGGGGACGGCCGACATGCTGGGGATAAAAGAATAATGATGGGGACGGCCATCAAGATAAAGTTGTAAGGTTCTCTGGGGATAAAATGAAACATGACGGGGACGGCCGTCAAGCTCATAAAATAAAGTAACCAGCGATGGGGACGGCCATCGGGTTAAAAAGAAAAGGGACCACGACCGGGACGGCCATCGGGTTAAAGAATAAATGAAATAAACAGATGATGAGGTACGGTCATCAAAGGTGAAGGACGATCACCTAGCAGGGGACGGCTGCTCTGTAAGGGATAAGATGAGGGACGGTCATCTAAGGTGGAGGACGACCACCTGGCGGGGTACGGCTGCCGAAGATATCGCGACATAGGACGAGTGCCGGATAAAAGGTCAACGATGGGGAC
Source organism: Lathyrus aphaca (assembly GCA_963966055.1). NCBI lineage: Eukaryota > Viridiplantae > Streptophyta > Magnoliopsida > Fabales > Fabaceae > Lathyrus > Lathyrus aphaca. Next base: position 132,710,005 of record OZ014522.1, on the reverse strand, counting down.
GGCCATCGGACGAGCATGATGGAGGACGACCATCAAGAGGTGGAGGACGACCACCTAGCAGGGGACGGCTGCTCTCGAGGTTTATCATGACATAGGACGAATGTCAGATAACCAAAAATCAACAATGGGGACGGCCATTGGATAAAATGATGAAGGACGATCATCAAGAGGTGGAGGACGACCACCTAGCAGGGGACGGCTGCTAAATATCACGACACATGACGAATGTCGGATAGAAAATCAACGATGGGGACGGCCATCGGATGAGCATGATGGAGGACGACCATCAAGAGGTGGAGGACGACCACCTAGCAGGGTACGGCTGCTCTCAGGGTTTATCATGACACAGGACGAATGTCAGGAAAATTGCTTTGTTGGTGATCTACTGGGGAATAGTAAACACGGACAAGTGTTTATATCCAAGAAACAAAAGGTATAAGTGTTTAGATGTTGTGTATAGATTAGAGATGCGGACGAGCATCCTTAAGACTATGATACGGACGAGTATCAGGTAGAAACAAAAACTGACACGTGTTCAGAGATGATGATACAGACGAGTATCAACGGGTTAACAGAGAACACGGACGAGTGTTGAATCTGAGGGGACTCTTCTGGGGAATAGTAGACACAGACGAGTATCTATATTCAAGGAGACGTAAGTGTTTGACACAGTGTATGGATTAAAGATACGGACGAGCATCCTTAAGACTATGATACGGACGAGTATCAGGTAGAAACAAACGCTTGACACATGTTCTGAGATGATGGTACGGACGAGTACCAACTGGTTAACAAAGAACAAGGACTATTGTTGAATCTGCGGGGATATAACTGGTGTATACAAGATACGGACGAGTATCTGTATAAGTATGAGTAGTATGAGTGGTGTATAGATGAATTTTTAACTTGCTGGGGAGAGTGACACGGACGAGTGTCAAAAGGAGAAGAGTATAGTAAACAAAGTATATGATGTACAAAGTGTTTATGTTACTGTGCTGGGAAAATGACATGGACGGATGTCAAGGAAATGTATATATATAAGTATATGTGAGTGCAAAGAGAATGTCTTTGGCTTTCTGCTGGGGATATGACACGGACGGGTGTCAAAGGGAGTATATACTGGTGTTTGTGAATGTGAGGCAACTGCTTTTGCTGGGGAATCTGGGGGATGTTTCGTATATTGTTGGTGAGTTGTCTTTGTTCACAAGTGTTTGATCCAAAACATGGCTTGTGATTATGCAATATGTTGGTTTTTTGCCGTAATGCTCCGTTTTAGATGGAATGCTACGCTTTGTGAGTGAGTATGATGCGAATGCTATGATTATGAGAGGATACCAATCTGGGATCTGGGTCCCGATGTTGTGAAGATCTCTGATCGATCCGCTTGAAGTGAACATCCCAGCTGGGGATGAGATCATTGGTAGACCTGATGAAATGTATCTCCTTGGGGATATTGGTCACTGATAGACATATCCTTGTAATGAGGGGCCCAGCTGGGACTTCGTAGAAGCTTTCGTCACTCTGTTGTGATTCCTTCATGCGTTGCTCTTCTGAGTAGAGGCTGACACTGTGGGGAAGTGGTTCCCTGGCTTTCGTATTTGGCTGAGGAAGAATGACTGGCAACTCGGTTGGGAGAAGCAACAAGTGGCAACTCAGCTGGGGAGAGAACACTTTGAGCCCTAAGAATAAGTGTTGATTTGTCAGCTTGCTGGGATGAAGCTTTCATGCCCCGAGTTGCGTTTTAGATACCTGCAATCCTGCAAAGATAGAGAAACGCACAAGTGATCCCGAGGTATCCTTTACTGGATTCCGTCATAGGAGTTTAGACACTTCTGAGAGTAAGCATATTCCCTGCAAGCATGTATTTTTATTTTTGGAGAAAAGCATTTGTACTTATGCAATCAGTTTTTTTTTTTTAGAGACATCAGACATTCTTTGCAAAATAAAAAATGCACAAAACGAAACATGACTGAAAAATCTGATTTTATTAATTCGAATGCCCTGAATTGGCGAGATACAGTCAAAGAAACAAATCTCCTAAAATGAGGAGATTGTTACAAATTGAGAAACAAAGTGCTGGCGATGTTGACGACGCTTTCAAGGAGCTTCCTCTTTTGCTATGACTCGCATGACTTTTGACGTTCTTCTCGTCTTGCTTTCTGAAGAAGGCTGATTCTGACAGAAGCTTGATCCTTTCGAGGTTTACCAAGTTGTAGGTGATACAGACGAATTCAGAATGCAGTTGTTCGCTTATTCCCTTATTTTGCATGGATCGCCCTTTCGGGTTTTCAATCCATCAGGATACCCATTTTTGCCTGAGTTGTCCAATGCGGCTTTTCAACTCAGCGGGTGTACATTTTTTTATTTTTCCCTTATTTTTGCCCGAGTCTTTTATTCTGTTTTTGACTCGCCGGGATGCCCTATTTTTGCCTGGACTTACATTCTGTTTTTATGTCCAGCGGGTCATTTTCATGCGAAGTATTTTTTAACTGCATCTGAATTCACAGGGGACGGGAAGTCTTCACCATCCATGGTGCTGAGCATCAGTGCTCCACCAGAAAAAACTTTCTTTACCACGAATGGTCCTTCATAGTTCGGAGTCCATTTGCCCCTGTGGTCTGTATGAGGAGGGAGGATTCTTTTCAGCACAAGATCTCCTACTTGGTACTCTCGGTGCCTAACTTTCTGATCGAAGGCTCTCTTCATTCTTTTCTGATACAACTGCCCATGACAGATTGCAGCCAATCTCTTCTCTTCAATCAGACTCAGTTGTTCATATCGGGATCGGACCCATTCTGCTTCGTTCAGCTTAACATCCATCAATACCCGTAGAGAGGGTAATTCAACTTCAACAGGCAGGACTGCTTCCATACCATACACAAGCTGATACGGTGTTGCCCCAGTGGATGTTCTGACTGACGTGCGGTACCCATGTAAGGCGAATGGTAGCATTTCATGCCAGTCTTTGTACGCAACTACCATCTTCTGCACAATCTTCTTGATATTCTTGTTAGCTGCCTCAACAGCGCCATTCATCTTTGGCCTGTAAGGAGAAGAATTGTGGTGTTGGATCTTAAAGTCCCGGCATAACTCAGCCATCATCCTGTTGTTTAGATTGGAACCATTATCAGTAATGATTCGCTCGGGAACTCCATATCGACAGATGATATCTTTCTTCAGAAATCGGGCTACCACTTGCCTTGTAACATTGGCATAGGAAGTTGCTTCGACCCACTTGGTGAAATAGTCAATGGCAACCAGGATGAATCTGTGGCCATTCGAAGCAGTCGGTTCAATCTTGCCAATCATATCAATGCCCCACATGGCAAAGGGCCAGGGTGAAGACATTATGTTCAAAGGATTGGGAGGCACATGCACCTTGTCTGCATAAATCTGGCATTTATGGCATTTTCTGGCGTAGGCACAACAGTCTGCATCCATTGTGACCCAGTAATAACCTGATCTTAGCAATTTCTTAGCCATGGCATGCCCTCCCGCATGGGTACCAAAAGATCCTTCATGTACTTCATGCATTAACAGGTCTGCTTCTGTCTTATCAACACATCTGAGGAGTACCATATCAAAGTTTCTCTTGTATAGGGAACCATCAGTGTTCAGGAAGAAACTACCAGCAAGCCTTCTCAAAGTCTTCTTGTCATTGGAAGATGCCCCAGGTGGGTATGTTTGATCCTCCAAGAAACACTTAATGTCATGGAACCAAGGCTTATCATCTTTGACAACATCTACTGCGAACACATATGCTGGTCTGTCAAGTCTGGACACTGAAATCTGCGGTACAAAGTTGGCAGTCTGAACTTTGATCATAGATGAAATGGTAGCCAGAGCATCTGCAAATTGATTCTCGTCCCGAGGGATATACTCAAGCTTGACCGTTGTGAAGAAAGTCAATAGCCTTCTTGTATAATCCCTGTAAGGTATCAGATGATCTTGGTGGGTGTACCATTTGCCGTTAGTTTGATTAACTACCAGAGCTGAATCTCCGAATACAGTCAATGTCTTGATCCTGAGGTCAATGGCTTCCTCAAGACCCATAATGCAAGCTTCGTATTCAGCTTCGTTGTTAGTGCAGTTGAAAGTGAGTTTTGCCGAGAAAGGCATGTGAACTCCTTTGGGTGTAATGAGTACTGCACCAACACCACGACCATTCATATTAACAGCCCCATCAAACATCATAGTCCATTCTTCTTCCGGGTCAGGCCCTTCAGTGTGAATAGGCTCTTCATGATCTTTTGCTTTTATGAACATGATGTCTTCATCAGGGAAGTCAAATCTCATAGGCTGGTAGTCATCAATGGGTTGCTCAGCAAGATATTCAGACAATACACTGCCCTTGATGGCTTTCTGAGATGTGTATTGGATGTCATATTCTGTGAGGATCATTTGCCATCTTGCAACCCGTCCGGTAAGAGCTGGCTTCTCAAAAATGTACTTAACTGGGTCCATCTTGGAGATCAATAAGGTGGTGTGGGTCAATATATACTGTCTCAGTCGGCGAGCAGCCCACGCTAAAGCACAGCAAGTTTTCTCGAGCAGTGAATAACGTTGTTCACAGTCGGTAAACTTTTTGCTCAGGTAGTATATTGCATACTCTTTTCGACCAGACTCGTCATGCTGGCCCAACACACACCCCATCGACTCTTCTAATACTGTCAAGTACATAATTAAAGGTCTTCCTTCAACTGGAGGCATAAGGATTGGAGGTTCTTGTAGGTATTCCTTGATCTTGTCAAAAGCCTTCTGGCAGTCTTCGTTCCACCTGACCGTTTGTTCTTTTCTCAATAGCTTGAATAAGGGTTCACAGGTAGCTGTAAGGTGAGATATGAACCTTGAAATGTAGTTCAATCGACCTAAGAACCCTCGAACTTCTTTTTCTGTCTTCGGTGCAGGCATCTCTTGAATAGCTTTGACTTTATCAGGGTCAACTTCAATCCCCTTCTCGCTTACAATAAATCCTAGCAGCTTACCAGATCGCACCCCGAATGTGCACTTGTTGGGGTTCAGCTTCAATTGGTACTTCCTCAGACGCTTGAACAGCTTTAGCAGATTCACCAGGTGATCTTCTTCAGTAAGGGACTTGGCAATCATGTCATCCACGTAACATTCTATTTCTTTATGGATCATATCGTGGAATAATGTCACCATAGCCCGTTGATATGTTGCACCAGCATTCTTCAATCCGAATGGCATCACCTTGTAACAGAACGTGCCCCAGGGTGTGATGAAGGTTGTCTTCTCCATGTCTTCAGGTGACATTTTAATCTGATTGTATCCTGAAAATCCGTCCATGAAGGAGAATACCGAGAACTGAGCCGTGTTATCCACCAATACATCAATGTGAGGTAATGGGAAGTCATCTTTCGGGCTGGCTCTGTTCAGATCCCGGTAGTCAACACACATTCTTACTTTGCCGTCCTTCTTAGGCACAGGTACAATATTAGCAACCCACGGCGGATAGCTAGTTACAGCAAGGAACCCGGCGTCCCACTGCTTTTGCACCTCTTCTTTGATTTTCATTGCCATGTCTAGGCGAGTACGGCGCAGTTTCTGTTTAACCGGTGGGCACTCTTCCCTTAAAGGCAGCTTGTGCACAACAATATCGGTGTCCAACCCTGGCATATCTTGATAAGACCAAGCAAACACATCCACATATTCTTGAAGCAGATCAATCAGTTGTCTCTTTACTGAGTCTTGTAGGCAGGCCCCGATTTTAACCTCTTTCACGTCTTCATCTGTACCAAGATTAATCGTTTTGACCTCCTCCTGATGAGGAGTGATAACCTTCTCCTCTTGCCTCAACAACCTGGCTAGTTCCTCAGGAAGCTCATATTCTTCTTCAACCCCTTCATCAGCTTGATTGATTGGATTGTCAAAGTCATACGAAGTCATAGCCGTGCTGTTGTCGGTGCTGTCTGGAAGGCACTCTCTGCAAGGGTTCAGTTTGTTCATTTTAGTGATTGGTTTTAATCTTGTTTAGAAAAGTGAAATGCAGTTTTGTCATTTTGAAAACATCGCCATTTATTTTTTGTACAAAAAGAAAAATGGAAAAAACAGTGAGCGGAAAAGAAAAAGACTCATTTGCAAAAAGATGTCTGATATTTCATTGATTAATCTTGTTGCACAAAAAGTACAGATGGCCCGATTACAAAATGAGTCTTGTCATCTTGGGCAAGATGCAAGACTTTGATGCATGCTATAAAAATACAGGAAATAATAATTACTCTGCATGAGTAACTCTTATAATTTCCTGGGAAGACCAGTTTGAGATACTGCTCCCCGGGACCTTTGGACGTATCCAATTCTCCAGATTGCGTTCTTCTTCCAACTCGTCTTCCAAATTGTTGATAGCATCAGGGGTGAGCATCCCCCCACTGACAAAGCCTGGTTTCTCAGCAGCCTCTGCTTGATTTTGTTGAGTTGGTCTGTAACCCAACCCAAATTTGTCCTTCTTTTCCTCCACAGATAAAACCTTGCCCCAGCCTTGGGCCGTCCCTTCCTCAACAACCTTTCGGGCTTGTTGATAAGATGCCATGGAGATTCCGGGTACAGCAGATGTTTCATTTATGTTCAGGGCCTCAAACCCTTGACTCATCGTTTCATGGATCTCCCCATCCATCTCAATATATTTGTAGGTAGCCAGATGGCTGACAAAAATATCCTCCTCTCCACAGATAGTAACGACTTGGCCCTCCCACTCGAATTTTAACTTCTGGTGAAGGGTTGAGGTCACGGCGCCAGCGGCGTGAATCCATGGCCTACCCAATAAACAGCTGTAGGCGGGCTGTATATCCATCACGTAGAAGGTCGTTTTGAAAGTTTGTGGGCCAATCGTTATAGGCAACTCAATTTCTCCCAGAACCGATCTCTTAGAACCATCAAAGGCTCTCACTACCAGGTTGCTGGGACGCAATGCCAATCCTTCATACTCTAGCTTCACAAGGGCTTTTTTAGGTAAGACATTGAGGGATGATCCTGTGTCTACCAGCACATGGGAAAGGACTGCACCTTTACATTCCATGGTAATGTGCAAAGCCTTGTTATGATTGCGGCCTTCCGTAGTCAAATCAGTGTTGGTGAACCCTAGTCCATTGCTAGCAGTAACATTTCCTACCACAGTTTCTAACTGATTGACGGTGATCTCTTCAGGCACGTAAGCTGTGTGCAAGACTTTAAGTAGTGCGTTCCGATGAGCTTCGGAGCACATGAGCAATGATAGAATAGAGATCTTGGAAGGCGTCTGGTGAAGCTGGTCCACTATCTTGTAATCACTCTTCTTGATGATTCTCATGAACTCATCGACTTCTTGATCAAAGGGTATTTTCAAAGCTTCCTTAACAGCTTGATCTTCCTGCACCAGGCTCTTCCCTTTTGCCTTGGCAGCAGCCTCTGCTTCGGCAGTGGGTCTTTGAATTTGTGGAGCAAAGAGACGTCCGCTTCGAGTGAAGCCTCCGCCTCCTCCCACATTGTCTATTTGTGGTGCAGGTGTTGGTGGTTCAAGAGTGATTTTCTGTCCTCCGCAGTATAGATCAGAGCCGTAATGCCAGGGGATGGCATTACTGCTTTCATAAGGTACTGGCCCAGGCACTGTGATAGTGACTGGACTGAGAGCAACTGCAGAAGGGACTGTGATAGTCTGTGGATCATAATATATTGTGACTGGTGCTCTGATGGGAGTAGCACTTTGTGAGTTGTAGGCAGAATCATTTTCAGGATCGTAATAAATCGTAACTGTTGAGACATCTTCATGGTTTGCTGCTGATGTTGTAGGAGACATTGTTGGAAGGATGGGTGTTGTTGTTGTAGGAGATTCAAAATGAAGTGGCGCTGAAGTTGTAGAAGGAATGTTTGTTGATATCTGGTCAGTTGAAATGACAGATGAAACATTTGTTGATGAAGCTGAAGAGTTGTCGGGAACAATGGTTGTTGCAGTTGTAGGAGATACTGGAATTGTTGCTGATGAGATTGCTGGATTTGTTGGAATTGATGTTGTAATTTGAAGCAGGCCACTCCGGATGAGACCATCTATGCCATCCCTCAGGTTATCACAACCATTCACTGAAATGTTGCAGTAAGCACACCCTAGCTCACATCCCGGGAACATTTGACATTCGAGGAGTTGAGCTTTAATCTCTACCAATGGTGTCCGAATCTGACCCACACTGGTTATTAAATAAGACGGCTTGTCTTCTTCAATAGCATTGATTTTGGGACCTCCGTGGTGTGGCATAGGGTTTTTGTTAACATTTGGTGGTGGTGCAAAGTTTAGAGCCTTAGAGTCTACCAAGTCTTGCACCTTCATGTGCAAGGCTCTGCACTTCTCTGTACTATGCCCAGGTGCATTTGAATGAAAAGCACACCTGGCGTTGGAGTCGTAATTCCTGGGTAGACTATTAGGATCTGGAGGTGCCAACGTCCTTAGCTCAACCAGGTTGAGTTTTAGGAGTTGTGGCAGTAATGTTGTATAGGGCATAGGGATCGGATCGATCACCCTATTGGCCTGAGGAGGTCTCTGTTGATATGGTCTTTGCTGATTGTTGTTGTTGGTGTTGTTATAGCTTCTCTGAGGAGGATACTGAGTTTGTTGCTGATACTGAGGTTGTTGCTGATAATTTTGTTGCAGTGGTTGATAAGCTGGTTGTGGAGGAGCTGGAGCGGGAATGGTGACTGCTGCCACGGACCTATGAACATATTGGGGCCTGCCCCTGCTGGCATGGATAGCATTGGTCTCACCAGTTCTTCTTGGGCCTACAAAAGGTTTCCTTGTATTGCTGGATGAGCTGGCACCGTTGTCAGAAATTTTGCCCATCTTTAACAGGCTCTCAATTCTTTCCCCAGCTATGACAACATCTGCAAAGCTGGTTGAAGAGAAGGCAGCTAGCCTGTCAATGTATGTTCCTTGGAGGGTGTTCATAAACATATCTGCCATTTCCCTCTCCGACATAGGTGGCTGGACAGCAGCAGCCAATTGCCTCCATCTCTGGGCGTACTCTCGGAAGCTTTCTCTAGATGACTGTGACATTCCCATTAGGAGGGTCCTGTTGGGTGCCATATCCAAATTATACTGGTATTGTCTAATGAAGGCTTCTGCCAAATCCTTCCAACACCTGATGGTTGCTCTTGTCAGATGAGAGTACCATTCTCTTGAAGCTCCCGTTAAGCTATCCTCAAAATAAAACATCCATAGCTTCTCGTCCATGGTATATGCTTTCAACCTCCCTAGAAAGGATTGTAAGTGGGTCCGGGGGCAGGAAGTCCCGTTGTACTTTTCAAAACAAGGAGGCTTAAACTTATGGGGAATCCTGACCCCGCCTACCAAGCCCATGTCCATAACATCAAAACCCAAAGAGTTTTGAGACTCTAAGGATCTTAATTTCTCAGCTATCTCATCCAGCCTTCTGTCATAGGCTTCCTCCCCAGCTCCCATCACTGTGAACTGATCTTCCTGGGGGTCTTCTTGCAGCACTCTACCTGCAGTGGCAGTCCCTTGAACATTTGCAGGAATGTTGATCTCTGGATGAAGGTGGGGTCCAAATACAGGGGGATTAACATGAGGTTGGACCCTCTCATTGTTGCTTGTGCCAGCAGTCCCTAGATGGGGATCTTCCTGATTCTGCCTTTCTACCATGGCTCTCAATCTCTCCTGGCTTTGAGCCATATTGTTCATCACCTCCATAAATTGTGTCATCTGATTCCTCATTTCTAGCCTCTCATTGGCCATTTGGTTCCTGACCTCTGTAATGTCCTGCTGTACCTGGTCCATTTGTATGCCCGGAAGATTGTTGCGGGTTGGATATCTATGTGGACGGTTGAGTGGGAACACACGTCGTCGAGCAATAGTTCCTGACATCACAACAGAGTTAGTAACAAAATAAACAAAAACCTACAAAACAAATAAAATGGTTAGTATGCAATGCAGTATGCTTATTTGTTTCCAAGGTATCCGGCTTGGCACTTGGTTTTGACCTTCCCAGACCCTTGAGGAAGATGTTGTTGATGTTGCTTTGAAGAATTCAGATAAAACAAACTGATACATATATTACAAAAAGTAAATGATACATAGTTTGTTTCTTTTTACAATACAAGCCCTCTGAGGGGTCAAAATACATCATAAGAAAATAAAAGTACATAAAATGAAAGCAACAACAAGCAAAAGTCAAACACTAAGACCAAACTCATCCTCCCGAACTTCCTTGAGAAGTGCTTCAGTCACAGGATCAGCTGGACGCTCTGTAAGGTTCCTGATAAGGAGATTCCTAGTAGTAACAGCTGCAATTAGCTTCTTGTGTTGACTCTGGTCCTTTGACCTCTTCACAACAGCTCTAATCTTCAGCTCGGAGATCTCCCTCTGGACTGCTGCCAGGGCTTCCTGTTGCTCTTTTGCACCAGCTTCCAGCTTCTCAATCTTGTCCTGAGTCCTTTTATCTTCCTGAGTACGAGCTTCGGTGATCCTGACCCACCTAGCTTGACTCTCCTTCAGATACAAATCAGTCCTGGCCTTCTGGAACTGGGCTTCCTTGCAGGCATTCTTCAGAATTTGTTCTCCAGCCCTAGACTTCTTAATGTAATCCTCCGACTTCTCAATTCTAGCCAAATGCTCCACCTTCAGCTTTTCCAACCTTTCAATATCCAACCTACCATCACTCCTCTCCCAGAGGGTCTTCTGTAGAGCCTGAGTCAACTTCTCATTCCTCTCCTTCAATTTCTCAAACTCCTCTAAGCTGACAGTTGCTGGAGGTGGTGTTGTGGAAGGTCCAAGCACATCCTCAACAGTGAAGGGCATTCCAGTAATTTGAGCTCTGGAATGAGACCACTCATAGTACTGGGCTGAGGCCACATTATTGCATTTCCCCAGAATGGTTACCCCCTTAGTCTGCACATTGTCCCAGGCCCAGGCTGCTTGCCTGACAACAGCCAGATTAGGCTTGATTTCACAATAAAGGGTCTCAGTCAGATCCTGTGCCCTAGGAGGATGGACTAATGCATAGCCCAGTTGTCTTTTGAATAGCAGAGGGTTGTAATTGATGCAACCCTTTACTCCAATCAGAGGCACATTGGGAAATTGCCCACAACTTGTAATGATATCTCTGCCCTTAGTACTCTGAGTACACCATCTGATATCATCTGAGGTTAGAGCAACAAGCCTCCTAGCCCAGTTCTTCTGCTGGTGAGGGTTCAAGAATGCATCAGTCTTCGGCAAATGCTTGAGCAGCCAGGTATGGAACAAAGGATCACAGCATCTCACTAATCTTCCCCTTTGCTTTTCATTCCTTTGATGAACAGAGTAGTAAAGATCTCCCAGTAAGGTGGGCACTGGGTTTCTCAGGATGAAAAGATGGATTGCACTCTTGCTAACAAACTTAGGCTCATCTGCAAATAAAATGACCCCATATATGCTGAGGGCCAACAGAGCACAGACTGCCTTCCACTCCCCCAGGGAGGCCTTCAGACTAGCCTGAGAAGTCAAGAAATCCAGATGAAAACCAGAGATTCCAGCTTTAGATGTCAAATTCTGCCCAATCAGAACTAGTTCCAGGTGTAATGCTTTTGCTATCTCCTCATTACTTGGGAAAGCCATCTCAGGGTTGAAGGGAATTCCACCCCTGATGGGTACACCCACCAATGATGAATACTCCTCCAACAAAGGTCCTAACTGAAAATTCTGAAATGTGAAGCACCTCAGAGGGGGATCATAGAACTGCAGGCAAGTATGTATCAAGCTCCTCTGTGAAGGGTCCAAATCCATAACCACATCAAGGATTCCTCCATAATGTTCTCTAAAAAGTGGTATATGGTCTGGAGTAATCAGGGTCTGAATCCTCCTGATGCCAGCTAGCTCAGGCTCAAAGAAGTGATAGGAGATGTTACTTTTCTTAGGTGCCATGTTGCTGAAGAGGAAAAAGGGCAGATGCTGATGAATAAAATTGATGATGGGCCTCTGACAGGCTGAGACTGATGATGCAGATAGCTGATAACTGGAGTAGATACTGGTGAAGATAGGCCTATGCTGATGATGGGGTCAAAACCAAGCCAAAGTAAAGTATGGATACCCTGAAAAACAAATAAGCAAATGTTAAAATGATGCAATGATGATGTATGCAAATGATATGCAAGGGTTTGTGACTGAGCTGGATCTGATCAAGTGCTCTGATATAAGTCCAAGTATGTTCAAGAAATCCAGATGGAGGTCTATAATCCCAGTAACCAAGGTGGGGGACTCAAATAAAGAGTCACATGTCCAGGGTTTAGAATCACAAGAACTGTTCCAAAATGGAGTACCCTTAAACAAAACAAAGTAACAAGGTATGCTGAGGTCAAGGGTACCTGCAAACCTGTAAACAGCCCAACCCCCTCACAGGTGGTGTTCTAAAACAAGGATCCTCAGACTTGGATCAGTTATGAGAAGTGTAAACACTTCTAACCCAGGGGTACAGTGTTTACAATAACCATAAAAGTTCCTCCTCTAATTCACCTCAGTTTCTGAAGGTCATAAAAATGTCATCCAGACTTAGCAGGCTTCCCAGATAGCCCTAGTACTGCAGGAAATCTGCAACACAGAGTTCTCAAGAAGAAACCCATATCTGAACCGTGTTTCATATTCCCGCACCAGACCGAGATGGAATGGGAAAGAATATGAACCACTCTAGCCTAGGTGTCACTCAGGTCCCAGGTATAGGACCTTAACTCTCAATAGAACCCCACCCACCAAAACAACCAAACAGATCCAGCCAGATAGCATGACAGTATGATATATGCACAAGGCTATAAAGAAGGCTATAAAGCAACTGTACATAAAGCAAATAAACAAAAAATAAATATGCAAGCACAGATAACACATAACACCCCAGTAAACACAAATCAAACAAGCACTAGGAGGAACCCACAAAAAGAACCAGAAGCCCTGGTTACAATATAAGGGTCCCCAGCAGAGTCGCCAAGCTGTCGCTCCCAAAAGATGAGACTGGGCTCAAGTATGGTACAGACGCGAACCGTCGGCGAAAAGAACAATGTGAGAACACACAGGAGTGAACTCACAGGGAATGAAAGAGTCGCCAGCTAGGCATTTTTATCCCGGAGGAAAGGCAATGCTGCATAGACCTAAAAAGAGATGGATAAGACGGTTGCGAACCAGAGAGACTGAGAAAGGGGGTTGGTTACAACCTGGGAAGGTATTAGCACCCAGATTGTCCGCCGTACTCGACGGGATCCACGCTTAAAAGATTTGTGTTTTAAAGGGGTAGTGTCAGTGCAATCTGTGTATCAACGAGCTGGAAAAGGATGTACAGGTGTCAGTGTATAGTGTATAAGTGATATGAAGTATGAAAGTGTCAGTGTAAGAACAAGAATGAAATGCTCATGAATATGAGGCTAAAAGAATGATGCTGGAAGAGGGGGAATATACAGAGACTTTTGTTCGATAACTGTTAAGTTATGCCTACGTATCCTCTCGTGCAATGAGGAAGTCAGAACACCGTAGTTCGACCCAAAGAGACTGAAAGGTGAATTGACTTGTGAACTGCTTACTTGTCAATGCTCAAGTGTATGACCTGTCTGGCTCAGGTGAAAACTGTCTTGCATTAGACGAAAGAAGCAAGTTCTCGTTATGAGTGAAGATGATGAGAAAAGAATCCCGGAGGAGACGATTATTGTCTATTTTTGTGTTTTCAGTCTTTTATTGCTTTTTGAAGTTTGTCATAAGTTAATGAGCTTAAGCCTAAACCAATGGGTTAGCAAACTCATCACATTTTCCCTCTGATTAGGGGTAATGAGAATACCTTAAGTGTGAAGTCAGATTCTCACACTTAATCACCTTTGGTGCAGGATTAAGATCATTAACCTACTTGTGATTATTTAAATGTTTTTGGTGTTTTTGTTTAGTGTTAAGTAATGAGGTTAAGCCATAATCAAAGATTAAACAGACTCATTACACCATCCTAATAGAAGGATAATAGATGAGAATGTTTAAGCTGAGGAAAGCTCCTCAACTTAATCCATGATTAGGGATTAAACTCATGACAAAACAAACCTTTGTTAAGTGGATTTTATTTAATGATATGATGATGAAGTGAATTTTATGATTTGTAAGACAACTTGAGGGGGACTTGTCCATTAACACTAGGGTTAGTCCTTCTTAACCAATTAAGGAAGAATTAGAACCCTAATGCAAGGCCCAAGTTACAAGTGTGATGTCTTGATGATTATTAGATGGATTGATTAAAGGAGTTAAACACATAAAGGGTTTAACACTTAGGATTAAAGTTATACACTCCATCCTAATAGAAGGATGCAGGCATAAGCTTAATCACAAAGCCTTAAAGCCTTTAGGGTTTAGTCCCTGATTATGAGATGAGAAAAGAAGACTCAAAAGAGACACAAAGGTAAAACTAGGGGGGAGACTAATCAAAACCCTAATCATTGTCATGCTTGGTTGTTCCTAAGGTTTGTGAGGTTTACAAGAAAGATCTTCAATGGAACCACCAGGAAACAGATAAAAGGATCAGGAGAAGCAAAGTAACTTGCTTCATTGAAGAAGACAAGTCACTTGAGGAAAGAAAGTAAGAAGACAAAGAATGAGCAAGCTCAATCTCAAACACATATCAAAATGCAGCATGGATGCAAGAGAGAGATGAAGAGAAGTTATGAGAAGTGAAGGCAAATTCACTTCTCAAGATAACTTACCACCTGAAAAGTTAGTGAAAGAAATGCAATGCAATGCAAAATGAGATGAAATGGCATGATGAAAACCAAAACCAGAAGCATGTACATGATGTTAATGATGCTATGAGATGCTGCAAACATGAAACAGCACATGGGGATGATCATACAAGCTCATGGATGCAAATGAAGCAAGTTAAGACACATGAACATACATGAAAAGTTATGAGATGCATATGGCATACAACATGGCAAATGCAAGATATAATGATCAAGCATGCTTTCAATATGTCTTATGATGTTAAATGAATCACATGGAGGCATAAAATGTCATGGAAAGTCAAGGTATGAGTGCAAATGCAAGATGGATGCATATGGAAGCCCAAATTAGGGTTTATGATCAAAGCATCAAACACAAACCAAAATCAGAAGCAAACATCAATATAAAAAATTGAAAATGCCTTCAAAGGACCCCTAATCCTATACTAACTCACTGCCCAAAGGAGAGGTTCCAACTCTTAACCTAGTTCAAGTTATGATTTTCCTAAGTTTTCTAGGGTTTTAGGGTTCCTTAACAAGAAAAATGCCAAACAAATGGAAAATGAAAGATCAAATCATGGCCATTTAATCTCACAAACTACATGATATGCTAAACACAATGCAAAAAGAATCAAAGTCCAACTCTTTAGGGTTAGGCAGAAATGATTTTTTGAAGTTTGGATCAAAATAATGCATCAAAATGATTTTAATTCCATGAAAAATTCTCAAAATGCATCAAGATCAAAAAAGAAATTTGGTTTGAGGGTTGGACAATGTTTCTAAATGTTTTTAAATGTTTCATGAATTTTTTGGTGATTTTTAAATACCTAAAAGTATTTTTAATTAATTAATTCTCATTAATTAATTAAAAAGAAACTTTTAAATATTTAAAAATACTTTTTTAATGCTAAAAATAAAAATGAAAATATTTTTGTGTTCTGAAATTAAATAATAACTTGTATAAAAAATTTCAGAATTTTTAAAGTATTTTTGCTATTTTTAATAAATTGTGGAAATTAAATGGGAAAAAATGAAAATAAAAATAAATAAATGAAGAAGTAAGCAGATCTGATGGCTGGTATTCAAACTGGGGTGAAATTGGTTGACTGGCGCGTCATCCAAGGGTTGCGGCTTATCCTGATTAAATTAACCTAATTATAATTAATTAAACTAATCAATGGAGATTAGGGCAAAATGGATGCATCTGGGCCAGACATTCACGCGCCAAGTCAACAAGGTCAAGGGATCCAACGCTCAGCATTCAAACGCCATTTAATTACAGGATTAGGGTTAACAACATTCAGGTGACCAGAGGGAAGCTCCGGTCATCTTCTCCGGCGGGTTGAAAACCCTAGATCAAGATTCAGGCCACCATTCATCAAATTAAAAGCAGGGAAATGTTCCTCTACCCAAACCCCATTCAAATCACCTCTCAAACTAAATTTATCATGCACAAACAGAGAGAATCGAAGCCAACAAGATTCACGGGCAAAATTTCAGAGCC
This sequence comes from Lathyrus aphaca, assembly GCA_963966055.1. NCBI lineage: Eukaryota > Viridiplantae > Streptophyta > Magnoliopsida > Fabales > Fabaceae > Lathyrus > Lathyrus aphaca. The sequence goes on along the minus strand of OZ014522.1, from coordinate 132,693,792 downwards.
TTGGTAAATCCTCATTTCTCACTTATTTTCAATTCTAAGCACATCCTCATGATCAGCAAGACATACACAATCGATTTATTACATAAAATGCAAGCTCTGTGAGAAAAAGTTCATGACCATACCTGAAGTGGAAGCTTCTGATTCTAGGCTTTCTGGGCTGTCCTTTGGTGCAGACTCACTCCAATGGTTCCCCTGGTGCTAATGGCAAGCTTGGATGGAGCTTAAACAAGCTATTTTGAGAGGTTCAAATCTGATATATCAGAAAATGAGGTCTGTGTGTATGATGTTTCAAGCTCTACCAATGGTTGATTCTGGTTCCTTTTAGTGTGTTTGATTTGTTGGTGAAGAGAAATTGGATGTTTGATGGCTGGAAAATGAGATTCGAAGAAGGGAAGCTCTTTGACAGTTTTTGTGGGGACTGTATTCTGGCTTGTCAAGGGCCAATGCTTTGCTATAATCCTCCCAAGTTGTGTGAATAGCCTGTGGAGCAGGTCAGTAGGGGTGGCTGCTTACTGTTCCATGAGTATGGGAGCTTTGGCCAAAAAGTCAATGTGATTGGTACTTGCAGCATGGGCTATGGCAGCAGCAGTTTCAGGGCATGTCCTGCTTCAGCTTGGGTCAAGGATGACCCTTAGATTGCTTGAGAGTGACTGCAACATATGGATCATGAGCTATGCTAGCTTTTGCAACTTGCCCACTTGTGCTTTCTTATGATTTTATGCCATGTACATGAGACACTTCTTGCTGAATTTTGTTACATGATGTCTCAATTGGTCATGGCAATGCATAGAAATCAGTTGGTAATCACATAGCTCTTTGGAAAATGACTTTGCCAAAAATCCATCTTTTGCACTTGTAATAGAAAATGACTTAAGGATCTTTGAAAACCAAAGCAAACAATGCAAAATCCCTTGGGCCAATTCTGTTTTTTAGGTTATGTATGATCATGTGATGAAGTTTTGAAGCCATTTTGAAGTCAATAGAATGCTTGGTACATGAATTTGCAAGTTTTCCATTTGGTGCATAACTTGAAATTTAGTGATTTTTGCCAACTTTGATGCACCATAACTTTTGATCCAAAATGAATTAGGTCATGTTCTTGTACTTTTTGAAAAGGGAAAGATCAATTCTACAACTTTCATGACCAAAGTTTTTCCATTTGAAGCATTTTTGGATCAAAAAGTAAGGATTGAAAAGTTGCCTAAAATGACAAATCCCTTAAAAGTCAAACTTGCCCCAAAAAAGTCAACTTTGCAAAAACTTGTAATTCTTCAATTTTGTGAACTTCCAACCTCTTCTATGATCAAATAAAGATCCTATACAATCAAAATGATGAAGATCACCCCTTGGTTGGGTCATTGGGGGCCTCAGATGCCCTGATTTTACACTGACTTGTCTGAAAAGTCAACTCTTGATCAGATGACTTCCCCATGGAATTTCTTCATGAAAATTGATATGCATACTCCCTATACCATATAGAGACCAATAGAAACAATAATGACCAAAACAATTGGAGTTATGGCCTCTGAAACCAAAACCCTAATTTTAGGTCATCTGTGCAGTCAAACCTGGCTCTGCTTCCATACCATTCCCAATTCTTGTGATTCTTTGACATTCTTGACTTTGAGAGGATATAATATGATACTTGAACACACATGGACCCCTTTGAAGTGATTGTTGACCTTTGGAGTGGCTCAAGAAGCTCTTGGATTGCTCAGATCACAAACCCTAGATGCAGATGACTTTGAACCAATGCAGTGAATCAAAAATGCAATATGAGATGGTATGATTGTGTTTATGCATATGAAATGATCAAAAGCCATGGTGTGAATGGGTGAGGGCAAATTTGGGGTGTTTACAGCTGCCCCTATTCAAACACGAGTTAGCTGTGCAGGATGTAAGCAGCGGCTTATCAGGCAAGCAAGATAACTTGTGGTTGAATACCAAAGACAGTCCAAAATTTGCACTCACAGAAAGAAGAAGAAAAGGGATATAGATTGTAAAAGAAAATAAAGTATATTGTAAAGCGGGCGACGGAGGACGACCGTCGAGCAGAGAACGACTGCTGGGTAAAGAGCAATGACGGGGACGGCCGACATGCTGGGGATAAAAGAATAATGATGGGGACGGCCATCAAGATAAAGTTGTAAGGTTCTCTGGGGATAAAATGAAACATGACGGGGACGGCCGTCAAGCTCATAAAATAAAGTAACCAGCGATGGGGACGGCCATCGGGTTAAAAAGAAAAGGGACCACGACCGGGACGGCCATCGGGTTAAAGAATAAATGAAATAAACAGATGATGAGGTACGGTCATCAAAGGTGAAGGACGATCACCTAGCAGGGGACGGCTGCTCTGTAAGGGATAAGATGAGGGACGGTCATCTAAGGTGGAGGACGACCACCTGGCGGGGTACGGCTGCCGAAGATATCGCGACATAGGACGAGTGCCGGATAAAAGGTCAACGATGGGGACGGCCATCGGACGAGCATGATGGAGGACGACCATCAAGAGGTGGAGGACGACCACCTAGCAGGGGACGGCTGCTCTCGAGGTTTATCATGACATAGGACGAATGTCAGATAACCAAAAATCAACAATGGGGACGGCCATTGGATAAAATGATGAAGGACGATCATCAAGAGGTGGAGGACGACCACCTAGCAGGGGACGGCTGCTAAATATCACGACACATGACGAATGTCGGATAGAAAATCAACGATGGGGACGGCCATCGGATGAGCATGATGGAGGACGACCATCAAGAGGTGGAGGACGACCACCTAGCAGGGTACGGCTGCTCTCAGGGTTTATCATGACACAGGACGAATGTCAGGAAAATTGCTTTGTTGGTGATCTACTGGGGAATAGTAAACACGGACAAGTGTTTATATCCAAGAAACAAAAGGTATAAGTGTTTAGATGTTGTGTATAGATTAGAGATGCGGACGAGCATCCTTAAGACTATGATACGGACGAGTATCAGGTAGAAACAAAAACTGACACGTGTTCAGAGATGATGATACGGACGAGTATCAACGGGTTAACAGAGAACACGGACGAGTGTTGAATCTGAGGGGACTCTTCTGGGGAATAGTAGACACAGACGAGTATCTATATTCAAGGAGACGTAAGTGTTTGACACAGTGTATGGATTAAAGATACGGACGAGCATCCTTAAGACTATGATACGGACGAGTATCAGGTAGAAACAAATGCTTGACACATGTTCTGAGATGATGGTACGGACGAGTACCAACTGGTTAACAAAGAACAAGGACTATTGTTGAATCTGCGGGGATATAACTGGTGTATACAAGATACGGACGAGTATCTGTATAAGTATGAGTAGTATGAGTGGTGTATAGATGAATTTTTAACTTGCTGGGGAGAGTGACACGGACGAGTGTCAAAAGGAGAAGAGTATAGTAAACAAAGTATATGATGTACAAAGTGTTTATGTTACTGTGCTGGGAAAATGACATGGACGGATGTCAAGGAAATGTATATATATAAGTATATGTGAGTGCAAAGAGAATGTCTTTGGCTTTCTGCTGGGGATATGACACGGACGGGTGTCAAAGGGAGTATATACTGGTGTTTATGAATGTGAGGCAACTGCTTTTGCTGGGGAATCTGGGGGATGTTTCGTATATTGTTGGTGAGTTGTCTTTGTTCACAAGTGTTTGATCCAAAACATGGCTTGTGATTATGCAATATGTTGGTTTTTTGCCGTAATGCTCCGTTTTAGATGGAATGCTACGCTTTGTGAGTGAGTATGATGCGAATGCTATGATTATGAGAGGATACCAATCCGGGATCTGGGTCCCGATGCTGTGAAGATCTCTGATCGATCCGCTTGAAGTGAACATCCCAGCTGGGGATGAGATCATTGGTAGACCTGATGAAATGTATCTCCTTGGGGATATTGGTCACTGATAGACATATCCTTGTAATGAGGGGCCCAGCTGGGACTTCGTAGAAGCTTTCGTCACTCTGTTGTGATTCCTTCATGCGTTGCTCTTCTGAGTAGAGGCTGACACTGTGGGGAAGTGGTTCCCTGGCTTTCGTATTTGGCTGAGGAAGAATGACTGGCAACTCGGTTGGGAGAAGCAACAAGTGGCAACTCAGCTGGGGAGAGAACACTTTGAGCCCTAAGAATAAGTGTTGATTTGTCAGCTTGCTGGGATGAAGCTTTCATGCCCCGAGTTGCGTTTTAGATACCTGCAATCCTGCAAAGATAGAGAAACGCACAAGTGATCCCGAGGTATCCTTTACTGGATTCTGTCATAGGAGTTTAGACACTTCTGAGAGTAAGCATATTCCCTGCAAGCATGTATTTTTATTTTTGGAGAAAAGCATCTGTACTTATGCAATCAGTTTTTTTTTTTTTAGAGACATCAGACATTCTTTGCAAAATAAAAAATGCACAAAACGAAACATGACTGAAAAATCTGATTTTATTAATTCGAATGCCCTGAATTGGCGAGATACAGTCAAAGAAACAAATCTCCTAAAATGAGGAGATTGTTACAAATTGAGAAACAAAGTGCTGGCGATGTTGACGACGCTTTCAAGGAGCTTCCTCTTTTGCTATGACTCGCATGACTTTTGACGTTCTTCTCGTCTTGCTTTCTGAAGAAGGCTGATTCTGACAGAAGCTTGATCCTTTCGAGGTTTACCAAGTTGTAGGTGATACAGACGAATTCAGAATGCAGTTGTTCGCTTATTCCCTTATTTTGCATGGATCGCCCTTTCGGGTTTTCAATCCATCAGGATACCCATTTTTGCCTGAGTTGTCCAATGCGGCTTTTCAACTCAGCGGGTGTACATTTTTTTATTTTTCCCTTATTTTTGCCCGAGTCTTTTATTCTGTTTTTGACTCGCCGGGATGCCCTATTTTTGCCTGGACTTACATTCTGTTTTTATGTCCAGCGGGTCATTTTCATGCGAAGTATTTTTTAACTGCATCTGAATTCACAGGGGACGGGAAGTCTTCACCATCCATGGTGCTGAGCATCAGTGCTCCACCAGAAAAAACTTTCTTTACCACGAATGGTCCTTCATAGTTCGGAGTCCATTTGCCCCTGTGGTCTGTATGAGGAGGGAGGATTCTTTTCAGCACAAGATCTCCTACTTGGTACTCTCGGTGCCTAACTTTCTGATCGAAGGCTCTCTTCATTCTTTTCTGATACAACTGCCCATGACAGATTGCAGCCAATCTCTTCTCTTCAATCAGACTCAGTTGTTCATATCGGGATCGGACCCATTCTGCTTCGTTCAGCTTAACATCCATCAATACCCGTAGAGAGGGTAATTCAACTTCAACAGGCAGGACTGCTTCCATACCATACACAAGCTGATACGGTGTTGCCCCAGTGGATGTTCTGACTGACGTGCGGTACCCATGTAAGGCGAATGGTAGCATTTCATGCCAGTCTTTGTACGCAACTACCATCTTCTGCACAATCTTCTTGATATTCTTGTTAGCTGCCTCAACAGCGCCATTCATCTTTGGCCTGTAAGGAGAAGAATTGTGGTGTTGGATCTTGAAGTCCCGGCATAACTCAGCCATCATCCTGTTGTTTAGATTGGAACCATTATCAGTAATGATTCGCTCGGGAACTCCATATCGACAGATGATATCTTTCTTCAGAAATCGGGCTACCACTTGCCTTGTAACATTGGCATAGGAAGTTGCTTCGACCCACTTGGTGAAATAATCAATGGCAACCAGGATGAATCTGTGGCCATTCGAAGCAGTCGGTTCAATCTTGCCAATCATATCAATGCCCCACATGGCAAAGGGCCAGGGTGAAGACATTATGTTCAAAGGATTGGGAGGCACATGCACCTTGTCTGCATAAATCTGGCATTTATGGCATTTTCTGGCGTAGGCACAACAGTCTGCATCCATTGTGACCCAGTAATAACCTGATCTTAGCAATTTCTTAGCCATGGCATGCCCTCCCGCATGGGTACCAAAAGATCCTTCATGTACTTCATGCATTAACAGGTCTGCTTCTGTCTTATCAACACATCTGAGGAGTACCATATCAAAGTTTCTCTTGTATAGGGAACCATCAGTGTTCAGGAAGAAACTACCAGCAAGCCTTCTCAAAGTCTTCTTGTCATTGGAAGATGCCCCAGGTGGGTATGTTTGATCCTCCAAGAAACACTTAATGTCATGGAACCAAGGCTTATCATCTTTGACAACATCTACTGCGAACACATATGCTGGTCTGTCAAGTCTGGACACTGAAATCTGCGGTACAAAGTTGGCAGTCTGAACTTTGATCATAGATGAAATGGTAGCCAGAGCATCTGCAAATTGATTCTCGTCCCGAGGGATATACTCAAGCTTGACCGTTGTGAAGAAAGTCAATAGCCTTCTTGTATAATCCCTGTAAGGTATCAGATGATCTTGGTGGGTGTACCATTTGCCGTTAGTTTGATTAACTACCAGAGCTGAATCTCCAAATACAGTCAATGTCTTGATCCTGAGGTCAATGGCTTCCTCAAGACCCATAATGCAAGCTTCGTATTCAGCTTCGTTGTTAGTGCAGTTGAAAGTGAGTTTTGCCGAGAAAGGCATGTGAACTCCTTTGGGTGTAATGAGTACTGCACCAACACCACGACCATTCATATTAACAGCCCCATCAAACATCATAGTCCATTCTTCTTCCGGGTCAGGCCCTTCAGTGTGAATAGGCTCTTCATGATCTTTTGCTTTTATGAACATGATGTCTTCATCAGGGAAGTCAAATCTCATAGGCTGGTAGTCATCAATGGGTTGCTCAGCAAGATATTCAGACAATACACTGCCCTTGATGGCTTTCTGAGATGTGTATTGGATGTCATATTCTGTGAGGATCATTTGCCATCTTGCAACCCGTCCGGTAAGAGCTGGCTTCTCAAAAATGTACTTAACTGGGTCCATCTTGGAGATCAATAAGGTGGTGTGGGTCAATATATACTGTCTCAGTCGGCGAGCAGCCCACGCTAAAGCACAGCAAGTTTTCTCGAGCAGTGAATAACGTTGTTCACAGTCGGTAAACTTTTTGCTCAGGTAGTATATTGCATACTCTTTTCGACCAGACTCGTCATGCTGGCCCAACACACACCCCATCGACTCTTCTAATACTGTCAAGTACATAATTAAAGGTCTTCCTTCAACTGGAGGCATAAGGATTGGAGGTTCTTGTAGGTATTCCTTGATCTTGTCAAAAGCCTTCTGGCAGTCTTCGTTCCACCTGACCGTTTGTTCTTTTCTCAATAGCTTGAATAAGGGTTCACAGGTAGCTGTAAGGTGAGATATGAACCTTGAAATGTAGTTCAATCGACCTAAGAACCCTCGAACTTCTTTTTCTGTCTTCGGTGCAGGCATCTCTTGAATAGCTTTGACTTTATCAGGGTCAACTTCAATCCCCTTCTCGCTTACAATAAATCCTAGCAGCTTACCAGATCGCACCCCGAATGTGCACTTGTTGGGGTTCAGCTTCAATTGGTACTTCCTCAGACGCTTGAACAGCTTTAGCAGATTCACCAGGTGATCTTCTTCAGTAAGGGACTTGGCAATCATGTCATCCACGTAACATTCTATTTCTTTATGGATCATATCGTGGAATAATGTCACCATAGCCCGTTGATATGTTGCACCAGCATTCTTCAATCCGAATGGCATCACCTTGTAACAGAACGTGCCCCAGGGTGTGATGAAGGTTGTCTTCTCCATGTCTTCAGGTGACATTTTAATCTGATTGTATCCTGAAAATCCGTCCATGAAGGAGAATACCGAGAACTGAGCCGTGTTATCCACCAATACATCAATGTGAGGTAATGGGAAGTCATCTTTCGGGCTGGCTCTGTTCAGATCCCGGTAGTCAACACACATTCTTACTTTGCCGTCCTTCTTAGGCACAGGTACAATATTAGCAACCCACGGCGGATAGCTAGTTACAGCAAGGAACCCGGCGTCCCACTGCTTTTGCACCTCTTCTTTGATTTTCATTGCCATGTCTAGGCGAGTACGGCGCAGTTTCTGTTTAACCGGTGGGCACTCTTCCCTTAAAGGCAGCTTGTGCACAACAATATCGGTGTCCAACCCTGGCATATCTTGATAAGACCAAGCAAACACATCCACATATTCTTGAAGCAGATCAATCAGTTGTCTCTTTACTGAGTCTTGTAGGCAGGCCCCGATTTTAACCTCTTTCACGTCTTCATCTGTACCAAGATTAATCGTTTTGACCTCCTCCTGATGAGGAGTGATAACCTTCTCCTCTTGCCTCAACAACCTGGCTAGTTCCTCAGGAAGCTCATATTCTTCTTCAACCCCTTCATCAGCTTGATTGATTGGATTGTCAAAGTCATACGAAGTCATAGCCGTGCTGTTGTCGGTGCTGTCTGGAAGGCACTCTCTGCAAGGGTTCAGTTTGTTCATTTTAGTGATTGGTTTTAATCTTGTTTAGAAAAGTGAAATAAAGTTGTCATTTTGAAAACATCGCCATTTATTTTTTGTACAAAAAGAAAAATGGAAAAAACAGTGAGCGGAAAAGAAAAAGACTCATTTGCAAAAAGATGTCTGATATTTCATTGATTAATCTTGTTGCACAAAAAGTACAGATGGCCCGATTACAAAATGAGTCTTGTCATCTTGGGCAAGATGCAAGACTTTGATGCATGCTATAAAAATACAGGAAATAATAATTACTCTGCATGAGTAACTCTTATAATTTCCTGGGAAGACCAGTTTGAGATACTGCTCCCCGGGACCTTTGGACGTATCCAATTCTCCAGATTGCGTTCTTCTTCCAACTCGTCTTCCAAATTGTTGATAGCATCAGGGGTGAGCATCCCCCCACTGACAAAGCCTGGTTTCTCAGCAGCCTCTGCTTGATTTTGTTGAGTTGGTCTGTAACCCAACCCAAATTTGTCCTTCTTTTCCTCCACAGATAAAACCTTGCCCCAGCCTTGGGCCGTCCCTTCCTCAACAACCTTCCGGGCTTGTTGATAAGATGCCATGGAGATTCCGGGTACAGCAGATGTTTCATTTATGTTCAGGGCCTCAAACCCTTGACTCATCGTTTCATGGATCTCCCCATCCATCTCAATATATTTGTAGGTAGCCAGATGGCTGACAAAAATATCCTCCTCTCCACAGATAGTAACGACTTGGCCCTCCCACTCGAATTTTAACTTCTGGTGAAGGGTTGAGGTCACGGCGCCAGCGGCGTGAATCCATGGCCTACCCAATAAACAGCTGTAGGCGGGCTGTATATCCATCACGTAGAAGGTCGTTTTGAAAGTTTGTGGGCCAATCATTATAGGCAACTCAATTTCTCCCAGAACCGATCTCTTAGAACCATCAAAGGCTCTCACTACCAGGTTGCTGGGACGCAATGCCAATCCTTCATACTCTAGCTTCACAAGGGCTTTTTTAGGTAAGACATTGAGGGATGATCCTGTGTCTACCAGCACATGGGAAAGGACTGCACCTTTACATTCCATGGTAATGTGCAAAGCCTTGTTATGATTGCGGCCTTCCGTAGTCAAATCAGTGTTGGTGAACCCTAGTCCATTGCTAGCAGTAACATTTCCTACCACAGTTTCTAACTGATTGACGGTGATCTCTTTAGGCACGTAAGCTGTGTGCAAGACTTTAAGTAGTGCGTTCCGATGAGCTTCGGAGCACATGAGCAATGATAGAATAGAGATCTTGGAAGGCGTCTGGTGAAGCTGGTCCACTATCTTGTAATCACTCTTCTTGATGATTCTCATGAACTCATTGACTTCTTGATCAAAGGGTATTTTCAAAGCTTCCTTAACAGCTTGATCTTCCTGCACCAGGCTCTTCCCTTTTGCCTTGGCAGCAGCCTCTGCTTCGGCAGTGGGTCTTTGAATTTGTGGAGCAAAGAGACGTCCGCTTCGAGTGAAGCCTCCGCCTCCTTCCACATTGTCTATTTGTGGTGCAGGTGTTGGTGGTTCAAGAGTGATTTTCTGTCCTCCGCAGTATAGATCAGAGCCGTAATGCCAGGGGATGGCATTACTGCTTTCATAAGGTACTGGCCCAGGCACTGTGATAGTGACTGGACTGAGAGCAACTGCAGAAGGGACTGTGATAGTCTGTGGATCATAATATATTGTGACTGGTGCTCTGATGGGAGTAGCACTTTGTGAGTTGTAGGCAGAATCATTTTCAGGATCGTAATAAATCGTAACTGTTGAGACATCTTCATGGTTTGCTGCTGATGTTGTAGGAGACATTGTTGGAAGGATGGGTGTTGTTGTTGTAGGAGATTCAAAATGAAGTGGCGCTGAAGTTGTAGAAGGAATGTTTGTTGATATCTGGTCAGTTGAAATGACAGATGAAACATTTGTTGATGAAGCTGAAGAGTTGTCGGGAACAATGGTTGTTGCAGTTGTAGGAGATACTGGAATTGTTGCTGATGAGATTGCTGGATTTGTTGGAATTGATGTTGTAATTTGAAGCAGGCCACTCCGGATGAGACCATCTATGCCATCCCTCAGGTTATCACAACCATTCACTGAAATGTTGCAGTAAGCACACCCTAGCTCACATCCCGGGAACATTTGACATTCGAGGAGTTGAGCTTTAATCTCTACCAATGGTGTCCGAATCTGACCCACACTGGTTATTAAATAAGACGGCTTGTCTTCTTCAATAGCATTGATTTTGGGACCTCCGTGGTGTGGCATAGGGTTTTTGTTAACATTTGGTGGTGGTGCAAAGTTTAGAGCCTTAGAGTCTACCAAGTCTTGCACCTTCATGTGCAAGGCTCTGCACTTCTCTGTACTATGCCCAGGTGCATTTGAATGAAAAGCACACCTGGCGTTGGAGTCGTAATTCCTGGGTAGACTATTAGGATCTGGAGGTGCCAACGTCCTTAGCTCAACCAGGTTGAGTTTCAGGAGTTGTGGCAGTAATGTTGTATAGGGCATAGGGATCGGATCGATCACCCTATTGGCCTGAGGAGGTCTCTGTTGATATGGTCTTTGCTGATTGTTGTTGTTGGTGTTGTTATAGCTTCTCTGAGGAGGATACTGAGTTTGTTGCTGATACTGAGGTTGTTGCTGATAATTTTGTTGCAGTGGTTGATAAGCTGGTTGTGGAGGAGCTGGAGCGGGAATGGTGACTGCTGCCACGGACCTATGAACATATTGGGGCCTGCCCCTGCTGGCATGGATAGCATTGGTCTCACCAGTTCTTCTTGGGCCTACAAAAGGTTTCCTTGTATTGCTGGATGAGCTGGCACCGTTGTCAGAAATTTTGCCCATCTTTAACAGGCTCTCAATTCTTTCCCCAGCTATGACAACATCTGCAAAGCTGGTTGAAGAGAAGGCAGCTAGCCTGTCAATGTATGTTCCTTGGAGGGTGTTCATAAACATATCTGCCATTTCCCTCTCCGACATAGGTGGCTGGACAGCAGCAGCCAATTGCCTCCATCTCTGGGCGTACTCTCGGAAGCTTTCTCTAGATGACTGTGACATTCCCATTAGGAGGGTCCTGTTGGGTGCCATATCCAAATTATACTGGTATTGTCTAATGAAGGCTTCTGCCAAATCCTTCCAACACCTGATGGTTGCTCTTGTCAGATGAGAGTACCATTCTCTTGAAGCTCCCGTTAAGCTATCCTCAAAATAAAACATCCATAGCTTCTCGTCCATGGTATATGCTTTCAACCTCCCTAGAAAGGATTGTAAGTGGGTCCGGGGGCAGGAAGTCCCGTTGTACTTTTCAAAACAAGGAGGCTTAAACTTATGGGGAATCCTGACCCCGCCTACCAAGCCCATGTCCATAACATCAAAACCCAAAGAGTTTTGAGACTCTAAGGATCTTAATTTCTCAGCTATCTCATCCAGCCTTCTGTCATAGGCTTCCTCCCCAGCTCCCATCACTGTGAACTGATCTTCCTGGGGGTCTTCTTGCAGCACTCTACCTGCAGTGGCAGTCCCTTGAACATTTGCAGGAATGTTGATCTCTGGATGAAGGTGGGGTCCAAATACAGGGGGATTAACATGAGGTTGGACCCTCTCATTGTTGCTTGTGCCAGCAGTCCCTAGATGGGGATCTTCCTGATTCTGCCTTTCTACCATGGCTCTCAATCTCTCCTGGCTTTGAGCCATATTGTTCATCACCTCCATAAATTGTGTCATCTGATTCCTCATTTCTAGCCTCTCATTGGCCATTTGGTTCCTGACCTCTGTAATGTCCTGCTGTACCTGGTCCATTTGTATGCCCGGAAGATTGTTGCGGGTTGGATATCTATGTGGACGGTTGAGTGGGAACACACGTCGTCGAGCAATAGTTCCTGACATCACAACAGAGTTAGTAAAAAAATAAACAAAAACCTACAAAACAAATAAAATGGTTAGTATGCAATGCAGTATGCTTATTTGTTTCCAAGGTATCCGGCTTGGCACTTGGTTTTGACCTTCCCAGACCCTTGAGGAAGATGCTGTTGATGTTGCTTTGAAGAATTCAGATAAAACAAACTGATACATATATTACAAAAAGTAAATGATACATAGTTTGTTTCTTTTTACAATACAAGCCCTCTGAGGGGTCAAAATACATCATAAGAAAATAAAAGTACATAAAATGAAAGCAACAACAAGCAAAAGTCAAACACTAAGACCAAACTCATCCTCCCGAACTTCCTTGAGAAGTGCTTCAGTCACAGGATCAGCTGGACGCTCTGTAAGGTTCCTGATAAGGAGATTCCTAGTAGTAACAGCTGCAGTTAGCTTCTTGTGTTGACTCTGGTCCTTTGACCTCTTCACAACAGCTCTAATCTTCAGCTCGGAGATCTCCCTCTGGACTGCTGCCAGGGCTTCCTGTTGCTCTTTTGCACCAGCTTCCAGCTTCTCAATCTTGTCCTGAGTCCTTTTATCTTCCTGAGTACGAGCTTCGGTGATCCTGACCCACCTAGCTTGACTCTCCTTCAGATACAAATCAGTCCTGGCCTTCTGGAACTGGGCTTCCTTGCAGGCATTCTTCAGAATTTGTTCTCCAGCCCTAGACTTCTTAATGTAATCCTCCGACTTCTCAATTCTAGCCAAATGCTCCACCTTCAGCTTTTCCAACCTTTCAATATCCAACCTACCATCACTCCTCTCCCAGAGGGTCTTCTGTAGAGCCTGAGTCAACTTCTCATTCCTCTCCTTCAATTTCTCAAACTCCTCTAAGCTGACAGTTGCTGGAGGTGGTGTTGTGGAAGGTCCAAGCACATCCTCAACAGTGAAGGGCATTCCAGTAATTTGAGCTCTGGAATGAGACCACTCATAGTACTGGGCTGAGGCCACATTATTGCATTTCCCCAGAATGGTTACCCCCTTAGTCTGCACATTGTCCCAGGCCCAGGCTGCTTGCCTGACAACAGCCAGATTAGGCTTGATTTCACAATAAAGGGTCTCAGTCAGATCCTGTGCCCTAGGAGGATGGACTAATGCATAGCCCAGTTGTCTTTTGAATAGCAGAGGGTTGTAATTGATGCAACCCTTTACTCCAATCAGAGGCACATTGGGAAATTGCCCACAACTTGTAATGATATCTCTGCCCTTAGTACTCTGAGTACACCATCTGATATCATCTGAGGTTAGAGCAACAAGCCTCCTAGCCCAGTTCTTCTGCTGGTGAGGGTTCAAGAATGCATCAGTCTTCGGCAAATGCTTGAGCAGCCAGGTATGGAACAAAGGAGCACAGCATCTCACTAATCTTCCCCTTTGCTTTTCATTCCTTTGATGAACAGAGTAGTAAAGATCTCCCAGTAAGGTGGGCACTGGGTTTCTCAGGATGAAAAGATGGATTGCACTCTTGCTAACAAACTTAGGCTCATCTGCAAATAAAATGACCCCATATATGCTGAGGGCCAACAGAGCACAGACTGCCTTCCACTCCCCCAGGGAGGCCTTCAGACTAGCCTGAGAAGTCAAGAAATCCAGATGAAAACCAGAGATTCCAGCTTTAGATGTCAAATTCTGCCCAATCAGAACTAGTTCCAGGTGTAATGCTTTTGCTATCTCCTCATTACTTGGGAAAGCCATCTCAGGGTTGAAGGGAATTCCACCCCTGATGGGTACACCCACCAATGATGAATACTCCTCCAACAAAGGTCCTAACTGAAAATTCTGAAATGTGAAGCACCTCAGAGGGGGATCATAGAACTGCAGGCAAGTATGTATCAAGCTCCTCTGTGAAGGGTCCAAATCCATAACCACATCAAGGATTCCTCCATAATGTTCTCTAAAAAGTGGTATATGGTCTGGAGTAATCAGGGTCTGAATCCTCCTGATGCCAGCTAGCTCAGGCTCAAAGAAGTGATAGGAGATGTTACTTTTCTTAGGTGCCATGTTGCTGAAGAGGAAAAAGGGCAGATGCTGATGAATAAAATTGATGATGGGCCTCTGACAGGCTGAGACTGATGATGCAGATAGCTGATAACTGGAGTAGATACTGGTGAAGATAGGCCTATGCTGATGATGGGGTCAAAACCAAGCCAAAGTAAAGTATGGATACCCTGAAAAACAAATAAGCAAATGTTAAAATGATGCAATGATGATGTATGCAAATGATATGCAAGGGTTTGTGACTGAGCTGGATCTGATCAAGTGCTCTGATATAAGTCCAAGTATGTTCAAGAAATCCAGATGGAGGTCTATAAGCCCAGTAACCAAGGTGGGGGACTCAAATAAAGAGTCACATGTCCAGGGTTTAGAATCACAAGAACTGTTCCAAAATGGAGTACCCTTAAACAAAACAAAGTAACAAGGTATGCTGAGGTCAAGGGTACCTGCAAACCTGTAAACAGCCCAACCCCCTCACAGGTGGTGTTCTAAAACAAGGATCCTCAGACTTGGATCAGTTATGAGAAGTGTAAACACTTCTAACCCGGGGGTACAGTGTTTACAATAACCATAAAAGTTCCTCCTCTAATTCACCTCAGTTTCTGAAGGTCATAAAAATGTCATCCAGACTTAGCAGGCTTCCCAGATAGCCCTAGTACTGCAGGAAATCTGCAACACAGAGTTCTCAAGAAGAAACCCATATCTGAACCGTGTTTCATATTCCCGCACTAGACCGAGATGGAATGGGAAAGAATATGAACCACTCTAGCCTAGGTGTCACTCAGGTCCCAGGTATAGGACCTTAACTCTCAATAGAACCCCACCCACCAAAACAACCAAACAGATCCAGCCAGATAGCATGACAGTATGATATATGCACAAGGCTATAAAGAAGGCTATAAAGCAACTGTACATAAAGCAAATAAACAAAAAATAAATATGCAAGCACAGATAACACATAACACCCCAGTAAACACAAATCAAACAAGCGCTAGGAGGAACCCACAAAAAGAACCAGAAGCCCTGGTTACAATATAAGGGTCCCCAGCAGAGTCGCCAAGCTGTCGCTCCCAAAAGATGAGACTGGGCTCAAGTATGGTACAGACGCGAACCGTCGGCGAAAAGAACAATGTGAGAACACACAGGAGTGAACTCACAGGGAATGAAAGAGTCGCCAGCTAGGCATTTTTATCCCGGAGGAAAGGCAATGCTGCATAGACCTAAAAAGAGATGGATAAGACGGTTGCGAACCAGAGAGACTGAGAAAGGGGGTTGGTTACAACCTGGGAAGGTATTAGCACCCAGATTGTCCGCCGTACTCGACGGGATCCACGCTTAAAAGATTTGTGTTTTAAAGGGGTAGTGTCAGTGCAATCTGTGTATCAACGAGCTGGAAAAGGATGTACAGGTGTCAGTGTATAGTGTATAAGTGATATGAAGTATGAAAGTGTCAGTGTAAGAACAAGAATGAAATGCTCATGAATATGAGGCTAAAAGAATGATGCTGGAAGAGGGGGAATATACAGAGACTTTTGTTCGATAACTGTTAAGTTATGCCTACGTATCCTCTCGTGCAATGAGGAAGTCAGAACACCGTAGTTCGACCCAAAGAGACTGAAAGGTGAATTGACTTGTGAACTGCTTACTTGTCAATGCTCAAGTGTATGACCTGTCTGGCTCAGGTGAAAACTGTCTTGCATTAGACGGAAGAAGCAAGTTCTCGTTATGAGTGAAGATGATGAGAAAAGAATCCCGGAGGAGACGATTATTGTCTGTTTTTGTGTTTTCAGTCTTTTATTGCTTTTTGAAGTTTGTCATAAGTTAATGAGCTTAAGCCTAAACCAATGGGTTAGCAAACTCATCACATCTTCCCTCTGATTAGGGGTAATGAGAATACCTTAAGTGTGAAGTCAGATTCTCACACTTAATCACCTTTGGTGCAGGATTAAGATCATTAACCTACTTGTGATTATTTAAATGTTTTTGGTGTTTTTGTTTAGTGTTAAGTAATGAGGTTAAGCCATAATCAAAGATTAAACAGACTCATTACACCATCCTAATAGAAGGATAATAGATGAGAATGTTTAAGCTGAGGAAAGCTCCTCAACTTAATCCATGATTAGGGATTAAACTCATGACAAAACAAACCTTTGTTAAGTGGATTTTATTTAATGATATGATGATGAAGTGAATTTTATGATTTGTAAGACAACTTGAGGGGGACTTGTCCATTAACACTAGGGTTAGTCCTTCTTAACCAATTAAGGAAGAATTAGAACCCTAATGCAAGGCCCAAGTTACAAGTGTGATGTCTTGATGATTATTAGATGGATTGATTAAAGGAGTTAAACACATAAAGGGTTTAACACTTAGGATTAAAGTTATACACTCCATCCTAATAGAAGGATGCAGGCATAAGCTTAATCACAAAGCCTTAAAGCCTTTAGGGTTTAGTCCCTGATTATGAGATGAGAAAAGAAGACTCAAAAGAGACACAAAGGTAAAACTAGGGGGGAGACTAATCAAAACCCTAATCATTGTCATGCTTGGTTGTTCCTAAGGTTTGTGAGGTTTACAAGAAAGATCTTCAATGGAACCACCAGGAAACAGATAAAAGGATCAGGAGAAGCAAAGTAACTTGCTTCATTGAAGAAGACAAGTCACTTGAGGAAAGAAAGTAAGAAGACAAAGAATGAGCAAGCTCAATCTCAAACACATATCAAAATGCAGCATGGATGCAAGAGAGAGATGAAGAGAAGTTATGAGAAGTGAAGGCAAATTCACTTCTCAAGATAACTTACCACCTGAAAAGTTAGTGAAAGAAATGCAATGCAATGCAAAATGAGATGAAATGGCATGATGAAAACCAAAACCAGAAGCATGTACATGATGTTAATGATGCTATGAGATGCTGCAAACATGAAACAGCACATGGGGATGATCATACAAGCTCATGGATGCAAATGAAGCAAGTTAAGACACATGAACATACATGAAAAGTTATGAGATGCATATGGCATACAACATGGAAAATGCAAGATATAATGATCAAGCATGCTTTCAATATGTCTTATGATGTTAAATGAATCACATGGAGGCATAAAATGTCATGGAAAGTCAAGGTATGAGTGCAAATGCAAGATGGATGCATATGGAAGCCCAAATTAGGGTTTATGATCAAAGCATCAAACACAAACCAAAATCAGAAGCAAACATCAATATAAAAAATTGAAAATGCCTTCAAAGGACCCCTAATCCTATACTAACTCACTGCCCAAAGGAGAGGTTCCAACTCTTAACCTAGTTCAAGTTATGATTTTCCTAAGTTTTCTAGGGTTTTAGGGTTCCTTAACAAGAAAAATGCCAAACAAATGGAAAATGAAAGATCAAATCATGGCCATTTAATCTCACAAACTACATGATATGCTAAACACAATGCAAAAAGAATCAAAGTCCAACTCTTTAGGGTTAGGCAGAAATGATTTTTTGAAGTTTGGATCAAAATAATGCATCAAAATGATTTTAATTCCATGAAAAATTCTCAAAATGCATCAAGATCAAAAAAGAAATTTGGTTTGAGGGTTGGACAATGTTTCTAAATGTTTTTAAATGTTTCATGAATTTTTTGGTGATTTTTAAATACCTAAAAGTATTTTTAATTAATTAATTCTCATTAATTAATTAAAAAGAAACTTTTAAATATTTAAAAATACTTTTTTAATGCTAAAAATAAAAATGAAAATATTTTTGTGTTCTGAAATTAAATAATAACTTGTATAAAAAATTTCAGAATTTTTAAAGTATTTTTGCTATTTTTAATAAATTGTGGAAATTAAATGGGAAAAAATGAAAATAAAAATAAATAAATGAAGAAGTAAGCAGATCTGATGGCTGGTATTCAAACTGGGGTGAAATTGGTTGACTGGCGCGTCATCCAAGGGCTGCGGCTTATCCTGATTAAATTAACCTAATTATAATTAATTAAACTAATCAATGGGGATTAGGGCAAAATGGATGCATCTGGGCCAGACATTCACGCGCCAAGTCAACAAGGTCAAGGGATCCAACGCTCAGCATTCAAACGCCATTTAATTACAGGATTAGGGTTAACAACATTCAGGTGACCGGAGGGAAGCTCCGGTCATCTTCTCCGGCGGGTTGAAAACCCTAGATCAAGATTCAGGCCACCATTCATCAAATTAAAAGCAGGGAAATGTTCCTCTACCCAAACCCCATTCAAATCACCTCTCAAACTAAATTTATCATGCACAAACAGAGAGAATCGAAGCCAACAAGATTCACGGGCAAAATTTCAGAGCCTTGGTAAATCCTCATTTCTCACTTATTTTCAATTCTAAGCACATCCTCATGATCAGCAAGACATACACAATCGATTTATAACATAAAATGCAAGCTCTGTGAGAAAAAGTTCATGACCATACCTGAAGTGGAAGCTTCTGATTCTGGGCTTTCTGGGCTGTCCTTTGGTGCAGACTCACTCCAATGGTTCCCCTGGTGCTAATGGCAAGCTTGGATGGAGCTTAAACAAGCTATTTTGAGAGGTTCAAATCTGATATATCAGAAAATGAGGTCTGTGTGTATAATGTTTCAAGCTCTACCAATGGTTGATTCTGGTTCCTTTTAGTGTGTTTGATTTGTTGGTGAAGAGAAATTGGATGTTTGATGGCTGGAAAATGAGATTCGAAGAAGGGAAGCTCTTTGACAGTTTTTGTGGGGACTGTATTCTGGCTTGTCTCAAGGGCCAATGCTTTGCTATAATCCTCCCAAGTTGTGTGAATAGCCTGTGGAGCAGGTCAGTAGGGGTGGCTGCTTACTGTTCCATGAGTATGGGAGCTTTGGCCAAAAAGTCAATGTGATTGGTACTTGCAGCATGGGCTATGGCAGCAGCAGTTTGAGGGCATGTCCTGCTTCAGCTTGGGTCAAGGATGACCCTTAGATTGCTTGAGAGTGACTGCAACATATGGATCATGAGCTATGCTAGCTTTTGCAACTTGCCCACTTGTGCTTTCTTGTGATTTTATGCCATGTACATGAGACACTTCTTGATGAATTTTGTTACATGATGTCTCAATTGGTCATGGCAATGCATAGAAATCAGTTGGTAATCACATAGCTCTTTGGAAAATGACTTTGCCAAAAATCCATCTTTTGCACTTGTAATGGAAAATGACTTAAGGATCTTTGAAAACCAAAGCAAACAATGCAAAATCCCTTGGGCCAATTCTGTTTTTTAGGTTATGTATGATCATGTGATGAAGTTTTGAAGCCATTTTGAAGTCAATAGAATGCTTGGTACATGAATTTGCAAGTTTTCCATTTGGTGCATAACTTGAAATTTAGTGATTTTTGCCAACTTTGATGCACCATAACTTTTGATCCAAAATGAATTAGGTCATGTTCTTGTACTTTTTGAAAAGGGAAAGATCAATTCTACAACTTTCATGACCAAAGTTTTTCCATTTGAAGCATTTTTGGATCAAAAAGTAAGGATTGAAAAGTTGCCTAAAATGACAAATCCCTTAAAAGTCAAACTTGCCCCAAAAAGTCAACTTTGCAAAAACTTGTAATTCTTCAATTTTGTGAACTTCCAACCTCTTCTATGATCAAATAAAGATCCTATACAATCAAAATGATGAAGATCACCCCTTGGTTGGGTCATTGGGGGCCTCAGATGCCCTGATTTTACACTGACTTGTCTGAAAAGTCAACTCTTGATCAGATGACTTCCCCATGGAATTTCTTCATGAAACTTGATATGCATACTCCCTATACCATATAGAGACCAATAGAAACAAGAATGACCAAAACAATTGGAGTTATGGCCTCTGAAACCAAAACCCTAATTTTAGGTCATCTGTGCAGTCAAACCTGGCTCTGCTTCCATACCATTCCCAATTCTTGTGATTCTTTGACATTCTTGACTTTGAGAGGATATAATATGATACTTGAACACACATGGACCCCTTTGAAGTGATTGTTGACCTTTGGAGTGGCTCAAGAAGCTCTTGGATTGCTCAGATCACAAACCCTAGATGCAGATGACTTTGAACCAATGCAGTGAATCAAAAATGCAATATGAGATGGTATGATTGTGTTTATGCATATGAAATGATCAAAAGCCATGGTGTGAATGGGTGAGGGAAAATTTGGGGTGTTTACAGTTAGATCCGAGGATCTTTTGAGAATTGTCATTCGAGGATGGAATTCTTTTCTTCAAGTACTTCCGAGGTTGGTCTTGTTTGGTTTGTTGTGGCTATCATTCGAGGATGATAGACCATTTTGAGCTTATTGATTAAGGTCAGTTTGTCTCTTTTGCATAGTTTGTCTGAGGTCAGTCTTTGTTTTTCTGGTTACCGTCTGAGGCCGGTATACCAGTGCGTCTCCATTCGAGGATGGTTTCGTGTTAGATCCGAGGATCTTTTGAGAATTGTCATTCGAGGATGGCATTCTTTTCTTCAAGTCCTTCCGAGGTTGGTCTTGTTTGGTTTTCTGTGGCTATCATTCGAGGATGATAGACCATTTTGAGCTTATTGATTGAGGTTAGTTTGTCTCTTTGGCAAAGTCTATCTGAGGTCAGTCTTTTTGTTTCTGGTTATCGCCTGAGGCCGGTATACCATTGTGGCTCCATTCGAGGATGGTTTTTGTGTTTGATCCGAAAAATCACATTTTTGAGTTGTCATTCAAGAATGACATTCTTCCCAGCATATTTTATTACTCACCGAGTTCAAATTTTTCAGGTTTTATTCGAATATTCAACCACTCCATACCTGGAACGTCTAAAAGTGGTTGCAATTATTCGTTCAGGCCTGCAGATGATTGAATAGGGGCAGCTGTAATACCTCAAAATTTGCCCTCATTCTTTATTACCATCTAACTGGTTTATGTTCGCATTCATCTGCATTTCTCATTAGTTCATAACATTCGCAATCATGCATTTCATTGTGCTCCCCATGCATGTGATCAATACCCTCTGAAGAACCAGTTCATTCCATTGGTTCGTGGTTTCTACTTCACTAGAGTTTGTTTCACGGATTATGGAACTAGGATTTCACACCTTATGTATGGTTATCTGATAAGTTTGAAATCTTGGTTATGTGGTCATCAATAATTTCATCTTATTATGTTCTTGCCATTTAATTAGGGTTTATTTCCCTTATTCAATGATCCTCGAGAGTTTCATTCACGACGATTATTCATCATTAAGGTTGAAGGCCTAAGTTTGTTTTGTGAAGGTATTCGTTCAAGCGCGGCATTTCTAAATAATTAAAAGAAAGGTATAATTTGTGGATTATCGACTTTTCGTTCATCATGGCATCATAAGTCTTAGAGAAAGGAGTTTTTGTTCAAAGGTGTGATTTGAGCTAAAGGGAAGGTGCGTGATAATGACTTATTTTGAAAGGAGCATTTCAAGTTTATTCGTAATAAAAAATTCCACCTATTTTATCCAATTTTTTTACACTCGACTCTTAAGCTTTTTTCTTTTTCCAATGCCTTGCTCATCGTTTAACCATTTCTCTTCAAGTCCACATTCATAATTTATTTCATGTTAACCCAAACCGATCTAATCCAAATAACATATTCAGTGTCTAATTCTCAAATTCAAACCATTCTTTTTCTTTCTTAACCAATATCACTCTTCTTTTAAACCCTTTGAACCCAATACCAATTTTAAACCACATCATTATTTCCAATCTTAAAATCATGTAAATCACTCTTAAATCCACCTCTTTGGAGGTATTTGATCATAACCATTTTTGTCCAAGTTAATTAATCCCTATTCCATGTCCTTTTCTAGAAAAATTGATTGATTAATGTCTAAATCTTCATTGCCCACACATTATAAAAGTCCATGTTAGTAGAAATCATGACAACACGATTCTACCTTCAAAGTTAATAATAGAAAAGGATCCCCCATAATAAAAAATCTATCAAGTTTATAATAATGTTAGAAAGGGGATCCACACCAAAAAATCATTAGGAAAATTCAGAAATGATTTAACAGAGGATCAAACATCAGTTCATTTTTATTATTTTGGCATCAATGGATATAATAGAAAAAGGGAACAGAATTATCTATGAAAAAATCTCATAACAGAAAAATCTATAAAAAAATCAGTTACGTACGTAACTGTAATTAGCAATTACTAACCAAAAAAATCAGTTACAGAATGGGAAAAATAGTTATAATCCATAATAGAAGGAGGAAATTGAATATACATATTTTTATTTTATTTTTTTATCAGAAAAATTCAATATATAAAAATAGACAGAGAAACTCATAAAAGGATGGTTATCATCTCGAATCCGAAAATCACTCCACAAGAATCTCCTTGAACCAATTGCCCTCATCATCATCAATCTCTCCCAATCCTCATGAAGTTTCACTCAACTCTCTTCAGTATTTGTTGAATCCTACAATCTTCAAAAAAAAAAAGAAACTCTTCTCAAAAACTCAGTCTCAACACCAAAAGAAAGAACCTACCAAGTGCAAAAACAGAAAAAGGATTAACCTATAACTAACTCAGAAGAAAATCGAAATCCATAACCGAAAGATAAACAAGTTCATAACTGATTCATAACAGAAAGCTAACAAAACTTACAACCAATTCCATCTAGAAACTTCACCTGAAAATTTTTATAAGAGGGATTTTTGTTTTCTATAAATCAGGATCACAAACCATCTTCAGTCTTCTTCTCTTTCGGATTCACAATTCTCCAATCCCTCTTATTCTTCAACTTTTCTTCACCTTTTTCTCATAATTTCAACCATATTCTTCACCCTTTTTCTCGGATTCATTACTCCATTTCCGAACTTCTTCTCTTCCATTATTCCTCTATTCTTCTTTTCGTTTTCCTTTTCCTCAATCTCCATATTCAGACTTCTTTCATATTCAATCTTCATCATCAACATCCTTCAATTCGTCTTCCTGAAAGTTCTGAAAGGATACCCCTGAATCTACCTTCAATTCACATCAATATTCCTCATTCCTTCATCTTCATCAACCTTCCAAAATCCGAATCCGACATCAACATCAACCTGCATTGAGTAAAGTCAGCAATAATACGATTCACATGAAATCAGAAATTCACGGAATAGAATGAGGATTCACAGAGTGATCGAGGCGAACAAGTTCTTGAAACATACCTGACAAAATTTCTTTTCGCACGACATTTAAATAACGCCTCCGTCTCCATTCCGATTCAAGGTACGAGTCTCAATCGCATGCTTATAGGAGGTTGTAGTCTTGTATGGTGTGTTGTTCAAAATTATTGAATGATCTGTTGAGTTCCGATGCAAGGTATTTTGGTTTAGGCTTGGTGATGTTGTCATTAGGGAGGTTTTGTGCTTCGCCGCCATTGGTTTTGTTTCGGATTATATTCGCACCTCCGATTAGGTTAGAGTTCATGTGTGAGGATGAAGAAGTGTTAGGTTGATGGTGTGGCTTTGGATTTGAGGGTCGAAAGGGAATTAAGAAGAGGATTAGGTTTCGAAGAGGATGATAATGGAAGAAGACGAAGAATATGAGGGCGAATGGAGGGTGTTTGGTTTGATCGGAAAAATGAAGAAGAAAGCGGATAAGAAGATGGTGTGGCTTCGGAGGTGAGGGCGAAAGGACGAAGAGAGACGAGAGTGAAGAAGAAGACGGAGGGGTGGCGTTTGGAGAAAGAAGGTGACGGCGGGTGAGAGAGAGGAAGAAGGGGAATTAGGTTTAGTTAGGTTTTGTTGTGTTTATATGTTTTATTATTAAAATGAATTAATGAAAATAATAAAGTTATATTATTGTTATAAATTCAAATCACTAGATTACCATTAATCTGTATTTAATGTCTATTAAATCCGTTTTTTTGAATTCCAATGATTCTAAGAGATAAGGATGGGGTTGCTTTTGGGATTCCCGGCCACTCCGACGGTGACACGTGTCACCGTCTGGTTGGCCCTTCATGCGGTGGTCCCGTGTGTGTGCAATCACCATAATAACCATATGCCTACGTCCATGAACTACACGATTAGAATACCTTAGGGAGTCTTTTGATCAAACGGCCCAGATTAAGGTCAAAATCGTTGACTGAGCCTCATCCTATGCTCCCCCCAAATCCTGCGAAATTGGGCTTAGTCCCTTTGCTATTAACACCCCTCATTTTAGGCCTAATGAGGAAAATAACTAATAAAAATCAGTAAATTCGATTTTTCTCTTAATTAGCATTTTATTGAATTTCTTTAATTGCACTCGTTTTTGTTCATTTTATTTTTTCCACTTCCTGTAGGATTTTTAGCCCATTCTTTTTGCTATGTTTAGAAGACTAATAAGAGAACTTAGGATATTTTTTGGTAGATTTTTAGACCATTTTATCCACTGTTTTGGTAGCTTAATCCATGGAAAATAGTAGTTAATCCTTAAGTAGATTTAAGTGATTTTTAGACATAGTTAACTTCTGAATTTTTAGGATATTTTTTAGCAAAATGTTATAATCAATTTTAGGACCCTATAGAATTAATTCTATTTTTTTCCAGGACTTTTAATATTTTTAGTGTATTAATCTTTAGGCTAGTTTACATGTAAAATTCACTTAGTTTAGTTTAGGACATTATGCTCCATTAAGAACTAGTTTAATTAGGTTTAGTCTTAGGATTTTAAAATGACTTAGCATAGTTTAATTACTGATTTTAGAATGATAATATTAGATAGTTCCCTTAGTTTTAGGACTTAGGCTTAGAATTTCTAAATAAATAGATTTAAGTGAAGTTTAGGCTTGTTTTGGTCTTATACCTTAATATGCATATTTTATATTTTTATTTCTTATTCAATTTTAATGCTTTGCCTTATTATTTGAATTTCTCAATTGAATAGGTTTCCCCATTGTTCTTAGAATCAACTTAACTTCCTTAGGAAGTAAGTTGAATTCTAGTAGTTGCTAGTTCATTTTATTCATTAGGTTTAGAAAACCACACAAACCATTAGGACCACTTTTGAATAAATAAACAAAATTAGGATTGAGTCTTAGTCCCTTAGCTTTTCCCTTTTGCAACTTGAGTCTTTCTTTCTCATCTCATAAAGAAAAGCAATAAAACACTTAATAAAAACCGAGCGTTCTTATACGCCATGAGACTTTGTTGCGGAATACTTATACGCGTCCTGTTTCGTGGCGAGGTGTAAGTACTTACCGCGATGGATAGGTCTTAGTATGAGAACATTCACAAAAAAATTCAAAACACTTCTCATAAAAGACAAAAAACAAACAATAAGCGACTATCCTGCGGGAACTTCTCTTCTCATCTCATTCATTCTCAGCGCGAACTTGCGACGACTTGTCTCGCATGCAAGACGGTAAATGCACTTGTAACAGACGAGCCTGCAACACCTGAGCATAGACATACGCAGTTCCAGCATAAATAACACAAACAAATAGTTCCCTCCTTAGTTAGGCGAACTACGTCGACTCTGATCCTCATTATCCTGATGAGGTACGTAGGCAGCGGGGTAGGGCCCGTTCGAGCACATTCTTTATTTTCCCTACATTTTCCTTATTCTTTCTTTTTGTTATCTTTTCCAATTCCCTTCTCATTCCAGTTCCAGTTAGCAGTTCATTTGCTCAGCAGCTTTATTTTTCTCACCATTTGAAACAAACAAGCAAGCGTGGATCCCGTCGGGTACGGTGGACGATTTGGGGTGCTAATACCTTCCCAGATTGTAACCGACTCCCGAACCCAGATCTTTGGTTCGCAGGACCTCGTCCTTTCCTTCTTCCTTAGGTTTGTGCTGCATTACATTTCCCTTTCCTTCGGGATAAAAATTTCTGGCTGGCGACTCTACCTTTTCCGCGCCACTTTCGCGTTTGTACTAGGATGAAACTCCCGGGAGTGACACCAACTACTTCAAATGGTCACAGATTTATCCTGGTAGCCATTGATTACTTCACCAAGTGGGTTGAGGCATCTTCGTATGCAAACATCACCAAGCAAGTGGTAGCCCGATTTCTGAAGAAGGATATCATTTGTCGATATGGAGTTCCCGAGCGAATCATTACTGATAATGGTTCAAACCTTAACAACAAGATGATGGCAGAACTGTGCCGAGATTTCAAGATTCAACATCACAACTTTTCTCCTTACAGGCCAAAGATGAATGGGGATGTTGAGGCAGCTAACAAGAACATTAAGAAGATTGTGCAGAAGATGGTAGTAACATACAAAGACTGG
This sequence comes from Lathyrus aphaca, assembly GCA_963966055.1. NCBI lineage: Eukaryota > Viridiplantae > Streptophyta > Magnoliopsida > Fabales > Fabaceae > Lathyrus > Lathyrus aphaca. The sequence continues at coordinate 132,667,204 of OZ014522.1, read as the reverse complement.
CACGAAATGTTACCATTCGCCCTACATGGGTACCGAACTTCCATCAGAACATCTACCGGGGCAACACCTTATCAGCTTGTGTATGGTATGGAAGCAGTCCTACCTGTTGAAGTTGAATTTCCCTCCTTGCGAGTTATGATGGATGTAAAACTGGAAGAAGCAGAATGGGTTTGATCTCGTTATAACCAACTGAGCCTGATTGAAGAAAAGAGATTAGCAGCTATCTGTCATGGTCAGTTATATCAGAAACGAATGAAGAAAACCTTCGATCAAAAAGCCAGACCTCGGGAATATCAAGTGGGAGAGCTTGTACTGAAAAGGATCCTTCATCCTCGTACAGACCACAGGGGCAAGTGGACACCAAACTATGAAGGTTCCTTTGTAATTACTAAAGTCTTCTCAGGTGGAGCATTGATGCTTGCAACCATGGATGGCGAAAAATTCCTATCTCCTGTGAATTCAGATGCAGTTAAAAAATACTTCGCATAAATGACCCGCTGGACATAAAAACAGAATGTAAGTCCAGGAAAAAATAGGGCATCCCGGCGAGTCAAAAACAAAATTAAAAAATATACCCACTGACTTGAAAAGCCACATCGGACAGCTCAGGCAAAAAAGGGTATCCTGGCGGATTGAAAACCCGAAAGGGCGATCCACGCAAAATCAGGGAATAAGCGAACAACTGCATTTTGAATTCGTCTGTATCACTCACATAACATGGCAAACTTCGAAAGAACAAAGCGTCAATCAGAATCAACTTTCTTCAGAAAGTAAGATAAGAAGAGCGTTCAAGTCATACAGGTCATAGCAAAAGGAAGATTGAAGCATCAACTTCAGCATTGCCAAATAGGACTTTTATTTTTTTCAATTTTGTAGCAATCTCCTTATTTCAGGGATTTGCTTCCTCACTATACTCGCCTGTTCATGGCACACAAATCAATAAAGTCAAATATTCATTCACACTTTGTTTTGTACCTTTTTGTTTTGTTTGTAAAATGTCCAAAGTTAGTAATACAATATTTGCATGAAAGCGTATAGGCCATTTTCAATAAATGCTTGCAGGAAATATGTGCTCTTAAGAGAACTTACCTCCTATGACGAAATTCGGTTGAGGATGCCTCAGGACACTTGTGTGTTTCATTTGTTTAACAGGTTGCAGGTACTCAAGGCAGACAACCTTTCACAACATGGGGCATATCAGGCATTATATCCCCAGCCAAGACAGTAGTCACATCATCAGAAGGACTACTTGACGAAAGTATTCCCCCAAGGAGCTTTTTATCCCCTCAGAGTACTCCCCACAAAGAGGATCCTCCGACAGACTACTTCCCAGAAGTTCTCTCCTCCCCAAGAAGGATCTCCGAGGCAATGCCTAAATCACTTTTCCCCAGCAAGTTGCCAGATCCTCTCATCCCCAACATTGGATCCCCATAGATTCCTTTCCCCATAATTCTCCGGAAAGATCGTGTAGTGATCCTTTCTCCCTGCAGATTTCATATCTCGGATCTCGTTTTTCTCGTTTGCATAATCATAACATTCACATCATTTCTCCCCAAACAGAGCGTAGCATTCCGTCTAATACGGAGCATTACGGCAAAAATCAAACATTTGCATGATCATAAGCCAGGTTCGAGCCAGTCACCTGTAAATGCCAAGATCACTCTTCCAGCAATACTTGAAAACTTATCCGCTACAGATGAAAGCCAAAATTTCCTTTTGCACTCTCAATAAAAAATACGTGTACATACTTATACACAATCCTTCTGATACTCATCTGTATCCTACTTATACATAAGTCTTTGATACTTGTCCGTATCTTGCACATCTCCCCAGCAGATCAACACCCGTCTGTGTTCCTCGTTCAAACAGTTGATACTCCTCCGTATCATCACTCCTTAAACACGTGTCGGTGTTTGTTTCTATCGATACTCGTCCGTATCGTGGTTCTAAGGATACTCGTCCGTATCTTTAATCTATACACACTGTCGAAACACTTATACCATTTTATTCTTAAGGCTTAAAAACTCGTCCGTGTTTATCTATCCCCAGAAGTCGCCAACAAATCAACTTCTTATCCGACATTCGTCCTATGTCGCGATATCGTTTAGCAGCCGTCCCCTGATAGGTGATCGTCCTTCACCTTGTGATGACCGTACCTCATCAATCATCTGATGGTCGTCCCCATCGTCGATCTTTCTATCCGGCATTTTTCCTATGTCGAGATAATTCCCAACAGAGCAGTCATCCCCTGCTAGGTGATCGTCCTTCACCTCTTGATGACCACCCCTCGTCATTTATTTTGATGACCGTCCCTCATCATGTTACCCGATGGCCATCTCCATTGTCGTTTTTATCCGGAATTCGTCTTATGTCGTGATATCTTTTAGCAGTCGTCCCCTGCTAGGTGATCGTCCTTCACCTTTTTGATGATCGTCCCTCATCATTTATTTACTCTTCACCTGATGGCCGTCCCCGTCGCGGTTTCTTTATTATTCAACCTGATGGTCTTCCCCGTTAGTGCTTTTAAATCCCCAGTAAAGTCACCTTTCTTTACCCGATGGTCGTCCCCGTCACGGATTCTTTATTCCCCAAGCATGATGGTCATCCCCGTCAGTGCGTTTCTCACTGTATCTTTCCCCAGCAGTCGTCCTCTGCTCGATGGTCGTCCTCCGTCGCTATCATTTGATATTCAGTTTATACTATCTATTACAATTTATATCCATTTTCTTCTTATAATAAAGAATGCAAATTTTGGACTGTCTTGGTATTCAACCACAAGTTATCTTGTTTGTCTGTTAAGCCAGGCGTATACATACTACACAGCTAACTCATGCTTGAATAGGGGCAGCTGTAAACACCCCAAATTTGCCCTCTCACTTTTATCACATCTTGACTTATTATTATCATCATTGCATAGCCTATCATCACATTTTCGCATTGCATATCCATCCTTCAGCAATTCATCTGCATAGTTGCATCTAGGGTTTGTGATCAGATGAATCCAAGAATTGTTCTGAGCAATCTCCAAGGTCTTAAAGCATGTCAAGAGGGTCCATGAGTGTTCTATGGTCATTTTATACCCCCAAGGGTTCTTGAAAGTTAAAAGATCACAAGAGATTGCAGAGCCACCCAGGCTGGTTAGGAGCTCCTACACAGATGACCAGAAATTAGGGTTTTGGGTTTGAAGACCTTACACTCAAACATTTTGGCCATTCTTGATTCTATTGGTCCATATATGTTATAAGGAGCTTGTGTATCAAATTTCATGGAAAAATTCAATGTGGAAGTCATCTGATCAAATGGTAACTTCTTGAGCAAGAAAAGTCAGATTCTGGGCATCTAAGGCCCCCAACAAAGGTTCCAAAATTTCATCATCATCAATTTGAGGTCCTATGATCTTTATTTGATCATTGGAATGCTTGGAAGTTCACAAAGTTGAAGGAAAATGAGCTAATCCAAAACTTACCAAAAATGGAAATGACTTGTAATGTAAACTTTCTATTTTAGGAAAGATTTCCAACCTCCTCTTTCTTGATAAAAAAGGTTTCAAATGAAATTCCTTCAAACATGAAAGTTGTAGATTGGATCCTCCCATTTTCAAAAAGTATAAGAACTCATTCTAATTCATCCTAGAACTCAAGGTATGGCCTTGCAAAGTTGGCAAAAATCACATAATTTCAAAGTTCATGTCAAAGAGGGATTTTGCATATTGGCATTTTAAAGCTTCTAAATGACCTCTAATGTGCACAATTACTTCACAACATGTCAATACAACTTCAAATTATCAAAATTGGCCTAAAGATTTGGCATTTTCATGGCTTGATTCATAAGAAATTCCAAAATGGCTAATATGCATTAACATGCCAAACACTTCATCCAAGCATTGCAGATGCATTTCATCAATCCAAGGGCCATCCTTGAACCATGCTGAGACAATCTATGCTCAGAATCCCTTGTTGCAATGGCCCATACATCAAGTACAAAGAATTTGACTTTTTTGCATTTTCTCCCATACCAATCACACAGTGCCAAACCAACTCTATTGACCAATGGTATGGCTCCTACAAACCCTCATGGCTATATATAGAGACCTTTCATGGCTGGAAAGAAGACACAACTTCAGATTGCCAAAAATTGCTCAAAACTTCATGCTATCGAATTTCTCAATCTAGCCAACAAAAACCAGAAATTCTTTCACCAATCAAGTCCATATAACCTCAGGAACATTTCCCACCCATCACCATAGCCAGAAACAAGCCCAAGACAAAACACGATTTCTGAAACTTCAGTTCTGAAACACTCAAACCAGCCATTCTAAGCTTCATTCAAGCATCCCAATAGGCTCAGGGGGTCAAAGGAGGTTGGATAGGACAAGAGGAGGGCCCAAAAAGCTGCATTTTGAAGCTCTTCATCTCAGGTAACCTTCAAGAACATTTTTTCCAGAATCATGATTTTATGTTATAGAATGAATCTACATGCTTCCCTGATCATGTTGATATAATTAGTTTTGAAAATGAGTTAGAATTGAATATTTCATGATGATCTAAAAGTTAGACCTAGAATTCGGTTTGCTTCGATTCAGCTTAATGATGCATGATAAATGAATTTTGTTTGTTGATTAGTAGTGTATGATGTTAGGAGAGTGTTTCTGGGCAAGAAAAATGGAGTTTAGTAGCTTGTAGTAGATTCTGGCATTTTGGTTCATCGGAGAAGACGACCGGAGCTTACCTCTGGTCGCCTCAAAAAGATTAGGGCTAAACCTTGATTAGTTTCCAAGATTCAATTATGGCCCTTGGATGTTGATTAGGTTAGCGCATGGACGGCTTAGATTAGTTCATTAAACCCTAGTTTCACTTAATTAAATTAATTATAATTAATTAGGTCAGATTGAATATGGACCCTTGGATAGCGCGCGTATCTCAGTTTTAAACCACATCCCTTGATTCCTCATACCACAAGTCTTGCTGACTCTCAATCTTAGCCTTCCATCCAGTCCATGCGCAATCTGAACCATCCATCTTGCATACTTTGCATTTTTATTCATTTTTATTTCATTTCTTTTGTTTTATTTATTAAAAATACCAAAACATTTTCTAAAAATCTGATTTCTTGCATTCTCACCTTAAATATATTTTAAAAACCCAAAAACATTTTTATTTTTATTTTTTGCATTAAAATTGTATTTTTAAATCATTTAATAGTATTATTTAATTAATTAATTCATTTTAATTAATTTAAAATACTTTTAGGTATTTAAAAATCATCAAAAAAATCATGAAGCATTCTTACATGTTTAGAACAATTTACAAACTCATTTTACAAATTTCTTTTAGGGTTTGATTACATTCTGACAATTAACCATGAATTAGGGTTTCTAAATTTCCTATTTTTCAACCTTAACTTCAAAAATTCATATCTCTCAAACCAAGATGAGTTTTCATATGGTTCTTTTTGCATTATCTTAAAATTGACCTCTAGTTTCTAAATATAGTTTTGTCTCATTTTTATCTTTCAATTTCAAATTAATTTTCCTTTTTCATTAAAAAGTGTCCAAAACCCTAGCCAATCTTAGGTAAACCATAACTTGAATTTGGTAAGCCTTTAGACCTCCCACTTTGGATGGTATTCTCATGAGTGCCTAGGGTTCCTTTGGATGCAATTTCAATTTTTTATCATGTTATTTGCTTGTGCTTTTGAGTTTGTACATATCTTGTTTTTAAACTAACCATTTCAGGTGCATTTGGTAAGTTGTTTAGGATGTGGATGTGCATCCACATCCAACCTCTCCTTATCTCTTTATTCTTATGCATCTTACTTTTTCTTAAAGTGAATCTTATTCACTTATGTTCTCTCTTGTTCCTAGGTTACTTAACTTCTTCATGAAGTAAGTAACCTAATCCTCATCTCTCTCTCTCTCTCTCTCTCTCTCTCTTTCCATCTGCTTCTCTTCCTTGGTGGCCATCTAAAGACTTCTCTTGATGCCTCACAAACGATAGGAACATCCAAGCATGATAACTTTAGGGTTGTACATAGTCCCCCCTAGTTTTTACCTTTTGAGTCTCCTTGAGTCTCTCTCTCTCATCTCATAATCAAGGCTAAACAGTTAAAATTTTGGGACTCTGAATTAGGGTTATGCCTGTATCCTTATCTTAGGATGGAATGTATAACTTTAATACTTAGTGTTAAACCTTTAAGTTGTTTACACCTCCTAATTAAAACACCTAATAATCATTAAGACTTAAGCTTGTAAATTGGGCCTTATATTAGGGTTACATCTCTGCCAGTTGGTTCAAAGGGACTAACCCTAGTGTTTAATGGACAAGTCCCCCTCAGGTTTAGTCTTACAAACATAAAATTCACTTTTTAATTTAACCTTTAATTAAAATCCACTTTAATAAAGGCTTGTTATATAATGATTTTAATCCCTAACCATGGATTAAGTTGAGGAGTCTTCCTCATCTTAAGTGTTCTCATCTATTATCCTTCTCTTAGGATGGTGTAATGAGTTCACTAATCCTTGATCAGAGATTAAACTCATTACTTAACACTACAAAAATCCAAAAAAAACACTTAATAATCACAAGTAGGTTAATGATCTTAATCCTGCATCATTAGGTTAATTAAGTTGAGATTTTTCATCTCATACTTAAGTGGACTCATTATCCCTAATCAGGAATGACATAATGAGTTTGCAAACCCTTGATTAAGGCTTAAGCTCATTATCTTATGCAAAACATCAAAAACAATAAAAAACTGAAAACACAAAAACAAACAATAAATGTCTCCTCCGGGATTCTTTTCTCATCACACTCATTCAAAAATGAGAACTTGCTTCTTCCGTCTAATGCAAGACAGTTAGCACTCGAGCCAGACGAGTCATACACTTGAGCATAGACAAGCAAGCAGTTCACATCAAAATCATCTAAGTCTCTTTGAGTCGAACTACGGTGTTCTGACTTCCTCATTGCACGAGAGGATACGTAGGCATAACTTAACAGTTATCGAACAAAAGTCCCCAGGTCTCCCCCTTCTCTCCTTCCATCTTTTCTTTTCTTAAGCCTAATTTGAATTCATACTTATTTTTGTATTGACACTCTATACATTCTAGCTTTTATACACAGATACACATACACTTTACCCCCTTTAAAACACAATCAGGTAAGCGTGGATCCCGTCGAGTACGACGGACGATCTGGGTGCTAATACCTTCCCAGGTCGTAACCAACCCCCTTTCTCAGTTTCTTTGGTTCACAATCGTCTTATCCATACCCTTCCAGGTTTATGCAACATTACCTTTACTTTGGGATAAAAATGCCTAGTTGGCGACTCTATTCAACCTCAACCTCCAACATCGTCGAAGGTTCGCGTTTGCACCGGGACGAAAGTCCGGGGAGCGACAACAAGTTTTGTGATCCCTAGTTTTAATATGTGAGCCTTACCTTTTCTTGTCTTATGCTAACTTGTGCACTAAGTAACACTTTCACAAGTATGTTTCACTTTACTTCACACTTCTCATGTCTCCTCTAATTGACTTAGTATGTGCTTGTATGCTTTGGTTGATGGTTGTATCTTCTTCTTAGGCACATTCACTCCTTTGGGACTTCTTTTCTCATCACATTCACTCTCAACGTAAGAACTTGCTCCTACTTGTCACTTTGCAAGATGGTAATGCACTCGTTCCAGACGATCCTACAACACCTGAGCATTGACATAAGCAGTTCAAGATTTTAAAACACAAGTAATTTTCCTCCCTAGTTAGGGGAACTACGGCGTCTCTGATCCTCATGTCCAGATGAGGTACGTAGGCAGCGGAGTAGGGCCCGTTCGAGCACTCTTTTATTTTCCCTACATTCCCCCTTTCTTTTCTTTTCTTGTCCAGTTTTAGTCTTTCTTTTGCAGCATCTTTCATTTTTTCACCCTTTGGAACAGTTTCTTTGCAAGCGTAGATTCTGTCAGGTACAGCGGACGATCTGGGGTGCTAATACGTTCCCAAGTCGTAACCGACTTCTGAACCCAGTTCTTTGGTTCACAGGACCTTTGTAAAGCATTACCTTTCTCATTCCTTTGGGATAAAAATGCTTGGCTGACGTCTCTATCCTTTTCCGCGCCACTTTCGCGTTTGTACCAGGATGAAAATCCAGGGAGAGACATTGGGGATTTGAGTTTTTAAGAGAAACCCTAGGATTAAAGATGTAGAATTGATGAATATGATGATTTGTTTTGTGATGTTTGATGCAATTGATGTATATGTGTTAAATATGGGTTTAAGGACTAAAATAGGGTTTATTGGGGTTAATAAGACAATTTAAAGGTGTGAAATCACAGTGGGAGAAGTTTTGTCATCGCAGAAACTCGTCGAGACAGCGAATAGCTCGCTAAGTAACTCCAAGCTCGCTCAGCGAGTGGCTCTTGACAACATTATTTTGAAAACTTTGAAAATTCATATCTTGAGCTTCGGGTGTCCGATTTGCGTGTCGTTCAAAGCTGTGTGAAGCTAATACAATGTACTTTCATTTAAAAATAGTCTCATGTTGCTAGAAACAATTTAAATAATATGAATTGATGTTGGAAGGTGAGTCTTTGTATATTGAACTAAAGGAATGTTAATATAGATGATGAATCTTATTCTAAATGGGGGAATGGTGATGTCCTATGACTAGGGATGGTAAAAATGATGTGTAGGAATTAGTTATATTTATGTAGAGGTATAGGTAATGAGATAAGGTTGTTTGTAGTGGAGTCTGATGAATAGACGATGATAATTAAGTGTTGGCGACTTTGTGATATTAATTATGTGTTGAAGGTTAAATGATGCTTATGGTGTATTAATGTTTTGTGTATGTATTCATTGATGTTTTAACATGATATGTTGTGTTTGTTAAGTTTTTTGTAATATGTGGTTGTTGTTGTTGAGTTGTGATGATATGTCATTGTTATTGAATTGTGATGATATGTCGAGGTTGATAAATTGTTGTAATATGATGTTGTTGTTGTTAAGTCGTTATAGTATGTTGTTGTTGATAAGTTGTTATAATATGTAGTTGTTATTGTAGTTGTGGTGACATGATGTGGTAGTTGTTGGGTGTTGTTGTATGTTGTTGATATACATTGTTGATGTTGCTAGAAGTTATTATTGTAGATGTGGACACATGTTGTGGTAGTTGGCAGGTGTTGTTGTAGGTTGTTGATACATGTTGTTGATGTGGTTATGTGTTCTTGATGATGCTAATGCATGAGATTGTTGTAGTTGTATGTTGTTGACGATGCTAATGCATGAAATCATTGTAGTTGTATGTTGTTGATGATGCCAATGCATGAAATCGTTGTAGTTGTATGTCGTTGATGATACTAATGCATGAAATTGTTTTTGTGAAGAGTTGTTGTATGTTTATTGTTGTTATTGCATATTGTCATTGATGGTGCATGACAAGTGCATAGTTGTTTATGGCGTGATTGTGTACAATCACAATGGATGGTGCAGTCATGAAATAGGGATCGTACGAGGGTATGATCATGAAATAGGGATCATACTGGACCATGAAATAGGGGTCAATGGGTGTGATCATGAAATAAGGATCATATTGGACTATGAAAGAGGGGTCGAGAGTTCCTACAGGAACTGGATCTTGAAATAGAGATCGGATCATGGTACCGCATGCATAGAGTCATGTAGAGTCGCATTGCATAAGTTGTTGTTGATGTTCATGGTGTTGATATATGTTGTGGTGTGTTTGTTTAGTTGTTTTTGTTCTTGTGAAGTGGTGATTTAATTTTCGATACTTGCTTGATTCTTATTATCTTTCTATTTTGAAGATGTAAGTATCTTACCCCTTTTGTTTGAATGTTACCCTTATGTTGATAACGTGCATGTGATTAAGATTAGTGGAGTGAAGGTTGTAACGCCCCATTTTTAATATTTAATTGTTGGGTATTTTTGATTTTGTGTTGGCCTTGTTTAAGACGTATGTCTTGCTATTTCGGTGTTGTGTACTAGTGGGACGGGTAGAATCGGGGTGCGCTTAGTAATAGCGGGTGTGCAAATAATAATAAGACTATTTAATTACCCTTTTATATTATTATTAATATTATTATAATAGCCTTTATGAAATAATATTAGTAATATTGGAATTAAAATTAATATTATTATTATTTGGATTTAATTAAAATTAGGGACGGCTTAGTAAAATCTCAAGGTGACGGTTTTAAAAGTGAATTAGTCTAATCAAAACATTAAGAAAAGAATTAGTCGTATAATTTTGTGGGAGAACCAAAGAGGCTAGGAAGGAGGAAGAACATCTAGGGCACCAATCTTTGAAGAAATCCGCAGGATTTTTCATCTGAATTCGAGGTAAGGGGGGAGAAAAGGTTTTAAATTAGGTGATTTAACATGATGGGTAGTGAGGGTTTCCTTCCCTCATAGGATTTTTATGTTGTTCTATTGATTTGTGATGAATCGGTACTTGTATGATCGTTGTTACGAATTGATGAATATGATGGTATGATCTTGATGAATTTCTGTTGGATTGTTGTTGTTGTTGTTGTTCTGGTATTATGCATAATTTATGCAGATTTTGTTGTAAAAGCTGAACAGTTGCGAATCTAGATCTAGAACAATATTAAAATTAGATTCAGTAATGATAAGTGAAAGAAGAATAAGAATAGAGAGTAAAACTGGTGTAGAAACGATCTTAGGACTGGTGCAAAGTATGAAATCGAATGTCATAAGAAACAGATTTGGAAAATAAGAGAAAATGGGGAAAAAATGTTGCCCCTGCCTATATGCGTAAGAGATATGTCATTACGCGTATGGTGTGCGTGTTTCCAATGCAATACGCCTAATGAGTGTGGAGGTTACGCGTAAGGGAGTGGAATTTTAGGGCTCTCTTCCCAATTTAGTAAGATACGCGTATTGAGCAAGGCAATATGCGTAAGGCCATGGTCCATACGCATATGACCAGAGTGCTTGGGCCACAATGTTATTTTTGCGATTTCTACCGCGATTTCACGAGCATGGCCGATTATTTTGGTGTGAAGTATTGAGATAGACCTTAAGACATATTTAATCGAGGATTAACATTGAGAAATTGAATAATGATGGAACTTAGGTGGATTTAACTAGTTGAATAATCAGTTAAGTCGCGTGAGGTTATCATTGGTGATCTATGTGGAACTATTGTTGTGTTTTGATCAGAAGGATCGTGTAGATGTATAATATGGTGAGTTATACATGTGTAAAAGCTACATATTTATCATCGCTGTCATTTACGATTGTTTTGTTTTATATATATTCTTCTTAATGTACTAACATACACATGTTTTATATACAGATTATATATATATATATATATATATATATATATATATATATATATATATATATATATATATATATATATATATATATATATATATATATATATATATATATATATATATATATATATATATATATATATATATATATATATATATATATATATATATATATACTAATGTAATAACGTGTTCTTTTTCTTTTTTTTTAATTAACATATACTTCTTATTTCTTTCTTAGTCTTATATATACTTCTTTTTTTTAATTAACATGTACTAACATGTTCTTGTTCTTTTTTTAAATATATATATATATATATATATATATATATATATATATATATATATATATATATATATATATATATATATCTTTTTTATTTTATTTTTATAGTTCTGTTTCGATATTGTTAATTTTTCCAGTTACTTTGTTTGAATTGGATCGTGACGATACGTTGTTCTCATATTTATGTGCATGGGGCGTGACACTCGTATTGATCCAATCCAGTTGCGATGATCGCAATTTTGCGTTAGCAACGTCGTTGTTCTTTTTTTAATTCATATTATTTTTTTATGTTATATATTTAGATCTGCACATTTTAGGATAACTAACTACCCTGATTTCTTGCCTCGAACCCTTAAACTTTCTCTAAACCTTAAAAAAAATTCATTTTTATAAACCTTAATTTTTCGTGTAAACCTTACTAATTTCTTATAAACTTTAACCGTGTTATTTTCTCTAAACCATAAACCTTTTTTTTTATTAAACTTTTAACCATGTTATTTTCCTAAACCTTAATTTTTTTATATAAACCTTAATTGCTTCTCTAAAACTGATTATATATTTTCTTTATGAATTTTAACGTCTTCAACCTTAACTTTTTTCACTAACCCAAAAAATATATTTTTTTTAATCCTAATATTTTTCTCTATAAACCTTGAACTTTAATTTTCACTCTAACTCTAACTCTAACTCATTTTTATGTTATTCATTTACTGTTTATCATATTATGTAACTGTTTCATATTTGTAATAATTTTGTTTTTATTTTTCGTCCTATAATTATGTAACTGTCTCCTTGATGTAATAATTTAGTGTTATTTTCCGCCTAATTATTATGTAACTGTCCCGAAGCCATGTAATAGTGTAGAAATTTTTATTTTCTGCCTTTATTTTTTTATATTATTATTCCCTGCGTGGTTAGTAATTTAGGGCGTGCCAAGAACTGAATGAAAATCAATATGGACTTAGATCATTAATTAAAAAAAAGACTAATTAATCAATAAACTTTTTCTTATAATAATAATAATAGTAATAATCATATTTTGTAAGTAAATACTAATTATTTTTATAACTTTATTTTTTTTATTACTTACTTATAATAATAATTTTTTTATATATTTTGTAAATAATAAAAAGAAACTTAATTAATAATTTTATTAAAAATTCTAATGTTGTACATAATTAGTTATTTTTATAAATTAATTAATGTAAATAATTAAAATTAATTAAAGTTGTATTTTCCTAATAATCTTTAATTGTTTATTCTTTTTCTTCTAAATCTAATTTCTTTTTTTTACTAATTCTAATAACTTCTAATCTTGTTTATTATTTATTTTGCTTTAATCTTGTTACTATTGCTTTATTAATCTTGCTATTATTATTATTATTGCTTTATTATATCTATATTCTTGTTTTATTTTCATCTGATTATATTGTATCTATCCCAAAGCTTTGTAATAGCTTAGAGATTTATTTTTCCATCTTTATTTTCTTTGTAAATATTTAACTGCGTGATTAGTAATTTAGAGAGTGAAAAAAACTAATTGTAATTAAATGGACTTAGATAATCTAATTAAATAAGATAAATATCTGAAAACAAACACTCACACACGTAAGTCGATCTATGATCGTCATCTGCACTTCCTAGGGTATTCCTCTTGGTTGTCTTAAAATAAATGGTCAAGTCCCTCGAATATAGTGGTGTTTAAGCAAAGTCCCTTCAAAAGAAGTCATCATTGTCCCTTTAAAGATTTTAAAAGATCAAGTCCCTTCGAGGTCGCCTACGGAATAATGATCTTGTCCCTTCGAATAAATGATGATGGTACCTACGAATTGTTAAAGACACCCCTTAAGTTGCCTTCATTGACCATACGATGACCCTATGCCCGTCCCTTAAACAAATCCAAGGTAATGACTACCTATTCCTTAATAATAGGGACAGTCTTACCCTTGAAAGAACATATAAGAACATGAATGACTTAGTCTAGGGTAGGTACCTCATAGTTACTTGCTCACACCTTTAAAAAATACTTTTCACACCTCACAACTTTTCAAACATTTTCAAAATAAGACTTTGTATACATCCATATGAGGATCATTACAAAGTACTTAGAAAATTTCTAATCACACACTACACTTTTCAAAAACAATTAAAGTGAGCTAAGTAACTAAGAGCCCATGGATAACCATGGATATAAAGGGTGCTAACACCTTCCCTTTATATAACCTACCCCCCGAACCCAAGTCTTTTCAAAACGGTCTTTCCTGTTCTTTTATGTCCTTTCCTTATGGATAAAATAAAAGTCGGTGGCGACTCTTGCTATCCGCAGAATTTATAGAAAGTCAGTTCTCCCACCGTGTTACACAGGTACTTGAGAGTGCATGGAGTCGTGTTGCTTGTTCGAGTCTTAGGTTGCTCTGATATGTAACACGAGACGAGATTTTTAGTTGTTTTATTTATTTTTGTTACGTATCCATTTTATAAACCAAGAGGGTTATTGAGGAATTGTTGATGTTGTTTTTATTATGAATTATAATGAACCTTATAATTTCCGTTGTTTTAATGAAGAATTTTATGTTGGTTTTTATTGTTGAAAATGTGGCATTCCACTTCGGAACTCTGATTTTTCATAGTAAACTTTTACTTTATTAATTGGGATAAGTGGGGTGTTACAATTGGTATCAGAGCATGTCGGTCCAACCGGTCAGATGTTGTGTCGAGTCAGTCCTTAGAATAGGGGTTGTCATCGTGTTCTAACCTGAGGTGTTTGTTGTATTAGTATGGCAGGAAGGAATGATGTTGCACTTGCTGCTGCTATGCAAGCCATGGCACAAGCTGTTGAGAACATTGGCCCAGCTGTTGGGAATGCTGAATTTCGTGATCTGGATCAGTTCATAAGTAACAAGCCGCCTACGTATGAATGGGATATACTGAATTTAAAATTAGGGGTCTCTTCTTCAAGTTACAAGGTTACTCATCTCTTCTCAGCATCTCTCAACATCTCAAAAGCTCTGGTTTCAATTCAAGCATGTTTGTTCATTCACAATCCAATTCAGATGGATGTTTGAACCTAATCTTGGTCAAACTATCAGGAGAATTATTCAAGTGCAAGTTATTTGTTTCAAGGGTTGATTTCTCAGTCGGTGCATATTCAAAGTCAAGTTGTGTGGTATGTTGAATTCATCAAATTATCAAGTTGTGATTCATAAGAAGTTTTGGGCCAGATTGTCTGTTCAACAGTTCATTAGTGGTTCATCTGTGGATTTATTTTCCCAGTGATCAATTCAGATATATTCAAAGTGATCCAGGACATATTTTGTCAAAGGAGGATTAATTCGGAGAGTTGTCCATTTCAGTTGCAAGTTGTCTGGTGATGGTTGTGTTCATTGAATCAATGGCTTTTGTGGAAAATTTTGAGTTCGGTTTTGGATTCATCTGTTCCTTAAATCGAGTTTTTATCATCCATTTATTCACCACTCATAATATCCATTTTATTTCTAGCCAACATCTATTTCTCATATACATTCTTCACTTGTAAATATGTTTTGACCAACTAACCATTTTATTCGAATTTCAATTCATTTTCCGATTATCCATATCTAATTTCAAGTCCATATCCATTCTTTTACCATGTCCATATTTCAAACAATTTTTTTCATTTTCAAGCCCATATTTCATTTAATTCTATTTTTCCATTTAATTTCATTTTTCTCAATTTTAAAGTCCATTAATCCACATGATATTGTTACAAAAAAATTCAATTACTAAAAACTCATTTCCATTTCTTAAAGTCATTTTTTCCATAGTCTACAAAGCCCATTTTCCAAATTCATTATCCAAAAGCCCATTAAAAATCTTCATTCAATTGTCATTACAAGCCAAAACCAACTTTTGTTATCAAAATATCAGAAAAGAAAAAAAAAAAAAGTTATAGCCAAATTTCACACAACCCCATATAGACTACACAATTTTCCAACCTAGTAACAATTTGTAACATCCAGCTACCACTTTTTCTTTTTTCAGCCTAACCACACACCAGCCGCAAAGAAATGGTACAATACACCAATTCTCACGCATTTCACTCGAACATCACAATACCAACGTTGCCCCACCTTTGCACATGACAGTCTCACAATAGCCACAATGCAATGAATACTTTCACAATGTGGTACACAAACACAACAAAGTTTTCGGGTTTTTCCACTCAACACACCATAAAAAAAACTCATTCTTCCTTACTTAATCCTTCATACATCTCTGGAAATCCTTCATTTTTCTCCTTCATTAAACCTTCAACTTAAACACAACAACAACAACCACATACCTTCACATAACCCCAAATCTGAACCTGCAAATCATTCACCTTCATGTAAAACCATTCTCACAATCTCTCTTCAAAACATAAGACCTTCTAAACCTTCAAAATACTTCATCAAACCTCCAATACTCTGCAAAAGTCCCTCACTCCACTCTCAAATATTATCTCGAATATCAACACAAACTCAAACCCTTTCATTCAATCTTCTTCCATAACAACATAAAACCACAAATAAAAAAAACACCTCTCTGCAGCCACAACAAAACATGTTTCAAACTCCCTCCTCCATTTTCATCACCCTCTATCAAATCTTCAAACAACAATACATCGCACAAACCTCTTCAATTTCCACAAACCGAGAACCGAAAATACCCTTCGTCACCCTTTTCACTTCATACAACCACCACCAAAACTTCATCCTATCAACAACAACCCTCCAAATCCTTCATCCTTTTTTCCCACTAAACACTTCAACCGAAACTCACAAACATAATAAACCAATCTGAAAAACTACATCACCTCCAAACAACACAAACTAGAAAACTCAGAGAGTTATAGATGAAGTGAGAAAGAGACGGAATCTGAGACAAAGAACAAACCAAAATCCAGATCGAAACAGAGCCGAGAATATAGAGAGAAGTTGAGATGAGAGGCAAATTGCGATCGAGAGAAGTACAAGAGGGAGGCGTATGCGGTTTTCAGACGAAGAAGGTCGGTTTCCGGCCGTGAATTTTGTTTTGGCCGATGCGATTTAGCTATTGAGAAGAGGGTCGATGCGGCGCATACAAGAAGAAGAAGAACTCACGTTCTATTTTATTTTGTTACTTTTGATTTCATGAATTTGATTCTTTTTATTTATTATTCATCCTTTTTTTCTTTTCTATTTTTTTAAGGAGAAGGCCTTGCTGTTAGTGTTATGTGTTGGGCTCAGCCCATTTGAGATCCCTAATCACACCACCATATTTTGTGTGCATCCTCCCGAAGATTATTAGAAGAACCAATGGACGTTTGAACAAGGCCTAACGTCTTTTTCCTTACTACACCACTAATCCAGCAATAAACCCACCACTTATTGTTATTTTCTCTTCCATTTATTAGATATTTAGTATTTTCTTTATAATATTTGTTTATTAATTAGTTTTATTAACATTTGTTAAAGTTTTCTTTTAGTTTAGGATGTTATTAGAATTTTATTAATATAGTTTTGATTTTTTTATTTTTGTTTAACCTTGGTTTTTAGTTTTTTGCTTGATGCTTTGTAGGCTTTATGCTTGATGGCGGATTTAACATGGTGATAGTCTTGTAATTGATTGTTTGTTCATGACTTGTTGACTTGTTAACGTTCGTGAAATTTTTTATGCAAGTTGTGACGCTTAGTGAATTATTTCTTGAGCTTGATGACTTATCTGGATGAATATTCTTGTTGACCGGTTTAATCTTGATGCACACATCGAGTTTCATAGTTGTGATAAGTATTCTTGAGTTCTTTTGCACGCATTAAATAGGCAACGAACATTCTCCGTTAGGTACCACTTGAAACTCAGTTTATATTTCACGCATCATTCTTGTCTTGATGTCATGTTAGGAGCATTCTAGTACATTTGAATTCCTACCTTAAGTAGGCTCTGTTTGCGCATTGTCTGATTATTTCATGTTGTATTTTTCTCTCATCCTTGTTGTAACTTTCTTTCACTTGCACACTTACTTCTTCTTCATCATTTCTTATTTTCTTTTTACTTGAGATTTGCTTAAATCTTGAGTTTGCATTTGTGTTTGATTTATCTGTTGGTTCACTTGTACCTAGTTCACAAGTTTTCTTTTAGGTGCCTATTCCCCCTTAGTGTTTTTCTTTTTAACCCTTGAGTCTTTCTCTTCTCTCTCATAAAGAAAATCCAAAAACATCAAATAAATACAAAACAACAAAAACATTTCTTTAAAAGACTATAACCAAGCTTCAAACGTCTTTCTTTTCCCATCTCATTTTGGTGAAGACGCAAGACATGTCGAGTCCATTCTACCATAAACAGGTAAACACCTAAGTGGCAACTCCTAACTGCTAGAATGCGCACTTCACACTATCAATATTAAAATAGACTATAGTCATCCTTAGTTATCCGAACTATGGCGGTCTGATTCTCATTAGGAGATACGTAGGCACAAGAGCGATATTTGTCGACCCAAATCCTGTTATGTTTAGAACTACGTGTGTCGCTCCCGGGATTTTCATCCTAGTACAAACACGAAAGTGGCGCGGAAAAGATAGAGTCGCTAGCCAGACATTTTTATCCCGAAGGAACGGGAAAGGTAATGTTGCACAAACCTGGGGAAGAAGGAAAGGACAAGGTCCTGCGAACCAAAGATCGGGGTCGGGAGTCGGTTATGACCTGGGAAGGTATTAGCTCCCCAAATTGTCCGTCGTACCCGACAGGATCCACACTTACTTGTTTGTTTCAAAAGGTGAGAAAGAATAAAGCTGCTGAATAAAACTGGAACTGAAATGATAAAGGAATTGGAAAAGAGATAAAAAAGAACGGGGAGAAATGTAGGGAAAATAAAGAATGTGCTCGAACAGGCCCTACCCCGCTGCCTACGTACCTCATCGGGAAAATGAGGATCAGAGTCGATGTAGTTCGCCTAACTAAGGCGGGAACTATGTTTGTGTTTTTTTATGATGACGTTGCCATAGCTCTAGCTCAGGTGTTACCGGCTCTGACTCGAGGGTGTTTACCATATCGCTGTTTGAACTGTCGAGGCAAGTCGCATTCGTCCGCAAAGATTAGGAGATGAGAAGAGAAGACGCGATGTCTTTTTTTGTTGTCTTTTATGAGAAGTGTTTTGAGTGTTTTTGCTTGTGAAGATAGTCTCATAATTAGACTTGTACATCATGCTAGACAAGCCCACACTATTCCAAGATGGAATGAATATGAGTGCCCCATGGAATAAGGCTATGCGTAAGAGACTATTTCAATCTTTTATTAAGTGTCTTTTAGATTTTATTTGAAGATGAGAGAAGAAGACTCAAATCGGAAAAGGACAAAAACTAAGGGGGACTAAGACCAACCCTAATTTATTTATT
The DNA here is from genome assembly GCA_963966055.1 of Lathyrus aphaca. Lineage (NCBI taxonomy): Eukaryota > Viridiplantae > Streptophyta > Magnoliopsida > Fabales > Fabaceae > Lathyrus > Lathyrus aphaca. The sequence continues at coordinate 132,648,214 of OZ014522.1, read as the reverse complement.
AATCACAAAAGGGAGATCCTAATGGTTAGTGAGGTTTTCTAATCCTAAGGAGCAAAAGGAAAAGACAGAATAAAAAGAATGCGACTTACTTCCTAAGGAAGATAAGTTGGTCCTAACAAAGGGGAAATCCTACCAATCACAAAATATGGAAGGAAAAAGTGAATTAAATGCATAAAGAAAATGCATAAAAAATAAAAGGATAAGGTGTAAGGAAACATACCTTTCCCTCCCTACAAAACAAAGATTTAGTGTTGCATTTTATTAAAAATAATAAGGCAAACACGCAACAATTAAATTCTACTAATTCTAGGACCTAACTTCAAGACTTCAACTTAATTCTAAAAGAACTAAAAAAATGCTAAAACAAAGATTTAGCACCTACTACAGCCTCTAAAGTAACAACCAGCTATGAAAACAATGCACAACACAAGGCAACTTTCTACAGCCAGCATACAACATATAAAGGTAGGTGTAAAAAGTCACACACAGCTTGCAAACATAACAAACAACATGTATTTTACAACACCTATATGCAAAGTCAGCTATGAAATATAAAATGCAGATTTGATTATTTTCATTTTTTAATGCACAAACTTAATGAAAAATGTACCAATTAATCATGAATATGCATTTGAACATAGATCAATATACACAAATGAGTGACATAATTATTTTGGGAGGATTATGCAAGAATGCACCACATGATTGATTATGCAACAAGTATGCAAAATATGGCACATGAACATGGCATATGAACATAGTGAGCATTGATCATGAATATGCAACATGATAGATCAACAAGAATGCCAAGCTCAATACAAAATTCAGAATTGAATTGATGTGAATGATATGATCAAACATGTAACCAAATGCAACCAAATGCACATACATACATGGTTATGTGAAATGCAACATATATATTGATACAATGAAATGCAAATGAGTTAACGAATTGTGCAAAAGATGCAAAAATATAATGCAACATGATTTACATGCCAAATGATGCATAGACATAGCAACAAAATGCAATGAGTCAAATTATACATAAATGAAAACATAAATGCATAATATGCAATATGAACGGAAATGCGTCGAAACGACTCGAAATGGGGGAATGCGATGTCGAAACCAACCTAGAAAATTCCCTAAAATTAGTACCTAATCATGCATGAACATTAGAGGCACAAAGAGGCAATGAAAAGCAGGCAAATAAGCTAAAATTCTGAATTTCTACAGCGTTAACCGGTTAACCAAATGGTTAACCGGTTAACGCACCCCAGACAACACCAATTTGTGGCCAAAATGCATGCGTTAACCGGTTAACCAAACCGTTAACCAGTTAACGCTGAACAGAAAGGGAAAAATTGTTTTGAAATAAGTGCTTTTGTCCACAATCTTACTTCTAAACAACCCTAACACACATCTAATCATGTTAACACAAATTTCTAATCAATTAGGGCTTATTAACACATGCGAGAACCTATAACAAGCTACAACCTAACTTCTAATCCATTAAAAACCACAAAGCGCAAGCAAAATGTAACGAAAACGTAATCGATCACAAGCAATACGAAAGCACTTAAAGAATGCCGAAATGGCGAGATGGAGAGAATAACTTAAAGATAACATGGTTTTAGATTACCAACCTATGAAGCGGAGAAGTGCTTCGATAAATGTTGCAAGAATCGGAGCTTGATCGAAGAGAAAACCAAGAAAACTGCGAATCCGCAAAATAAATGCGTTCTTGATGCTTGAGCCTTCTTGCACTTCCGATAAGTCGAAATCTTCACAAAAATCAGTAGCTTCTTCTTCTACAATCCACAATTCAATGGAGGTTGGAGGCTAAGCTTTAAGATCTTCAAGTTTCAATGTGAAACTTGAAGAGCTTCTTCAAAAAATGCTTTGGTGAAAAGGGAAATAGAGGAAACGTGAGAGAGAAAAAGTGATTCTAGAAATTGTGAGAGAGTGAAAAGTTGGGAACAAAATTTTTGGAACCTTTTGCATTGAAGTGATTAATGATTATATAGAGGCTAGGCTTGGAGCTAGGTTTCAGAATGGAGTTAGGTTTAGGAATGGAGTTAGGTTTGTAGTTAGTTAGGGTTAGGGTTGGAGAGGGAATATTCCTTGGAATATTCCATGGAATACTCTAGAAGGTTGTAGAACATGGTAGAAGCATCCAAAGGAAAAGGAGTGGAATTGAAGTGGAAAAATAAGAGGGGAAAGAATGAAAGGAAATACGGAAGGAAAGTGGAAGGAAAATGGAAGGAAAATGGAAGGAAAATGGAAGGAAATGTGAAATCTCCCTTTTTTTGGTTGGTTAGCTTGGAAGTGGTTTGGATTATTTTTGGGATATTATTTTTCTCTTGAACTCCAATGTTTGGCAAGCCTCGATTGATCACACACCTCATGCGTATGCAAAGGATAATGATTTATTTATTTATTTATTTTTTCAAATGCGATGCAATGATATGCGGAATGATGTGGGAATGAAGCGTAAATCGCTCGAGGTTGATAATAATAAATAAGAGGGCAAATTTTGGGGTGTTACAGCTGCCCCTATTCAATCATTGTAGACTTGAATGGATGATAGCAGTCGCTTTCAGACGTTTGAAGTATGCAGGGATTGAATACTAAAAACAACCAGAAAATTTGCACTCAGTGAAAGAAGACAAGGGAAATAAACCCAACCATCTGAACTCTGCTTGGGGAGAATCTTGATGTAAAGAATAGTGAACTGGTGAATATTTTGGAATAACACTGGGTGATTGATGATTTTCCACGCTACGGGTGGACTTTTGCTGGGCTATTAATGACATGCCACACAACGGGTGGTTTTCCGAATGCTTCGCCATACTGCAGGGGATTTCAATACTTTGCCACTCTACGGGGATACATTGCTCAGCTAGGGAGAGTTTGGAAATCTTACCACTCTACGGGGCTACATTGCTTAGCTACGGGAGACATTGAAAATTCGCCACACTACAGGGGCACATTGCTTAGCTACGCGAGACCTCTGCTCACTACGGGAAACTTCAATGTTTTGCCACACTACGGGGGCTGCTGCTCGCTACTGGAGACTTCAATGTTTTGCCAGACTACGGGGGCTATTGCTCGCTACGGGAGACTTTGGTGTTTTGCCACACTACGGGGGTTGCTGCTCGCTACTGGAGACTTCAATGTTTTGCCACACTACGGGGGTTGTTGCCCGCTACGCGAGACTTCGGCCCACTACAGGGGACTTCAATTTCTTTCCGCACTACGGGGGCTACATTGCTCAGCTACGGGAGACTTTGAAAATTCGCCACACTACGGGGGCACATTGCTCAGCTACGGGAGACTTTGAAAATTCTCCACACTATGGGGGACTTCAATACTTTGCCACTCTACGGGGATACCTTGCTCAGCTACGGGAGACTTTGGAAATCTTACCACTCTACAGGGATGCATTGCTCAGCTACGGGAGACTTTGAAAATTCGCCACACTACGGGGGCACATTGCTCAGCTACGGGAGACTTTGAAAATTCGCCACACTACGGGGGCACATTGCTCAGCTACGGGAGACTTCAATGTTTTGCCACACTACGGGGGTTGCTGCTCACTACGGGAGACTTTGGCTCACTGCAGGAGACTTTTGCTCACTACGGGAGACTTTGGTTTTTTGCCACACTACGAGGGTTGCTGCTCGCTACGGGAGACTTTGGCTCACTACAGGAGACTTTTGCTCACTACGGGAGACTTTAAGAATTCGCCACCCGGAGGATGGACTTTGGCCAGTCTGCGGCTGGACTTTAAGAATTTCCCACCCAGAGGATGGACTTTGGCCAATCTACGGTTGGACTTCGGATAAGTAGCCACGTTGCGGGTGGACTTTGGATATCAACCTTGGATTGAGCATGCATACGTTGAACTGCATGACATGATGCCCCATGACACTGGGGGATGGGTACAAATGGAATTCCTGTCGCGGAAATAATAAACCCTTGCTGACTCTGTGGGGAATACAGATGATTGCCAATATTTCTGTTGGAGAAGAGTGTGACTAGTCTGTCTCGACTTATTACCTTTGCCAAAAATAAATTGGACTTTAGTTTTGAAGACCCTGCTAAGGGATGCCTCAACTGCTGGGGATTGAATCTCACCCCACAGATTTCGCTGGGGAATCGACAACTTTTCGACTTAGCTCGGGGAAGTCCTGTCAAGGCTATGCTGAGGAGAACTCTCTTGTCTACCTGAATTTTCCAAACCTCTGTGGGGAAGGGAACCGTTTAGCTAACTGCCGGGAATTTCTGGATTCTTGTAAGAAGTGTTTCACTACGGGAAGACGGCTCTTGCTAGAGATGATCCTTATTGCTATGCCGGGGAAGAGAAGGATTTGGTTTGAGATATGTTGGGAAATAAGATCAAGGAAACCTGCTGAAGAAAAGTTTGACGACTTTACTGGGGATAACTTCCATGCGTTTGTTGAGGATAACGAAACTGAACCGCGTCCTGCTGAGGAGGAAAGATTTCAAGTAGTCTCGTGCTAGGGATCATTTGCTTTGATTCGGGCTTTACCTTAAGAGGATTTTACAAAAGACTTGGTGTCTTTAAACTCTTCAGGAGTAAATTGCCCAGGTATTTTGAACTTCCGATTATCTGTCTTCGGGAAAGAATGAATCCTCGTGCAATTGGGGTGGCTTACCCCAGTATGAGTCTTTGACCAATTCCTCTAGGAGAGATCTGAATCTCGAGTGATTGCCCCAGGTTGGCTGATTCTTATCATGACTGGTTAGGAAAGTCGTTACTCAATGGAGCCTTCTCGGAAAAATGCACCTCGACGTGACTGTCTTTCAGGAGTTTTAGACTTCTCAACTTGGCAAGCCTATGCTTCTGGACTGAATTTCCGCATGTGAGCTTTTTATGATGTCAAAAAAATGTATGCAGGAAGAAAATGTTTATTCAAAGAATGGAAATTCTAATGCAACACACATGATAATCTTGAAGTTTTGAAAAGGGGTCGCAAACCTTTGTGAGCAAATCACTGGTTGAGATACGACATTATTTTTTATTGAAAGAACGCATGCACATGAAATACCAACAAGGTCTTTTAGCACAACTCATAGGAGTCAGGAACTCCATCTCGTGGTAGTACGCCCTCAAATTAACCCTGCTTCAGCTAGGACTTTTGAAGGTTGTATCGTGGCCTGGTTCACGGTTATAGAAACAGAGGATATAGGCTCGAAATTATTTGTGCCTGCTGTTGCACCCCAAAATTTGCCCTCCCCTAGTCAAGGAAATGTGTCCCAAGGATCATCTCAAGGTTCACATGGTTCACAAGGTATCCCAAGAGGTTCACAAGGTTCACAATTAGTCAGAAAGTTTGGAAATTCCCTCAGACAAAGCCTCCTCCTAAGCAATGCACCCTAAACTAGGGTTTTGAATTTCATCAAGCTAAATGGACTTTCAAGGCTTCAAGTGAGCTTCATAACATCACACATGTCTTCAAGAATCCCTATGTCAAGTTTCAAGGCTTTCCCAAAAAGTTTGCTCAGTCAGATGATCAGATATGCAAAAATCAGTCAAAGTGGTTAAAAAGTCAAACTGAGGTCAACTGTGGTCAAACAAAAGTCAAACTTCATGATTTTTTTGCCAACATCAATTTTATGAAGTAAAATTCATCATTTGATAAAGGGTTGATCATGATTCATCAAGGAGATTTCAGATCATCAAGAATCAGGAGTTTCTAAATTAGGGTTTTCATAGGAAAAGTCAACTGAACTTTGACCAGCCATAACTTTCACATGCTTCATCAAAAATTTCCCATCCAAAGCTCATTTTGAAGGAAATTGAATTCTATACAACTTTGTATCTCACAAGCCAAGCCCAAAAATGCTTCATTGGGAAGGTATGAGCTAAGACATTATAGGTCATTTCAAAAGTCAACAAAAAGTCAACATCTTCCAAAGGGCATAATTTGAAAATGGTAAAGGATATGGACATGAGACCAATGAGGTTGGTTAGAGGACTCTTTAAGCTTTCCAAAATGTCCAAGAACACCCTCATAGCCTTAAAATTGATGGATATATGTCTTTGCAAAGTTGGGAAATATTTGAGAGGTTTATTGAGCAAATGGGGCCTTAAAACCTAATTTCTCCAAATGGGCTTGCAATGTTGTGATCCAATCCATACAAGGACTTCTAGCAAGACCCAAAGCAACCAAATTCTGATTTTTTATTATTTATTTTGATTTTATTCATTAAAAGTCAAATTAAATCTAAATAAAATATAAAAATCAATATTTGGACATGATTCTTCTTCTAGAAATTCTTAAAAATCAATTCAAGATGATTGTAATCATGTAAAATCAGATTAACCCAATTTAGAAAGGTTTTATAAGATATTTTCAATATTTGAAAGAAGTGAATCTTCATGATCAAGAAATTTCCATAAAGCCCATAAGTCCACAAACGTTTGACCTAATTCAACTCCATACATATACACCAACTGATCACAAGTACAGGGGGACGAAATTGCAGACTCCAAGGGTAAGAACAAAACTTCAATTTTCACACAAAAAAGTGGCATTCGGTTTTGAGCTTAGAGACACTTTCAAGGCAAAGTAAAGGTTGCTTTAGCTTCCTTGAGACTCTTTGATCGTATCTCCATCATCACCTTCATCCATAAAATCATAAAACGCATAAACTGAATCTTGTTTTGTCTTGAATTTTGATTTTTCGATTTTAATTATTCATGCGTTTATAATGAATTTTGATGCTGCTTTATTGTTTGTGAAGACTCGTAGATGGATTCTGGATGCTTAAATTGAAGTTTCATGGCCAAACCGTAAGGACACCATTGTTAGGGTTCCAAGCTTCGAATTAGGGTTTCACGATTAAGCAAATATAAATGAATAATGAAAGCATAGAGGAATTGTACATGCTGTAGTGATCATGTTGATGGGTTTAATTGGACAAGATCGTACGTATTCGATGCAGTTTGAATTTCGCAGGTTTGTAAGTGCAGGAAAATTCGCATGAGGAAGCATAGGTATTTTCGCAGGTAATAGGTTGAAGATGAAGCAGCCTGGCACCAAAATCAGATTCAAAAATTTGTTTTAAAATAAAATATTTTATTGCTGAATCTATATTGAACGCGCCCCATGTGGCTCAACTGGTTTGTGTGTTTGCTTGTGAATATAATGGTCTTGGGTTCGATTCCCCCCAGGCCATTTTGTTTTGCTGTTTTTTATTTGATTTTCAAAGGATTACAACAAAAGGATTGTTATCCCTGATGCTAACACCAAGACACGTTTGGCCTGGTGGTGATGTTGTTGGTCCAGACTGAGGAAAGCCTAGGGTCTGGGTTCGAATCCCAGCCCCAGGTATGTTCTTTTTCTCATTTTTTTTCATTTAATTTGTTTTTTTGTTTATATTATATTTATTTAATCTAATTAATCTCTTAAAATAACAAATTTCTAAAAGAACATGTTTATATTATTTTCTTACATAAAAAACCTATATTTTAAAAATTCATAATTTTTCTCAAAAAATCAAAATTGTTTATAATTGTTTTTTTATAATTTTATATTTATTATTATTGTATATATTTTGTAAATAAATTAATTATGTTTAAATTAAAAATCAAAAAACCCTAATTCTCATGATCCTAACCCTAACCCTAATTTCTATCACCCTAACCCTAATTTTTCTTAATTTTCAAATTTAACCTAATTTTCTTTATAAATTATAATTAATTATTTATCATTTGTTTAATATGTAAATAATTTAGTATTTATTTATTATTATTAAAATCTAATTTCTTTATTAAATATTTAAATTTTTTTTATATATTAATTTGCTAATTTCTTATTTCTCTTATTTTTATTTTTCTAACCTTTTATCTTAATTCTTATTATTATTGATTATTATTGCTTATTTATTATTATTTATCTTTATTATTTTTCTCGATTATATTGTATTTGTCTCGAAGCCTTGTAATAGTTTAGATTTATATTTTTGCTTTATTTCTATTATGAATATATTTATTGTGTGGTTAGTAATTCTAGGGTGATGAGAATAACATATTTGAATATGAACACTCACACACGTAAGTCGATCTTTGATCGCCATCTTGCACTTTCTAAGGTTACCTCTCATGTTGCCTATTTCAAAAGGTCAAGTAAGGTGTCTTAAGCAAAGTCCCTTCACAAATATCATCAAGTCCCTTCAGTATATAAGATCAAGTCCCTTCGAGGTTGCCTACGATAAATGATCTTGTCCCTTCGAATAAAAGATGATAAGTCCCTACGAATTGCTAAAGACACCTTGCAGTTGCCTATATTCAGATGTCCCTACACATGTCCCTTATCACATCCAAGGTAATGACTACATATTCCTTAATAATAGGGATAGTCTTACCATTGAAAGAACATAAGAAACGTAAAGACTTAATATAGGGTAGGTTTCTCTTAATTACTTGCTCACATTTCAAAATACTCTTTACACCCCACTTTTCAAACAAATTTTCAAAAAACAAGGCTTTGTATACATCCATACGAGGATCATTACAAAGTACTTAGAAAGTTTTTAATCACACACTACACCTTTCTCAAAACAATTCAAAGTGAGCTAAGTAACTAAGAGCCCATGGATAACCATGGATATAAAGGGTGCTAACACCTTCCCTTTGTATAACCTACCCCCCGAACTCAAAATCTTTTTAAGGTCTTTCCTGTTCTTTTATGTCCTTTCCTTTTGGATAAAATAAAAGTCGGTGGCGACTCTTGCTATCCGCAACATTTATAGAAAGTCAGTTCTCCCACCGTGTTACACCTGCCCCTCTTCGTGATGTCATCCATTCCTATGTTCAGCTAATTTTCACAAGCACTCACCTTTCATAAGGATTTTTTTTCGATTGAGGAACCATTGCTGCTATGAGTTTAATCACTAATCAGGTTATTGTTGAGAGTCAGTCACCCCTCTGTCTTTCGTATCTGTGCCACACGACTTTGTTCTTGCTTAAGGATCTTTCTTGTGTAATCGTTTTTGTCTTTCGCTTTTGCGTTATTTTGCTTATCCCTAACTTTTGGCTGGACTGATTCTTGTGAATCTCTGATTGTGAAGTCCAACGGGATACCCTAAATTTTGCCTAAGTTGCTTGTTTCCAAGTTTCGACTTAGCGGGCTTTTCATTTTTATTTTATTTTGAACAAATCGTGTGACACTGTTTGTCTTGATTGCTTTGCGAGGGCTGTGACTGCCTCATTCTTTGGTCGATGAAGGATAACCATTGTGGCTTCTAACCTTTGGACCTCTTTATTTGGATAACCATTATGGTTTCTGGTCTTTAGACCTCTTGATTAGCATAGTGGAATGTAATGGGTCCTCAAATACACTATTTTATGAAAGCCTGAACGCTTGGTCTGACTAGCCGACATCTACCTTGCCCCTGGGTTACATGTGAGGGTTTTTCATGCGAGAAGAAACTCCTACTTCAAGGATCAAGGGGGTTAGCGAGGATCTATCTCCCTTATATCTCCAGTGTTTAGGGATTTGAAACAAAGCCTGTACATCGTCAACAGGGTCTTATTCGAGAGCACACAATTAGAGATTCTTGCGTTATTTCTTCGTCATTCTCCCTCATAAAGTTTGAGCATGACATTGGTATTGCAATATACACATACAGAATTATAAGTGAATGCGAATGAATTACTTCAAGAAAAACATGTGAGTTTTATTATTGCTAACATTCAAAAGAAAACAAATTTCGGACATGTAGACAAATGTTTAGCAAATAAAAGAAACTACAAATGGAAATGCAGTAAAGAAGCTGGATATTGCCGTTGTTGAGGAGGCTTGACTCCGTCTGGACCTGTCAGTCTTGGATACTTTCAGTGATCGATAACTTTCTCACGGACTTGTAATCTTCAATTTGCAGCCGTATACCCAACCATGGCAATCATACCTCTTCTTCTAGTTATACTGACTCTGACATGAGACTTCTGAAGGAAAGAGTGAAACTGGAGAGTAAAGTTATCTTATAAGGTTGCTCGACAAGACCCGACGATCTTCTGCCTACGTATCTCCATTGACCAATGACCAGTGAAGATTCAGAGTGACGTAGTTCCCCTCAATAGGGAAGACAATGCATTAGAGAAAAACAAACAAACAAGTTGATATTGTTGAGAGTATCTGAATACTGATGGCTTTATTTGCTTCTTTGAAGATTTCAGCTTAATGTGGACCATCTGGTAAAACAACCGTGACACCGGCTCCGTTGTGATTAGGAATTGGATTCTGGAGTACATTTGGGTGAGGCGCAAAATTGATCGCCTTGGAGTCGATTAGGTCCTGTACCTTGTTCTGAAAAGCCCAACATTTCTCAATATTGTGCCCCTGGGCACCCGAATGGAATTCGCATCTGGCATTTGCATCAAAGTTCTAAGGTAGATTATCAGGAGAAGGAGCTCTCATGGTACGAAGCTCGACCATGTTCAACTTTAGCAGCTCTGGAAGCAATACAACATATGGACATGGGATGGGATCAAGTCTACAGTTTCTCGCTCTTATTCTTTCTTGATTTGGTCTTTGTGCCTGATATTGCTGACCTTGAGGTTGGGGTTGAACCTGTGGGGTAATAGTCACTGCAGCTGTTTGGTAGTAACCTTGCGAACGAACTCTGTCTCGGCCCCTATGCATGACATTGGTCTCGCCTTCTCTTCGTCTTTGGCCATTGCCAAAAGGTTTCTTCACACCAGAACTTCCAACATTGCTTGCATCCTGGATCTTTCCTAATTTCAGAAAATTTTCTATCATTTCTCCAGCGATGACAATATCAGCAAAACCGATGGACGGGCAAGCGGTCAGACGATCCAAGTATGTATCTTGCAAGGTGCCCATAAACATGTCTGCCATTTCCTGATCAAGCAATGGAGGTTGAACCTGTGCGGCCAGCTCACGCCACCTCTTGGCATACTGCTTAAAACTTTCTTTAGGTCCTTGAGACAAGTTCTGCAACTGAGTGCGGTTTGGAGCCATATCAATATTGTATTGATACTGCTTGAGAAAAGCTTCAGCTAAATCTTTCCAGCATCGGATAGAGACCCTGCTCCGCTTCATGTACCAGCTCAATGAAGCTCCAGGTAGACTATCTTGGAAGAAATGCATCCAAAGTTTCTCGTCATCAGTGTGAGCCGAGATTCTTCCAAAGTATGCATGAATGTGAGTTCTAGGGAACGTGTTGCCGTTGTACTTGTCAAATGATGGCACCTTGACCTTGGGAGGGATTCTGACTTCTGGAACTAACCCAAGACTAGTTACATCGATGCCCAGGGAATTCTGACATTCCATGGCCTTAATCTTCTCTGCCAGCTCTTCATACCTTCGATTGTTGACCTCATTCATATTACACATATCAGCATCTAGTAGAGTGAGCTGGTCCTCTTGTGTGTCTTTATTACGGGCTGCAGTCCCAATTAGATTTGGCCCTCCGTTACGGGTAGCGTTAGTATCCACATTCTCAGTCGGTGTTCCAGTATTAGCATTCCCATGGGGTTGCTCAACCATCAACCTGAGACGCTCTTGATTCTGAGCAATGTCGGTCATCATTTCCATGAACTGATTCATCCTCTGTCGGAGCTCATTGAGATCAGTCTGCATTCGTTCAGCCATTCTCACTCGGTTTCTTTTTGTTGGATACCGATGAACGCGTTGACCAACTATATTGCCTGAAGTTGAATAAGTTAGGAGTCCGAATAACCTGTAAAAATGCAAAATATGCAAATCATGCAGTAAATGCGTATGATATGTTCATGAGGATGCGACATTCGACCATGCAAATGAGTAAGCATATGTTAGTAATGCAAGCATGCAGAGGATGTTATGCAATGCACTGGCATGTGATCAAAGGTTTGGCGATCTCTGGTCTAATGTTGGTGTTGAGAAGACATCCATGTGCTTCTGAAGAATCATAATAACAGTACCACCAAAATCCCGGATTTCAAAACCAAAGGACCATGTAGAACCTGATCATAATACTGAACAATGTTGGCAAAGTGGGTATGTTGGAAGTTTCAGGGTTCCTACAAACCTGTAAACCCCTCCCATCTCACGGGTATGCTACACCGAGTCAACATCACGGACTCTCAAAGCCGGATAGCAATAATACATTCACCATTTCCGAGAAATGGCTCATGACCAAATCAGGGAATCAGTTTGGCATTATGTACTAACCAGGGAGGTCTCAGCTGAGTATGGGGAAAACAAGCATCCCTCATAAGTCCCCAGCTTTAAGCACTGAATCGAGAAACAATAGTGCATTCATCCTGAAGGGTACAATACTATCGTCATACGAACAGTTTGCCTTAACTGGGTTCCTATGAGAGAACCAGGCCATCCTATGCGAGTTCCCAGTGGGCCCTCGGATGCGAGTGGGTTTGCCAACAAATGTGGTCTGCCATTGTCATCACTGGAGAGGGATGTTTCCACAAAGGTTCTCAATGATCGGTCCCCTGACTGCACATAACTATCAAGGTTGTGTATTGCCCCAGAAAGATTCTGGCATCAATACATTCCCGAGAAGGTCGCAAGTCAAGGTGTCAAACTCACTACTACCAACATAGCAAGATGCCATGAAGCCAAAGTGGAACCACTCTAAGTCATAGGGTGCACTCGAGCTCCGGTTACAAGCTCATCTCACAGTAACCCCATCCCACAGAAAAAATGAAGGCCAAACAGTCCAGCATATGATGCATGATAAATACTGAAAGCAGTAAATAAATATCGTAAGGTAAAGCTGTAAACTAAAACTGTAAATGAAAACAGTAAAGCTAAACTAAAGCACACAGCAGCAAACAAATAAACACCGAAAGAAACAAAAACAGACAAGCTCTAGGATTGACTCTACGAGGGAAACCAGAGATTCTGGGATTGTCCCCAACAGAGTCGCCAGTTGTCGCTCTCGAGATTTTCATCCTAGTACAAACGCGAAAGTGGCGCGGAAAAGGTAGAGTCGCCAACCAGACATTTTTATCCCGAAGGAACGGGAAAGGTAATGTTGCACAAACCTGGGGAAGAAGGAAAAGACAAGGTCCTGCGAACCAAAGATCTGGGTTCGGGAGTCGGTTACGACCTGGGAAGGTATTAGCACCCCAAATCGTCCGTCGTACCCGACGGAATCCATGCTTGCTTGTTTGTTTCAAAGGGTGAGAAAGAATAAAGTTGCTGAATAAAACTGCTGACTGGAACTAGAACTGAAATGAGAAAGGAATTGGAAAAGAGATAAAAAAAGATCAGGGGGAAATGTAGGGAAAATAAAGAATGTGCTCGAACGGGCCCTACCCCGCTGCCTATGTACCTCATCAGGAAAATGAGGATCAGAGTCGACGTAGTTCTCCTAACTAAGGCGGGAACTATGTTTGTGTTTTTTTAGGATGACGTTGCCATAGCTCTAGCTCAGGTGTTACCGGCTCTGACTCGAGGGTGTTTATCGTATCGTTGTTTGAACTGTCGAGGCAAGTCACATTCATCCGCAAAGATTAGGAGATGAGAAGAGAAGACATGATGTCTTTGTTTGTTGTCTTTTATGAGAAGTGTTTTGAGTGTTTTTGCTTGTGAAGATAGTCTCATAATTAGACTTGTACATCATGCTAGACAAGCCCACACTATTCCAAGATGGAATGAATATGAGTGCCCCATGGAATAAGGCTATGCACAAGAGACTATTTCAATCTTTTATTAAGTGTCTTTTAGATTTTATTTGAAGATGAGAGAAGAAGACTCAAATCGGAAAAGGACAAAAACTAAGGGGAACTAAGACCAACCCTAAGTTATTTATTATACACAAAACGGAGATCCTAATGGTTAGTGAGGTTTTCTAATCCGAAGGAGCAAAAGGAAAAGAAAGAATAAAAAGGATGCAACTTACTTCCTAAGGAAAATAAGTTGGTCCTAACAAAGGGGAAATCCTACCAATCACAAAATATGGAAGGAAAAAGTGAATTAAATGCATAAAGAAAATGCATAAAAAATAAAAGGATAAGGTGTAAGGAAACATACCTTTCCCTCCCTACAAAACAAAGATTAGTGTTGCATTTTATTAAAAATAATAAGGCAAACACACAACAATTAAATCCTACTAATTCTAGGACCTAACTTCTAGACTTCAACTTAATTCTAAAAGAACTAATAAAATGCTAAAACAAAGATTCAGCACCTACTACAGCCTCTAAAGTAACAACCAACTATGAAAATAATGCACAACACAAGGCAACTTTCTACAGCCAGCATACAGTATGAAAAGGTAGGTGTAAAAAGTCACATACAATATGCAAACATAACAAATAACATGTATTTTACAGCACTATATGCAAAGTCAGCTATGAAATGTAAAATGCAGATTTGATTATTTTCATTTTTTAATGCATAAACTTAATGAAAAATGTACCAATTAATCATGAATATGCATTTGAACATAGATCAATATACACAAAGGAGTGACATAATTATTTTGGGAGGATTATGCACCACATGATTGATTATGCAACAAGTATGCAAAATATGACACATGAACATGGCATATGAACATAATGAGCATTGATCATGAATATGCAACATGATAGATCAACAAGAATGCCAAGCTCAATGCAAAATTCAGAATTGAATTGAATTGATGTGAATGATATGATCAAACATGTAACCAAATGCACATACATACATGGTTATGTGAAACGCAACATATATATTGATACAATGAAATGCAAATGAGTTAACGAATTGTGCAAAAGATGCAATAATATAATGCAACATGATTATTTACATGTCAAATGATGCATAGACATAGAAACAAAATGCAATGAGTCAAATTATACACAAATGAAAACATAAACGCATAATATGCAATATGAACGGAAACGCGTCGAAACGACTCAAAATGGGGGAATGAGATGTCGAAACCAACCTAGAAAATTCCCTAAAATTAGTACCTAAAAATGCATGAACATTAGAGGCACAAAGAGGCAAGGAAAAGCAAGCAAATAAGCTAAAATTCTGAATTTCTACAGCGTTAATCGGTTAACCATTTGGTTAACCGGTTAACGCACCCCAGACAACACCAATTTGTGGCCAAAATGCATGCGTTAACCGATTAACCAAACCGTTAACCGGTTAACACTGAACAAAAAGTGAAAAATTGTTTTGAAATAAGTGCTTTTGGCCACAATCTTACTTCTAAACAACCCTAACACACATCTAATCATGTTAACACAAATTTCTACTCAGTTAGGGCTTATTAACACATGCGAGAACCTATAACAAGCTACAACCTAACTTCTAATCCATTAAAAACCACAAAGCGCAAGCAAAATGTAACGAAAACGTAATCGATCACAAGCAATACGAAAAGCACTTAAAGAATGCCGAAATGGTGAGATGGAGAGAATAACTTAAAGCTAGCATGGTTTTAGATTACCAACCTATGAAGCGGAGAAGTGATTCGGTAAATATTGCAAGTATCAGAGCTTGAATGAAGAGAAAACCAAGAAAACCGTGAATCCGCAAAATATATGCGTTCTTGATGCTTGAGCCTTCTTGCACTTCCGATAAGTCGAAATCTTCACAAAAATCAGTAGCTTCTTCTTCTATAATCAACAATTCAATGGAGGTTGGAGGCTAAGCTTTAAGATCTTCAAGTTTCAATGTGAAACTTGAATAGCTTCTTCAAAAAAAGCTTTGGTGAAAAGGGAAATGGAGGAAAAGTGAGAGAGAAAAAGTGATCCTAGAAATTGTGAGAGAGTGAAAAGTTGGGAACAAAATTTTTGGAACCTTTTGCATTGAAGTGATTAATGATTATATAGAGGCTAGGCTTGGAGCTAGGTTTAGGAATGGAGTTAGGTTTAGGAATGGAGTTAGGTTTGTAGTTAGTTAGTGTTAGGGTTGGAGAGGGAATATTCCTTGGAATATTCCAAGGAATATTCCATGGAATACTCTAGAAGGTTGTAGAACATGGTAGAAGCATCCAAGGGAAAAGGAGTGGAATTGAAGTGGAAAAATAAGAGGGGAAAGAATGAAAGGAAATGCAGAAGGAAAGTGGAAGGAAAATGGAAGAAAAATGGAAGGAAAGGTGAAATCTCCCTTTTTTGGTTGGTTAGCTTGGAAGTGGTTTGGATTATTTTTGGGATATTATTTTTCTCTTGTACTCCAATGTTTGGCAAGCCTCGATCGACCACACACCTCATGCGTATGCAAAGGATGATGATTTATTTATTTATTTATTTTTTCAAATGCGATGAAATGATATGCGGAATGATGCGGGAATGAAGCGTAAATCGCTCGAGGTTGATAATAATAAATAAGAGGGCAAATTTTGGGGTGTTACAACATGGACTCTGATTCTTGTTGCGACGAGATACTTTAGGCTGGGGTGCGATGCCCTCTCGAGTCAGTTTCTTTCTATCACCCATTCGTTTTTGTTTTCCATTTTCATTCTTGTTTCTTTCTAGTCCTTTCCAGTTTAGCATCAAATGGTGATTCAGATGACCACACCCTTTGAGCAGAGAAACAAGCATGGATCTTATTGAGTACGATGGACACGAAGGGTTGTTAATACCTTCCCTTCATGTAACCGATTCCCGAGCCCGGACTTTGTTGCGATGACCTCTTCTTTTCCTTTTCCCTCAAGTCTTCTTCGATTGTTCTCCCTTCCCTCGTCAGGATAAAAAATGTATCGATGGTGACTCTTTTGGTTTCTGCCGGTTGTTTTTCGTGTTGTGACACTTACGATTACGTTTTCAATTCAAATTCAGTCCTTCATCAAATATTCAACCACAGTTTCATCAATTTAAAACTCAGGCAATTACCAATTATCAATTTCCTAATCAAATATGATAACTACGATTAAACACCCCTTACCTCTTGATTATCTTTTTTTGATCGAATTTCTTCTCGCTCTTCTGATTCTTCGGCTCCTCCTCAATTTTCTCGTTCTTGGTTTCTCCCTTCTGTTTCTCTTTTTTGGCAAAACCTTCAGAATGAGTTTTTCTAACTCCCCACTCATCTATGTAACCCTCATAACCTCAATTATGATTTTCCATTAATACCCTTATTAACTTCTCACAATGACCGAAATGCCCTTTAGTTATATACTTCACAAAATATTCTATTTTCTTTTAATCATTTTAATTCTAACTAATTCCATATCCTCCAAATTAAATCGGTAAGTACACAAAACATCATTCGTCAAATATCTCTCATCGACACATTACCGAACTCAATAGTTCTCACCAAAAATTCAGTTAATTCAATAATCGACTTAATTAATTAAATAAACAATTATTCCAATTATTCACAAATACCATATAATTCTTCGACGCACTTATACATCCCATAAATCAGAAATTCTTAGAAACCATCATATAATCGTCATCAAACCATCATCGAATTCAAATACCTCACATTGACTCATAATATTCATATATCCATGCCAAATTAATTAAATAATTAATTAATTTAGAAATCAGGGTGTTACAACTCTCCCCTACTTAGAATATTTTCGTCCTCAAAAATTCACCCGAAGCGATTAGAGTCAGATACGACTCTATCATCTGGTATTTACCCTCTCAAGTCCAACATTCGCCAGTTGATCCACGTCACAACACCTTCACTAAGGTACTCTTTTTACCTCGTATTTGCTTCACTTCTTAACTATCTACCCGACATAAACCCATCAAATGTCATCCCACTTCCATTCTGGAATGTTCAACGGTTGTATCAACCCAAAAACTTCTGATGTTCAATGGTAGGCTTCTGACAGGTCATACAATAATAACCAAAATAATTATTTCGACTTCTGATACATCTTGGTATCACCTGGATAATTACTTATATTACTTTTATGTCATTCCTCAAAATATTCCTCTTAAGTTCTGAAACATACGCTCTATTTCCAAATATCGTGCACCTATCGCATCAACTCGAGATTTCACTTATAATACCTTGGTTAACCAACGTCCTTTGATCAATCAATCTCAATTAGGACTCCTGACCTTCTCTAAATTTCTCTCAAAATATCACTAGTCAATTTTAACATATTCCACTTCACGTGTTAGGCATTTCCTCATACACCAAACTCAAATCTCTCACTATAAAGATCGACATTTGCAATGACTTCTTACTCAACACCCAGCCTTTGCATTTGCTCTTAACATCATGGTACTTCAACTCTAAATCATATCCTTATAATAACTCATACCAAACAAATAATATCTCTGATTCTCATCACAGACATCATAGCTATTGATTCCCAATCATGCGTAGGATTACTTCTTCTCTTGGTTTCTAGTAGTCTTGATCCGTTATTAACAACACCCCTAAGGTCCATCTCAGACGTAATCACCATTCACCATATCAAACTCACTCTAATTAGGCAAAACCAATATCGAAGCGGTAATCAACTTCTTTATTTACACTGATTCTCGTCACATGCAATGTCTCACACATAAGCTCGACCTTTGAGATTATCTAAGGTAATGGTAACTGCACTTAGGAAATAACTCAAAGATTTATTTGGTAGTAATCATCTAAACCAAGGATCTTCGAATCACAATCACAGACTTCAGAGCTTCCCACCGTAATACATCAATATTAGAAGAGTTTACAACCATTTCAATACCAAAATTTTAGTCTAAGAAAATTCACTTCTTTCAATTAGAACTCTCACTTTGACAACCATTCTCACACCACAAATCCAAATTCCACATTGTTAACCATAACAATCCAACAAGATACACTGCTCCCAAATTATAAACATACAAATCCATTTCACTATTTGTCTCATCAATTTAGAATCTCATTCACTCTTAGGTCAGAACATAATAATGTTGTTACCATCACCATCAATATTATCATAAGAACATCAACATAACTCATAATACCGAAAATTCTATTTCACCACCTTAGTTCTATAAGGTCACAATCACTCAAGTGAACATATACTTTAATATTTCTACTAACTTGGTAGTAACATGAAAACTTTCCACATAACATTTTCCTTCCAGAATGTCCATTGTTTTTCATCCTTCTATCAAGCTTTTGATGCTTGATTATTGACTCCAATAAGTTGTATTCACACAATACACATCACGCTTGAGCTGCGCACCCTGATCATCTATCAATCCCACAAGCTTCACATCTAGTCTCTGACTCTCTTAAATCAATGGGAACAACTATCTTCCCGATTGGATGCCTATTTACTTCACACACTGCCAAACTGGTAAGCTAAGTCTCTCCTATACTCGATTAGCATCACACCAATGTTAAGTATCTCCAACTCGGGACATGCTAAAATTCTAAACACATTACAAATCATTGCATTCCATTTGAAGTCTTTATCCATGTAGTGAACTTTAACAACATCCATAAATCTTTAGTTTTCGTTTAAACCTTTCTACATCAAGGGTCCATATATTTTCACATTTGAATCTCATTCCAAATTGCAATCTCAATAATACCATCTTCATATTTGGTTGCTATAGAAACCATCTTAATTCTCTCTGACACAAACTGGTGTCCTTACAAGCATGATATCAATCTCTCTTGCATTTGTTTTTCTTTTACTATAATCATCACAAAAGCTATTGGCACTCTAATCATTATTATTTAACATAAGTTGCATCTCTATGCACCTCCCCAATACCATCACATTCTTCCTGATACAAACATTTCATTCCTTAACAACATTTTACACTTGTCCTCATCTTACCTTCAGCAAGAATCGTTCAACTTCAAACACACTCATCTCTTTCAATACAGACCTCCCATACATAAAACCATATTCTAAAATGAAGGAAATTTCATGTAAATTCTATAACTTCAAGAATCACTTAAATTCGAGTTACGCGTCCGTTTAATGGCTACTGGTCCAGAAGTTCCTTATACGAATTTCCACTAAAATCAGCACCAGACCCAAATATTCAAATGCGTTTTTCTCTCTCTTTAAAAATATTCCGAAGACAAAATTTATATGCAAACTATAGAAAATTTTGTAAGCTTTCTAAAAATTCCAGCATTGCTTCCATCGGAATGATGAGTAAAAGGTTATGCCCCTTATATTGATGGTTGTCCCATAATTTCGAAAATGAGAATAAGAATTGTTGAACATAAGTTCCACCTCTTTCTCTTGCTTTTAAGATCTTCCAAGTATCCTCGCTCTTCACCCAAATCGGAAATTACTCCGACCTCAATTCAATTATACCCAAAGCATACTAGTCGTCACAAGCTCTTTATTATTCGAAAGTTAACTATCAACCAAATCAGTTCATTCCGCCTCAAGGACCTCTCAAACTTAACCTTCCGACAAAGATTCATGAATCATAGCTCTCGTCATTTCTGGAATAATACCGATCCAATAACAATCGCACTCTTGCAGCTAACAACATACTAAAACACATTCTCACACCAGAAACATTTCAGGGAAGTAAGTTTCTCCCCCACTTACTTTGAACTAACACCTGGAGACAAACAGTTAGAAAACAACAAGTACCGACAGTGTTCCACACACTTGTCGCGTACTAAGGATAAACAACACTAGATAACACTGGTTAGAAAAACAGACCTTCTCTGATTAGGGGTTTTCAAAACCAACCCAACCCATTAGAAAACCACAAACCAAACTAAACCAAACCGAAACCGCAAAAAACCGCACTTAGTTTGGATGTATTTGGACCATTTTTTTTAACAAAATCGCGCGATTCGGTTTGGTTTGCGGTTTGTATTTTGAAAACCGAACTAAACCAAACCAAACCACATTATGTTACAACCCAAACTTAACTTATCCCACATCCAACCCAAAACTATAACCTAGTATGCCTTAACCATACAAATATTCTCTTACTCACGCTTAGAGTTTTAGTTTCAACCTTCTCAAATCTCTTCGAGTAGTGTCGCACATTCTTCTCATCATATTTGTTATGTACATCTCATCTCTTCTACTTTAATCTCTCTTATCTTATGTTCTTTCTTTTTCATCTTCATCTTCTCCTTTTTTATATTATTGTTTTCTCTTCCAATTACGTTTTTATCGCACCTTTCTTCTATAATATTGCATATCTTATGGTCTTTCTATTTCATCTTCTCTAATATTTCCTGTCCTCTGTTTTTTCTTTTTATTGTAATATTTTGATATTGTTTTATACTACTATTTTATGTTTTTTATTCCACTTTTGTCTAATCTTATTTTTGTATATTAAATGAGAAGTTATTGTCTAAATATGATGAATTTTGTTGATATTTGATAATGTATGAATGACTAAATACAAAATTACGTTGTTCTCTATAGGTGTACGTATGACTCAAAAAAATATTGTAAAAAACCGAACCAACCGAACCAATCCAAACCGCATTGGTTTGGTTTGGTTTTATTTCTTAAAGCCAACCGAACCAAACCAAACCGCATGCTTTTTTCTCTTGTGGTTCGGTTGATTTTTTGCGTAAAAATCGACCAAACTGCACTGCGAACACCCCTAGCTCTGATACCACTAATGTAACACCCAACTAAACCCCGCGAATATTCATAATACAATTTAAATAAATTAACAAGTCATCAATCACAAACATGGGCGTCACATCTTCTAAAACATCTTACCACAATGATCCTGCTCCGTAACACGGGTTGCAACATACTTAATAAAAGTAATGCATTTAATATCATGACAAACTCACTTAAAATATTCTCGCAGCGGATTCAAGTCTCAAACTTCTTTAAAATAAACTCAATACCATAAAGGTAGTTTTCAGCATCACATAAATCATAACTCAAAATAAAACAAAAATTACAAAGTATGACATAATCTTCTAAACACAAAAGGTTCTTAAGCGAACGACCCCAACCCCGATGTTACATATCAGAGCAAGACTCCCTTCATTTCTATGGAAATGAATAGACATAATTCGAAGAGACTTATAGACTTTCTTACTTAATCTTGGTTCACCTGCAAGTTACTCACATTCAAGGCAACAATTCCAAGCAGAAAGGGTGAGTAATCATAATAATTATAAAAGATGTAGGAATTAGATAAAGAGTAAAGTCACTTGAATAACATCAACAATACACACATATTCGTCATATAGTTCGTCATAGTCACCAACACGTCATTTAAATCATCGTCATAAAAAATGCAAGTCATAATGATATGCAACTCAATAGACTCATGCATGTGGTACTGAAATATCACTGATGACTTAGTCATCGTTATCTCCAAAGATCCCCACCAATATGATCGGTTCCCACTTGGAACTAGAGCACATCAAAAGTTGCACTTAATCCACATGATGGGATTATGGCCATCATTGGACATTATCGTCCTAAAATTCGTCATTGGATTTTCATCCTGCAAAACGTCAATGGACATCTCGTCCTAAAAAAATGCTATGAATGCATGATGCGTACAACACATAAAACATGACCACGACTAATCAAAGCGCATCACCATTCATCAAAAATCATCATACACTTCATACACATCATCATCACATATGTACATCATAGTTAACATATCATCATTCATAAAACAAAATCTTAAAAAAATTACTTCTAGACATCATCGCTCACCATGTTCATCATGTTCATCATATTTCCTACATATACTGCTATACACACAAACTGCATATGCTTCATAGTCACATAACATCAATCATTCACGACAATCCTCAATAATACACATTTTTATTAAATTACTACGACATTAAATCATGTTCACAATATTTTGCATATAAGGCATACACACTGATTTTTGACAGAACCATCCACCCCTAAATCCTGCAAAACATCACTGTAACCTACCTATTATTTCTCTATAAGATAGCTTATCGCATTATTTTTTCCAACACTTCAGACTAAATGAGAAACAGACTCACAGTTGGTTGGTAAAATAGGGTCACCAGAAAATAAATAAAACAACATAGGGAGAGTGTTACGATCATCACCTCTAAATCCACACCCCCATCACACATTCTGTGACCACTGTCATACAAGTGTGACCACCGTCACACCTTCACCCAAGTTATGGCGATCGTCACTTAAGTGTGGCCCTTGTCACACAAGTGTGACCATCGTCACATAAGTGTGACCCTCGTCACCCAATTGTGACCTTTCTAGGATCGCGCGCTTAATTTTCTTCACTAACCTCATATTACGTATCATCACTGTTTCTATTAAATTATAACATGATACGATTCATCACCATTTCTATTCAAATTATAACCATCTCCACTAGTTCTTACAATTAAGTTTTCAATTCAAATTCACTCCTTCATCAAATATCCAACCACAATTTCATCAATTCAAAACTCAGGCAATTACAAATTATCAATTTCCTAACCAAATATAATAACTATGATTAAAAACCCCTTACCTCTTGATTAACGCTTTCCGATCGAATTTCTTCTCGTTCTTCTAATTCCTCGGCCCCTCCTCAATTCTCTCGTTCTTGGTTTCTCCCTTGTATTTCTCTTTTTTGTCAAAACCTTCAGAATAAGTTTTTCTAACTCCCTACTCATCTATATGACCCTTATAACCTCAATTATGATTTTCCAATAATACCCTTACTAACTTCTCACAATAACCACAATGCCAATTAGTTCTATAATTCACAAAATATTCTATTTTCTTTTAATAAATTTAATTCTAACTAATTTCATTTCCTCCAAATTAAATCGGTAAGTCCACAAAACGTCATTCGTTAAATATCTCTCGTCGACACATCACCAAACTCAATAGTTCTCACCAAAAATTCAATTAATTCAATACTCGGCTTAATTAATTAAATAAATAAACAATTATTCCAATTATTCACACATACCCGATAATTCTTCGACGCACTTATACATCCCATAAATCAGAAATTCTACGAAACCATCACATAATCATCATCAAACCATCATTGAATTCAAATACTTTACATTGACTCATAATATTCATATATCCACGCCAAATTAATTAAATAAATAATTAATTCAGAAATTGGGGCGTTACAACTCTCCCCCTCTTAGAATATTTTTGTCCTTGAAAATTTACCCGAAGCAATTAGAGTTGGATACGACTTCCTCATCTGGTCTTTACCCTCTCAAGTCCATCTTTCGCTAGTTGATCCACTTCACAACACCTTCAATAATACACTCTCTTTACCTCGTATTTAATTCACTTATCAACTATCTACCCGACATAAACCCATCAAATACCATCCCACTTCCATTCTGGAATGTTCAACGGTTGTATCAACCCAAAAACTTATGATGTTCAACCATCGGCTTCTAACAGATCATACAATCATAACCAAAATAATTCTTTCGACTTAT
The DNA here is from genome assembly GCA_963966055.1 of Lathyrus aphaca. NCBI lineage: Eukaryota > Viridiplantae > Streptophyta > Magnoliopsida > Fabales > Fabaceae > Lathyrus > Lathyrus aphaca. The sequence continues at coordinate 132,623,891 of OZ014522.1, read as the reverse complement.
GATACATCTTTGTAGCACCTAGATAATTACTTATTTTACTTCTATGTCCTTCCTCAAAATATTCCTCTTAGGTTCTGAAACACACGCTCTGTTTCTGAATATTGTGCACCTTTCGCATCAACTCGAGATTTCACTTCTAACACCTTGGTTAACCAACGTCCTTTGATCGATCAATCTCAATTAGGACTCTTGACCTTCTCTGATTTTCTCTCAAAATATCACTAGTCAATTTCAACATATTCCACTTCAGGCTGTTAGAAGACGCTTTCTTCAGTAACTAAGTTAAGTTCTGACTTAACTTGAGACAAAGTAAGGTGTTCAATACGCACATAAAAATGATTTGCTAAATCATATTTATTATTAGTGACATCATGAGAACTGTAATTTAATGAGCGAGATTTTCTGAATGATTACCCACAATACTCTTCTAATTTTTTTTATGAACCTACTCTTACTTATTATAATTTTGATGGAAACATCATTATGTTCATATTCTTCTCAACGATGAAAAACATTAGAGATGTATCACTTGTGATTATATTTGTCTGTGTTTAGTTGATTTTTTTAAAACCTTTTTTATTATGACAAAAAGGGGGAGTATTATTTGGGAAATTATTTTGAAGCTTAATATCTTGTCTCTGAATCACAAGTCTGACATTCTAATATACTAAATGTACTTTATTCTTTTAGTATGTCATTATTTTGAGAATTATTGTATATCTGGTGTTGGCCATATCAATGTGCTATATTCTTTTAATATGTCATTCTTTCAGGAATTATTGTATATCTGGCATTGGCCAAATCTTGATCATCTAAGTTCTGATAGACATCGAGATCTGAGATGAAGATCGGTGTTCTAGTCAGATTATGTTGAATAGAGAAAAGGAAGTATTTTTTTCTATCATGTGATTTGGAAACTCAAATTTTCTATTTTATGAGTCTTGGGATCAGGGGGAGACTCTGAACAAGCATAAATAAAATTTTGGCATTGTTAGAATCGGGAGGAGAGTATCTGATAAAGGGAAGATTATTCTGAACTCATCTTATGTCAATTCACATGTATCATCTCGTACAAAATTGGCTCTTCAAAATACATTGTTTTATCATTATCAAAAAGGCGGAGATTGTGAGAACCAGATTTGGTTCTCCTTAATATCTTTATATTTTGATAATAACAACGAAGTATTTAACTGAAGGCAATTTTGATACTCTAACGTTTGTTATTGTGTAAGACTGAAAAACAGGTTCTAACTCTGGGGGAGTTCTTGCAAACCGAAGGTTCTGATATGATAATATCCGCTTATGTGCAAATTGGAAGCAAGATTACTCAAGTGCCAACTCATAAAAAACTGATGTTGATCTTGCAACGTTTTCTAAGATTCTGACTCTGAATGAGTAAGACTCTGATACGAAAATGTTTTGAAGACCAAATGCTGAAGACTCTGAAGACTTGAGGTTCTGAAGATAGAATGATCTGAAGACCAAGTGCGGAAATACTTTGAAGACTTGACGTTCTGAAGAACAAGGGTTTTAAAGACAAGTGATGAAGTTCTGAAGACTGAATACTTGAGATTCTAAAAAACCCACCATTCTTATCTGAACTCATGCTTCAATACAATTATCAATTATAAGCTCCTGAAGTTCCGAAGATAAGAATCAAGATCAAGATACATCCTTTTATAAACTCATGCTTCAATACATCTCTCAACCAGAAGCCTCTGACGTTATGATAAATAAGATCAAGTGTTACTCTTCTCTCTGCTCATGCTTCAAACATCAACCAACCAGAAGCCTTTGAAGTTCTAAAGAAAAGAAGTAACAGTCAAGAAAGTTAATTTATCTTTGCTCATGCTTCACACATTTATCAACCAGAAGTCTCTGAAGATCAGAAGATAAGAATTAACGGATAAGAGGGAATAATACAATACTACAAAGACACTTCGTTCCACTATCAATTCCACTACTCTATTATCCTGATTCAGTAGTACAAGAAGGATGATTGTGTGTACTATTTATTACCCTCGGTAACGACATTCCTTTGGCCAGTTGTGATGTAACAGATATATTTCTCAAGCACCTATATAAGGATTGTCAAGTGAAGAAGCAAAGATGATGAACACTACCATATCTTTTATTTATGCAAGACTACAAAGCTCAAACATTAAAATTTCATTTGTAGTATAAAGTTTCAAAAGCTCTTAATTTGTGTTTACACCTGCTTATTCCAGAAGCACTTCTTTATAAACAAAGCTTATAGCAAAATGTTGTTTGCATTCCCTAAAGGATCTAGTGTTGGTCAGGAGCTTTAGGAAGACTAAGGTTGCAGGTATTAGTGGTTGTTAAAGACAGAGTTGTTATGGGATTGTAATCTATTGAGATTATAGTGGATTAAGTCCTTGTTGAAGGCAAAATCACCTGGGCGGGTGGACTGGAGGTAGCTTGTGCTTGACAAGTGAACCAGGATAAATTCTTGTGTTCTTTCTTTCCTTTGTTATTCTCTTATTTGATTAAGTTTGTTATTATAGCGATTATTTTTCAAAACACCATTCAACTCCCCCCCTTCTAGTGTTTTCTCACACCTTCAGACAAGTTAGGTCACAGTCCTTGAGAAGACATAGATTGGATGTCTCTATGGATTGTTAGTCACCAGCAGTTGCTAGTGCAGTTGTAATCAGTTGATTATAATGGATTAAGTCTTTGGTATAAGGAAAAATCACATTGGCGAGTGGACTGGATTAACTTTGAGATTTTCAAGTGAACTAGTATAAAAATCGAAGTGTGTTTATTTTGATGTTCATAAGCAGTGATTTTTATTGAGTGAGTAAAATATTTTATTTTTGAAAACCGAATTCAAACCCCCTCTTTCTTGTGTTTTTCTCACCTTCACCAAACACCTTTAAAAACTCGAAAATGCTATTCTTGTATCCGAAGATACATTTTAAAGCACACAAGCCCTCGTATTTTCAAAGAGAGACAACCTATTTTTTCCAAAACCTAATGCAAAGATGCATTTCCGTAATTTTCAAGGGGATTTTTGGAGATTCATCTTTTAAATATCCCCTGAAATCATATAAAGGTTTACTTAGGGGATATTTCAGAGATGTGTCTTAGAAAACCCCTCAACTGCTTTCAAGGCAACACCATTGTCTCAGAATTGACATTTTTTATACCAACTTATATTTTACATCATTTTAGACCATAAATTAAAAAAATAAATTAACAAATTGATTTGAACATGTTACACATACATTAAAAAAGTCACACATTAATTAAAGTATAATCAAAATGTACTGATCATACATAACTTGTTCTAAAATAATAATAATAATAATAATAATAATAATAATACAACCAAACAAAAACTATTGAGTATGTCTAGCCCCTCCTCGACTTCGCCGCATGTACTGCAAGTCATTATGTATCTAAAAAATAATGCCTTATGAAATTCTGGTATAGCATATCATAGATGTCCTATAAGATGTCGAAACAATTGTTGTCTTCTTTCTCACACAATGAACAATATGAACAATTAAAGTTGTAGAAAATAAAGAACATGCAATCAATTTTTTACCCAGTTTGATCTAACACACCTACTCTGGGGGATACCAATCCAAGAATGAAATCCACTAAATAGTATTAATTTTAAGTGAAACAACCTCCGGTTCCAACTTGTCACTTAATCCCTACCTGTGTTATATTTCTACCTAAGACAATTCCTAGGTCGAGGTCCTCCTTAATTCCTTAACAATCACAACTTGATCAATAACACACTCTATGCTTAAAAGCTTTAGAGTACACAATTTACAACTCAATAAAGTTCTCCTACTCTTAGAATCCAACTTGATCTTAGAGAGGCTCACAAAAACACAAACCTTAATACTTTCTACTTAAGTATTTTTCTTCTTGTTATCAACCTAGATCTAAACTAACCGATTTATAGAAATAAAACACCATATGTTTAGGCTTTAAACTTGCACCATTTTGATCCCACGTAATCTGCTAGATATTCTCCAAGAAAATAGAAACATTTTCAATCTTTAGTTTCTAAAACAAATCCTCCCTGATTTATGATCTTCAAGCCTTCAATCTTTGAAAATATTCTCACTTGGACGCCAGCTGTAATCATAAATATTCTCCGTAATATTCTGTGATTTTCTTCAAAGATAACAGTTACTAAAAATGTAACTAACAAAGATGTCGAGTAACCTCTGTTGGGACATCTCCTCCGACATCTTCCAGAAACTTGTTTTTCTTCAAAACAAAACTTGTTATTTAGCATATTATGACAGCTTGTCCAACATGTCTAATAGAGGTTATTTTACCAAAATTGCTTCCAACCTCAACTAGGAAGAAATAACACCTTCTATGAAGGCTAATTGGGGACTAGCTTTATTAAAAGTCTTGCATATGTGCCCTATCTCTCCATATCCACATTACACTGACAGGCGATAATTATATTTTGGGTGTGGTCATCCCTAGCCTTAACTACCTCCTGATTAGATGGCCTAAATGGTATTCAATGAGCGTTTGGTGTCATGATAGGGTGTGACACCCTATTGAACCATGTCATATAGCCGTCAACATAAGCCCATTGTACAGGAGATGACACCCTGTGATACTTGTAACACCCCATTTTTAATATTTAATCGTCGGGTATTTTTGGTGTTGTGTTGGCCTTGTTTAAGGCGTATATCTTGTTGTTTTTGGTGTTGTGTCCTAGTGGGACGGGTAGAATCGGGGTGCGCTTAGTAATAGTGGGTGTGCAAATAATAGTGAAATTGTTTAATTACTATTTTTATCGATATTATTATTATAATTATAATCATCTTTATGAAACAATATTAGTAATATTATAATTAAAATTAATATTATTATTATTTGGAATAAGGGATAGTTTAGTAAAATAACATGGTGAGGGTTTAGAGGTGAATTAGTCAAAATAGATGATTAGTAAAAGATTAATCATAAAAAGTTTTTGTGAAAGAACCAAGAGGCTAGGAAGAGGAAGATCAACCTAGGGCACCCAATTCTTGAAGAAATTCACAGGAATTTTCACACGAATTTGAGGTAAGGGGCGAAAACGGATTTAAATTCAGGTGGTTTAACATGTTAGGTAGTGAGGGCTTCCTTCCCTCGTAGGAATTTCTGATGTTTATGATGTTTGTGAATAATTTGTGATTATGTGAATCTTTATTGTGAATCTGTGAATATGATGATATAATCTTGGTGAAATTCTGATGAAATATTGTTGTTGTTGCTCTGGATGATGTGTAATTATGCAGATATTGTTGTTGATGAACAATACGAATTTTAGATCTAGAACGACAATATAGATCGTATATAGTAATGTAGATGAAAGAAGGATGAAATTAAGAGTGTAAAACTGGATTAGAAACGATCATAGGTTTGGTATGAATCCCGAAACAGAGAATTGTGAGAAACAAATATGGACTTAGGAAGAAAAAGCAGAAAAATATGGATCTCTGCCCATACGCGTATGAGACTAGGCAATACGCTATGGATGTGCGCAAAATAGGGCCATTACGCGTATGAAAAGGTCATTACACGTATGGAAGGTGAGAAATAGGGGTTCTCTGCCCATTTACGTATGAAATGCGTATGATGCTAGGGCCAAACGCGTATTGGGGGCATATGGTATGCGTATGTGGCGTATAGGGAAAAGGCAATACGGGTATGGCCTTGCCAATACGCGTATGACCAGTGTGTAGGGCAAAAATGTGTTGTTTTGCGATTTCTGTCCCGATTTCGCGTGCGATGCCGATTCTTTTGGTGTGAGGTATTGAGATGGACCTTAATACATATTTAATCAAAGATTAACATCTATAATGAATTAATGATGGGTTCTTGGTGGATTTAATTAGTTGAATAATCGATTAAATCGAATGAGGTTATTATTGGTGATTTTTGGTGGAACTATTGTTGTGTTTTGATCTGATGGATCATGTAGATGTATAATATGGTGGATTATACATGTTGTATGTACTTTCATAGTCATGCATACATTGTTGAATTATTGTTGGGATGATCGTGTCGGATGGGAAAATACGATCATATGTACTCTGTTATGGAGAATGGTGGGATAATCATTGTCGGATGGGCGTATGTGATTATCTGTGTTTGATTGAATGGAAAAAAACCTGGTACCATATGCATTGTGTCGTGTTGAGTCACATTGCATAACTATTATTGTATTATTGTGGCATAATTATTGTTGTATCTGTTGTTGCTTGACTATTTGTGTACTTGTTGGATTTGCTGTTATGTGTGAGAAACTACCTTAAAGATGTTATATGCATTGTTTATGTTTGAATTTGTTTCTCACCCCTTTGTTGTTGTAGTTGCGTTTGTGCTTCTTTGGAAGTACAAATAATCCAGGTACTTGAGAGTGTGTGGATACGTGTTGCTCGTTCGAGTCTAGGACGCTCAGATACGTAACATAGGATGGGGAATTTTCAGTTGTTTATTTTATTTTTGTTATGTATGTATTTTATAAATCGAATTATTGAGGATATTTTGTTGAGATTGGCTTATTGCCCGAGTTGAATTGAATAATTGTTTCTTTCCGCTATTTCTAAATAAAGAACTTGTTATGGTGATTGTTGTTGAAAATAATGTGGCATTCCACCTTGAAAAACTCTGATTTTTCGTATTAAATATTTATCTTAATTATTTGGGAAAGTTGGGTGTTACAATTGGTATCAGAACAGGTCGGTCCAACCGGCCAGATGTTGTGTCGAGTCAGTCCTTAGAATAGGAGTTGTTGTCGTGTTCTTATCTGATCTGTTTGTGCTTGTTGTATTAGTATGGCAGGAAGGAATGATGTTGCACTTGTTGCTGCTATGCAAGCCATGACATAAGTTGTTGAGAATATTGGTCCAGCTATTGGGAATGCTAAATTTCGTGATCTGGGTAAGTTCAGAAGTAACAAGCTGCCTACATATGAAGGGGGTATTTTGGATCCAGAGGATGCACAAAAATGGATGAAGGTTATTAAGAAGATCTTTAGGACCACGGGGTGCAATGATGATCAGAAGGTGAGGTTTGGTACTCACATGCTGGAGGGCGAAGCTGAGGTCTGGTGGGACAACAGTCACCAAAGGCTGGAAACTGCAGGTACTGTTGTTACTTGGGTTGTGTTTTGAGGTGAGTTTTTGGAGAAGTACTTTCTAGAAGACGTCTGCAGTGCTAGAAAGGTCGAATTTCTGGAACTGGAGTAGGGTAATATGATTGTGACTGAGTATCCTATAAAATTTGAAGAGCTAGTGCAGTATTATGCACACTATAACACTGAAGATGTTATGACTTCAAAGTGTTTGAAATTTGAGAATGGGTTGCGTCCTAAGATCAAACAGGGCATTGCTTTCCAGAAGATCAGGAACTATGAATGACAAGAAGGGTAAGTAGAGGTTTGGGGGCACTCCTTATAATGCTTCGGCTGATAAAGGTAAACAGAAGTCTATTGCTAACAAGAAGCCAAATGGAGAAGGGGTGAATCCGATCCTGTGAAGTGTTTCAAATGTGGAAGCACGGGTCATCGTGCTAACACTTTCCATAATGAAGTTAAAAAGTGCTTCAAGTGTGGGAGGACAGGTCATGTGGTGGCTGACTGCAAGGCTACTATGCCTATTTGTTATAATTGTGGTGAACAAGGTCATATTAGTATGACTTATCAGAAGCAAAAGAAGACTCTAGGAGCCAGTGGTAAAGTGTTTACTTTGGTGGGAGCCCAGTCAACTAATGATGAGCGTTCCGTCAAAGGTACTTGCTTTATTAATAGTACTCCTTTGATTGCTATTATTGATATGGGTGCAACACACTCGTTTATTTATGTTGATTGTGTGAGAAGGTTAGGAATTGTACCATCTACTCTAGAGCAGAGGATGACAATTGAAACTCCATCTATTGGTTCGGTGGTTACATCTTTGCTATGTTTGAAGTGTCAGTTTACTATTTTTGATAGAGATTTCTATGTGGATTTGATTTGTTTACCGCTTGGGAATTTGGATGTCATTTTGGGGATGAATTGGTTGGAGTTCAACCGAGTTTATATTAACTGTTATAGGAAGAAGTTATTGTTTCTTACTCCTGAAGAGGAAGCATTGGCTGATTCCTTATATACTAAAGCGTTGAGGACTTTGTTGGAAGACGAGGCGAAGATATTTGCATTGTTCGCATCATTATATGTAGACCGTAAAGTGTCGATTAGTGAGTTACCAATTGTGAATGAGTTTCCGGAAGTTTTTCCTGATGATATTACAGAATTACCTCCAATAAGAGAAGTTAAGTTTACTATTGACCTTATTCCTGGTACAAGGCCTATTTCTATGGCACCGTATAGGATGTCTGCGTCAGAATTGACTGAGTTGAAATCTCAAATTGGAGAGTTGCTGGATAAGAAATTTATTAGACCAAGTGTATCGCCGTGGGGAGCTCCAATATTGTTGGTGAAAAAGAAGGATGGTAGTATACGTCTGTGCATCGATTATCGTCAGTTGAACAAGGAGACCATTAAGAATAAGTATCTGCTCCCAAGGATTGATGACTTAATGGATCAACTTATTGGTGCACATGTTTTTAGTAAGATTGATCTGAGGTTAGGTTACCATCCGATTCGAGTGAAAGAAGGTGATATTCAGAAGACTGCATTTAGAACTCGATATGGACATTATGAATATGTTATGATGCCTTTCGGAGTGTCTAATGCACCTGGTGTATTTATGGAATATATGAACCGTATTTTCCATTCTTATTTAGATCAGTTTATTGTGGTGTTTATTGATGATATACTTATTTATTCTAAGAGTAAAGATGATCATAAGGAACATTTGAGAGTTCCTTTACAGGTGTTGAAGGATAACAAGTTATTTTCTAAGTTATCGAATTGTGAATTTTGGCTTGATAGTGTGAGTTTATTAGGTCATGTTATTTCTGATGATGGTATAGCAGTGGATCCTTCTAAGGTTAGTGTTGTGTTACAATGGGGACCTCCGAAGATAATAACGGAGACTCAAAGTTTTCTTGGTTTATCCGGTTATTATAGAAGATTTATTCAAGGGTTTTCGAATTTGGCATTGTCGTTAACTCAATTGACTAGGAAGAGTCAAACGTTTATTTGGGATGCAACTTATGAAGAAAGTTTTGAAGAGTTGAAGAAGAAATTGACTACGACACCAGTGTTGGTTTTACCAAGTGTAACACCCCCAGATTTTCCCTAATATTTATTACCACTAACTGACTTTATGCCTCGCACTCATCCGCATTTCTTTAGGTTATAACTTTGCATTCATGAATCATTGAATTCTCAAGATAGGGGATCAAAGAATTCTCTTGTGACCTGAATGGTCTTATTCAGAGGTCATTCTCCTCAACTCACCTCAAGGATATTAGATCTTCGTCGAAGTCTACGAGATTAGGGATTCATGGCAAAGGTTTTCTTAGGTGCACTTCTTGTTTTGGTTACATATCCATCTTCAAGGTTTTCTCAAGGCATTCGTTTTCATCATTGGTCGTCAAGTTAGGATATGGTGGTGGAGCAAGACGTTCTTCTTGATGGAATTATTTTGGTCAAGGATTGCTTGTCGTTCAAATGATAATTGTTGGTTTTACTTGCAAGTCAATTTAGATTCATGGATTCAAAGGATGTTATGTTTCATTTCGGGTATACAAGATTAGAAGGCCCATCCATAGTTATTTTCTTGTGATTTATGCACCAAAAAGAAAAAAATACTTCATAATCCATTAAAGTTCAAACTTCAAATTTCAAGCACCATTCATTGTCTCAAATCTTATTTTAAGATCAATTCTTCAATTCTTTTTTTTCATTAACCATAACCCACATTTTTGTATATATTTCATGACCATTTTCCAAATTCCACATCAAATTCATTTTGCCATAAAGGTTCATTAAGCCATACCATTTTATTAACTCAAGCTCATTACATATTCCTATTACATCCATATTTAGGTCCATGTACAATAGAGTTTTTGGAACACATTGATCATATGGCAACTCATCCGACTCCATCACATTCTGGTTATTACTTGCAAGTGGTATGTTTGTGCCCATGTTCCAAAAAATAAAAGGGTCCATGGAGGAAGTCATGTTCTTGGCTACTAGTACCCTGATTAGGCCTTACGGTCCCTATGTCACTCGCCATGTGCATGCAACAAAAGAAATAGAAGAATTTGGAGATTTCTTCAAAAGGGGCATTAGTTTTTAAACTCATAAAAGTTTACTCCAAAAAAAATAGGGAAGACCCAACAGTTACGGAAATTCAAACTGCACATTGAAAAAAATGATAACAAAAATCCAGGAAAGTAGAAACTCAGTATGAAAAGGATCTCTCTAATTATTTTCATCAACAATAGAATTCCACTCTTCAATGTAAACTCTCATCAAATTTCATTCAAAGAAATGTAACACCATACAACAAATTCCACAAAAAAAACCGATGATGAAAAATTCATACAAGAATAAGGTCGGAAGTTTATTAGAGTTTCAAATTCAGTCTCAAGAGATCGTTACAAAGAAATACCAAAAAAATTACAAGAAAAAGGACGGTTACAAAAAACTCAGAATTCCTATCAATCTTCGAATTCCTCTCTTCATCAATCCTCATTCTCCTCTTCGTATTACCGCGACGGCTACCCCACATAAGGGTCTTGAATCGGCTGCAATCGCATAACAACAAAAATATAACTCAGAATCCAGAAAATTTCAAGAAGAAAATTCAGAAGGGATTTCTCAATACCAAAAGCAGTTACAAAATATTGAGAAAGGAGGAGGATTCACAAAAAATCAGTGGCAAAAAAAAGTAACGAAACTTCTAACTAAAATCAACTAACTCTAACAAAATTTTCAACAAACTTCCTAACAGAATTCAATCGAAAATACTAATGTGCCCTCACCTTCATCACATATAAAAACCAGGGTTAATGCAAAGTTGAGGCCTGGTCTTTTTCCTCTCCATTGAATCTTCTTCTTCCTCACTTCCACTATTCCACCATTTTCTTCCCATTTTTGAGAATCCTTCAATCTTCATCTCTCTCCCATTTCTTCAGTTTCCAAATCTTCAACCTCCACCTCATCTTCGATTGCTCATCACTCTACTATCTCATTCACCTTCGTCTTCATCTTCTTCTTCAACCATTTTCATCACCCTTTTCATTTACCAAGAACTCCACCAATTATCATCAAACTAAAACATGTAATCATAAAAAAAAGGGCCATTACAATCAGTAATTCAATGGGCATACAAGAAGAAGAGTTTCGATATGATTGCGGAAACGAATAATGTATCACAACGAATATGCAGGATCGATCATCACCTTCAATTTTATGCAATCTTCATACCTCATCCTCAATCTCAGGATAATCAGCAATAATTTCATCCATTGATAGGACTCTTCTTCGACCTGTGTCATTATCAACTCTTCAATAACTATTCGCATCAAGCAGAAGAAGAAATAATGAATCAAAGAAGCATAGAAGAGAAGAGTATATGGCATCCAACCTGAAGTGTAGCATCATAGCCACAGAGTAATCGAACCACCGCGTCAGCAGAACCTTCTACGTCACTCCAATCTACTCCAATCACTCTATCGGTTTCGTCTTCTTCAATTCCTCGTCATCAATGCAATCAATAACACATGCAACAAATTGAAGCACATCATCAACCGCATCAACTCGGAACTAAAGAGTAAACGACGAAATCAGAACGAATTGATAGACCTCGCGAATTGACGTTGAGTCTATACTTGAAGAGGCTCTAATTACAGGTAGGTATTTTTGTTCGCATCAGTTTAATTTTATTGTGTGATTATTCTGTGTTTGTAGCTCAATCTGATTCGTAAGTTTTGAGCGATCCGTTAGAGAATCTGAGGTTTAGTTTTCGTATTTGAGTGATTGTGAGAGGTTAGGTCGTAAAAGAAGAAGGAAGATGGTGTTTTTCCGTGCTTCATCGGTTCATGGCGGCGGTTTTGTACTCGTGGGAAGGAGGTAACGGTGGCGGAAGCTTGAATCGAAGGAGGATGAGGGCGCCGCAGGGAAGGAATTTAGGGTTTCGTTCATCCCTCTCTTATTTCAGAATTGTAGGTGTTGTGTGTCATACCTTTGTTTGTTTAAGTTTAAATGGATTCAATGTTAATCAGAAAATTACTATAAATTTAATTTGAATTAAGAGCAATAAAAAATAATTAATCCACCTTAAAGAAGCATTAATATCCATCATTTAAAATTCTAAGAGGATGCGATAAGGATAAAACTTTTGGGATCTTCAGCCACGTCGGCGGTGACACTTGTCACTGTCCGGTAGGCCCCCCTACGGTTAATCCCCTGCGTGCTCGTCCACCATGACTGCGTGTTCCTTCATAATTAAGCCTCTTATTGAAAATACCCTTGCAAGTCCACATGATCAATGGTCCTGATTGAAGTTAAGATGTTGACCATAGCCTCACCATACACCCTCAAGATTCAATTCTAATGGGCCTTGACTTCGTTGCTAGTTGCACCCCCCAATTAATCCCATTTGTTCATTTTAACTGAAAAAATTACTTCATTCACCCCTTTCTTATTCCTTTGTTTTTTTTATTATTTCTGTTTTATGTAGTTTCCGTTTAAATCCATAAAAAATACCAAAACATATAATAAAATTCTACAAAAATTATAGGAGATTTATAACTCATTTTAGAAATTTTCTCTTTTTTTACTTTCTGATTTTTGGCTTTTTTCTATTTAATTTCGATTTTCCATTTAATTAGTTTTATATTGAATTCTTTCATGAACACTTCACTTTGTACATTTTATTTCTCCCACTTCCTGTTTGATTTTTGTCACATTCTTCTTGCTATGATTAAAGGAATAATAACAGAACCTGGAATAATTTTTGTTATATTTTTTAGGCCATTTTATCCACTGTTTTGATAGTGTTGTTTGTGTAAAATTGTGAATAGACCTTAGGTAGATTTAAGTGACCATTTGACATAGTTAGATTATGAATATTTAGGATATTTTTTAACACAATATTAGATTATGGTTAGGGACCTTAGGGAATTAATTTCATATTTTCTCCAGGACTTTTACTATTTTTTTAGTGCATTGATTTTAGTCAATTTTTCCATTGTAAATCCACCTAGTTTAGCTTAGGACTTTATGGTGCATTAGGACTTAGGTTAATTAGGCTTGATCTTAGAATATTAGAAGGCCTTAGTATGGTTTAGCCACTGATTTTAGAATGTTGATATTAGGCAAGATCCTTTAGTTTTAGGACTTAGGTTTAGAAACCGTTCAAGTTGTGTTTACATGAGGTGCTTAGCCTTATTTTTGTTTTATGCTTTAATATGCATTTTGAGCTAACATTTCTTCATTTTATTTTCATGTTTTGGTTGCTTTAATATTTTTATTTCACTTGTATAGGCTTCCCCATTTTTAGAACTAACTTAACTTCCTTAGGAAGTAAGTTGAGTTCTAGTTCTTTTCTTATTTCCTTTCTTCCTTAGGAATAGAAAAACCTCACAAACCGTTAGGATTTCCCTTTTGAATATAATAACTAAATTAGGGTTGAGTCTTAGTCCCCTTAGTTTTTCCCTTTCTTCCACTTGAGTCCTTCTTTCCCATCTCATAAAGAAAATAATAAAATACTTAATAAAGGTTGAATGTTATCATACAACATGAGACTTTGTTGCGGAGTACTTATACATGTCCTGTTTCGGGGAGAGGTGTAGGTTATCTACCACGATGGATAAGTCTTAGTACGAGAACGTTCACGAATAATAAACTCAAAAACACTTCTCATAAAAGATAAACCAACAAGACAACACGTCTTCTCTTCTCATCTCATTCTTTGTGGACGAATGCGACTTGCCTTGACAGTTCAAACAACGATACGGTAAACACCCTCGAGTCAGAGCTGATAACACCTGAGTTAGAACTATGGCAACGTCATCCTAAAAAAACACAAACAAGTCCCTGCCTTAGTTAGACAAACTACGGCGACTCTGATCCTCATTTTCCCGATGAGGCACGTAGGAAGTGGGGTATGGCCCATTCGAGCATATTCTTTATTTTCCCTACATTTCCCTCTTTATTTTCATTTTCTTTTCCAGTTCCTTTCTCATTTCAATTTCATTCCAGTTAGCGGATTCTTTCGTTCAACAACATCTTATTTCTCACCCTTTAAAACAGACTAACAAGCGTGGATCCCGCCGGGTACGGCGGACGGTCTGGGGTGCTAATACCTTCCCAGTTTGTAACCGACTTTCAGACCCAGATATTTGGTTCGTAAGGCCTCGTCCTTTCCTTCTTCCTTAGGTTTGTGTAGCACTACCTTTCCCGTTCCTTCGGGATAAAAATGCCTGGCTGGTGACTCTACCTTTTTCGCACCACTTTCACGTTTGTACTAGGATGAAAATCCCGGGAGCGACAGCTGGCGACTCTGCTGGGGATCGAACCCAGAATCTCTGGTTTTCCTTTTAAGAGTCAATCTTAGCGCTTTTTTGTTTTATTTCTTCGGGTGTTTATTTGTTTGTTGTGTGCTTTAGTTTAGCTTTACTGTATTCATTTACAGTTTTACTTTACAGCATTTATTACTGCTTTCAGTATTTATTTTCCATGCATCATATTATACTGGACTGTCTGGCTGTGCTGGTTTCATTTTTCTGTGGGATGGGAGTTACTGTGAGATAAGCCAAACACATGGCTTGAGTATACACCTAGGACTAACGTGGTCTCATATTGCTCCGCATGTTATTACAGTATGATGTTGTGATGTGAAACCACACCCAGATTGCGACCGTCTTGGGAATATTCTGTATGGGGATTCCCTCCATTTCGGGATAGGACCTCGATAGTTATGTGCATCTGGGGACCGATCATTGAGGACCTTAGTGGAAACATCCCTCTCCAGTGGTGACAGTGGCAGACCACATTTGTTGGCAAACCCACTCGCATCCGAGGGCCCACTGGGAACTCACATAGGATGGCCTGGTTCTCTCATAGGAATCCAGTTAAAGCAAAACTGTTTGTATGACGATAACATTGTATCCCAAGGGCTGAATGTGCTATTGTTTCTCGATTCAGTGCTTGAAGCTGGGGACCTGTGAGGGATGCTTTATTTCCAGGACTCAACTGAGACCTCCCTAGTTAGTACATAATGCCAAACTGATTCCCTGATTTGGTCATGATCCATTTCTCGAAAATGGTGAACGTATTATTGCTCTCCGGCTTTGAGAGTTCGTGATGTTGACTCGGAGTAGCACACCCGTGAGATTGGGAGGGCTTTACAGGTTTGCATGAACCCTAAAACTTCCAACATACCCGTTTTGCCAGTACTATTCAACATTTATGATCTGGTGCTATGGTCTTTGGTTCTGAGGTCCGGGATTTCTATTCAGAGAAATTGTTACTGTGATTGTCATTATGACCTTGTTATTATGACTGTTATTCTGACTCTCCACAGACACTTGGCTCGTTGTTCAACTTCAACACCATCAGTGACTGTTCTATTATGTGATCCAGATCTACAGTCCTTGGGTTCTTAGTTCTGGGATTCTATACAGAGATTATACTACTATTGTGGCTCTATCTAGACGCTTGGCTATCTGCTCAGTACCAACATCTGACCATTAATCACATGTTTGTTGCATACATGACATCATGGCATTTTAGCATACATGTTCAGTTATTTCTAAGGATCACATCTCTGAATTAAATCATCAAGTTTTTTGCATTAAAACGTGAATCAAAATAGATAGATTCCTTGAGAAAAAAACGAACATGGCATCGACATACATCCTTGCATTAATGACAGGTGTTCAAGGGCAAATTCTTATTTTGGCTTGGTTTCTCACAGAATGGCTAACTTTAATCATGATTGTCAAGGTATGGGCATGGAACAACTCCGAGCGGAGGTGACTGAGATGAAGGCCCAGCTGGGGCATTTTATGGTGGACATTCGAGCGTTATCCCAGGATCAGAAACTGCTGAGAGAAGAATTCAACTTGATGAAGACTCAGATGAAACTGCTTACAGGAATCATG
This sequence comes from Lathyrus aphaca, assembly GCA_963966055.1. Classification (NCBI taxonomy): domain Eukaryota; kingdom Viridiplantae; phylum Streptophyta; class Magnoliopsida; order Fabales; family Fabaceae; genus Lathyrus; species Lathyrus aphaca. Next base: position 132,607,835 of record OZ014522.1, on the reverse strand, counting down.
AATGCTATGTTGAAAAAATAAAGTAGTCATGTGCCTGCTTTTCAAACAGAAGGTCGTGTTTCTCCCATCTCTTTGGGATATCCACTAAATCAAGAGTTGTTAGGTGGATTTGCTCTACAGTTTGAGTCTCTTCACCAGCAATCACCACTTGGCAGCCGGGAAGAGCCTAAGATAGGAACCAACTCCACATTGCTCGACACAAGTCAGCTGAATGATCCTACACCAATCCCTGCCAAAGAAATGAGCACTTTCTTTCCTTATCAGTGATCTTCCTCAACTGCTACACCTTGGTTTCCAGGAGAAAGACTTCAACAGGTTTCGTTTGTAGCTCCTCCATCGGTAGTAACCCGTTATCAACAGGAGCAGGAAAGGGTTATTGATCCAGTACTCGTGTCTTATGCTGAATTATTCTCATAACTACTCAAAATGGGGTTGACTGAGTGTCGCGAGTTAACTCCACTTTCTGGTAAACTTCCCCAAGGTTGGAATCCATACACCTGCTGTGTTTTTCACTCTGGAGCTCCGGGACATGATGTTAATGATTCCAAGGCATTCAAGCATCAAGTTCAAGATTTAATTGATGAAGGAGTAATTACTTTTGGGCTAACAGGGCAGGAAGTGCCGCAACTTGACGTAGGAAATAATACAAAAGAGGTGGTCAATTTTCCTTCTTCCAGAGTCATTACTCAGGCTAAGTATTTAAGGGTTTTACTTCAACGACCTTCATTTGTTTCTCGGCCAAGTATGAGCAAGAGAGTGCAAGGGCATGTTAGGCGCTCAAAGCAATATCAACTACAAAATGCTTAACCACATCAAAGGCGTTGTCCACCAATCCGACAATCTGACTGTGTTCTTGATCCGATCTCGATGACATACACGGATATGTTGCAACAACTGCTAAAACTCAATTTGGTAAAGCTACGGATTATGGCACCACCAACACTAGGGAATCCACCCAAAGGGTATGGCGCGAACGCGCGTTGCGAGTTCCATTCAGGTGCTATAGGGCACACAACAGAGGATTGTATATCTCTAAATTTCAACATCCAGGATTTGATTTACGCAAAGGTTATCACGCCAGACGGTCTGTTTCTAAACTTAAATCCTCAAGTTAATCGTCCAGGGTGTGAAGGTGTTCATAGAAGCAAATAAAGCCAGCAGTATTCAAATACTTGTGGCCGTGGCAACAGTTCGTCTTCCCTTTTTGCTTTTTCTTCCCTATTGAAGGGAACTACGTCGCTCTGATTCTTCATTGGTCATTGGTCAATGGAGATACATAGGCAGAAGATCGTCAGGTCTTTTCGAGCAACCTTATAGGGCAACTTTACTCCCCAGCTTTACTCTTTCCTTCAGACGTCTCGTGTTAGAGTCAGAATAACTAGAAGAAGATGTATGATTGTCGTGGTTGGGTATATATCCGCTACTTGAAGATTACAAGTCTGTGAGAAGGCTATTGATCACTGAAAGTATCCAAGACTGACAGGTCCAGACGGAGTCAAGCCTCCTCAACAACGACAATATTCAGCTTCTTTACTGCATTTTCATTTGTAGTTTCTGTTATTTGCAAAACATTTGTATACATGTATGAAGTTGTTTACTTTTGAATGATAATCATAATAAACCTCACGTGTTTTCTTGAAGTAATTTATTTGTATTCATTTTAATTTTGTATGTGTGCATCGCAATACCAAATTGTCGTGCTTAAACTCTATGAGGGAGAATGACGAAACAAAAACGCAAGAATCTCTTATCGTGTGCTCTTGAGTAAGACCATGTTGACGATGTACAGGCTTTGTTTCAAATCCCTAAACACCGGAGATATAAGGGAGATAGACTCTCGTGTAAACACCCCAAATTTTCCCTCATTTTTTCTCACACCATGGCTTGTGATCTTTCATTTTTGCATTAACATAAGCATATCATATCCCACTGCATAGTTCATTTCATCTACATCTAAGGTTTGTGATCTGAGCAATCCAAGAAGTCATATGAGCCATCCCATTAGTCTTGAAGCTTGCCAAGAGGGTCCATGTGTGTTCCATGATTATAATATTCTCCCCAAAGTTCATAAAAGTCAAGGGATCACAAAGCATGGCAAAGGCATAGAGGCAGACTGAAGATTTCCTACACAGATGACCTAAAATTAGGATTTTGGGTTTGAGGCCTTTAACCTCAAATTTTTTGGTCATTCTTGATTCTAATGGTCTTAATATGTCATATGGGTCATGTGTACCAAATTTTATGAAGAAATTCACTGTGGAAGTCATCTGATCATTGGGTAACTTCTTGAGCAAGTAAAGTCAAAATCAGGGCATCTGAGGCCTCCATCAAGGGTACCAAAGGGTCATCATCATCATTTTGAGTCTCTATGGTCTTTATTTGATCATTAAAGTGGTTGGAAGTTCACAAAGTTGAAGAATTTTGAGCCAAATGCAAACTTGCTATTTTTGGAAATGACTTGTAATGGAAACTTTCCATTTTTGGAAAGATATTCAACCTATTCTATCATGACCAATAATGCTTCAAATAAAAAATCCTTGGACATGAAAGTTGTAGATTATGTCTTCCCATTTTCAAAAAGTACAAGAAAATGTCTTGATTCATCCTAGAACTCAAGATATGGCCTATCAAAGTTGGCAAAAATCCTATAATTTTCAAGTGTGCACCAAAGAGGGATTTTTGCAATTTCACTTGCCAAGCCATTTCATGACCTCTAATCAACTTCTAAACATCATACCAACCTAATGCAACATATTTTGATCATGATTTCACAAAAAAAATCACAAGTTTCTATGCCTTGCACTTCAAGAAACTCCAAAGAGGCAAAGTTGCAAAACATATGTTATCACTTGAATCAAAGGCTGCAGATCATCACAAACCATCCAAGGGCCATCCTTGATGTAAGCTGAGGCAGGATAAGCCCCCAAGCCAGCTCTGACCCGTTCCCATACCTCATAGTACATAATCTTGACTTTTTGCAAAACACATCATACCAATCAAGGTGAGCCACAACAACTCTCTGGACCAATCAACACTCTTTATGCAAGCCCTAAGGACTTCATTTCATAACACACATTAGCCTGAATCATCCCACAACTCAAGATTGCCAAAAATCCCCAAAACCTTCATCTCTTCGAATCTGATCACACAAGCCTCAACATCAAAACAAACTTCACCAATCATCTCAAAATCCATCATAGAACACAAAGCACCCATTGCCATGGCCTAAAAGCTCCCCAAACAGAAATACAATTTCTGAGTTATCAGAACCAAACCACTCAAACCAGCCATTACAAGCTTGTTCTAAGCTCTCCAGAAGCCTCAAGGGATCAAGTGGAGTGGTTTTGCATCAAGGAAAGGTCCAGAAAGCATAGGTTGAGAAAGCTTCATCTCAGGTATCACCAAGAACGTTTTTTTGCAAAACTTGCATTTTAAGTTACAAATTCATTCTATGTGATGTGATGATCATTTTGAGCTTTGAATCATTGAAAATGGTTGAGTGTGTAGGATGTATTTGGTTTCTGAAAGTTTTGCATAATTTTCTGTTTTGCTTCGATTCATGAATTTGATGAAATATAAACGTTGTTTGTTGCTGGATTCATGCTTAGGGATGTTAGAGGATTGATTCTGGAGCTTTAGAGGGTCTGGGGTGGCGTTTTGAGAGAGATAGGTTGAGGAGTTGGCCGAAGAAGATGATCGGAGCTTGCTCTGGCCACCTGAAAGTGTTTAGGGTTTGTTAATTAGGGTTAGCTAGGTTTGAATGTAGGCCCTTAGATATTTGCTTCTCGCGCGCGTTGGACGGCCCAGATGCATCATTAACCCTAATCTTTTAATTAATTAGGATTAATTAGGATTAATTAAGTTAAAATCTCATAATGAATCTCATCCCTCCATTCACGCGCGCAGTCAACCCATTTCCCCCATGTTTGAATCTTGGCCACTGGATCATCATACTTCTCATTTAATTCATTTGTATTTCATTTTTATTGTATTTCATTTGTCATAATTTATAAAAATAGCAAAACACATTAAAAAAATCTCATTTTCTGCATTTTTGTTTCAAATATTTTTTTTACCTAAAAACATTTTTTATTTTAATTTTTGCATTTAAAAAGTATTTTTAAAATATTTAAATGTTTTATTTAATTAATTAATTAATTTTAATTAATTAAATATGCATTTAAGTTTCTAAAAATCACCAAAAAAATCATGAAGCAATCTTAAACATTTAGAAACATTTTCAAACTCACCATACAAATTTCTTTTTAGGTTTGATTACATTTTCACAATTTTCTTTGAATTAAGGTTCTTAAATTTCACATTTTTTAACCCTAACTTTAAAAATTCATTTCTGCCTAACCATGATGAGTTTGAACTTGATTCTTTTTGCATTATCTTTCATATTGCATATAGTTTCTATGTTATTTATCTCATATTTTTATCTTGAATTTTGAATTTGATTTGCATTTTCCCTTAAGAATCACCCAAAAACCCTAGTTAACTTAGAAATTCCATAACTTTGCCTAGGGTTAGCTTATGACCTTCTCCTTTGGGGTGTGATCTTATATTTGATTATGGTTTGTTTGAGTTCAATTTCAATTTTTTTATCATGATGTATGCTTCTATTTTGGTCATATGCATCTCATGTTGCCTTAAAACCCTAATTTTGCATCTTCATTTGCATTCATCTTTGCATATCATGAACTTGTGAACTTGTCATGCCATTCCATTCTTTTTTATGTCATCTTAGACATCTTAGGACATGTTTGAAACATTGCTTGATCATTGTTGCATCATTTTGGTATGCTTTGCATTCATTACATTCCATGAACATCCATGTGTTTTCATGCTTCTAAACATGCTTCCATTGCATCTCATCCTTGTAGGATCATTCATATGCATCTTGTATGATTTTGCATCATCTCATAACACATTTGCATTGCATAATCACTTCTGGTTTTGGTCTTTGCATCTTTATTCATCTTATTTCCTTTTGCTTTGCATCTTATGCATTCATACTAACATTTCAGGAACTTTTGGTAAGTTATCTGGGAGGTGGATTTGCCTTCACCTCCCACCTCTTCTTTCCTTTGAATTTGCATCCTTCATTTGTCTTTGGAGTGAACATGTTTCACTTGTGTTTCTCTTGCTCCTTTCTTCTCTCCTAAGTTACTTATCTTCTTCATGACGTAAGTAACTTATTCTTCTTCCTCCTTCTCTTTTCATCTGCTTTTTCCATGGTGGCCTTCCTGAGGATCTTCTATTAAGCCTCACAAACCATAGGAAATCCAAGCATGATAATTTTTATGTTTGTATATAGTCTCCCCTAGCTTTTTACCTTTGAGTTTCCTTAAGTCTCTTTTCTCATCTTAATAATCAGAGGGTAAACTCTTAAAGCTTTAGGACTTTGAATTAGGGTTATGCCTGCATCCTTATCTTAGGATGGAGTGTATAACTTTAATCCTTAGTGTTAAACCTTTAATTTGTTTACACCTCTTAATCAAAACACATTAATAATCACTAATACTTTATCTTGTAACTTGGGCCTTACATTAGGGTTCTATCTCTTCCATATGGTTAAGAGGGACTAACCCTAGTGTTTAATAGACAAGTCCCCCTCAAGTTATCTTAAAAACTTAAAATCCACTTTCTTAATCTCATCCTTTAATTAAAATCCATTTAATAAAGGCTTGTTATATAATGAATTTATTCCCTAACCATGGATTAAGTTGAGGTATCTTCCTCAGCTTAAGTGCTCTCATCTCTCATCCTTCTATTAGGATGGTGTAATGAGTTCACTAATCTGTGATTAGAGATTAAACTCATTACTTAACACTAAACAAAAAAACCCAAAAACATCTAAATAATCACAAGTAGGTTAATAATCTTAATCCTACATCATCATGGTAATTAAGTTGAGATGCTTATCTCATACTTAAGTAGGCTCATTATCCCTAATCAGGGAGGATATAATGAGTTTACAACCCTTGATTTAGGATTAAGCTCATAATCCTATGCAAAACACCAAAAATAATAAAAAACTGAAAACACAAAAACAAACAATAATCGTCTCCTTCGGGATTCTTTTCTCATCACACTCATTCACAAACGAGAACTCGCTTCTTCCGTTTAATGCAAGACAGTTAGCAATCGAGCCAGACGAGTCATACACTTGAGCATAGACAAGCAAGCAGTTCACATTCATTTCCAGTCTCTTTGAGTCGAACTACGGTGTTCTGACTTCCTCATTGCACGAGAGGATACGTAGGCATAACTTAATAGTTATCGAACAAAAGTCTCTTTGTCATACCCCTCTGTCAGCTTTCTTTCTAAGCCTTAGTCCTGAGCATCTCACCCTTTTCTTTTGCACTGACACACTGTACATTCCTCCCTAGCTTTTATACACAGTTAGCACATACACTACCCCTTTTAAACCCAATTAAGTAAGCGTGGAATCCGTCGAGTACGAAGGACGATCTGGGTGCTAATACCTTCCCAGGTCGTAACCAACCCCCTTTCTCAGTTTCTCTAGTTCGCAACCGTCTTATCCCTACCCTTCCAGGTTTATGCAGCATTACCTTTCCTTCGGGATAAAAATGCCTAGATGGCGACGCTATTCAACCTCCAACATCGCCGACGATTTGCGTCTGCACCGGGACGAAAGTCCGGGGTGCGACAGCTTGGCGACTCTGCTGGGGAAACTTTGCAACCAGGGCTTTTGGTTCTTTTTGTGGGTTTCTCCTAGCGCTTGTTTGATTTGTGTTTATGGGGGTGTTATGTGTGCTTTTTGTTTATTGCTTTATTTATTGCTTTATGTACAACTTTATTTATTGCTTTCATTTACTGTTTTATGCATTTCATATTATTGTCATCATATCATGTGCTAGATTTGTTGGTTTGCCTTGGTAGGAGGGGTATCTCAGTGAGCAAGGTTCCACACCGGGAGCCTGAGTGACACATAGGATTAGAATGGATTCATATTCTTTCCCATTCCATTCCGGTCTGGTGCGGGAATATGAAAACACGGTTCAGACGTGGGTTTCTTCTTGAGAACTTTGTGCTACGGATTTCCTGTAGTGCTAGGGCTATCTAGGAAGCCTGCTAAGTCTGGATGACCTTTTTAGATGACCTTCAGCATCTGAGGCGAATTAGAGGAGGATTCTTTATTATTAGGGTAAACATTGTACCTCTGGGTTAGAAGTGTTTACACTTCTCATAATAGATCTGAATCTGAGGATCCTTGTTCTAGAACAATACCTGTGAGTAGGTTGGGATGTTTACAGGTTTGCAGGAACCCTTGGCCCCAACATACACTGTTACTAGATGTTGTTTTAAGTTTAAACTATCTTGGACTGATCTTATGAAACCCTGGACTTGTGACTCTTTATTTGAGTCCCCCACCTGGTTACTGGTTCTCAGACCTTCATTCGGACTTATGAAGACTCATGGACCCTATCAAAAGCAAATGGCAAATCCAGCACCTGATCACAAACCCTTGCATATCATTCTGCATACATCATTTTGCATCATTTTAACATTTGTATATTTTTTTTATAGGGTATCAACATTATCTTTGGTTTGGTTTTATTGTTCTTCTGCTCAGCCATCTTCATCAGTTATCTTCCTCAGAGATCTTCTTCAGCTGATATCTTCTCCAGTTGTCTTCATCAGTTATTTTCTTCAGTTATCTTCATCAGCACCCGTTATAAGTATGGATTCATCCAGAAAGAGCAACATCACTTACCATTTCTTTGAGCCCCCTCTAGCAGGCATCAGACAGATTCAGGAACTTATCACTCCTGATCATGTCCCTTTATTCAAGGAACATTATAGTGGTATTATGGACATGATCATAGACTTGGATACATCACAGAGGAGTATGATTCACACTTGCCTTCAGTTCTATGACCCTCCTCTCAGATGTTTCACTTTCCCAGACTATCAGATGGGTCCTTTGCTGGAAGAGTTTTCCATGTTGGGTGTCCCCATCAGAAGAGGAATCCCTTTCAACCCTGAGATGACTGCTCCTAGGAATGAATACATAGATAAGGCTCTGTATTTGGAAACCACCATCATTGATCAGCATATGACCACCAAGGCTGGAATCACATGCCTCCATTTGGACTTCTTGATCACTCAGGCCACCAGTCATGCTACAGTAGGGAAGTGGGAAACTATTTGTGCTCTCCTGGCTCTTAGTGTATATGGAATCATCTTGTTTGTAGACGAGCCTAAGTTTGTAAGCAAGAATGCTATCCACATCTTCCTGCTGAAGAATCCAGTTCCTACCTTGCTAGGGGATTTCTACTACTCAGTGCATACGAGAAATGAGAAACATAGAGGAAGACTAGTCAGATGTTGTGCACCTCTCTTCTACTGCTGGTTATTGAGACACATGCCGAAGACATAAGCTTTCCTGAATCCTCACCAGTCAAGGAATTAGGCTAGGAGAATGATTGCCCTTACTTCAGAAGACATCAGGTGGTGTACTCAGAGCACCAAGGGCAGGGACATAATTACAAGCTGTGGGAAGTATCCTAATGTACCTCTTATTGGAGTGAAGGGTTGCATCAACTACAATCCTTTGCTTTTCAAAAGGCAGTTAGGGTATGCCTTAGTACATCCACCAAGAGAGAAGGACTTAGCAGAGACCCTTTACTGTGATGTTCAGAATAATCATGCCATCCTCCGACAAGCAACCAGGGCTTGGGATAACATACAGACAAAAGGGATCGCTATTCTTGGCAAGTGAAACAACATAGCTTCAGCTCAGTACGTTGATTGGTCTCGCATCCGAGCACAAATCACCCGCATGCCATTCACCCTGGAAGTTGTGCCAGGGCCATTATCAGTAAAGCCCATAGCTACAGTGAGTCTGGAGGAATTTGATAAGCTGAAAGAGAGGAATACCCAGCTTTCTGAAGCTTTGAAGAAGACCCTTTGGGAAAGGAATGACGGTCGTCTGGATATTGAAAGGTTGGAGAAGCTCCGGATCGAGCATATGACCAACATAGAAAAGACAGAGGACTTCATCAGAAAAACCCTAGCAGGGGAGTTGGTATTGAAGAATGCTTGCAAAGAAGCTAAGATTCAGAAAGCCAGAGCTGAGCATTACCTAGAGGAGAGTCAGGCTAGATGGATCAGGATCATTGAGGCTCGTTTGCAAGAAGATCAGAAGACACATGCTAGGATAGAGCAGCTGGAAGCTAATGAGAAGAAGAGTCAGGAAGCCTTGTTAGCAACACAGAAAGAAATCTTCGAGTTGAAACTCTGGGCGGGTTTGAAGAGATCAAAAGACCAAGACAAGTACCGGAAGTTGACAAGTGGCATTGCCACCAGGAACCTTCTTATCAGGACCATCACAGAGCATCCAGTTGGACCAGTGACTGATGCTCTCCTGAAGGAAGTCAAGGAGGATGACTTTGGGATGGATGTTTGATTTCTTTGTACATGTATTTTATTTTGGTTGTACTTTATTTCTCATGATGATTTTGTTGTATTTCTCGACTTAATTGTATTTTTACCCACCATGGGAACTTGTTGTAATCATAAACTATGTATCTTTTGCATTTGTAATATGTGGTTTATGTATTACCTGGATTTTATCTTAGATTTCATTTCTCTTCAAACATCTTCATTCCCAGTGCTCTGGAAGGTCAAAACCAAAGAACCAAACCGGATATCCTTGGAAGACAAATAGACATACTGCATTGCATACTAACCTCATTCTTTGTTTTGCAGGTGTTTTTGTTGTTGTTTTCTCACTTTGTTATGTGTTTCAGGAAACATTGCTCGTAGGAGGGTTTTTCCCATCAACAGAGTTCACCGGTATCCAACCAGAAACAACCTTCCGAGCTTACAGATGGACCAAGTTCAACAAGATTTGACTGACGTAAGAACTCAGATGGCTAATGAGAGAACTGAGATGAGGGATCATATGAACCAGTTCATGGCAGTAATGACTGGGTTGGCTCAGAGCCAAGAAAGATTAAGAGAGTTATTCAAGCGGCAAACTCCAGAAGAGAATCTTCCAGGTACAGGAGGTACTAGTAACAATGAACACGGACAACCACGAACAGATCCGCCAGAGTTTGGGCCTCACCTCAATCCTGAAGTCAATGTTATTAGAAATACTCAAGGAAACACTGGAGGTTGTGCCTTGCAAGAAGACCCTCAAGAGGAATAGTTTACAAAAATTGGTGTTGGGGATGAAGCCTATGATCGTCGTCTGGATGAAATAGCGGAGAAGCTTAGATCTTTGGAGTCCCAAAACTCTTTGGGATTTGATATAATGGACATGGGTTTAGTTGAGGGAGTCACGATTCCTCACAAATTCAAGCCTCCTTGCTTTGAGAAATATAATGGTACCTCTTATCCACGTACTCACCTACAGTCCTTTCTGGGGAGACTGAAAGCTTATACCATGGACAAAAAGTTATGGATGTTCTACTTCAAAGACAGTCTGACCGGGGCATCCCGTGAATGGTATTCTCACCTGTCCAGAGCAACAGTCAGAAACTGGAAGGATTTGGCCGAAGCTTTTATACGCCAGTATCAATATAACTTGGACATGGCTCCCAACAGGACCCTCCTGATGGGTATGTCACAATCTTCAAGAGAAAGCTTCAGGGAATATGCCCAAAGATAGAGACAGCTTACTGCTGTTGTCCAGCCTCCGATGTCTGAGAGAGAAATGGCCGACATGTTTATGAACACATTGCAAGGAACATACATCGACAGACTTGCTGCTTTCTCTTCCACTAGCTTTGCTGATGTAGTTATAGCCGGTGAGAGAATTGAGAGTCTTTTGAAGATGGGCAAAATTTCAGACAATGGTGTTAGTTCCAACAATGCAAGGAAACCTTTCTCAGGACCGCGTAGGACAGGTGAGACCAATTCAGTGCATATGGGCAGAGGTAGGCCTCCGTACATGCCAAGATCAGTAGCTGATGTCACCATTCCAACTCCAGCACCTCAACAACAGTATCCTCCATAGCCACAACACTTCCCACAGCAATAACAATTTTCTTCGCAACAGAGATCTTACAACAATAACAATCAGCAACAACGTCCGTTTCAACAGAGGACTTCACAAATCAACAGGGTTATCGATCCCATTCTGATGCCCTACGCTGCCTTACTTCCACAGTTATTAAAGCTCAATCTGATTGAATTTGAGGACTCTGGCCCCACCAGATCCCCAGAATCTTCCAAGAAACTACGATGTTAATGCCAAATGTGCCTTCCACTCCAATGCACCTGGCCATACAACAGAGAAATGCAGGGTCTTACACATGAAGGTTCAAGATTTGATTGATTCTAAGGCAGTCAACTTTGCACCTCCTCCAAGTGTTACCAAGAATCCTATGCCTAGCCATGGTGGGACTAGGATAAATGCCATTGAAGAGGATCAGCCAGTAAGCCTAATTGACAATGTTGCAAGTATTCAAACACCTCTGGCCGAGGTTAAAGCCCATCTTTTGAAGTACCAAGTGTTCCCGGGTTGTAAAGCCCATTGCGAAGCTTGCAAGACTTCTACCAACGGTTGTGAAAATTTGAAGACCGGTATCAACAATCTTATCAAGGAAGGCATTTTACAGATCCCTTCAATATTTCTAGCTCCTACAACATCAACAACCATTCCTCCTATAACACCAGCACACATCATTTCATCAGATATGACAGATATCACTCCTACAACTTCAACAACAATCATTCCAACAGATTCTTCTACAACATCAACAACCATCCCTTCTTTAACTTCAACAGACATCAGTTCAACACATCCTTCTACAACAACAGCAACCATCAATGGAGACATTTCCACGGTTACCATTTACTATGATCCGACAACAATCCACATTCCAGATTCTTTCAATAACTCGCATCAACATCTCCATCAACATCAGCAACCTTCATCAACTGCACCATCTCCCATCAGGCCTCCTGTCACAATTTATTATGAACCCCAGACTGTCTCAACTCCTTCTTCCGCAGCAATCAGTCCGGTTACTATCACGGTATCTGGACCAGTCCCATATGATAGCAGCAGTGTCGTGCCTTGGCACTACGGCTCAGATTTATATTACAACGGAAAGAAAGTCACTCTTGACACTTCTACACCTCAGATTGATAATGTGGGGGGAGGCGGACGCTTCACTCGAAGCGGACGTCTCTTTTCCTCACAATTCCCAAGAACTAATGTTGAAGCAGAAGCTGCCGCCAAGGCCAAGGGCAAGAGTGTGGTGCCTGAAGAGCCTACTGCCAAGGAAACTCAAAAGACATCCTTTGACCAGGATGTAAATGAGTTCATGAGAATAATCAAGAAGAGTGACTATAAAGTTATGGACCAGCTCCATCAGACACCCTCCAAAATCTCTATTCTATCACTGCTAATGTGTTCTGAAGCCCACAGGAATGCACTTCTCAAAGTCCTGCACACAGCTTACGTGCCAGAAGAGATTGCAGTCAATCAGCTAGAAACGGTGGTTTCTAATGTCAATACTAGTCATGGACTAGGGTGCACCGATGTTGATCTAACTACGGAGGTTCGTAACCATAATAAGGCTTTTCATATCACCTTGGAGTGTAAAGGTGTTGTTCTTTCTCATGTCTTGGTTGACACTGGGTCCTCACTCAATGTTCTTCCAAAGAAAGCCTTGGTCAAGATGGAATATGATGGTCTTGCACTGCATCCAAGTAACCTGGTGGTGAGAGCCTTTGACGGTTCTAAAAGATTGTTTCTTGGGGAAATTGAGATGCCTGTGGTAATTGGCCCACAGATCTTCAAAATTATCTTCTACGTGATGGATATTCAGCCTGCCTATAGCTGTTTGTTGGGTCGGCCATGGATTCATGCCGCTGGCGTCGTAACAACGAACCTTCACCAGAAGTTAAAATACGGATGGGAGGGCCAAGTTATCATAATCTGTGGGGAGGAGGACATCTTCGTCAGTCATCTAGCTACTTACAAGTATATTGAGATGGACAGGGAGATTCATGAGACAATGAGCCAAGGGTTTGAGGCCCTCAATGTCAATGAAGCAACAGCTGAAGTGTCTGGTACTTCGATCTCTTCTTATAAGAAAGATTGGTAGGTTGTTGAAGATGGGAATGCCCAGGGCTAGGGCAAGTTGCTACAAGTTCAGATCAAGGAAGACAAGTTCGGTTTGGGTTACAAACCATCCCGACATGTCCAATAGGAGGCTGCTAAAGCTCCCAAGTTCATAAGTGGGGGAATGCTGACCCCATATACAATCAACAATGTGGAAGACGAGGCTGAAAGCGACTTCAACCTGGAAAGCTGGATTCGTCCAAGGGTCCCAGGCCAGCAAGTCTTCAACTGGTCTTCCCAGGAAATTATAAGGATTACTTCTGCAGAATAATTATTATTTCCTGTTTAAGCATGCATCAAGTCCTGTATCTTGCCCAAGGTGTCAGGGCTCATTTTGTAATAGGGCCATATATGTATTTTGTGCAAATGAATGATTAATAAACAATGGACATCTTTTGCAAACGATCTTTTTTCGCTCACTGTCTTTCATTTTTGTTATTTTCACACAAAACAATAAATGGCAATGTTTTTTCTCAAATAAGTAACTTCATTCACTTTTTCCTAAACAAGATAAAATCAATCACTAAAATAAACAAATCTCAACCCTTGCAGAGATAATCCTCCAGATTGCACCGACAACGACACTACTATGACCTTGTATGACTTCGACAATCCGATTAATCAAGCAGATGAAGGGGTTGATGAAGACTATGATTTGCCTGAGGAGTTGGCCAGGTTGTTGAGACAAGGGGAAAAGGTAATTGCTCCTCATCAGGAGGAGGTTGAAACCGTCAATCTTGGTACCAAGGAAGATGTGAAAGAGGTGAAGATCGGGGTCAGTCTGCAAGCTCCAGTGAAAGAACAGCTCATCAGTATGCTTCGAGAATATGTCGACGTATTCGCTTGGTCCTATCAAGATATGTCGGGCTTGGATACGGATATTGTCATGCACAGAATGCCATTGAAAGAAGATTGTCCACCAGTCAAACAGAAGTTGTGTCGTACTCGTCCAGACATGGCCATGAAAATCAAGGAAGAAGTACAAAAGCAGTGGGACGCCGGTTTTCTTGTTGTGAGTAGTTACCCGCCGTGGGTTGCTAACATTGTACTCGTACCTAAGAAGGATTGCAAGGTGCGTATGTGTGTTGATTATCGGGATCTGAACAAAGCTAGCCCGAAAGATGACTTCCCATTACCTCACATTGATGTATTGGTGGATAACACGACTCAGTTCTCGGTATTTTCTTTCATGGATGGGTTTTCTGGGTACAATCAGATTAAGATGTCACCTGAAGACATGGAGAAGACAACCTTCATCACACCTTGGGGCACGTTTTGCTACAAGGTAATGTCGTTTGGTCTAAAGAACGCCGGTGCAACATATCAACGGGCTATGGTAACGTTATTCCACGATATGATCCATAAAGAAACCGAGTGCTATATGGATGATATGATTGCCAAGTCCCTCACAGAGGAAAAGCATTTGGTAAACCTATTGAAACTATTCAAGCGTCTGAGGAAGTATCAGTTAAGGTTGAACCCCAACAAATGCACATTCGGGGTATGTTCTGGTAAGCTATTGGGTTTTATTGTAAGTGAAAAAGGAATTGAGGTTGATCCCAATAAAGTCAAAGCTATTCAGGAAATGCCTGCACCTAAGACTGAGATAGAAGTTCGACGGTTTTTAGGTAGATTGAACTATATCTCAAGGTTCATATCTTATCTCACTGCAACCTGCGACCCCTTGTTCAAACTGTTAAGGAAAGAGCAAACAGTCAGGTGGAACGATGACTGTCAGAGAGCTTTTGACAGGATCAAAGAATATCTGCAAGAACCTCCAATTCTCATGCCTCCAATTGAAGGAAGACCTCTAATCATGTATCTGACAGTATTAGAAGAGTCGATGGGGTGTGTGTTGGGCCAGCATGATAAGTCTGGTCGAAAAGAGTATGCAATATACTATCTAAGCAAAAAGTTTATCGACTATGAACAATGTTATTCACTGCTCGAGAAAACTTGTTGTGCTTTAGCGTGGGCTGCTCGCCGACTAAGACAGTATATGTTGACTCATACTACCTTATTGATCTCAAAGATGGATCCAGTCAAGTACATATTTGAAAATCCAACACTTACCGGAAGGGTTGCAAGGTGGCAAATGATTCTAACAGAATATGACATTCAGTACACCTCTCAAAAGGCCATCAAAGGCAGTGTATTGTCTGACTATCTGGCTGAGCAACCCATTGATGATTACCAGCCTATGAGATTTGACTTCCCTGACGAAGACATCATGTTCTTAAAAGCAAAAGATTTTGAAGAGCCAGTTCATACTGAAGGGTCTGACCCAGAAGAAGCATGGACTATGATGTTCGATGGGGCAGTTAATTGCAACGGTCGTGGGGTTAGTGCAGTACTTATCACACCCAAGGGAGTCCATATGCCTTTCTCAGCAAAACTCACCTTTGCTTGCACTAACAACGAAGCAGAATATGAAGCTTGTATCATGGGTCATTAGGAAGCCATTGACCTCAGGATCAAAACCTTGAATGTATTCGGAGATTCAGCTTTGGTAATCAACCAGACCAATGGCAAGTGGTACACTCATCAGGAGCATCTGATTACCTACCGTGACTATACGAGGAGATTGTTTACCTTCTTCACAACAGTTAAGCTTGAATACATCCCTCGAGATGAGAATCAGTTTGCAGACGCTTTGGCTACCATTTCATCCATGATCAAAGTACAGACTGCTAATTATGTGCCTCGAATTTTGGTATTCAGACTGGACAGACCGACATATGTATTCTCTATGGACACTGTCACTAATAACAAGCCTTGGTACCATGACATCAAATGCTTCTTGGAGAATCAGACATACCC
Organism: Lathyrus aphaca; assembly: GCA_963966055.1. Taxonomy (NCBI): domain Eukaryota; kingdom Viridiplantae; phylum Streptophyta; class Magnoliopsida; order Fabales; family Fabaceae; genus Lathyrus; species Lathyrus aphaca. The sequence continues at coordinate 132,591,901 of OZ014522.1, read as the reverse complement.
ACCTGGGGCATCATCGAATGATAAGAAGACATTAAGAAGGCTAGCTGGTAGTTTCTTCCTCAATACTGATGGTTCTTTGTACAAGCGAAACTTTGACATGGACTTGCTCAGATGTGTTGACAAGAAGGAAGAAGACATATTGATGCACAAAGTACACGAGGGTTCTTTCGGTACCCATGCCGGAGGATATGCAATGGCAAAGAAGTTATTAAGATCAGTTTACTACTGGATCACAATGGATGCAGACTGTTGTGCTTATGCTAGAAAATGCCACAAGTGCTAGATCTACGCAGATAAAGTGAACGTGCCTCTGAATCCTTTGAATGTAATGTCTTCACCTTGGCCCTTTGCCATGTAGGGAATTGATATGATTGGAAAGATTGAACCGACTGCTTCAAATGGTCACGGATTCATCCTGGTAGCCATTGATTACTTCACCAAATGGGTGGAAGCAGCTTTGTATGCCAATGTCACCAGGCAAGTGGTGGCTCGATTTCTGAAAAGGGATATCATATGTCGATATGGGGTTCCCGAGCGAATCATTACTGATAATGGTTCCAATTTGAACAACAAGATGATGGCAGAACTTTGTCGGGACTTCAAAATTCAACATCACAACTCTTCTCCTTATAGGCCAAAGATGAACGGCGTTGTTGAGGCCGCTAACAAAAACATCAAGAAGATTGTGCAAAAGATGGTAGTCACCTACAAAGACTGGCACGAAATGCTACCATTTGCCTTGCACGGGTACCGAACCTCAATCTGAACATCTACTGGGGCAACACCTTATCAGCTTGTATATGGTATGGAAGTTGTCCTACCTGTTGAAGTTGAACTACCCTCCTTACGGGTAATGAGGGATGTGAAACTAGATGAAGCAGAGTGGGTCCGATCTCGATATAATCAACTGAGTCTGATTGAAGAGAAAAGATTAGCAACTATTTGTCATGGGCAGTTGTATCAGAGGCAAATGAAGAAAGCCTTCGATCAGAAAGTCAGACCTCGGGAATACCAAGTGGGAGAGCTTGTTCTGAAAAGATTTCTTCCTCCTCATACGGACCACAGGGGCAAATGGACGCCAAACTACGAAGGCCCATTCATAGTTAAGAAAGTTTTCTCTGGTGGAGTGCTGATGCTCACTACTATGGATGGCGAGGATTTCTTATCTCATGTGAATTCAGATGCAGTTAAAAAATACTTCGCATGAATGACCCGCTGGACATAAAAATAGAATGTAGGTCCAAGCAAAAATAGGGCATTTCGGCGAGTCAAAAACAGAATAAAAGACTCGGGCAAAAATAAGGGAAAAACTAAAAAATATGTGTACACCCGCTGAGTTGAAAAGCCGCATCGGACAGCTCTGGCAAAAATGGGTATCCCGGTGGATTGAAAACTCGAAAGGGTGATCCACGCAAAATCAGGGAATAAGCGAACAACTGCATTTCAGAATTCGTCTGCATCACTCACAACATGGCAAGCTTCGAAAGGACAAAGCGTTGGTCAGAATCAACCTTCTTCAGAAAGCAAGATAAAAAAGAACGTAAAGGTCATACAGGTCATAGCAAAGGAAGCTCACTGGAGCGTCATTTTCAACATTGCCAACACTTTTATTTTTTCAATTTACAACAATCTCCTCCTTTCAGGGGATTCGCTTCTTTGACTGTACTTGCCTATTCGGGGCACACAAATCAATAAAATCAGAATATTCAGTCACAATTTGTTTTTACCTTTTGTGTTTGTTTGAAAAATGTCTAGAGTTCGTAATACAACATTTGCATGAAAACATATAGGCCATTTTCAACAAATGCTTGCATGAAATATGAATTCTTAAGCAAATCTAACTCCTATGACGGAATCCGGTTGAGGATACCTCGGGACACTAGTGCGTTTTCCATTGTCTTAACAGGTTGCAGGTACTCAAGGCAGACAATCTTTCACAACATGAGGCATATCAAGTATTATTCCCCAGCTAAGCCAACAATCACATCATCAGCAGGACTCCTTGACAAGAAGTATTTCCTCGTAAAGTTTTTATCCCCCCAGAGGATCCCTTGAGGAATTCATTAATCCCTGGCGTATTTCTTGGACGAAGGAGTGGCAACGGATTACTTCCCAGAAGTTATCTGCTCCCCAAGCATGATCTCCCGAGCAATGTCTGACGACTTTTTCCCAGCAAAGTGGCCAGGAACTTTTTGTTCCCTGTCAGAGTTGCCATTCTCTCCCCAGTAGAGGAATGCATGAAATACTTCCCCAGCGGGGTTGCTAAAACTTCCTCGTCCCCAGCGGAGTTCTCCCTCCGGACAGATAGACCAGAGATCTTTATCCCCGCAGGATCTGGATCTCGGATCGGGTTTCTCATTTGCATAATCATAGAATTCGCATCATTTTCCCCTAAACTAAGTGTAGCATTCCGTCTAATACGGAGCATTACGACAAAAATCAAACATTTGCATAATCATAAGCCAGGTTAGAGCCCATCACTTGCAAATATCAATATCACTTCACCAGCAATATATAAAACTTATCCCCTGCAGACAAAGCCAAAACATCCCTTTTTCACTCTCGAATACATATGCCTGTTCATATTTATACATGCTCTTTTCGACACTCGACCGTGTCATCTTTCCCCGATGAAGTCGCCATAATCCTTTTGTTATTCGTCTGTATCTTACTTATACAAAATTCGCAAACACTTGTCCATACCTGTACATATTCTTTGTTGACACTCGCCCGTGTCATACTTCCCCACCAAGTCAAAACACTCGTCTGTGTCCCTTGCTCAATCTTTTGGCACTCGCCCGTGTCTTACACATATTTCCTCAGCAGATCAATACTTGTACATACTTATACAGAAGTCTTTGATACTCGTCTGTATCTTGTTTATATCACCTCCTCAGCAGTTCAACACTCGTCTGTGTTCCTTGCTTAACCGATTGATACTCGTTTGTATCATCATCCTTAAACACGTGTCAGCATTTGTTTCTACCGATACTCGTCCGTATCATGGTTCTAATGATGCTCGTCCGTGTCTTTAGTCTATATGCACTGTCAAACACTTATACCTTTTATTTTAAAGCGTAAGCACTCATCCGTGTTTTCATCCCCACAGAAACAAAAACAACTTTTTCTATCCGGCATTCGTCCTATGTCACGATACTTTCGGCAGTCGTCCCCTTCCAGGTGATCGTCCTTCACCTTCGGATGACCGTCCCTCATCCTTTCCCCAGTGGAATCCCCATTGTTGGAACTTTCTATCCGGAATTTGTCCTATGTCGCGATATCATTTTTAGCAGTCGTCCCCTGCTAGGTGATCGTCCTTCACCTTATGATGACCGTCCCTCATTATTTATTCGATGGTCGTCCCCATCGTTGATCTTTGTTATCCGACATTCTTCCTATGTCATGATAATCCCCAAGAGCAGTTGTACCCTGCTAGGTGATCGTCTTTCACCTCTTGATGATCGTCCTTCATCATGCTTATCCGATGGCAGTCCCCATTGTTGATCCTTTTATCCGGCATTCGTCCTATGTCGTGATATTTTCAGCAGCCGTCCCCTGCTAGGTGATCGTCCTTCACCTTTTGATGACCGTCCCTCATCATTATTTCATTTATTCTTTTACCTGATGGTCGTCCCCATCGTTGTTTACTTTACCCTTCAACCTGATGGTCGTCCCCGTCAGTGCTTCCCTCATTTCTTTAACCCCCAGAGATTTCTATTTCTTTACCCGATGGCCATCCCCGTCGTGGTCTTTTCTCTTTTTGATGATCGTCCTTCATCACTTTGCCCGATGGTCGTCCCCATCGTGGTTTATTTATTTCCCAGCATGATGGTCGTCCCCGTCATTACTTTACTTACTGTTTTACCCCCAGCAGCCGTCCTCTTCTCGATGGTCTTCCTCCATCGTTTGTACTTGATAAGCATATTATACTATCTTTTACAATTTATATCCCTTTTCTTCTTCTCCCCAGCGAGTGCAAATTTCGGATTGTCTTTGGTATTCAACCACAAGTTATCTTGTTTGTCTGTTAAGCCAGGCGCTTACATCCTGCACAGCTAACTCATGCTTGAATAGGGGCAGCTGTAAACACCCCAAATTTCCCTCATTTTTTCTCACACCATGGATTGTGATCTTTCATTTTTTCATTAGCATAAGCATATCATATCCCACTGCATAGTTCATTTCATCTGCATCTAGGGTTTGTGAACTGAGCAATCCAAGAAGTGATCTGAGCCATCCCATTAGTCTTGAAGCTTGCCAAGAGTATCCATGTGTGTTCCATGATCATAATATGCTCCCCAAAGTTCATAAAAGTCAAGGGATCACAAAGCATGGCAAAGGCATATAGGCATACTCAAGATTTCCTACACAGATGACCTAAAATTAGGGTTTTGGATTTGAGGCCCTTAACCTCCAAATTTTTTGTCATTCATGATTCTAATGGTCTTAATATGTCATATGTATCATGTGTACCAAATTTGATGAAGAAATTCACTGTGGAAGTCATCTGATCATTGGGTAACTTCTTGAGCAAGTAAAGTCAAAATCAGGGCATCCGAGGCCTCCATCAAGGGTACCAAAGGGTCATCATCATCATTTTGAGTCTCTATGATATTTATTTTATCATTGAAGTGGTTGTAAGTTCACAAAGTTGAAGAATTTTGAGCCAAATGCAAACTTGCTATTTTTGGAAATGACTTGTAATGGAAACTTTCCATTTTGGGAAAGATATTCACCTATTCTTTCATGACCAAAAATGCTTCAAATGAAAAATCCTTGGACATGAAAGTTATAGATTATGTCTTCCCATTTTCAAAAATTACAAGAACATGTGTTGATTCATCCTAGAACTCAAGATATGGCCTTTCAAAGTTGGCAAAAATCCTATAATTTTCAAGTGTGCACCAAAGAGGGATTTTTGCAATTTCACTTGCCAAGCCATTTCATGACCTCTAATCAACTTCTAGAAATCATAACAACCTAATGCAACACATTTTGATCAAGATTGCACACAAAAATCACAAGTTTCTATGCCTTGCACTTCAAGAAACTTGAAAGAGGCAAAGTTGCAAAACATATGCTATCACTTGAATCAAAGGCTGCAGATCATCACAAACCATCCAAGGGCCATCCTTGATGCAAGCTGAGGCATGAAAAGCCCCCAAGCCAGCTCTAATCCGTGCTCATACCTCATAGTACACAATCTTGACTTTTTGCAAAACACACCATACCAATCAAGGTGAGCCACAACAACTCTCTGGACCAATCAGCACTCTTTATGCAAGCCCTAAGGACTTCATTTCATAACACACATTGGCCTGAATCATCCCACAAATCAAGATTGCCAAAAATCCCCAAAACCTTCATCTCTTCAAATCTGATCACACAAGCCTCAAACATCAAAACAAACTTCACCAATCATCTCAAAATCCATCATAGAATACAAAGCACCCATTGCCATGGCCTAAAAGCTCCCCAAACAGAAATACGATTTCTGAGTTATCAGAACCAAACCACTCAAACCAGCCATTACAAGCTTGTTCTAAGATCTCCAGAAGCCTCAAGGGATCAAGTGGAGTGGTTTTGCATCAAGGAAAGGTCCAGAAAGCTCAGGTTGAGAAAACTTCATCTCAGGTATCACCAAGAACTTTTTTTCCAGAACTTGCGTTTTAAGTTACAAATTGATTTTATGTGATGTGCTGATCATTTTGAGCTTTGAATCATTGAAAATGGTTGAGTGTGTAGGATGTATTTGGTTTCTGAAAGTTTTGCATAATTTTCCGTTTTGCTTCGATTCATGAATTTGATGAAATATAAACGTTGTTTGTTTCTGGATTCATGCTTAGGGATGTTAGATGATTGATTATGGACCTTTAGAGGGTCTGGGGTGGCGTTTTGAGAGAGACAGGTTGAGGAGTTGGCCGGAGAAGATGATTGGAGCTTACTCCGGTCACCTGAAAGTGTTTAGGGTTTGTTAATTAGGGTTATCCAGGTTTGAATGTAGGCCCTTAGATCTTTGCTTCTCGCGCGTGTTGGACGGTCCAGATGCATCATTAACCCTAATCTTTTAATTAATTAGTTTTAATTAGGATTAATTAAGTTAAAATCTCATAATGAATCTCATCCCTCCATTCACGTGCGTAGTCAACCCATCTCCCCCATGTTTGAATCTTGGCCATTGGATCATCATACTTCTCATTTAATTCATTTTTATTTCATTTTTATTGTATTTCTTTTGTCATAATTTTTAAAAATAGCAAAACACATTAAAAAATCTCATTTTCTACATTTTTGTTTCAAATATTTTTATTTACCTAAAAACATTTTTTTTTTATTTTTGCATTTAAAAAGTATTTTTAAAATATTTAAATGTTTTATTTAATTAATTAATTGATTTTAATTAATTAATATGCATTTAAGTTTCTAAAAATCACCAAAAAAATTCATGAAGCATTCTTAAACATTTAGAAACATTTTCAAACTCACCATACAAATTTCTTTTTAGGTTTGATTACATTTTCACAATTTTCTTTGAATTAGGATTCTTAAATTTCACATTTTTTAACCCTAACTTGAAAAATTCATTTATGCCTAACCATGATGAGTTTGAACTTGATTCTTTTTTAATTGTCTTTCACATTACATATAGTTTCTAATTTATTTATCTCATATTTTTATCTTGCATTTTCAATTTGATTTGCATTTTCCCTTAAGAATCACCCAAAAACCCTAGTTAACTTAGAAATTCCATAACTTTGCCTAGGGTTAGCTTCTGACCTTCTCATTTGGGGTGTGATCTTATATGTGATTAGGGTTTGTTTGAGTTCAATTTCAATTTTTTATCATGATGTATGCTTCTGTTTTGGTCATATGCATCTCATGTTGCCTTAAGACCCTAATTTTGCATCTTCATTTGCATTCATCTTTGCATATCATGAACTTGTGAACTTGTCATGCCATTACATTCTTTTGTATGTCATCTTAGACATCTTAGGACATGTTTGAAACATTGCTTGATCATTGTTGCATCATTTTGGTATGCTTTGCATTCATTACATTCAATGAACATCCATGTGTTTTCATGCTTCTAAACATGCTTCCATTGCATCTCATCCTTGTATGATCATTCATATGCATCTTGTATGATTTTGCATCATCTCATAACACATTTCCATTGCATAATCACTTCTGGTTTTGGTCTTTGCATCTTTATTCATCTCATTTCCTTTTGCTTTGCATCTTATGCATTCATACTAACATTTCAGGAACTTTTGGTAAGTTATTTGGGAGGTGGATTTGCCTTCACCTCCCACCTCTTCTTTCCTTTGCATTTTCATCCTTCATTTGTATTTGGAGTGAACATGCTTCACTTGTGTTTCTCTTGCTCCTTTCTTCTCTCCTAAGTTACTTATCTTCTTCAGGAAGTAAGTAACTTATTCTTCTTCCTCCTTCTTTTTTCATATGCTTTTTCCATGGTGGCCTTCCTGAGGATCTTCTCTTAAGCCTCACAAACCATAGGATATCCAAGCATGATAGATTTTAGGGTTATATATAGTCTCCCCTAGCTTTTTACCTTTGAGGCTCCTTGAGTCTCTCTTCTCATCTTAATAATCAGAGGCTAAACTCTTAAAGCTTTAGGACTTTGAATTAGGGTTATGCCTGCATCCTTATCTTAGGATGGAGTGTATACCTTTAATCCTTAGAGTTAAACCTTTAATTTGTTTACACCTCTTAATCAAAACACATTAATAATCACTAAGACTTTATCTTGTAACTTGGGCCTTACATTAGGGTTCTATCTCTTCCATATGGTTAAGAGGGACTAACCCTAGTGTTTAATGGACAAGTCCCCCTCAAGTTGTCTTACAAACTTAAAATCCACTTTCTTAATCTCATCCTTTAATTAAAATCCATTTAATAAAGGCTTGTTATATAATGAATTTAATCTCTAACCATGGATTAAGTTGAGGTATCTTCCTCAGCTTAAGTGGTCTCATCTATCATCCTTCTATTAGGATGGTGTAATGAGTTCACTAATTTGTGATTAGAGATTAAACTTATTACATGACACTAAACAAAAAAAAACCAAAAACATCTAAATAATCACAAGTAGGTTAATGATCTTAATCCTACATCATCATGGTAATTAAGTTGAGATGCTTATCTCATACTTAAGTAGGCTCATTATCCCTAATTAGGGAGGATATAATGAGTTTACAACCCTTGATTTAGGCTTAAGCACATAATCCTATGCAAAACACCAAAAATAATAAAAAACTGAAAACACAAAAACAAACAATAATCGTCTCCTTCGGGATTCTTTTCTCATCACACTCATTCACAAACGAGAACTCGCTTCTTCTGTCTAATGCAAGACAATTAGCACTTAAGCCAGACGAGTCATACACTTGAGCATAGACAATCAAGCAGTTCACAATCAATTCATTTCCAGTCTCTTTGAGTCGAACTACGGTGTTCTGACTTCCTCATTGCACGAGAGGATACGTAGGCATAACTTAACATTTATCGAACAAAAGTCTCTTTGTCATCCCCCTCTGTCTGCTTTCTTTCTAAGCCTCAGTCCTGAGCATCTCACCCTTTTCTTTTGCACTGTCACACTGTACATTCCTCCCTAGCTTTTATACACAGTTAGCACATACACTACCCCTTTTAAACACAATTAAGTAAGTGTGGATCCCGTCGAGTACGACGGACGATCTGGGTGCTAATACCTTCTCAGGTCATAACCAACCCCCTTTCTTAGTTTCTCTGGTTCGCAACCGTCTTATCCATACCCATCCAGGTTTATGCAACATTACCTTTCCTTCGGGATAAAAATGCCTAGCTTGCGACTCTATTCAACCTCCAACATCGCTGTCGGTTCGCGTCTGCACTAGGACGAAAGTCCGGGGAGCGACACCTCGCTAAACACTTTGAGCCTTGAAGTAGGTGTTTCTTTTCGCATGAAAAACCCTTACGTTTAACCCAGGGGTAGGGTAGATGTCATCTAGTCAGACCAAGTGTTCAGGCTTTCATAAAGGAGCATATTTAAGGATCCATTACATTCCATTATGCTAATCAAGAGGTCCAAAGACCGAAAACCACAATGGTTATCTAAATCAAGAGGTCCAAAGATTGGAAGCCGCAATGGTTATCCTTCATCGACCAAAGAATGAGGCAGTCACAGCCCTTGCAAAGCAATCAAGACAAACAGTGTCACCTGATTTGTTCAAAAAAAAAGAAAGAAATCAAAAGCCCGCTAAGTCGAAACTTGAAAACGAGCGACTTAGGCAAAAGTTAGGGTATCCCACTGGACTTCACAATCTAAGATTCACAAGAATCAGTCCAGGCAAAAGTTAGGGATAAGCAAAAGAATGAAAGGCGAAAAATGCAAAAAGGATTACACAAGAAAGATCCTTAAGCAAGAACAAAGTTGTGTGGCATAGACACGAAAGACAAATGGGTGACTGACTCCAAACGACAACCTGATTGGTGCTTGAACCGTTAATGTCAATGGTTCCTCGACCATTACAAAACCCTTATGAAAGGTGAGCGCTTGTGAAAAATAGTTGAACATAGGAATGAAGGACATCACGAAGAGGGGTGGGCACAAATAAACTTCGAGCCTATATCCTTTGTTTCTATAACCGTGAACCAGGCCATAATACAACCCTCAAAAGTCCTAACTAAAACAGGTTTAATTTGAGAGCGTACTACTACGAGATCGCATTCCTGACTCCTATGAGTTGTGCTAAAAGATCCTTGTTGGTATTGCATGTGCATATTTTCATTTATTCAAAAAATAATGTTGTATCTTAACCAGTGATTCGCTCATAAAGGTTTGCGACACCTTTTCAATAAAGACTTCAAGATTAACATGTGTGTTGCATTAGAATAATTATTCTCAGAATAAAACATTTTCTATTTGCATACATTTATTTGGCATCATAAAAAGTTCACATGCGGAAATTCAGTCCAGAAGCTTAAGCTTGCCAAGTTGAGAAGTCTAAAACTTCTAAAAGACAATCACGTCGAGGTGCACTTTTCCAGGAAATGTCATTGAATAAAGACTTGCCCAACTAATTGTGGTAAGAGCCAGCCAATCTGGGGCTATTACGTCGAGCAGTCTCTTCAAACTTTAGCCAAACTGGGCCAATCTATTCGAGATTTAAATCTCTCCAAGAGCAAAGATTAGTCTGTCAAGTGCAAAATTATTCAGATACTCGTACTGGGGCAGGCCACCCCAATAACACGAGAATTCATTCTTTCCCGAAGACAGACAATCAGAAGCATATGTCCAGAGTTCAGAGTACCAGGACAACTATACTCTCAAAGGGTTTCTATGTCACCCTCTTGTCATAACTCTCACTAAGTGAGTCTATTACTCATCTAGCGGTTGCTCGTCAAGCCAACTTTCTCATTCAGTGCTTCTGACAGCTTCAAACTCATTTGTGTTGGCAATGGTTACCTCCCTAGAAAGGTTATTACGCTGATTCATGCAGCCGTTACAATACTTAAGAGTTTAAAGACACCAAGTCTTTTGTAAAATCCTCTTGAGGTAAAGTCCAGACAAAAGCAGATGATCCCTAGCACGAGACAACTTGAAATCCTACCTCCTCAGTAGGACGTGTTTCGATTTCGCTTTCCCCAGCAGACGGATGGAAGTTATCCCCAGTAAAGTCGCCAAGCTTGTTTTCTTCAGCAGATCTAAGGTGGATCATATTCCCTAGTAGATCTCAGACAAATTTCTCTTCCCCAACAGATCTTGGAAGATTTCTATGCTCCAGCAGAGCAACAAGGATTGATAATCCCCAAAAAGAGAGTCCTCTTCCCACGGTGAAGTATTCCTTACAAAAGTTCACGTATTCCCGACAACTAGATGAACGGTTCTCTTCCCCACAGAGGTTTGGAAAATTCAGGTAGACAAGAGAGTTCTTCTCAGCGGAGCCTTGACGAGACTTTTCCCATCTAAGTCGAAAAGTTGCGAATTCCCCCCAACTAAGCCTTATGGGTGAGATTCAATCCCCAATAGTCGAGGTATCCCCTAACATGGTCCTCAAATCTAAAGTCCAATTTATTTTTGGAAAAGGTGATAGTTCGAGACAAATTAATTACTCACACTCTTCTCCAGCAGAGATGTTATCCCCGCAGGGCTTCTCAATATTGAATCTGCAATCATTGCATTCTCAGCAGAGTCAACAGGGGCTTATTACTTCCGCATCAGGAATTCCCTTTACACTCACATCAGTTCATTGACAATACTCAAGACATAATATCCCCAATGTCATGGGGCATCACGTCATGCAGTTCAACATAAGCATACCCAACATAATCCAAGTTTGATATCTTGTAAAAGTGCAGCCACAGACTGGCCATAGTCCATCTTCGGACGACAAATTCTTAAAGTCCAGCCACAGACTGGCCAAAGTCCATCTTCGGGTGGCGAATTTCTAAAGTCCCCCACAGTGGGCAAAAGTCTCCCACAGTGAGCAAAAGTCCAGCCACAGACTGGCCAAAGTCCATCTTCGGGTGGCAAATTTCTGAAGTCCCCCACAATGGGCAAAAGTCTCCTATAGTGAGCAAAAGTCCAGCCACAGACTGGCCAAAGTCCATCTTCGGGTGGTGAATTCTTAAAGTCCAGCCACAGACTGGCCAAAGTCCATCTTCGGGTGGCGAATTTCTAAAGTCCCCCACAGTGGGCAAAAGTCTCCCACAGTGAGCAAAAGTCCAGCCACAGACTGGCCAAAGTGCATTTTCGGGTGGCGAATTCTTAAAGTCCAACCACAGACTGGCCAAAGTCCATCTTCGGGTGGCTAATTTCTAAAGTCCCCCACAGTGGGCAAAAGTCTCCCACAGTGAGCAAAAGTCCAGCCATAGGCTGACCAAAGTCCATCTTCGGGTGGCGAATTTCTAAAGTCCCCCACAGTGGGCAAAAGTCTCCCACAGTGAGCAAAAGTCCAACCACAGACTGGCTAAAATCCATCTTCAGGTGGCGAATTCTTAAAGTTCAGCCACAGACTGGCCAAAGTCTATCTTTGGGTGGCGAATTTCTAAAGTCCCCCACAGTGGGCAAAAGTCTCCCATAGTGAGCAAAAGTCCAGCCACAGACTGGCCAAAGTCCATCTTCGGGTGGTGAATTCTTAAAGTCCAGCAACAGACTGACCAAAGTCCATCTTCGGGTGGCGAATTTCTAAAGTCCCCCACAGTGGGAAAAAGTCTCCCATAGTGAGCAAAAGTCCAGCCACAGACTGGCCAAAGTCCATCTTCGGGTGGCGAATTCTTAAAGTCCAACCACAGACTGGACAAAGTCCATCTTCGGGTGGCGAATTTCTAAAGCCCCCCACAGTGGGCAAAAGTCTCCCACAATGAGCAAAATTCCAGCCACAGACTAGCCAAAGTCCATCTTCGGGTGGCGAATTCTTAAAGACCAGCCACAGACTGGCCAAAGTCCATCTTCGGGTGGCGAATTTCTAAAGTCCCCCACAGTGGGCAAAAGTCTCCCACATTGAGCAAACGTCCAGCCACAGACTGGCCAAAGTCCATCTTCGGGTGGCTAATTCTTAATGTCCAGCCACAGACTAGCCAAAGTCCATCTTCAGGTGGCGAATTTCAAAAGTCCCCCACAATGGGCAAAAGTCTCCCACAGTGAGCGAAATTCCAGCCACAAACTGGCCAAAGTCCATCTTCGGGTGGCGAATTCTTAAAGTCCAGCCACAGACTGGCCAAAGTCCATCTTCGGGTGGCGAATTTCTAAAGTCCCCCACAATGGGCAAAAGTCTCCCACAGTGAGCAAAAGTCCAGCCATAGACTGGCCAAAGTCCATCTTCGGGTGGCGAATTCTTAAAGTCCAGCCACGGACTGGCCAAAGTCCATCTTCGGGTAGCAAATTTCTAAAGTCCCCCACAGTGGGCAAAAGTCTCCCACGGTGAGCAAAAGTCCAGCCACAGACTGGCCAAATTCCATCTTCGGGTGGAGAATTCTTAAAGCCCAGCCACAGACTAGCCAAAGTCCATTCTCAGGATGGCAAAGTATCTTAAAATCCAACCGCAAATTGGTGAAAATCCGTTCTCAGGGTAGCAAAGTATCTTAAAATTCGATCGCAAATTGGTGAGAGTCCACCCGTAGTGTGGCAAGTCGTTAGTCGTCTAACTCCATCCGACAATATATCATTAAGTCATTGTTAAAGCTTATCAAAGTCCACCCACATCGTGGCAAGTCAGTAGCCATCTGACATCACTCAAAAGGCATCCCCTGTTTACTTTCCTTCCCATCATAATTATATCCAAGCAGAGTTAATTCGGTTGAGTTATTTCCCTGTTCTTCTGCCACAGAGTGCAAATTTTCTGGTTGTTTCTGGTATTCAATCCCTGCATACCTCAAATGTTTGAAAGCGACTGCTATCATCCATTCACGTCCACAGTGATTGAATAGGGGCAGCTGTAACACCCCAAAATTTTCCCTCATATTTATTACCACTAACTGGCTTTATGCCTCACACTCATCCGCATTTCTTTAGGTCATAACTTCGCATTCATGCATCATTGAATTCTCAAGACAGGGGATCAAAGAATTCTCTTGTGACCTGAATGGTCTTATTCAGAGTTCATTCTCCTCAATTCACCTCAAGGATATTAGAGCTTCGTTGAAGTCTACGAGATTAGGGATTTATGGCAATTTTTTTCTTGGGTGCACTTCTTGTTTTGGTTACATATCCATCTTCAAGGTTTCCTCAAGGCATTCGTTTTCAAAGTCATTGGTCGTCAAGTTAGGATATGGTGGTGGAGCAAGACGTTCTTCTTGATGGAATTATTTCGGTCAAGGATTGCTTGTCGTTCAAAGGAGAATTGTTGGTTTTATTTGCAAGTCAATTTAGATTCATGGATTTAAAGGATGTTATGTTTCATTTCGGGTATACAAGATTAGAAGGCCCAGCCATAGTTATTTTCTTATGATTTATGCACCAAAAAGAAAAAAATACTTCATAATTCATTAAAGTTCAAACTTCAAATTTCAAGCACCATTCATTGTCTCAAATCTTATTTTAAGATCAATTCTTCAATTCTTTTTTTTCATTAACCATAACCCACATTTTTGTATATATTTCATGACCATTTGCCAAATTCCACATCAAATTCATTTTGCCATAAAGGTTCATTAAGCCATACCATTTTATTAACTCAAGCTCATTACATATTCCTATTACATCCATTTTTAGGTCCATGTACAATATATTTTTTGGAACACATTGATCATATGGCAACTCATCAGACTCCATCACATTCTGGTTATTACTTGCAAGTGGTATGTTTGTGCCAATGTTCCAAAAAATAAAATGGTCCATGGAGGAAGTCATGTTCTTGGCTACTAGTACCCTGATTAGGCCTTACGGTCCCTATGTCACTCACCATGTGCATGAAACAAAAGCAATAGAAGAATTTGGAGATTTCTTCAAAAGGGGCATTAGTTTTTAAACTCAGAAAAGTTTACTCCAAAAAAAAACAGGGAAGACCCAACAGTTACGGAAATTCAAACTGCACATTGAAAAAAATGATAACAAAAATCCAGGAACGTAGAAACTCAGTATGAAAAGGATCTCTCTAATTATTTTCATCAAGAATAGAATTCCATTCTTCAATGTAAACTCTCATCAAATTTCATTCAAAGAAATGTAACACCATACAACAAATTCCACAAAAAAACCGATAATGAAAAATTCATACAAGAATAAGGTCGGAAGTTTATTAGAGTTTCAAATTCAGTCTCAAGAGATCGTTACAAAGAAATACCAAAAAAATTACAAGAAAAAGGACAGTTACAAAAAACTCAGAATTCCTTTCAATCTTCGAATTCCTCTTTTCATCAATCCTCATTCTCCTCTTCATATTACCGCGACGGCTACCCCACATAAGGGCCTTGAATCGGCTGCAATCGCATAACAACAAAAATATAACTCAGAATCCAGAAAATTTCAAGAAGAAAATTCATAAGGGATTTCTCAATACCAAAAGCAGTTACAAAATATTGAGAAAGGAGGAGGATTCACAAAAAATCAGTGGCAAAACAAAAGTAACAAAACTTCTAACTAAAATCAACTAACTCTAACAGAATTTTCAACAAACTTCCTAACCGAATTCAATCGAAAATACTAATGTGCCCTCACCTTCATCACATATAAAAACCAATGTTAATGCAAAGTTGAAGCCTGGTCTTTTTCCTCTCCATTGAATCTTCTTCTTCCTCACTTCCACTATTCCACCATTTTCTTCCCATTTTTGAGAATCCTTCAATCTTCATCTCTCTCCCATTTCTTCAGTTTCCAAATCTTCAACCTCCACCTCATCTTCGATTGCTCATCACTCTACTATCTCATTCACCTTCGTCTTCATCTTCTTCTTCAACCATTTTCATCACCCTCTTCATTTACCAAGAACTCCACCAATTATCATCAAACTAAAACCTGTAATCATCAAAAAAGTGTCATTACAATCAGTAATTCAATGGGCATACAAGAAGAAGAGTTTTGATACGATCTCAGCAACGAATAACATATCACAACGAATATGCAGGATCGATCATCACCTTCATTTTTATGCAATCTTCATACCTCATCCTCAATCTCAGGACAATCGATAATAATTTCATCCATTGATATGACTCTTCTTCGACCTGTGTTATCATCAACTCTTCAATAACTATTCACATCAAGCAGAAGAAGAAAGAATGAATCAAAGAAGCATAGAGGAGAATAATATATGGCATCCAACCTGAAGTGTAGCATCGTAGCCACGGAGTAATCGAACCACCGCGTCAGCAGAACCTTTTACGTCACTCCAATCTACTCCAATCACTCTATCAGTTTCGTCTTCTTCAATTCCTCGTCATTAATGCAATCAATAACACCTGCAACAAATTCAAGCACATCATCAACCACATCAACTCGAAATTAAAGAGTAAACGGCGAAATCAGAACGAATTGATAGACCTCGCGAATTGACGTTGAGTCCATACCTGAAGAGGCTCTGATTACAGGTAGGTATTTTTGTTTACTTCAGTTTGAATGTTATTGGGTGATTATTCTGTGTTTGTAGCTCAATCTGATTTGTAAGTTATGAGCGATCCGTTAGAGAATCTGAGGTTTAGTTTTCGTATTTGAGTGATTGTGAGAGGTTAGGTCATAATAGCAGAAGGAAGATGGCGTTTTGCCGTGCTTCATTGGTTCATGGCGGCGGTTTTGTACTCGTGGGAATGAGGTAACGGTGGCGGAAGCTTGAATCGAAGGAGGATGAGGGCACCGCAGGGAAGGAATTTAGGGTTTCGTTCATCCCTCTCTTATTTCAGAATTGTAGGTGTTGTGTGTCATACCTTTGTTTGTTTAAGTTTAAATGGATTCAGTGTTAATCAGAAAATTACTATAAATTTAATTTGAATTAAGAGCAATAAAAAGAATTAATCCACCTTAAAGAAGCATTAATATCCATCGTTTAAAATTCTAAGAGGATGCGATAAGGATAAAACTTTTGGGATCTTCAGCCACGCCGGTGGTGACACTTGTCACCGTCCGGTAGGGCCCCCTGCAGTTAATCCTCTGCGTGCTCGTCCACCATGACCGCGTGTTCTTTCACAATTAAGCCTCTTGTTGAAAATACCGTTGCAAGTCCATATGATCAATGGTCCTGATTGAAGTCAAGATGTTGAACATACCCTCACCATACACCCTCAAGATTCAATGCTAATGGGCCTTGAATTCATTGCTAGCTGCACCCCCCAATTAAGCCCATTTTTTCATTTTAACTAAAAAAATTACTTCACTCACCCCTTTATTATTCCTTTGTTTTTTTTATTATTTCTATTTTATGTAGTTTCCGTTTAAATCCATAAAAAATACCAAAACACATAATAAAATTCTACAAAAATATAGGAGATTTATAACTCATTTTAGAAATTTTCTATTTTTTACTTTCTAATTTTTGGCTTTTTTCAATTTAATTTCGATTTTCCATTTAATTAGTTTTATATTGAATTCTTTCATGAACACTTCACTTTGTACATTTTGTTTCTCCCACTTCCTGTTTGATTTTTGTCCCATTCTTCTTGCTATGATTAGAGGACTAATAATAGAACCTGGAATAATTTTTGTTATATTTTGTAGGCAATTTTATCCACTGTTTTGATAGTGTTATTTGTGTAAAATTGTGAATAGACCTTAGGTAGATTTAAGTGACCATTTGACATAGTTAGGTTATGAATCTTTAGGAGATTTTTTAACACAATATTAGATTCAGGTTAGGGACCTTAGGGAATTAATTTCATATTTTTTCCAGGACTTTTGCTATTTTTTTAGTGCATTGATTTTAGTCAATTTTTCCATTGTAAATCAACCTAATTTAGCTTAGGACTTTATGGTGCATTAGGACTTAGATTAATTAGGCTTGATCTTAGGATATTAGAAGACCTTAGTATGATTTAGACACTGATTTTAGAATGTTGATATTAGGAAAGATCCTTTAGTTTTAGGACTTAGGCTTAGAAACCGTTCAAGTTGTGTTTACATGAGGTGTTTAGCCTTATTTTTGTTTTATGCTTTAATACGCATTTTGAGCTAACATTTCTTCATTTTATTTTCATGTTTTGGTTGCTTTAATATTTGTATTCCACTTGTATAGGCTTCCCCATTTTTAGAACCAACTTAACTTCCTTAGGAAGTAAGTTGAGTTCTAGTTCTTTTCTTATTTCCTTTCTTCCTTAAGAATAGAAATACCTCACAAACCATTAGGATTTCCCTTTTGAATATAATAACTAAATTAGGGTTGAGTCTTAGTCCCCTTAGTTTTTCCCTTTCTTCCACTTGAGTCCTTCTTTCCCATCTCATAAAGAAAATAATAAAATACTTAATAAAGGTTGAATGTTATCATACGACATGAAACTTTGTTGGGTAGTACTTATGCACGTCCCGTTTCGGGGCGAGGTGTAGGTTATATACCACGATGGATAAGTCTTAGTACGAGAATGTTCACGAATAATAAACTTAAAAACACTTCTCATAAAAGATAAACCAACAAGGCAACACGTCTTCTCTTCTCATCTTATTCTTTGCGGACGAATGCGACTTGCCTCGACAGTTCAAACAGCGATACAATAAACACCCTCGAGTCAGAGCCGATAACACTTGAGTTAGAACTATGGCAACATCATCCTAAAAAAACACAAACAAGTTCCCGCCTTAGTTAGACGAACTACGGCGACTCTAATCCTCATTTTCCCGATGAGGTACGTAGGTAGTGGGGTAGGGCCCATTCGAGCACATTCTTTATTTTCCCTACATTTCCCTCTTTCTTTTCATTTTCTTTTCCATTTCCTTTCTCATTTCAATTCCATTCCAGTTAGCGGATTCTTTCATTCAACAGCATCTTATTTCTCACCCTTTGAAATAGACTAACAAGCGTGGATCCCGTCGGGTACGGTGGACGGTCTGGGGTGCTAATACCTTCCCAGTTCGTAACCAACTTCCGGATCTAGATCTTTGGTTCACAAGGCCTCGTCCTTTCCTTCTTCCTTAGGTTTGTGCAACACTACCTTTCCCGTTCCTTCGGGATAAAAATGCCTGGCTAGCGACTCTACCTTTTTCGCGCCACTTTCGTGTTTGTACTAGGATGAAAATCCCGGGAGCGACACCAAGTCCTAGTGAACCTTTTATTGTATATTGTGATGCGTCCAAGATGGGACTAGGTGGTATATTGATGCAAGGTGTTAAGGTGTATCGCTCCCAAAGATTTGCATCCCGGTACAAGCGCGAACGGTCGGCGAAAGGAGAGAATGAAGTGAAGATGAATAGAGTCGTCAGCTAGGTATTTTTATCCCGAAGGAAAGGTAATGATACATAAACCTAGAAAGATATGGATAAGACGGTTGCGAACCAGAGAAAATGAGAAAGGGGGTTGGTTACAACCTGGGAAGGTATTAGCACCCAGATTGTCCGTCGTACTCGACGGGATCCACGCTTAAAAGATTGTGTCCAAAGGGGGAATGTAGGTGTTATCTGTGTGCAAAAGCTGAGAATGAATGTACAAGTGTCAGTGCAAAAGGTGAATTGCTCAGGAACTGAGGCTTAGAAAAAAAAGAATGCTGAAAGAGGGGGAAGACACATAGACTTTTGTTCGATAACTGTTAAGTTATGCCTACGTATCCTCTCGTGCAATGAGGAAGTTAAAACACCGTAGTTCGACTCAAAGAGACTGAAAGATGAATTAATTGTGAACTGCTTGCTTGCCTATGCTCAAGTGTATGACTCGTCTGGCTCGAGTGCTAACTGTCTTGCATTAGACGAAAGAAGCAAGTTCTCGTTTGTGAATGAGTGTGATGAGAAAAGAATCTCGAAGGAGACGATTATTGTTTGTTTTTGGTGTTTTGAGTTTTTTATTGTTTTTGGAGTTTGTCATAAGTTAATGAGCTTAAGCCTAAATCAAGGGCTTGTAAACTCATTATATCCTCCCTAATTAGGAATAATGAGAATACTTAAGTATGAGATAAGCATCTCAACTTAATTTCCATGATGGTGTAGAATTAAGATCATTAACCTACTTGTGATTATTTAAATGTTTTTGGGTTTTTGTTCAGTGTTAAGTAATGAGTTTAATTTCTAATCACAGATTAGTGAACTCATTACACCATCCTAATAGAAGGATAATAGATGAGAACACTTAAGCTGAGGAAGATACCTCAACTTAACCATCTTCAAACCCTTCATGGTTAGGCAGAAAAGATTTTTCAAAGGTTAGGGTTTAAAAATGTGATTTTATGAACCCTAAATTCAAAGAAAATTGTCAAGTTATGATCAAAACCAAAAAGAAATTTGTATGAAGAGTTTGAAAATGTTTCTAAATGTGTTAAAATGCAACATGATGTTTTTGGTAATTTTAGAAACCTAAATGCTATTTTAATTAATTAATTTCCATTAATTAATTAAAATAAACATTTAAATATTTTAAAAATACTTTTTAAATGTAAAAAATAAAATAAAAATTATTCTTGGATAAAGAAAAATATTTAAAGCTAAAATGCAGAAAATGAAATTTTTAAAATGATTTTTGATATTTTAAATAAATTAAACAAAAGAAATGCAATAAAATGAAATAAAAATAATTAAAATGGGAAGTATGCAAATCCAGTGACTGAGATTCAAACAAATTTGGTGGGAATTGACCATGCGCGTAAATGAAGGGCTGGGATTGGTTCTGGCAAAATTCAAATTAATCCTAATTAATTATCCTAATTAAGTGGATTAGGGTTAAGTGGATTCATCTGGACCATTCATACGCGCGCGGGAAACAAACCCAAGGGCTAAAATTCAAACTAGCCTAATTAATGTGGTTTTGCCCTAATCACTCTCAGGCGACCGGAGAAGAGCTCCGGTCGTCTTCTCCGGCAGCCTCCTCCCCTGAAACTCCCCAAAACCTCACCCCAGGCCCTCTAAAGCTCCAGGATCACTCAACAAACATCAAGGAACAAGAATCCACAAACAAAAACAATTTATTTTTCATCAAAAGAGAGAATCAAGCAAGAACATGTTTCACGGGCAAAGTTTCAGAAGTCAAATACATGCTTGTTACTCAACCATTTTCAAAACTAAACACATCAGCATGATCAGGGAAGTTCATAGATTCATTTAGAAACTTAAAAACACATTTCTGGAAAAAAAGTTTGAAGATGGCTACCTGAGCTGGAGCTTTCACTTTTGGAGCTTTCTGACCTCTTTCTTTGTGCAATCAACCTCCAATGGCTTCCCTTGAGTGAATGGAAGGCTTAGAACAAGCTTGCAATGGCTGGTTTGAGAGATTGCACCTCAGCTGCACCAAAATCGTGTTTCTGATTCCTGGGGTTTTAGGCTTGTTTAATGGTTGGGAAATGATCTTGAGGATGTATGGAGATGATTGGTGAAGTTTGTTTGAAGTTTTGTTGGCTGAGCAGAGAGATTCGAAGAGCTCAAGGTTTGGAGTGTTTTTTGGATTCTTGAGCTTGGTTGAGTTTCAGGCCAATGTGTTGTGTGTTTTGTGTTCCATAAGGTTTACATATGATGTCTTGATTGGTCAGAGAGTGGGTGGTGGCCTTGCTTGATTGTTATGGGGTGATTTGCAAAAAGTCAAGCTTAGGTGTACTTCAAGTATGGGCACGGGTCAGAGCTGGATTTGGGCATGTCTGGCCTCAGCTGAGATCAAGGAAAGCTTATGGATCAGATTTGATGAGCTGGAACACATGGAACTAGGGTTTGTATGAGTTTTGCATATTTTCCCTCTTTGGTGTATCTTGTGATTCAAGGCATGAAATGATCCAATTCTTGGGCCAATTCTGAGTTTTTGAAGTTGCTTGATCATGTTATGAAGTATTTAGGCACATTAGAAGTCATTAGAAGCCTTGGCAAGTGGTTTTGCAAAAATCCCTCTTTGGTGCATTCTTGAAAATTATAGGATTTTTGCCAACTTTGAAGGATTATAACTTGAGTTCCATAATGAATCAAGACATGTTATTGTACTTTTTGAAAAGGGAAACACCTAATCTACAACTTTCATGACCAAGAATTTTTCATTTGAAGCATTTTTGGTTGAGAAATAGGAGGTTGAAAAACTTTCCCAAAATGGAAAGTTTCCATTACAAGTCATTTCCATTTTTGGCAAGTTTGCAAATGGCTCAAAATTCTTCAATATTGTGAACTTATAAACTCTTCTAAGATCAAATAAAGATCATAGAACTTCAATTTGATGAAAATACCCCTTTGGTTCCATTGTTGGGGGCCTCAGATGCCCTGATTTTGACTTAACTTGCTTAAGAAGTTACCCAGTGAACAGATGACTTCCACAATTAATTTCTTCATCAAACTTGGTACACATGATCCTTATAACATATTAAGAACAATAGAAACAAGAATTGCCCAAAAATTTGGAGTTGAAGCCTCTGAAACCAAAACCCTAATTTTGGTCATCTGTGTAGTGAAAACCCTAGCTCTGCTTCCATGCCTTGCCAGTTCTTGTGATTTCTTGACTTCCATGAACTTTGAGGAGCATAATATGATGATAGAACACACATGGACCCTCCTGGAACACTTTGAAGCCCTTGGGATGGCTCAGATGGAATCTTGGATTGCTCAGATCACAAACCCTAGATGCAGATGAACTTGAACTATGTAGATAAAACAAAATATGCAATATGTGGTAGTATGCTTATGTTATGTGATGGGCTAAAGACGTACTCTAATATGTGTCTAGCGGTATCTTAACTGCAAGTGCACAGCCTATCGAAGTAATATTTAAGATTATCGATCCACAAGAACTTTATGATTACTTAGTGCTAGAGGATTTACTAGTTTAGCTAAGGTGAATGGTTGTCACGATTTTTGGTTGTTTTTAAAGATTTAATGGCGGGAATTAAATTTAAGTTTGATAAAATAATACTAAGGCGGTCGGTATGTAATTATGTTAACTTAGGCGGGTCAATCTAACCTAGGCTTATAAAAATGGTTCATTTAATCTATTCTGTAGAGGTTATCAGTTTAAATATCTTTAACTCACACTCTCGTGGTCTTATCTCAGATCTTACTCCTAAAGCCCTATGCCTGCTCTCGCTAGCCCATAAGTGTTTAGAAATAAGTTTTGGAAACTTAATAATTCTAATTCATTTTAAAGCGCTCTCGCTGTGTTTAAATTAAATGCCTAACTTTAGCTATCTGGTTAAAATCTCACACTCTCGTGGTCTTGACCTAACCTATTACACTTTCCTTACTCTCGTAACAAAAAGATTGATTTTATAATAAAAAGTCACAGCCAAAATTTTAAGTTCTTAATTATTTTAAGCCTAGAATTGATTTTACCGATTTAGTTGATTTTAATTACATACCGTCCTAAGGTGTTTAGCTACTCATGATTGTTGAACCAGACAGAGACAGAAACAGAGAAATACGAAATAAAATATGCATAACAGAAAAATAAATGCTTAACATTAATATAAACGCAATTTAAATAAAAACCTGGATAACAATTAAAATGTTAGACTCCTTCTTCCACAATCTGGAAAGTTCGGAGTACGGACCGGAATCGGAAATAAAAATTACTAAAAGAAATTCTGAAGGCTTTGAAAGAAATTAAATTATAACAATTTCCTAATGTTAGAAATTGTTATATGGTTTGGTTGGGATATATAAACTAAAACAAGAACAAATAAATGCTGGAAAAATAAATGAACAGGGTACAATGAAAATACGGCAGAGCTTCCGCAAGAAAAGTAAAAATAAAAATCTGTGTATTGTTCTTTGAAACTAAGCTATTTATAGAATCATAATTGGGCTTGGCAGTTGGAATAATTGCATGGGCTTCGTAAATGCTGAGAAAATCCAGGGAGAAGTTGCATGGCTTGGTCTGCGGGAGAATAGGAAGGTTGAATTCACGTAGCACGCACGTACATGACCAAGTCTCAGCATATTACCTAAATTCCCCTTGTCACGTTCGTGACAAGGGTGTCACGCTCGTCTCCCGCGTCCTACGCGCGTCACGGTCGTGAGGGATTGGTGACGACCGTGACTGCTCCTTTTAGTGTGTCACGGTCGTGACTCCTAGGTGACGGTCGTGACTGTTACAAAAAGTGCAGATTATGCAGAATTCCTCTTTTCTTCTTCTTTTCATGGTTGTTTTTGCTCATTTCACTTGTGGCTCATGATTTAGCTCTGTAATTTATATACCTGCAAAATGGCAAAGAAAACTCGAGGAATCGGGTGTTAAAACGGAAAATGTGTGATAAAACGACATTGAAACATTAGCAATAAAACGATACTTTTTCTCGTTATCAAACTTCCCCAAACTTAAACCTTTGCTTGTCCTCAAGCAAATAGTCGGTTGAAAATTGTCGGACAGGTTTTCATCGACACACACACATAACAAACCATACGAGGAATCGTTTTGTCAGATAAACCGGTATTAGAATAAAACACTAACGATACACTAATGACACAAGCAACAAGCTAAGTCGTCGATTTCCCGTTAAACGAAACATTCGGTAATTTCGTTACGATTCCACCTAGAGTCTTTCGATCTTATTTCACCCGGTTTCATTCTAGCGCAATCACATTAAGCCCTTTGCCTTAGCACGCACGTAGTGGAGTAGCCGGTTAGTGACTTTGATCCTTTATAAGCACGGGGTCTAGTACACGAATGTGGTAACCCTACATACATTATCCGATTTGGAGGTTGTGAGGGATCGAGCCGTAGCACGCCCTACCAAGTTCAGAACCAGGTACCTCTGAACCAACCCGCAATGGACTCCTTTTCATACTTCTCGTTTCTTTTATGCGACCGTGTACTTTGGTGCATTTTCTTTTCATTGGCATCGAGATGTGAAGGATCATTATAGATTAGGCATCAAACAGTTATATTCATCGGCTCCCCACATGGTTTGTGTTCAGACGGTGCTGACTGCTAGTATAAACTACTAGGGGTTACTTTTGAACTGAAACTTAAGGTGTAGTCGTAACAATTATCGGAACGGAAATGCTTAAGTGGGAAGTTTAAGGTGTCAAGATTGTATCGATCTTGTTGAATCTTTCTCAGCTTCCTAACTATGATTTCGTAGGTAAATCAGGTAATGCGAGGATAAAATTAAAAAAAAATTTCGGTATGGCTAAATAAACGGGGAGAATTCGAAACTAAAGAAAATAGCACAAATATTGCTCTGTTTCATTAAAATACGAAAAGGAAATACAACGGAAAGGGAAATGCGGAAAAATGAAAGGTACCTCTCCCACACTATATCAGACATTGTCCTCAATGTTGTGATATAATAGCGGTTAAAGTACAATACAAACAACGGAAATGGAAAAACATAAACAAAAACTAAAACTAAGGCTGCTGATAACCACGGCCTCGGCTTCTGGTGCGGGAGCGTCTGGTCGGAGTCGCTTCAGGGTCAGAACCGGTGCCGGTGAGAGCAGTGATATCAATACGCAAAGACTCTAGCTCGCTAAAGATCTCGCCGAGCTTCTCATCAGTCATCCTCTGGTTAGCGGCAACAGCTG
This sequence comes from Lathyrus aphaca, assembly GCA_963966055.1. Lineage (NCBI taxonomy): Eukaryota > Viridiplantae > Streptophyta > Magnoliopsida > Fabales > Fabaceae > Lathyrus > Lathyrus aphaca. The sequence goes on along the minus strand of OZ014522.1, from coordinate 132,566,850 downwards.
AAAGTAGCGCATCATGTTGCTCTTTTTGCCTTCGCTCCAATGCGGCATTCATCTGATTTTGCTGATGAATTGCACGGAGGACGTCTTCAAGTGTGAATTCCTGTGCAGGTGGCTTTCGGGTGGAGGACTCAGGAATGTCCTGGACAGGCTCAGCTGCATCCATGGTGTCTTGCATCTCGTCCACTGGTGGATCGGCCTGCTCATCAATAATGGGGGCGTGGCCGGCAGCATCCGGTAAAGCAAATAGCCAGTTGGCTCGGTTGGACGGATCGATGCGGTCACAGCACGGCAAGATGATGTGGTGATAAACAATGCCTTGGATAACAGGGCTGAACCTGCCATCCTCTCTCTGAGCAATCAAGTGGGCGGACCTGCAATAATTCTTCGTTAGGAACTCTGCGGCTATGCGAGGCAAATTGATAATCAAGTCACCAAGCTCCAGCTGAATGGCGAGGGTGGTGACAATCCCGCCTATGTAGAAGGGGGTTGCGCCTCTTTGCGCTATGGACTGGATATGGGACAACATGAATGGGGCAGCATTGATGCGCTCGTCATTTAAGGCGCAGTGCAAGAACAAGAGCTCCTTGGAGTTAAGCTTGTGATTGCTCTCTCTTGCAAAAATGGTATTGCAGATGATGCGATGAAAGTAGCGGATCGCCGGGTTATGGATATGCGTAGCATTCAGGCTCTAAAAGGTAGTGGCACGGGTGTTGGTGATGTCGTGCCATAAGGTGAAAGCGGTTTCACTGAAGTTGTCCGGCACGCGGAGTTGAGCATCTTCGCCGTGATCGAAACCTAGCAGCTCGGCGATCCTTGTTTGTGTAAGTTCGAACTCGCGGCCGAGCAATCTGAACTTAGCAACGCCGGTGAGTTGACTTTGTGAACCGGTAGGGGTGATGTAATGAAACGAACTCAAAAATTCCAATGTCAGGAGTTCGAAGGTAGGCTGGGGTTGACTGCATAGGTGCCACAAACCAACCTTCCGAAGCAGGAGCTTTACACCGTTGAGCATTCCCAACTCTCTCAAACAGTCAGTGTCGACATATCGAGTGGGTTGAACACCACGGTTCTGAAACCTGATGAACTTCTGTCTCTGATTTTCTCCATGCTCACCATCTCTAAACTGAAGTTCTTCCATTGCATGCAAGTACGGGAATGGGAGATGAGAGGTTTTTGAGTTTTTGTGAGAAAAGTGAAAAATGTGAAGAAATTGGTTCTGATTATAGTGAAAAATTGAATGTGAGAGGTTTGGAGTAAATGGAGAGGTTAATGGAATTTATTTAGGGTAATGGGAGGTTACGGGACTTGGAAGAGATAATGGGGGTTTCTAAATGTTGTGGAAGTTGAAAAAGAAGAGGTTTCGAAGAAGAACAGTTCTGTTTCTCAGAATTCCTATAACAGGGGTCGTCACGGTCGTGATGAGGGAATGACGGTCGTGACACGCTAATTAGCTTGTCACGATCGTAAGAGGGTGATGACGACCGTGAGGGATTTAAAACTTAGAATTTTTTTCTTCCAGAATGAATTATCTCTCACGTTCAATATAATTTATCTTTTTTTTTATGATCACTTCTCATTTAATTTTAACACAAACAATATATAATATTTTTAGATCAACATAAATTAGTAAATTTCATCACACTAGAAATTATATAAAACATTAATCAATTTAAACATAACAGTAAATGAATTGAAAGCATAGAAATTGATTAAATTGGAAAAATTTGTAAAACTAGAAGTTCTTTGCTTTTGATATAATTGAAGGGAAATTACATTAATAAAAATAAAAGTGCGAAAATGTTTGCAAAATGTTAAACTAACTAGAAACGAAAACAGGAAGTAAAATAAGTTAGATCACTACAGCATTTTCAAAAGTGCTTCTTCAAATCTTCAATTGCAGAGTTCAGGTGGTAGAATTGCTCACATGTTATGTCAGTTAAACCTATAACGTCCAATCGCATGCTTTTAATCTCATCCTTAACAGTATTTATATCGGCTTGGTAAACTTCAAGAGTATTCATGATTTTCTTTAAGTTGTCAGCATAGTCTACTTGATTCATTTCATGGGTTTCAATCACTTCATCAGTGTGTGCAATGTCATGGTAACCGGGAGGTGTCTCAGGGTCACTTTCTACATCGATCATTATATCATCCCTTATCTTGTAGGATTGAGGTGTTTCAGGAGTAGATGGATAGTCAGGAGGGGTAAGCTCATAAAGCCAATTATCTTTATTGTGAACACTGACTCTAGCATGGTTTGGTAGTGTGAACAGGGTTACTACTTCATTCCTGATTAGGTACTCGAAAGGTGGTTGTCCTAAATTCCTTATGATATGACGGTTAAAGCAAAAGTTAAGATTCATAGGACGGATGGTACCTAAACGGTTATACCTGTGTAATTGGTATCTAAGTCCTAAGGCATCAGCAATCATGGTGACAAGACCTCCTACCAATATGGGTAAATCAGGTTCTTCTTGGATTCGGGTGAAGGTTTGCATCATGAAAGGCACACCATTGACTGGCTGTCCATTAGTCAGACATGACATAATGAATATCTCATCTTTAGATACTCCAGTAAGGTTTTCTTCTTTTCCAAAGAAGGTGTGGGCAAGGATCTTATGGAAATAGCGGATAGTAGGGTTATGTATCTCATCATTGTTCATGTTATTTGGTTCAGGATGGTAATTTCCGGTTAAGGTTCCCCAAAAGAAGTCCAGCTCAATGTCCATCAATTCTACCTGTGTGGTAGTAAAAGCAAAGGGTCCACTATGGAATCCTAATAAGTCAGCTAGTTCTCTATGGTTGAAGTCATATTCTATTCCAAATAGGCGGAAACTGATAAATCCTTTCCTGAATCCAAAACCGCGCTCGGGTAAGTAAATTAAGGAGCTGAGGAACTCAAGGGTGAGCTCGCGGTAAGTCACAAACTTTTGTTTAATCAGTGCATTCTCCCATCCAAGTCGGTTAAACAAGTATAGGATGCTATCATGTATACCTAAGGTTTCCATAGTCAGATCATCCGGATACAGAGTCAAATCCATTGGTCTCTGTGATAACTCTTCAAATTTCATTCTTTGGTTCCTACCTCTAAATTTGGTTTCCATAATGTTTATCGGTTGGTTAGCCATAGTTAGTGTAAATACGGAGGAAACAAATCAGGGGGAGAAGGAAAGTGGAAAAGACTTTAGAAAATCTGTAAAAGTGATTTAAAAATTAAAATAAGGAAAATAAGAAAATAAATGCATAATAAAAGCAATAATAGTAATAATGAAATAAAACTATAATAAAATGACAAAACAAATAAACGAATAATAAAATGATAGATAACAAAATAATAAAATGATCAAAATGGTTAAATTATTAAATGGGTTGCCTCCCACTAAGCGCTGTTTTTATCGTCAAAAGCCTGACGTAATGCTTAGGTGAAGATTAATCAGGGAAATTAGTAGACAACTCTAAAAGCCTTAGACTATTTGCATAATCTCTATTTTCAACTTTATGGTAATGTTTTAAACGTTGTCCGTTTACTGTGAACGGTTTACTATTCCTACCCTTAATTTCTATTGCTCCGCTCGGGAACACTCTAGTTATTTCAAAGGGTCCTGACCATCTAGATTTTAGTTTTCCAGGAAAGAGCCTAAGTCTTGAATTAAAGAGGAGTACAACGTCTCCCACACTAAATTCTTTCCTAGATAGGCGTTTATCGTGCCATCGCTTAGTTCTTTCTTTATATATCTTAGCATTTTCATAAGCATCTAACCTTAACTCTTCTAATTCGTTAATATCGAGGATTCGCTTTTCTCCTGCAGCATTATAGTTTATATTTAGAGTTTTGATCGCCCAATATGCTTTGTGTTCTAGTTCTACCGGGAGATGACAAGACTTTCCATAAACTAATTTGAAAGGCGTAGTTCCTATGGGTGTCTTGTAAGTTGTCCTATAAGCCCATAAAGCTTCATTAAGTTTAGATGACCAATCTTTCCGAGATATGGCGACAGTCTTTTCTAAGATTTGTTTAATTTCTCTGTTAGAGACTTCGACCTGTCCACTTGTTTGTGGATGATATGGTGTTGCCACACGGTGTCTTACTCCATACTTAGATAGTAATTTGTCAAAGATTTTTGAAATGAAGTGCGAGCCACCGTCACTTATGACGAGTCTAGGCACACCAAATCTGGGAAAGATTATATTTTTGAAAAGCTTTATTACTACTCGTGTGTCATTTGTAGGAGAAGCTATAGCCTCAATCCATTTTGAAACGTAATCAACAGCTACGAGTATGTAATTATTACCGAAAGATGATGGGAATGGTCCCATGAAATCTATTCCCCAGACGTCAAAGACTTCTACTTCTAATATTCCTTTTTGAGGCATTTCATCTCTTCTTGAAATATTACCGGTGCGTTGACACCGATCGCAATTTATAACAGCGATGTGGACATCTTTCCATAAATTAGGCCAGAATAGGCCGGCTTGTAAGATTTTTGCACAAGTCTTGGAAGTGCTTGCATGTCCACCATAAGGAGATGAATGGAAATGAGCAATGACATCTTCTATTTCTTCTTCGGGAATACATCGACGAAAAATTCCATCGGGTCCTCTTTTGAACAATAATGGTTCATCCAAATAGTAATGTTTGAGATTGTGAAAGAATTTCTTTTTCTGCTGATAGGTTAAGTCAGGTGGAAGATCTCCTGCAGCTAGGTAGTTGACAATGTCAGCGTACCATGGCAGTCCTACAGTTGTTTGGATTATTTCCACGGGTTCTGGTTCATCTATGTCTAACTGAACTGGGTCGCTTCCTATTTGTGCTATCAGTTGTTCATACGGGAAATCATCGTTAATCGACACTTGTTCGGGTTTAATGCCTTCTATTCTAGATAAATGGTCCGCTACAACGTTTTCAGTTCCTTTATTATCTTTTATTTCAAGATCAAACTCTTGTAAGAGTAAAATCCATCTCAAGAGTCTTGGTTTAGCATCTTTCTTAGTTAATAGATATCTGATAGCAGCGTGGTCTGTGTAAACGATTATTTTCGCTCCTACTAGGTAAGAACGGAATTTGTCAAGCGCAAAGACAACTGCTAACAATTCTTTTTCGGTAGTGGTGTAGTTCATCTGAGCAGAATCTAAGGTTCTACTGGCATAGTAAATCGCATGAAGTTTCTTTTCCTTCCTCTGGCCTAGAACTGCGCCTACAGCATAGTCACTCGCATCGCACATGATTTCGAAAGGTAATCTCCAGTCAGGGGGTTGCATGATTGGTGCGGTGATGAGGGCTATTTTTAGAGTTTCGAATGCTTTAAGACAATCTTCATTAAATATGAACTCAGCGTCTTTCATTAATAAACCGGTAAGAGGTTTAGTGATCTTCGAGAAATCTTTGATGAATCGTCGGTAGAAACCGGCGTGTCCTAAAAAGCTTCGTATTTCTCGAACGGTTTTAGAGGGTTGAAGATCTTTTATGACTTCTATCTTAGCTTTATCAACTTCAATTCCCTTGTTCGATATAACGTGTCCTAGTACGATTCCTTCTCTGACCATAAAATGACATTTCTCCCAGTTAAGCACGAGGTTTACTTTTACACATCTTTCTAACACCATTTCTAAATTTGATAGACATCCTTCAAAACTTTGCCCGCATACAGAGAAGTCGTCCATGAACACTTCCATGATGTTGTCTATAAAATCTGCAAAGATTGACATCATACATCTTTGAAAGGTTGCAGGAGCGTTGCATAATCCAAAGGGCATTTGTCTATAAGCGAACGTTCCATAAGGGCATGTGAATGTAGTCTTCTCTTGATCATCTGGGTGGATAGGGATTTGGAAAAATCCTGAGTAACCATCAAGATAACAGAAATATGAATGCTTGGCTAATCGTTCTAACATTTGATCTATAAAAGGTAGTGGGAAATGATCTTTCCGAGTGGCTTTGTTTAGTTTACGATAATCGATGCACACTCTATGTCCTGTCACTACTCTTTGTGATATCGATTTGCCTTTAGCGTTTTTCACAACAGTGATACCTCCTTTCTTTGGTACTATATGTATTGGACTAACCCATTTACTATCAGAGATAGGATATATTATTCCAGCATCTAGTAGTTTCTTAACTTCTTCCTTTACTACAGTGCTAAGGATTGGGTTAATTCTTCTTTGAGATTCTCTGGAGGTTTTGCAATCTTCTTCTAGCAGAATACGATGCATACAGATTGAAGGGCATATTCCTTTGAGATCAGATATGTTATATCCTAATGCAGTTGGATATTTCTTTAAGACATCTAAAAGTTTCTTTGTTTCAATTGTTCCTAAACTGGAATTGATTATAACTGGTCTTGTACATTCAGTGTCCAAGAATTCGTATCTTAGGTTCTTAGGTAAAGTTTTTAACTCTAACGTAGGTTTATTCTTACTTGGCATGGGATCCGGTGTAAGTGCTAAACTTTCGCTTAGATTATCATCCTGATATGGTTCACGCCAATTATCATCTTCGAAAATCGGAGGGATTTGAATTTTCATAATTTCAGAATAGGTAGTTTCTTTCATTTCCATTTCTCTTACACATTCGTCAATTACGTCCAATAGATAGCATGTATCCTCTATAGCTGGTGATTGTAAGAATTGTGTTAAAATAAATTCAACTTTCTCTTCACCTACTTCAAAGGTTAGCTTTCCTTTCTTTACGTCTATAATAGCTCCGGCGGTAGCTAAGAATGGTCTTCCTAGTATGATAGGTGTAGTGGAGTCTTCAGAGATGTCCATGATTATGAAATCAGTAGGAATATAGAATTGTCCTATACGTACTGGGACGTTTTCTAGTATGCCTACAGGATATTTAACAGAGCGATCGGCTAGTTGAACAGACATTTTAGTTGGTCTTAGGTCTCCCATGTCTAGCCTTTTGCAAATCGTTAAGGGCATAACACTGATACTGGCTCCTAAATCACATAGAGCTTTGTCAATGACGAATTTTCCTATTACACAAGGTATAGAGAAACTTCCTGGATCTTTTAGCTTAGGAGGCATATTATTCTGAATTATTGCGCTACACTCAGCAGTAAGTGTAACGGTTCCGTTACCCTCTATCTTTTTCTTATTGGATAAGATCTCTTTTAAAAACTTAGCATACGAGGGCATTTGAGTGATAGCTTCTGTAAATGGAATAGTAATATTCAACTGTTTCAGAAGTTCAAAAAAAATTTTAAACTGGCCCATCGTCTTGGAATTGGTTAATCTCTGAGGGTACGGAATTGGTGGTTTATAGGGTGGTGGAGGCACATAAGGCTTTTCTTTCTCCACTGCCTCTTGATTATCATCTTCCTTTTCTTCTGGATCATTCACCATTTCAGTCGGTTTATCCGGTTTTTGGTACATGGCTGGATTGTCAAGTCTTGGATCGGTAGGTCCGTCAAGTTCCTTGCCACTTCTCAATATCACAGCATTGGCCTGTCCTTTCGGATTAGGTTGAGGTTGTCCAGGAAATACTCCAGTTGGTGCAGCGGTAGGTGCTTGTTGTTGAGCTACTTGTGAAATCTGAGTTTCAAGCATTTTGTTATGTGTAGCTAATGCATCTACCTTGCTCACTAATTGCTTAATCTGCTCACTAGTGTGTATGTTTTGGTTTAAGATGTCCTTGTTTGTTTGAGATTGGTTAGCTATAAAGTTCTCCATCATCAATACAAGGTTCGATTTTCTAGGGACATTAGGAGCAGTCTTTTGATATCCTGGTGGTGTAGCTGGTGCTTGACCTGGTGCGTATAAAGCATTGTTGTTCTTATAGGAGAAGTTCAGATGATTCTTCCAACCTGGGTTGTATGTGTTTGAGTACGGGTTTCCTTGAGCATAATTCACTTGGTCTGTGGGAATTCCTATTAATAGTTGACAATCAGGAACATCATGTCCTGGAACTCCACATAACTCACAGTTAGGTGTTACTGCAGCCACGGTGGTTGTTGGTGTTATGGTCAAGTTGTCGATCTTTTGGTTTAGTTGGTCAAACTTTGCATTGACTTGGTCCATACTACTTACTTCGTACATACCTCCTTTTGTTGGTTTCTTAGTTGCGACTCTCTCGCTTCCTCATTGGTAATGGTTTTGAGCCATACTCTCGATAAGTGCATAAGCATCGTTATATTCTTTGTCCATTAGTGCACCGCCTGCGGCAGCGTCAATTGTCATTCTTGTATTGTACAAGAGTCCATTGTAGAAGGTATGGATGAGCATCCATTCTACTAATCCGTGATGTGGACAAAGTCTCAGCATATCTTTATAGCGTTCCCAAGCTTCGAAAAGCGATTCATTTTCCTTTTGCTTAAATCCGTTGATCTGAGCTCTTAGCATAGCTGTCTTGCTAGGTGGGAAATATCTGGTCAAGAAAACTCTCTTTAGTTCCTCCCACGTAGTTACTGAATTCGAAGGTAAAGATTGAAGCCAGGCTCTTGCTCTGTCTCGAAGTGAAAAAGGAAAAAGACGTAGTCTGATAGCTTCTTAGGTAACTCCATTGGCTTTTACGGTATCTGTGTACTGCACAAATATCGAAAGGTGAAGATTCGGATCCTCGGTAGGATTTCCGGCGAATTGATTTTGTTGCACGGCTGATATCAGCGAAGGTTTCAGTTCGAAATCGTTTCGGTTGATAGCCGGTGCGGCAATGCTGGAATGTGGTTCAGCTTGCGAAGGACTAGCGTAATATTTGAGTGGGTGATTTGGTTCTTTAGCCATCTCTGCGTCCTTTGATGTTACGACTGGTTTAGGTGGATCTAATTGAAGATCTGGAATGTTGTAATTTTGTTCGTAATTGAAGATTCGTCTTCTTACGTGTAAGAAGCGTTCCGATTCTGGGATTAGAGGTTGCAAGTCTTCGCCTTGAGAGCGAGTACTTGGCATACACTCGGGAGATTAGATTAAGAAAATAAAATAGAAAATAGTTGTTACCTTAGTCTAGACAATGCTACTCTAAAGTGCACTAGTAACTAAATTAAGGTCCCCGGCAACGGCGCCAAAAACTTGATGGGCTAAAGACGTACTCTAATATGTGTCTAGCGGTATCTTAACTGCAAGTGCACAGCCTATCGAAGTAATATTTAAGATTATCGATCCACAGGGACTTTATGATTACTTAGTGCTAGAGGATTTACTAGTTTAGCTAAGGTGAATGGTTGTCACGATTTTGGGTTGTTTTTAAAGATTTAAAGGCGGGAATTAAATTTAAGTTTGATAAAATAATACTAAGGCGGTCGGTATGTAATTATGTTAACTTAGGCGGGTCAATCTAACCTAGGCTTATAAAAATGGTTCACTTAATCTATTCTGTAGAGGTTATCAGTTTAAATATCTTTAACTCACACTCTCGTGGTCTTATCTCAGATCTTACCCCTAAAGCCCTATGCCTGCTCTCGCTAGCCCATAAGTGTTTAGAAATAATTTTTGGAAACTTAATAATTCTAATTCATTTTAAAGCGCTCTCGCTGTGTTTAAATTAAATGCCTAACTTTAGCTATCTGGTTAAAATCTCACACTCTCGTGGTCTTGACCTAACCTATTACACTTTCCTTACTCTCGTAACAAAAAGATTGATTTTATAATAAAAAGTCACAGCCAGAATTTTATGTTCTTAATTATTTTAAGCCTAGAATTGATTTTACCGATTTAGTTGATTTTAATTACATACCGGCCTAAGGTGTTTAGCTACTCATGATTGTTGAACCACACAGAGACAGAAACAGAGAAATACGAAATAAAATATACATAACAGAAAAATAAATGCTTAACATTAATATAAACGCAATTTAAATAAAAACCTGGATAACAATTAAAATGTTAGACGCCTTCTTCCACAATCTGGAAAGTTCGGAGTACGGACCGGAATCGGAAATAAAAATTACTAAAAGAAATTCTGAAGGCTTTGAAAGAAATTAAATTATAACAATTTCCTAATGTTGGAAATTTTTATATGGTTTGGTTGGGATATATAAACTAAAACAAGAACAAATAAATGCTGGAAAAATAAATGAACAGGGTACAATGAAAATACGGCAGAGCTTCCGCAAGAAAAGTAAAAATAAAACTCTGTGTATTGTTCTTTGAAACTAAGCTATTTATAGAATTATAATTGGGCTTGGCAGTTGGAATAATTGCATGGGCTTCGTAAATGCTGAGAAAATCCAGGGAGAAGTTGCATGGCTTGGTCTGCGGGAGAATAGGAAGGTTGAATTCACGTAGCACGCACGTACATGACCAAGTCTCAGCATATTACCCTAAATTCCCCTTGTCACGTTCATGACAAGGGTGTCACGCTCGTCTCCCGCGTCCTACGCGCGTCACGGTCGTGAGGGATTGGTGACGACCGTGACTGCTCCTTTTAGCGTGTCACGGTTGTGACTCCTAGGTGACGGTCGTGACTGTTACAAAAAGTGCAGATTATGCAGAATTCCTCTTTTCTTCTTCTTTTCATGGTTGTTTTTGCTCATTTCACTTGAGCTCATGATTTAGCTCTATAATTGATATACCTGCAAAATGGCAAAGAAAACTCGAGGAATCGGGTGTTAAAACGGCAAATGTGCGATAAAACGACATTGAAACATAAGCAATAAAACGATACTTTTTCTCGTTATCATTATGCAAAAATGAAAGATCACAAGCCATGGTGTGATAAAGAGTGAGGGAAAATTTGGGGTGTTTACAGTTGCCCCTATTCAAACATGAGTTAGTTGTGCAAGATGTCAGCGCCTAGCTTAACAGACAAACCAGATAACCTGTGATTGAATACCAAAGACAGTCCAGAATTTGCACTCTCTGGACAGAAGAAGAAAAGGGATATAAATTGTAAAAGACAGTATAGTATGATTATCAAATGAAGGCGATGGAGGACGACCATCGAGCAGAGGACGACTGTTGGGGATAAATTGGTGAATAAAGCAATGACGGGGATGACCGACAAGCTGGGGAAATAAAGAGATCATGACGGGGACGACCATCAAGTAAAGAAACAAGATTCTATGGGGATTAAAGTAAAGGCATTGATGGGGACGTCCATCGGGTTTGGAAAATAAACAACGATGGGGACGGCCATCGGTTTAAAGAATAAATGAAATAAATGATGAGGGACGGTCATCAAAGGTGAAGGACGATCACCTAGAAGGGGACGGCTGCTCTTTATCACGACATAGGAAGAATGTAGGATAGAAAAGGTCGACGATAGGGACGGCCATCGGATAAGCATGATGAAGGACGATCATCAAGAGGTAAAGGATGATCACCTAGCAGGGGACGGCTGCTCTTGGGGTTTATCACGACATAGGGCGAATGTCGGATAACAAGATCAACGATGGGGACGGCCATCGGATGAAATGATGAGGGACGGTCATCAAAAGGTGAAGGACGATCACCTAGCAGGGGACGACTGCTAAATATCACGACATAGGACGAATGGCGGATAGAAAAGGGTTCCAATAATGGAGACTCTGCTGGGGAAAGGGATGAGGGACGGTCATCCAAAGGTGAAGGACGATCACCTGGCAGGGGACGGCTGCCGAAAGTATCACGACATAAGACGAATGTCGGGATAGGAGAAAAATTGCTTTGTTGGTGACTTACTGGGGAACGGTAAACACGAACGAGTGCTTATGCTTAGGAATAAGAAGGTATAAGTGTTTGACGCTGTGTATAGATTAAAGATGCGGACAAGCATCCTTAGGACCATGATACGGACGAGTATCGGTAGAAACAAACGCTGACGCATGTTCAGAGATGATGATACGGACGAGTACCAACTGGTTAACAAAGAACACGGACGAGTGTCGAATCTGTTTGAAGAGTGATATATAAAAAGGATACGAACGAGTATCGAAGACTTTTGTATAAGTATGAGTATTGGTTTATAGGTGAAGTATGAGCACTGCACCAACTCCACGACCATTCATATTGACAGCCCCATCAAACATCATAGTCCATTCTTCTTCTAGGTCAGGCCCTTCGGTGTGAACAGGCTCTTCATGATCTTTTGCTTTTAAGTACATGATGTCTTCATCAGGGAAGTCAAATCTCATTGGTTGATAATCATCAATGGGTTGCTCAGCCAGATAGTCAGACAGTACACTGCCTTTAATGGCCTTTTGAGATGTGTACTGAATGTCATATTCTGTCAGAATCATTTGCCATCTTGTAACCCTTTCGGTAAGTGTTGGCTTCTCGAATATGTACTTGACGGGGTCCATCTTTGAGATCAACAGGGTAGTGTGAGTCAACATATATTGTCTCAGTCGGCAAGCAGCCCACGCTAAAGCACAACAAGTTTTCTCGAGCAGCGAATAACGTTGTTCACAGTCGGTAAACTTTTTGCTTAGGTAGTATATTGCATACTCTTTTCGACCAGACTCGTCATGTTGGCCCAACACACACCCCCATTGATCCTTCTAATACTGTCAGGTACATTATTAGAGGTCTTCCTTCAACTGGAGGCACAAGAATTGGAGGTTCTTGTAGGTACTCCTTGATTTTGTCAAAAGCCTTCTGACAATCTTCATTCCACCTGACCGTCTGTTCCTTTCTTAACAGTTTGAACAGGGGCTCACAGGTTGCAGTAAGATGAGATATGAACCTCGATATGTAGTTCAATCTACCTAAGAACCCTTGAACTTCCTTTTCAGTCCTAGGTGCAGGCATCTCCTGGATGGCTTTGACTTTGTCAGGATCAACTTTAATTCCCTTTTCACTTACGATAAATCCCAGCAGCTTACCAGACCGCACCCCGAATGTGAATTTGTTGGGGTTTAGCTTCAGTTGATACTTTCTCAAACGCTTGAACAACTACATCAAATTTACTTGATGATCATCTTCAGTGAGGGACTTGGAAATCATGTCATCCACGTAGCATTCAATTTCTTTGTGGATCATATCGTGGAATAACATTACCATAGCCCGTTGATAAGTCGCACCGACATTCTTCAGTCCAAATGGCATTACCTTGTAACAAAATGTGCCCTAAGGTGTAATGAAGGTTGTTTTCTCTATGTCTTCGGGTGACATTCTGATCTGATTATACCCTGAAAATCCATCAATGAAAGAAAATACCGAGAACTGAGTTGTGTTGTCGACCAATACATCAATGTGGGGTAATGGGAAATCATCCTTTGGGCTAGCTCTATTCAGATCCCAGTAATCCACACACATACGTACTTTGCCATCCTTCTTAGGCACTGGTACAATATTAGCGACCCACGGCGGGTAACTAGTTACAGCAAGGAAACCGGCGTCCCACTGTTTTTGTACTTCTTCCTTAATCATTTTTGGCCATATCTGGATGAGTAGGGCGTAGCTTTTGCTTTACTGGAGGACAATCTTCCTTCAAGGGAAGCTTGTGCATAACAATATCCGTATCTAGACCTGGCATGTCCTGATAGGACCAAGCAAAGACGTTGACGTATTCTCGAAACATGTCAATAAGTTGTTCTTTTACTGAAGCCTGCAGACTGGCCCCAATCTTCACCTCTTTCAAATCCTCTTTGGTACCAAGATTAACTGTTTCAACCTCCTCCTGATGAGGGGTAAACACTTTCTCTTATTGCCTCAACAACCTGGCTAACTCTTCAGGTAGCTCATAGTCTTCTTCAACCCCCTCATCAACTTGATTAATTGGATTGTCGAAGTCATACACGGTCATAGCAGTGATGTTGTCGGTGCAATCTGGAGGATAATCTCTGCAAGGGTTGAGATTGGTTCGTTTTAGTGACCAGTTTTAATCTTGTTTAGAAAAGTGTGAGATGAAGTTATTTACTTTGAAAACATTGCCATTTTATTGTTTTGTACAAAAGTTGATCGTACCTAGCGATCAGGATCCGATATGGCTGGCGTTGAGTGTTGTTGAAGGACAGTTGATAAGGAGAGGAGGGGTGTACCTGCAAGGAACTCCGATGCTGAAGTAAGACACTGAGCAAAGAGTGAGCAAGTACAAGAATTAAGGTCAGAGAATTGAATACCTGACCCTCTCGAATGAGAGGGTTTATATATTGGTCTAGGTTGAAGATTATTGGTCCAAACCGTTGGGCGCAGATCGCGGAATCCGTATGAATAGGTAACAGTCAAAACTAGCCGTTGGAAGACTTCGTCTTGGTCGGTATGACTTTGGTCAACAAGGACCATTTATTCTTAACGTTGCTCGACGGCGAGCGTGCCACAAAGCTGGTAGGCTTGGCCCAATTCTGGGAATTGGGCCTGCCCAGAACAAGAGCCCCCCAAGTCGTTGCTCGTGCGGAGGAGCAACGACATAGTGATGGTTTTCGTGTCCCGGGGAATGCAGCGCGCGGACCAGGGAGTTATCGTCGACGACCCTCGGCAGGCGGGCAGTTGTTTCGTCGCCCGAAAAAAAGGGATATGAAACGAAAAGTTGGCGTGTCTGGGAATTCGCGCCTATTTAATGCTCTGACGGCTAGCCTACGGGCTAGAGCGTAGGAAATTATTGGCTAGGTGTAGGGGTAACGCGCCTCTGCACGTGTTCCCTTCCCTATAAATAGGATCCCAGGGCTTTCTTGTAAGCTTTTTCATTTCATCTTCTTCTCCACTGCCCTGCTCGTTCATCAGCCGTTACTCTTAGCCGCCGACCACCATATTTGTCCGTCGACCACCGCTTCCCAGATTAATTTCTTCTGCAAATGGCTTCCCAAGCTCAAGGTACGGCTTTTATTTGCGTTTATACTAGTTATAGGCTTGATATTTAGCAATGTATGCGGCATAGGATAGAATTTACGGTAGTTTAGGTTTAAATAAGTAGGTAAAAGATCTTCTGACACCGTTGTTCGTCGACTACGAACCCTAGTTCGTGGTCGATGGTGGTCCTGGTCGACTTTGACTTGGGACCTGGCGAGTACCTAGGTTTAGATTCTCCTATCTCCGATGTCGGGCGTTAGCCATCGCCTTGAGCGATGGTTAGCTGGGGCTATGGCTCGGGACCTTGTCCCCGGGTCGACGTGCGCCCTTTCACTTGTCGAGCGGTGGAAGGGTGGATTTGATATTCTTAATTGAATTCACTGACGCCTTTCCTCTACTTTTCAGGTGAAAATTCGCTCATGGACCCGCTTGACGTCTCCTCGGAAGAGGTATCCTCGGAGGACTCTGGCTCTTCCGTATCTGTTCCCTCCGACTCTGGGAGTTTGTCAGGAGAATCAGACGCGAGCACAATGGAAGAAGGAGCTCCTGACTCTGGAGAAACGACTGATTCGCCTCGCTGCCCTGAAGACATAAGGATCTCGCCCGAGGAATGGGTAGTGGAGGATTTTCTCGACAAAATATCGTCGTTTTCGAGGCCTCGCGCTGAGCCCCTACCCACTGTTGGTAACCCGGAGGATTGGGTCGTCACTTGCCCGGGGGACGACGACCATATCTTCTCAGCCTTCGGTGGTCGCAAATTTTCGATGTATGAGTACGCGACTTCGGTCCTGGGGGTAACTTTTCCCTTCAGTGACCTGGTTTGCGCTGTGCTCGGGCACTTGTGTTTGGCCCCGTCCCAGCTGCACCCCAATTCCTACGCATTTCTGAGGGCGTTTGAGGTAACGTGTGCCCATCTGGGTGTTGGAGCCACGCTTCCTTTGTTCTTTCGCCTGTTTTCGCTGCAGCGTCAAGTTGGGCGGGGGACCGACCGAAAGGGATTTGTCTCCTTCAAGCAGCGGACCAAGATTTTTAAAGCTCACTCAGAGTCTATCCGGGCTTTCAAGACAGATTATTTTTTTATTAAACCCGTGAGCGCGGAAGCTGTGAGGGCGCTAAGTTTCTTGGGGATAGACACCGATGAGAATGACGAGCCCAAACTTGACAACCAAGGACAGGTGATTCCGAGGAGGCTTTGGCTATTTCCCTTCTCGTGGAGTTACGCTCACTACGAGCGACCGGTTAGCGAGTTTGTCCAAGTGGGGGACTATCTGAACGAGGATGACGCGGCCAACTTTGAGGCCTTTAGGAAATTGATAGCCTCGTTTACCCCGACTCCTTTGCTGGACGGAGAAGGTAAAATAATGTTGGACCAGGACGGGGGGGAGGCTGTGCAGCGTCCTCTGATTGACGTCACAGACTTGCTGGCGTGTAATACTGGGCAAGAAGTGTCTGATTTTTTTGGTATTTGTTTTTATTTCTGCTTGTTACTATGTCTTGATAATTTTTTGTCGTCCGTGACTAATCTTGTATGTTCTTTTCCTTTTCTTTGTAGGCTCCCTGTCGAACCCTCTTGACAAGATTCAGGAGCGTCTGCGTCAGCAGCAGAAGAAGAGGTCGCGGGTCGTTCAGACCAAGCTGACTGAGACAAGTGGCTCTGGGTCGGGCCCTCTGGTACAAGGTTCTCCGAGCGCGTCTACCGGCTCACTCATGAAAAAGCACAAGTCTGCAGCGACCGTAGACTTGACGGCCAATGCTCCCCCCAAACTGAAGCATGTGCTGCCGCCTTGCTTCGTGAAGCGGAATTTCTTTGAAGGGACGAGCATGGAGGTTGACCGGGCGGACTCCTTGTTTCTTGAGGTAATGAATCGCCCTGCCCGACGGTTGTCTCTGGCTCAGGATGCGAGCGCTGTCATGCGGGTCTTGTCCATGGCCTGGTTGACGGCCGAAGGAAACCCCGGGCAAGAAAGGGAGGTAGCAAAGTTGAAGGAGTTGTTGGTTGCGGCCGAGAGGAAGCTGACAGCGGCCTCTGAAGAAGCCACTGCCACTGCCAAAGAGCTGACTGAGCGAGGGGACGTCATTGCTAAGCTTGAGGTCGACAAGAGGAAGACCTTAGAGCAGAGTAAAAAGCTAAAGGATGCTTTCTTCCCAAAGGAGGACGAAGATGCTGAGACTAAGAGCCTGGTGACTAGGGCACAGTTCCTTGCTCGGATTGACCAGGATATGGAAGATCTGAACTCGTCGACTAAGCTCGGTTTCCAAAACGTTGTGGATCAGATAAGAGCTCTTCATCCTGAACTGGCTTTGGATACCAGCCGGATCAGCTACCTCTACGAGGTCGAGGATGGCCAGATAGTGGTTCCCTCGGACTTGATTGCGGAGGATTCTCAGCTCGGGGTGACTGTTCAGCCCGGCCATTCAGAGGTGCAGCCGAACCAAGGCGAAGGTCAACCTGATGCTTCGGATAGGGAGGGTAATTAGTTTTGTCATGCGTGTCGTTATTTTGTAACTTAATGTGTTTTTCTTGGGGGCGTGGTCCCCTTTGTATGTAACCACGAACAAGTCGGCCCTTCGGGGTCGCATTTTTGCAGTGAAATTCTATGTTCTTGATGGTCGTTCATTATTTTATCATGTTTTCTGTTTAACCGTGCGTCCGTCGGAGGACTTGCCTCTTTAAGTTTTATAAACGCTAAGTGTTTGACGTTTTTATAATGATCGGATGTAATTGAATAAATACGGGGTGTGTGTTTGTGATCCGTTGGTTTGGGGGACCAACCAGATTTTGGAGTCTAGCTCCCGGTCGGTGCCCGGGCCAAGGTAATGGCCCGGGCTCCGAGGCTTGAACGTCCCATCACGAGCTGGGGTTCTGCCTGGTCGTGGTACGTAGGCGATGTCGGACTCGTTTGAGTATCTTCCCGTGCAACAGTTATCTCCTTCTCTTGGAAGGAGACCCTGACAATCATGTTATTTTGGGCTTCCGTGCTTGTACCTGGGCACGCAGTTCTTAGTCGGACCTATCGCTCCTCGCTTGAGAGTTGAGCAAGGTGACTTTGTAAGTTAGTTGTAATATTGCTTGAGCTTCTCGGCGTTCCACAGCCGAGCAAGTTCTTCCCCGTGTAGATTTTCTAAATAATAGGCTCCGTTTTCGGTTTTTGCCCGGACGCGGTATGGGCCCTCCCAATTAGGCGTAAGTTTTCCTTCGCGGGAGTCTCTGTGATTTCTCCTTAGAACGAGACTACCCACCTCGAACGTTCGTCTTATGACTTTAGAATCATGTTGAGCGGCTATTTTCTGTTTGAGAGTGGCCTCTCGGAGAGCAGCTTCTGATCGGATTTCTTTGACCAGGTCAAGCTCGTCTCTTAAAGCTTCGAAGTTGGTGTCCTGGTCCATTGGGGACTCTGTTCATCTGGATCGAACGTGCATTTCCACAGGGATCACTGCCTCGGTCCCATATGCCAACCGGAACGGGGATTCACCGGTCGTTGAGTGGGGGGTGGTTCTATATGCCCACAGCACGTTGTGTAACTCCTCGACCCAGTGTTTCTTGTGTTCATCTAGTCTTCGTTTCAGGCCTCTTAGGATTGCCCGTTAGTTCTGCTTGCCCGTTAGTTTGGGGGTGCTCCACGGAAGCGAAGTGTTGTTTTGTTCCTACTTATGCAACAAATTCTTTGAAGTGTCTATCTGTAAACTGGGTACCGTTATCGGTTACAATGGCGAGCGGTACTCCGAAACGGGCGAGGATGTTTCTCTTGAAGAAGCGTAGTATGTTGAGCGCAGTAATTTTGGCTAAGCCCTCAGCTTCTATCCATTGAGTGAAATAATCGAAGTCTACAATGAGGTATTTATTTTGGCCGAATCCGACGACGAATGGCCCTAAGATATCCATCCCCCACCATGCGAACGGCCAAAGGGAAGATAGTGATTTTAGCTCGGTAGGGGGTGCTACGTGTACGTCCCCGTGTCGTTGGCATTTGTCACATCTCTTTACGTGTTCTTTCGCGTCGTGCTGGAGTGTAGGCCAATAGTATCCTGCTCGGAGAATCTTTCGGGCTAACGATCGTCCGCCCGGATGTTGTGCATTAATTCCTTCGTGGACTTCTCTTAGTACGTGCGTGACGTTCTCTTCTTCTACGCACCTGAGGAGTGGTGTAGAGAATCCTCGACGATACATACGTCCACCCACCAGGGAGTACGAGCATGACCTTCGACGCACGATACTGGTCGTTTTCGGGTCTGCCGGTAACTCCCCTTTGGTTAGGTAGTCAAACACAAGGGTCATCCAGCAGTTTGCGTCGCCCACGAGATTAACGTCTAGGTGGGTTGAAGATTGTCCAATGCTTGGTCGGGGGAGCACTTTTTGTATGACGGATTTATTGTTTCCTTTCTTCTTAGTGCTGGCCAACTTGGAAAGGACATCAGCCCGAGTATTATTCTCTCACGGAACATGTTTGACTTCCATGCTTATGAATCGTTTTAGTTCGCCTTTTACAAGGGCCAGGTATTCGGCCATATTGTTGTTTTTGGCCTGGAAATCTCCTCGGACTTGGCTAGCAACCAGCTGGGAATCTGTGCAAATTGTGATTTCTTCCGCCTCCATGTCGGTTGCGAGTCGTATGCCTGCCAGGAAGGCTTCGTATTCCGCCTGGTTGTTGGAAGTGGGGAAGGATAAAGTTAAGGATACTTCGATGATGTTTCCTTCTTCGTTTTCTAAGATAACTCCAGCTCCACTGCCCGCCGGGCCAGATGCTCCGTCCACGAATATATTCCATTTGGATGGGGATTTCGGCTCTTGCTCAGTGAAAGTGAGTTCTGCCACAAAGTCGGCCAGCGCTTGAGCTTTGAGAGCTTTTCTCCCCTCGAATTTGATGTCAAATTCGGACAGTTCCAACGACCATTTTAGCATTCGCCCGGCCATATCTGGTCGACCGAGCAATTGTCTTATGGGTTGGTCTGTTCTTACGATGATGGTGTGAGCCAAGAAATAATGTCGTAGCCTTCTGGCTACAAAAAGGAGGGCCAGGGCTACCTTTTCTACTTGGAGGTATCGAATTTCAGGGTCGTGGAGTGCTTTGCTCGTAAAATAGATAGGTTTCTGTCACTCGGGTAGGTCGCGTATGAGGGCTGCGCTTACGGCTTCGTTTGCCACGGCGAGATAGAGGTAAAGCGTTTCCCCTTCCTTGGGCCTGGACAAAACTGGGGGCTCAGGTAGTGCCCTTTTCAAGTGGGATAAGGCTAACTCGCATTCCTTCGTCCATTCAAAAGTAGCCTCTTTGCAGAGGAACTTGTAAAAGGGGAGGGCGTGCTGAGCGGACTTTGCCACAAATCGAGCGAGGGAAGTGAGGACCCCGTTCAACGATTGTATGTATTTTTTAGAATTAGGGGTCGGAAGTTCCGTGAACGCCCGACATTTATTGGGGTTGGCTTCGATACCTCGTTCGGTTAGATAGAATCCAAGGAACTTCCCCGCTCGGACCCCAAACGTGCATTTCTCGGGATTGAAGCGCATCTTGCACTTCCGTGCTTGATCGAATACCTTTCGTAAGTGGGACGCGTGGTCTGTCTCTTGCTGAGATTTGACGATCATATCGTCCATGTACACCTCGAGCATATCCCCGATTTCTACTCGGAATACTTTATTCATCATATACTGATATGTCGCGCCTGCGTTTTTTAGACCGAAGGGCATAACGTTATAATAGTAGTTGCCCTATTCGGTCATGAAGGCCGTGTATTTTTTGTCGGACACGACCATGGGTATCTGATTATACCCTGAGTAGGCGTCCATGAAGGACAATAGCTTGAAACCGGACGAATTATCGACCAATTTATCGATGTTAGGCAAAGGATATGCGTCTTTCGGGCATGCCCGGTTAAGATCAGTATAGTCAACACACATTCTCCACTTTCCATTAGATTTCTTGACAAGTACAACATTTGAGAGCCAGGTTGTGTACCTGGCCTCGGTTACAAATTTTGCCTCTAGGAGGTCTTTAACAGCAGATTCGGCCGCTTTGGTTTTCTCGGTCGACTGCTTCCTCCTACGCTGGGCGACCGCTTTGTGTGTTGGGTCGATGGAGAGGTGATGGCAAGTTGTCTCGGGGTCGAGCCCTGGCATTTTTGCGGCGCTCCAAGCGAACAGATCTGTGTTTCCTTTGAGGCAGGCCTCTAACTGTCGTTTTGCCAAGTCGGGCAGATGTGCCCCGATATTAACGCACCGGGTCGGATCATCTCCTAAAGGAATCAGCTTGAATTCTCTGTCTGGAATTGATCGGGACAGTGAGTTGGTCAGCTTTTTAATGCCCTCGTTATCGTCTGAGAACTTGCATTCCATATCGATCGAGTCTAACTGAGGAAAAGCCCTGGATGTTGGTGGAGCATCTGGTGAAGTCAATGCTGAAGGACTCGGTTGGTAAGATATTGAGCTAAGGCCTTTAGATGCCGCTTCAAAACATCGGCGGGCAGCATCGATGTCACCGTGCAGTGTAGCAACCTGGCCCGAAGTAGTATAATACTTCATCTTCAGGTGGACGGTGGATGGAACAGCGATCAGCTCAGCCAATGTCGGTCGTCCCAAAATACACTGGTATAGCGACGGGCAATCCACGACTAGGAACTGGACGCGAATCGTTCTGGCTGTCTCGGCTGCTCCAAAGGTGACGAACAGATCGACGTAGCCCCATGGTCGGGAGACCGCTCCATTGAAACCTTGGAAGTCTGACCCGACGTACGGAGTCAGGTGTGTTTCGTTCAACTGGAGTGTTGAAAACAGCTGGGAGTACATGATGTCGCAGGAGCTGCCTTGGTCCACTAAGATTTTCCTTACATCAAAATTGGCCATTCGCGCTCGGATAAGTAGCGGGATGCTGGCGTTTGGCGCCCCTCCCAAGAGTTCCTCTCGGTAAAAGGCAAGGGGTATTGAGCCTTCCCTTGGTGGGTCCAAGGTTGCGTTCTGTGCGGGGCCTTTCGCAATCAGCTGGCCGAATTTTCTCTTTACGGATCCGACCGTGATTTTGTTAAAAACTCCCCCTGAGATGACCATTACCGATGGAAAGGTTTCCCATGGGCTGTGGGAGGAAAGGTACCCCGGACTCCCCGTGTGATCGGGCAGGAAGAAATCCTCCGGGCGATAGATGCTTAGGCTTACCTGCATGTTTGCGTCCGCTGGAATGGGTACAGCCTCCTCGATCTTTTGAGTCTCTTGTGCTTCATGTCGAGAAGTGTCCCTGGATTTGGTAAATTTTTTAAGGTGCCCGTCCTTAATAAGTATTTCGATTGTATCCTTGAGATGGATGCAGTCTTCGATATTGTGGCCGTGACTTTTGTGGAATCTGCAATACTTTATTTTGTCTGTGCCCGGTTTGCTAGGTTGCTGCTTCGGAAAGCATACTCCTACTTGCCTGAATTCTGAGTTGGCACATTCAGACAAGATTTTCTCCCTAGAGACCAGGAGTGAAGTGTATTCGTGAAATCGGTCGACGGGTCCCCTATGCTCCTGCGGTCCACGGGAGCGATCATCCTTTCTTTTGTCTCCTCCCCGACGAGATATCGAGGGTTCATCGACCCGGTGGGGATTTGTGTCTTCACGACGTCGAGCGTCTCAGACGGAGCTAGCTGCCTGCTTTTCCTCATATTGGATATACGCTTGGGCTTTCAACAAGATGCATCAAGGGTGGCTGGGGTCTTGATGTCGATCGCCCGGTGAAAATCGATCGATGGGTGCAGTCCCCGTTCCAACAAGTACTTCTTCATGTCGTCTGTTGTGGACACCTGGACTGCTTCTTTATTGAACCTTTCGATATAAGTTCGTAAAGGTTCGTCCTTCCCTTGGATGATCGCTTTGAGCGACGTTTCCATCTTCGGGTGTCGCCTAGAGGCGGTGAAGTTCCTGGAAAACGTGCGTCCGAGCTGTTTCCAGGAAGTGATGGACTCTGCCTCAAGGCTTTTGTACCACGTCATCGCTCTTTTCCTCAGAGTTGTAGGAAAGAGGCGACATTTGATCGCTCCTCGTACTCCTCGGTAGTCGAGCAACGCATCAATATTCTCGATATGCTCATCTGGATCTGTGGATCCATCATATGAGCCCAGTGGTGGAGGTTTTTCTAAACCCCTTGGAAGCTTAGCCGCCATGATTTCTGATAAGAGGGGGCTCCGGGTGTCCTCGTCGTCGCTGGAGTTGAACGAAGGGGATCTGGGCGCGCGCTTCTTTGCTCGCCGAGGTGATGCGGATCTTGATCTGCTCCTTCTTGATTTTCTTGGAGGGGAAGATCAGGAAGGAGACGGGCGAGGCCGTTTGTCCCCAGTGGATTCGTCGATGCGTCCCTTCCTCTTTCTCCTGGGAGGAGAGGGACTATGCCTTCTTTGGTGTCTCACGGGAGACCTGGGTCGACAATTATTGTCCTCGAGACGGGCAATTTTTTTTCCATGGGCGAGGAGCAGCAAATTTGTCTGATTCAGAATTTCGGCTAGTGCGGCGAAGTCAGATCCCGAAGGAGTCGGGGGAAAGGGGACTTCCGGGCGACTCTCCAGAGGTTGGTCGCGGTCGGGAGAAGGCGAGGCCGTCTTCCCGTCTGGGTGATCTTGCACGGTTTCTTCGTGCGAAGGATGATGAATGTTGCTCTCACGTTGCATGAGGATCATGTCGTCGTTCGACCGGTTGTCCAGATTGTTGTCTCGAGCAGCCATGGATCTTGGTAAATACTTTGGTTCTTTGAAGATTTTGAGAGAGAAGAACGGGGAAATCAATTTCCCACAGACGGCGCCACCTGATCGTACCTGGAGATCAGGATCCGATATGGCTGGCGTCGAGCGTTGTTGAAGGACGGTTGATAAGGAGAGGAGGGGGGTGTACTTGCAAGGCACTCCGATGCTGAAGTAAGACACTGAGCAAAGAGTGAGCAAGTACAAGAATTAAGGTCAGAGAATTGAATACCTGACCCTCTCGAATGAGAGGGTTTATATATTGGTCTAGGTTGAAGATTATTGGTCCAAACTGTTGGGCGCGGATCGTGGAATCCGTATGAATAGGTAACGGTCAAAACTAGCCGTTGGAAGACTTCGTCTTGGTCGGTATGAATTTGGTCGAAAAGGACCATTTATTCTTAACGTTGCTCGACGACGAGCGTGCCACAAAGCTGGTAGGCTTGGCCCAATTCTGGGAATTGGGCCTGCCCAGAACAAAAGTGAAAAATGAAAAGACAGTGAGCGAAAAAAGAGACTTGTTTGCAAAAGATGTCTGATATTCATTGATAATCCATTTGCACAAAATTAAAATATGGCCCTATTACAAAATGAGTCCTGACACCTTGGGCAAGATGCAGGACTTGATGCATGCAAAAAAAAGGCAGAAAATAATAATTACTCTGCAGGAGTAACCCTTATAATTTCTTGGGAAGACCAGTTAAGGACTTGGTGACCCGGGATCCTTGGACGTATCCAGCTCTCCAGGTTGAGGTTGCTTTCCACCTCGTCTTCCAGGTTGTTAAGAGCATCTGGGGTGAGCATCCCCCTGTAACACGGTGGGAGAACTGACTTTCTATAAATGTTGCGGATAGCAAGAGTCGCCACCGACTTTTATTTTATCCAAAAGGAAAGGACATAAAAGAACAGGAAAGACCTATTTTTAAAAGACTTGAGTTCGGGGGGTAGGTTATACAAAGGGAAGGTATTAGCACCCTTTATATCCATGGTTATCCATGGGCTCTTAGTTACTTATCTCACTTTAAATTGTTTTGAGAAAGGTGTAGTGTGTGATTAAAAATTTTCTAAGTACTTTATAATGATCCTCGTATGGATGTATATAAAGACTTTGTTTTGAAAATTTGTTTGAAATGTGAAGTGTAAAATGTATTTTGAGAAGGTGAGCAAGTAATTAAGAGGAACCTACCCTATATTAAATCTTTACTGTTCTTATATGTTCTTTCAATGGTAAGACTATCCCTATTATTAAGGAATAGGTAGTCATTACCTTGGATGTAATAAGGGACATGTATAGGGACATCTGGATATAGGCAACTGTAAGGTGTCTTAGCAATACGAAAGGACTTATCATCTTTTATTCGAAAGGGACAAAATCATTTACGTAGGCAACATCGAAGGGACTTGATCTTATAATCTTAAAGGGACTTGATGATATTCTATGAGAAGGGACTTTGCTTTTTTAGACACCTTACTTGACCTTTTGATTTAGGCAACATGAGGGATAACCTTAGGAAGTGAGAGATGGCGATCAAAGATCGACTTACGTGTGTGCGTGTATATGTTCAAATATTTATCTTATGATTAGTGATCTAAATTAATTTTAAAGCGCAAACATGTTATCACTCCCTATAATTACTAACCATGGCAATATAAACATTTATAAATAATAAAATAAAGACAAAAAATAAAACCTACGACTATTACAAGGCTTTCGCATTTACATAAATATAGAAACGATCGAATAATAAATAAATAAATAAATAATAAAGAGGGTTAGTAATAAAACAATTATAAGAAAAAGAGGTTAGCATGAATACAAAAATATATACAAGTTAATTAACTATTTTTAAATTAAATAAACATTTTTGAAAGAATTTTTGAAAGAAAATATAATGAGAATAATAATATGAAGTCATAGAATAAATATTTACAAGGAAAACATTATTAATTATTTAATTAGATATTTAATTAATTTTAATATTTAAAATTGAATAAGAACTAGGGTTAGAGGTGTAAAAATAAAATTAGGGTTTTAGAAATTAGGGTTATAAATTTTAAAGATAAAATTAGGGTTTTTAAAAATTGGGGTTAGAAATTTTAGAAAATAGAATTAGGGTTTATAATTTAGATTACAATATATATTAATTTAATTATTTACAAAAAATAAATTATATAGAATAATAACATAAACATAAAAATAAATTATACTTGAGAAAATAAAATATTAATTTTAAAAATATAAAATTTTATTCTATGAAAACATATTATATTATTATTTTAAAATTAATTTATTATATAACATAATTAAATAAAAAACAAGAAAAGAAGAAGAAATAGAAAAGAAATTGTTAATGCTATTATTTTATGATTGGCATTATGTTTGGTAAAACTAATATGGCTGGAAAATGTTGAATAAGAAGTTCCATATGTTAAATTAACATGGTATAGATTCTGGAAGATGTCAAAGAAGATGTTGAAACATCTGCAAATGTCATGACAGAATTACTGTCATATGTTACAGTCAGATGTCAAAGAAGATGTTGAAACATCTGCAAATGTCATGACAGAATTACTATCATATGTTACAGACAGATGTCAAAGAAGATGTTGAAACATCTGCAAATGTCATGACAGATGTCAAAGAAAATGTTGAAACATCTGCAACTGTCATGACAACATTACTGTCATGTGTTACATATAGATATCAAACAAGAAGTGTTGAACTTAGTTCAGGATGTCACACCAGATGTTGTGACACTGTCAAACAGAGTAACAGTTAATGAACTTAAGTCAAGATATCAGGATGTCACATCAGATGTTGGGACATTGTATCAGTTAATGATATAAGTTCAGTTTACAGGATGTCACATCAGATGTTGTGACATTGTATCAGTAAATGAAGTAAGTTCAGTTTTTCAGGATGTCCCAACAGATGTTGTGACATCTCAAACCTGCTACCAGAATTAATTAATGCGTAACAGAACTGAGTAAATTCAGGGGAATCTATCTGGAATTAATTGGAAAGAGATAAGCAATACAAGGCGCATCTTTAGGGAGATTAGTTATCTGATTTCAGTATAACAGAATAACTAATTCACCTTGAATTAAGGAGGTAACAAACTAACTAACCCTAATTCAAGGTGATGACAGTGGGATTTATCAGATCTGAATTATGCAGAATATTCTGGAGATATTATGCAATCATATGTGGCGCTGATTTAAAGGGTGCTGATTTAGAAGATCTTAAAGACTCAATTTAAATTGAAGACAAATATTGAAAAATATAGGTTTCTATATTTAGAGATATTTTAGGAGTTTTTAGATTTGAAGATCTTTTGGAATATTTGTAGCAGATTTTTTCTGCATATTTGTAGCAGCTATTGTTGTGATTGTTTAGGCCCAAATCCAGTTGGGAATAGGTTATAAAAGAAACCCTGTAACCTAGTTTAGAATGAACCCAATCAACCGAAAATGTAAACATTATTAGGGTTGTGTTCTTGTGGCAGCCGTGCGTAACAAGGAACTCTATTGTGGCTGTTTCACTTGTGATTCTCGAAGCTTGTAAGCAAGAGAAGTATTGTGTCTTGATTGAAACTTTTAAGTAAGATCAAGCTGTTGTGTTTGAAGTGTGACTTCAATTTTATTAATCATTGTAAAAGATCACTGTGTGATTGAGGGGGAGTGAGTTGGTACTCATATCTAAGTTGTGTCTTAGGTAGAAATTGCATTGGGTAGATATTAAGTGAAAGATTAAACTGGGTGGTTTAAGTCTAGAATTAATATTACTTATAGTGGATTTCCTCCTGGCTTGGTAGCCCCCAGATGTAAGTGTGGAGATACACTGAACTGGGTTAACAATTCTGCTGTGTTCTTTATATCTTTTATGTTTTATGCAGTACCTGAACTGAATGTCCTATCAGATGTCACAACATCCTGAAGCATGTTTGACTCTGATATATCAGAATTATTTAAGTACTGATATGTATGCCTTACCATGTTTATAAGTAACAGATAAGATGTCTCAACATCATATTCGACATCTGAGTCTGTCATACCAGAATTTCAATTAGTATCAGAGCAGGCATCCTGGTCTGTTTCTGGATGAGATCTAAGGGGGATACTTTCTGGTTCATGGTAAAGGAAGAAGGATGATATAATGAAAAGCTGTTGGAACTTGAGAGGTTCATATTGGCGTTTGAATGGTCCCTAGAAGTGGAGGATGGACTATTCATCATATGATATAATGGTGTTGTATTCACATAGGTTTGCTGATGTCAGATAAGATGTCTTGACATTGTGTTTCAATATCTTTTGGAGGATCTTACTGTGGAGAAGTTTATTTATCTCCAAGGAATTGCTCTATTATTTATGATGTGTTATGTCTGATTGTTGTTGTGTTTGATAGTGGTTCCCCAATACTTCATACAAAGGCTGTTGCAAAGCTTCAGTTCATAATGTCAAGTTTGATGTTCTATCATGTGATTACAGAACTGGAGAACACTTAGTTCAGAATGTTGTGTTTCTTGATAAGAGATTCCTGGTGAAAGAAGAGGTTGGAGCCAAAGCAAAAGAGTATAATTATCAAATCTTTCATGCGGGAGTGAAGATCTTGATAAGTTATCTCTTAAGCTTATTTATGGTGACCTAATTAGGATATTCTTCCTGGTTATGGTGTCCAATGTAGTTTAGGTATAGCTGAAGATAATTTCTCTTGTGAAGATACATGTTTCTGATTGTCTAAATCATGAACTGAAGGAAGCTTCATCAAGAAAGAAGCTGAGTTGATATGTCAATCCTAATGGCTTGACACCACACTACACATCAACAGTTTATGGTAAATGTTGAGTCAAAGACCTAAAAGATTGTGGTTTTTTTTAGGATCTCTGAAGCTATGAAGTTGAATACTCTTGAGATGCTACTGACTATTGTATGTGTGCAAAGTATCTTTCATAATGTTATAGCACTTCAGTTGGAGCTGATTGAAGAAAAGATAGTAATCTTGAAAGCAATAATGTTTCAGAACCAAGCTTAGTTTTGTGTTCCAGAAGAAGAAAAATGGTGTGATATCCTGCTAACATGATGGATGCTTTGGGTGCTAGACAAATGTGTGATGATCACATATGTTTGGAACCTACTCCTAACATGGAAGAGGAGGCATCTATGCTACATGTTGAAAACTTAGATAGTGACTCTGTCACAGAGATCATTGCTTCTGTGGACCCTAGCATAGCCAAAAGGCTTAGGTCTAGAAAGTAAAAGAAGACTGCAGGACATTCAACTCCTGAAAAGAAGCAGCCTACTCCAAAGAAAGACAAGGCCAAAGTGGTATTTGGTCCTACTAAACAATGGAGCAAGGTGAATACCCAAAAGAGGAAAGCTGTAACTCCACCAGATTCAGATGTTGAAGAGGATGTTCCAACATCCCAACCAAAGAAGAAACCAGCACCCTCAAGGTCCACCTCTGCTGTTCTAGAAGCTCCTCTGGACAATGTTTCATTCCATCATGTGTCAAGTGTGAGCAGATGGAAATTTGTATACCAAAGAAGGGTAGCACTTGAAAGAGAGATGGGCAGCAATGCACTTGAGTGCACTGAGGTAATTGACCTAATTTCTTCTGCTGGTTTATTCAAAACAGTATCAAACTTTTCACCTTGCTATGAGCTGCTAGTCAAGGAATTCGTTGTCAACCTACAAGAGGACTGTGCTAATGGTAAATTAGATGACTTCAGAAAGGTGTATGTAAAAGGGAGATGTGTGGAATTCTCTCCTAGGGTTATCAACCACTATCTAGGAAGAGAATCTGATGGACCTAATGAGCTGGGAAAGACAGATAACCAGGTGTGCAAGGTCATCACTGCTAATCAAGTCAAAGCTTGGCCAGTCAAGGGGAAACTTTATGTTAGCTTGCTGACAAGGAAGTATGCAATGCTGCATAGGATTGACACTGCAAACTGGGTACCTACCAACCATACCTCCTCAATAGCAACTGGATTGGGCAGGTTCATATATGTTGTGGGCACCCAAGCAAAGCTGGACTTTGGGGCTTATATTTTTGAAGCATGCTGGAACATCTGCAACAAAGCTGTCTATTGCCTTTCCTTCTTTGTCGTGTGGAATAATTCTTAGCCAGTATCCAGGTATCCTCACTGAGAAGGATTCAGTCTGCAAAAGAGAAAGTCCTCTGGCCTTCCATTACAAACTTTTCTTGAGCCATCATGCTGCTGATGTTGAAGCTCCCACTGGGACATCTGCTGGACCTTCAAAAGCAAAGACTTCCATATCCAAAGCTGCCTTGATTGCAGATCTGAAGAACACTTGCAAAGAGCTGGATGCCAGGAAGAAAAAGCTTGAGGAAGTAATTCAAAGGCTGGAGCTGGAAGAGGTTGCTCAGAATGCTGATGAATCTGATGATGAATCTGAAGATGAAGAAGCTTCTAAATGTATCTACAAATGTGTGTGATAAATGCATGACTTTGGTCATGATTAAAGCTAGCAATGTGACCAACAATTGCTAGAAGCAAGGGAAGAATGTCAGATTGGGAAGTCTGATCAGAATGGTTGTTGAACTGGTAGTCTCTTTCACTACTAGTCATGGATAGTGGCAATATGAACCCTTTGTAGCAAGCAAACTAAGAGCATCTGTTTTGAAATATAAAATCAAGTGTGGATATTTATCAGTTGTGCTCTTTGTATGTTCATCAGAGGTGTGAAGTTGAGAATTAGTGGAGTTTATGCTCAGCTGGAGTATTGTTTATCCATGACATGAGGAGATCTTGCTAATCTTATCTGGAGCTAACCTTAAAATCCTTCAAAATTAAAAGATCAGATTGTGTAGAACTATCTGATAAGGTATTATACAAGGATTTAAGATCAATTGTTGTTTGTGGAGTTCACAAATATTTGATTGATTATCCTTGTGATTCAAGATTGATGATGTTCAAAAAGATGTTGGAACATCTTATCATCAGAGTTTGTGCAGAATCATGGGAGAGGTATTGCATAAGCTGTAGCATTGGCTTCAGTCTTGTGTGACAGGAGTTATGTATTTCTGGAAAGTTTCTTGGCAAGAACTGGTCTGGATATTGTTGATTCTGAAGATGGAGATGAAAGACCATGAACATATCATAATCTTGATGACTACTTGGATTGGTTTATTTCTGATCTAGGTGTAGTCCAGAATGCTCATCATGGAGTTAAGATAGGTGGCGATATTATAAATTTGTTAAGACTGCCTTACTCAAGGAAAGGTGGCATCCTTGGTATAGTTATGAGGTGTAGTTCTTAACTATTCCTTCTGAATAATCAGACAGTGGCAGGTTTGAAGACTTTGGAGAAACATTGGAAGTTTCTCATCAATATGTGTTATCGGTAGGAATTTCTGCAAAACCAATAGAATGGAGGTTGTTTACTCAAACTTGATGGATAAATCAAGTCTATGAGAGCATGGAACTCTTGTTCTATAAAGGAAGGAGGTTCTTTCAAGTGGCAGAAGAAGGACCTGAATTTAACAGATGAATGTGGGCTAATAATGTTTAAACATCTAGTTCAACATCAGAGTCTAATTGGTGAAGTGACACATAAATCAAGATAAAATGATCTATAGGGATTGAATGCTTCATAAGGCCTTTTATCTTGACAGCTTGGTGAAGATCAATTTTATTGATCAGGATATCTTTGGAAGATTTATTATAAACGTGAAGAAGACAAAAGTGGCAATTGGCTTTTTCATATGAGGATTCATAAAGGAGGTTATCAAAATGTGGTAATTGGTTGATCTTTAAAGTGGATTCGAAGAATCAAGATAATCAGAGTGTGGCAGCTGGTTGTTCTTGAGGATTGTCTTGGAACAAATTGCTCTTGGGCAGAGGAGTAATGAGTTGAAGACTCAAGAGGATTTATTCTTCTTGAAGGTGGATGAGAGTTTATCACTCTTTCTGGATTTCTGATTCTAACTGGTGGCACAGTGTAGTTGAAGATTTTCAGTTCTTGGATTACTATGCTATAGTAAGTCCAGTTGGTGGAGCACATCTAGGATCATGGTGATAAGGTCTTGGTGTATGAAAAATGTTCTAACTAAGTGTTAGTACATTATCTGGGGTGTTTATCTACATGGTTTCTATTATTAGACTACCTAATCATATGGGAGAATGATGAAGTAGATGATCTATATTGGAAGAAACATGTAGAAGAGACTGAAGTATATCAGGTATTGATTGCTTGGAAGTTTGTTTGTGGACATTCATTCTAATGTCATAATTAGTTTGGATGTGTTTTATCTGGATTGTATGGCCTTTGGTGTGTAAAGGCTTAATGTCAAGAACCTGTGTGCTAGAAGATGTTCATCTTGTGTAGTCTGTGGTAACTACAAACCCAGAAAGGAATCAGGTATGCTTTGGTACAAGAAGTGAATGTGTTCAATTGGGAATTGAACAGAGGGGGAGCTCTTGAAGACATGAAGATGCGTCTTATGTTTTCCTTTCATCAATGTACAGAGAAGCATGGAGTATCCTAGATAAGGGGGAGTGTGTTACAAGTATGTGCACCTGATTTTGTGGAGTTAAGGGGGAGTAATACCTTAACCAGATAAGGAGTATCCTAAGAGTCTAGAAGGCTATATTATATAAAGCTGCTCTCTGCAGTTTATGTTTGATTCTTGAGGAATTGTGAAGCTTGTGTGTGTTTCAAGCTTATGGAGATTATATACCTCTATGTTTATTATGGTACCTTTGTCTTTTTATGGCTAAAAAGGGGGAGAAGTAATAGTGTGAGGTCTGATATGAAGATGTGATGTTAAGGAACTTCTACATAAGGTACTACTACACCTGTATGTAAATTAGTTTTAGCCAAAATAAGCCAAAGGCGGAGATTGTTAATGCTATTATTTTATGATTGGCATTATGTTTGGTAAAACTAATATGGATGGAAAATGTTGAATAAGAAGTTCCATATGTTAAATTAACATGGTATAGATTCTGGAAGATGTCAAAGAAGATGTTGAAACATCTGCAAATGTCATGACAGAATTACTGTCATATGTTACAGTCAGATGTCAAAGAAGATGTTGAAACATCTGCAAATGTCATGACAGAATTACTGTCATATGTTACAGACAGATGTCAAAGAAGATGTTGAAACATCTGCAAATGTCATGACAGATGTCAAAGAAAATGTTGAAACATCTGCAACTGTCATGACAACATTACTGTCATGTGTTACATATAGATATCAAACAAGAAGTGTTGAACTTAGTTCAGGATGTCACACCAGATGTTGTGACACTGTCAAACAGAGTAACAGTTAATGAACTTAAGTCAAGATATCAGGATGTCACATCAGATGTTGGGACATTGTATCAGTTAATGATATAAGTTCAGTTTACAGGATGTCACATCAGATGTTGTGACATTGTATCAGTAAATGAAGTAAGTTCAGTTTTTCAGGATGTCCCAACAGATGTTGTGACATCTCAAACCTGCTACCAGAATTAATTAATGCGTAACAGAACTGAGTAAATTCAGGGGAATCTATCTGGAATTAATTGGAAAGAGATAAGCAATACAAGGCGCATCTTTAGGGAGATTAGTTATCTGATTTCAGTATAACAGAATAACTAATTCACCTTGAATTAAGGAGGTAACAAACTAACTAACCCTAATTCAAGGTGATGACAGTGGGATTTATCAGATCTGAATTATGCAGAATATTCTGGAGATATTATGCAATCATATGTGGCGCTGATTTAAAGGGTGCTGATTTAGAAGATCTTAAAGACTCAATTTAAATTGAAGACAAATATTGAAAAATATAGGTTTCTATATTTAGAGATATTTTAGGAGTTTTTAGATTTGAAGATCTTTTGGAATATTTGTAGCAGATTTTTTCTGCATATTTGTAGCAGCTATTGTTGTGATTGTTTAGGCCCAAATCCAGTTGGGAATAGGTTATAAAAGAAACCCTGTAACCTAGTTTAGAATGAACCCAATCAACCGAAAATGTAAACATTATTAGGGTTGTGTTCTTGTGGCAGCCGTGCGTAACAAGGAACTCTATTGTGGCTGTTTCACTTGTGATTCTCGAAGCTTGTAAGCAAGAGAAGTATTGTGTCTTGATTGAAACTTTTAAGTAAGATCCAGCTGTTGTGTTTGAAGTGTGACTTCAATTTTATTAATCATTGTAAAAGATCACTGTGTGATTGAGGGGGAGTGAGTTGGTACTCATATCTAAGTTGTGTCTTAGGTATTAAGTGAAAGATTAAACTGGGTGGTTTAAGTCTAGAATTAATATTACTTATAGTGGATTTCCTCCTGGCTTGGTAGCCCCCAGATGTAAGTGTGGAGATACACTGAACTGGGTTAACAATTCTGCTGTGTTCTTTATATCTTTTATGTTTTATGCAGTACCTGAACTGAATGTCCTATCAGATGTCACAACATCCTGAAGCATGTTTGACTCTGATATATCAGAATTATTTAAGTACTGATATGTATGCCTTACCATGTTTATAAGTAACAGATAAGATGTCTCAACATCATATTCGACATCTAAGTCTGTCATACCAGAATTTCAGAAATTATGTTAAAAAATAATGGGGAGGCCTGGATTTGAACCCAGAACCACCCCTGTACCTGCCAGGAAGACTACCACTGGGCTGCGCTGCATTTGATGATATCAAACAACCACAATTGATTATATGTAAAACCTGAAAAATATAACAAAGTAAAAAAAATATAACACGAGACCTGGGAATCGAACCCAGGTCTAACACTTCCATGCCCTGAGTCTTTGCCAACTGAGCTAACGCGCATATGTGATACTAATACGAAACGCGTTCGTTTTAAACATTCTTGAAATTTCAAATCTTTCCTGCGCGCCAAAAGATTATCTCCTACCTCTGGACCTGCGGAATTTGCTGCGAAAATTCCTATGCATTTTCCTGCGATTTTTATTCGTATGAAAACCTGCGAATATCATATAGCACAAACCACAGGGTATTTTCTCAAATTAATCAGATCAATGTGATCCTCACAGCTCATACAACACAAATATGTCAATAAAAATCATTTAAATCACTCGTATCATAAAACCCTAATCTAGAGATGTAATCCCTAACTATGGCATAATCCGGTTTAGTCCATGAAACTCAAAAAAAAACTGTCCAGAAAGCTTCAATACTTCACAATAAACACAAATCAATGGTTAGTTTCAGGTTATAGTGCTTAAATATATAAAATCGAAAACACATAATATGAGGATGAAAACGAGTTCGGCTATGGCATATGAGCAAGATTCAGATGCTTTTGAGGGTTGGGATCGATTCAATGACATCCAAGGATCCTTTCTATGTCTTTAAAATACCTTAAAACGCCCTTTATAGATGAACCCGAAAATTGAATTTTGGATGAATTTTTGAGATTTGAGAATGCTCTTGGAGGCTCTGAATCCGTGTCTTTAGCATTGCTTAATGTTGTTTATATACTATACAACAAAATTAGGTCAAGAACTTGATAATTCCTTTGGATTTTTGGACCTTGTGAGATTGAAAAAGATATGATCTTAAAACTTGAATTTTCTTGATCTAACATTGCTATTTTAGTATGATCTGAATTATATTGGTATCAATCAAGTTTAAATGGATATTAAGACCTTCTAGAATCCAAATCTTTTCCAAATATATGACTTTCATATTTTATTTTAATTTAATTTGTATTTTAATGAATAAAATTCAAATAAATATTAAATAAAATATAAAAAATCAGAAAATTTGTGGGTTGAGTCGTGCTTGGTGTTTTTGTAAAGATTGGATGGCAATTTGGTGGGCTCATTTAGCAAAAATTGGTTTTAAGGCCTTATTTGCTTCATAAACTTCCCAAAAATTTCCCAACTTTGCAAGGGCACAAATCCTTCAATTTTAATGATATGAAGGTGTTATTTGACATTTTGGAAAGCTTAGAGAGTCCTCTAACCAACCTCTTTGGTATCATGTCCATATCTTTTACCATTCTCAAGTTATGCTCTTTGGAAGTTGTTGACTTTTTGTTGACTTTTAAAAGGACCTATAATGTCTTAGCTCATACCTTCCAAATGAAGAATTTTTGGGCTTGGCTTGTGAGACACAAAGTTGTAGAGAATTCAATTTCCTTCAAAATGAGATTTGGATGGAAACTTTTTGATGAAGCATGTGAAAGTTATGGCTGGTCAAAGTTCAGTTGACTTTTCCTGTGAAAACCCTAATTTAGAAACTCCTGATTCTTGATGATCTGGAATCTCCTTGATGAATCATGATCAACCCTTGATCAAATGATGAATTTTACTTCATAAACTTGATGTTGGCAAAAAATCATGAAGTTTGACTTTGGTTTGACCACAGTTGACCTCAGTTTGACTTTTTAACTGCCTTGACTGATTTTAACCTGTCTGATCATCTGACTGAGCAAATCTTTTGGGAAAGTCTTGAAACTTGACATGGGGATTATTACACACATATAGGATGCTATGAAGCTCATTTGAAGTCTTGGAAGTCCATTTAGCCTGATAAAAGTCAAAACCCTAGTTTAAGATGCATTGCTTAGGAGGATGCTGATAACGAGAAAATGTATCGATTATATTGATATGTTTCATTAACGTTTTATCGCATAATCATCGTTTTAACACCCGATTCCTCGATTTTTCCTTACCATTTTGCAGGTACATCGTATACGGAGCTAAATCATGAGCCAAGAGCAAAAGGAACCAAAACAACCATAAAAAGATGAAGAAATGAAGAAACCTGCAAAACCTGCATATTTTGTTGCACTCACGGTCGTCACCTAGGTGTCACGACCGTGACACCCCAAAAGAAGCAATCACGACCGTGATGACCTTGTCACGACCGTGACACTTAAAATTCAAGGGACACGAACGTGATGCCCTTGTCACGACCGTGACAAGGGAAATATAGGTTATTTGACCCAGACTTGGTCACAAGGCTACGTGCATGTGAAACTGCTACTTTCCAGCTGACCCTGTATCCACGTTCCTAGATTCTCTCAAATGCTCTACGAGGCCCATGCAACAAGTTCAGCTACCAAGCCCATTAAATCTTCTATAAATAGCATAATTCATTTGAACAATTTACAGAGCATTATTTTATCAATTTCCTGCGGAAGCTCTGCCGAATTATTTTACAACCTTACTTTTGTTTCAGCATTATTTTCAGTATCCTATTTTTATTGTATGACAAACCCAACCTATAACAATTTCCAACATCAGGAAATTGTTATAAAAATTATTTGTTTCAAGCCTTCAGAATTTCTGTTTTATTTTCGATTTCCGCCAATTACTCCGAGCTTTCCGGTCTGTGGAAGAAGGAGTCTGCCATTTTATTGTTAACCAGGTTTATTTTAATTGTCAACTATAGGCTTAAAATAATTAATAGCTTAACATTCTGGCTGATACTTTTTATTTAAAATCGACCTTTTCGTTACGAGAGTAAGGAAAGTGTATTAGGTTAGGTCAAGACCACGAGAGTGTGAGATTTTAACCAGATAGCTAAAGTTAGGCATTTAAATTAAACACAGCGAGAGCGCTTTAAAATAAATTAGGATTACTAAGTTTCCAAAAATTATCTCTAAACACTTATGGGCTAGTGAGAGCAGGCATAGGGCTTTAGGGATAAGATCTGAGATAAGACCACGAGAGTGTGAGTTAAGGGTATTTAAACTGGTAACCTCTACAGAATAGATTAAGTGAACACCTTTATAAGCCTAGGTTAGATTGACCCGCCTAAGTTAGCATAATTACATACCGACCGCCTTAGTATTATTTTATTAAAACTTAAATTTAATTCCCGCCTTTAATCTTTAAAAACAACAAAAAAATCGTGACAACCCTTCGCCTTAGCTAAACTAGAAGTTCATCTAGCACTAAGTAACCATAGAGTCCCTGTGGATCGATAATCTTAAATATTACTTCGATAGGCTGTGCACTTGCAGTTAAGATACCGCTAGACACATAATTAGACACGTCTTTAGCCCATCAAGTTTTTGGCGCCGTTGCCGGGGACCTTAATTTAGTTATTAGTGCACTTTAGGTAGCATTGTCTAGACTAAGGTAACAACTATTTTATTTTCTTAATCTAAATTTCCGAGTGTATGCCAAGTACTCGCTCTAAAGGTGAAGACTTGCAACCTCTAATCCCAGTATCGGAACGCTTCTTACACGTAAGAAGACGGATATTCGATTACGAACAAAATTTCAATATTCCAGATCTTCAATTAGATCCACCTAAACCAGTCGTAACATCAAAGGACGCAGAGATGGCTGAAGAACAGAATCACCCACTCAAGTATTACGCTAGTCCTTCGCAAGCTGAACCGCATTCAAGCATTGCCGCACCGGCTATCAACCGAAACGATTTCGAACTAAAACCTTCGTTGATATCAGCCGTGCAACAAAATTAATTCGCCGGAAATCCTACCGAGGATCCGAACCTTCATCTTTCGATCTTTGTGCAATACGCAGATACCGTAAAAGCCAATGGAGTTACCCAAGAAGCTATTAGACTACGTTTGTTTCCTTTTTCACTTCGAGACAGAGCGAGAGCCTGGCTTCAATCTCTGCCTTCGAACTCAGTAACTACGTGGGAGGAACTGAAGAGAGTTTTCTTGACCAGATATTTTCCACCTAGCAAGACAGCTATGCTGAGAGCTCAGATCAACGGATTTAAGCAAAGGGAAAGCGAATCACTATTCGAAGCTTGGGAACGCTATAAGGATTTGCTGAGACTTTGTCCACATCACGGATTAGTAGAATGGATGGTCATCCATACCTTCTATAATGGACTCTTGTACAATACAAGAATGACAATTGACGCTGCCGTGGGCGGTGCATTGATGGACAAAGAATATAATGATGCTTATGCCCTTATCGAAAGTATGGCTCAAAACCATTACCAATGGGGAAGCGAGAGAGTCGCAACTGAGAAACCAACAAAAGGAGGTATGTACGAAGTGAGTAGTATGGACCAAGTCAATGCAAAGTTTGACCAACTAAGCCAAAAGATCGACAACTTGGCCATAACACCAACAGCCACCGTGGCTGCAGTAACACCTAACTGTGAGTTATGTGGAGTTCTAGGACACGAAGTTTCTGATTGTCAACTATTGACAGGAATTCCCACTGATCAAGTGAATTATGCTCAAGGAAACCCATACTCAAACACATACAACCCAGGTTGGAAGAATCATCCGAACTTCTCCTATAATAATAACAATGCTTTATACGCACCAGGTCAAGCACCAGCTACACCACCGGGATATCAAAAGACTGCTCCTAATGTCCCTAGAAAATCGAACCTTGAGTTGATGATGGAGAACTTTATAGCTAACCAATCTCAAACGAATAAGGACTTCTTAAACCAAAACATTCACACTAGTGAGCAGATTAAGCAATTAGTAAGCAAAGTAGATGCATTAGCTACACATAACAAAATGCTTGAAACTCAGATTTCACAAGTAGCTCAACAACAAGCACCTACCGCTGCACCAGCTGGAGTATTTCCTGGACAACCTCAACCTAATCCGAAAGGACATGCCAATGCTGTGATATTAAGAAGTGGCAAGGAACTTGACGGACCTACTGATCCAAGACTTGACAATCCAGCCATGTACCAAAAGCCGGATAAACCGACTGAAGTGGTGAATGATCCAGAAGAAAAGGAAGATGATAATCAAGAGGCAGTGGAGAAAGAAAAGCCTTATGTGCCTCCACCACCCTATAAACCACCAATTCCGTACCCTCAAAGATTTACAAATTCCAAGACGACGGGTCAGTTTAAGAAATTTGTCGAACTTCTGAAACAGTTGAATATTACTATTCCGTTTACAGAAGCTATTACCCAAATACCCTCGTATGCTAAGTTTTTAAAGGAAATCTTATCCAATAAGAAAAAGATAGAGGATAACGGAACAGTTACACTTACTGCTGAGTGTAGCGCCATAATTCAGAATAATATGCCTCCTAAGCTAAAAGATCCAGGAAGTTTCTCTATACCCTGTGTAATAGGAAAATTCTTCATTGACAAAGCTCTATGCGATTTAGGAGCCAGTATCAGTGTTATGCCCTTAACGATTTGCAAAAGGCTAGACATGGGAGACCTAAGGCCAACTAAAATGTCTGTTCAACTAGCCGATCGCTCTGTTAAATATCCTGTAGGCATACTAGAAAACGTCCCAGTACGTATAGGACAATTCTACATCCCTACTGATTTCATAATCATGGACATCTCTGAAGACTCCACTACACCTATCATACTAGGAATACCATTCTTAGCTACCGCCGGAGCTATAATAGACGTAAAAAGAGGAAAGCTAACCTTTGAAGTAGGTGAAGAGAAAGTTGAATTTATCTTAACATAATTCTTACAATCACCAGCTATAGAGGATACCTGCTATCTATTGGACGTAATTGACGAATGTGTAAGAGAAATGGAACTGAAAGAAACTACCTATTCTGAAATTATGAAAATTCAAATCCCTCCGATTTTCGAAGATGATAATTGGCGTAAACCATATCAGGATGATAGTCTAAGCGAAAGTTTAGCACTTACACCGGATCCCATGCCAAGTAAAGATAAACCTACATTAGGATTAAAAACTTTACCTAATAACCTAAGATACGAATTCTTAGACATTGAATGTAAAAGACCAGTTATAATAAATTCCAGCTTAGGAACTATCGAAACAAAGAAACTTTTAGATGTCTTGAAGAAATATCCAACTGCATTAGGATATAACATATCTGATCTCAAAGGAATATGCCCTTCAGTCTGTATGCATCATATTCTGCTAGAAGAAGATTGCAAAACCTCCAGAGAATCTCAAAGAAGAATTAACCCAATCCTTAGCACTGTAGTAAAAGAAGAAGTTAAGAAACTACTAGATGCCGGAATAATATATCCAATCTCTGATAGTGGATTGGTTAGTCTAGTGCATGTAGTGCCAAAGAAAGGAGGTATCACTGTTGTGAAAAACGCTCAAGGAGAATCGATATCGCAAAGAGTAGTGACGGGACATAGAGTGTGCATCGATTACCATAAACTAAACAAAGCCACTCGAAAAGATCATTTCCCACTACCTTTTATAGATCAAATGCTAGAACGATTAGCCAAGCATTCTTACTTCTGTTATCTTGACGGTTACTCAGGATTTTTCCAAATCCCTATCCATCCAGATGATCAAGAGAAGACTACATTCACATGCCCATATGGAACGTTCGGTTATAGACGAATGCCCTTTGGTTTATGCAACGCTCCTGCAACCTTTCAAAGATGTATGATGTCAATCTTCGCAGATTTTATAGACAACATCATGGAAGTGTTCATGGACGACTTCTCTGTATGCGGGCAAAGTTTTGAAGGATGCCTATCAAATTTAGAAATGGTGTTAGAAATATGTGTAAAAGTAAACCTCGTGCTTAACTGGGAGAAATGTCATTTTATGGTCAGAGAAGGAATCGTATTAGGCCACGTCATATCCGACAAGGGAATTGAAGTAGATAAAGCTAAGATAGAAGTCATAAAAGATCTTCAACCCCCTAAAACCATTCGAGAAATACGAAGCTTTTTAGGACACGTCGGTTTCTACCGACGATTCATCAAAGATTTCTCGAAAATCACTAAACCTCTTACTGGTTTATTAATGAAAGATGCTGAGTTCATATTCAATGAAGATTGTCTTAAAGCATTCGAAACTCTAAAAACAGCCCTCATCACCGCACCAATCATGCAACCCCCTGACTGGAGATTACCTTTCGAAATCATGTGTGATGCGAGTGACTATGCTGTAGGTGCAGTTCTAGGCCAGAGGAAGGAAAAGAAACTTCATGCGATTTACTATGCCAGTAGAACCTTAGATTCTGCTCAGATGAACTACGCCACTACTGAAAAAGAACTGTTAGCAGTTGTCTTTGCGCTTGACAAATTCCGTTCTTACCTAGTAGGAGCGAAAATAATCGTTTACACAAACCATGCTGCTATCCGATATCTATTAACTAAGAAAGATGCTAAACCGAGACTCTTGAGATGGATTTTACTCTTACAAGAGTTTGATCTCGAAATAAAAGATAAGAAAGGTACTGAAAACGTCGTAGCGGACCATTTATCTAGAATAGAAGGTATTAAACCTGAACAAGTGCCGATTAACGATGATTTTCCGTATGAACAGCTGATAGCACAAATAGGAAGCGACCCAGTTCAGTTAGACTTAAATGAACCAGAACCCGTGGAAACAATCCAGACAACTGTAGGACTGCCATGGTACGCTGACATTGTCAACTACCTAGCTGCAGGAGCTCTTCCACCTGATTTAACCTATCAGCAGAAAAAGAAATTCTCTCACAATCTCAAACATTACTATTGGGATGAACCATTATTGTTCAAGAGAGGACCCGATGGAATCTTTCGTCGATGTATTCCCGA
This sequence comes from Lathyrus aphaca, assembly GCA_963966055.1. Taxonomy (NCBI): domain Eukaryota; kingdom Viridiplantae; phylum Streptophyta; class Magnoliopsida; order Fabales; family Fabaceae; genus Lathyrus; species Lathyrus aphaca. The sequence goes on along the minus strand of OZ014522.1, from coordinate 132,525,056 downwards.
AGAAGAAATAGAAGATGTCATTGCTCAATGCCATTCATCTCCTTATGGTGGACATGCAAGCACTTCCAAGACTTGTGCAAAAATCTTGCAAGCCGGCCTATTCTGGCCTAATCTATGGAAGGATGTCCACATCGCTGTTATAAATTGCGATCAGTGTCAACGCACCGGCAATATTTCAAGAAGAGATGAAATGCATCAAAAAGGAATATTAGAAGTAGAAATCTTTGACGTCTGGGGAATAGATTTCATGGGACCATTCCCATCATCTTTCGGTAACAATTACATACTCGTAGCTGTTGATTATGTCTCAAAATGGATTGAAGCTATAGCTTCTCCTACAAACGACACACGAGTAGTAATAAAGCTTTTCAAAAATATAATCTTTCCCAGATTTGGTGTGCCTAGACTCGTCATAAGTGACGGTGGCTCGCACTTCATTTCAAAAATCTTTGACAAATTACTATCTAAGTATGGAGTAAGACACCGTGTGGCAACACCATATCACCCACAAACAAGTGGACAAGTCGAAGTCTCAAATAGAGAAATCAAACAAATCTTAGAAAAGACTGTAGCCATATCTCGGAAAGATTGGTCATCTAAACTTAATGAAGCTTTATGGGCTTATAAGACCGCTTACAAGACACCCATAGGTACTACACCTTTCAAACTAGTTTATGGAAAATCTTGTCACCTCCCGGTAGAACTAGAACACAAAGCTTATTGGGCGATCAAAACTCTCAATATAAACTATAATGTTGCAGGAGAAAAGCGAATCCTAGACATTAACGAATTAGAAGAATTAAGGCTAGATGCTTATGAGAATGCTAAGATATATAAAGAAAGAACTAAGCGATGGCATGATAAACACCTATCTAGGAAAGAATTTAGTGTGGGAGACGTTGTACTCCTCTTTAATTCAAGACTTAGGCTCTTTCTTGGAAAACTAAAATCTAGATGGTCAGGACCCTTTGAAATAACTAAAGTATTCCCGAGTGGAGCAATAGAAATTAAGGGTAGGAATAGAAAACCATTCATAGTAAACGGACAACGTTTAAAACATTATCATAAAGTTGAAAATAGAGATTATGCAAATAGTCTAAGGCTTTTAGAGTTGTCCACTAATTCCCCTGATTAATCTACACCTAAGCATTACGTCAGGCTTTTGACGATAAAAACAGCGCTTAGTGGGAGGCAACCCATTTACTCATTTAATCATTTAATTAAATCATTTTTATCATTCTATTATTTTTGTCATTTATCGTTTTATTATTCATTTGCTTTGTCATTTTATAGTTTTATTTCATTATTACTATTATTGCCTTTAATTTATGCATTTTATTTTATTATTTTTCCTTATTTTAATTTTAAATCACTTTTACAGATTTTCTAAAAGTCTTTTCCACTTTCCTTCTCCCCCTGATTTGTTTCCTCCATATTTGCACTGACCATGGCTAACCAACCGATAAACCATATGGAAACCAAATTTAGAGGTAGGAACCAAAGAATGAAATTTGAAGAGTTATCACAGAGGCCAATGGATTTGACCCTGTACCCGGATGATCTGACTATGGAAACCCTAGGTATACATGATAGCATCCTGTACTTGTTTAACCGACTTGGATGGGAGAATGCACTGATTCAACATAAGTTTGTGACTTACCGCGAGCTCACCCTTGAGTTCCTTAGCTCCTTAGTTTACCTACCCGAGCGCAGTTTTGGGTTCAGGAAGGGATTTATCAGTTTCCGCCTATTTGGAATAGAATATGACTTTAACCATAAAGAACTAGCTGACTTATTAGGATTCCCTAGTGGACCCTTTGCTTTTACTACCACACAGGTAGAATTGATGGACGTTGAGCTGGATTTTTTTTGGGGAACTTTAACCGGAAACTACCACCCTGAACCAAATAGCATGAACAATGATGAGATACATAACCCTGCTCTCCGTTACTTCCATAAGATCCTTGCCCATACCTTCTTTGGAAAAGAAGAAAACCTTACCGGAGTATCTAAAGATGAGATATTCATTATGTCATGTTTCACTAATGGACAGCCTGTCAATGGTGTGCCTTTCATGATGCAAACCTTCACCAGAATCCAAGAAGAACCTGAATTACCTATATTAGTAGGAGGTCTTGTAACCATGATTGCTGATGCCTTAGGACTTAGATACCAATTGCACAGATGCAACCGTTTAGGCACCATCCGTCCTATGAATCTTAACTTTTGCTTCAATCGCCATATCATAAGGAATTTAGGCAATCCACCTTTCGAGTACCTAATCCGGAATGAGGTAGTAACCCTGTTCACACTACCAAACCATGCTAGAGTAAGTGTTCACAATAAGGATAACTGGCTTTATGAGTTAACCCCACCTGACTATCCATCTACTCCTGAAACACCTCAGTCTTACAAGATAAAAGATGATATAATGACTGATGTCGAAAGTGACCCTGAGACACCTCCTGGTTACCATGACATTGACCACACTGACGAAGTGATTGAAACCCCTGAAGTGAATCAAGTAGATTATGCTAAAAACTTACATAATATCATGAACACTCTTGAAGCTTACCAAACTGACATAAATACTGTTAAGGATGAGATTAAGAGCATACGATTGGACATTATAGGACTGACTGACATAACCTGTGAACAATTCTATCACTTGAACTCCGCAATCGAAGATTTGAAGAAACACTTTTGAAAATGCTATAAGTGATCTAGTTTATTTTTCTCATTGTTTTCGTTTCTAGTTAGATTTACTTTTCGCAAACAATTTCGTACCGTATTTTCATTAATGTAATTTCATTTCAATTACCATATGCAATGCACTTCTAGTTTACAAATTTTTCCATTTTAATCAATTTATATGTTTTCAATATATACACTGTTATGCTTAAATTGATTTATATTCTATAAAATCTCTCGTGCCATGCAAGTTTACAAAGTACTTTGTTGAAATAAATTATTATATGGTGTTTAAATCTAATATTGAGTGAGAAGTGAAAAATAAATTATTATAAAGTATATGAAGCGTGAGAGATAATGTTTTCTGGAAATTATTCAACAAAATCAGCTCTCACGGTCGTCACACCCCCCTAACGATCGTGACGTGCTAATTTAGCGTGTCACGACCGTCATCTCCTTGTCACGACCGTGACAACCCTAAATATAGAATTCGTGAGAACCAGAACTGTTTCTTTTCGAAACCTCTTCTTCTTCTTCCTCCATAACTTTCAAAACCACCCATTATCTCCCCCAACTTCCGTAACCTCCCATTACCAAATTAAAACTCATTAACCTCTCCATTATCACCACAAATATCACATTCTCACCTTCCAATATTTATCCGAACCATTATTTCTCTCATTTTATCACTTTTTCACAAAAATCCCAAATCCTCATCTCTCACTCTAGTTCTTGCATGCAATGGATGCTATATAATTCAGAGAGGGTGAGAATGGAGAAAACCAGAGAGAAAGATTCATCCGATTCCAGAACCGCGGTGTGCAACCCACACGTTATATCGACACTGTCTGTTTGAGGGAACTCGGAATGCTTACCAGTGTCAAGAGCCTGCTTCAAAAAGTCGGTCTGTGGGATCTTTGCAGTCAGCCCCAGCCCACATTCGAGCTTCTAACATTGGAATTCCTTAGCTCATTCCATTATATCACTGGTACCGGTTCTCAGAGCCAACTTACCGGTTTCGCTAAATTCAGATTGCATGGCCAGGAGTTTAACCTTTCGCAAAATAGGATAGCCGAGTTGCTAGGCTTCGATCACGGGAATGAAGCTCACCTCCGCGTGCCGGATAATTTCAGTGAAACAGCTTTCACTTTATGGCACGACATAACCAACACCCGTGCCTCAGCCTTTCAGAGCCTTAATGCTACACACATCCACAACCCGGCAATCCGATATTTTCACCGAATCATTTGCGACACCATCTTTGCTCGAGAGAGTAACCATAAGCTCAACTCCAAGGAGCTTCTATTCTTGTACTGCGCTCTCAATGACGAGCCAATCAACGCTGCCCCGTTCATGCTTTCTCACATCCAGGCCATTGCACAAAGAGGCTCCACCCCATTTTTCATAGGCGGCATTGTCACCACCCTCGCCATTCAGTTGGGGCTTGGTGACTTGGTCGTAAATCACCCTTTCAGAGACGCCGAGTTCCTCACCAAGAACTATTGTAGGTCCGCACACTTGATTGCGCAGAGAGAGGATGGCAGGTATAGCCTTGTTATCCACGGCACTGTTTATCACCATATCATTCTGCCGTCCCGTGACCGCATCGATCCGTCCAGCCGAGCCAACTGGCTCTTTGTTTTACCAGATGCTGCCGGCCACGCCCCCATTCATGATGATCAGGCCAATCCTCCAGCGGATGAGATGCAGGACACGATGGATGCAGCTGAGCCTGTCCAGGACATTCCAGAGACATCTACCCGACAGCCTCCTGCACAGGATTATACACTTGAGGAAGTCCTCCGTGCGATTCATCAGCAGAATCAGATGAACGCCGCACTGGAGCGAAGAAGGAGCAGTATGATGCTTTACTCCGCACTATTGCAACAAACCAGGAAGCTACTGATACAAAGCTCGGAGAAATTTTCAGCGAGCTAGAGGCCTTACGCATTGACATCACTGTTGTTACCGGTACCGGTTCTGATCCTGAAGCGACTCCTACCAGACGCTCCCGCACCAGAAGCCGAGCCCGCGGTCCTCAGCAGCCTTAGTTTTAGTTTTTGCTTATGTTTGTTTTTCATTTTCATAGTTTGTATTGTACCTTTACCGCTTTTATATCACAACATTGAGGACAATGTCTGATATAGTGTGGGAGAGGTACCTTTCATTTTCCGCATTTTCCCTTTTCGCACTTTTTCAATTCCGTTGTATTCCTTTTCGTAAGTTAATGAAACGAGCAGATTTTTGTGCTATTTTCTTTAGTTTCGAACTTTCCCCGTTTATTTAGCCATACCGAAAAAAATCTTTAATTATTCGCATTACCCGACTTGCCTACGAAATCATAATTAGGAAGCTGAGAACGATTCAACAAGATCAATACAGTCTTGACACCTTAGACTTCCCACTTAAGCGATTCCGTTCCGATTATCGTTACGAGTACACCTTAAGTTTCAGTTCAAAAGTAACCCCTAGTAGTTTATACTAGCAGTCAGCACCGTCTGAACACAAACCACGTGGGGAGCCGATGAATATAAGCGTTTGATGCCTAATCTAAAATAATCCTTCATATCTCGATGCAAATGAAAAGAAATTGCACCAAAGTACACGGTCGCATATAAGAAACGAGAAATATGAGAAGGAGTCCATTGCGGGTTGGTTCAGAGGTACTGGTTCTGAACTTGGTAGGGCGTGCTACGGCTCGATCCCCCACAACCTCCAAATCGGATAATGTATGTAGGGTTACCGCACTCGTGTACCAGACCCCGTGCTTAAAAAGGATCAAAGTCGCTAACCGGCTACTCCACTACGTGCGTGCTAAGGCAAAGGGCTTAATGTGATTGCGCTAGAATGAAACCGGGCGAAATAAGATCGAAAAACTCTAGGTGAAATCGTAAAGCGATTGCCGATTGTTTCGTTTAACGGGAAGTCGACGACTTAGCTTGTTGCTTGTGTCATTAGTGTATCGTTAGTGTTTTATCATTACCGGTTTATCCGACAAAACGATCCCTCGTACGATTTGTTATGTGTGTGCGTCGATAAAAACTTGTCCGACGATTTTCAACCGACTATTTGCTTGAGGACAAGCAAAGATTTAAGTTTGGGGAAGTTTGATAACGAGAAAATGTATCGATTATATTGCTATGTTTCATTAACGTTTTATCGCATAATCATCGTTTTAACACCCGATTCCTCGAGTTTTCCTTACCATTTTGCAGGTACATCGTATACGGAGCTAAATCATGAGCCAAGAGCAAAAGGAACCAAAACAACCATAAAAAGATGAAGAAATGAAGAAACCTGCAAAACCTGCATATTTTGTTGCACTCACGGTCGTCACCTAGGTGTCACGACCGTGACACCCCAAAAGAAGCAATCACGACCGTGATGACCTTGTCACGACCGTGACACTTAAAATTCAAGGGACACGAACGTGATGCCCTTGTCACGACCGTGACAAGGGAAATATAGGTTATTTGACCCAGACTTGGTCACAAGGCTACGTGCATGTGAAACTGCTACTTTCCAGCTGACCCTGTATCCACGTTCCTAGATTCTCTCAAATGCTCTACGAGGCCCATGCAACAAGTTCAGCTACCAAGCCCATTAAATCTTCTATAAATAGCATAATTCATTTGAACAATTTACAGAGCATTATTTTATCAATTTCCTGCGGAAGCTCTGCCGAATTATTTTACAACCTTACTTTTGTTTCAGCATTATTTTCAGTATCCTATTTTTATTGTATGACAAACCCAACCTATAACAATTTCCAACATCAGGAAATTGTTATAAAAATTATTTGTTTCAAGCCTTCAGAATTTCTGTTTTATTTTCGATTTCCGCCAATTACTCCGAGCTTTCCGGTCTGTGGAAGAAGGAGTCTGCCATTTTATTGTTAACCAGGTTTATTTTAATTGTCAACTATAGGCTTAAAATAATTAATAGCTTAACATTCTGGCTGATACTTTTTATTTAAAATCGACCTTTTCGTTACGAGAGTAAGGAAAGTGTATTAGGTTAGGTCAAGACCACGAGAGTGTGAGATTTTAACCAGATAGCTAAAGTTAGGCATTTAAATTAAACACAGCGAGAGCGCTTTAAAATAAATTAGGATTACTAAGTTTCCAAAAATTATCTCTAAACACTTATGGGCTAGCGAGAGCAGGCATAGGGCTTTAGGGATAAGATCTGAGATAAGACCACGAGAGTGTGAGTTAAGGGTATTTAAACTGGTAACCTCTACAGAATAGATTAAGTGAACACCTTTATAAGCCTAGGTTAGATTGACCCGCCAAAGTTAGCATAATTACATACCGACCGCCTTAGTATTATTTTATTAAAACTTAAATTTAATTCCCGCCTTTAATCTTTAAAAACAACAAAAAAATCGTGACAACCCTTCGCCTTAGCTAAACTAGAAGTTCATCTAGCACTAAGTAACCATAGAGTCCCTGTGGATCGATAATCTTAAATATTACTTCGATAGGCTGTGCACTTGCAGTTAAGATACCGCTAGACACATAATTAGACACGTCTTTAGCCCATCAGATGCATTGTCTGAGGGAATTGTCAAAATTTCTGACTAATTGTGAACTTTGTGAACCTTGTGAACCTCATGAGATGTCTTGTAAACCTTGTGGACTTTGTGACCCTCTTAGTACACAATGTCTTGTCTTGTGGAGGGCAAATTTTGGGGTGCAACAGCTGCCCCTGTTCAATTTTCTGAAACCTGAGGGGTTAGATTGGTATATGTGACATTCGTGACCTGGAAGGTTGAAGGGGATTGAACACAAAAGCCCAAAAATTTGCACTCGCCGGTGCGTAAAGTAAAGCTGATGATTAATTGTATATGCTTGATTGGGCTTGAAGATGCCACTTGGAAGAACTGGAGATGGGCTTATAGATGCCATCCATAATATCAGGAGGTGATAATATTTTGATGTTGATACTGGATATCAGTACTAGGTCTTCGTATAGGCCGTCTCTGAATCGTTTATGCAACATAGTTTGAATTGGTGAATAGACCAGTAGAAATAAATCTTCGTGACGATTATCTCTTCTGGAAATATCTTGGATTAGGGAATGGATCTTTGTACAAACCGTTTGCCTACTCTCCAAGGACAAAAGAATATCAGGATTAATTCTTCTGAAAAATATCTTGAACTAGGGAATGGATCTTTGTACAGACCGTTTGCCTACTATTCAAGAACAAATAGATTAAATCTTCTGAAAATATCTTGAACTAGGGAATGGATCTTTGTACAGATCGTTTGCCTACTATTCAAGACCAGATAGATGAAACCTTCTGGAGGTATCCTGGACTAGGGAATGGATCTTTATATAGACCGTTTGCCTACTCTCCGAGGACAAAAGAGTGTCAGGATTAAATCTCCTGAAAATATCCTGGATTAGGGAATGGATCTTTGTACAAACCGTTTGCCTACTCTCCGAGGACAAAAGAGTGTCAGGATTAAATCTCCTGAAAATATCCTGGATTAGGGAATGGATCTTTGTACAGACCGTTTGCCTACTCTCCGAGGACATCTTGAGTAATGTATAGATCATTTCTGACCTGTTGTGAGTTGTTGATATTGTTTCATCTGCATATAACCATCTTGCAAAGAAAAGGTTAGTTTATGCAATATGTATGCATGCATGGTATGGTGCATCTATGTAAATGTATTATGCATTTATGGTTATGCTATGGTAAATGATGTAAATGATGTATATATGAATCATGCAGTCTGAAGCGTCTGGATATCTTTGTATAACAACTGCTGGCTTAGGGAAAATAAATCTCGATTCGTTGCTGAAGAATATGGGGAACTTGTTCCCGTCTTGTTTGATAGTATAGTACTTATAACCTCCCGTCTTTGTTCGTCGTACCTTTATTGAAGGAATAAGTTCCTGAGTATCCTGACTGAGGATAAAAGAGATGGACATAAATTCAAGGGGAGACGTAACTCGAAGTATCTATAAAGATAGATTTGCTCTGCTGGAGATTTGTAGTTGTCTTATGGGGATGAACCGACGAAGCTTCGTTGAATTCCTACCTTCGTTTGTCCTTAGTAAATACTATTACTGCATTTTCATGCATTTCTGGTAACCATCAATCATATTCAAAAGCATACATACATTCAAACACAACCAATGGACGTTCCGCTTATGTAAATAGGGTAAAAGTAAATCTGGATTCAAAGATGAAATTTTATTTATATCACAAAGTGACCTATACATAGGCAAGTTTGTACAAGGAGTCAGAAATCCGAGTAAGAGGAAAAAAAAAATTCACAAAACAAAGAAAATCAACTATGTGAGAAATAATCCTATTGAGTTTCAATTCTACTATTGCCATTATCTTCAAGTATCTCATCTTCTGTTGTTGAGACGGAAACGATTGGATTGAGCTTTATCTGTTCGAGCTTGAGTTAGGTAGCACAACTGGTTGGAGTTACATGGGTGATCCAAACGAGACATAGTCATACGCTTTAATCCCTAATTTTTGCCTGGATTGCCCTTTCAGGTTTTCAATCCACCAGGATACCCTTTTTTGCCCAAGCCGCCTTTTCAGGTTTTCGACTTGCCGGGTGTACATTTTTTTTTATATATATCCCTAATTTTTGCCCGAACCCTTTTGGTTCGCCGGGATGCCCTTATTTTTGCCTAGGCCAGTCAACCTAGCGGGTCTCTTTTTATGCGTAGTATTTTTTAACTATGTCTGTGTTTACAGGCTGTGGGAAGTCTTCACCATCCATAGTAGTAAGTATCATGGCACCTCCGGAGAATACTGTTTTGACTACAAATGGTCCTTCATATGTAGGAGTCCACTTGCCCCTAGGATCACCCTGTGGTAATATGATACGCTTGATTACCAAATCACCAGCCTGATATACCTTTGGCTTAACCTTCTTATTAAAAGCTTTGATCATCCGTTTCTGGTACATCTGACCATGACAAACAACTGCCAACCTCTTCTCATCAATCAAATTTATCTGGTCCAATCGAGTCTGAATCCACTCATCTTCATCCAGGCCCGCATCCTTCATGATTCTTAAGGAGGGTATCTGAACTTCAATGGGAAGAACTGCTTCCATACCATAGACTAAGGAGAATGGGGTTGCCCCTGTTGAAGTACGTATTGTAGTGCGATAACCATGAAGAGCAAATGGTAACATCTCATGCCAATCCTTGTAAGTAACAGTCATCTTCTGTAGAATCTTCTTAATGTTCTTATTAGCAGCTTCTACTGCCCCATTCATCTTCGGACGATACGGAGAAGAGTTGTTATGCTTAATCTTGAACTGCGTGCAGAGATCAGTAATCATGGTGTTATTCAGATTAGAGCCATTATCAGTAATAATCCTTTCAGGGATGCCATACCTACATATGAGATTATTCTTAGTGAATCGAGCCACCACATTATTAGTAACAGATGCAAATGAAGCTACCTCTACCCACTTAGTAAAGTAATCAATAGCAACCAGGATGAAACGATGCCCATTAGAAGCAGTAGGCTTGATCTCACCAATCATATCAATGCCCCACATGGCAAAAGGCCAAGGTGCAGTCAACACATTCAATGGTGATGGAGGTATATGTACCTTATCAGCATAGATTTGACACTTGTGACATGTTCTGGAATGTTGATAGCAGTCAGCTTCCATGGTAGACCAATAGTACCCTGCTCTCAGTATCTTCTTTGCCATGGTATGACCACTAGCATGAGTGCCAAAGGTCCCATCATGCATATCTTCTATAATCTATGTTGCTTCCTTCTTATCCACACAACAAAGCAAAGTTGAATCATGATTACGCTTGTACAAAATCCCATTACTCAAGAAGAACTTAGCAGAAAATCTCCTCAGAAACTTCTTATCCTTGACAGATGCCCCTTCAGGGAATTCCTGTGCTTCAAGATATCTTTTCACTTCATAGAACCAAGGCTTCCCCTCTGCTTCTTCAGTGTCAATCTCATTGCAGTATGCAGGCTTCTCAAATCTATCAATAGTAATCTTGGGAGCTTTGTCATCCCAGCTAATCTCAAACATAGATGCCATGGTGGCTAATGCATCTGCCAACTAATTTTCTCTTCGTGGAATATGTCCAAAGGTAATCTCTTCAAAATATGGGATCAAAGACAACACATGCTCTCTGTAAGGAATGATATTATCATGCTTGGTATCCCAATCTCCTTTGATCTGACTTACTACCGGGGCTGAATCTCCATACACGTCCAGGAACTGAATCTTCATATCAATGGCAGCTTTGATACCCATGATACATGCCTCATACTCAGCCATGTTATTGGTACAATAGAAACAAAGTCTTGCAGTAATCGGGGTATGACAACCTTTAGGGGAAATGATCACAACACCAATACCATTACCAAGTGCATTAGAAGCTCCATCAAAAACCATAGTCCATCGGGATCCTTGTTCAGGTCCGTCATATTGTCCAGGTTCTTTGGTAATAATCATAATGTCTTCATCGGGGAATTCAAAACTCATTGACTGATAATCATCCACTGCTTGATGAGCCAAATGATCAGCTACTACACTACCCTTAATGGCCTTCTGAGTAGTATACTGTATATCATATTCTGTCAAGATCATTTGCCATCTTGTTATTCGTCCGGAGAGAGCAGGTTTCTCGAATATGTACTTGATTGGATCCATCTTTGAAATCAACAAGGTAGTATGAGTCAACATATACTGTCTTAGTCGGCGAGCAGCCCATGCCAAAGCGTAGCAAGTTTTCTCGAGCAGTGAGTATCTTGTTTCACAGTCGGTAAACTTTTTGCTAAGGTAGTAGATTGCATGCTCTTTTCGACCAGACTCGTCATGTTGCCCCAACACACCCCCCATTGAATTGTCTAACACTGTTAAGTACATAATCAATGGTCTTCCATGAACTGGTGGCATCAAAATTGGAGGTTCTAGAAGATATCTCTTGATTTCATCAAAGGCAGTCTGGCACTCATCATTCCACTCCATTACATGATCTTTCTTCAACAGCTTGAAGATTGGCTCACAGGTAGCAGTTAATTGGGAAATAAATCTTGCAATGTAATTCAATCGTCCCAAGAAACCTCTAACTTCCTTCTCAGTACGGGGAGCTAGCATCTCTTGTATAGCTTTCACTTTTGCAGGATCCACTTCAATACCTTTTCCACTGACAATGAAACTCAAGAGTTTACCAGATCTAACTCCAAAAGTACACTTGTTTGGGTTCAATCTCAACTTGTATTTCTTCAACCTCTCAAACAACTTATGCAGATGATCAAGGTGTTGTTCTTCATTCTGCGACCTGGCTATCATATCATCCATATATACCTCTATCTCATGATGAATCATATCGTGAAACAAAGCCACCATAGCACGCTGATATGTTGCCCCGACATTCTTCAAACCAAATGGCATTACTTTATAACAAAAAGTGCCATACTGTGTAACAAACGTAGTCTTCTCCACATCTTCAGGTGCCATCTTGATTTGATTGTAACCAGAGAAACCATCCATGAAAGAGAATACCTTGTGCTGAGCAGTATTGTCTACCAAAACATCAATATGTGGAAGTGGAAAGTCATCTTTGGGGCTGGCCTTGTTCAAATCCCTGTAATCTACACAGACACGTACCTTACCATCTTTCTTAGGTACCGGTACCACATTTGCAACCCATTGAGGATAAGAAGTCACAGCTAAGAACCCTGCATCAAACTATTTCATCACCTCTGCTTTAATTTTCTCTGACATTTCAGGACGCATGCGACGAACCTTCTACTTCTTTGGACGACAATCTTCTTTTACCGGTAAACGGTGAACCACAATGTCTGTATCCAACCCTGGCATATCTTCATAGGACCAAGCAAAGATCTCCACATAATCACGTAACATCAGAATTAATCTGCTCTTAACACCATCCTCTAATTCAGCCCCTATCTTGACCTCTTTCCTGTTCTCTTCAGTTCCCAGATTTACATCTTCGATTGGCTCTTAATGTGGTTGTATAGCTTTCTCTTCTTGTTGTAACAACCTAGCAAGATCTACAGGTACTTCACAATCTTCCTCCTTTCCCTCTTCAGCTTGATAGATCGGATTCTCGAAATTATAATTGGCAATAGTAGAACTGTTATCAACAGGATCCAGAGTGGATGAGGATCTGCATTTTAGTGATGTGGGTGTGTGTAAGAACACATAGCTGATAAAACAAAATAAAAATAAAAGAAAGACAAAGGAACACAATATTTACGAAAACGAAACGTCCATTGATTTTTATTGAATGTAGTATGCAAATGAAATGACATCCCGAAACAAGCATACCATTGTGCCCCGGGTAAGGCACAAGGCTTAAAAGTCTAATTGTTCAAAAATTACAAACTTAAAAAAACAACACCGTAATAGTATTTACTCCTGACTAAAGGAGATAGGAATAACGTCTTCAGCCTTCCAATTGTTGAGCCCATCACCCACAGTAGGAAAGATCCAGTTATCCAGGTTGTAGTCTTCATTATAGTCACCCACAACATTGATTTGATCTTTCATGATCCCTTGATTGGTGATACGAACAGCACGAGCACGACGAACAGCCTTCTGGGACTCTACAGTGAAACCCAAACCAAACTTGTCAGACTTGTAAGGAATGTCAGGAAACTGACCCTAAATAGTACAACCACCTTTTTCAACCACAACTCTGGCATCTTTGAGGGAGGCCATTGTAGGAGGTACTCTGGTAACCACAGGAACTCTTTTGACAATAGGAGGAGCTTCAGTAGCAGGAACGACCCAAGGAACTACTTCAAATGTCTGGCAAGGAGTCTCAACATATTCACCTTCCACTTCAACATACTTAAATGTATTCACATGACTGATCATATATTCTTCCTCTCCGTAAATAGTGACAACCTTTCCCTTCACTGGATATCTCAACTTCTGATGTAGAGTAGAAGTCACAACACCTGCCCCATGGATCCAGGGGCACCTAAGCAAATAGGAGTACGCAGGACGAATATCCATTACATAGAAGGTTGAATTGAAAACTTGAGAGCCTACTTTGATCGGGAGATCTATTTCTCCATGCACCACTCTTCTTGAACCATCAAAGGCCCTCACCACTATATTACTTGGTTTTAGCACAGCATCTTCAGGACTAAGCTTGTTCAGAACCTATTTGGGAAGTACATTCAATGAGGAGCCATTGTCTATCAACACATGAGACAAGGTAGTGCCCCTACATTCAATGGAGATATGCAAAGCTCTGTTATGGTTTCTCTTGGCAGGAGTCAGATCAGCATCAGAAAAACCTAACCCATTATCATAAGTCAAATGTGCAACACAATTCTCAAATTGATCCACGGAAATCTCATTTGGCACATGAGCAGTCTTCAAGAACTTGATTAAGGCTTTTGCATGAGCCTCAGAACACAGCAACAATGATAACATGGAAATTTTGGAGGGAGTATGCCCCAATTGGTCAACAATATCATAATCACTCTTGCGAATGATCTTCAGCACTTCTTCCATCTGTTTAGAAAGATTCTCAGCAGTCGGTGCCTCAGCTTGCACAGGTTCAATTACAGGACCTCTGCCCCGAGCATCAGTATTTGGTTCAGAAGTGGAGGTAGTAGTTGGAGTAACTACACTCTTGGAGGTAACCGGAGGAGAGAAAATTCTTCCACTTCTAGTGATCTTACTAGATCCAGCAATATTATCAACATCAAGGTTATCATTAGTAGCAGGTGTATCAGTCAGAGATTCTTGTCTAACACCATGGATATAAACATCAGAGCCGTAATTCCAGGGTATAGCTTTATCAGAAGTATAAGGAATAGGGCCAGGAGTGGTAATAATCATGGGAGCCACTCTAGCTTCAACAACAGTCTTTACCAATCTTTCAGCAGTAATCTTGATAGGTCCTTTGGAAGTGATCTTGACAGGGCCTTTGGAGGTAATCCTTACTGGCACTTTATCAACCATATCCACATCTTCAACCTTCTTACCCCGGGTCAGATGTTCAACCATATTTTCCACAGAAGGTGTCCTCTCAAAAAATATAGTGTAATTGTCCATGAGGCGTTGAATACCATCCTTCAACTTCCAGCAGCTATCAGGTTTGTAAGCACAATAAAAAAAGTCTTCATTACAACCTGGAAAGAATCCAGCCTGTACCAACTTCTTTTTGATAATGGATAATGGAGTAGTCACATATGCCACTGAGGAAACATATGAAACTTCATCAACAGCATTAACAGTCTTCTCATGATTGGGCATGGGAGCAGTAATCACATTTGGGGTCCCAGGAGGGTCAAATTCAATCTCTCCAGCTTCAATCATATCTTGAATTTTGTTTTTCAATATCCAGCAGTTGTTGGTATCATGTCCCGGACAATTAGAATGATAGGCACATCGTGCATTAGGATTGTACCGAGGAGAGGAAGTATCAGGATTCTGAGGAGGGTCCTTCAAAGTAATGAGTTCCCCTTTCAATTTGTGTTGCAAGGCTTGGGCCAGTGACATGTTGATCTTGGTGAATTGTCTTCTAGGCTTCTGCTGATTGTTTTGTGGTATCTCTGGTGCTGCAGGAGTAGGATTGGAAATGTGAACTGCTCCCACAGATTGGTGACTTCTGTTACGACCAGGTTGACCATACACAACATTAAACTCCTTCTTTCCACTAGGGGCTTCTTTGAAGTGCTTGATGAAGAGGCACCCACATGTATCTTACCACTTCTTATACCACTTTCCACATGTTCTCCAGTCATTATCAGCTCAGTGAAACCGGATGATGAGCTTCCAATGAGGTGACTATATAACGGACCATTCAGCGTACTCATAAACATATCCACTAGCTCTCTGTCAGTCAGAGGAGGTTGAACTCTGCCAGCCAGGTCTCTCCATTTTTGGGCATACTCCTTGAAATTCTCCTTAGCACCCATTGACATGCTTTGGAGTTGCATGCGAGTAGGTGCTAAATCAGCATTGTATTGGTATTGCCTGTAGAAGGCCTCAGCAAGATCATTCCAATCACGAATATTAACACTCTCCAATTGGTAATACCATTCCAATTGAGCTCCAGACAAGCTCTCTTGGAAGAAATTAATCCACAATTTCTTATCAGCAGTATGTGGTTGAATCCTCCGGACATAGGATCTTAAATGCGGCTTGGGACATGAGACACCATCATACACCACAAAAGCAGGAACCTTGAAACCAATAGGTATAACCACTCCAGATATTAAGCTCAGATCTTCAAAATCAAGACCAGAAGATTTTTGTAACTCCATGGCATTCATCCTGTCTACCAGCATCTTGTACTTATCTTCATTAGGATCATGATAATAATTCGCTTCAGAATCAGAATCTCCCACAGTATCATGGAGACTACCTCCCTCTTTCTCAGAATTTTCAGACTCATAATCATCAACCTGTTCCTTTGTCTTGACAGGACCTTTGAATCTTCTTCCCAGATTGATAAGGCCTCCTGATCTTCTAGCCTTCTTAGTCTTCTTAGCCAGCAGTGTCTTTAATTCATCCTGTCCCTTGGACAAGTTCAGAATCAGCTCTTGGAATTGTGCATTTTGAGCCTGGAGATCTTTGACAGTCTGTTCAAGAGCCATTTCTGCTGAAATAAACAGCGAGAAGATAAGATACTTGTACATAAGAAACCTGTGATGCAATGATATGGTGTATAAATGCGTATGCAATGTTTTCAAGGACTGCAGGATTTAAATTTGTTTAAACAACCAAAAAGGTAAACTTTTATTAGTAATAAACTTGTTTGCCTCTTGGGCTTACAATAAAAATAAAATGAATAAAAAACATGGGATTTTAAGTCTCCCATGGACGTTTCCTCTTTGTGTTGAGGTATGAGTTGAGATTCCGCTCCTCGTGAAGTTGTTTTGTTAGCTCTAGGATTCTTTCTTGACTTGCTTTGTAATGAGTCTCAAAAGTATCCCTTTGCTCCTTCAACTGGATCCAGGACCTCTGTAACTCTTCCATGTCAGTGGGCATGTCTGGGTGAAGAATGATATAAGAAGTATCTCCTTCAGCAATAGGCTCCATGGTAACTGGCAGGATAGCAGGATATGGCATCATAAGAGTCTGAGCACGAGATCGCACCCATCTGAGATAAGCTTCCATAGGAATAGTGTACTTGGGCTCCAGAGTCTTGTTGTCCACCTTGTTCACTTTACCCCATGCTCGTATGAACCTTTGATGGTAACCTTGCAGATCATTGTCGTAGTCGAACACAATACCCTGAATAAGCATGTCATGAGGACCATCACTCCGAGCATAACCAAACTGACGTAGAGCTAAAGAAGGGTTGTAAGTAATGCCCCCTCTTATGCCAAGGAGTGTCACATTAGGGAACTCTCCACAACGGTCAATGATAGTAATATTCTCCATAGATCGAGAGCACCAATGAATATCAGAATGGGAAAGTGACATGATCCTCTTGGACCACCTGAACCCTTGTGCATTCTTCATCACTGATCGAGGAAGGTGAGAAATAAACCACCTAGACAATAAAGGTATGCAGCACATCAGAGTTCCTCGTGCCTTTGTAGTACGGGTATGAAGAGAGTGTAAGATGTCTCCAAGTAATGTAGGCACTGGATTATGAGTCAGAAATATGTTGATGGCGTGTAAGTCTATGAACTGGTCTGGATTAGGGAACAACACTAAGCCATAGATCAATAGGGCTAAGATCTCCTCAAAAGCATCATAACTCATAGCCTTCAGGAACACTTGAGCTTTCTCCATCAATACCTTAGCAAGAATACCCTTAACTCCACTCCTTGTTTCTAGGACAATGTCTGATTTCTTCAGATTTAGGGCTACAGCAATGACTTCAAGTTTAGGCTCATTCTCTAAGCCTGTGAAGGGTCTCTGATCAAGGATAGGTATACCCAGTAGCTTGGAGAACTCTTCCATTGTAGGAACCATCTGATAGTCGGGGAATGTAAAGCAATGATGTTTAGGGTCAAAGAACTGAAACAGAACACTCATCATGTCTTCATTGAACCCTGAAGTGACTAGATCCAGTAGGTGACCATGCCTCTTGATGAATTGGGAGTTTTCAGAAACTTGAGAGACCAATTCCTTAAGCTTATAAGGTATTCCTACAAAGTTGATCTGGATAGTGTTCCTACGAGCAGAAGCCATGACCTACAACAAAGAACAAAGATAAATCCTTTGGTCCTTGAAATGGTTAGTGAAAATGCTATGCTTATGATGTCATGATGTCATGATGTTATGCTCAATCACAAACATGTGGCACACACAAACAAGTCACACAATAGCCCTAGGTTTGAAGGCTTGCATGAGGTTTAAAGGTAAGTACCCTCCCCTGAAGTTTAGTTGGTTCATCCTGTCCTATAAAGTAACCAGGTTCTAAGGGATCTCAATATCATTGATCCTTCACAAGGGTGGTTGTTCAGTAGGCAACTTACTTTCCAACCAAAACCCTCCAAGTTTAGGATCTCAATGAGCGTAGTATCGAGTATCAACCAACTTCAGTCTTCACCAAAGCCAGTTATCTCACTACTTTCTAAAGGCCAAGATGGGATGACTAGGGTTCTAAAAGTTAGTTAGTGTATTGACAACATATGGTAGCCTCATATTATCCTCAACTTTACTTAAGGAACATAAGCACCAACCAAGAAGTCACACTAACTATGGCCACCAGATCAACCATATCGGTATACGCCGTACAGTTTCCTTGGTCTATTGCCATTTACCTAAGGTACACTAGATTCAGGTTAGGATCTTTCACACATAAGAGCACCCAACAAGTAAATTAAAGCAAACAAAGCAAACAAGTTTAAAGTGATCTAATTCCTAAGGGTACCCCTCTTTTATTAATTCCTCAACAGAGTCGCCAGTTCTGTAACACGGTGGGAGAACTGACTTTCTATAAATGTTGCGGATAGCAAGAGTCGCCACCGACTTTTATTTTATCCAAAAGGAAAGGACATAAAAGAACAGGAAAGACCTATTTTTAAAAGACTTGAGTTCGGGGGTTTGGTTATACAAAGGGAAGGTATTAGCACCCTTTATATCCATGGTTATCCATGGGCTCTTAGTTACTTAGCTCACTTTAAATTGTTTTGAGAAAGGTGTAGTGTGTGATTAAAAATTTTCTAAGTACTTTATAATGATCCTCGTATGGATGTATATAAAGACTTTGTTTTGAAAATTTGTTTGAAATGTGAAGTGTAAAATGTATTTTGAGAAGGTGAGCAAGTAATTAAGAGGAACCTACCCTATATTAAATCTTTACTGTTATTATATGTTCTTTCAATGGTAAGACTATCCCTATTATTAAGGAATAGGTAGTCATTACCTTGGATGTAATAAGGGACATGTATAGGGACATCTGGATATAGGCAACTGTAAGGTGTCTTAGCAATACGAAGGGACTTATCATCTTTTATTCGAAAGGGACAAAATCATTTACGTAGGCAACATCGAAGGGACTTGATCTTATAATCTTAAAGGGACTTGATGATATTTTATGAGAATGGACTTTGCTTTTTTAGACACCTTACTTGACCTTTTGATTTAGGCAACATGAGGGATAACCTTAGGAAGTGAGAGATGGCGATCAAAGATCGACTTACGTGTGTGCGTGTATATGTTCAAATATTTATCTTATGATTAGTGATCTAAATTTATTTTAAAGCGCAAACATGTTATCACTCCCTATAATTACTAACCATGGCAATATAAACATTTATAAATAATAAAATAAAGACAAAATAAAACCTACGACTATTACAAGGCTTTCGCATTTACATAAATATAGAAACGATCGAATAATAAATAAATAAATAATAAAGAGGGTTAGTAATAAAACAATTTTAAGAAAAAGAGGTTAGCATGAATACAAAAATATATACAAGTTAATTAACTATTTTTAAATTAAATAAACATTTTTAAAAGAATTTTTGAAAGAAAATATAATGAGAATAATAATATGAAGTCATAGAATAAATATTTACAAAGAAAACATTATTAATTATTTAATTAGATATTTAATTAATTTTAATATTTAAAATTGAATAAGAACTAGGGTTAGAGGTGTAAAAATAAAATTAGGGTTTTAGAAATTAGGGTTATAAATTTTAAAGATAAAATTAGGGTTTTTAAAAATTGGGGTTAGAAATTTTAGAAAATAGAATTAGGGTTTATAATTTAGATTACAATATATATTAATTTAATTATTTACAAAAAATAAATTATATAGAATAATAACATAAACATAAAAATAAATTATACTTGAGAAAATAAAATATTGATTTTAAAAATATAAAATTGTATTCTATGAAAACATATTATATTATTATTTTAAAATTAATTTATTATATAACATATAATTAAATAAAAAACAAGAAAAGAAGAAGAAATAGAAAAGAAATTAGGTTAAAAAATAATGGGGAGGCCTGGATTTGAACCTAGGACCTCCCCTGTACCTGCCAGGAAGACTACCACTGGGCTGCGCTGCATTTGATGATATCAAACAACCACAATTGATTATATGTAAAACCTGAAAAATATAACAAAGTAAAAAAAATATAACACGAGACCTGGGAATCGAACTCAGGTCTAACACTTCCATGCCCCGAGTCTTTGCCAACTGAGCTAACGCGCATATGTGATACTAATACGAAACGCGTTCGTTTTAAACATTCTTGAAATTTCAAATCTTTCCTGCGCGCCAAAAGATCATCTCCTACCTCTGGACCTGCGGAATTTGTTGCGAAAATTCCTATGCATTTTCCTGCGATTTTTATTCGTATGAAAACCTGCGAATATCATATAGCACAAACCACAGGGTATTTTCTCAAATTAATCACATCAATGTGATCCTCACAGCTCATACAACACAAATATGTCAATAAAAATCATTTAAATCACTCGTATCATAAAATCCTAATCTAGAGATGTAAACCCTAACTATGGCATAATCCGGTTTAGTCCATGAAACACAAAACAAACTGTCCAGAAAGCTTCAATACTTCACAATAAACACAAATCAATGGTTAGTTTCAGGTTATAGTGCTTAAATATATAAAATCGAAAACACATAATATGAGGATGAAAACGAGTTCGGCTATGGCATATGAGCAAGATTCAGATGCTTTTGAGGGTTGGGATCGATTCAATGACATCCAAGGATCCTTTCTATGTCTTTAAAATACCTTAAAACGCCCTCTATAGATGAACCCGAAAATTGAATTTTGGATGAATTTTTTAGATTTGAGAATGCTCTTGGAGGCTCTGAATCCGTGTCTTTAGCATTGCTTAATGTTTTTTATATACTATACAACAAAATTAGGTCAAGAACTTCATAATTCCTTTGGATTTTTGGACCTTGTGAGATTGAAAAAGATATGATCTTAAAACTTGAATTTTCTTGATCTAACATTGCTATTTTAGTATGATCTGAATTATATTGGTATCAATCAAGTTTAAATGGATATTAAGACCTTCTAGAATCCAAATCTTTTCCAAATATATGACTTTCATATTTTATTTTAATTTAATTTGTATTTTAATGAATAAAATTCAAATAAATATTAAATAAAATATAAAAAATCAGAAAATGTGTGGGTTGGGTCGTGCTTGGTGTTTTTGTAAAGATTGGATGGCAATTTGGTGGGCTCATTTAGCAAAAATTGGTTTTAAGGCCTTATTTGCTTCATAAACTTCCCAAATATTTCCCAACTTTGCAAGGGCACAAATCCTTCAAGTTTAATGCTATGAAGGTGTTCTTGGACATTTTGTAAAGCTTAGAGAGTCCTATAACCAACCTCTTTGGTCTCATGTCCATATCTTTTACCATTCTCAAGTTATGCTCTTTGGAAGTTGTTGACTTTTTGTTGACTTTTAAAAGGACCTATAATGTCTTAGCTCATACCTTCCAAATGAAGCATTTTTGGGCTTGGCTTGTGAGACACAAAGTTGTAGAGAATTCAATTTCCTTCAAAATGAGCTTTGGATGGAAAAATTTTGATGAAGCATGTGAAAGTTATGGCTGGTCAAAGTTCAGTTGACTTTTCCTATGAAAACCCTAATTTAGAAACTCCTGATTCTTGATGATCTGAAATATCCTTGATGAATCATGATCAACCCTTGATCAAATGATGAATTTTACTTCATAAACTTGATGTTGGCAAAAAATCATGAAGTTTGACTTTGGTTTGACCACAGTTGACCTCAGTTTGACTTTTTAACTGCCTTGATTGATTTTAACCTGTCTGATCATCTGACTGAGCAAATCTTTTGGGAAAGTCTTGAAACTTGACATGGGGATTCTTACACACATATAGGATGCTATGAAGCTCATTTGAAGTCTTGGAAGTCCATTTAGCCTGATAAAAGTCAAAACCCTAGTTTAAGATGCATTGCTTAGGAGGATGCATTGTCTGAGGGAATTGTCAAACTTTCTGACTAATTGTGAACTTTGTGAACCTTGTGAACCTCATGAGATGTCTTGTAAACCTTGTGGACTTTGTGACCCTCTTAGTACACAATGTCTTGTCTTGTGGAGGGCAAATTTTGGGGTGCAACACCCCCCACTGATGAACTTGGGCTCTTTGGCAGCCTCTGATTGATCTTGCCGGAATGGTTTGTAACCCAAACCGAATATGTCCTCCTTCTTCTCCACCGGCAGCAGCTTGCCCCAACCTTGGGCATTTCCATCTTCAACAACCTTTCGGGCTTGCTGATAGGAGACAATTGAAGTACCCATCCTATCCTCCTGGGATGCAGCAAATACTTCAGTCGTCGCCTCATTGACATTCAGGGCCTCGAACCCTTGGCTTATAGTTTCATGGATTTCACCATCCATCTCAATGTATTTGTATGTAGCCAGATGGCTAACAAATATGTCCTCTTCACCACAGATGGTGATAATCCGTCCTTCCCACTCATATTTCAATTTCTGGTGAAGGGTCGACGTAACTGCGCCAGCGGCGTGAATCCATGGTCGACCCAACAAACAGTTGTAGGCCGGCTGTATGTCCATCACATAGAAAGTAGTCTGAAAGACCTGCGGACCGATTATCACAAGCAACTCCACCTCTCTAAGAACAGGCCTCTTGGAGCCATCAAAAGCTCTGACCACAAGGTTGCTTGGTCGGAGAGCTATACCATCATATTCGAGCTTGACAAGAGCTTTCTTCAACAAGACATTGAGTGAAGACCCAGTGTCCACAAGAACATGAGAGAGTACAGCCCCTTTGCACTCCAGGGTTATGTGCAAAGCTTTGTTGTGGTGACGTCCTTCTGTGGTTAAATCAGCATTGGTGAAACCTAACCCATGGCTAGTATTTACATTAGACACCACTATTTCAAGCTGATTCACTGTGATCTCTTCTGGCACGTAGGCAGCGTGCAGAACTTTGAGTAGTGCATCCTGATGAGCTTCGGAACACAATAGCAGGGATAATATAGAGATCTTAGAAGGCGTCTGGTGGAGCTAATCCACAACTTTATAGTCACTTCTTTTAATTATCCTCATAAATTCATCCACATCCTGATCAAAGGATGATTTATGAGTCTCTTTTGATGCAGATTCTTCAGGTATCACACTTTTCCCTTTGGCTTTGGCAGCAACTTCTGCCTCAGTACTAGTCTTGGAGCTTGTGACGCGAAGAGGCATCCGCTTCAGGTGAAGCCTCCGCCTCCCCCGACATTATCCACTTGGGGAGTAGGAACTGAAGAATCAAGAAGGACTTTTTCTCTGTTGCAGTAAAGGTCTGCACCGTAATGCCATGGTACAACATTGTCTTTGTCATATAGAATAGGACCCAACACCGTGATGGTGACTGGGCTCACTGTAGCAGAGGTTGGAACCGTTATTGTCCGTGGATCATGGAAAATGGTGACAAAACTTCTTGTGGATGTTGGTGGTGATGAATTGAAGCTTGATTGTTGCTGGAATTGTTGCTGAGACTGTTGAAAGTTGCTGGAATTTGGGACTGTTGTAGGGTCATAATAGATAGTAATTGTGGAGACGTCATTGTCGGTGGTTGCTGAAGTTGTAGAAGGAGATGAAATAAAACTGTTGTTTGTTGAAGTGATGGAAGAAGTGGTTGCTAAAGTTGTAGATGAGTCAGTAGGAACAATTGTTGTTGCAGTTGTAGAAGAATCACTTGTTGTTGGCAGAAGAGTTGTTGGTGTTGTAGAAGCTATTGTGGTTATTTGCAGAATGCTTTCTTGGATCAAGCCATTGATGCCATTCCTCAAGCTTACACACCCATTCCTGGAAAGCTTGCAAGACTCACAACATGCCTCACAACCTGGAAACACTTGGCATTTCAAAAGCTGAGCTTTAACCTCTGCCAGAGGTGTCTGAATACTTGAAATATCTTCAATTGAAATCATGGGTGAACCTTCCTCTATAGCATTAATCCTTGACCCACCGTGGCTTGGCATAGGATTTTTCATGACATTGGGAGGTGGTGCAAAGTTCAGGGCCTTTGAATCTACCAGATCCCGGACCTTCATATGCAGAGCTCTGCATTTTTCCGTGGAGTGACCAGGTGCGTTAGAATAAAAAGCACACCTAGCGTTGACATTGTAATTTCTCGGAAGGTTCTGAGGATCAGGTGGAACCAATGTCCTTAACTCAACAAGATTGAGCTTCAGGAGTTGTGGCAGCAATGTGGCATATGGCATTGGAATAGGGTCAATCACCATGTTGATCTGAGATGGCCGCTGTTGGAAAGGGCGTTGTTAATGATTGTTGTTATTGTTGTTGTAAGATCTCTGTTGAGGAAACTGTGGCTGTTGAGGAAAGTGTTGTGGTTGTTGAGTATACTGATGAGGTGGAGTGGGAATAGTGACGGCAACAATTGATCTGGGCAGATATTGGGGTCTCCCTCTTCCCATGTGTACATAATTTGTTTCACCGGATCTGCGGGGCCCAGCAAATGGCTTCCTTGCACTGCTTGAACTGGCACCGTTGTCGTAGATCTTTCCCATCTTCAGCAAGCTCTCAATTCTCTCCCCAGCTATCACCACATCTACAAAGCTGGTGGAAGAAAATGCAGCCAATCTGTCAATATAGGTACCCTGGAGAGTATTCATGAACATATCTACCATCTCCCTTTCTGACATCGGGGGTTGAACAGCAGCAGCTAGTTGCCTCCACCTTTGGGCATATTCTCTAAAGCTTTCACAGGAAGATTGTGACATTCCCATCAGAAGGGTTCTGTTTGGAGCCATGTCTAGATTATATTGATATTGACGAATGAAAGCTTCAGCCAAGTCTTTCCAATTTCTCACTGTGGCTCTGGTCAAGTGGGAGTACCATTCCCGGGATGCCCCTGTCAAGCTATCCTCGAATTAAAACATCCACAGCTTCTCATCCATGGTGTAGGCTTTCAATCTCCCCAGGAAATACTGAAGGTGGGTACGTGGGCAGGATGTGCCATTATATCTTTCAAAACAAGGGGGTTTGAACTTGTGAGGAATTCTCACCCCTTCCACCAATCCCATGTCCATGACATCAAAACCTAGAGAGTTTTGGGATTCAAAAGACCTTAGCTTCTCTGCAATTTCATCCAACCGACGGTCGTAAACTTCGTCTCCATCCCCAACCACAGTAAACTGCTCTTCTTGAGGGTCGTCCTACAAGGCCCTTCCTCAAGTAGTGTTACCTTGGGTGTTTCTTATGGCATTGATGTCTGGGTTCAGATGAGGTCCAAACTCTGGTGGATCAGTGCGAGGCTGCACGTGATCGTTGTTACTGGTACCCCCTGTACCTGGATGGTGTTCCTCAGGAGTTTGTCGCTCAACCAACTCCCTCAGTCTTTCCTGGCTTTGAGCTAAACTAGTCATCACTGTCATAAATTGATTCATTTGGGGGCTCATCTATGTCCTCTCATTGGCCATCTGGGCTCTCACTTCAGTCAAGTCTTGTTGAACCTGATTTATTTGTAATCCCGGAAGATTGTTTCTTGTCAGATACCGGTGCACTCTATTGACAGGGAACACTCTTCTGCGAGCAATGTTTCCTGAAACCACAACAAAGTGAGAAACAACCACAAAAACAAAAACCTACAAAACAAAAGAAAAAATGTTAGTATGCAATGCAAAATGCCTATTTGTCTTCCAAGGATATCTGGTTTGGTTCTTTGGTTTTGACCTTTCCAGACCTCGAGGAAATGATGATGTTGCAAAGAGATTAAGCCCACAAATAATACAAACGATATATTACAAAGAGTGAAGATACATAGTTTGATTACAATAACATTCCCATGGTGGGTTAAAATACAATCAACAAAATCAAAAGTTCAAACAAAAGGAAATACAAATACAAGGAAATCAAACATCCAGTCCAAAGTCATCCTCTCTGACTTCCTTCAGGAGAGCCTCAGTCACTGGACCCACTGGGTGCTCTGTGATAGTCCTGATGAGGAGGTTCCTAGTGGCAATGGCACTGGTCAACTTCTTGTGCTTATCCTGATCTTTTGACCTCTTCACCCTCGCCCGGAGTTTCAATTCAGAGATCTCCTTTTGTGCTGCTAATAATGCCTCTCGATGCTTCTTCTCACTAGCCTCCAGTTGCTCTATCTTAGCTTGGGTTCTCTAATCCTCCTGTGCACGAGCCTCAATGATCCTGATCTGCCTAGCCTGGCTCTCCTCTAAATAATGCTCTACCCTAGCCTTCTGAGTCTTTGCTTCCTTGCAAGCATTCTTCAATACTAACTCCCCTGCCCTAGCCTTTCTGATGTAGTCATCTATCTTCTCAATCTTGGTCAAGTACTCAATCCGAAGCTTCTCTAACCTCTAATTATCCAGACGACTGTCATTCCTCTCCCAAAGGGTCTTCTTCAAAGCTTCAGAGAGCTGAGCATTCATTTCCTTCAATTTTTCAAACTCCTCTAAGCTGACAGTAGCTGTAGGATGCATTGTTGATGGTCCAGGTGTATCCTCTAAAGTGAATGGCATCCGGGTAATTTGTCCCCTGGTACGAGACCAATCAAGATACTGTGCCGAAGCTATGTTATTGCACTTGCAAAGGATAGCTGTCCCCTTAGTTTGAATATTGTCCCAAGCCCAGGCGGCTTGTCTGACAATAGCTGAGTTGTGCTGGATGTCACAATAGAGGGTCTCTGTCAAGTCTTGCTCCCTTGGGGGATGTACCAAGGCATACCCTAATTGCCTTTTGAAAAGCAAAGGATTGTAGTTGATGCAACCTTTTACTCCAATAAAGGGTACATTAGGATATTGCCCACAGCTAGTAATGATGTCTTTGCCCTTGGTGCTCTGAGTGCACCATCTGATGTCTTCTGATGTAAGGGCAATCAATCTCTTAGCCCAATTCCTTGGATGATGAGGGTTCAGGAAAGTGTCTGACTTCGGCAAGTGTCTTAATAACCAACAGTAATAAAGGGGAGCACAACATCTGACCAATCTTCCTCTTTGCTTCTCATTCCTTTGGTGCACTGAATAGTAGAAATCTCCAAGCAGGGTGGGAACTGGGTTCCTCAGTAAGAACAGGTGAATAGCATTCTTGCTTACAAACTTTGGCTCGTCTGCAAACAAGATAACTCCATATATGCTGAGTGCCAAGAGTGCACAAACAGTATCCCACCCCTGCTACAGCATGCAGGGTGGCCTGAGAGATCAAGAAATCCAAGTGCAGACCTGGAACCCCAGCCTTGGTGGTCATGCACTGATCAATGAGAGTAGGCTCCAAGTGCAAGGCCTTAGCTATATCTTCATTCTTGGGAGCAACCATCTCAGGGTTGAAGGGAATCCCCCTCCTGATAGGGACACCTAACAACATGGAAAATTCTTCTAGCAAAGGTCCCAACTGAAAATCAGGGAATGTGAAGCATCTGAGAGGAGGATCATAAAACTGCAAGCAAGTGTGGATCATGCTCCTCTGGGATGCATCCAGGTCCATGATTATGTCCAGTATACCTCCAAAATGCTCCCTAAATAAAGGGACATGATTAGGAGTGATGAGAGACTGGATCTGTCTGATGCCTGTCAGAGTGGGCTCAAAGAAGTGGTATGTGATGTTGCTCTTCCTGGAAGTGTCCATGTTGATAATGGATGCTGGTGAAGAAACTAAGGAGAAACTCTGATGAAGGTAACTACTGAAAACTGATGAAGACAACTTGAAGAAGGGTCTCTGATGAAAACAACTGGAGAAGAGTCTCTAATGAAGATAAAATGATGCAGGTGCTGAAGAAGGAACTCTGGTGAAGGCAACTGATGAAGAGGCTGGTGCAGATAACTGAAGAAGTCTGAGCAGCAGAACATGTCAAAACCAAACCAAAGATAATAAGGTGGATACCCTGTAAAACAAATAGGCAAATGTTAAATGATGCAAGATGATGTATGAAGAATGATATGCAAAGGGTTTGTGATCAAGTGTTGGATCTATTATCTGCCTTGATAGGGTCCATGTGTGTTCATAAGTCCGGATGGAGGTTTAGAAAACTAGTAACCAGGTGGGGGACTCAAATAAAGAGTCACAAATCCAGGGTTTCACAAGAACTGTCCAAAGTGATGCATTCTTAAAACAAAACTGGTAACAGGGTATGATGAGGCCAAGGGTTCCTGCAAACTTGTAAACATCCCAACCCCCTTACATGTATTGTTCTAGAACAAGGATCCTCAGACTTGGATCAGTTATGAGAAGTGTAAACACTTCTAACCCGGAGGTACAGTGTTTACAATAACCATAAAAAATCCTCCTATAATTCACCTCAGATGCTTAAGGTCATAAAAGGTCATCCAAACTTAGCAGGCTTCCCAGATAGCCCTAGTACTACAGGAAATCCGTAGCATAGAATTCTCAAGAAGAAACACATGTCTGAACTGTGTTTCATATTCCCGCACCAAACCGAAATGGAATGGGAAAGAATATGAAACCACTCTATCCTATGTGTCACTCAGGTCCCCGGTATGGAACCTTAATCACTCAACAATCCCTCCCACCAAGGAAACAACAGATCCAGCACAAATGATAATGACAGTATGAAATGCATAAAAATTGTAAATGAAAGCAATAAATAAAGCTATACAGAAAGCAATAAATAAAGCAATAAATAAATAAGCACAAGTAGCACATAACACCCCCGTAAACATAAATCAAACAAGCGCTAGGAGGAACCCACCAAAAGAACCATAAGCCCTGGTTGCAATATAAGGTTCCCCAGCAGAGTCGCCAAGCTGTCGCTCCCGAAGATTTGCATCCCGGTACAAGCACGAATGGTCGGCGAAAGGAGAGAATGAAGTGAAGATGAATAGAGTCGCCAACTAGGCATTTTTATCCCGAAGGAAAGGTAATGCTGCATAAACCTAGAAAGATATGGATAAGACGGTTGCAAACTAGAGAAACTGAGAAAGGGGTTTGGTTACAACCTGGGAAGGTATTAGCACCCAGATTGTCCGTCGTACTCGACGGGATCCACGCTTAAAAGATTGTGTCCAAATGGGGAGTGTAGGTGCTATCTGTGTGCAAAAGCTGAGAATGAATGTACAAGTGTCAGTGCAAAAGGTGAATTGCCTAGGAACTGAGGCTTAAAAAAAAGAATGCTAAAAGAGGGGGAAGACACAGAGACTTTTGTTCGATAATTGTTAAGTTATGCCTACGTATCCTCTCGTGAAATGAGGAAGTCAGAACACTGTAGTTCGACTCAAAGAGATTGAAAGATGAATTAACTGTGAACTGCTTGCTTGCCTATGCTCAAGTGTATGACTCGTCTGGCTCGAGTGCTAACTGTTATGCATTAGACGGAAGAAGAAAGTTCTCGTTTGTGAATGAGTGTGATGAGAAAAGAATCCTGAAGGAGACGATTATTGTTTGTTTTTGGTGTTTTGAGTTTTTTTATTGTTTTTGGAGTTTGTCATAAGTTAATGAGCTTAAGCCTAAATCAAGGGCTTGTAAACTCATTATATCCTCCCTGATTAGGGATAATGAGAATACTTAAGTATGAGATAAGCATCTCAACTTAATTGCCATGATGATGTAGAATTAAGATCATTAACCTACTTGTGATTATTTAAATGTTTTTGGGTTTTTGTTCAGTGTTAAGTAATGAGTTTAATTTCTAATCACAGATTAGTGAACTCATTACACCATCCTAATAGAAGGATAATAGATGAGAACACTTAAGCTGAGGAAGATACCTCAACTTAATCCATGGTTAGGGATTAAATTCATTATATAACAAACCTTTATTAAGTGGATTTTAATTAAGGGATGAGATTAAGAAATGAGTTTTATGGTTTGTAAGACAACTTGAGGGGGACTTGTCCATTAAACACTAGGGTTAGTCCCTCTTAACCATAAGGAAGAGATAGAAGCCTAATGTAAGGCCCAAGTTACAAGATGAAGTCTTAGTGATTATTAAGTGGATTGATTAAGAGGTTTAAACAAATTAAGGGTTTAACACTTAGGATTAAAGTTATACACTCCATCCTAAGATAAGGATACAGGCATAACCCTAATTCCAAAGTCCTAAAACCTTAAAGGTTTAGTCTCTAATGATGGGATGAGAAGAGAGACACAAAGAAGACTCAAAGAGAAAAGACTAAAGGGAAACTAATAAGTCCTATAAAGTTATCATACTTGGAAGTCCTAGGGTTTGTGAGGCTTAAGAGAAGAAGTCTTCAAGGAAGCCGCCAAGGAAAAGCAAGATATGAAAGATATGAGATGAGAAGAGAAAGAAAGGAAGAGAAAAACAAATGAGCAAGCTCACTCAAGGACATGTAAAAATGCAGCAAGGATGCAATATGAAGGTATGAGAAGAGTTGGTAGGTGAAGGCAAATCCACCTCCCAAACAACTTACCATTAACCTGAAAAGTTAGCACAAGATGCATAAGGAAAGAAATGAAATGAAACAATGCATATGCAAGGGCAAAGACCAAGACCAGAAGCATACACATGATGTAAATGATGCTATGATATGATGCAAAGACATACAAGATGCATATGTGTGATCATACAAGAGAATGAATGCAAATGAAGCATGTAGGAAACATGTAAACACATGGATGTTTATGAAATGAAATGGATGCAAAGCATAGCAAATGTATGGATAAATGATCAAGCAATGTTCAAGCAATGTCTTAAGATGTCTAAGATGGCATAAAAATGCTTAGAATGACATGGCAAGTTCATATGTTCATGCAATGCAATGTAAGATGCAAGTAAAGATGCAAAATTAGGGTTACATGGAAGGATGAGATGCAAATGGTCACAACAATAGCATATGACATGATAAAAAAATTGCAAATGAGCTCAAACAAACCCTAATCACATATGATATCACACCCCAAAGGAGAAGGTCTAACTCTTAACCTATTGAAAGTTATGATTTTTCTAAGTTTACTAGGGTTTTTGGATGCTTCAAAAGGAAAAATGCAAATCAAATTGAAAATGCAAGATAAATTCATTCCAAAAATATCCTAGATACTACATGATATGTGTAAAACAATGCAAAAAGAAGCATCTTCAAACCCTTCATGGTTAGGCAGAAAAGATTTTTCAAAGGTTAGGGTTTAAAAATGTGATTTTATGAACCCTAAATTCAAAGAAAATTGTCAAGTTATGATTAAAACCAAAAAGAAATTTGTATGAAGGGTTTGAAAATGTTTCTAAATGTGTTAAGATGCAACATGATTGTTTTGGTAATTTTAGAAACCTAAATGCTATTTTAATTAATTAATTTCCATTAATTAATTAAAATAAACATTTAAATATTTTAAAAATACTTTTTAAATGCAAAAAATAAAATAAAAATTATTTTTGGATAAAGAAAAATATTTAAAGCTAAAATGCAGAAAATGAAATTTTTAAAATGATTTTTGATATTTTAAATAAATTAAACAAAAGAAATGCAATAAAATGAAATAAAAATAATTAAAATGGGAAGTATGCAAATCCAGTGGCTGAGATTCAAACAAATTTGGTGGGAATTGACCACGCGCGTAAATGAAGGGCTGGGATTGGTTCTGGCAAAATTCAAATTAATCCTAATTAATTATCCTAATTAAGTGGATTAGGGTTAAGTGGATTCATCTGGACCATTCATACGCGCGCGGGAAACAAATCCAAGGGCTGAAATTCAAACTAGCTTAATTAATGTGGTTTTGCCCTAATCACTCTCAGGCGACCGGAGAAGAGCTCCGGTCGTCTTCTCCGGCAACCTCCTCCCCTGAAACTCCCCAAAACCTCACCCCAGGCCCTCTAAAGCTCCAGAATCACTCAACAAACATCAAGGAACAATAACCCACAAACAAAAACAATTCATTTTGCATCAAAAGAGATAATCAAGCAAGAACATGTTTCATGGGCAAAGTTTCAGAAGTCAAATACATGCTTGTTACTCAACCATTTTCAAAACTAAACACATCAGCATGATCAGGGAAGTTCATAGATTCATTTAGAAACTTAAAAACACATTTCTGGAAAAAAAGTTTGAAGATGGCTACCTGAGCTGGAGCTTTCACTTTTGGAGCTTTCTGACCTTTTTCTTTGTGCAATCAACCTCTAATGGCTTCCCTTGAGTGAATGGAAGGCTTAGAACAAGCTTGCAATGGCTGGTTTGAGAGATTGCACCTCAGCTGCACCAAAATCGTGTTTCTGATTCCTGGGGTTTTAGGCTTGTTTAATGGTTGGGAAATGATCTTGAGGATGTATGGAGATGATTGGTGAAGTTTGTTTGAAGTTTTGTTGGCTGAGCAGAGAGATTCGAAGAGCTCAAGGTTTGGAGTTTTTTTGGGATTCTTGAGCTTGGTTGAGTTTCAGGCCAATTTGTTGTGTGTTTTGTGTTCCATAAGGTTTACATATGATGTCTTGATTGGTCAGAGAGTGGGTGGTAGCCTTGCTTGATTGGTATGGGGTGATTTGCAAAAAGTCAAGCTTAGGTGTACTTCAAGTATGGGCACGAGTCAGAGCTGGATTTGGGCATGTCTGGCCTCAGCTGAGATCAAGGAAAGCTTATGGATCAGATTTGATGAGCTGGAACACATGGAACTAGGGTTTGTATGAGTTTTGCATATTTTCCCTCTTTGGTGTATCTTGTGATTCAAGGCATGAAATGATCCAATTCTTGGGCCAATTCTGAGTTTTTGAAGTTGCTTGATCATTTTATGAAGTATTTGGGCACATTAGAAGTCATTAGAAGCCTTGGCAAGTGGTTTTGCAAAAATCCCTCTTTGGTGCATTCTTGAAAATTATAGGATTTTTGCCAACTTTGAAGGATCATAACTTGAGTTCCATAATGAATCAAGACATGTTCTTGTACTTTTTGAAAAGGGAAAGACCTAATCTACAACTTTCATGACCAAGAATTTTTTATTTGAAGCATTTTTGGTTGAGAAAGAGGAGGTTGAAAAACTTTCCCAAAATGGAAAGTTTCCATTACAAGTCATTTCCATTTTTGGCAAGTTTGCAAATGGCTCAAAATTCTTCAATCTTGTGAACTTCTAAACTCTTCTAAGATCAAATAAAGATCATAGAACTTCAATTTGATGAAAATACCCCTTTGGTTCCATTGTTGGGGGCCTCAGATGCCCTGATTTTGACTTAACTTGCTTAAGAAGTTACCTAGTGAACAGATGACTTCCACAATGAATTTCTTCATCAAACTTGGTACACATGATCCTTATAACATCTTAAGAACAATAGAAACAAGAATGGCCCAAAAATTTGGAGTTAAAGCCTCTGAAACCAAAACCCTAATTTTGGTCATCTGTGTAGTGAAAACCCTAGCTCTGCTTCCATGCCTTGCCAGTTCTTGTGATTTCTTGACTTCTATGAGCATAATATGATGATAGAACACACATGGACCCTCCTGAACACTTTGAGGCCCTTGGGATGGCTCATATGGAATCTTGGATTGCTCAGATCACAAACCCTAGATGCAGATGAACTTAAACTATGCAGATGAAACAAAATATGCAATATGTGGTAGTATGCTTATGCTTATGCAAAAATGAAAGATCATAAGCCATGGTGTGATAAAGAGTGAGGGAAAATTTGGGGTGTTTACAAGGTGGTAGCTTATGCTTCGAGACAGTTGAGGGTACATGAGAGGAACTATCCTACTCATGATCTTGAGTTAGCTGTAGTGGTTTTTGTGTTGAAGATTTGGAGGCACTATTTGTATGGGTCAAGATTTGAGGTGTTCAATAACCATAAAGGCTTGAAGTACTTGTTTGATCAAAAAGAGATAAATATGAGACAACGACGATGGTTAGAATTTCTGAAAGATTATAATTTTAACTTGAGTTATCATCTGGGTAAGGCTAATGTTGTAGCAGATGCGTTGAGCCGCAAAATAATTCACATGTCGGCATTGATGGTGAAATAATTGGAATTAATTGAGTAGTTTAGAGACTTGAGCATGGTTTGTGAGACAACACCTGAGAATGTTAGGCTTGGAATGTTGAAGGTGAATAATGACTTCTTGGATATTATTAAAGAGAATAAGAGACTTGATGTGAAGTTGGTAGATTTGATGCCTACAGGAGGAAATGATCCTAAAAGTGATTTCCAGGTAGATGATTCTGGTGTGTTGAGGTTCCGGGGCCGAATTTGTGTGTCGGACAATGCCGAGTTGAAAAAGGCAATTTTAGAAGAAGGTCATCATAGTATCTTGAGTATTCATCCAGGATCTACTAAGACGTATCAAGATTTAAAGAAGTTGTTTTGGTGGTTTGACATGAAGAAAGATATATCACAATTTGTGTATGCTTGTTTGGTGTGTTAGAAATTGAAAGTGGAGCATCAGAAGCCTTCGGGAATGATGCAACCGTTGGAAATCCCAGAATGGAAGTGGGATAATATTGCTATGGAATTTGTTACTAGTTTGTCGAATACGGCGAGAGGATTTGATGTTATTTGGGTGGTTGTGGATAAACTTACAAAATCCGCACATTTTATTCCTATTAATATAAGTTTTCCGTTGACGAAGTTGGCTGAAATTTATATTAGGGTTATTGTGAAGCTGCACGGTGTTCCTTCGAGTATAGTTTCAAATAGAGATCCGAGGTTCACTTCTGAATTTTGGAAAAGTTTACAAGAGGCTTTGGGTTCGAAGTTGAAATTGAGTTCGGCTTATCATCCGCAGACGGACGGTCAGTCAGAGATAAATATTCAGACTTTAGAAGATCTGTTAAGGATTTGTGTGTTGGAACAAGGTGGTACGTGGGATACTCATTTTCCGTTAATTGAGTTCACGTACAATAATAGTTACCATTCTAGTATTGGAATGGCTCTGTTTGAAGCTTTGTATGGTAGGAGGTGTAGAACGCCTTTATGTTAGTATGAAACTGGTGAAAATGTGGTGCTTGGACCTAAAATTGTACAACAGACTACTGCGGTAATTCAAATGATTAGAGAAAAGATGAAAGCGTCTCAGAGTAGACATAAAAGCTATCATGATAACCGCAAAAAAGAGTTAGAATTTGTTAAAGGTGATCATGTGTTTTTGAGGGTTAATCCAATGACAGGCGTTGGTCGTGCTTTGAAATCGAAGAAGTTGGATCCTAAGTTCATTGGACCGTATCAGATTTTGCAAAAAGTTGGTACTGTTTCTTATAGGGTGGCATTACCGCCGGAGCTTTCGAACTTGCATGATGTGTTTCATGTATCGCAACTTCGGAAGTATGTGTCTGACCCATCTCATGTGATTCAGAGGGATGAGGTGTAGGTTAGGGAGAATCTTACTGTGGAAGCGATGCCGATAAGAATTGAGGATCGCAAGATGAAACAACTTAGAGGTAAAGAGATTCCTCTGGTGAGAGTAGCTTGGGGTGGAGCTGCTGGTGGGAGTGTGACCTGGGAGCTAGAAAGCAGGATGCATGAGTCGTATCTGGAACTTTTCTCATCAGGTACATTTTCGAGGACGAAAATATTCTAAGTGGGGGAGAGTTGTAACACCCCATTTTTAATATTTAATCGTCGGGTATTTTTGGTGTTGTGTTGGCCTTATTTAAGGCGTATATCTTGTTGTTTTTGGTGTTGTATCCTAGTGGGACGGGTAGAATCGGGGTGCGCTAGTAATAGCGGGTGTGCGAATAATAGTGAAATTGTTTAATTACTATTTTTATCGATATTATTATTATTATTATCTTTATGAAACAATATTAGAAATATTAGAATTAAAATTAATATTATTATTATTTGGAATAAGGGACAATTTAGTAAAATACTAAGGTGATGGTTTATAAGTGAATTAGTTAAAATAGAGGATTAGTAAAAGATTAATCGTAAAGGTTTTTGTGAAAGGACCAAAAGGCTAGGAAGAGGAAGATCAACCTAGGGCACCCAATTCTTGAAGAAATTCGCAGGAATTTTCAGACAAATTCGAGGTAAGGGGGAGAACGAATTTAAATTCAGGTGGTTTAACATGCTGGGTAGTGAGGGCTTCCTTCCCTCATAGGAATTTCTGATGTTTGTGAATAATCTGTGATTATGTGAATCTTTATTGCAAATATGTGAATATGATGATATAATCTTGGTGAAATTCTGATGAAATATTGTTGTCATTGCTCTGGATGATGTATAATTATATAGATGTTGTTGTTGTTGATGATGAACAATACGGATTTTAGATCTAGAACGAAAAATATAGATCGTATATAGTAATGTAGATGGAGGAAGGATGAAAATAAGAGTGTAAAATTGGATTAGAAACGATCATAGGTTTGGTATGAATCCCGAAACAGAGAGTTGTGAGAAACAAATATGGACCGAGGACGAAAAAGCATAAAAATATGGATCTCTTCCTATACGTGTATGAGACTAGGCAATACACGTATGAATGTGTGCAAAATAGGGCCATTACGCGTATGAAAAGGCCATTACACGTATGGAAGGTGAAAAATAGGGGTTCTCTACCCATTTACGTATGAAACGTGTATGATGCTAGGGCCAAACACGTATTGGGGGGAATATGGTATGTGTATAGGGCGTATAGGGCAAAGGCAATACACATATGGCCTTACCAATACGCGTATGACCAGTGTGTAGGGCAAAACGTGTTGTTTTGTGATTTCTGTCCCGATTTCGCGTGCGATGCCGATTCTTTTGGTGTGAGGTATTAAGATGGACCTTAATACATATTTAATCTAGGATTAACACCGAGAATGAATTAATGATGGGTTTTAGGTGGATTTAATTAGTTGAATAAACGATTAAATCGCGTGAGGTTATTATTGGTGGAACTACTGTTGTGTTTAGATCGGATGGATTGTGTAGATGTATAATATGGTGGATTATACATGTTGTATTCATTTTCGTAGTCATGCATACATTGTCGAATTATTGTTGGAATGATCGTGCCGGATGGGCGAATACGATCATCCGCACTTTGTTATGGAGAACGGTGGGATAATCATTGTCGAATGGACGTATGTGATTATCTGTGTTCGATTGAATGAACAAAACCCGGTACCACATGCATTGTGTCATGTTGAGTCACATTGCATAACTATTTGCATAATTATTGTTGTATATGTTGTTGCTTGACTATTGGTGTACTTGTTGGATTTGCTGTTATGTGTGAGAAACTACCTTAAAGATGTTATATGCACCGTTTATGTTTGAATTTGTTTCTCACCCCTTTGTTGTTGTTGCGTCTGTGGTTCTTTGGAAGTACAAATAATCCAGGTACTTGAGAGTGCGTGGAGTCGTGTTGCTCGTTCGAGTCTAGGACGCTCTGACACATAACACGGGATGAGGAACTTTCAGTTGTTTATTTTATTTCTGTTACGTATCTATTTTATAAACCGAATTATTGAGGATATTTTGTTGAGATTGGCTTAATGCCCTAGTTGAATTAAATAATTGTTTCTTTCCGCTATTTTTAAATAAAGAACTTATTATGATGATTGTTGTTGAAAATAATGTGGCATTCCACTTTGAAAAAATCTGATTTTTTGTATTAAATCGTTATCTTAATTTTGGGAAAGTGGGGTGTTACAATACTCCTATAGTACCAATGACTCTCGAAATCCTCAAGTATTGCATCATGATCTCTGCGGCGTATGATGAGAGAAGCGGACTCTGAGAGGTGTCTACGATTAATCTACAAATACCCAAATTAGCGCATCACTCACTCAATCATATAAGGATACATCATACTTGACCCATATGCCATCTATTTGGAGTATAGTGAAATGAGGTATAACTGATGCGTCTGGTGGTGACCGTTGTATGGGCAGAAGGAAATTTCATCTGCTACATAAGAGTTAAGATACACCCGAAATGACTCGATTCCCCGATTCCCTATGTACATGGAAAAGGCAACATCAGGCCGACAATCCTAAATGTTGATAGGCATAAGTTCCCACTTGATGATGCGAGGAAACTGAAAGATGATTCATCCCTGAAAATGGTTCAGGCGAAATATTAATAACAAGTGCAACCAAATAGTTATGAAAATATTAGTAATAGTAAATTACTGTAAGCCACATGCATCTTCCTATAATCAACTTCGTCTTAGAAAGACAACCTTTGCCCAACTTCGAATACAGGTAGACCAAATAGGCACCCCTGGTTGTACTCATGAATCACCATCAAGTCGATGAAGAATTCAAGGTATACCACAATGATATAGGTTGCACTTTTGTCCACAAAAATGGACGTGCCAACCAGGAACATAAGTTGTACTTTTGTCCATATAAATGAACATAGATTGCACTTTTATCACTTGCTATAGTGGATCGTTTATATTGCGCGTTATATAGTTTTTATCCACACATCAAGTTTTTAGCCCCATTTTCGGGTAATGTGTCAATAAAATTTTGATTTTGTGTAAGAAATTGTTCTTTTTGTGAAAAAAATCATTTAAGCTTATGATGTTTTCTGACTTATGGTGACAAGACAAGTCTATGTGTCATGAGCCATAAAGAACACTCAAATTGGTAAGGAGATTTTAAACTACTA
The DNA here is from genome assembly GCA_963966055.1 of Lathyrus aphaca. Classification (NCBI taxonomy): domain Eukaryota; kingdom Viridiplantae; phylum Streptophyta; class Magnoliopsida; order Fabales; family Fabaceae; genus Lathyrus; species Lathyrus aphaca. The sequence goes on along the minus strand of OZ014522.1, from coordinate 132,486,436 downwards.
TTCACTTACTAGGAAGACCTCCACATGCTCCTATCTTTGGTAACTTAGCAATAATAGATCGAATCTGGAATGCACCTAGAGCATGGGATTGGAATTGACCCTTGGTCAGACTCAGTCCCTAGAAATGTCCCATATAACTTGAACGTGAAACTCAAGGAAATGATTTGAATGTTACAAATAAAGGTTGGGAACACAAACAACATAGTAAAATAAGTATGATTTAAACAAGGAATAAGAAAGTAAATATATTCCAATATACATTGCAAAAGAAGATGTACACACACCAACCTTATGTTCACCGACGCAAAAACATCGCTATTATCCATCTAGAAGAACCACCAACCTATTTTAAATAATTTGATCAAAATCAACCTAAGACCGATAAATGGGATAAGTTGAATAAAAGTAGTCTACCTGATTAAACACATTTTCAAAAGTATCTTCGGCCGTGTATAAACCATATTGCAAGGATTTTGATAACTCCTTACAAAGAGAAATATTCTTCTTATGCGTGTTTATAAGGCCAACCTCAATCTTCCTTTAACTCTCCTGAGACTCTTTCAAAGTCTTTTCCAACTCCCCGTTCTTTTTTCGAGCTACCTCTAAAGATTAGTTCGCCTCAATCAAAGCCTTTTCCTTATCGGCTACCACATGCACTAGTCATTTCACCTTTTCGACCAAAGATCTTGAGTACCCTCGGGGATCTAAAGTAGTTTATATGGAAATGAACGAGTTAGAAACGTCTCAAACATCTTCTAGACATTATCCCTTTCAAGGGTATGGTCACCAACCTTCTTCCTCAACCTTTCCCTTTCTTGACAAAAACTATCAGGAAAGAAAACCTTTTCCTCGCTAGTAGCACCAAAAGCTAGAACAATAGATGCCCGACGAACATGATAGGCTAACTCGTCCACTTTACTCCAACGAGCTTTGTTAAGTCCCAAGAAGTAAGAATAATCTTTGTTAGAGATTGAAGAACAAAACTCACCACCTATCCTCGGGCTCGGACGTGCCAACAACACGAGATTGACATCTATATATATGAAAGATGATCTACCCATATATCTAGACAACTGAAGGTGCTTATGAGGAGGACCCTTAACTCGAACCACTTCCAACTCAGGGGTAGGGGGAACCTTTCCTCCTTTTTTCAGCTATGAAATAGAGTTTTCTCCCACCAAGGCGCAACCAGAGGATACTAAAGTCACATAAACGGAACCATAAAATACTATTTGGGTAACTTGTCCAACGATCAGGGTGACGAGGTACCAGTAGGTGTACCAGAAGCGGAAAATCCATTGGATGAAAGAGTGCTCAGAATTCCAGCCGAGACAGCAACAACTTAAATCTCTTTCTTCAATTGTTGCGTGACATCTTCACTCTTCATGACATCTCTAAAAGATAGAAATATTATGAAATACTGGAGAAAGGAGAGAAGAAATATTATAATTTTAAAGGCGCCTACCAAAGATTTTCTTTCTCTCTTCTTTGGATTTGACATCTGCGATCCATCGAGTTTGAATTTATCTTTTCAACTGAGTCTTAGAGGCCGAACCAGTTGGGATTACTCCATCTATATAGACAAGTTCTTGACAAAAAGACATTAGTTGGAATTTCAAGTATAATTGCTCTTCGGACACTATTTGTGAAAACAAAGAAGGAAGATCATGATCCGATAAAATCTTCGAATGTGCTTCCTAATTAAGGGGACTACTAGGAAGCAATGGTCTTTAAAATTCTTCACAATATTAGAGTAAGGCTTAATGTTCTTGGTACTCTTTCGAAACAAAATCACACTGAAACTATTTAGGTAACTTGTCACGTGAAAAAGCGCCCAAACTTATGTAGTAAGAATGGACGTCCTGATTGAAGTGAGATGCAAACCAACACTTCATAAATAAACTTCTATAGAAGCCAGAAGACTCGACAAGGTAGTAGCACAAAGTGATATGAGCTTATAGCGTAAGAGGCCTCATAAGGAAAAAAATGCCCCAACAAATCACTACAATCTTGCGTGAAAGGGTTGAACCAATGATTGTCTAAATTGAGGCTAATGAGCCCTTGGTCACAAAAGTTATCCTAAGAGGATTATTCAGGTGGAAGAATCTAATGAAATGTTTCCAAGACTTATGCTCTATACACAACTGGAATACTCGCATCAATGTCGAAGACCTAATACGAAGTTTGAGAAGAAGCAACCTTTAAATATTTTAAGACGACCACTTCAAAATTGAAAAAAAAGCCATAATCATACCCTCGTGAACAAACATTCATAAAACAGATATATATATATATATATATATATATATATATATATATATATATATATATATATATATATATATATATATATATATATATATATATATATATATATATATATATATATATATATATATATATATATATATTGAAAACAAAGAAGGCTTATATATATTATTTAAAAATAATGCCAATACATCTTTTTAAAAATTCATAAATAAATATTAATTTCAATAACTAAATTTTTATTAATTATTAAATAAATAAAAAATAAAACACAGTATTGTGAACGAGATATATAATCTAATTTAAACTTTTAATAATAAAAGTTAATATAGTATTACATCTTGTGTTTTATAATCTTTTCAACATTTAACCTTTAGATTTGAAATTTATTATTCCTAAATTCGAAAAAGAAACATATTATTCCTAAATTGGAAAAAGAAACATGTGAATTATATATATATATATATATATATATATATATATATATATATATATATATATATATATATATATATATATATATATATATATATATATATATATATATATATATATATATATATATATATATATATATATATATATATATATATATATATATATATATATATATATATATATATATATATATATATATATAAATAAATAAATAAATTAAATTTCATTATAGTACATTTATTATATGCTGTATGAATTTTTTAAATAACATATTGATGTGTTGTTTGAGTTTTTTAAATGACATATTGATAAAACAAAATATGCAACTCATTGATAATATCTATTGTGATGCAAGTTAGGATATTTTCAATTTATAAACAAACTAACATACAAACAAGAGTACCTTCAAAAAGAAAGACGCAAAAGTGATTTACATTATTACACCTTCAAACGACATCGTTTCTTTTGCCACACGGATCCACAACAAATCTCGTTCTCTTCGAACCCCTCTTTCTCTCAATTTCCAGTTCGAAACTTTTTCCATTATTGCTTGCTGAATTGCTTCTGAAATCTTGGTTAGCAAATTCCTTCATAATCCTTTTCTTTTTCTATTCATATATCATGTTACTAATTGTTTTTTTCTTCTTCTTGTATGGTTGTTTTTCATTTGCATGATTTTATAGGTTTGAATTTGATTTGATATAACAAACAATGGTGAAGGAAACTGCTTACTATGATACATTAGGTGTTAATGTTGATGCATCTGCTGCAGATATCAAGAAGGCTTATTATGTCAAGGTAATAATCAATGATTGATTGATTACCCTTCATTTTAGTCTCAAACTGAGATTTGAGGATTTGGGCATTTGATTATAGTTTGGGATAACAAATTTGGATTTTTTTTGAATGGATAATGGAGTTTACACATGGTTAATTAAGTGTTGGATTTGGTTAATAGATAGGATATATCAATTGTTGCAACTTGTTAATTAACCGTGAATTTTAAGTGTTTTAATCTATGTGTAGTTGGAACGTTTGAAATTGGGGTTAATAATGTGTTTGAATCTGTGATTAAGTTTAGTCAGTGGTTAATGAGTTATTCGATGTTGATATACCTGTTAAATACTTGTTGAATTGTGTTAACCACATGTGTGAATTTCAACAATTGAAAACGTTTTCGAGTTTTGTTGTCCCAAATTGATGTTAAAATAACATTTCTGTTTGAGTATATAGTTTGTTTGTATTTTAGAAGCAATCAGGGTACTTGTGTTAAATATGGCTTTACTTTGTTGGCAAATTTTTACTCATTAATACTTATGAGATTGGTATTACTCGAAAGTTCGTATAACTCAGATGCTTTGGTTTGTTTAAGATACTATGTTGCCCTTGTTTGAGTTATTTATCAAGTTTTGAATTCAATAAGCACCTAAGAATGGACTCTTGATTCTGCCTAGTAATCTTGCCATGCCTGTAACTGAAAATTTCTTCACCTCCAGACAATATTTAATTGAATATGTGATTACTTTTGAGCTTTTGCATTGGGGTTTGGGTCAATTGTAGGAAAGGTTAAACAAATGGGAGTTTGCTTCTACTTACTTTGAGGTTGGATATTTATAGATGAACTGCTGGTTTAGTCATTGAAATTATAGGCGTGAGACGCTGTGGCCCCTAAAATTAACAAATGATCCCTAATATTGAAAATCTTCTCTTAGAATTTTAGGTTGGAGCTAACTCAACCTTACAAAACTGACTTGTAAAGTGACGATTTATCTCACTTATAAACATATGTTTAGGCCATATCTCATCAAATGTGTGACCCTTAATGCACCCCTTCATGCCCAACACTATTGAGCTTGGTTTGTGGATATAAATGGTGGGTGACTCGATAATAGAAATCTGATAAGAGGTGCCCAACAGATCTTGGATAGACTCTTATATCATCTTAGAATTTTAGGTTGAGTCTAACTCAATCTTACAAATCCGGCTTGAAATGTGAGGATTTTCCCCACTTATAAACCTATGTTCAACCCATATATCATAAGATGTGAGGCTCTTAACGTCTTTGTTCAACCCATATCTCATAAGATGCGAGGCTCTTAACGTTTTCGATCACATTAGTTCTTTCAGAATGGTCAATTTAGTCCCTGAACTTATCTTGGATGGACTAATGTGATCAAGAATTTTTAATTTCAGTTAGTGATAGTCCTAGAATTTCGTTAATTTCCAGGACCAAATCAACCGACTTCTATTCACTTAATACTTAGAATACTACCCTTCTTATTTTTCTTCTTCTAATTATCCGATCTAAAAGGTTTAGGAGGTCAGCGGTTTGAGTTGTGAAATCATTGTCATGCAAATGTAAGATAAGACTGCCTGTAATAGATTTGCAATGGGTCGGACCCTTCATTAGGTTCTTTCATACAGAGCTTTATAGCACCAAGTATCCCTTTCATTAATTTTTTCTTTTTCTTCCGTTTTACAGGCAAGAATAGTTCACCCTGATAAAAATCCTGGGGATCCCAAGGCTGCAGAAAATTTTCAGGTATGCACTAAGAATCCAAGTTTTGATTTCATAACACTAGCCAATATTACTGGATTTTATTAACAATTTTTTTTACATCTTTCATAAGATTAGATATTCATTTTTATTTATTTCTTTTTGGTATACTTTTCTAAGTTTGGTATCTATACCAGCTGCTTGGCGAGGCCTACCAGGTTTTAAGCGATCCCGATAAGCGTGAAGCTTATGACAAGAATGGAAAGGAAGGAGTGTCACAGTAAGTTTATAGAACCTTACATGACTGAAAAGTAATTAAGCTCCATAACATCTTTCATTGATTTTCTCTTTTATCTTCATCATATTCAATTAATAGTAAGATTGAAAGTGGAATAAAAAATATGCAATATTCACTCAATACACTTTCTGTATGTTCCTTTTCCGATGTTGGAAGTTCTGCCTTGATTGCGGTATACCCCAAGCTGTCTTGTTGATGCATTTGGGATGCCGTTATTGCATTCTCCAACACCTTCATTGTGTTGTGTGTGAGGGGGTGGGTTTAGTCCTACATTGCTTAGAGATTTGGCCGTAGTACACACATTATACATATAAAGCTTGGACAGTGCTCACCTGACAAGACAACTTTTTAGGGTTGAGTTAGGTCCTACAAAAATTCTAAGGCGTGATATCAGTCTGATGTGAGTCCAGAAAACAGGTTTGTTGATACTTGATACTGTAAAATAAAGGGCACTTTGAAGGTCCTACTTCTTTGTTTCCTAAAACCACATTCAGTCCACGTGTGCACTTTTCTCCCCCTTACCTCTCTGTCTGTTACCCCCTTTCTCAGCAGGTGGTTACTTACACTCACTTCCCAACCCTTATTTTCCCTCACTTCTCACATTCACCACATGGTTCATTACAAGAATGGTAGTTAGAATCGCGATCCAACTCTTAGGATCGGACGATTCTACGATCTTACGAGTTGGATCATGCTTCTATGAATATTATTTCAACACAAGTGGTTCCCAGCCTCATAATTTTTGTTGTTGTTGTTGTTGTTGTGTGGAATTTTGGTGTCATGGTGAAATAAGAAGAAAAAGTTAGTTGCAAGGTCAAATACAAAGGCAGAATTTTGAAATATGGCTCAAGGGGTTTGTGTGTTGTTATGGATCAAAATCATACTTGATGATCTCAATAAAAAATAAGCTCCTATAAATCTATCCTGTGACAATAAGTCAGCCATTAGCATGGCACAAGTAGATTCAAGTTTATAGGACAAGCACATAGAGATAGACCGACACTTCATTAGGCAAAATTAGTTAGCAAGCTTATAGCTACAACATACATCCCTTTAGGACTTGATTTGGCAGATGTATACACCAAATATTCTTGTAGACCAGTTTCAAGATATTACTTGCATGTTGGGAGTGATGTATATGCTTTCACATGCTTGAGGGATAGTGTTTGAAATATGTAAATTATGATAGAATCAACTTAGTAATAATTAGAATATATATTGTGTTTCCTAATTTTTAATTAGCATTTATTAGGATTAGCCAAATATATATTAACATGACTATGTACTTCACAGTCATCAAATAGTATTCACATTTCTTTCATATATCTAGTCACCTCTTAATGGCATTCCTTGCTAAAAAGATGATTATTTTACAAAAAAAGCTGGTTTTTGGGTAAACTTTTAATGGGATTTCACAACTAATAGCTGAATTTTATAATCTAATTGTCAGGGAACACTAGGCCTTTTTAGTGTTTTGGGAAGGCATGGAAAAATGCATTCAGTCTTTCATTGAATGGTGTCAAACCTTGGCCCCAATAGGCTTATTGCATTTGCAGACTTTTCAGATTCCTTCTTAGGTTTGGAGTGACATTTCCATGGATTTCATAATGGAACTTTGGAGTGACATTTCCATGGATTTCATAATGGAACTTTGGAGTGACATTTCCATGGATTTCATAATGGAACTTTGGAGTGACATTTCCATGGATTTCATAATGGCACTTTGGAGTGACATTTCCATGGATTTCATAACGGAACTGCCAAAGACAAAGGGAAGGATTCCATTCTAGTGGTGGTTGATCGCCTTACGATACTTGCCCATTTTATTGCCTTGTTCCATCCATTTACTGCGAAGGAAGTGGCCCACATTTTTGTGACAGAGACTGTGAAGCTTCATGGATTTCTAAACTCTATTGTTACTAATACTAATAGAGATCAAAATTTCCTTAGCCAATTCTGGTCAGAGCTCTTTGAGAAAATGGGAGCCGACTCAAATATAGTACAACTTACAATTCTCAAATAGATACCAAATAGAGATGGGGAATAGGTGCTTCAAGACATATCTCAACTGTCTTTTTGGGACCATCCTATGAAGTGCCCTCTCTAGATGAGTTGTGCTAAGTTTGGTTTCAATACTAACTTTTACAGCTCAATCAACATGGCCCTTTTTCAGGTGCTTTATGGGAGGATCCCCCTCTTTTATTTTAAAAAGGGGAGTATTTTCTTCTAAAGTGTAGGAAGTATACAAATTAACTAGAAAAAGGACAACATGCTATGTTAATTAGAGTAGAATTTGGAAAGGGCTAATAGCGCGTGAAGATGTAGACTCACATGAGAAGAGATGTGTAATTTCTGGTACCGGATTATATTCACTTAAACATTCAGGTATATAGACTTGGGTCAACAATGAAGAAGTGGAATGAGAAGTTGGTGTGACGGTTTCATGGCCCTTATAAGGTTGTAGAGTGAATGGGGTCGGTCACATTATATATTACTTCTGCCAACCCACAGTAGAGTGCATCCAGTCTTTCATGTCTCCCTCTGGTGAAGGCTGTTTTTGTAGTACATCACAACCTCAGTCCCTACCAGATGAATCATCTGAGAATTTCGACTACAGACCCAGCCACAGGATATACTGGATTTATGTGATAGTGACAAAGGTGAAGCAGAATTATAGGTTAAACCGAAGACTCTTCCAGATTGGGAAAATTCTAACCAATTGATGTTGAAGTTAAATACAGCCTTCCCTGGTTTTCGCTATGAGTAAAAGGTTCATACTTTGTGGATAGGTTGCTGGATGAGCAGGCTCATGGGAACCCAATAGTTTGTTAATTAGTTGGGAATTGTTACTTTGTTACTTACGATTTGCATCTCAGCACAGGGAGTTAGAGGTTTTTTTTTTTTTTTAATGTCACCGTAAAGGAAGTAGAAAACTCAATAATGAGGTGTCAGCTCGGGGCTAAAAGTTTGACCTTATAACCTGGAGGGATGGGAATCGGGTCTAACCTAGAATTCTTTTCTTGCAATAAAATGGAACTATTGTTACTTTCTGAGATACCAGTTTAACAGCATGTAAGAGAATGTCCAAGTGTGTTAATTTATAATGAAAACCGGTCAAAACACTTTTTTTTCTTTGTTTTTCAGAGACTCCATGATGGACCCTTCAACTGTATTTGGAATGCTTTTCGGAAGTGAATTTTTTGAAGAATATATTGGAAAACTTGCACTTGCTTCTTTAGCATCTATAGAAGTTGAGGAAGACTCGTTGGAGCCTCAAGTTCGCTTGCAAAAAATTCAGGAAAAGATGAAAGTATTATTTTTTCTCACTAATGCTCTAATACTTTTTTATTGCGGTCCATTGTAAAGTTTCTTATTTGGGTAACTAAAGCTATTTGATACTGTTTTATTTGTAGGCATGGCAGAAAGAAAGAGAACAGAAGCTGATAACGGTTCTGAAAGACCGTTTGCAACCATTTGTTGATGGTCGAGAAGAAGAATTTACAACATGGGCAAATTCAGAAGCGAGTAGTCTTTCAAAAGCTGGTAAATCCCTTCCGTTTATCCTGTAATATGGTGTATTATTGAACGATTATCTTGAATTTCTAAGTTTTAATAAATTGAAATTTATTGTTATCAAGAATATCAATTTAATGTTTATACCGAATTGCTAACACGTGTATTTTAATTTGCCATCACTTGGATCTTTTTGGGCACTACGGAGGTTTCAATACAGATTTCTCTTCCTCTCGACTGTTTTAATCTCTGCAACCGTAGTGCAAGTGTTTGTTCACTCCTGGTTTTTTCTACTCCTTGAATTCTGTTAACATCTGACATGGTTTTCAGCTTTTGGAGAGGCCATGCTACATACAATTGGTTATATCTACACACGAAAAGCAGCAAAAGAAATCGGAAAGGATATTCGGTTTATGAACGTTCCCTTCTTGGCCGAGTGGGTTCGAGACAAAGGACACCGTATAAAGTCACAAGTGACAGCAGCCTCAGGTACTAGACTAATTATAATTGTGTAATTTATCAAGCTGAAAGAGTTTCTCAGAGTTGAGAGATTCTAACGGAACTTAACTGCTTCTATAGGAGCTGTGTCCCTAATTCAAATACAAGAAGAGCTCAAGAAGCTAAATCAAGGAGAAAATAGAGAAGAAAATGTAATGAAAGCTCTTGAAGATAAGAAGGAAGCCATGGTTAATTCCTTATGGCGGATAAACGTGATTGATATTGAATCAACTCTGTCGCATGTTTGCCAAGCAGTAAGTCGCAGTATTTTCTGTCTATACCTTGAAAATTATACAAACTTGGATCTATGTTTTTTTTTTCTGACCATCAAATCAGAATTCATAAGTTACAAGTAAATACTCTTATTATTTTTCTCAGGTTCTTCGAGATCCTACCGCGTCGAAAGAAGTTCTGAGGTCTCGAGCCAAAGCATTGAAAATGTTAGGAACCATCTTTCAAGTAAGTGTTTTTGTCGAACTCTGATGTTAATGCAGCAATTTGTATTCTATCTAAGATTACTTCATTTTACTTCTGAGGGTGCTAAGGTTGCTTTTAGGAGAGAGAATAGTCTGCGCCGAGAAAGCGAGAATCGGGTAGAAGCTGGTCCCTCAACATAGTCATCATGTTCAGTTTGCTCACTATGGTTATGGACTGAGTTGATAATTTTCTCATGGCTCTTTGGATCTCAATGAAATTTGAACCTTATGTATTGTGTTAAAAGAAGGAAACCACAGTGCAATCTGCATGTAAGTTTTTAACTTATAGTGTGTAAAGCAATTAATGACTTGTGTTATTATAACTTAAGGGTCCATTCTAATTCCTATTTCATTGGGAAGATGATATATAGATGGACATTCTTTGTGTATTTATTTGTTGTTTTTGTTGTGTGATAGGCTATATTTCATTTTAAGACTATGCAAATATAAAATAATTTTAAATTGTACTATTTTGATTAGTTAATTCAACATGTTAAATTGGAAATAAGTTCATTCATTAAATAATCCTTCTACAAACTAATGGATTATATCCAATTCCTCAGTTTAAAGATATGGATGGATTTAACCCATCCAAACATTCAACATATTTTAAGTCTAATAGATCACTTTCAAAATAAAATAATAAAATATATTCATATGACTTACTAAATGATTTAAATTATTCTTTAAAAATGTTATAATAATATTCACTAAAATCCTTCTCTCACTCTTTCTCCCCCTCTCTATCTCTTTCTCCCTTTCACTCTCTATATCTCTTTCTCTTTTGCTCCCCTTCTGTTCCTCCACCCCCTCCCTCTATCTTTGAAATTTTATAAAATGCATATTTCTCTTATGTAATTTAGAAAAAAAAAACATTACTAAAAACAAATATTTAAGAAGAGAAATTTTAAACAATAATTTTTGTAATTTTAAAAAAAAAGTAAATTGGGTGAAAAGTATTAAATTCAAATATTTAAATTAATTTTATGAACATATTAGTATTTATCCATTGAAAATATGTTAAAGAATGGGATTTTGTCATTAACGTGTAAATTTAAATTTATTTGATCTACTCATTTTACCATCCTTCATAACACACAAGTAGTTATATAGCATGTTAATTTACACAATTTAACAAATATTTGGATAAACAACATAATTAAAAGCTTATAAGTTATAACATAAGCATTTATTATTATAAGAAATATTGGATATAACAACACTAAATAAATGATTGATATCGTTAACTACCCCGCCTCTGGTGTTTTACCTCCTGACTTAATTTATATAAAAAATAAAGTTCTTCCATGATCTTAAGTAGTATTATTAGGATAATCCTCTCTTGGTCCACTATATTTAAGGATGTCCACATTTTCTATATCAAATTTGATCGGTGTCAGCGCACTAGAACCATTTCGAGACGTGATAAAATGCCACATAAACGTATCTTAGAAGTTGAGGTATTTGATGTCGAGGGAATTGATTTTATGGGATCCTTCCCGTCTTCATTGAGAAATAAGTACATCATTCTTGTTGTAGACTACATGTTCAAATAGATTTAGGCAACTGCCTCTCCTACTAACGATACAAAGGTTGTCACTAAGATATTTAAGAACATCATTTTCCATAGATTCGGTACCCCTAGATTAGTCATAAGTGTCGGTGGTTCAAACTTCATATCGAAATATTTTGAAATCTTTTGTTAAAATATGGAGTGAGACATAAATTAGCTTACCCGTATGATCCTCATACCAGTTGAATGGTAGAGATCTCCACTAGGGAGACTAAGCAAATCCTTGAAAAACTGTTTCCGCCTCGAGAAAGGACTAGTCTTCTAAACTTAATGATGCACTCTGGACCTATAAGAAGGCGTATAAAACCCCTATTGGAACCACCCCTTTTAAGATGTTCAATGGAAAATCTTGTCACCGGCCATAATAGTTGGAACACAAAGTTTATTAGACCATCAAGACCCTAAATATGGATGCGTATGAAAATGCCTTAATATATAAAGAAAGAAAAAAAAAAAGGCATGAGAGACATATCACTAGGAGATAATTCAATGAGGGTGAGCTAGTTTTATTTCTTTAACTCCATTTTAATATTGTTCCTTAGGAAACTTCGGTCTAGATGATTAGGTCCCTTCAAAGCGACCCATGTAAGTCAGTCAGGAGCTGTTGAAATATGAAGTGAGTGCACATGAAAATTTGAAATTACCGGTCAACAATTAAAACATTATCATCCCTCTGATAATGTACTAGAACGAGGTTATACCTTGTATTTCTGTCCCCCGGACCAAACATTAATGCGTCGAGCTAGTATCGTAAAATGAAGCATTGTGGAGAAAACAACCCACGAGTTTCAATTTTTTTATTTTAATTTTGTTGTTTTATGCAATTAACTTTAGATGATCGACTAAAAATCTCTTTTAATTTAATCGGAGATTTTGAATTTGGATCAAATTCTTCGAACATTGCACTTTCAATTCTCATGAAAGAGAAATTAGCCTATTTCAACTCTTTTTAATTTGAGAGACTAATATGTGATATTTTCTATCTAATTCATAAACAAAATTACTCATTTTTATTTTATTGGTTTGATCAATTTAAATAAATAAATAAATAAATATTATATATATATATATATATATATATATATATATATATATATATATATATATATATATATATATATATATATATATATATATATATATATATATATATATATATATATATATATATATATATATATATATATATATACTATAACCATGGTATGTGAATACTCTTAGACTTGTTCCATCATAGTTCAAATAATTGTCTTTGCAAGTCGAGTAGTCATAGAGATGAAGGAATCTTACAAGGAGATTTACAAGAAGATATGCTTGACTCAAAGAATTTATAAGCACTCTAAAGCTAAAAGAACTATAAAAGATAAGAATATTTAAAATCATGAGTGCTCATCTTTATTCTCCACAAATGTCCTTTCATCGTTAATTGGTTCATAATTAATTTGTCGTTAAGGATAATTGAAAGCACTTGCAATGCAGAAATATTATTTTAATCCTAACCTAATATCACTTTGTATAACACAGCCTTTAGACCTATCTTCCTTTAATCCCTAAGCATGCTTTGTTGCTTTCCATTTCAGCACCTTTTAATTTGATAATTAGCTAATAAAACTTAGCCTAATGGATGAGATCAAATTCATAATGGCTTATATATTATTATATAAAGATTGTGATTAATGTCGTGTCAATCATATACTTGCAACTAATTGAAATAATCATACCATTATGTTTTTCTTACTCCTTTCCACCTTCTTATAATCCTAAAGTAAAAGAAAAAATACTTCTTCTCATCCTTTTCATAATTTTTTATTTTACTCTGCCTTAATTTAATTCATTTTATATTTTAATTTTATGTTTTCACATTTAATTATAATTTTTACATTTTTTGAGAGTCTTGTTTTCAAAGATTTATTAATGACATGCTGGAAATAAATAAATAAATTATTTTTCAGTGTTTTTTTTACAAAACACTGAAAATAGAAAATAAATGGGTGCTAGCGTCATATATTTTTCAACACAATCTTTTCTTATTTTATTGGTTAAATGGGCATACTAATCATATGTGTCTCAAATAAATGTGATAAAAATTACAATAGAAAAGTACATTAATGATTGTGATCGAATGTTCTTAGTGTCATGATTCTTACTCTGCCATTTCTATTATGAGTGTTTCAATATTATTTATAATAAATAGATAAATGTGAAGACCATCTGTTTTCAGCGACGTGTTGTCCTATCAATGATGAATAATTTGTGGCTTACACAATCTGATTATTCGTTTAGGATTCGTTATTTTTGCACAACTATAAAAATTGGAACTTTTCTCAACCCCATCCAAGCACATTTGTTGTATTGAACTCATTTGTTTAAATATCTACGCTCTACTACCGATACATATCCTTTCACACTACAATCGGTAATTGAGAACTATTTACTTCTGTACAAGGGTTAGAATGCGTGGACTTAGGTATTAAAATAAATACGGACAAAAGATTCTCGTAATCAATTTGTGACAATTCATACAAATAGTCATGAGATAAGCCTCACGACGCTTAGTCCCTAGTGGACTACTCACTCATGGAGAGGGATAACACAATCAAAGCAATATTCATTATCGAAATCATTATAAAAATTTGAAATAGAATAGCAATTGTATTGGAAACGATAAATAAAACCTGATTGAATAAAACTTGATACAGTGTTGTAATGGAGAATTGAATACAGAGAATGCTGAATAGAATACTATAGCCCGTAGCAGTTGTTACGGCCACGCATATCAGCCCTCAAGATTTTGTATCGGAGATTCCCAAATTTTGATTTTTTTTTCTTTAATTTTTACTCTTTTTTTTTCCTCTTTCGCTCCAAATATTAATTAAAGCCTGAAAACATCAAAAACACATTACCAAAGCATAAAATACAACAAACAAAAGTAAATTGGACAATAAAATTGTAAAATACTAACCAACTAGTAAAAACAATGTGAAAATCACTTATCAAGAACACATAAGCTCCTTTCAACTGATCCAGTAGATCCTCTATCAAAGGTAACCGACTTATTATTAATGGTAACCTTATTCAATTGTCGATAGTCAATGCACAAACTCATTCCAACATATTTCTTCTTCACCAACAACACTGGAGCTCCCCACGGTGAAACACTTGTTGGGTGTGAATATTGAAGTAGAAAAGCAGTCTAAAGGGGGCGAATAGACCCAAATTAAAATTCAACCGCCATTTTCTAAAAATCAGAGTGTTGTGAAAAATGAGTTGCGAGTAAAAAGTTTAATGTGAAAATGAAAATTATACATCTGAAAACAAGTCATAATAAGTATCATTGTAACACCCCAAAATTTGCCCTCCCATTTTCATATCATATAGCATATCATATAATATGCATATCCCAACATTTTTGCATAGAAAGATGAGGCATAACATCCATAGTTAGAAGCATATGGCATATGATCAGTCATCCAACAAGTTATGATTCTTCAAAGTCAAGATAAGATCCAAGTGGTCTTGCAAGAAGCCTACAAGGGATCCTCATATCTTGCACAAGTTCAAACTCATCCTCAGAGTCCAAGAAGGGGTGTGGTTCATCAGAAGTTCAGCAGTGCAACATTCTCCTATACTAGGAAACCCTAATTTGGGTTTTAGCATAAAGCAAGATATCCCCTTATCTTTGACCAATTCTTGTGGTCAAAGGCTTTCATATGTTATACAAGGCCTAGGGATGAAGTTTGGTGCAAAAATTCATCAAGAAAGTCAGGCATTGGTCCAGTTACTTGTATTTTAAGAAAAAGGTCAACTGTGTAGAAGAAAAGTCAACCATGAGATTTTTAGGGTTCCAATCATGATTTTCAAGTCTATGGACCTTGATTTAGGCAATAAATGACATGAATTATCCTAAAAGTCAAGAATCAAGGGTTTGAAGAAAAGTTACTAAATTGGGAAAATGACCTATAATGGAACTTTCCATTTTTGGCAATTTTTGCCCTAGTTTCAATCCATTCTTTCATGATCAAGATGGCTTCAAACGAATTTTCCTCAAACATGAAAGTTGTAGGGCTTGTTTACCCTATCCAAAAAGCCCTAGAACTCCCTCATAGAATTTGTGGATCAAAAGATATGCTTGATGGAAGTGGGTGCATTTTTAGGGAATTTCAAATATTCAAATATTCCGATCAAATAAAAACATAGAATGCATGCGAAATCGGAGTCAGAAACGCGGTGAAATTCAGTATTATCATCAAGTACAAAAGCTCTTGCTTAAAAGCTTCAAGTGGACAAAATACAAATGAACACCTAGTCCAAAACAATCATCAAAAGACAATTGCTTGGCTCACAAGAACCTATCACTCACGTGAAAAACTCTAAATACACAATCCTTATTTTGCACACGTTCACACTAGGGTTGAGTAGCCTTAAGTAGAAACTCCAATGGGCATTGGGCCCGCTGAACTTGCACAAATCATAATAAATAGTTTCTTAATTATATGAACAAAAATAGCAAGAACAAATGTTCTTCTATAACAACTCCAAGTTGAATCCTTCTTTTCCTTATGAAAAAATCGCGCTAAAACCAAAATAAAATCTCAGCAATAAAGACAGCATGATGCACGCACAAAATAGGATTCAACTAGGTCTTCAGGTCCAGTCATAGATGCCAGGACATCAGTCTTGACATCTTGAAAACAAACAGCTGCACAAACAAACTACACACCTGCATAATGCTTAAATCACATATCATAACATTACTTATGACATCCTGAAACACACAATAGTTTTACCACAAATATAGCCAATCAAAACATTTTCAATATCTTCATCTCATTTGCATTATACACTAAGTATGCCTCTGACTTCATGCATAAGCATCCATATTTGTATGTCATGTTGCATCTTTTGTCATTCATTTCAAGTATGAAACATCTTTGCCTTAAGTGAGTTTCTTTCACATGTTTAGAGAATTGTTTGAACTTGCTTGCCATGCGAACTTAACATGCTTGTATGTGCATATTTAACATTTAATCCTCACCATAATCTACTAAACTTCATCATATTATGATTATTCTCACTCATTTGACTTTCATCTTAACTTGTGTTTATCCTTACATGGTACATGCTTACTTCTTCTTACTTCTTCTTCATCTTAATCCATCAATCACTTAATTGCTTCTTCACATGACTTTTATTCTCATTAATAACCATTATAGAACACTAATAAGTGATGTATGCTACTGAATTCTACCATATCATGTCATCTTTTCACATTTGACTTTTACTTTTGCTTTACTTGTTTCTTCTCTTATGAACATGTGATTATCTTCCTTTCTTCATCTCTCACTCTACCATGAATTAATCCCTGAACTTTGGTATGATCATTTAGGATAACAATAGACATTCTAATTTGATATAAAATTACGACTTTGGATCTTCTCAGGTTTTTTCATTCATGTTTGTACTCTTTTGAATCCTTACTTCTTCATGTGTGGTTCCTTAGAACTTCTTTGCCACTTTGGTGCTTCTTTGCATTTGTTTGTTTTAGTTTGAGTTCCTTTAGCTTCTTGAAGTTAATTTAAGGCTAGGTTCTTAATTGTAAGGTTCATAGACCTTTGGATTCATTTCATTTGTTCCCTTTATGTGTTTAGTTTGTATTTCACTTCTTATAAACTATTGGGTTTCATTTGCTAACCTTGTAGGGGCTTTGGTAAGTTTTAGGAGTGTGGAAATGCTTCCATATTCCAACCTCTCCCTCTCCTCTTACATTTCAATATTGTGTTTACGTAAGCATATAAGATGCTTTGTTTTATATAATTGCTCACTCCCCCCTTTGAAGCAACTTACCTTCCCTCATAGAAGTAAGTTGTCGTCTAGTCCCTCTCTTCTTCTTTCTTCTTCTTTTCTCTCCTTCTTCTTCATTAGGATAGAGATATTTAAACCTCACTAAATTAGGATATACAAGCATGATAATTCATATAGTATTTTTTAGTATCCCTTAGACTTTTTAACTTTTGAGATCCTTTTGGTCTTTTCTCTCTCTCATCTCAAAATAAAAGCAAAATACCTAGTAAAGGACAAGCTTTCTCATGTGCCAATGGACTTTTCCATGGGATACTTGCACACATTCCATATAGGGATGAGGTGTAGGGTATCTATCATGATGAATAAGTCTTAGCATGAGGATGATTTACAAACATAAATATGAAAAACACTTCTTGATCCAAAAAAACCAAAAACACATAATAAGTAAAATAAGATAGTGTGTTTGAGCCTTAGTCTTTGGAACTAGGTTTGGAGGTCTTCTCCTTACTTAGGTGTGCTTCTTATCCATTCCATTTCGGGGTGATGTAAGAAATACACACTCCATTAAATGAGACTTGAATACACTCTCCTATGCAAACTCAAATAAAAAGCTTCTAAAAAGCTCCAAACTAACAACAAGCATCTTTCCTATGGGAATTATTTTCTCATCTCCTTCACTCCAAACAAAAGAACTCGCTTCAACTTGTCTTTTGCAAGACGGTAAACACACTCGTACCAGACTAGCATGCAGCACCTGAGCATAGGCATAAGCAGTTCAATCATGATGAGATACATAGGTAGTAGGGTAGGGTCCATTCGAGCATAATTCTTTCTTTTCCCTACACTTTTCCTGTTCTTTTTTCCCAGTTCAGTAGTAGATGTTTATACCCTTTGAAACAATTCAAGCAAGCGTGGATCCCGTCGAGTACGACGGACGTGAAGGGGTGCTAATACCTTCCCTTCATGTAACCGACTCCCTTACCCATTCTCTCTGGTTCACAAGACCTCTTTCTTTCTTTTCCCATGGTTTGTGCAGCATTACCTTTCCCTTTCCTTGGGATAAAAATTCCTGGCTGGCGACTCTTCTTCTTTACCGCGCCACTTTCGCGTTTGTACCAGGATGGATATCCCGGGAGAGACAACTGATGACTTTGCTGGGGACCTCCTAACCAGAGTATCTTTGGTTCCTTATGCGAGTCAATCCTAGCACTTGTCTGTTTCTATTTCTTTGGGTGTTTATCTGTTTGTTACTGTGTGTTTCGTTTAGCTTTACTATTTTATTTACAGCTTTGCTTTGCAGCTTTATTTACTACTTTCCGCATTTACTTTATCATTCATCATTGTATACTGGACTGTCTGTACTGGATTTTTTTGGCGAGATGGGGTTACTGTGAGAAGAGCCCAATACCCATGCTCGAGTTCACTAGACTTTAGTGTGGACAAACAATGTACTTCTATGATGTATCATGATGATGAGTGGCGTTGTGTTTCACACCCAGATTCCGACCGTCTTGAAAATATTCTGTGTGGGGGTTTTCTCCACTTCATGATACGACCTTGATAGTTATGTGCATCTGGGGACCGATCATTGAGGAACTTAGTGGAAACATCCCTCTCCAGTGGTGACAGTGGTAGACCACATTTGTTGGCAAATCCACTCGCATCCGAGGGCCCACTGGGAACTCGTATAGGATGACCTTGTTCTCTCGTAAGAACCCAGTCAAAGCACTTTTTGTATGGAAATAATATTGTACCCTTAAGGATGAATGTACTATTGCTTCTCGATCTTAGTGTTTGAAGCTGGGAACTTATGGGGGATGCTTGTTTTTTAGGACTCAGCTGAGATCTCCTCTTCTAGTGTATAATGCCAAACCGGAAACGGTGATTGTATTATCGCTACTCGACCTGAGAGTCCGTGATGTTGACCCTTAGTAGCACACCTGTGAGATGGGGGGATTGTTTACAGGTTTGCAGGAACCTTGACCTCCTACATACCTACTTCATCAGTGTTGTTCTATGATTTGATCTGGTTCTATATGGTTATTTGGTTCAACTCGGGTTTTGTACAGAGATGATACTATTACTGTGGCTCTATCCAGACAATTAGCTCACATCCTCAACACCAACACAGACACATATAACTGATCACATGCCTTGCATTGCATCATAACATCATTAACCATTTGCATTTTTCATTCTCAGGGTTTACATACTGTTCCCGGTTCCGGTCAGATTTCTTGTTCAGAGATGGAAGATTCCAGGAAGAAGAATATTCATTACAAGTACTTTGACACTAAGATTGACATGCTAAACAAGATGGTGGTTCTAATCACTCCAAACCATATTGAAGACTTCCGAAAGGTTCATGGGGGTATTCTGACTATGGTTGTTGACTTGGATGATTATGAGAGAAGTGGTATCCATACTTTGCTGCAATACTATGACCCTCAACTGAGATGCTTTACATTCCATGACTTTCATTTGGGCCCTTTGTTAGAAGAGTATGCTTTGATCTTGGGGGTGCCTATTCAGGATCAGATTCCCTTTAACTTGGATATCGCTAAACCTACACATGTTGATATTGCCAAGGCTCTTTATTTGAGCACATCTATGGTAACTGCAAATCTAAGTACCACCAAAGGAGGAATATTTGTTTTTTCTCTAGAGTTCTTGGTGAAGAAAGTTGAGGAGCTTGCTGCTGAAGCTCAGTGGGACTCTATCTGTGCCATTCTGGCTCTTTCCATTTATGGGATTATTCTGTTTGCGGACCTTGACAAGTTTGTAGACATGAATTCCATTCACCTCTTCATACTGAAGAATCCAGTGCCCACTCTTTTGAGGGATCTCTATTACTCAGTGCACTACAAGAACAAGAAGAAATGAGAAGGTTTAGTACGTTGTTGTGCTCCTTTGTTTTACATATGGTTCATGAGACACTTGACAAGTAATGAAGCCTTAACTGATCGTAGCTTGATTTGGACCCAAAGGTTAAGTGGGTTATCTATTAAGGACCTCAACTGGATTACCATGAGGTTAAAGGGGAAGAACTCCATCACTAGCTGTGGAAGTTACCCGAACGCGCCACTCTTAGGAGTAACCAGGGGAATCAATTATAACCTGATTCTTCTAAGAAGGCAACTAGGGTATGCATTAAAAGATATTCTTGAGGAGTCAGAGTTAACCCAGACCTTCTACTTCCCAGTAAAAGACAACCTTCCACTAGTTAGAAAATCTGATGGTTCTTGGAAGCTTATCCGAAGAAGAGGTGTAGCATGCTTGGGTAAGAGCAACAACCAGACGTTTCTCGAATATGACGCATGGTTGAAGAAGAAAGCCTAGGTGGCTCTATTACCTTTCTCTGCTCAAGATACCTCTTCAGTAGTTGAGCCCAAGGCTACTATACCCTTGGAAGAGTTTCAAAAGATGGAAGCTCTAGTCTAGCAACTCAGGGTAGAGAATGAGGAGGTTCATAGTTCTTATCAGAAAAATAGTGCACCTTAATTAGAAGCTGGAAGAAAAGGTTTAGAACACTGAGAAAATGGTGAAGGCAAAGAAAAAGGAGTTTGCAGAAAGGAAACTCTACTTCAAGAAAAAGGGTTTGGTTGAGATCAGCAAAGTGAATGAACGTCGAAGGACCAAGAAGTCTTTAGCTGAAGCTAATGAAGCTATAAATCTCTAGAAAGAACAATAAGAGGTTAATCAGAAAAAGCAGAAGGAGTTAGAAAAAGAGTACAAGCAGAAGATTGAAGATCTGCAGGTACAATTGGATAGTCGGAATGAAGAATTTCAGATATCCCACGAGCATCATAGAAGTTATCTCCAAAAGTTAGAGCAAGGTCAAAGATCAATGGAGGATGCCCAAAAAGAAATTGAAGAACTCAAAATCCATGCTGAAACTAAGAAGGCTAGATCAGAGCCAGGTTCCAGTAGAGAGAATAAATAGGTATTCTTGCAACAAATCAGTGAGCTGCATGCTTCTTTTGACCAAAGGGATCTTCTCATTCAGAAGCTCATTGAGGACCCAAGTCATCCAGATGTTTCCCAACTATTCGAGGATGTCAAACAATTTAGCTGGAGATTGAAGGATATGGAGTTTCATAAGGCCTAGTTTCCTTTGATTGTACCAGATTACCTACATGCTTGTTGTGGGAATCTCTTATACTCCTTATGTTTTTCCTTATTGTAAGAATTTGTAACCCTTCGGGGAGATATTTTTCCGCTCTTGAGCTTGTTCTTATGTTATGCAATTTTTTTTAGCTTTCTGATCGTTGTCTATGCACCGACACGTGTTCCCGACACCGCTTTGTCACATTCATCCTATTTGAGCTATGTGTGAATATTTCTTCCGAAAAGTAAAAGTCCCAAAGGCCATCTGGATTTTCATATTCTTGAATACCAAAATTGTGACATAAATGACCTTGAGAATGAAAAACATAACATTTGCATATCATGCATATCATTTTTTCATTTTTACAGGTTGTCCGGGTTTCCTAACTTATTTGATTATTCGGGAAGGATTGAGGACCATCATCTTCATAAGTACGCCACCAGAAAAAATCAACGAAACATCATGAATGCTGTTCAAACTGAATTGGCCAAGCTCCGCCTAAGCATGAACACGTTCATGAACATGATGCAGGGGGTTGCCTTGGGGTAACAAGAGCTGTGAGTCGTGGTTCAAAGGCTTGATACACCACAAATGGAGGTTCCGGGGGGCCGGAGCCAATCTAGACGCACAAGGGAATCCCATCAATGCTACTAGTGCGTTTGCAGGAGTTGAACGACCTCCTACCCTAGTGGGTATTCCTGTTCCAATTCATCTTGTGGAAGACAACCAAGATGACCAGTTCTTATTGCTGAATGGGGACATGGGTTTTGGTGCTGGGGGTAGTCATTGTGATTTCTAGTTGCTGGCCGAGAAAGTTCGGGCTCTCGAATGCAAGGAAACCTTAGGGATTGATATCTCGGACACGGGGTTTGTGCAGGGGTTGGTGATTCCACCAAAGTTCAAAGCTCCTGTATTCAATAAGTATAACGAAAGTTCTTGTCCCAAGACCCACCTTCAAGCTTACTATTGCAAAATTGCTGCTTACACCAAGGACGAGAAGCTATGGATGTACTTCTTCCAGGATAGCTTGTCTGGAGGATCCTTTGAGTGGTACATTAAGCTGGAAAATTTTTTCGTCTATAACTGGAAGGAACTGGGGGAGGCATTCCTAAAAAATACCAGTACAACATTGACATGGCCCCTAGTAGGACCCAATTGCAAAGCTTGTCACAAAAGAATTCTGAAAGCTTTAAGGAATATGCACAAAGGTGGCACGAGATAGCTGCTAGAGTTCAACCACCTCTTCCTGAGAGAGAAATGGTAGACTTGTTCATGGACACTCTCTCGGGGCATTTCATGGAGCGCCTTGCGGGGTGCTCATCAAGCGCATTTTCTGACATCATATTGACTGGAGAAAGGACCAAGAACTGGATGAAGCAAGGTAAGATCCAAAACAATGGTACTTCCACGTACAAAACTAAGAAATCATTCTCAAATGGTCAGAAGAGAAGGGACATAGAAGCAGGGGCAGTATACGCCCACCGGAAGAGGGGAAATCAGAGTCCATATTATCAGACTGCAGTCGTCACTATTCTAGACGCAACTAATCAACCTGCACCACATCAGCAACAACAACAACGTCAGAAAACCTATCAACAACAATAAACTCCTAGATAGTACTATCTGCCAAGGCCGGAGAATAGACAGTTCGAAACCCCGCCAATGTCACATTCACAACTATTGCAGAATCTTCTACAACTTCAGATGATTCAACTTCGAACTTTATAATCACCAAGACCCGGAAAAATCCCGGATGGTTATGATGCCAACACCCATAGTGAGTTTCACTTTGGAGCTCCTGGTCACACCACCGAGAACTATAAGGCTCTTAAGCACTAGATTCAAGACATGTTAGACTCAAAAGCTATCAACTTCTCTCCCATTCCTAATGTTTTGCAAAATCCCATGCCTCAACACGGGACATCCGTGGGGGCAGTAGAATACGGTGATAGATTGAACTTAATATGTGATGTCAACTCCCTAAAGACCCCATTGTTAGCAGTAAAGAACTATTTGTCGAAGAAGGGTCTCTTCCCAGGTTGCAGAGAGGTGTGTCAAGATTGTGAAAGTTCTACCAATGGATGTGAAAGATTGAAGACGAGTATTCAAAAACTGATTGATGATGGGGGTATTCACTTTGATCAAATCGTTAATGAAGAGGACGAGATCTCTACAGTGACTATATATTTTACCTCTGGCGAGGCCAACACCTATCATGTTTACTGTTCATGGGCCTGTGCCATATCAAAGTGAGAGAGTCGTTCCGTGGCACTACTATGCCGAAGTTTATTGCAATGTCCAGATGCAAGATGTAGGTACTTCAGGGACAGTGCAACATCAAGTTGAGAATGTATGGGTTGGAGGATTTACAAGAAGCAAAAGGTTGTTCGCACCATAAACACAGAGGGACAATGGGGAACCACCAAATGACAACGCATAAGCCTATGATAAGGCTAAGGTAAATAAGTTGTGTCTAATGAAGTCCCTGTACCTGAGCTGGAAATCACTTTTGATAAGGAAGCTAAGGAGTTCCTAAGGATCATCAAGAAGAGTGACTGCAAGATAGTCGACCATCTTCATCAGACTCCTTCCAAAATCTCTATCTTGTCCTTTCTCTTGTGTTCAGGATCCCACATGAATGCTTTGTTGAACATCTTGAATAATTCCTATGCTCCTCAAGAGATATCTGTGAACCAGTGTTGCCAGTGTAAATGCAAGTCATGGGTTGGGTTTTGCAGATCTGGACTTGACTACAGAAGGGAGGAATCACAATAGAGCTTTGCATATTTCAATGGAGTTCAAAGGGGTTGTTCTCTCACATGTACTAGTTGATACAAGGTCCTCTTTAAACGTGCTCTCGAGAAAGGCCTTGATTAAGTTAGACTATGATGGCGTAGTTCTCTGGCCTAGCGATCTGGTGGTCAGAGCATTCGACGGTTTGAAGAGATCCGTATTCAGAGAGGTAGAACTACCAATAAAGGTGGGCCCACAAGTTTTCAACAAGACCTTTTACATAATGGATATTTGGCCTGCCTATAGTTGTCTGCTGGGAGGTCTGTCGATTCACACGGCTGGGGCAATGTCCTCCACTTTACATCAGAAGCTGAAGTTTGTCATGGACGGACAAATCATCATAGTATGTGGAGAAGAAGACATCTTTATAAGCCATTTATCTTCCTTCAATTACGTGGAAATGGATGGTGAGATATACAAGACCCAGTGTCAAACTTTCGAGCCGGTCAAAATTGAAATAGCATTATCATCAACATCGGTCTCTGAAGAGAAAAAGAAGGGAGTATCCATTGTGTCCTACAAACAAGCTCTCAAGATGATTGAATCAGGAAACAGTGAAGGCTGGGGCAAGATGATCGAAGTCCCTAAAAAGGAGGATGTGTTTGGAATCAATTATCACCCCACTCAAGCAGCACCAGTACAAAATGCCAGAGGCCATAAAGGCCTACTAACTTTCTCCAGTTCTGGATTGGTGGATCATAGTTGTATATGTGCCAGGAGTGGAGCTCAACAACTGGTCGTCCGAAAAGATCATCATTGTTACGCAACATCAAGAGTAATTGTCTCATGTTTTTCCTTTTGTGCGAAAGCTCTACGCCTTGCCCAAGGGATAATAGCTCATTATAAGGGCATCTTTGTTTCAATATACAATGTTTAATCATCAATAAAATGGACGATTTTTTGCATTCATGATATGGTGTTCCCTGTCTTTCATTTTTTTTATTTTTCTTTAAATAATAAATGGCAATGTACATCTTTCATTTTTCTCACGCTCATTCTAAAACAAAGCATGAATCATCATTCATGCAGATGCACCCCATCAGGTCCCATCAATGACAATCCTGCTAAGACTCGCTATTAATTGACAATCCAATTTACCAAGTCGACGAGGAAGGTGAAGAAGATTATGAATTGCCTGAAGAGTTATCCAGGTTATTAAAGAAATAGGAGAGGGTGATTAAGACACACAAAGAGGTTATTGAGATTGTAAATCTGGGTACTGAAGAGGCAAAGAAAGAGGTTAAGATCGGGGCCGCATTAGAAGAATCCGTGAAGAGCTGATTGATTGCCATGCTCCGAGAATACGTTGATATCTTCGCTTGGTCTTACCAAGACATGCCAGGGCTTGACACCTATATTGTAGTACACAGACTACCGCTCCGAGAAGCCTACCCGCCAGTGAAACATAAATTGCATAGAACTCGACCTGATATGGCAATAAAGATCAAGGAAGAGGTTTAGAAATAGTTCGATGCTGGGTTTTTGGCAGTTACGAGTTATCCACCCTGGGTTACCAATATTGTTCCAGTGTCGAAGAAAGATGGTAAAGTTCAGATGTGCGTTGATTACTGAGATCTGAATAGAGCTAGTCCAAAGGACAATTTCCCATTGCCTCACATTGATGTGTTGGTAGACAACACAACTCAATACTCGGTGTTTTTCTTCATGGATGGCTTTACGGGCTATAACCAAATCAAAATGGCGCTAGATGACATGGAGAAAACTACATTCATCACCCATTGGGGGACTTTGTGTTATAAAGTGATGTCGTTTGGTCTTAAGAATTATGGGGAAACTTACCAACGGGAAATGGTGACTATCTTTCATGATATGATTCATCATGAAATTGAAGTTTATGTTGATGACATGATTGCGAATTCACAAACAGAGGAAGAACACCTAGTCAACTTGGCCAAGCTGTTTGACAGGTTGCGAAAGTTCAGACTGAGGTTGAATCCAAAAAATGCACCTTCGGAGTGCGCTCCAGTAAACTGTTGGGTTTCATTATAAGCGAAAAGGGGATTAAGTTCGATCTTGCAAAGGTGAAAGCTATTCAAGAAATACATGAGCCTAAAATTGAAAAAGAGGTGCGTGGCTTCTTAGGAAGATTGAACTACATTGTACAGTTCATATCTCACCTAACAACTACATGCAAACCCATATTCAAGCTCTTGAGAAAGAATCATGCTATCAGGTGGAACGCCGATTGCCAAATGTCTTTCGGTATAATAAAAGACTATTTACAAGAACCTCCAATCCTCATGCCTCCGGTTCTGGGGAGGCCTTTGTTTATGTATCTTACAGTACTTGAAGGATCAATGGGCTGCATGCTCGGTCAACATGACGAGACAGGTAGGAAAGAGCATGCCATCTACTACCTGAGCAAGAAGTTCACAGATTGTGAGTCCATATACTTAATGCTTGAGAAGACATGATGCGCACTGGCATGGGCTGCTAAGAAATCGAGGCAATACATGCTTACTCACACGACCTTATTGATTTCTAAGATGGATCCTGTCAAGTACATCTTCGAGAAACCAACACTAACCGGAAGGGTTGCCCGTTGGTAGATGGTCCTGACCAAATACGACATCCAATATACTTCCCAGAAAGCCATTAAGGGAAGCATATTGTCACACTACCTGGCCCAACAACCAATTGACGACTATCAACCGATGAAGTTTGAGTTCCCCGATGAAGATATCATGTTCCTCAAATCGAAATATTGTGAAGAACCACTCCTGGAGGAGGGGCCAAACCCTGAATCTAAATGGAGTCGGATGTTCGATGGGACCGTTAACATGAACGGAAGCAGAGTTGGTGTCGTTGTTATTACACCAGAAGGGATTCACATGCCCTTAAATGTTCGGTTGACATTTGAATGCATCAATAATGAGGTAGAATATGAAGCTTGCATAATGGGGGATTGAGGAGGCGGTTAATTTACGAATTAAGACCCTCGATATCTTCGGTGATTCAACTTTGGTCATTAATCAAGTTAACGGAAAATAGCTTGTTCATCAACCACATTTGATTCCATACAGGGATTACACGAGGAGGTTGTTGACATTCTTCACGATGGTAAAGCTTCATTACGTTCCTCGTGATGAGAATCAGTTCGCTGATGCCTTAGCAACTTTGTCCTCCATGATTAAAGTTCAACAATGGAACTATGTGCCCAGAATTTTGGTGTCTTGCCTTGAAAGACCCGCTTATGTGTTTGCAGCTGATGTTACCGACGATGATAAGCCTTGGTACTACGATATCAAATGTTTCCTGAAATGTTAGGAATACCTGATAGAGGCATCCAACAAAGATAAGAAGACCTTGAGGAGGCTGGCTGGTGGGTTTTTCTTAAATCAGGATGATGTGTTATACAAAAGGAACTTCGACATGGTTCTTCTCAGATGCCTGGATAGACACGAAGTAGACATGTTAATGCAAGAAGTTCATGAGGGATCCTTCGGTACCCATGCTGGAGGACACACCATGGAAAAGAAGATTTTAAGATCGAGATATTATTGGATAACTATGGAATCCGATTGTTGCAAATATTCCCGCAAATTCCATAAATGTCAAATCTATGCTGATAAAGTGCATGTGCTGCCCAATCTGTTGAGTGTCATGTCTTTACCTTGGCCCTTTGCCATGTGGGGCATCAACATGATCGAAAATATCGAGCCCACTTCTTCAAACGATCATTGTTTTATTCTGGTTGCCATTAACTACTTTACCAAGTGGGTGGAAGCGACGTCTTATGCTAATGTCACCAAACAAGTCGTAGCCCGATTCATAAAGAAAGACATAATTTGTCGATACGGAATACCCGAGAGAATCACTACTAAAAATGGTTCCAATCTCAATAACAAGATGATGGCAGAGTTTTAGAGGAATTTCAAAATCGAACATCACAACTCTTCTCCGTACCGCCTGAAGATGAATGGCACCGTTGAGGCGACCAACAAGAACATCAAGAAGATAGTACATAAGATGGTTGTGACATATAAAGATTGGTATGAAATGTTGTTGTTCGCATTGCATGGGTACCAGACATCCGTACTCACATCAACTGGAGCAACCTCGTTATCACTAGTCTATGGTATGGAGGCAGTCCTACCAGTTGAAGTTGAGATTCCCTCCTTGAGGATAATGATGGATGTCAAGTTTGATGAAGCTGAATGGCTTCAATCTAGATTCGACCAGTTGAGCCTCATCGAGGAGAAACATTTAGCATCTGTTTTCCATGGACAACTGTATCAACGAAGAATGAAACAGACGTCTGGTCAGAAGGTATGACCTTGATGTTACATACCTGGTGACTTAGTGCTGAAAACGACCCTTCCACCTCAAACAGATCACAGGGGTAAGTGGAATTCCAATTATGAAGGTCCATTCATGGTTAAAACGTTTTTCTTGGGAGGAGCCTTGATGCTAACAACCATGGATGGAGAAGACTTCCTGTCCCCTGTCAATGCAAACGTAGTTAAAAAATACTTCGTATAAAAGAGACCCGCTGGACAAAAATAGAATAAAGAGTCCATGAAAAAAAGGGCATCCTGGCGAGCCAAAAACAAAATAAAAGGCTGGGGCAAAAGTTAGGGATATAAATGAAAAATGTACACCCGCTGAGTTGAAAAGCTACATTGGACAACTCAGACAAAAAAGGGTATCCCGATGGATTGAAAACCCGAAAGGGTGGTCCACACAAAAGAGGGATTGAAACGAATAATTGTGATCCGCGTGATCTATGATTCATCATCTACAACAATGGATAATCTGAGGGTTAAGAATCAGTCCAATCATCTTGCTTAAAAAGCAAAGTATACGGAGAGTCTCGAGGATATACGGGTTATATGCAGGTTGGAACTTGATGGAATCCAATTTCACATTGCCATTAGGATAGTTTATTTTTGCTTTTGTGCAATTTCCTCTTTCTAGGAATTGCTTCTTGGTGTAACGCCTATTCGTGGCCACTTTCTAATCAGTAAAATGCATTTCATCCAAATAGCTTTTGTTTGTTTTTGTTTTCATTTACCATTGTTGATTGCAAAAACCTCCAAATATTGTGATAGATATTGCATTGAGAAGGCATTGAGGCCTTATAATACATGTTTGAGATTAAAACACTTGACACACACTTAATTGTTGAGTAGCAGGGATGGTGAATTCAGGCCATAGACCTGGGGCATTTGGGTGTATCTAATTTTCTCTTTTGTAGGAACTATCAGTTGCATTCATTAATCTGCAAGTACAGGGTAAAAACAGAGCCATATCCAACATGAGAAATCAAGGAGCTTTTTCCATAATGGGCTTCATTGATCATTTTTCCTCAGCAGATCTCAACATATTGCCTTTCTCCAACAGAGCAACAAATGGGGTTGGTGCTCCCTGGGCAAAGGGTATCATTATTAAGAGATGCTTTATATCTCTTATCCTCAGCAGGAGGCGACTTAAAACTCTTATTCCCAGCAGAAGGTGCCTTATCTGTTCCTCTCTGAAAGGAGACGATTAAGATAGACCATCCCTAATGGAGTCCAGGATCAGAGTCTTCCCCAGTAGGGCAACAAAAGGTGATATCCCTAAGCAAAAAGTCTTCTTGTCCCCGACAGTACATGATGATTCCTTATTCCCTAGCAGAATTCCCCCCAGCAGAGTATCAACAAACACTTTCCTCAGCCAGGTCAGAAGTTTATTACTTCCCCAACGGAGTCTTATGGATGGCGTACCTCCCAATCAAATTCCTATCATATGAGACCTACCCCAATAGGGTCATTACTATTCAACATCTCAAAGTTCAATTTATTTTTGGTAATGACGGCAGTTCAGAGCCAATACATCATTAACATCCTCACAAGCAACGATGTTATTCCCCGTAGGGATTCATGAAATTGATTCAAGGATTATTTCTTCCCTAGTAAAGTAGCCAGAGATACCTGTTACCTCCCCATCAGGAGATCTCCTTTACATTTTCATTTAGTAATCAACATTACATTTGCATCCTCTAAAGCGTAGCATTTCCATCATTATGGAGCATTATGCCATATAAAAATTCAAACATGCATACGAAGCATAAGTCAGTTTTTGTTCCATACACCAGAAGTTTAAGTAATTCCTTAATAAGACAATGACATCCCCAGGAATTTGTTCGCTTCTGTCATACCCTAAATTTTGACCATGTGTTTTTTTTTCATTTCATTCGTTCGACGCATTTCATAGCATTATCGATAGTCGATCATTTTACATTTTAATCCATTTCATTAATCATACATTTTACCATTTTCAAATGTCATCTTTTATTTATTTTAGAGTTTGTTTTATTTTTAAATTAGAATGTTTGTTTATATTTTAATCACTTTAATATAGATTTTAGAATTTGATTCAATCTTAGCATTTTATTTAGAATATTTTGTCTCATTTTGTAATTTATTTATTTTAATTTTAATTTTTAGTTAAATATTTATTTTAGATTATGTTTAGAATTTAATTTAGTTCAATTTTAATTTTAATATAATTCTCAATTTAGTTTAATTTTATAATAGGAGTTTAGTTTATATTAGATTTAGAACTAGTTTCATTTCAATTTTAATTTAAGTTATTTTCAATTTAGTTAATTAACTTAATTTAATTTATTTTCATTTTAGTTAAGTTTAATTTAATTAGTTTTATAGATTAAAAATTATTAATATAATTTCATTTAGTTTAATTTTTGAGTTAATATTATTAGTTTAATTAATTTAATTTCCAATTATTTTAATAAGGTTTAATTTTGTTTATTGTAAGATTATTAGCATTGTCACAAGTCCAATATCATTCTTGTCCTTTGTTTAACATTGTTACATACTTTCCACTTTGACTGTACACAAAAAACCTGTGCCTATCTGCTACATAGCCAAAGAATCCAAAACCTTTGACCAAAGGTTGTCACTCTTGCACCATTTTAACCAAATAAAACCTGAACCAAAGAAAGTGAGAGCATAAAACCATGATAACAAGAGTATAACCTATACATTGAAAGTGAGGTATCCTGGACAAAGAGAAATTTTTTTCTGCATCTCAAAACTTCTCAAACAAGTTGGGTTTCATATAAGAGAAGAGCATCAATTTAAGAAAGGGGCAAAAGTCTTCTGCAAAAACATCAAAAACACAAAAACACAAGATACACAAACCTCCGCCCTAAAATCCATTTTCTTTTCTTGCCAACACCCTCTCAACGTAGCATTAAAACTCAACATAAAACCACACCTTCATCAACTCTTCGCCTCTCTTCAACAAAGATAATGCATAACCGAATCCTTCATAACAACACAACCCAAAAAAAGTTCCACCGAACTCGCACCCTGTTATGCACCTGCAACCTTTCAAAACTGCTAACACCCAACCAAACTGCAACATACCAGTATAGCTCATAAAACCACAACCACAAACACCCTTAAACCATCACCTCCCTCCATTAACCTTCATACAACCCAGAATAATAAACTCTTCAAATAACACAAAACCAGAAAAAAAAGAAAAAAAAATGAAGAGAAATCATTAAACAGAACCAAACTTTCGTTCACTACCTTTCCTTAAACTCACCGCTGAGAACCATCCAAACACCACCACCGAAAATCCCTCATCTCAACAACAAAAACGGAGACGCAAATCGCTCCATCCACCACCAAAAAACCACCGAACCACACACGTCAAACCGCACAAAAATCCCCAAACCGCGACAAATCGCAAACGAGAATCACCGAACCATCCAAAATCGCGAGACTGAGAAACACCACTGAAACGAAACCGTGAGATTCCAAAAAACCACCGAACCAAAGACGTCAAACCGCTAAAAACAACCACTGCGCGACCCACTACGAAACAATGCCGAAGGAAACCAAATCCGCGAGAGAGATGAGCGAGACTCCGCCGTTTGTCATTGCATACGAACTTAGAGCGTGAAACCAAGATTTGAAACCCATGGAGACCTAGCCGAGACATGCGATTCAGCTTCATGTGAGTTCTGAGATTCCTTCTTATGGATCATAAGTTTCATTCTCAAGTTTTTGGGCCTTAAGGCCGTTTCAATATATATTCCCACCATTTCTTTTATGCACTGACCCTATCCCCTTTAATTTATGTTTTTATTTTCATTGATTCTTGTTTATTTCTTTTAAGTATTTTACTATTTTATGTTTTAGCATATGACTTTGAAGTCCATAGGCCGATGAAGCTGACTGTTGCACCCATAAATCTGGCGTTGCACCCCCTTGTGTTTTAAATTATTTTCATGTTGTTAGTTCTTTCAAGAGTTTTATTTTGGTGATGGATCTCTTGATCTATTATTATTGTAATATTTTTTTTCTATAGTCTTTTGGGGCCGATGATATAACAAACGGTTGAGATTTGCCTGATTTCATTAAATCGGCGAAACTCGATCAATATGAAGCCAATTTTAATTTAGTTATTTATTTACCATTTTATTTCGGTTTATTTTCCATTTTGTCATTTAATTTAATTTATTTCATTTCATTACTTATTTTAATCTTTATGGTCGATGAACATAAATAGTCTTGAGAATCGTCGCAAACCGACTCGACATCTCGATTAAATTATGAGACCATCTTATTTCATCTATTTTATTTATTTTCGCATTTTTATACAATATAAACGCTCTTCTCCTCATAGAACGGTTCTAAACATTGAATCGGTCCTAAGGTAGCAAAAGAGCTACATTTCGACGGTTCCGAATAATTAAGACACTGCACACACGCTTTCTCTTAGGCAAAATACAACGAGCCCTTTTATTTCATCGCAATACCGTGTAATTTATTTTGTATCCCTCTCCCGATTTCCATTTGTACAATTTATTTTTCCACCTTTATTTATCGTTTCGATCGCTAGGAGCACCCTTAGGGACTAGTACAGATCTCGCCTTAGTTTGCAAACCCTTGGTCCAACACCAAGTGGTTTCACTCGCACACTTACACATTTCATTCGGTTATGATTTCATATTGTTAGGAGAACCCCTATGGACTAGGAATCGAATCCACTTAATCAATCAAACAATTAACCTCCATTTGCATTTCACCCGTAAGTCGAGTGCTTCATGCATCGCTATCTAACTTTTCTAACTTAAAAAGCATTCAAACTAATATAAATACGGAAAACTAAATTCTGGAGTCTAACATTCCACATAGTTCTTGAATGGATCATTCCTGAGGCTCGCCACACGTGACGTGGTTCATTCTCCCTTTCGTACTCAAAACACTTAAAACATTCAACTTCCTCGAAAGGATGAGACATGATTCATCTCCATAGGAAAGATGTTCCTCCTATTCCCACAAACACAACAAATCAATTTTCTCAATCATTTTTTCTCAAGGAAGAATGTGGCAATCACTTGTTGATCATATATCCAAGTTTGAAGCTTCTTCCATCTTCTATTTTCTCCCTTAAATGTTTGTGGTGGAATAGGTGAGATATCTACCTCAAATATGACGACTTGTCTCTTTCTTTCAAATCCAACTTAAAACCTACCCATCAAATACTCAAATCATTTTCCATATTAATTATACAAAAGAACTGAATTCTGGAGTCTAGCATTCCACATAGTTCTTGAATGGATCTTTCCTGAGGCCCTCCCCACGGGACATGATTCATTCGACCTTTCGTCTTTCAAGACATAATTATTACATATCAAATAACGAAAGAACTGAATTATAGAGTCTAGCATTCCATGGGTTCTTGAATGGATCATTCTTGAGGCCCGCCCC
This sequence comes from Lathyrus aphaca, assembly GCA_963966055.1. NCBI lineage: Eukaryota > Viridiplantae > Streptophyta > Magnoliopsida > Fabales > Fabaceae > Lathyrus > Lathyrus aphaca. Next base: position 132,452,420 of record OZ014522.1, on the reverse strand, counting down.
ACGAGACGTGATTCGTTCGCCCTTTCGTTCTTAAAATACTAAACAAGATTAAAACTTTTCTCTAAACGAACATTGTTTAAGCTCTTTCTATATCGCAGACAAGCTAGCGCTTCATCCTCCTATCGCGAGCAGATAAGCCAGCGCTTAGCAGTTAGAAAGTAGTTTAAACAATTGTTCATTAAAAAACATCAACAAACCGTAGTAGCACGAACTACGAAGCTCTGAATTTCCCATTGCACAGGGAATATGTAGGCACGGGGATTTTAATCCTTCGCGAGCACAATAATAAAAAATTTATTCATTTCTCTGTCATAAATCACATTAATAAAAAATTAACCTTGTCTTCATAATAATAATAAAAATAAAGATATTCTTTTCCCTTAGAACAAACATTTTAGCAAACCATTTAGAAGACATAGACATAAATCAACATTTAATCGCATAGTTAGACTAAGAGGTTCCCGTTGAGTACAACGAACGTGAGGGGTGCTGATACCTTCCTCTTGCGTAACCGACTCCCGAACTTAGATTAGTAGTTTCGTTGACCATTTCTTATCCTAGTTAGGTTGTATCTATATCTCCCTTTTATTTAGTTAGAATAAATAGAATTAGGTGGCGACTCTATTGTTTTTTCCGCGTCCATCGCGAGGATCGTATTTTTCGAGGTACGACAGGTTGGCGACTCTGCTGGGGATAGCTCCATGCGAGAGAGAGTCAAGCCTAACTTTGCTAACTTAGCGTTTAATTGTTGATTTTTGTCTTATTTGTCTTCTCTATGTTTGTTATCTTTATTATATATGTTTTCTTATTTGTTCTTTTATCACTTTCTCTTATTGCTCATTATTATACTTGCTTGTTGGATCTCAGGGTTATATCACAAGTAAATCTTTATAACCGAGCTTTGGTAAAAGAAGAGGGAACACCTAACTTAGAATTGGAAGTTACTAGTGTTAGTCTCCAAGGACTCGCTTCTTGAGGGCCTAGCATGAAAGCTCCCCCAGAGAGTAGAATTTTCGTAGATCTTGTCGTAACGCAGTTAGCGTGTCGCATGACTTGATTCATGAAAGGGCTGTGACTCTGGGACCCACTCCTAATAACCAATTTCAATATTGGTAGTTGCATAGTGTTAGTCTCTGAGGGCTCGCCCCTTTGTGGGCCTATCATGAGAACTCCACTCAAGGTAGACCTTATCGTTATTATCATCATAATGCAGCTAGACTGCGGCAGGGAATTAGTGCGATAAACGCCCGTGACCTTGAGTATCCTAAACCATCACCATATAAACTATCTTGTGAGTGGGTTTTATAGGTACAGAATATATAACCAATCTCTTACAGCCTACCAAATAGGAAGTTTTGAGTTATTCCAGCTTCTAAGTCTGTTTGTACCTGTGATCCTAAGCATACTTGCATTGCATTCATTTGCACACCATTGCATCTGCATAGCATATCTTTTTCTTTCCTCAGAGTAAGCTCATCCTTGTCTTGTGTCCATAACCCGCAGCTGATTTCCTGACACCTACATTGCACTGGAAGTAGTTCTTGATTGATCATGGACCCTGGAGGACAAAAGCAGACTGTGTTAAGAGGAGACTTTGATTTGACAAAGGACCAATTGAACTAACTTATGGATGTTGTGACAACTTTAACAAGGAAAAGGGATAACTTTCAACATGCTGCCGTAACTGAAGATGTCTTTCCACCTCAAGTGAACAACCTTGTTCAACCTTAGCCTGCAAGAGTCCCATTTGAGGCACCTATTATTCAAGAGTATACCATTATTCGAGATGGAAACTCCTTACCTCACGATGTCGTTGAGTACCAAAGCATTGGGTTCTCTGAGCCAAATTCCCAAGGGGCAATCCCAATGAGGAAGACCAAGAGACCAGAAGTTATTGAGATAACGGAGAAATGTCGAGTGCTGAATGAAAGACTCCAAGCTATAGAGGGGCAAAATGATTTTGACCTAGATGCTCTAAACATGTGCTTAGTACCTGGTTTGGTTATACCTCCGAAATTTGAAGCACCTGATTTTCAAAAGTACAAAGGGGATAGCTGTCCAAATCACCATTTGGTGATGTTCTATCAAAAAATGACCGCATATGCTTTTGACGATAAGTTGATGATTCACTGCTTTTAAGACAATTTGAGTGGGGCACCGTTGAATTGGTACATGGATTTGGAAAGAAGTCATATTCAGTCATGGTTGGACCTATCCAATGCTTTTGTTAAGCAATACCAATACAATTTGGAAGAAGCTCCCAACCACTTTCACTTGAAGGACATATCTCAAGAAAGTAATGAGCCGTTTAAAAGGTACGTCCAAAGATGGAAAGAGTTTGCTGATCGTGTTCAACCGCCGCTCTCATAAAAGGAGTTAGTTGACCTGTTTATGGATACTCTGCAGAGCCCATACTTTGAGAAGATGGTAGGCACCGCATCAATAAGTTTCTCTGACCTGGTGAAAATGGGAGAACGTATTGAGGTTGGTCTCAGAAGTGGAAAAATCTAAGGTACCTCTAGTCTCTAGAGCATTGAGAGTGAATCCCTTAGTGATTCCCAAAAGGAAGAAGAGGATGAGGCTGTTTCAATTGAGGAAACTCCACAAGCTCCACCTTTAGTGCCATACTATCAACATCCATTTGTGTTAGCTGTTCATAATCAGCAACCTTTTGGGTCTCCATATTTGATGTCGTTACCTCTACATGGTCAATATTCTCCTGTTTTCCATCAACCACAGCCATACCAACGGCAACACGCTCCTCAGCAACGACACCAGTACACTAAGAAGCCAAAGAGGCAGTTTCATCCATTGCCAATGCCATACAGTCACATACTGCCACGTTTAATTGATAGCAGATTGGTAGAGCCGAAGGAACTGAATCCAGTGATATCTCCATACCCACCAGGCTTTGATCCTCATGCCCAATGTGTTTCCATGCTAATGCACCAAGACATTCAACCGAAGACTGCAAACAACTCCAGAATAAGGTTCAAGATCTGATTGAGTCAAAGTAAATCTCATTTACGCCTCAAGGTCTTCACATCAACATCAATCCATTGTCTGGTCAGGCTGGTCCATCAGTCTATGCTATGGAAGAAATTGTCAAGAATGGGTGTGAAGAGGATTGGTGCACCGACCCCAATAAGCATGACGACCTCCAACTCTGAAGAAGGAAGTTCAATTCCCTAAAGCTGGAAATCCCCTGTTTGTTTCAGCACTGTTGTTGTATTTTCTATGCATGTTGATTTTGCATTTGCTTGTAAGCATTGTTGTTTTTGAATTGGCAAAATTAATGAAGTATTTATGCATATTTTGAACCAATCCATTCGTATTCACTCATTTTCTTTCATTTTTATAAGAAAAACAAAAACATATTTCTCTCATTTTATTTATCAAACTTTTGTTTTAGCAAAGATTGGAGGGAGGATGATGAAAACCAGATACCTGAATTTTCCATTTGTATGCTTTCAATTAAAACCTTGTCGATGATGTACAAGCATTGTTTCAAATTCCTAAACACTGGTGAAATAAGGATGATAATCCCTCACTAACCCATTTGAGCCTCAAAGTAGGAGTTTTCTTTTTAAAAAAAAGTGCAAAAACCCTTAATTTTAAACATGGGACAGGGTAGTTGGTTCAGTTAATCTAATTGCGTTTGATCTTTAAGTGATTCAGTCCATCATTCAAGAAGGATCAGCTACATACTTTCCTTTGCACATCAAAGAAGTCGTGAAGGGTCAAAAGTTTGTAGTATTTGTTCTCTATCTTCCAACAAAATGGCAGTCATAACCGTTCAACAAAAGAATGAAGTAAAGAAAAAAGAAATACAAAGAAAAAGCCCGCTAAGTTAAAAACCAGAAAAGATGACTTAGGCAAAAAAATAAGGGCATCTCAAAGAATTTAAGTCAAGAAAAAGAAGTTATCAAATCCTCTGCAAAGTAGAGACGAAACAAGGTGGCTGCCATCACTCTTTTAATTCTTGATCCTTATCATACACCGTCAAAGACTTTTGAGATCTGAATGCGTGTGCCAATTTAACTGAACGTAGGATTGGAGTTCATCACGAGGAATGAGTGGGTTACAAATAAAATTTGAGCCTTTTATCCTTTGTTTCAAAAACCGTGAACCAGACCACGTTACAACCCTTAAAAGACCTAATTGAGGTAGGGTTTATTTTGAGAGCATACTGCAACAAGGTTGTGTTAACCTGACTCCTAACTATCTTTGCTAATCATTTGTATTGATCACTTCATCCACCATTCCATAAATGGATGGATCCACTTCGTGTTTTGATCATTGATTTTTCCACTATATCACAATCATACCAATAAATTGTGATTTAAAAAACTTGCATAAATGTTGCATTAAAATTGCCATTTTTTTTAAATGCATAATGTTTATTTTAAAGTCAATTCAGCATTAAGGGAATCCCAACGAATGCAGCCCGTTAGGGAATTCGACTTGGTAAGGGAAGCCCAGCCAGGGGCAACCACTTCGAGAATAAGTCAATATGAATCAATCTCTTATAGAGTCAGCTACTCAGAGGTTGAACCCATTCTCAAGACTCAGACTAGATGTTGATCTATCACAAGAGTTCAAGAGTTCAATGGCCAGTCATTATAGAGGTTTCCCATCCCAAGGATCAGATAACCAGGGGAGAATCTCCGATATTCAAGCATTGGGGAAACCATTTTAAGGCCATGTCATGGTAGGTTGATCCAAACTTTTTGTGAAAAGGGAAATTTCAAAACCCATTGATTCAGGGGCAAGATGAATCACACAGAGGCAAGTCCTCTCCATGCCTTCAGGATGTTCAAGCAGGTCTTATGTAACAAACTTTCGAGTTCAAGACGGGTGTCGGGGATCATGTCGTCATAATTGTCTCCTTCTAGAGAGTCTTTTGCAAAAATAACTATCTCATCCAATACCCACTACGGGAGCATATTTGGAAACCTTTGAGTCAGTGCATAATTATTCTCATGCGTTAGTCATGTCGCTTCGCTCTTGGCATTAAGCCCTGCTACTGTCTTATTCATCGAGCATATGCCTACAATAGAAAAAAGTCATACATTGCAAAACAAGCCTCTTCTGACATGTAATCGTTTGTCTCTCTAAGAAGTCTCAGGGTTGCAGAAGTGTTTTATACATCCTCATTACAAAAATCTCCTTGAAGTCCAATTGTCATTGGCATGAATCTGTTAAGATGGTCGTGAAAACCATCTGCTTGCAGTCTAAGTCCATTTGATATGGCATATACCTGTACTATATTCCTGATGGTTCCTGAAGGTCTATTTTGACCCTTCGTTTAAGGAATTTTCAGAGGTTGGATGTTTTATCTTGTTGAAAACTCCAACATTTCTTACCTTTATTCCTAGTGTCAGCCGCCCTCTTAGAGTTATCGATCTGTCTTTGAATACTATGCATTCTACTCCTAGTGTCAGTTTGTCGCATAGAGCCGCTGCCCAGTCACTGTGTTTGTTTTTCTTTATCCTTAGTGTCAACAGTTACACTTGAACCTGTTGATTTATCACTGTGGATATTTTGAATATTTCTTGTTGCTCCTGCTCTTAGTGTCAACCAGTTTTTTAACCTGTTGCGCATTCACTTTGAGTGTGTCTTGGTTTCTATTCTTAGTGTCAATCGGTCTTGAACCCGTTGCATATTCACTTTGAGTGTTTTGTATTATTTCTATTCTTAGTGTCAGTTAGTCGCATAGAGCCTGCTGCGCATTCACTTTGAATGTTTTTTTCTTTTTCCTTTGTTATTATTCTTAGTGTCAATCGGTCTTGAACCCGCTGCACATTCACTTTGAGTGTTTTGTATTATTTCCATTCTTAGTGTCAGTTGGTCGCATAGAGCCTCCTGCGCATTCACTTTGAATGATTTTTCTTTTTCCTTTGTTATTACTCTTGGTGTCAGCTGGCCGCACCGACCTATTGCACTTTCATTTTGAATGTTTAATCTTACCTTTATTCTTAGTGTCAGCTGGTCGCATAGAGCCATTGCGCATTCACTTAGAATATTTTGGTGTTATTCATAGTGTCAGCTGGTCGCATTGAGCCGCTGCGTAAATACTGGATTATTTTCTTCTCCTAAGTGTCAATTGGTTGCACCGATCTGTTATGCTTTCACTTTGAATATTTCCCTGATATCCTCAACCGCCGAGTTGACTTGTTTCTCGACCCCGAGTCGATGTCATTTTAGTTTTTTCCTCAAACGCCGAGTTGACTTGCTTTCTTGACACCCGAGTCGATGCCGTTTTAGTTATTTCCTCAATCCCCGAGTTGATTTGTTCTTGACCCTCGAGTCAATGTTGTTATCATTTTCTTAACCCCCGAGTTGATGCATTTTTTGACCCCCGAGTCAATATTGTCATCTTTATTCTTGACCTCCGAGTCAATGTTGTTGTATTATGATTGACCCCTGAGTCAATGATGTTGTCTTTTCCTCAACCCCCGAGTTGATATTTGTCTCAGTTTGACCCCCGAGTCATTGTTTTTTCCTTTATGTTTTTGACCCCTGAGTCGATGTTGTCTTTATCTCTTCAACCCCTGATTTGACATTTTGTCTTTATTCTTTCTCAACCTCTGAGTTGACATATTATTATCCCCAGTGAGTCTTTACCCTCAATTTTGTTTTGTGGATCACCATTAGCATGTACCTTTATCATTTTGCCAGGCATATTCATCATTCAAAAAGCATGTTAGGGTTCATTTCATCTCATACGACATATTCCCAGCAAAAATAAAGAAAGAGAGTCTCTCATGAATTCATAATATTGCATATCATTGCATTTCATCTGCATTCGGTGAAAATTTAAGGTATTTTAATATTTAATCTTCTTCTACCTTGAATATCCAAAAAACATTGTTATTCATACATTCAGGTTCAAGATGGTTAAATAGGGGCAACTGTCATACCCTAAATTTTGACCATGTGTTTTTTTTCATTTCATTCATTCGACGCATTTCATAGTATTATCGATAGTCGGTCATTTTACATTTTAGTCCATTTCATTAATCATACATTTTACCATTTTCAAATGTAATCTTTTATTTATTTTAGAATTTGTTTCGTTTTTAAATTAGAATGTTTGTTTATATTTTAATCACTTTAATATAGATTTTAGAATTTGATTCAATCTTAGAATTTTATTTAGAATATTTTGTCTCATTTTGTAATTTATTTATTTTTATTTTTATTTTTAGTTAAATATTTATTTTAGATTATTTTAAGAATTTAATTTAGTTCAATTTTAATTTTAATCTAATTCTCAATTTAGTTTAATTTTATAATAGGATTTTAGTTTATATTAGATTTAGAACTAGTTTCATTTCAATTTTAACTTAAATTATTTTCAATTTAGTTAATTAGCTTAATTTAATTTATTTTCATTTTAGTTAAGTTTAATTTAGTTAGTTTTATAGATTAAAAATTATTAATATAATTGCATTTAGTTTAAATTTTGAGTTAATATTGTTAGTTTAATTAATTTAATTTCCAATTATTTTAATACGGTTTAATTTTGTTTATTGTAAGATTATTAGCATTGTCACAAGTCCAATATCATTCTTGTCCTTTGTTTAGCTTTTTTTACATACTTTCCACTTTGACTGTACACAAAAAACCTGCGCCTATCTGCTACATAACCAAACAATCCAAAACCTTTGACCATAGGTTGTCACTCTTGCACCATTTTAACCAAATAAAACCTGAACCAAAGAAAGTGAGAGCATAAAACCATGATAACAACGGTATAACCTGCACATTGAAAGTGAGGTATCCTAGACAAAGAGACAAAATTTTCTGCTTCTCAAAACTTGTCAAACAAGTTTGGTTTCATATAAGAGAAGAGCATCAATTTGAGAAAGGGGCAAAAGTCTTCTGCAAAAACATCAAAAACACAAAAACACAAGACACACAAACCTCCGCCCTAAAATCCATTTTCTTTTCTTGCAAACACCCTCTTAACGTAGCATATGAACTCAACATAAAACCACACCTTCATCAACTCTCTGCCTCTCTTCAACAAAGATAATGCATAAACCACCGAATCCTCCATAACAACACAACCCAAAAAAAGTTCCACCGAACTCGCATCCTGTTACGCACCTGCAACCTTTCAAAACTGATAACGCCCAACTAAACTGCAACATACCACTATAGCTCATACAACCACAAACACCATTAAACCATCACCTCCCTCCATTAACCTTCATACAACCCAAAATAATAAACCCTTCAAATAGCACAAAACCAGAAAAAAATGAACAAGAGATGAAGAGAAATCATTAAACATAACCAAACTTTCGTTCACTACCTTTCCTTAAAATCACCGCTGAGAACCATCCAAACACCACCATCGAAAATCCCTTGTCTCAACAACAAAAACGACGATGCAAATCGCTCCTTCCACCACCAAAAAATCACCGAACCAAACACGTCAAACCACACAAAAATCCCTAAACCGCGACAAATCGCAACCGAGAATCACCGAACCATCCAAAATCGCGAGACTGAGAAACACCACTGAACCGAAACCGTGAGATTCCAAAAAACCACCGAACCAAACACGTCAAACTGCCGAAAACAACCACCACGTGTCCCACGGCGAAACAGTGACGAAGGAAACCAAATCTGCGAGAGAGATGAGCGACACTCCGCCGTTTATCACCACATACAAACTTGGAGCGTGAAACCCAGATTTGAAACCCATGGAGACCTAGCCAAGACACGCGATTCAGCGTCATGTGAGGTCTGAGATTCCATCTTATGGATCATAAGATTCATTTTCAAGTTTTTGGGCCTTAAGGCCGTTTCAATATCTATTCCTACCATTTCTTGTATGCACTGACCCTAGACCCTTTAATTTATGTTTTTATTTTCCTTGATTCTTGTTTATTTCTTTTAAGTATTTTACTATTTTATGTTTTAGCATATGACTTTGAAGTCCATAGGCCCATGAAGCTGGCTGTTGCACCCATAAATCTGGCGATGCACCCCATTTTGTTTTAAAATTATTTTCATGTTATTAGTTCTTTCTAGAGTTTTATTTTGGTGATGGATCTCTTGATCTATTATTATTGTAATATTTTGTTTCTATAGTCTTTTGGGGCCGATGATATAACAAACGATCGAGATTTGCCCGATTTCATTAAATCGGCGAAACTCGATCAATATGAGGCCAATTTTAATTTAGTTATTTATTTACCATTTTATTTCGGTTTATTTTCCATTTTGTCATTTAACTTTAATTTATTTCATTACTTATTTTAATCTTTATGGTCGATGAACATAAATAGTCTTGAGAATCGTCGCAAGCCGACTCGACATCTCGATTAAATTATGAGACCATATTATTTCATCTATTTTATTTATTTTCGCATTTTTATACAATATAAACGCTCTACTCCTCATAGAATGGCTCTAAACATTGAATCGGTTCTAAGGTAGTAAAAGAGCTACAATTCGACGATTGCGAATAATTAAGACACTGCACACACGCTTTCTCTTGGTCAAAATACAACGAGCCCTTTTATTTCATCACAATCCTGTGTAATTTATTTTGTATCCCTCTCCCGATTTCCATTTGTACAATTTATTTTTCCGCCTTTATTTATTGTTTCGATCGCTAGGAGCACCCTTAGGGACTGGTATAGATCTCTCCTTAGTTCGCAAACCCTTGGTCCAACACCAAGTGGTTTCACTCGCACACTTGCACATTTCATTCGGTTATGATTTCGTATTTCTAGGAGCACCCCTAGGGACTAGGAATCGAATCCACTTAATCAATCAAACAATTAACCTCCATTTCCATTTCATCCGTAAGTCGAGTGCTTCGCGCATTACCATCTAACTTTTCTAACTTAACAAACATTCAAACTAATATAAATACAAAAAAACTGAATTCCGGAGTCTAGCATTCCACATAGTTCTTGAATCGATCATTCCTGAGGCTCGCCCCACGGGACGTGGTTCATTCGCCCTTTCGTACTCAAAACACTTAAAACATTCAACTTCCTCGAAAGGATGAGACATGATTCATCTCTATAGGAAATATGTTCCTCCTATTCCCACAAACACAACAAATCAATTTTCTCAAACAATTTTTCTCAAGGAAGAATGTGGCAATAACTTGTTGATCATATATCCAAGTTTGAAGCTTCTTCCATCTTCTATTTTCTCCCTAAAATGTTTGTGGTGGAATAGGTGAGATATCTACTTCAAAGATGACGACTTGTCTCTTTCATTCAAATCCAACTTAAAACCTACCCAACAAATACTCTAATCATTTTCCATATTAATTATACGAAAGAACTGAATTCTGGAGTCTAGCATTCCACATAGTTCTTAAATGGATCATTCCTGAGGCCCACCCCATGGGACGTGATTCATTCTCCCTTTCGTCTTTCAAGACATAATTATTACATATCAAATAACGAAAGAACTGAATTCTGGACTCTAGCATTCCATAGGTTCTTGAATGGATCATTCCTGAGTCCCGACCCACGAGACGTGATTCATTCTCCCTTTCGTTCTTAAAATACTAAACAAGATCAAACCTTTTCTCTAAACGAACATTATTTAAGCTCTTTCTATATCGCAGACAAGCTAGCGCCCCAGCCTCCTATCGCGAGCAGATAAGCCAACACTTAGCAGTTAGAAAGCAGTTTAAACAATTGTTCATTAAAAAACATCAACAAACCATTGTAGCACGAACTACAAAGCTCTGACTTTCACATTGCACAAGGGAATACGTAGGCACGAGGATTTTAATCCTTCGCGAGCACAATAATAAAAAATTTAATCATTTCTCTGTCATAAATCACATTAATAAAAAATTAACCTTGTCTCCAAAATAATAATAAAGATATTATTTTCCCTTAGAACAAACATTTAAGCAAACCATTTAGAAGACATAGACATAAATCAACATTTAATTGCATAGTTAGACTAAGAGGTTCCCGTTGAGTACAACGGACGTGAGGGGTGCTAATACCTTCCTCTTGTGTAACCGACTCCCGAACTTAGATTAGTGGTTTCGTTGACCATTTCTTATCCTAGTTAGGTTGTATATATATCTCCATTTCTTTAGTTAGAATAAATAGAATTAGGTGGCGACTCTTTTGTTTTTTCCGCGTCCATCGTGAGGATCGTATTTTTGAGGTACGACAACTTCATTCCTCAACAGTTTCTTTTTTATCATACCCATGGTGTGAAGGTTGGTAAATCCTTTTGGTGTCCCATTTCTTTCCCCAGTCAAGTCTTTTGTCTTGTTCACTTGTGGAAAATGTTTATTTGAGTCATCATCTGAGGGTGATATTCTCTTTCGATCCTATTCAAGGGTCTTATCGAGGTCAGTCCTTGTCCCCCTTTTGATGTATCTTTCGATTCCGTCTGAGTCCAGTTTCGTTTATTTCGAGTTTATCATTCGAGGATGGTATTCTTTTCCAAGTCCTTCAAAGGCCGATCTTGTTTCCTTGTGGTGTTGATCGAGGTCTGCATTAATCCCACCATATTTCCCTTTTTCCCACAGAGCACAAATTTTCTGGTTTAGTCGGGTATTAAATCCCTTCATACCTTGAACGTCTGAAAGCCATTTCTATCATCCATTTAGGTTAGAGCTGGAGTTCATAACATTCAGGTTAACCCCACTGGTTAGAGCTGAAGTTCATCACATTTTCAGATTTCACAAAAATTGCACAAACTTTCTCTTCTTCGATTCTCTCTCCTCACAATGTTTTATTGAGTTTTCTCTTCACATTCTTGATCAGTGAAGTTCATAGAACAATAATCAATCAATATTTGGAGCTTTAATCAAGGATTTCACCAAGTCAAGTTCAAGATCCTCTTCTTTCAAATCTCAAGATTCAAGCGAAATTCAAGCTCTAATTGCATTTATTTTGTAATTAGAGGTTCAAAGGACTTGATCTGCAGCTTCTAGAGGGATTTCTTGGAGTATTTTCACTTCTACAAGTTTCATGTTGGTGCAATTTTCGAACTCATGGATCTTGTTTATTTTGGGTGCATTGTACTCTCCTTGATATGCTGGTTATTATGATATGTTTAGATCAAGAAATGAACGTATATTATGGATGTTATGTGGATCTAAAATTATTTAGATCAAAATTTTTCTCTTCGATTTGCCTTATCCATGCATTATTTGACAAATTGAATAAGATATTTGGACCCAGGAAGTGATTTAGAGTTAATCTATGGTATTAGTTTGTATTTCTTGGAAATTTTGGTAGGATGCTCATCTGAAAAGGTGACCGGAGCTAGGGCTTCGACACCGAAACTTGTTACAGATGGCCTGATTTCCCAAGGTAGAAGAGATAATCTGCACCCTCCATTTTCTTGATCCAAGGGCTTATAACATGACATCACATTAAAAAAGGGTGGTGAGAGGCACATGATAACATTATAATAATTAATCAGATTGTAGGATTCCCTAGGTTATTTAGCATACACGCGTGATCTATACCACACATATGGCTTACTTTTTATCTTGTCTGACTTTGTTTGATGCGTGAGATTGATCCAATGGTGTAGATTGAGTCTTTTAGTTGACTGAGTTCCACATGTATTTTGGTTGACTTGCACTGTGTTTGGGTTGGGCTCAGATTGTTATCCCCACCCCCTTGACTGAGCCCAGGGCTATTTTTAACGCGTTATTTGCTATTCCTGAACCCCCATGCTTGGTTTTAACATTTTTTAATTTCATTTTCATGTAGTTTTACATTTTAATTTCTAAAATCATCTAAAATCATTCAAAAAATCCCATAAAAAATCATGAATCATATTCACACATTCAAATAACTTTGTAAATTTTTTATTTCTAATTTTGAGCATTTTTCACAATATTTTCTTTTAATTTCCTTTGGTTTTGTTTCAATTCCAACACTCCAACTTCAGAGATTTCTTTTACATAGCTCCATAAACATTTTTCACTTGTTCTTTTTGTATTCATTTATTTACACATTAAACTTCATAAAAAATATTTTTGCATATTTTTAAAATCAGTTTTAATTGATTTTAGTCCCTCTTTTTGCATCTTTTCCATGTGATCCTTATGCAACTTAAAGCCATTTTTTGAAATAGTTTGATGTTGAATTTTTGTGTGCAATTTTATGAAATGATTAGTCCCTGACTTAGTTATCTTTAGGTATAATTTGACAATTTTTTAACATTTTTTGATGTATGGTTGATTACTTGCAAATGAAGTCCCTTTTCATGCACCTTTCTCATCACATCCTTAACCCTAATTGCTTGAAGGAATTTATGCCATTATTTGGGGTCACTTGTAGGGGTTTTATATGTGGTTTTAGACTCTTATAGATCATGTTTGATCATTTATAGGTCCATTTGGTTGGTGTTTACCTTTTTGGTTTGTATGATGCATCACTTGATCATGTTTGACCTAATTCTCCATGTCCTTCATCCCATACTTCTTATACTTGTTTGTATGCATCTAATATGTTCATATCTTCATATCATTTGTATTATACATCAAGTATGCCTCTTACTTCATGCATAAGCATCCATATTTGTATGTTATGTTGCATCTTTTGTCATTCATTTCAAGTATGAAACATCTTGGCCTTAGGTGAGTTTCTTTCACATGTTTAGAGAATTTTTTGAACTTGCTTGCCATGTGAACTTAATATGATTGTATGTGCATCTTTAACATGTTATCCTTATCATAAGCTATTGACCTTTATCATATTATGATCATTCTCACTCATTTGACTTTCATTTTAACTTGTGTCCATCAATCAATCACTTAATTCCTTCTTCACATGACTTGTATGCTCATTCATAAGCATTATAGGACACTAATAAGTGAGGTATTCTACTGACTCCTATCATCTTATGTCATTTTTTCCCATTTGACTTTGAATTTTTCTTGACTTGTTTCTTCTCTTATGAACATGTGATTGTTTTCCTTTCTTCATCTCTCACTCTACCATGAATTAATCTATGAACTTTGGTATGATCATTTAGGATAACACTAGACATTCTAATTTGATATAACATTCTGAATTTGACACTTCTCAGGTGTTTTAATTCATGTTTGTACTCTTTTGCATCCTTACTTCTTCATGTTGGTTCCTTAGAACTTCTTTGCCACTTTGGTGCTTCTTTACACTTGTTTGTTTTAGTTTGAGTTCCTTGAGCTTCTTGGAGTTTATTTAGGGTTAGATTCTAACTTGTAAGGTTCATAGACCTTTGGATTCATTTCATTTGTTCCCTTTGTGTGTTTAGTTTGTACTTCACTTCTTAGGAACTATTGTGTTTCATTTGCTAACCTTGTATGAGCTTTGGTAAGTTTTAGGAGTGTGGAAATGCTTCTAGATTTCAACCTCTCCCTCTCCTTGTACATTTCAATATTGTGTTTGTGTAAGAATCTAAGATGCTTTATTTTACATAATTTCTCACTTCCCCCCTTTGAAGCAACTTACCTTCCCTCATGGAAGTAAGTTGTCTTCTTGTCCTCTTCTTCTTCTTCTTCTTCTTCTTTCTTCTTTTCTCTCCTTCTTCTTAATTAGGATAGATATCTTCAAACCTCACTAACTTAGGATATCCAATCATGATAACTCATATAAGATTGTTTAGTCTCCCTTAGACTTTTTTACCTTTTGAGATCCTTTTGGTCTTTTCTCTCTCTCATCTCAAAATAAAAGCAAAATACATAATAAAGGACAAGCTTTCTCCTGTGCCATGGGCCTTTGCCATGGGATACTTGCACACATTCCATTTGGGGATGAGGTATAGGGTATCTATAATGATGAATAAGTCTTAGCATGAGGATGTTTTACAAACATAAATCTAAAAAACACTTCTTAATCCAAAAACAACAAAAATACACAATAAGTAAAATAGGCTAGTGTGTTTGAGCCATAGTCTTTGGAAATAGGTTTGAGGGTCTTCTCCTTACTTAGATGTGCTTCTTATCCATTCCATTTCGGAGTGATGTAAGAAGTACACACTTCATTGAATGAGAATTGAATACACTCTTCTATGCAATCTAAAATAAAAAGCTTCTAAAAAGATCCAAACTAACAACAAGCGTCTTTCCTGCGGGAATTCTCTTCTCATCTCCTTCATTCCAACGAAAGAACTTGCTTTGACTTTTCTTTTGTAAGACGGTAAATGCACTCGTACCAGAAGAGCCTGCAACACCTGAACATATGCATAATCAATTCAAACATAAAAAACACAACAAACAAATTTCCTCCCTAGTTAGGGGAACTACGTTGACTCTGATTCTCATTCCCGATGAGATACCGAGGTAGTGGGGTAGGGCCCATTCGAGCAGAATTCTTTCTTTTCCCTACACTTTTCCTATTCTTTTTTCCTAGTTCAACAACACATGTTTATACCCTTTGAAACAGTTCAAGCAAGCGTGGATCCCGTCGAGTACGACGGTCGTGAAAGGGTGCTAACACCTTCCCTTCACGTAACCGACTCCCTTACCCATTCTCTTTGGTTCAAAAGATCTCGTTCTTTCCTTTCCCTTGGATCAGCATTACATTTCCCTTTCCTTGGTGTCGCTTCCACCAAATGACACCCGGTCAAGAGGGGTACAGACGCGAACGGTCGGCGAAAAGGAGAGAATGAAAAGAGTCGCCAGCTAGGCATTTTTATCCCGAAGGAAAGGTAATGCTGCATAAACCTGAGAAAAGATGGATAAGACGGTTGCGAACCAGAGAAACTGAGAAAGGGGGTTGGTTACAACTTGGGAAGGTATTAGCACCCAGATTGTCCGTCGTACTCGACGGGATCCACGCTTGAAAGTTTGTGTTTAGAGGGGTAGTGTCTGTGCTATTTTGTGTGCAAAAGCTGGCAAAGAATGGAAGCGTCAGTGCAAAAATAATGTGAAGTGAATAAAAGAGTGTCAGTGCAAGGAAGGAGTGCAAAACTCAAGACTATGAGGCTTAAAGAATAATGCCGGAGGAGGGGGAAAGAGACAGAGACTTTTGTTCGATAACTGATAAGTTATGCCTACGTATCCTCTCGTGCAATGAGGAAGTCAGAACACCATAGTTCGACTCAAAGAGACTGAAGGATAAATTGACTTGTGAACTGCTTACTTGTCTATGCTCAAGTGTATGACCTGTCTGGCTCATGTGCAAACTGTCTTGCATTAGATGGAAGAAGCAAGTTCTCGCTTGTGGGTGAAGATGATGAGAAAAGAATCCCAAAGGAGACGATTATTGTTTGTTTTTGTGTTTTCAATCTTTTATTGCTTTTTGGTGTTTTTCATAAGTTAATGAGCTTAAGCCTAAACCATGGGTTAGTGAACTCATCACATCCTCCCTCTGATTAGGGGTAATGAGAATACTTTAAGTATGAGATAAGCACCTCACACTTAATCACCCTGATGTAGGATTAAGATCATTAACCCACTTGTGATTATTTAGATGTTTTTGGAGTTTTTTTTAGTGTTAAGTAATGAGTTTAAGCCATAATCAAGGATTTAATGGACCCATTACACCATCCTAATAGAAGGATAATCGATGAGAGCATTTAAGCTGAGGAAGGCTCCTCAACTTAATCCATGATTAGGAATTAACCTCATGACAAAACAAAACCTTTAATAGAGTGGATTTTAGTTAATGGTGAGATTAAGAAATGAGTTTTATGGTTTGTAAGACAACTTGAGGGGGACTTGTCCATTAACACTAGGGTTAGTCCTTCTTAACCAATTAAGGAAGAATTAGAATCCTAATGCAAGGCCCAAGTTACAAGCTTGATGTCTAAGTGATTATTAGATGGATTGATTAAAGGATTTAAACACATTGAGGATTTAACACTTAGGATTAAAGATATACACTCCATCCTAATAGAAAGATACATGCATAAGCTTAATCACAAAGCCTTAAAACCTTTAAGGTTTAGTCCTTGATTAAGAGATGAGAAGAGAAGACTCAAAGATGACACAAAGGTAAAACTAATGGGGGACTAATCAAACCCTAATTGTTATCATGCTTGGATGTTCCTATGGTTTATGAGGTTTGCAAAAGATCTTCAAGAGAAAAGCCACCAAGGAAGAAGCAGATGAAAGAAGGAGAAGCAAAAGGAAGCAAGACAACTTACTTCATTTAAGAAGATAAGTTGCTTGAAGAAAGAAGGTGAGGAGGGAGCATGAATGAGAAAGCTCACTCTAATACAAAAGTAAAATGCAGCAATGATGCATAAGAGAGATGAGAAGAGATTGTGAGAAGTGAAGGCAAATTCACTTCTCAAACACTTACCACCTGAAAAGTTAGTAATAAACAAATGAAAAGAAATGAAAATGAAATGAAATTCAAAGATGCAAACCTAAATCAGAAGCATATTTATGATGCAAATGATGCTAAAGGATGATGCAAAGTCATGTCAAGAGATGCAAATGATCATACAAGTAATGAGGATGCAAATGAAGCATAAAGGAAACATGAAAGACCATGAATGCATATGACATGAAATGAAAGCAAAAGCATGGCAAATGGATGATGCAATGATCAAACATGATTCTAATGTGTCATAAGATGTCTTATATGTCATGATGATGCACAAAATGTTATGGCAAGTTCATGTATGCAAGCACATGAAGGATGAATGCAAATGAAGGTGCAAATTAGGGTTAATGAACAAGGTACAAGGCAAAATTCAAAATCAGAAGCAAATGACATGATAAAAAAATGAAAATGGGATCAAAGGCACCCTAAACCTATACAAGTTCACTGCCCAAAGGGGAAGACGTAACTCTTAACCCTAAAGAAGTTATGATTTTCTCAAGTTGGCTAGGGTTTTAGGATACCTCTCAATGATAAATACAAAACAAATTGAAAATGAAGAATAAATTAAAACCAATTTTATCCTAGAAACTAAATGACATGAGGAATGCAATGCAAAAAGAACCATCATCAAACCCTTCATGGTTAGGCAGAAAGGATTTTTGTAATTTAGGGCAAAAATATTGATTTTTAAGAACCTTTAATCCAAAGAAAAATGTCAAAATAGGTCAAGAACCAAAAATAAATTTGTGTGAAGGGTTTGATAATGTTTCTAAATGTTTTAAAGAGCTCTCTGAATTTTTTTTGGAATTTTTAAATACCTAAATGTATTTTTAATTAATTAACTCTCATTAACTAATTAAAAATAATCATGTAAATGATTTAAAAATAATTTTTAATGCAAAAAATAAAAATAAAAAATATTTTTGGTTTCTGAAAATAAATAAAAGCTTGGATAAAAATTTCCAGAATTTTTTGATATCATTTGCTATTTTTAAAAATTCGTTCAAATAAATAGAAAACAAATGAAATAAATATTAAATTAAATGAGAAAATAAGAAAGTCAGCCAATCCAAAGGCCCAGGTTCAAACTCAAAAGGGAGGGAATTGACTTCGCGCGCTATCCAATGTCCAGAATTCAAACTTCACTAATTACGTCATTAAGCCCTAATCTGAACCCTAAACACTTTCAGGTGACCGAAAAGTGTTCCGGTCATCTTCTCCGGCTAGTCTCTCAAGCTATCTCACTCAATACGCAACCCCAAACCCTAAAACTCTCCAGAAATGATCCTCTCATCAACCCCAACAAGAATCAGCCATCAAAATTCATTTATTCATCATCAAAAGCACGAATCGAAGCAAAACGAAAAACAACTCAGAAATTTCAGAAGCTCATGAAATGCTTATTTCTCAACTATTTTCGAAACCAAACATATCATGGCAATCAGGGGAACACATAGAATCATTCTATAACATAAAATGAAGGTTCTGGAAAAATAAATGCCATGGCTACCTGAAGTTGAGCTTTCAAAACAGGAGCTTTCTGGCCAGTTCTTTGCTTCAAATCCACTCCAATGACTCCCCTCAAGAGCTTGTGATGCTTGGTTGGAGTTTAAATGGCCTCAAAAGGAAGTTGGCAGAAGTTCAGTTCATGAAATGTGAAAATCGTATTTTGGATATGGTGAGTTTCAAAGCAAAATGAAAGGTGGGAAATGATCAGTGATGTTTATGGAGTTGAATGGTGGAAAAAGTTTGGAGGTTTGATGGTTGAGCTATGAGTTTCGAAGGCTTTTGAAGATTTGGGGGATTTTGTGTATGCTGAGGATTCTCAAGTGTTTTGCTGCAATGTTGTGTGCTTTGGCTTGGTTTTGATCCACATAATAAACTGTGATGGGTCAGAGAGTGGGTGCTGGCCTGTGTTGATTGGTATGGGCAAGTTGCCAAAATGTCAAAAGTTTTGTACTTGAGGTATGGGCTGGTTTTGCAGTTGGCTTTTGGCTTGTCCTGGCTCAGCATAGATCAAGGAGAGCCATAGATTTGAAATTGAGGTGATTCAGCAAGCTTGTGAGAAGTTATGTCCCCTTTTGCAATTTCCATGAAGTTTGGCCCCTTTTGAATTTCTTGATGTTTAAGGCATGGGATGAAATGATTCTTGGGCCAATTCTGATCCTTAGGCAATGCATTATGATGTTAAGACATGTAGAAGTGTGTTTGAAGTCACAAAAATGCTTGGCATGAGAATTTGCAAGTTTCCCTCTTTGGTGTAAAAGTGAAATTTATGTGATTTTTCCCAACTTTGACAAGCCATAACTTGAGTTCTATGATGAATTAGATCAAGTTCTTGTACTTTTTGAAAAAGGAATGATCCAATCTACAACTTTCATGACCAAGAAATTTTCATTTGAAGCATTTTTGAATCAAAAAGAGGAGGTTGAAAAACTTTCCCAAAATGACAAGTTTGCATTACAAGTCACTTTCCCAAAATGGCAACTTTGCAAATGGCTTGAAATTCTTCAATTTTGTGAACTTCTAACTTCTTCTAAGATAAAATAAAAATCATATGCACCTAAAATGATGGAGAAGACCCTTTGGTTGGATGATTAGGGGCCTCAGATGCCCTGATTTTGCACTGACTTGCTCAAGAAGTCATCTATTGATCAGATACCTTCCCCATTGAATTTCTTCATGAAAATTGGTATGTTGGATCCTTACATCATATAGAGACCAATAGAAACAAGAATGACCAAAAAATTTGGAGTTATGGCCTCTGAAACCAAAACCCTAATTTTAGGTCATCTGTGTAGTTAAGCTTGGCTCTGCTTCCATGCCTTTCTCAGTTCTTGTGATTCTTTGACTTCTTTGATCTTGGGAGAATATGATATGATGATTGAACATACATGGACCCTCTTGAGATGATTGAAGACTCTTGGAGTGGCTCAGATGGCTCAGATGGCTCAGGGATGGCTCAGATCAAAACCCTAGATGCAGATGACTTAGAACCAATGCAGTGAAGCAAAAAGTGCAATATGAGATGATATGATTGAACTTATGCAAATGAAAATAATCACAAGCCATGGTGAGATGAGTGAGGGAAAATTTGGGGTTTTTACAGCTGCCCCTATTTAAGCATGAGTTAGCTGTGCAGGATGTAAGCGACGACTTAACAGACAAACAAGATAACTTATGGTTGAATACCAAAGACAGTCCAAAATTTGCACTCACTGAATGAAGAAGAAAAGGGATATAGATTGTAAAAGGAAGTAAAGTATGATTAGAAAGTGCGGGCGACGGTGGATGACCGTCGAGCGGAGGACGACTGCTGGGGATGAAGCAATGACGGGGACGGCCGGCATGCTGGGGAAATAAATGACCATGATGGGGACGGCCATCAAGCAAAGAAATAAGACTCTCTGGGGATTAAAGGTAAAGGCAACGATGGGGACGACCACCAGGTTGAAGAAATAAATGATGAGGGACGGTCATCAGAGGGTGAAGGACGATCACCTAGCAGGGGACGGCTGCTCTGTTGGAGATAAGGATGAGGGACGATCACCTGGCAGGGGACGACTTCTGAGAATATCACGACATAGGACGAATGCCGGATAGAAAAGGTCGATGATGGGGACGGCCATCAGATAAGCATGATGAAGGACGATCATCAAGAGGTGAAGGACGATCACCTAGCAGGGTACGGCTGCTCTCGGGTTTATCATGACATAGGACGATGGGGACGACCATCGGATAAGAGTGATGAAGGACAGTCATCAAAAGGGTGAAGGACGATCACCTAGCAGGGGACGGCTGCTAAAAGCATCACGACATAGAACGAATGTCGGATAGGAAGGGGTTCCAATAATGGAGACTCCGCTGGGGGAATGACGAAGGACGATCATCAAAAGGTGAAGGACGATCACCTAGCAGGGTACGGTTGCCAGAAGTATCATGACATAGGACGAATGCCAGATAGAAAGGAAATTTTGCCAAGAATTTGCTGGGAATTCTTCTGGGGAATAGTAGATACAGACGAGTGTCATAAGAAGAAGTGTATAAGTTATGAATATAAAAGGTGTTTGACGACCTGTGGGGACAGGATGACATGGACGAGTGTCAGGAAAGTATAATAAGCAAGGGTTTAGGCAACTGCGTTGGGGATAGGTGACACGGATGGGTGTCAGGAGAGTGTATCAATGCGCTTTTGTGAGTGCAAAGGGGACGCTTTGGCTTTTTGCTGGGGAATTTGAGTGGTATCCTGTATGTTGTTGATGGTGTGTTGGTGTAAACATGTGTCTGATCCAAAACATGGCTTGTGACTATGCAATATGTTTGATTTTTGCCGTAATGCTCCGTATTAGACAGAATGCTACGCTCTGGGGAAAGTATGATGCAAATGCTATGTTTATGCAAAGATACCAATCCGGGATTCGGATCCCGTTGCTGTGAAGATCTCTGGCTGATTTGCTTGAAGGAGTGTCCCAGCTGGGGATGAGATTATTGGTAGATCTGACATATATGACTCTGCGTGGGGAAATAGGTCACTAATGGACCTTTCTTGGTAATGAGGAGTCCAGCTGGGGTCTGTGGAAGCTTTGTGAGATCTTCAGACATTGCTCTTCTGGATAGAGGCTGAAACTTTGCGGGGAGATGGTTCCCTGTCTTTGCACTTGGCTGGGGAGAGATGATCACTGAACGATCTTCCTAGTGATTTATGTGGGGACTCCGGCTGGGAAAGGGGAAGCTTGACAACTCAGCTGGGGAAAAAGCATTCCAGATGCTGCTTGGAGGAGATATTAGAGTACCTGCAAATCCTGTTAAGACAAAGAAACGTGCGAGTATCCCGAGGTATCCCTTACCGGATTCCGTCATAGGAATTTAGACACTCCCGGGAGCAAATACATTTCCCGCTAGCTTGTAACTTAGCAAAGACGCATCTGTATTTATGCGATCATCATATTAAAGACATCGGAAATTTTTGCAAATAAAAATAAAATGTACAAGACAAAGTGTGACTGAAAATCTGATTTTATTCATTCGGGTGCCCTGAATTGGCAAGTACAGTTAAAGAAACGAATCCCCTGGAATGAGGAGATTGTTATAAATTGAGAAAAGTAAAGTGCTGGCAATGTTGATGACGCTTCAGTGCTTCCCTTTAGCTATGACTCGTATGACATTGACGTTCTTCTCATCTTGCTTTCTGAAGAAGGCTGATTCTGACCGATGCTCGAACCTTCGAAGCTTACCATGTCGCAATTGATACAGACGAATTCAGAATGCAGTTGTTCGCTTATTCCCTTATTTTGCATGGATCGCCCTTTCGGGTTTTCAACCCACCGGGATACCCATTTTTGCCTGAGCTGTCCAATGTGGCTTTTCAACTCAGCGGGTGTACATTTTATTTATTTATTTCCCCTTATTTTTGCCCGAGTCTTTTATTCTGTTTTTGACTCGCCGGGATGCCCTATTTTTGCTTGGACTTACATTCTGTTTTTATGTCCAGCGGGTCATTTTATGCGAAGTATTTTTTAACTGCATCTGAATTCACAGGGGACAAGAAGTCTTCACCATCCATAGTACTGAGCATCAGTGCTCCACCAGAGAATACTTTCTTCACTATGAATGGACCATCGTAATTCGGAGTCCACTTGCCCCTGTGGTCTGTATGAGGAGGAAGGAGTCTCTTCAGCACAAGATCTCCTACTTGGTACTCTCGAAGCCTGACTTTCTGATCGAAGGCTTTCTTCATTATTTTCTGATACAGCTGCCCATGAAAAATTGCAACCAATCTTTTCTCTTCAATCAGACTCAGTTGTTCGTATCGGGATTGGACCCATTCTACTTCATTCAGCTTAACATCCATTAGTACCCGCAAGGAGGGTAATTCAACTTCAACAGGTAGGACTGCCTCCATACCATACACAAGCTGATACGGTGTTGCCCCAGTGGATGTTCTGATTGACGTACGGTACCCATGCAAGGCAAATGGTAGTATTTCATGCCAGTCTTTGTATGTGACCACCATCTTCTGCACAATCTTCTTGATATTCTTGTTAGCTGCCTCAACAGCGCCATTCATCTTTGGCCTGTAAGGAGAAGAATTGTGGTGTTGGATTTTGAAGTCCCGACACAGTTCTGCCATCATTTTGTTATTCAAGTTGGAACCATTATCAGAAATGATTCGCTCGGGCACTCCATACCGACAAATGATGTCTCTTTTCAAGAATCGGGCTACCACTTGCCTGGTGACATTTGCATACGAGGCTGCTTCAACCCACTTGGTAAAATAGTCAATGGCTACCAGGATAAATCTGTGGCCATTTGAAGCAGTCGGTTCGATCTTGCCAATCATATCTATGCCCCACATGGCGAAGGGCCAAGGTGAAGACATCACATTCAGAGGATTTGGAGGCACATGCACCTTATCTGCATAAATCTGGCATTTATGGCACTTCCTGGCATAAGCACAACAGTCTGCATCAACTGTGATCCAGTAATAGCCTGATCTCAACAACTTTTTAGCCATAGCATGCCCTCCAGCATGGGTACCAAAAGATCCTTCGTGCACCTCGTGCATTAACAAGTCTGCTTCTTCCCTATCAACACATCTGAGAAGTACCATATCAAAGTTTCTCTTGTACAAGGAACCATCAGCATTCAGGAAGAAACTACCAGCCAGCCTTCTTAATGTCTTCTTGTCATTGGATGATGCCCCAGGCGGGTACGTTTGATCCTCCAAGAAGCATTTGATGTCATGGAACCAAGGCTTATCATCTTTAGCAAGGTCCGCAGAGAATACGTATGCTGGTCTATCAAGTCTGGATACTGAAATTCGGGGTACAAAGTTGGCAGCTTGAACTTTGATCATGGAAGAAATGGTAGCCAAAGCATCCGCAAACTGATTTTCATCTCGAGGTATATACTCAAGCTTGACTGTTGTGAAGAAAGTCAGTAATCTCCTCGTATAATCCCGGTAAGGTATCAGATGCTCCTGGTGAGTGTACCATTTGCCATTGGTCTGGTTGATTACCAGAGCTGAATCTCCGAATACAGTTAAAGTCTTGATCCTGAGGTCAATGGCTTCCTTAAGACCCATAATACAAGCTTCGTATTCAGCTTCGTTGTTAGTGCAATTAAAGGTGAGTTTTGCCGAGAAAGGCATATGAACTCCCTTAGGTTTAATGAGTACTGCACCAACACCACGACCATTCATATTAACAGCCCCATCAAACATCATAGTCTATTCTTCTTCTGGGTCAGGCCCTTCAGTGTGAATAGGCTCTTCATGATCTTTTGCTTTTATGAACATGATGTCTTCATCAAGGAAGTCAAATCTCATAGGCTGGTAATCATCAATGGGTTGCTCAGCAAGATAATCAGACAACACACTGCCCTTGATGGCTTTTTGAGATGTGTATTGAATGTCATATTCTGTGAGAATCATTTGCCATCTTGCAACCCGTCCGGTAAGCGCTGGCTTCTCAAATACGTACTTAACTGGGTCCATCTTGGAGATCAACAAGGTAGTGTGGGTCAACATATACTGCCTTAGTCGGCGAGCAGCCCACGCTAAAGCACAACAAGTTTTCTCGAGCAGTGAATAACGTTGTTCACAGTCGGTAAACTTTTTGCTTAGGTAGTATATTGCATACTCTTTTCGACCAGACTCGTCATGCTGGCCCAGCACACACCCCATTGACTCTTCTAATATTGTCAAGTACATTATTAGAGGTCTTCCTTCAACTGGAGGCATAAGGATTGAAGGCTCTTGCAAGTATTCCTTGATTTTGTCAAAAGCCCTTTGGCAGTCTCCATTCCACCTAACCGTTTGTTCCTTTCTCAATAGCTTGAACAAGGGCTCACAGGTTGCTGTAAGATGAGATATGAACCTTGAAATGTAGTTCAATCTACCTAGGAACCCTCGAACTTCTTTTTCAGTCTTTGGTGCAGGCATTTCTTGAATGGCTTTGACTTTGTCAGGGTCAACTTCAATCCCTTTCTCACTTACAATAAATCCCAGCAGCTTACCGGATCGCACCCCGAATGTGCATTTGTTGGGGTTTAGCTTTAGTTGGTACTTCCTCAGACGCTTGAATAGCTTCAACAGATTCACCAGGTGATCTTCTTCCGTGAGGGACTTGGCAATCATGTCATCCACATAACATTCAATTTCTTTATGGATCATGTCATGGAATAATGTTACCATAGCCCGTTGATAAGTGGCACCAGCATTCTTCAGTCTGAATGGCATCACCTTATAATAGAATGTGCCCCAGGGTGTGATAAAAGTTGTCTTCTCCATGTCTTCAGGTGACATTTTGATCTGATTATATCCTGAAAATCCATCCGTGAAGGAGAACACCGAGAACTGAGCCGTATTGTCGACCAATACATCAATGTGAGGTAAAGGGAAGTCATCTTTCGGGCTGGCTCTGTTCAGATCCCGGTAATCCACACACATCCGTACTTTGCCATCCTTCTTAGGCACTGGTACAATGTTAGCAACCCACAGCGGGTAACCTGTCACAGCAAGGAAACCGGCGTCCCACTGTTTTTGTACCTCCTCCTTTATCTTCATTTCCATATCTGGGCGAGTACGACGTAGCTTCTGTTTTACCGGCGGGCAGTCTTCTTTCAGAGGCAGCTTGTGCATAACAATGTCGGTGTCCAACCCTGGCATATCTTGATAAGACCAAGCAAAAACATCCACATACTCCCGAAGCATGTCAATCAGTTGCTCTTTCACTGAATCTTGCAGACGGGCCCCGATCTTAACTTCTTTCGGGTCTTCTTCTGTACCAAGATTAACCGTTTCAACCTCCTCCTGATGAGGAGTTATAACCTTCTCCTCTTGTCTCAACAACCTGGCTAGTTCTTCTGGTAGCTCATAATCTTCTTCAACCCCTTCATCGGCTTGATTAATCGGATTGTCAAAGTCATACGAAGTCATAGCAGTGTTGTTGTCAGTGCAGTCTGGAGGGCACTCTCTGCAAGGGTTCAGATTTGTTCATTTTAGTGATCAGTTTTATCTTGTTTAGAAAAAGTGAAAATGAAGTTATTATTTTGAAAAACATTGCCATTTTATTTTTGTACAAAAAATGAAAAATGCAAAACAGTGAGCGGAAAAGAAAAGACTCATTTGCAAAAGATGTCCTGATATTCATTAATTGATCGTTTGCACAAAATACAAGATGGCCCGATTACAAAATGAGCCCTGACATCTTGGGCAAGATGCAGGACTTGATGCATGCTTTTAAAGACAGGAAATAATAATTACTCTGCAGGAGTAACTCTTATAATTTCCTGGGAAGACCAGTTTGAGACATGGTTCCCCGGGATCTTTGGACGTATCCAGCTTTCCAGGCTGCGCTCGTCTTCTGACTCATCTTCCAAACTGTTCACAGCATCCGGGGTGAGCATTCCCCCGCTGACAAACTTGGGCTCCGTTGCAGCCTCTGGTTGATCTTGTCGAGTTGGTCTGTAATCCAACCTGAATCGGTCTTCTTTCTTTTCAACTGGCAGCAGCTTGCCCCAGCCTTGAGCAGTACCCTCCTCAACAACCTTCCGGGCTTGTTGATACGAGGTGATGGAAGTTCCCAGCACAACAGATGTTTCATTAATATTCAAGGCCTCAAACCCTTGACTCATGGTTTCATGAATCTCCCCATCCATTTCAATGTATTTGAAAGTAGCCAGCTGGCTAACGAAGATATCCTCCTCCCCACAGATGGTAATGACTTGGCCCTCCCACTCGAATTTTAACTTCTGGTGAAGGGTTGACGTCACGGCGCCAGCGGCGTGTATCCATGGTCTACCCAATAGACAGCTGTAGGCGGGCTGTATATCCATCACAAAGAAGGTCGTTTTGAAAACTTGTGGGCCAATCATTATAGGCAACTCTATCTCTCCCAGAACTGATCTCTTAGAACCGTCAAAGGCTCTCACTACCAAATTTCTTGGGCGTAGTGCCAATCCATCATGTTCCAGCTTCACAAGGGCTTTCTTGGGCAGGACATTGAGGGATGACCCTGTGTCCACCAGTACGTGAGAAAGAACTGCACCCTTACATTCCAAGGTAATGTGCAAAGCCCTGTTGTGATTGTGACCTTCCGTTGTCAGATCAGCGTTGGTGAATCCTAGTCCATGACTAGCGTTGACATTTCCAACCACAGCCTCTAACTGGTTGACGGTAATCTCCTCCGGCACATAAGCTGCGTGCATGACTTTTAATAGTGTGTTCCGATGAGCCTCGGAGCACATTAGCAATGATAATATGGAGATTTTGGAAGGTGTTTGGTGAAGCTGGTCCACCACCTTGTAATCACTTTTCTTGATGATTCTCATGAATTCATCAACCTCTTGATCAAAAGGAGTCTTCAGAGCTTCTTTAGTAGCTGGTTCTTCTTGCACCATGCTCTTCCCTTTTGCCTTAGCAACAGCTTCTGATTCAGCAATGGGTCTTGGTACTTGCGAGGCAAAGAGACGTCCGCTTCTAGTGAAGCCTCCGCCTCCCCCCACATTGTCTATCTGAGGTGAAGAAGTTGATGATTCTAAAGTGATTTTCTACCTCTCGCAGTATAGATCTGAGCCATAATGCCAAGGGATGACATTATTGCTTTCATAAGGAACTGGCCCAGGCACTGTGATAGTGACCGGGCTGATAGCAGCTGCAGAGGGGACCACAATGGTGTGTGGATCATAGTATATGGTAACTGGTGCTCTGACAGGAGTAGCATTTTGTTGCGAGTTGTTGGTAGGAACATTTGCAGGATCGTAGTAAATCGTAACCGTTGAGACGCTCTCATTAATTATTGCTGATGTTGTAGAAGGTGCTGAAATTGTAGCAGGAACTGATGGAACAATGGGTGTTGTCGTTGTAGAAGGAATGGTGACTGAACTTGTATCTGTTGAAGTGAGTGATTGAGCAGTTGTTGGAGTGGTAGTAGAATCTGTTGGAACAATGGTTGCTGACGTTGTAGGAGTATCTGTGATTGTTGATGAAGGAATTGGTGGAGTTGTAGTCGCTGTTGTTGTAATCTGAAGAGTGCCATCCTTAATAAGACCATCTATGCCATTTCTCAGTCTCTCACACCCATTAACAACAATGTTGCAATATCCACAGCCGAGCTCACATCCGGGGAACACTTGGCATTCTAACAGCTGAGCTTTGATTTCAACCAAAGGTGTCCGGATTTGTGCAACGCTTTTGATTAATGTGGATGGTTTGCCCTCGTCAATAGCATTAATCCTAGGCCCGTTGTGACTAGGCATTGGATTTCTTGTGATGTTCGGAGGAGGCGCAAAATTGAGAGCTTTTGAGTCCACCAAATCTTGGACTTTCATCTGTAAGGCCATGCATTTTTCAGTATTATGCCCCGGTGCGTTTGAATGGAAAGCACACCTGGCATTTGCATCATAGTTCTTTGGCATATTAAGAGGATCTGGAGGAGCCAATGTCCTTAACTCAACTAAGTTGAGCTTCAGGAGTTGTGGCAAGAGTGCAACATACGGCATTGGGATTGGGTCAATTACCCTGTTTGCTTGTGATGGCCTTTGTTGGAAAGGACACTGTTGTTGATTGTTATTACCGTTGCTGTAGGTTCTCTGTTGTGGAAAATGAGACTGTTGCTGATAGTGAGGTTGCTGTTGATACTGTGGTTGTTGTTGTTGAGGATATGGTGGTTGTTGAGGAATTGGAGCTGGAATGGTAACAACTGCTACTGACCGGTGAGTATATTGAGGCCTGCCCCTGCTTGTATGAATGGAATTAGTTTCACCTGCCCTTCGGGGTCCTACAAATGGTTTTCTCGGATTGCTGGAAGAACTAGCACCACTGTCGAAGATCTTACCCATCTTCAAGAGACTTTCAATTCTCTCACCAGCTATGACTACGTCAGCAAAACTCGTAGAGGAAAAAGCGGCCAGCCTATCAATATAAGTCCCTTGCAATGTATTCATAAACATGTCAGTCATTTCTCTCTCTGACATGGGTGGTTAAACAGCAGCAGCAAGCTGTCTCCATCTTTGAGCATACTCCCGGAAGCTCTCTCTAGAAGATTGAGACATTCCCATTAGGAGGGTCCTATTGGGAGCCATGTCCAGGTTGTATTGATACTGACGGATGAATGCCTCGGCCAAATCCTTCCAGCATCTTATGGTGGCCCTAGACAAATGCGAATACCACTCTCTTGAAGCCCCCGTCATACTGTCTTCAAAGTAGAACATCCACAACTTTTCATCCATAGTATAAGCTTTGAGCCTTCCCAAGAAAGACTGCAGATGAGTGCGAGGACAGGAGGTACCATTGTACTTTTCAAAGCATGGGGGTTTGAATTTGTGGGGAATTCTCACCCTATCTACTAGTCCCATATCCATCACATCGAAGCCCAAAGAATTCTGAGATTCCAAAGATCTTAACTTTTCAGCAATCTCGTCCAATCTTCTGTCATATACCTCATCTCCAGCCCCTATAACAGTAAACTGTTCTTCCTGGGGATCCTCCTGTAGGATTCTACCCCCAGCAGTATTACCTTGCACATTCCTTGGGATGTTGACTTCTGGATTCAAGTGAGGTCCATACTCTGGTGGATTAATACGAGGCTGCCCTTGTTCATTGTTTCTAGTTCCTCCTGTTCCAAGATGAGGCTCCTCAGGAGTTTGTCTTTCCACCAGCTCTCTTAACCTTTCTTGACTCTGGGCTAGGCCAGTCATTACTGCCATGAATTGAGACATCTGATTTCTCATCTCTACTCTCTCATTGGCCATCTGATTTCTGACCTCAGTCAGATCCTGCTGTACTTGTTCCATTTGAATGCCGGGAAGGTTGTTACGGGTCGGGTACCGGTGCGTGCGGTTGATAGGGAACACTCGGCGACGAGCAATGTTTCCTGAAGTCATAACAAAGTTAGAAACAAATAAATATAACAAGACCTACAAAATAAAAACAAGGTTAGTATGCAATGCAGTATGCTTATTTGTTATCCAAGGTATCCAGTTTGGTTCTTGGTTTTGACCTTTCCAGACCTCGAGGAAGATGCTTGATGTTGTTGAGAGAAAACCCAAAGGAAAACTCAAACTAAAATATATTACACATGACGAACAATACATAGTCTGTTTTACAATACATGCCCATTGAGGGTCAAAATACAACAAAAGAGGAAAAATACATCAAATGGAAACAAACAACAAGCAAAAGGTCAGACATCTAGTCCAAACTCATCTTCTCTGACCTCCTTCAGGAGTGCCTCAGTTACTGGACCAACTGGGTGCTCTATAATGGTCCTAATGAGGAGATTCCTGGTGGCAATAGCAGTAGTCAGCTTCTTATGCCTGTCCTGGTCCTTTGATCTCTTCACTCCTGCTCTGAGCTTCAACTCTGAAATCTCCTTCTAGGCTGCCAACAAAGCTTCCTGTTGTCTCTTCTCATCGGCCTCTAGCTATTCAATCTTGGCTTGAGTCTTCTGGTCTTCTTGTGTTCGGGCTTCGGTGATCCTGACCCACCTAGCCTGACTCTCTTGCAGGTAGAGCTCAGTCCTAGCCTTCTGAATTTTGGTCTCTTTACAAGCATTCTTCAATATCTGTTCCCCAGCTCTTTCCTTCATGATGTAGTCCTCTGTCTTCTCAATTTTGGTAAGATGCTCCACCCTAAGCTTTTCCAGTCTCTCAATATCCAGACGACCATCACTTCTTTCCCAAAGAGTCTTCTTCAAGGCTTGAGATAAGTTCTCATTCCTTTCTTTCAACTTCTCAAATTCTTCTAGGCTGACAGTTGCTGCTGGCTGTACTGTGGATGGTCCAAGAATGTCTTCCAAGATGAAAGACATTCTGGTAATTTGAGCTCTAGTACGGGACCAGTCATAGTATTGAGCTGAAGCAACATTGTTATATCTTCCAAGAATAGCTACCCCTTTTGTCTGGATGTTGTCCCAAGCCCAAGATGCTTGCCTGACAGCAGCTGAATTAGGTTTCACTTCACAATACAGGGTCTCAGCTAAATCTTGTCCTCTGGGAGGGTGAACCAAAGCATAGGCCAGTTGTCTCTTAAACAGTAAAGGATTGTAGTTGATGCAACCCTTTACTCCTATCAGAGGTACATTTGGGTATTGTCCACAGCTGGTGATAATGTCCTTGCCTTTGGTGCTCTGTGTGCACCATCTAATATCATCTGAAGTCAAGGCAATGAGCCTTTTGGCCCAATTCTTCTGTTGGTGGGGATTTAAGAAAGTATCTGATTTGGGTAGGTGTCTGAGCAGCCATGTGTAAAACAAAGGAGCACAACATCTTACCAATTTTCCCCTTTGTTTCTCATTCCTCTGATGGATGGAATAATAGAAATCTCCCAGCAATGTAGGTACTGGGTTCTTCAGGAGAAACAAATGGATGGCATTCCTGCTGACAAATTTGGGCTCATCTGCAACAATATAGCCCCATATATGCTGAGGGCTAACAGTGCACAAACTGCCCTCCATTCTCCCAATGAAGCCTTCAAGATAGCTTGAGAAATCAAGAAGTCCAAGTGCAAACCAGGGATCCTAGCCTTTGTTGTCATGCTTAGCTCAATCAGGGCAGGCTCCAAGTACAGTGCTTTTGCTATCTCTTCATTTCTGGGAGCTGATATCTCTGGGTTGAAAGGGATTCCACCCCTGATAGGTACTCCAATCAATGAAGAAAACTCTTCTAGTAGAGGCCCTAACTGAAAGTCTGGGAATGTGAAACATCTCAAAGGAGGGTCATAAAACTGCAAGCATGTGTGGATCATGCTCCTCTGAGAAGGGTCAAGGTCCATAACCATATCCAGGATTCCTCCATAATGCTCTCTAAACAAAGGGATATAATCAGGTGTGATGAGTGACTGGACCTGCCTGATACCAGTCAACACAGGCTCAAAGAAATGGTAGGATATGTTGCTCTTCCTGGGAGCAGCCATAAGTGCTTGCTGAAGAAGCTGAAGATAAGTGCTGATGAAGATCACAGACTGATGCTGAAGGTGGACCACTGACAGATTAGTGCTGGTGAAGATGGAGATAACTGAAGCAGATAACTGATGGAGACAGCTGAAGCAGAGGTCTATGCAGATGAAGGGGTCAAAACCAAAACCAAGATATAGTGAAATGGATACCCTGAAAAGAAAATAAACAAATGTTAAATGATGCAATGATGAATATGAAAATGATATGCAAGGGTTTATGATCAAGCTGGATCTGATTATCTGTCTCGATACAAGGTCCATATATATGTTCAAAGGTTCAGGATGAAGGCTCAGAAATCCAGTAACCAGGGTGGGGGACTCAAATAAAGAGTCACATGTCCAGGGTTAATCACAAGAACTGTCCAAAGTGGAGTATTCTTACACAAATACAGTAACAGGGTATGATGTGGCCATGGGTTCCTGTAAACCTGTAAACAACCCAGCCCCCTCACAGGTGATGCTCTAGAACAAGGATCCTCAGACTTGGATCAGTTATGAGAAGTGTAAACACTTCTAACCCGGAGGTACAATGTTTACAATAACCATAAAAGATCCTCCTCTAATTCACCTCAGTTTCTGAAGGTCAAGATAAAAGGTCATCTAGACTTAGCAGGCTTCCCAGATAGCCCTAGCACTACAGGAAATATGTAGCATAGAGTTCTCAAGAAGAAACCCACATCTGAACCGTGTTTCATATTCCCGCACCAGACCGAAATGGAATGGGAAAGAACATGAACCACTCTAGCCTAGGTGTCTCTCAGGTCCCAGGTATAGGACCTTAAACTCTCAATGGAACCCCACCCACCAAAAAAAACCAGATCCAGCAAATGACAGTATGAAATATGCAAAAACTGTAAAGAAAGCAATAAATTAAACTGTACATAAAGCAGTAGATAAAGCAAATTAAATAAACACACATAACACCCCAGTAAACATAAATCAAACAAGCGCTAGGAGGAACCCACAAAAAGAACCAGAAGCCCTGGTTGCAATAAGATCCCCAGCAGAGTCGCCAAGCTGTCGCTCCCACCAAATGACACCCGGTCAAGAGGGGTACAGACGCGAACGGTCGGCGAAAATGAGAGAATGAAAAGAGTCGCCAGCTAGGCATTTTTATCCCGAAGGAAAGGTAATGCTGCATAAACCTGAGAAAAGATGGATAAGACGGTCGCGAACCAGAGAAACTGAGAAAGGGGGTTGGTTACAACTTGGGAAGGAATTAGCACCCAGATTGTCTGTCGTACTCGACGGGATCCACGCTTGAAAGTTTGTGTTTAGAGGGGTAGTGTCTGTGCTATTTTGTGTGCAAAAGCTGGAAAAGAATGCAAGTGTCAGTGCAAAAATAATGTGAAGTGAATAAAAGAGTGTCAGTGCAAGGAAGGAGTGCAAAACTCAAGACTATGAGGCTTAAAGAATAATGCCGGAGGAGGGGGAAAGAGACAGAGACTTTTGTTCGATAACTGTTAAGTTATGCCTATGTATCCTCTCGTGCAATGAGGAAGTCAGAACACCGTAGTTCGACTCAAAGAGACTGAAGGATAAATTGACTTGTGAACTACTTACTTGTCTATGCTCAAGTGTATGACCTGTCTGGCTCAGGTGCAAACTGTCTTGCATTAGACGGAAGAAGCAAGTTCTCGCTTGTGGGTGAAGATGATGAGAAAAGAATCCCAAAGGAGACGATTATTGTTTGTTTTTGTGTTTTCAATATTTTATTGCTTTTTGGTGTTTTTCATAAGTTAATGAGCTTAAGCCTAAACCAATGGGTTAGTAAACTCATCACATCCTCCCTCTGATTAGGGGTAATGAGAATACTTTAAGTATGAGATAAGCACCTCACACTTAATCACCCTGATGTAGGATTAAGATCATTAACCCACTTGTGATTATTTAGATGTTTTTGGAGTTTTTTTTAGTGTTAAGTAATGAGTTTAAGCCATAATCAAGGATTTAATGGACCCATTACACCATCCTAATAGAAGGATAATAGATGAGAGCATTTAAGCTGAGGAAGGCTCCTCAACTTAATCCATGATTAGGAATTAACCTCATGACAAAAAAAAACCTTTATTAGAGTGGATTTTAGTTAATGGTGAGATTAAGAAATGAGTTTTATGGTTTGTAAGACAACTTGAGGGGGACTTGTCCATTAACACTAGGGTTAGTCCTTCTTAACCAATTAAGGAAGAATTAAAATCCTAATGAAAGGCCCAAGTTACAAGCTTGATGTCTTAGTGATTATTAGATGGATTGATTAAAGGATTTAAACACATTGAGGATTTAACACTTAGGATTAAAGATATACACTCCATCCTAATAGAAGGATACATGCATAAGCTTAATCACAAAGCCTTAAAACCTTTAAGGTTTAGTCCTTGATTAAGAGATGAGAAGAGAAGACTCAAAGATGACACAAAGGTAAAACTAATAGGGGACTAATCAAACCCTAATTGTTATCATGCTTGGATGTTCCTAGGGTTTATGAGGTTTGCAAAAGATCTTCAAGAGAAAAGCCACCAAGGAAGAAGCAGATGAAAGAAGGAGAAGCAGAAGGAAGCAAGACAACTTACTTCATTTAAGAAGATAAGTTGCTTGAAGAAATAAGGTGAGGAGGGAGCATGAATGAGAAATCTCACTCTAATACAAAATTAAAATGCAGCAATGATGCATAAGAGAGATGAGAAGAGATTGTGAGAAGTGAAGGCAAATTCACTTCTCAAACACTTACCACCTGAAAAGTTAGTAATAAACAAATGAAAAGAAATGAAAATGAAATGAAATGCAAAGATGCAAACCTAAATCAGAAGCATATTTATGATGCAAATGATGCTAAAGGATGATGCAAAGTCATGTCAAGAGATGCAAATGATCATACAAGTAATGAGGATGCAAATGAAGCATAAAGGAAACATGAAAGACCATGAATCCATATGACATGAAATGAAAGCAAAAGCATGGCAAATGGATGATGCAATGATCAAACATGATTCTAATGTGTCATAAGATGTCTTATATGTCATGTGGATGCACAAAATGTTATGGCAAGTTCATGTATGCAAGCATATGAAGGATGAATGCAAATGAAGATGCAAATTAGGGTTAATGAACAAGGTACAAGGCAAAATTCAAAATCAGAAGCAAATGACATGATAAAAAAATGAAAATGGGATCAAGGGCACCCTAAACCTATACAAGTTCACTGCCCAAAGGGGAAGACGTAACTCTTAACCCTAAAGAAGTTATGATTTTCTCAAGTTGGCTAGGGTTTTAGGATACCTCTCAATGATAAATACAAAACAAATTGAAAATGAAGAATAAATTCAAACCAATTTTATCCTAGAAACCAAATGACATGAGGAATGCAATGCAAAAAGAACCATCATCAAACCCTTCATGGTTAGGCAGAAAGGATTTTTGTAAGTTAGGGCAAAAATATTGATTTTTAAGAACCTTTAATCCAAAGAAAAATGTCAAAATAGGTCAAGAAACAAAAATAAATTTGTGTGAAGGGTTTGATAATGTTTCTAAATGTTTTAAAGAGCTCTCTGAATTTTTTTTGGAATTTTTAAATACCTAAATGTATTTTTAATTAATTAACTCTCATTAACTAATTAAAAATAATCATTTAAATGATTTAAAAATAATTTTTAATGCAAAAAATAAAAATAAAAATATTTTTGGTTTCTGAAAATAAATAAAAGCTTGGATAAAAATTTCCAGAATTTTTTGATATCATTTGCTATTTTTAAAAATTCGTTCAAATAAATAGAAAACAAATGAAATAAATATTAAATTAAATGAGAAAATAAGAAAGTCAGCCAATCCAAAGGCCCAGGTTCAAACTCAAAAGGGAGGGAATTGACTTCGCGCGCTATACAATGGCCAGAATTCAAACTTCACTAATTACGTCATTAAGCCCTAATCTGAACCCTAAACACTTTCAGGTGACCGAAAAGTGTTCCGGTCATCTTCTCCGGCTAGTCTCTCAAGCTATCTCACTCAATACGCAACCCTAAACCCTAAAACTCTCCAGAAATGATCCTCTCATCAACCCCAACAAGAATCAGCCATCAAAATTCATTTATTCATCATCAAAAGCACGAATCGAAGCAAAACGGAAAACAACTCAGAAATTTCAGAAGCTCATGAAATGCTTATTTCTCAACTATTTTCGAAACCAAACATATCATGGCAATCAGGGGAACACATAGAATCATTCTATAACATAAAATGAAGGTTCTGGAAAAATAAATGCCATGGCTACCTGAAGTTGAGCTTTCAAAACAGGAGCTTTCTGGCCAGTTCTTTGCTTCAAATCCACTCCAATGACTCCCCTCAAGAGCTTGTGATGCTTGGTTGGAGTTTAAATGGCCTCAAAAGGAAGTTGGCAGAAGTTCAGTTCATGAAATGTGAAAATCGTATTTTGGATATGGTGAGTTTCAAAGCAAAATGAAAGGTGGGAAATGATCAGTGATGTTTATGGAGTTGAATGGTGGAAAAAGTTTGGAGGTTTGATGGTTGAGCTATGAGTTTCGAAGGCTTTTGAAGATTTGGGGGATTTTGTGTATGCTGAGGATTCTCAAGTGTTTTGCTGCAATGTTGTGTGCTTTGGCTTGGTTTTGATCCACATAATAAACTGTGATGGGTCAGAGAGTGGGTGCTGGCCTGTGTTGATTGGTATGGGCAAGTTGCCAAAATGTCAAAAGTTTTGTACTTGAGGTATGGGCTGGTTTTGCAGTTGGCTTTTGGCTTGTCCTGGCTCAGCATAGATCAAGGAGAGCCATAGATTTGAAATTGAGGTGATTCAGCAAGCTTGTGAGAAGTTATGTCCCCTTTTGCAATTTCCATGAAGTTTGGCCCCTTTTGAATTTCTTGATGTTTAAGGCATGGGATGAAATGATTCTTGGGCCAATTCTGATCCTTAGGCAATGCATTATGATGTTAAGACATGTAGAAGTGTGTTTGAAGTCACAAAAATGCTTGGCATGAGAATTTGCAAGTTTCCCTCTTTGGTGTAAAAGTGAAATTTATGTGATTTTTCCCAACTTTGACAAGCCATAACTTGAGTTCTATGATGAATTAGATCAAGTTCTTGTACTTTTTGAAAAAGGAATGATCCAATCTACAACTTTCATGACCAAGAAATTTTCATTTGAAGCATTTTTGAATCAAAAAGAGGAGGTTGAAAAACTTTCCCAAAATGACAAGTTTGCATTACAAGTCACTTTCCCAAAATGGCAACTTTGCAAATGGCTTGAAATTCTTCAATTTTGTGAACTTCTAACTTCTTCTAAGATAAAATAAAAATCATATGCACCTAAAATGATGGAGAAGACCCTTTGTTTGGATGATTAGGGGCCTCAGATGCCCTGATTTTGCACTGACTTGCTCAAGAAGTCATTTATTGATCAGATGCCTTCCCCATTGAATTTCTTCATGAAAATTGGTATGTAGGATCCTTACATCATATAGAGACCAATAGAAACAAGAATGACCAAAAAGTTTGGATTTATGGCCTCTGAAACCAAAACCCTAATTTTAGGTCATCTGTGCAGTTAAGCTTGGCTCTGCTTCCATGCCTTTCTCAGTTCTTGTGATTCTTTGACTTATTTGATCTTGGGAGAATATGATATGATGATTGAACATACATGGACCCTCTTGAGATGATTGAAGACTCTTGGAGTGGCTCAGATGGCTCAGGGATGGCTCAGATCAAAACCCTAGATGCTGATGACTTAGAACCAATGCAGTGAAGCAAAAAGTGCAATATGAGATGATATGATTGAACTTATGCAAATAAAAAGAATCACAAGCCATGGTGAGATGAGTGAGGGAAAATTTGGGGTGTTTACACTTGGGATAAAAATGCCTGGCTGGAAACTCTTTTTCTTTTCCGTGCCACTTTCGCGTTTGTACCAGGATGGAAAATCCGGTGAGCGACACATGGTATGAGTGAGAGATGAAATATTTTGCTCAGTTGTAGGTTTTTCATGTGATTTAGATTGAATGAAGGCTAAAACATTCCTTCCCATACTAACTCTCTCATTCCCCTTCAATCTATTCTTGTGAGTGCATAAATCTCTCAGAAATTTGGAATATTTGGGAATTTGCTTGATCACATCAAAAAGTGGAATATTTACTACTACCTTTCTGAACATGTGCAATATCTCCTTATCCTCATATTCTTCATCCATATTCTTAGATTTCACTATTCTATGTGGAAAAGGAATAAGTGGTACATACTCTTCCTCTTGTTCTTTTTCAGTTTCAACCATAACATCAGAGTCAGGCTTAAGTATGGATTCAAGTATGGGCTCAACAACTATGTTAATTTTTTCTGGTGTTGGGTCTGGTTCAAAACTCTTTATGGATCTCAAATAAATTTCACTCACATTAGGGCCTTTTGGATTCAAAATTTTTTAGGAAGGTAGTTGGTTTGGTACTTGAGCTTGCTGTATGTCATTCATTAAAGTGGCAAGTTGTCTAATCTATGTCTGCAAACTCTGAATACTAGAATTAATTTGTTGCTAAAATTGTAGATTTTTCATAGCTATTTGCTTGACAAGGTCCTCTAATGAAGGTATGGAAGGTGCAAAGGTGGTTTCTCATGGAGTGTTCTGTGGTGGTGGCAGTGGTAGAATCAACTGTTCTTGACTAGGTTGTGTATGGATGGATTCCCATACCGAAGGTTTGGACAGTGTCTCTAATTGGGATGGTACCTGTTTATGGATAGGTCAGAAGTATTGTACCTATACTGGTTCTTTACTTAGAGGATTGCAAATGTTTGCTGCATATGCTTGAGGAAAATTAGAATTTACACCTTCTTGCAAGGTATGAAAAGTATTTGCTGGGTGTTCAAGAGAGGTGAAAAGGCCACATAACCTTACACTTTGAGTTTTTCCTAATGCCAACTGTCTCACCAATGAAGCAAGCTCTTTAATTTTGGTTTCTAAAACCTTTTTGCAAGAAGAAGCTTGAATTTCACCCACTCATTTTGTTATAACCACATAGTTGTTTCAGGTTGTGAACTGATGTGAGTTGAGTGACATGTTTTCAATTAAGGTTTTTGTTGTAACAAGGGTCTTATAAGGTGGTTGCTTATGCATCAAGACAGTTGAGAATTCATGAAAAGAATTATCCTACACATGATTTAGAACTCGCTGTAGTTGTTTTTGT
Organism: Lathyrus aphaca; assembly: GCA_963966055.1. Taxonomy (NCBI): domain Eukaryota; kingdom Viridiplantae; phylum Streptophyta; class Magnoliopsida; order Fabales; family Fabaceae; genus Lathyrus; species Lathyrus aphaca. Next base: position 132,413,000 of record OZ014522.1, on the reverse strand, counting down.
GCTGAAGATTTGGAGGCATTATCTCTATGGTTCTAGATTTGAAGTGTTTATGACCATAAGAGTTTAAAGTATTTGTTTGATCAGAAGGAGTTGAATATGAGGAAACGAAGATGGTTGGAATTATTAAAGGATTATGATTTTAGTTTCAACTATCATCCAGGTAAAGCTAATGTTATAGCTGATGTTTTATGTCGGAAAACGTTGCATATGTCGGAAATAATGGTTAAAGAGTTGGAACTAATTAAATAGTTCAGAGATATGAGTTTAGTTGGCGAAGTGACACAAAAGAGTGTTATGTTGAGAATGTTGAAGATTAATAATGATTTTCTGTACAGTATCTAAGAGGCTCACAAGTTAGATATGAAGTTGGTAGATTCGATGGTGGGAATCGATCAGTTTGAGAATAATGATTTCAGGTTGGATGCGCAAGGTGTGTTGAGATTCCATGATCGAATTTGTATTCTGGATTATATAGAGATGAAGAGAATGATTCTTGAAGAGAGTCATAGAAGTAATCTGAGTATTCATCCAAGTGATACACATATGTATCAAGATTTGAAGAATTTGTTCTGGTGGCCTGGGATGAAGAACGATGTAGCACATTTTGGGTATGCATGTTTAACTTATCAGAAGTCGAAAGTTGAACATCAGAAACCTGTAGGGTTGATGCAACATTTAGAAGTTCCAGAATGGAAATGGGATAGAATTTCAATGGACCTTGTGACAGGATTGCCTAATACTTCAAGAGGGCATGATTCGATTTGGGTGATTGTTGATAGGCTTACTAAGTCAGCTCATTTTATTCCTATTAACATCAGTTTTCCAGTATCTAAAGGCTTACTAAGTCGGCTCATTTTATTCCTATTAACATCAGTTTTCCAGTGTCTAAGATAATTCCATGTGAATCGTGTGATGGTTTGAATAAAGTTGAATAAGTTGATTTAAGTTGCATTGTTGTTATTTGGACTAAGTTAAATTAATTAAGTTGTCGGTTAAGTCGTGTTTGGGTTAGTCGAGTTAATTAAGTCGAAGTAATAATAGAATTATTAATGAAATAATATTAGTAATCGAGCTTGGTTGTGATGTGAGAGTAATAAAGGTGGGGGTTCTATTTTAGGCCTAATGGAATTATTAAGACTAATTAAAATAAAACTATAAGTTAAGTGGAAATAGGTTAACAGTAAGAGGAACAAAAGTTGGAAATGAGGGTATTACGTGAAGTGCATAGGAGAGGCAAAAGCTAGGGGTTCTGATCAAAAAGTGTTAGAGTCTCCTTCAATCCAAAGGTAAGGGTGGGGTTCTAACCTTATAATCGGGTATAGATGATAAATTCGTATGGAATTGGGTATACCGATTGTTGCTGTTAATTGTTGTTAATTGTTATTTGTGTGGAAAAATAAGTTGTTTTGATAAATGAGTTATTTTTGGTTAATAAGTTGTTTGAATAATAAGTTGTTTGTGATGAACAACTCATTTAGATGATTAAGAAGATTATGACTGTGTTGAGTTGTTATGAATCGTGGGATGGAATAATTGGAATTTATTTGAGAGGATTTACAGAGACGAAGTAAGAGAAACAAAGAGCATTGTAGTTTTGGATGTGGGACGACCATCCCTTAAGCCAAACGACCGTATGGGATTTGTGACGCCCGTCACATCCCTAGGACGACCGTCACAAGCTATGACAAGGGTCACCAAGTGTGACAATGGACACACGGGGTCTGGGAGAATTTTGTTGTTTTGGTTCTATTTTCCTGCGTTTACATTATTAGTCTGTTATGAATCCCTTCCAGTAGCATAATTAAGTTGAAAAATATTATTATAAGTATCATAGGTCCTAATAATAAATTAAAAGAGAAATAATAAGTAATATAAAGATGAATTAGTAGAAAAAAATTAGATGACAATGGAATAATATTAGCAGGTTAGGTATGTTAGTTGTTGTCATGGATTGTGTTATAGATTGAACCAACAACTAGGTATGGCCCAACAACCCAAATATCAAGGGGACCCATCACATTCATGTTCCCCCTGGATTGGCACGACTCGTCGACCCCATCTGGTCGTAGTCGTTCCGCCCTCATCATCCTTGATCCCTGCCCGACAACGACAAGGATCACCAGATTCGGCCTGGCTAAGTCCCTAGTCGGATGGTATTGTGCCCGACGCACCACTATCAGGGCCAGGATTCTCATCCGACGGTTAGTTTATGGAAGTTACCTATTTTCAGGAGATCCAAAATCCAGGACCAAAAATAGGAACCGTTGGCAACGCACTGGGGGATCTATGTATAAACCCTCTCACTTGAGGGGGGAATGTATCAAATATTCATTCCCTAAACACTCCTACTTGTACTTGCTATCTCTTGTGCCTGTTCTGACTTTGGCATCTGAGTACCTTGCAAGTACACCCCTAGTTCTCCTAAGTATCTGAGCAGACCTTAGAGTCCACATCAGCAGCCATTAGAGATTCTGATCTCAGGTATGATCAGTGGCGTCGTTTGTGGGAACTTTGTTGCCCCGTTTTCTCATCCTCGGTTCGTGAAAAGAAAAACATCACCGTTCCGTCTCCTTCTTGATCACTCCCCAAGAAGATTCCATTAGTGCTCGCCTTGTCACCGACATTCCCATTAAGCAACGAGAAAGTGATGAAACTAACCCTCCCTCGGAGAACCGGATTGTTTTCTTGACGGGCGGACTGCCTCCCTGTCACCTGAAACTTCCCAGCAACCTGATATCACCCCTGGTGATCTCCCACTGATTCTTATCCCCGAAGGGACGAATTAGACACTATTGGCTCTGGTTGAAGCGGCCAACAACATCAACCTGCTCCGCCAGGACGAAAGGTTGGAGGCTCTTGAAGAAGCAATACACGTGAGGTCCCCCACTCTCGTGAGGAGACACCGCCGGTCCCGTTCAAGATCACCCAGGCAGAGGAAGGACCACCATCAACCTGAGGCCTCTGGATCCTTCAAGAAGAGGACCCATTAGTCTCCTCGACGGAATAAGTCCCTGCAAATAAAGAAGACCCGGCGAACCCTCCATCCGGGAGTGCGACCCTCACCAGAAGGAGCTAGAAATCACTCGAAATCTCCCCACGCAGGCATAGGAACGATCGTTCCTGCTCCGTCTCCCCGTTCTCTAGTGACGAGGACGAACCCTGTGGCCCCTTTCAGAGGAGATCATGTCCACGAGGCTCCCGAAAGGGCTTGAGAAGCCTCCACCAATGGGAACGTATGATAGGACCATGGACCCGGACGAGCACATCAAATATATCGACGCTTTGTTGTACTAAAGAGGTGTCCAGGGAGCTATCAAATGCCGCTTCTTTCCCACGACCTTGAGAAAGGGGGCGATGGCTTAATACAAAAGTCTCCCTCACGAATCTATCACCTCGTGGAGGCAACTAGGGAGAACATTCTCTCGACACTTCACTACCTAGCGATGCCATCCCAAAACCGAAACATCTCTGGAGGAGATTATTCAGGGGAAGGACTAGCCCCTCTGAGTGTACATCGAAAGGTTTAACAAGGAAGTTTTCCAGGTCTCGACCATAGAAGATATGAAAAAATACCTTTTGGAATGAGGACTCTGCCCCCAAAGTGATTTCAGAAGAGTCGTGGGAATCAAAACACCGGCCACGCTTGATGCTTTCCTCCTTAAAGAACAGGCGTGCATACAGTAGGAGGAGAAAGAAGCAGCGAGCACTACCTGTGACACCCGACGTAATGAAGACGCCAAACCTTCCAAGCATGATGACTCCTCGACATCCCGTCAGGGAGGTGACAAAAGAAAGGAAGATTTCTCCCGTGAACTGCGGGAGCACAAGGGCCCCGTCAGGAGATTCCACGACTATACACCTCTCACAGCGACCAAGGAAAATATTTTTTCCAAGTGCACGAATTCTGAATTTCATCAGGAAGGAGTCAGATTCCCGAAACAGCTATCAAACAAACCAAATACTTACAAAACAAAGTATTGTCGCTTCCACAAATATCTCATGCGCAACACCGAAGACTACAAAGATGCCATTGATATACTCATCCGGGACGGTCATCTCAAACAATTTACTAAGAGAAAAGATGCTTCTTAGAAAGAAGTACAGGAAGCCCGAGAGGTTGAGGACGTCACCTCACCGATCGCGGAAACAAACCTTCAGGTCGCCCTCAGTATAACGCGGCCAGAAGATTTCTATTTTCCCGAACCATACACCGGCCCTGCGTACTTCGCCACATACATTCCGTGGGAATCCTTCCCATCAATAATGGTCATCTCCGGAGGAGGACCCAATAAGGTCACGGTAGGATCGGTGAAGCGACAGTTCGACGAGCTGATCAACACCAGTTCTAACCTGATTTCGACCCTTGACCCTCCTCGAGGGAGATCCACTCCCATTTCTTTTTACAAAGAAGACCTCATCGGAGGAGCACGATATGCTAGCATTCCTTTGCTGGTTCGCGTGTAGATGGAAAATTTTGATGTTCGTAGGATCCTGTTCGATCAAGGAAGTTCCGTCGACATAATGTACTCCCAACTATTCGTGACCCTTCAGCTGAATGAGACACATTTGATACCATATGTAGGCTCAGATCTCCAAGGGTTCAACGAGACAGTTTCCAGACCTTGGGGTTACGTCGGCCTGATCGTCACATTGGTGTTGGAGATACCGCGAGGTCCATCAAGGTGAAATTTCTTGTGATAGACTGTCCGTCCCTATACCAGTGCATCTTAGGACGACAAACTATGGCCGAGCTCATTGCGGTACCTTCCACGGTACACTTAAAAATGAAATACTATACATCATCAGGGCAGGTAGCCACCCTCCACGGGGACATAGAAGCTCTTCGCAGATGTTATGAGGCCGCATCCAAAGGCCTCCACACTATCGCCGTCAAGCCTAAGCCAGTCAAAGTCATCCCCCCTCACACTTCCGAAGAGCCAAAGGCGCTATCCCACGTGGATTCCATAGATATCGACAGTAGATTCATCGATGAAGAGGAGAAAAAACAGTTGGTCGCGAAACTTTCTTTATTCGCTCGACCCGTTCCTACCGGCGATTTCGAGCTGGTTGCATTGGGAGAGGATCTGTCGAAGGAAGTGAAGATTGGAGAAGACCTCCCCGACTTGGCGAGGAAGCAGCTCAATTCCTGCCTCAGGGAAAATGCTGATTTGTTCACGTGGAGCGCTGCAGAGATGTCGGGCTTGGATCCAGAGACATCATTCCACCATCTGTCCATAGACCCCTCAATCCGGGAAGTCGTGCAACGAAGGAGGCAGCAATCCCAAGAAAAGGTAGAAGAAGCCGAGCAGGCTGTAAAAGACCTCCTAGAGGCACATTTTGTAACAGAGGCCAGGTACACCACCTGGATCTGGAATGTTGTACTCATTAAAAAGAGCAATGGAAAATGGCACATGTGCGTTGACTATATCGATCTCAATCTAGATTGCCTGAAAGACGTTTACCCTTTACCTAACTCTGATAAGCTGGTCGATAACTCTGCAGGTTTTAAATTGTTGTCGTTCCTCGACGCCTATTCTGGGTATAATCAAATACCTATGGCCGAGACTGACAAAAAGTACACCACTTTCATGACCGAATTGGGCAACTATTACTACAACGTAATGCCTTTCGTCCTGAAAAATGCGAGCGCTACTTACCAGCGAATGATGAACAAAGTTTTTCAAGCGGAGATCGGTAACATGCTCGAAGTTTACATGGACGACATGATCGTCAAATCCCACGAGGAAAATGATCATGCTCTCCACCTAAAGAAAATATTCGACCAAGCACACAAGTGCAAAATGCGATTTAACCCTGAAAAGTGCACGTTCGAAGTACGGGCAGGAAAATTCCTCAGTTTTTACCTAACCAAAAGAGGAATAGAGGCTAACCCCGACAAATGTCGAGAATTTTCCGAAACGCCCACGCCGAATTCTATAAAATCCATCCAATCATTAAATGGGGTGCTCGCATCGTTATCACGATTTGTAGCAAAATCAACTCAGCACGTGCTCCCCTTCTTCAAGCTCCTCTGCAAGGAGGCTGCCTTCGAATGGATAGAGGAGTGCGAGAAAGCCCTGACACACCTCAAAAAGGCTCTGTCATAACCCCTGGTCCTCTCCCGACCAGAGGCGGGGAAATCTTATTCCTTTACCTTGTCGTTGCTAACGAAGCCATAAGTTTCGCCCTCGTACGAGAAACAAACGAGGGGAAAAAACCGATCTATTTCACGAGAAAATCCCTACAAGGGCCTAAACTTAGATATCAACAAATTGAAAAGGTTTCCCTGCCACTCCTCCATGCAGCAAGGAGACTTAGACATTATTTCCTCGCACACTCAATCGTAGTACGTACCGACCAGCCCATTAGACAACTCCTTGGTCGACCCGATATAGACGGGCTAATGCTCAAGTGGTCTTTGGAACTATCCGAATTTGACATCCGATATGAGGGCATAGCAGCTGTTAAAGCACAGGCCTTCTCTGATTTTGTAATCGAAAAGACCACCCTAGAAGGCCAGACCTGCGCGTCCAAGAGATGGACCATCTTCATGGATGGCGCTTTGAGCTCGAAGGGAAGCGGTGCGAGAATTATCTTAGAGAATGAAGAGTGAATCCTGATCGAAGTATCCCTCACTTTATCATTACCCATGTCCAACAACCAAGCAGAGTACGAGGCACTCCTCACAAGCCTAAGGCCCACTGACGACCTGGTGGCGGAAGAGATAATTATCTGCACAGACTCCCAGCTCGTAGCCATGCATGTCAAAGGTGAATACCAGGTAAAAAATGACAATCTGTCAGAATACTTAGCCCTGGTCAAGGAAAAGATTGCGAAATTCACTTCCGTAGAAGTTAAACATGTACCCCGCAAAAATAACATACGAGTATATATGCACACAAAGCTCGCCAGGACAAAGAGGAAAGGAGGTAATAAGTCTATCATACAAGAGATACTTCCTCGTTCTAGTATCGAAAAATTAAGCCGGACAGTAGACGTAAATGTCATTGGCGATGCCCACTGTTGGATGACCCCAGTATACAAATACCTAACCAATGACAAACTGCCAGAGGATCCGAAGGAAGCCAATATCGTCAAACGAAGGTCCTGTTCGTACGTCTTGGTCGAAGGAAAACTATATCGGAGAAGATTCTCCATTCCACTCCTCAAGTGTGTCGAGGAAGATATAATTCCCCACATCCTACGCGAGATCCACGAAGGCATCAATGCCCAGGATTTAGGTGGAAGGTCCCTCGTGAGGAAAGCCCTTTGGGAAAGATATTACTGGCCTAATATGCAAAACGACGCCAAGGAACACATAAAAAAATGCGTTAAATGCCAAAGGCATGGAGACATGCACCTCGCACCACCCAACAAGCTCAAAACTATGTCATCCCCCCGTGGCCATTTGCATCGTGGGGCCTAGATATCCTCGGAACCTTCATCGTTGGTTCGAACCAGAACAAATACTTAATCGTCGGAGTTGACTACTTCACGAAGTGGATTGAAGCCGAACCACTAGCCAAAATCATAGCCCTCAACATATTTTGTTTCTTCAAACGTAACATCCTCGCCCGCTTCAGAATACCCCAGACCATCATCACCGATAATGGCACCCAATTTACGGATAAAAACTTTCACGAGTTCGTCGTCAACGTCAGAACTAAACAACATTTCACATATGTCGAAAACTCGCAAACCAACAGGCAAGCCGAAGCGGAGAACAGGGTCATCCTCCGAGGACTCAAACTAAGGTTAGATGAGATCAAGAAACGATGGGTTGAGGAACTTCACAGCATCATGTGGGCGTACTTGACTACCCCGCATTTGACCACCGGGGAATTCCCTTTTCGACTAGCATACAGGACCGAGGCTGTTATCCCCATAGAAATGCACATCCTGTCCAGGCGAACAGAAGCCCCAATGGACGAGTACACCAATTCATAAACACTGCGCGACGAGCTCGACCTGGTCGAAGAAGTTAGATCAGGGGAAGCCCTATGTGAGACATCCCTTAAGCAAAGGATCGCTATAAGACACGACTCGAAATTTATTAAACGAGTGTTCACGGTCGGAAGCCTCATCTTCAGGAGAAATCACAAAGACTCCAGAGAGGGAAAGCTAGCTGCGAACTGGGAGGATCCTTATCGAATCCGAGCAAAAAAGAATAACGGGGCCTACTACTCAGAAAACCTAAATGGGGAAGAAATTTCTGGTTCTTGGAACTCCGAGAAACTCAAACAATACTATAGTTAAGGCGTCAACCGACATTAGTACCAGCCTAACATGCGTGCCTAGGTACAAGTACCGTATACCAAAATTACATTTTAATGAGATTCTCCTTAAGAACGAGGAAGATCATGATCCCACAATTGGATACTCAAACGAGTCTGTCATTGGCTTTGTACCATGACCAGGTAGAACACCAACTCGCGATGAGATGTTTACGCTGCGAAGCACGGATCATCAACATGTTCCGAGCATCGTTCCCCAACCAATCATATAATGACATTCTTCCCGATTCCCCAAACCGAAAGACACACATAAATAGAGCACCATTCCCCCAAATTTATCAACATATCTTAAACCCTACGTGGGCACATAAAACGAACATCGTTATAGCTAAACATCTCAAACACTTACCAAAAACATAAATCAAGGTATGTCCTCCGACGAACATACGAGCACAACAACAAAATAGGCAAGCGACCACCAAGGTCGTAAAAAGTGCAGCATTAAAAAGGTGCGGGCACGAGGACCGACTTGTTCTCATTTTACATAAAATAGGGAACATATTCCCCCATCAATTATAAAAGGCCATGGCACGCAGGCCAACTGACAAAATACGAGAGCGATTCACTAAGGAAAAAACTTCAAGGGTTATCAATGGCATCTGGCTGTCCGTTAACAGGGGCGTTGTGGTCCTCATCCATCTCGACATCATCTTGCTTTGGCTTCTTGAGGTAGTCGGGAATATGGATCACACCATCCTCGACTTTGTACAAAAAGTTGGTGTGCTCCTCATTAAATGTCAACTAGGGGTTAACTATTTTGAGTTGGTCGACCGCATTCTGAAATGCCACCTTAGCCATCTCTTCGAGATCAGCCTCCCCTTCATCGAGCTTTGCAACGAACTCAGCCCGAGACTTCAGAGACTTTAGCTCCTCCGGTTCATCCGCGGCGGGAGCCTAATCAGCCTTCAGTCGGTAAATCTCCTCCGCAACAGACTTCTTGTCAGCAACCGCAAAATCTTCCAGTGCTTTAATCCTCTAAGAGGCTGAAAGTTTGGCCTTCAGCTGATGGATCTCTTGTTCTTGGGTGGCAAGACCCGCATCATTGAACTCGTGTCCCGAGCTACCCAAGACCGCATGTCCAATTGACTCTTCCCCTACAACTGAAGTGTCTCCGCCCTGTGTACTTGGAGGGAATTCTCTTCAAAGAAGTTAGACTTCAGGAAGCACGATGGGAGCTCGAAAGAAGGTTTTGGGGAAACATTCGTCAGGTTCACCACTTCTTCGGCTCTAGATTGCTTCCCCGGTCTAGAAGTCCCCCCGGGAGAACCATGAGATGCGAGCGAAGAGGTGCCGGAGCCCATCACCAGCCGATCGTTGAGGCGAGTCTGTGTTAATTTCTTCGGGCCTCGCCGTTTATCCGCATTTGTCATCAATTTATCCTGAACGTTCACCATCGAATCTGGAAAAGACAGGGAAAAATGGCCAGGATATAAACCATAAACGGGCGCAATCTGAAATACGAGCAAACAAATTTAAAAATAACAAGGTAAAGAGAAACATCCTCGTTTGTCTCGCAAGCTAGAAGTTTCGACACCTCTATAAACCCAGGGGTCACGTTAGCACCCCCATCCTTATCTAAGACCACATGACCATGCTCATCAACATGCACAGTCATAGTGATCCGCGAAACATAACTCATCAAGGCCTCATAGCTGGCCTGGTTGCTCTCACTCAGCTTGGAGGAGATCTCTAAGAACTCGTCTGTTCCCTGAAAGAAGTGGTCACGCGAGCAAGAGAATTGAAACTTTAACAGCAAACGAGGAACCTCCTTCCCATCCTTATCTAGTATAGCATTCCCATCATCATCAGTATCCACTCCCCAAAACTTGCAGGAGTTCAGGGCACGCTCGGAAATCGGTTCGACTAGATATAACCGATCCTTAAAATCTCTGATCGACTCAGAGTATGTGTAACACCCCATTTCTTCCCAACTTTAATTATTAAATCAGAGTTATAAAACTTCATCAACAAACATGGGATATCACATTTTTCAACTTTAAAATCAAATAACAACTTCATTAACATAATTACTTTGGAAAACAACACAGCGGATAAACAAACTTCAACTTTAATTCAACTTCAAATAAATAAACATCAAAACATCTCAACTTGGTTCTTCAACATAAAACAGCTTAAAACTAGTTCATAAACATAAACAAAATCCACAAAGACAAAACATGCGTTCATCCACCCGAAGTGTTGCGTATCAGAGCGACAAACACCAACTCGAAGCTACTAAGTACTGGACTCTTTGTTACCTGCACGTTACCAACAAAGGGAAACATTTAAACAGAAGGGGTGAGATATCGAATAACATAATCAGGATACGATAATCAATATGTAAACAAGATAATCATATAATCACACCACTTCACACAACAAGCAACCTCAACATATAACTTACATTCAACAAACAACATAATCATTATGCAACTCGATGCAACTCAACTTATATGCATGCGGTACCATTTGGAGTAAACTCTCAGCTTAAAACATTTCCAGGTTATCGAGCCATCATCAACTTATTTGCCAATCCATGTCAACTTAAATCAAGCATACGCTCCAACTTGAAATATGCACATGTATGCAACTATGGATGGCATACAACAAAGACGACATAATCAACAACGTAGCAATATAACAACTTAAACAACTCAGCAACATGAATCAACATTGGTCATACGACCTGCAACTTAATAATCTTCCACAAAAACAGGACAACACAACGTATAACAACCTCAATGCGGAAACGACAAAATCACGGATTAATCAGTTAGATTACTAAATTATCATTTTTAAATCTTCCAATCTATTCCAATTAACTTATTCCATCCCTACTTTAAGTCTAAAATCAATCCAACTCGAAACGGAAGCGAAAATAGGTCGAATCTCCAAAAACTACATTTTTCTGCACATGCCCTGCCCATATGCGTATAGCCACCTTGATACACGTATTAGCCTTGAGTAGTACGCGTATGGCTTGCGTAAAAGGGTCTTGTTACACGTATGATTTCTCACACTTTCATCATATTGTTCAATCTTAATTGGGTTTCTACATAGATTTTACTTTAAAAAACTCATGTATCTATTCATCTATAAAATTATATGATCGATTTTACGAACCCTAAGTCCTTCTACACGAATTCTACAACAACAGTCCAATAACAACACAACAATAGAAACACATCATCAATTATAATAACAATACAACAAGAATAACCTACTTCTTTATCAGATATCAACACAAACAACATACTCTCACCATGTTAACTAGCCCAACTTATTATTATCTCATTAACACCTATTTTACTCAGTCAACTTAATTTAATTAATTAAACCCCCCAAACGAAAGTTAAACCGCAACATACAAATCAACTTAACAGCTTAAACGACTTAACGACACAAACGACAAAACAACACTTAAAACCTATAATTGGGAAAAATACACAATAATATTTAATTAAATTAATTAATTAAATACGGGCGTTACAACTCTCCCACACTTAGAACATTTTCGTCCTCGAAAAACTTACCTCTCTCAAACAACTCAAGATATGATTCCTGCATCTTTCTTTCCAACTCCCAAGTATACTTTCTTCGCAGCGCCCAACCAAACAACTTTGACTAAAGTAATCTCTTTGCCTCTTAAGGTTTTCAATTCACGACCCTCAATTCGTACCGACATATTCTCCACCGTGAGATTATCCTGTACTTGCACATCATCCATACTAATCACATGAGAAGGATCATAAATATACTTCCGGAGTTGCGACACATGGAACACATCATGAAAATTCGACAAGTTTAGCGGTAAGACCACCCTATAAGCAACATTTCCAACTCTATCTGAAATCTGATACAAACCAATAAAACGAGGAAAGCGCTTCTTAGATTTCAATGCTCTCCCAACACCTGTCACAGGCGTAAATCTAAAAAATACATGATCACCAGCTTGAAATTCTAAATCTTTCCTTTTCTTATCATGATAACTTTTCTGCCGACTTTGAGAAGCCTTCATCTTCTCTCAAATCAACTTTACCTTCTCGGTAGTCTCTCAAACTATCTCTGGTCCAAGCACTATACTCTCTCCAGATTCATACCAACACATCAGAGTCCTACATCTCCTACCATACAATGCTTCAAAAGGTGCCACTCTGATACTATAATGATAACTATTATTATATGTGAACTCGATCAATGGAAGATAAGTATCCCACAAACCTCCCTGCTCAAGTACACAAGCTCTCAAAAAATCCTCTAACGACTGAATCGTCCTCTCCGTTTGACCATCTGTCTGAGGATGATACGCTGAACTTAGTCTCAACTTAGAACCCAACGCTTCTTGCAAACTCTTCCAAAATTCCGAAGTAAATCTCGGATCTCTATCCGACACAATACATAAAGGAACACCATGCAACTTCACAATCACTCTAACATAAATCTAATCCAACTTCGATACTGGAAAACTGATGTTAATAGGAATAAAATGAGCCGACTTAGTAATCCTATCAACAATCACCCAAATTGAATCATGTCCTCTTGGAGTATTAGGAAATCCCGTTACAAAGTCAATATAAATGCTATCCCATTTCCATTCTAGAATTTCCAACGGTTGCATCAAATCAACAGGTTTCTGATGTTCAACTTTCGACTTATGACAAACCAAACAAGCATACATAAAACGTGCTATATCATGCTTCATCCCAGGACACCAAAACAACTTCTTCAAATCCTGATACATCTTAGTCTCCCCTGGATGAATACTCAAATTACTTCTATGACTTTCCTCAAGAATCGTCTTCTTTATATAATCATTATGAGGAATACAAATCCAACCATGAAACCTCAAAACACCATGCACATCCAACATAAAACCATTCTTTTCTGATTCTCCACAAGCAACTATGATATCCACTAGTTTCACATCCAACTTTTGAGCTTCTCTGATATTGTCCAGAAAATCATTATTAATCTTTAGCATACCCAACATAACACTCTTTGGCGTCACCTCGCAAACCAAACTCATATCTCGAAACTGCTCAATCAACTCTAACTCCTTAACCATCATTGCTGACATATGCAACGTCTTCTGACTTAAAGCATCAAATACAACATTAGCTTTACCCGAATGGTAATTCAAACCAAAATCATAGTCCTTCAACAGTTCCAACCATCTTCGTTGCCTCATATTCAGCTCTTTCTGATCAAACAAATATTTCAAACTCTTATGATCGCTAAATACTTCAAATCTAGAACCATAGAGATAATGCCTCTAGATATTCAACACAAAATCAACTGCGGAAAGTTACAAATCATGTGTAGGATAGTTCTTCTCATGAACCCTAAACTGTATCGATGCATAAGCAATCCCTTTACCATTCTGCATAAGAACGCCTCCTAAACCTATCAACGAAGCATCACAATACACAAAAAATAGTTCTTCTGAATTCAGTAAAGTCAAAACCGGAGCCGACATTATTCTCTTCTTCAACTCTGCAAAACTTTCTTCACATTGGACATCCCACACAAACGCTTTACTCTTACAAGTCAACCGAGTCAACGGAAGTTCTAACATATAAAATCCTTCAATAAACCTTTGATAATAACCGACCAATCCCAAGAAACTTCTAATCTTAGTAGCCGACTTTGGAGTTTCCCACTGTAACACAACATCTATCTTAGAAGGATCTACAACAATGCCACTCCCTGAAATCACATGACCAAGAAAACTGACTTCCTTCAACCAAAATTCACACTTAGACAACTTCACATACAACTTCTTCTCCTTTAAAACCTCTAACATTGTTCTCAAATGTTCCGCATGTTCTTCTTCTGACTTAGAATAAACCAAAATATCATCTATAAACACAACCACAAAACGATCCAGAAAAGCATGAAAAATATGATTCATGTATTCCATGAATACATCTGGTGCATTAGTCACACCAAAAGGTATCACTGAATACTCGTAATATCCATACCGTGTTCTGAACGTCGTCTTCTGAATATTCTCATATTTCACCTTAATCTGATGATAGCCTGACCTCAAATCGATCTTGCTAAACACACGAGCACCTACCAACTAATCCATCAAATCATCTATTCTTGGTAACAGATACTTGTTCTTAATTGTCACTTTATTCAACTGTCTATAGTCCATGCAAAGCCTCATACTTCCATCTTTCTTCTTAACTAGCAAAATTGGAGCTCCCCACGACGATACACTTGGTCTTACAAACTTTTTCTCAAGCAACTCTTCCAACCGCATCTTTAATTCAGCCAACTCAGATGCAAACATCCTATACGGTGCCATAGACACTGGTCTAGTACCAGGTAAAAGATTAATCGCAAACTTAACTTCTCTTTCAGGCGACACATCAGGAATTTCATCAGGGAAAACTTCAAGAAATTCCTTCACTACTTGCAACTCTTCAATCTTAGCTTTACTCTCTACGGATAACAACACCATCAACGTAAGCATCTGGGCTTCCTTGTTTATTAACTTTTGCAACTCTCTAAATGACAACAATCCAACTCCTTCTTCTTCTAGAGTAGAAAACCTCACCGACTTACGAAAACAATTAATATGAACATAATTATACTCTAACCAATTCATACCTAGGATTACATCCATCCTATTCAACGACAAACACACCAAATCAACATAAAAGTCTCTACCAAAGATAGACAACAGACAACTCAAACACACTCGAAAAGTAGTCACCGATCCTTTAGCCGGAATCTCTACGACCATTTCTCCTTTCATCTCAGACAACTTAAGATCCAACTTCTTAACACAATCGGAAGCAATAAAACAATGGGTAGCACCCATGTCAATAATAGTAATTAAAGGAATACTATTAGTGAAACACGTACCTCTCACAAGCTTTTTCTCATTAGCTGTTTGAGTTCCAGCTAAAGCGAATATTTTCCCTCCAGACTTTGCTTTCTTCGGCTTCTGGCACTGGCTACCAATATGCCCTTCTTCACCTCAACAGTTCACACATTACTCTTGTGTCCCGGTTGCCCACACTTAAAACAAACAATACCAGCAGAAGCATCTCCCCCACTAGTTCTCTGGCCCGGAGCAACTTTCTGCTTACCCTTACCAGCTGGAGTATCATACGACTTTCCACAGTTATGCTGATTCTTGCCCCTCCAATCAGTAACAATCTTTTTGTGAGCATTATTATCTTCCTCAAAGATTCTGCAACTATCCACCAGATCTGCAAAAACACAAATCTTTTGATACCCCAACACCTTCTTAATCTCGGAGCACAACCCGTTCTCAAACTTTATGCACTTCGAAAATTCAGCAGTCACTGCATCATGGTGAGTATAAAACTTTGACAACTCCATGAAATTTGTAGCATAATCCGTCACCGACATATTTCCCTGCTTCAGCGCAAGAAATTAAATCTCTTTCTTACCACACACATCTTCAGGGTAATACTTCCTCATAAACTCCCTATAGAAAACAACCCAAGTGATCTCTTCACCTGCAGCTTCCAACCTTTCTTTGGTTTCCAACCACCATTCATCAACTTCAACTGCCAACATGTGAGTTCCATAACGAACCTTCTGTGCTAGAGTGCAATCCATCACACGGAAAATCCTCTCAATCTCTTTCAACCAAACTAATGTAGCATCAGGGTCATACTTGCCCTTGAAGGTAGGCGGCTTCTCCCTCTGAAAAGTTGCGAAGGTACGAGACTCATCATTCCCACCAGCATTCGGCAAGTTCTGCATAGCCTAAGCCATTTCTTGCATTGCAGCAGCCATCACATCATCGTTTCTTCCAACCATCTCAACTTAACACTACAACACAACAAAAGTTAGAACCATATAACAATACTCGATTGTTAGACAACTAAAATTCAAAACCTGGTCAGACAGACCAACCTGCTCTGATACCACTAATGTAACACCCCATTTCTACCCGACTTGAATTATTAAATCAGAGTTATAAAATTTCATCAACAAACATGGGATATCACATTTTTCAACTTTAAAATCAAATAATAATTTCATTAACATAATTACTTTGGAAAACAATGCAGCGGATCAACAAACTTCAACTTTAATTCAACTTCAAATAAAATCAACATCAAAACATCTCAACTTGGTTCTTCAACATAAAACAACTTAAAACTAGTTCATAAACTTAAATAAAATCTACAAAGACAAAACATGTGTTCATCCCCCTGAAGTGCTGTGTATCAGAGCGACAAATACCAACTCGAAGCTACTAAGTACTGGACTCTTTGTTACCTGCACGTTACCAACAGATGGCAACATTCAAACATAAGGGGTGAGATATCGAATAACTTAAACATGATACGATAATCGATATGCAAACAAGATAATCATATAATCACACCACTTCACACAACAAGCAACCTCAACATACAACTTACATTCAACAAACAACACAATCATTATGCAACTCGATGTGACTCAACTTATATGCATGTAGTACCATTTGGAGTAAACTCCCAACTTAAAACATTGCCATGTTATCGAGGCATCATCAACTTATTTGCCAATCCAGGCCAACTTGAATCGAGCATATGCTCCAACTTGAAATATGCACATGTATGCAACTATGGATGGCATACAACAACAACGACATAATCAACAACATAGCAACATAACAACTTGAACAACTCAGCAACATGAATCAACATTGGTCATACGACCTGCAACTTAATAATCTTCCACAAAATTGGGACAACACAAATGACTAGAATGCCTCAAATTCCAATTCTGCTACGATTTCTCACACTTTCATCATTCTGTTCAATCTTAATTGGGTTTCTACATTGATTTTACTTTCAAAAACTCATGTATCTATTCATCTATCAAATCCTATGATCGATTTTACGAACCTTAACTCCTACTACACGAATTCTGCAACAATAGTCCAATAACAGCACAACAACAGAAACACAACAACAATTATATCAGCAATACAACAAGAACAACAAACTTCTTTATCAGATATCAACATGAAATCAACAACAACAATCATATCACAAAACACAACAATGAAATTACATGAAAATCCCAACTGCATACGATCATCTAGTCCTGGTTATGGAATTTGAACCCCACCCTTACCTCTGATTGAAGGCAACTCGAATTCACCGCAAAAATTCCCGCAAAAATCTTCAACCTAGCCTCTTCTTGATTTCCCTCTAAGACTTGTTCTTCTTCCTCTCACAATTTCTGATTATTCTATCTAATTAGGTTTCTTTAATCTAATCCTACTAAATTACACTAATCAACCTAATTACTAACGAACCTAAAACAACACCCCCAACTTTATTACTCTCACCACGTTAACTAGCCCAACTTATTATTATCTCATTAACACCTATTTTATTCAGTTGACTTAATTTAATTAATTAAACCCCCTAAACGTAACTTAACCCACAACATACAAATCAACTTAACAACTTAAACGACTTAACTACACAAATGACAAAACAACACTTAACAACCTATAATCAGGAAAAATACGCAATAATATTTAATTTAATTAATTAATTAAATACGGGTGTTACAATATGCCTTGAATATTTTCTTCTTTTGCTTCAAGGAGACCCAACTGAACTTCCCTTGAACGACCTGATGCTGGAGATGGAAGATGTGGAAGAACATTGGGAGTGTCGCCCTAATTCTTAGATACCTGCACATTATCTTGAAAGCCCGGATGAAGGAAAACGAGTTCGGGTGCAGCTGGGAGGGAGCGAGCTCCAAATGAACAAATACAGATTGTTGGAAATCCGAGAACGACAGCCTGAACTTGAACTCCCTGAACAATATGTCGTATATGGGAAATATGTCTGAACCGATCGCCCAAAAAATACGGTCTTCTAACCCCGGGTACCTCATCGTCCAATCTTCAGGATCACCGACCATAGGATCTGGGCCCTCCAAATCCTGGGTATAAAAGGAAGCAATAGTTATTGGCTCGTTGACAACCCACTCATCGACAGTCATATCTTTGTCCACATCTTCACCCTCCTCCTCAGAATCAGCAGAGTCGGTTCTAGTTGAGCAGGTCTCCCCTGAGCCATCAGGAGATGTGGAACTCCTCCCCGTCTTGGTTAATTCTTCATATTCAACAGAAGGGGCGGTGTCGCTCGACAAGTTCTCGATTTCCATATGAATATTCTCATTGTTGGACATCGTGACACCTGAAAAGTAGTGAAAGAAACCGTGAATTTGATGAGTCAAATCAAATCCACCATCCATCGCTGATCAAGTGAAAGGGTGCGCTAAGGAACGAGGATGTTGTCCTCGGTCGATGCCCTTATCCAAAGAAAGGTCACAGTCGTAGGTACGACCAGACGGAACACGAGGAAGGAAAGGATACTAACACAGCCAAATCGTCGTTGCAAAAACACGAGCATGTTGTTTCCCAGAACTCCGGTTGAAGTTAAATCGGAGTCGCAAAACGGAGCCGCCGTTGACGGCGAATACAAACCCTAAACACCATATTAGAACCCTGAAAGTTCAAAAGATTAATCCTATTGACCCTAAAACTCACTCCTAATCGTATGCAAACTAGTCAATCTACTAGAATCAGATGTTCAATCAAACAGGAATGGTGAAAACTTACAAGTTTAAGAGGTTTCTACGTGCTCGGTTGGTCTCCTCGGAGAGTACAGTGGTTGACGGCTAAGTTCGAGCACTTCGTTACAAAAAGTGTGAAAACGAAGCTCAGTGTTGTATTTTAAGACTCCTTTAGCATGTGTACGAGCATGTGCGGCCTACAAATCCTAGAGACAACGCACTCATTACCTAGGGACGGCCGTAGGTAGCCATCATTACACATTAAATGCGCATGCTTCCCCAAACGCAAGCGCGACACAACGTTTCTACCAAACGATTGGGATCCTCGTTCAAACGACCACGTTATAACGACCAATCCCGCGTACAGTCGGTCGCCCTTAAGTCATCCTTCTACGACCAGAAGCAACGACTTGGGGGGACTCCTGTTCTGGACTGGACCAACGACTAGGTATGTCCCAATCCTCTCTTGCCCATGAAATTTCCAAAAAAACCAAGTGTCAAGGGGACCCATAACATTCATGTTCCCCCTGGATTGGCCGCGACTCGTGGACCCCAGCTGGTCGTAGTCGTTTCGCCCTCATCGTCCTTGATCTCTGCCTGACAACGGTAGGGATCACCATATTCGGCATGGCTAAGTACCTGATCGGATGGTATTATGCCCGACGCGCCAGTATCACAACCAGGATGCTTGTCCGACGGTTAGTTTCTGGAAATTACCTATTTTCGGGAGATCCACGATCCAGGCCCAAAAATATGAACCGTTGGCCACGCTTTATATAAACCCTCTCACTTGAGGGGGCCAGGTATCAAATATTCATTCCCTGAACACTCCTACTTGTACTTGCTATCTCTTGTGCCTGTTCTGACTTTGGCATTGGAGTACCTTGCAAGTACACCCCCCATTCTCCTTAGTATCCGAGACGACCTTGGATTCCACGTCAGCAACCATTGGAGATTCTGATCTCAGGCATGATCAGATTGAATAGAATGAAAGTAATAAAATAGTAATAAGTATTAATATTATAGCGTAGTATCTTGTTGATTAATCGGTTTTAGTCGGAACTTGTGTGGAAGGAATGTAGTAGATTTGGTTGTTTTTGTTGTGCCGCTTTGTTATAAGTTGTGAAGTTGTTGTTTGTTGTTCATGTTGTAGTGCCTTGTAAGTGGAAAAGAATATGAGTTGTAGGCCTTTGGCCAAAGTTGAATATTGTTATGTCGTTATGTTGTTATGTTGTTATAGTTGCTGTTGGTTGATAATCATGTTGATTCGCATAGCATATCATTATTCAAGTATGAGCTGGTTGCTCGGTAAGTTGGCTTGGATTGGCGAGATTAAAGTTGAAGGCGTATTCCTTGTTGCCTATATTAATTGGCATGATTATAAGTTGAAAGTTTTGTTCCATTGGTACCACATGCATCACAATTGTCTAAGTTGCATATCAAGTCGCATATTATGTTGTGGTGTTGTATTTTATGTTGATTATAAGTTGTTGGTTGTGCGGGAAGTGGTGATTTTTGTAATATAATTCAATATGTTATTTTTCATATTCTTGATTATAATATTAGATATCTCACCCCTTCTGTTTGAATGTTGCCCTATGTTGGTAACGTGCAGGTAATCCAAAGTAGGACAAAATACCTTAGTAGATTCGAGTTGATGTTGTCGCTCTGATACGTAGCACTCGGGGGATAACGCTTGTTTTATGTTGATGTTGGCTTTGGTTATACTTGATTAATTATAAGTTGTTTAATTAAAGAATTGGTGTTTTCTTAAGTTATTTTGATGTTGAATACAATTCATGTTGTTTTTGATGAATCTGATACGTAGTAATAAAGTAGTTGTTTTAAAGACTTGTCAAGTGTTGAACGATGTTTTTAAAGTCGAAATGTATCATCTCAATTTAATTTGTTGAAGTTTTTATACCTTGTTTTTGTTAATAATTATCGAGTAGAATTGGGGTGTTACAATTCTCACCTGAGTTGCTAACTCTGGTAACCGATCATTGAGGACCTTAGTGGAAACATCCCTCTCTAGTGGTGACAGTGGATGACCATGTCTAATAGAAAACTCATTCGCACTCGAGGGCCCATTGGGAAATTACATAGGATGGTCTTATTCTCTCGTAGGAACTCAGTCAAAACACTTTTCGTATGACGATAGTATTTTACCCTTTGGGATGGATGTATTATTGTTTCTCGATCTCAATGCTTGAAGCTGAGAGTCTGTGATGTTGACCATTAGCAACACCCGTGAGATGGGGGACTATTTACAGGTTTGCAGGAAAACTGACTGTCAACCTACCTTGTTTCTGATACTTAGTTTTCTGATGATACATATTTGTGATTTTGTTATTCTTAATAGTTTATACTCAAACAAATCAAGGGACAATACAACAGTGTTTAGTATATGCAACAGTAGTCACATGCCAGTGCATTGCATAACATCATTTGCATGCTTTCATTCCTAATACATGTTTGTTCATTTGCATGCTTGCATATCACATCCTTGATTCCAGTTGTGGATATTATCCTATGAGTATGGAAGACAAGAAAAAGACAAAGTGTATTATCTCCTACAAGGTTCACGAGGATGAACTTATGTCTCCCTGTAGAGCCATGTCTATAAAAATCAACAAAAAGTAGAAGCTCCCCTCTACAATGAGCAATTCAGCCAAGTCACAGTGATATTCCATCTCTGGAATGGCCCATTATTATATGTCTTGTCTTTCCAACTTGTGTGTCGTGTCTGTTTTTTCAGCATAAGCATTCATTCATACATTCATAATTATATTTGCATTTACATTTTTTCATAATCATACTCGCATTTATCTCGCGTGATAAAGTGTCTTCTCTCTAGTTCTTTCCTGGATAGAACATCATTTCTCAAGTTTGGATAACTTAAACCTCTACATTAGCATTGTAACCAAGCCTTTGTAACCTCAAGATCGTCGACAGGATGAACGACCTGTCATATTAGGATCAAAATTTCGGGTATTCTAAGGTATTTAATCCTCTTGTACCCTGAATCTCCCAATGCTTTCATCACTCGTATCTTCGGTTCCAAGAAGATTAAATAGGGGAATTTGTCATAACCCAAATTTTGACCCTAAGATATATACCTCATCAGAGGAAACACACTGACCAAAGGAATGTGTCAGATTGATTTGAACAATATCCCCGCAATGGATCAGGATTCCTGAGTCCCTTAGAGGATTCAGGAAAAGGACCAATCATTAATACATAATATTTTCAACCTTTCAATCACCATTAAAAGGTTAAGGAATCTCAAATGATGGGAAATTATTCAAAGACTGTACAAAAATTTCAGTGATCTGGGCCCCGAGTCATCAAAATCACCAATTAGGGTTTCAATCATCCGAGCCCTCTAGATGAAAATTTTCATGGAAAAAGGAGCCAAGTACTCCACATATCATCAAGAAAGGTAGACATGACTTTGACAAGCCATTTACAAGTACAAAAGTTGCAGTGATCAAGGATTTCTGGATTAGGGTTTCACATAGCCTAAATCAGGGTTTCTGACTAATCGAGGATCCAAAAGTCAAGATTATTATTTGTAAAATAGCCAATACCATAGGGAATGGTTTAAATAGCTCATATACATCATGGAAGTCCATTCATGAGGTCAAAATACCTTAGAGGATGTCCAGTCAAAAAATCATAAAACCAGGGGTATCTAGTGTAATTTCTACTTGGACCAAAAAGTCAAAGTTTGATTTTTTTACCCAAAATGATCCTCATGTCCTATATTACAATAAAATATGCTCCATGAATGCATTTGATCATAAAAAATAAGTAATTTGAAGATAACCTGTAAAAGGGACAATATTTGAAACTTAGAAAAATTTCTAAGTTATGGAAAAAAGTGTTCAAGTACCCTACTTCCAAGCATCATAACTTGTGATCCAAGCATCAAATTTTGGTGAACCAAAGTTCAAATGAAAGATCTCATCACAAACTTCAAATAATTCAGCTACACAAAACTCCAATTTATTATGGATTTTAAGTTGAAGATGGATCAAAATCAAGAAAAAAAGCTGAATTTCAACACTTAGACAAAATTTGCCTAAGTACAAAATCAGCAAAACATCAAAACTTGGAGGGATTTTTCACCTAGTTCCAAGTTGATTCAGATCCTTGTCAAAACACCAATGTTGTTGCAAATTTTTCCAACAATTCAAAGAACTAATTGGCATGAAAAGATCTTGCTTGTACATGAAGGAATCATGGATCAAAGTGACCATCCAAAACTGTTTTTCAAAAACAGATTTTTCCAAAAATTTGAAATCTAATTTTATGAGTCAAAGGACAATGTCAAGTGGTCTTAAGCATATTATCAATCATTACAAACCTACAAATTCATTATTGCTCATAGGAATTCCCATAAATGACATTTATGAATTTCAACACATATGCATTTTGATCCAAGGGTCACCATGCTCCAAAATGGCATATTCTTTCATCTCATGATCAACAAGAAATAATTGTACACAATCCATGCTCAAAACTTCTGAGGAATGTGAATTATCTTGCTGCATAGCTGAGCCAATTGGGAATCTCATCATTTCACCATTTAAAGCCTTTTATGGCAATGCATGACTCACAATGTTGATCTTATCTCTTCAAGACTTAAGGGCTAAGCAATCTCAACATCTTGGCATATAAATAGAGACCTCATTTGATCATAAAACTTACACCAAAGCCTCTGATCTCTAAGCTTTCTCTCCTTCACTCCTAAAGACTCAAAAATTGATATTTTGAGCAATCACTATCTTCTGGAATATCCCACGAGGATGAACTTATGTCTCCCTGCAAAGCCATGTCTATAAAAATCAACAAAAACTAGGATCTCCCCTCTATAATGAGCAATTCATCCAGGTCACAGTGATATTCCATCTCTAGATCGACCCATTATTATATGTCTTGTCTTGCCAACTTATGTGTCGTGTTTGTTTTGTCAGCATACACATTCATTGATACATTCATAATTATATTTGCATTTACATTTTGCATAATCATACTCGCATTTATCTCGCATGATAAAGTGTCTTCTCTCCAGTTCTTTCCTGGATAGAACGTCAGTTCTCAAGTTTGGATAACTTGAACCTCTATAGTAGCATTGTAACCAAGCCTTTGTAACCTCAAGATCTTTGACATACTACGCTCTAATATTACTACTTATTACTAGTTTATTACTTTTCTTCTATTCAATCCATGACAACAACTAACATACCAAACCTGCTAATATTATTCCACTATCATATAATTTTCTTCTACTAATTCATCTTTATATTACTTATTAATTCTGTGTTAATTTATTATTGGGACCTATGATACTCATAATAATATTTTACAACTTAATTATGTTACTGGAAGTGATTCATAACTGACTAATAATGCAGGCGCAGGAAAACAAAACGAAAACAATAAAATTCTCCCAGACCCAGTGTGTCCATCGTCACACTTTGTGACTCGTCACAACTTGTGACGATCGTCCTAGGGATGTGACAGACGTTACAAATCCTAGACGGTCGACTGGCTTAAGGACGGTCGTTCCACAGCCAAACTCCTATGCTCTATGTTTCTCTTACTTCGTCTCTGTAAATCCTCTCAGACCAATTCCAATTACTCCATCACATGATTCACAACATCTCAACACAGTAATCATCTTCTTAATCATATAAATGACTTGTTAATCACAAACATCTTATTAATCAAACAACTTATTAACCAAAAATAACTCATTTGTCAAAACAACATATTTTTTCACACAAATAACAATTAACAAAAATTAGCAGCAATGATTGCTATACCCAATTCCATACGAATTTATCATCTATTCCCGATTATAAGATTATAACCCCACCCTTACCTTTGGATTGAAGGCGACTCTAACACTCTTGACCGGAACCCCTAGCTTTTGCCTCTCTTATGCACTTCACGTAACCACCTCTTTTCCAACTTTTGTTCCTCTTACTGTTAACCTATTTCCACTAATTCCACTTAACTTATATTTTTATTTTTATTAGTCTTAATAATTCCATTGAGCCTAAAATAGCACCCCCACCTTTATTACTCCCACACCACAACAGAGCCTACTTACTAATATTATTTTATTAAAAATTCTATTATTACTTCGACTTAATTAACTCGGCCAACCCAAACACAGCTTAACCATCAACTTAATTAATTCAACTTAGTCCAAATAACAACAATGAAACTTAAAACAACTTATTCAACTTTATTCAAACCAACTTAGCAACTCATCATAAAACAAAACCAAACATACGACGATATTTAATTAAATAATCAGGGTGTTACAACTCTCCCTACTTAGAACATTTTCGTCCATGAAAATCTCACCTTGTTCGAACAACTCGGGATAAGATTCCCACATCTTGCTCTCCAACACCCACATCATACTTTCTCCGGCTGCCCCCAACCAGACTACTTTCACCAACAATATCTCTTTGCCTCTTAGAGTATTCCTTTCACGATCCGCGATTCGTACAGGCATTGTCTCAACAGTAAGATTATACCGTACTTGCACATCATCCATACTAATCACATGAGATGGATCTGAAATGTACTTCCAAAGTTGAGACATGTGAAACACATCATGAAAATTCGACAGATTCGGCGGTAAAGCCACTCTAAATGCAATCTTCCCAACTTTGTCTGAAATCTGATACGGGCCTATAAAACAAGGAGTAAGCTTCTTAGACTTCAACGCACGACCAACACCGGTTACAGGTGTAACTCTAAAAAATAAATGATCACCAACTTGGAATTCTAAATCCTTCCTTCGCTTGTCATGATAACTCTTTTTCCGACTTTGAGAAGTTTTCATCTTCTCTCAAATCGACTTCACTTTCTCAGTAGTCTCTCGAACGATCTCAGGTCCAAGCACTACACTTTCTCCAGATTCATGCCAACACAAAGGAGTTCTACATCTCCGACCATCCAATGCTTCAAAAGGTGCCATTCCAATACAAGAATGGTAAATGTTATTATAAGTGAATTCTATCAACGGAAGATAAGTATCCCACAAACCTCCTTGTTCAAGAACACATGCTCTCGACAAATCCTCTAGCGACTGAATAGTTCTTTCCGTTTAACCATCTGTCTGAGGTTGATACGGTGAACTCAACCTCAACTTAAAACCCAATGCCTCTTGCAAAATTTTCCAAAACTCAGAAGTAACCCTCAGATCTCTATCCAAAACAATACACAAAGGCACACCATGAAACTTAACAATCACGTGAGTATAAACCTCAACTTAGAACCCAACGCCTCATTTGATCATAAAAATTACACCAAAGCCTCTGATCTCTAAGCTTTCTATCCTTCACTACTAAAGACTCAAAACTTGATATTTTGAGCAATCACCATTTGTTTTTAAGTTTGAGCCACAACAAGCTCAAACCAATAGCTCAAACACATCACATATGATGTATCTGAGGTGTTCAAACACTTGAACCAACCTAAAATCACTCTTCAAAACCTCAAAACACCTTGTTTCTGCAACTTGAAGGCCATAACTTGATCCAACCATTTGAAATAAAGTCCAAGTGTTCAAACACACTCAATATGATGTACGGAAGCTGTCCAGATCATCACCAGTCATTTGTAACACCTCCTACTCAAAATCACTTCAGCTGTTGCAGGCTCTAAGTCAGGTAAGCCTCAAACATAGTCATCTCTCCATCTATGCATATTTCCTCTCACTCTCTTTTTGCCATATGTGCATAATCATATTCTAAGTAATTCACCTCAATCAATTTCACACAATCATTATCATGTAGAATTTCATGAAGCTCAGGCCAAATTAGGGTTCTTCAGTTTTTATCATTGATTCTTCACTCTACACTAAAAATAAATGAAATTAATTGTTACCAAGTTGTTCGTGAGTTAAATTCGAGCAAGTTTGATGTTTATTTTACTTCATTTCTTTAAGTAATCACTGAGTTATGAAGGATTTTGCAAAATCTGCATTTTTGGGCAAGATGAAGAACACGAGTGTGTTCTTCATATGTTCTTGGCGCCCTTTTTTCAAAAATTTGAATACTTGAATTTATCATTTTATTTAATTCATTCCAAAATTAATTTCTCTCTGATTCTTTTTAGTTTTTAAATGATTTTTTTCATTAATTCTCAAAAATATTTAAATATTTTATTCCATGAAAAAATTACCAAAAAATATATTTTTTAATATATTTTTTATTTTCTTAAATAATTAATTTTATTTGTTTCTAAACATTTTAAAAATTATTTCTTTCACTTTATTTTTCAAACATAAATGATACTCAAGTTATCTCATGGATCCAAGATTGTAACTTGTTTTTCACTTATGTTTGAAATTTATCAAAGTTTTAAATATTTTTAAATATTTAAAATATCAAAAATTAAGATTTTGATTTAATCACCCTCAAAATGATTTTTACCACACTCTTTGGCCTCTATTAGAGTGTAAGACCCATCACTTTTAAAAAAAATGAACCATTAGGGTTCATCTGATCCATTTTAAAAAACTCGGCGCGATCACCTTTTTCACCGCATTAAGTTTTCATCTGTGAATCTTTTTCTGTGAACTTTGTTACACATAACCATTTATTTTATAAAATGAATTGTGAGAATGTGTCATGGGGAATCCTTTGTGTTTAGGACCCATTTTTACTATTTTAAACTTTCTCTGGTCTGTTTTTAAACCCCTCAAGGCTTCCATATAAGTCCTGAATCCTCCAACTATTTCTTAAACAATTTCCAATATCCTAAATAGAGATTATGGGGCCACTTGTTTACAAGTCCCATTCCCTTTTATTTTTTCATTTTTATGACTAAAGATCTAATACACCCGCAACTAGACTTAGCTTCACTCCGGTGAACTGCTTTCTAGAGAGTAGGCAGATTTTCACCACCCAAGCCCTACTCTATGTTTGAAATCACAAGATAATTAATCGACAAAAAAAAATTCCATAGGAATCCTTATGTGTAAGCCCTATTATTGGCTTTTGAGCTATCTCTTCTCCCTCTAACTTCTCGTTGTTTTCTTAAACTGTTGTTGCTTGTTAGAATATGGTTGTTTAAAAAAATTATCTTTCTTCACCTCATACTAAAGCAAAGATAATAAAATACTTTTTAATGACAAAGAGAATACAATATTAAAACATATATGTAGTCTTTCTCCCTCGGGATTTCGGGCCTCTGCTTCCTAGTGTAACTCCCAACATCATTCTTAGTAAATCATTTAAGAGTATTCAAATCATAGCAAAGACATATTAAAAACTGTCAAACACATTCACTGACACTTTTATTTTATCTGCATGCATCTTTACTGTATATGTCTGCATCATTACTAGAATCTAGGTACTCGGGTTACTGTCACCATACCTAACATTTGAATAACTAGAACCCTACTAGGGAAAAACATAGCCTCCTCTTGGGCTTAATTCAAGGACCCACGGACCTCTTAAAGGTGCCTTCTCACAGGCTTAGAAGTTACTCAGCCTCCCCAACCTCCTTTTGGGCCTTGTTCAAGGACCCATGGGCCTCTTACAAGTAACCTAGCCTCCTATTGGGCTTAAACATAAGGACCATCTAAGGCTTCCTAAAAGCATATGAACATATCCTATAGAAACAAACACACACAATAGTCTCCCTCTCCCTGGTGGATAACCAAGCTAGCCTCTTCTTGAGCTTTGTACAATTGAACCTCTCCATGCAAGGGAATGTCTAATGACCTAAAAAACGTTTAACCAATAAATAGACAAAACACTCTTCATACAGAGTCAGTCTCCCAACAATTTTTCAGCCTCCCATCTTAGGCTTCATATAAGATACAGAAAAATCAAGAGTCAGTCTCTCACAAATAAGCTTCACACCTGGGCTTCCAAATCAAGACACAGATAAGATTTCCATATAGAGTCAGTTTTCTTTATTTAGCTTCAACCTTGGGCTTCAATCAAGGCACAAATAAATAAACTTTTCCCTCTTTAGAGATGACAAATTCTCTCTACTCAGTCTCTTTTAGCTTTAACCTTGGGCTTCAATCAAGGCACAAACAGTCAAACATTTTATACTGAATCAAACAACAATCATAGTCTTGGACTTTAACTAAGATAATAAAATAGTCATAATCTTGGACTTTAACTAAGCTAATTTCCCACAATCACAGTCTTTGACTCTAACTAAGCTAAACATTCAGCCTTTCTTGAGCTATGCAAATCAAGATAACCCATTCAGCCTTTCTTCAGCTATAAAAATCAATATACAAGTCAGATTATGCCTTGAGCTATGAAATTCAAGAAACCTATAAGTTACAACAAACCATTCTAGCTTCAATCATGGGCTTTGATCAGGACACAAACAATTTTCAGCTTCAATCTTAGGCTTTGAACAAGACACAAATTCAAACTTTGAGCATCAACATCTTGTGCTTTAACTAGGATACAAATCAGCCTCTCGTCCTAGCTCTAGCCTTTTAAGAGAAAATATGATGCTCTGATCCCTCAATTCTATTTTTAGGGGTACGTAGGAAAAAGGTCGTAAGATCTTTGCGAGCACACCAAACAAAAAAACAACAATAGGTTCTCAGACCTATCAAAAACAACAGAAAATGATGAAAAAAACACAAAAAAAAAACTTCCTCCTATCTTACCAACACTCATTTCATTTCCAGACCCAAATCAAAGAAACCTTTCAATATAAAAAAGAACAAATTTTGCACTACTCTTAAGGTGAAATAATCTAGCTAAGAGAGAATTCAAAACCATGTGCGCATCTGTCAATCAACAGTATAAAAAGTGGGGTGAGTTTAAGATATCTTTTCCCTTCCATAACCAGCTTCATCAGGAAAAAATAAGAAATCAGAAAGTAGCAAAAATGTGATAGTGATTAAAGACTACGAAAATCGAGCTACAAATGTAAGCACTTTCTCAACTTTGCATCGAAAAAACTATTCAACACATTCTTCTTTGCCAAAATGCTCAAACCTTTTTCACTCATATGACGCAAACGTTTGTGGCATAATTCTAATAAGCTATCATTGTCACAAGTGTTGATGTAGCACTTCGAAACCCCAAGTTATACGACATACAAGTTCATACTCCTTTTTCCTTTAGCAACCACCATTGATCCTTTCTTTAACTTTTACTCATTTCCCAAAAAAGATTTATCTAATCCTTCATTATCAAACTTTCGAATGGATACAAGATTGAATTGATGTTTCGGAATGTGTTTCACACCTTTGAGAACTAGATCTGTCCCATTGCTAGTTTCGAAACAAGTATTTCCCATTCCGATAACATTAGCTTGCCCATTATTTCCCATACAAACAACCCCAAAGTCACCGGTCTTGTAAGTTGAAAAAAGATCACGTCTCGAGGTTTCATGAGTAGAAGCACCACTATCAACCACCCAATCCATCTCATCACGTGATAGATTGACATTCTCAATACAACTATCATAAACAATAAAGAAATCATCAACAATAACAACATCTTCATTATTGTTACCTTATCATTTTTGTAGCTCTTCTTATTGTTTTCCCTTTTCAACTTATGACAATACCTCTTTATGTGTCCTTTTTCTCCACAATGATGACACTTAATATGAGAGAATCTATTAGAGTGTCGTTGTAATTTACCATGTGAAGTGCCATGATTACTTGAACATCTACTTTGATTTCTCCCCCTTGATTCGATAATCAACACCTTAGAATATGAAGAAGAACCTTATGACTTACGCCTCAACTCCTCATTCAACACACTACTTTTAGCCAAGTCCATCGAGATGATACCATTCAGAGCAGAGTTAGACAAGGATGTTCTAAAAGTCTCCCAAGAATTATAAAAGTACCAAGAAGCCATAAACCTTGTATTTCATCATCAAAAGTAAGATTCATCTTCGACGATTGATTTAGAATCCCTTGGAAAATGTTCAAGTGATCAGTCATTGGTGAACCATCATTATACCTCAATGACATTAATTTCTTGAATAAGAACAACTTATTGTTTCCCGTCTTTCTTGCATACAACTCATCAAGTTTGGTCTAAAGAAAGTGAACATGAGTCACCGACTCAAAACATTATCATCCACCCATTGACAAATATAACCACAAACTTGTCTATGTAACAAAGTCCATTCTTTGTCACTCTTTCCATAGGGTTTTTCATTATATAAAACCGGAAAGTGAAAACCTTTCACATAAAAATATCTTCCATTTTTCCTTTCCAAACATTATAATTGGAACCATTCAAACTCACCATCCTAGATGTGTGTTCATATCCATCGTTACACAAATAAAACCACGACTTTAGATACCCCTTGTTGGGATGAAATCTACAAACTCAACATAATAAATCAACAAGACAATCTCTCCCATATACCAAATGCAACGATAATAAACGAAACACATAAAACAACACATCAATATTTTAGCATGGAAAAATCACTGTTAACTAGGAGTAAAAAACCACGTGACTCGTAGGCCACTTAAATCCTCCATTATTATCAATTAATGGGTACAAGCAAGGTTCTCTCTAACACTAGTTAGAGGCATACATAAACATCATCAAGATTTGCAATCAATCTTGGAATACAACAATAATCAAGAGAGACAAAACAACCCAAAAACACCAAGAAATTCAGACCTCAAAGATGGACTCGACAAAACCAACTTAAAAAGCTCAGAATCCAATGAAAATCTCTCAGAATTTGCTCCTATGAGTCATGAACATTGTGTCAAAATTTCAGTACGATCTGAGTGTTGGATTTTGTGCAATCTCTGATTTTGTGGAACTGCACTGTGCTAAAATAGGGCTGCAGGATTTCACTCTTCTCTCTACTTTTCTTGTTGTTTTTCACAAACAATGGATAAAAATTAACCTATTTTTTCTTGTCGTGTAATAACAAAGGCATAGAAACAAATGAGCCACTAACCCAAATCATTTTGGGCCTCTCCAAATAGGAGGGATAACCCAACATTACATACATTATCACACTTGATCCAAGAAATCTTAGAATCTCTCTTCACTCATCCCCAAAAGAACCTTCTTTAAATCTTAATAAGTTTCTTCAAAAACCTTCACCGAAGTCTTCAAAAAAGACATGAAGAAGATATAAATAACATTAAACACAAAATTAATAAGAATCACTCTACCACCCAAACTAACATATATGTGCTTATATGAATGAAGCCTCTTTGTGAACAAACTGATTAAAAAAACCATTTATACTTTATTTCTAGAGCATCTGATTCACAATAATTTTTTATGGGGGACATCGTCTATGGACCGAAGAAGAGACACACATTTACACAAAGAAGATAAAAAACACGGGGTTTTCCTCCCAAAGAGAGGAATAAAATGAGACACCATATCTCTCTATAAGAATATCACCCCAAAGATCTCCATCTCCATTTATCCAAAAAAGAGAAAGGTTTCATACTCCTAACCTCGATTTATTCTTAGGTTTACATACATAATCCCACTTGACCCAAGAGATCTTAGAATCTCTCTTCACTCATCCCCAAAAGAATCTTCTTTGAATTTTAACAAGTTTCTTCAAACCTTCACCAACAACTTAAAAAAAGACGTGAAGAATATATAAATAACATTAAACACAAAATTAAGAAGAACTCACTCTACCACA
The DNA here is from genome assembly GCA_963966055.1 of Lathyrus aphaca. Lineage (NCBI taxonomy): Eukaryota > Viridiplantae > Streptophyta > Magnoliopsida > Fabales > Fabaceae > Lathyrus > Lathyrus aphaca. Next base: position 132,380,457 of record OZ014522.1, on the reverse strand, counting down.
CAAACTAACACACGTGCTTATATGAATGAAGCCTCTTAGTTAACAAATTGATTAAAGAGGTCCAAATATATTAGAGCCTAGGATTACTCCATCGATAGTAGTAGATATTTAAACGAAATTGTTTAAATTCTAATGTGGACTAAATCACATGCAGACACCAAAATGACATGATCCACATTAACCTTATAAGATTTATCTTGAAGAAATTAATTTGAAGACCTGATTTGTCTTTAGTGTATAATTAAAATAGAAAATTAATAAAAAACAATTTTTATAAGCAAGATGTATTAATAAAGAGAACTAAGGGTTCTCCAAATCGACTTATAAAAAGGTGAGCAATGTTCGATCAAAGAAAATTACAAACCAATTGAGCTAAAATAAAAAATAAGATGAAAATTTGCAAAATTCATAAAAAATTGCAACTAGCAATGGGCTTAATTCTTGAACTTTGTTTTACTAGGGTTTCTCGTTAAAAGGATATAAAATATAATATTTGGTTTAAATTCCCCAGTTTGAAAGGGAAGGACCATATTTTCAAACTGTTACGAACATTCAGCATGTCACACAAGGAACGATGGGAACGATCGCAACAATTCTGTCTCTATCAGTTCAGTCGCGAATTTAAGTGTTGAGGCTGCCTTTTATACAGGTTCAGACCAGACGGAATTGAATGGTTTGGTAACTGAGTTAAGGAATTTGAAGTTGCTGTTAAATTCGATGCAGCTAAAGGAGGATATGAAAGATTTGGTTGTTTGGTCGGGTGAGGCGAATGGAAGTTTCTCGGTAAAATCTTTTTATCATTTGGTTTTTTTATCACATCCCGTTCGGACCCCCAAATCATTTTGATGTTATTTTTGGTTTGTTGTGGAATACTATGGTTCCTCAAAAAATCAAAACGTTCGGTTGGAGAAGCATTTTAGACAGATTTTCGTTGAAGTTAGTGTTATCTTGCAAAGGTGTTTCTTCGGTAGATAGTGATTTATCTTGTCCGTTTTGTTTGTTAGTTACTGAGTCGGTGGAACATCTATTTTTGAATTGTTCTGTTGCAAAGTTGGTGTGGAAGGAGATATTGGTTTGGTTGGATTTCTCGGAAGAAATTGCTCTGGATATCAAAGGAAGTTTTTTGGGCTGTTTTGATTATTGAAAATCTAGGAAAGTCTTGAGAGGCAGGGAATGATTGGTTTGGTTGGCGGTTTGCTGGAATATTTGGTTGATTAGGAACAATATTATTTTCAATAGTTCGAAGTGGAATATTTTAGATATAGTGTGGCAGGTAAAGATTTCAATGTGGAGATGGTCTCACATGGGGGAAATTACTCATCCCAATTACAACTTGTACAATTTTGACAAAGACCCCTTGTTTTTCTTGTCATAGTGTAAATGGTTGGTAATTTCTTTTTGTGTTTTCGGAGAGTTTGCTCGGCCAACTTTTTTGTATCAGGTGGAGTACCCTTTGTACTCGGTTGTATAATACAACTTGATTACACTAGTACATAAATGACTTTTTACATCGGGTGAAAAATGACTTTTTATATTGGTTCTGGGTCCGATGTAAAGTCGGACGATATAGTAAATTAAAGACATTTTACATCGGGTTATGGACTGATGTAAAAAATACACCAACCACATCGGTTAACTTTTTTAAGTCTGATGTGAAAAAAATATGTAATTGTATTTTTTTTATCTATAAAAGGGTGTTGTTACATCAGTTGTAACTAGAAACCGATGTAAAAGGGTGGCTTTTTACATCGGTTGTAACCTGAAACCGATGTAAGAAGTATTGCATAAAAATATCAAATGCACCAGGTAAGACTTGTACATCGGGTTTGTTTTTTGCTCGATGTGAAAAGTTGTGTTTTACATCGATTTTGCTAATAACCGATGTAAAAAGTACTATAATAATTCTAAAAAATTTAACTATTTTTTAGCAGTTCCCTATAACTTTTTTGGTACCTAATTTTTCATATTTTTCCAACATCACACAGACCATAATTAGGTCGCTATTTTCCATAGTTTCCCAACATCACATAGACCACATTTAGGTTGCTATTTTCATATTTTTCTCACAAATCTAATTTCATTGCACCAAATATCTATAATTGACTTACAAATATATTCTTCAAAATTCTATAATTGATTTACAAAAATACTAATATAGGATACACACAAATGTACTAAATTATAAGGAGGTTTACACGATGGACTACTACAACAACAAAAAATACAAAAATATCCAACCATTTATAAGTCCTTTCCCACACTTGAAACCAACTTGCAATCCACAAGAAGATGAGTTGTAGCTTTGGTAGACAACACCGAAATTGAATTTGCTAACAATAAATAATAACACCAATTAACATCAACAGACAACACCAAAGTCAAGAAACTCAAATAATATATATATATATATATATATATATATATATATATATATATATATATATATATATATATATATATAATTGTCTATATATATATATAAATCATACAAATCATCTTTTGTTAATTCTTTTGGGTCATTAAATACATGCAACATGTAAATAAAAATATAGAGTTAGTTTTGAAAATTCACATTAAGTTGTAAAATGCAAAGTAAATAACATAGTAAAGTTATTTTTATTACCGTCATCCAATCATCGGTTATCTATGCAGAGACAATATCCAACATATTTTTCATCACATAGTACCCACAATCATTAGAGTTATTTTGTTTCCTTGTCTACAAATGAATGACATTATTAGTGACTACTTATATGATAAAATTAATTTTATAATTATAATTTACATCATACTTACATTGGTCGAAGCCATGTAGCCTTTTTTCTAATGCCACATGCCACTTGATGAACCCCTAAAGCACTAATTTAGAAGAAAAAAATCCATATAAAGCCACATAAAATATGGAATTACTTTTGTAACAAATTATGTATAAAGGATGTAGTGAACATAAACGATAAACTTACAGTGTAACAAGTTTCATCATGGTTTGATTAAGTTCCCAATGAAGTGAACAAAAGACGACCACTGTATTGGCTTTTGGACCAATGACTATTAATTTCCAATGATTTCTGTACATGTGTGTTGAAGCACAAATGTTAGAATTTCCTGTTACCAAAATTGAAATGTCCATGTAACCAAAGTTAAAAAATAGAAAACACAATTTCATACAAACTTACCCATGAATAAATGGTAAGTTAAAAAATTGAACTGTTCACCAGAATACGCATAAAAAACATCCACCCCTTCCCCCTACAACACTATTAAATCATCAATCATAGGACTTAGATAAAAATCTATGTCATTTCGTGGTTGTTTTAGGCCCGAAATCATCATCGATAACATAATATATTTACGCTTCATGCACAACCTAGGAGATAGGTTGTAAATCATCAGTATAACAGGCCAAAAAGTATGATTAGTACTTAGATTACCAAACCGATTCATTCCATCAGTAGAAAGTCCAAGTCTAAGGTTTCTCGACTCTTTGCCAAAATTTGGAAACAAAGAATATATTTTCTTCCACTGCAAAGAATCATCTACATGGAAAATTTTTCCATCACATTTTCTTTCTTCTACATGCCATCCAAGATTCTTTGCGTCATTTACATTAGAAAATAATCTCTTGAACCTTGAAATTATTGGCAGGTATCATACCACTTTCGTGGGAGGACCCTTTTTGACCACCTCATCATCACTAGAATCACCATCTTTCTTTTTGTAGCGTGACGCCTTGCACTTCAGACAATGATTATAGTTTACATACTCTTTTCTGTATAATATGCAATCATTAGGGTATGCATGTATGTTTTCATACTCCTAACCCATCGAACACAATATCTTTTTCGCCTCGTAAACAATTTGGCATTATGTTATCTTCTGGAAGCATTTGTGTCAACAATTCAAGCAATTCGATAAAACCTTTTTTAGTCCACCCATTATTTTCCTTCAAATTAAACAATTTTAACACAGATGACAAACGTGTAAAATTTGTGCATCCCGGGTGTAAAGGTTTATCCTTGTCACTGTATAAAGTATCATATACATGTGGCTTCTTAAACGAATCTCGTCCACTATCACGCATCATATCTTCCAGGTGATCATCCATTTCTATACTAACATTATCTTTTTGGGACACATTTGACTTTGCTACTACCTCATTGTGCCATATCCATTGTGTATAACTTTAACAAATCCCATGACAAATTAGATGGTCCATGATTGCTTTCTTATTAAGTTTTGGTTTGTGATTTGCAGAATAAACACATGGACAGAGAAAAAGTACATCAAGACTTTTTTCATCATTACTTTTAGAAGGAGGAAGATTTTTTTTAGTATTACTTTCAGCAAACTGTAGAAATCCCTTCACTCCATCACTACACCAAACAAGATCTTAGACAACACTTTTTTTGGCCTTAGACAACGCTTTAAAGCGCTGCTAAAGGTTTAGACAACGCTTTGGTTAATGACAAAAGCGCTGTCTAAAGGGACTTTATACGACACTTTTATTGTCAAAAGCGCTTTCTAAACCCCATTTTAGACAACGCTTTTTGCCTTTTTCTCATATACCTTAGACAACGTTTTTTTATTTTAATTGTATACCTTAGACAACGCTTTCACTAAAAGCGCTGTCTAAGGTGGGGTTTAGACAACACTTTTAGTGAAAGCGCTTTCTAAACCCCACCTTAGACATCGCTTTTCCTTGAAAGCGCTGTCTAAGGTATACGCAAATTTTAAAAAAAATTCCTTTAAAAAGCGCTGTCTAAGGTTTCCAAATTATAGGCACCTATTTTTATCCACTTTTTCACCTGGTTTTTAAACCAGAATTTGTACCTGTTTTCCAATCCAGATTTTACACTAAATTATCCTATTTAAACCTACTAATTTAGGCACCGATTTATAGATACAAAATAATCGAATTTTCAATCACCAATATCTACGAATTAACAATTCATACAACCGTACCAATATCTACGAAACAATATTAACGAAACAATTCATACAATTCATTTCATCCAACTATACATTTTTGGTTCAAATGAAATTCCACATAAACTAAAATGTGATAACACTCCGAGCTATACTTCATCCAGTTGCAACTATACTATAACCTAAAACAACACAAAAATATTGTAATTGGTCAATTAAAACAAGTCATAATCAATATGTCTATAGTTACATACACATACTCAAAATTTTCATCAATTAAAGTAAGAGTACAATATACCTTATAACATATTTAACCCCATAATGAATTGACACCATTCCTCTTTAATTTCATCCAAATGATTACTTGAGTAATACACACACTTGAATTCATCAAAGTACTACATAATAATATAACATAGTTTGATTTAGTTTCAACTATTTAATTATGTGAGAAATATGTGTTAAATATTAAAATAACTCATAAGTTAGAAATACATACATCAGATGGAATCTCTAATCGACCCAAAGAAAGATTTTCTCTCATAAACCTCAACATGAAATATCTGCAGCCTATACCATTACGCTGCAGAGGACACTACACATGAAAAGAAAATATGGATAAATCCTAAGTTTGATCAAGTATCATCACTAATATAATAAAAAATGTGATAATTAATAATATACCGCCACTTTTATCCATGTAATGATGTTGGCTCTCCTCTTTGATACTTGGATATCTCGTTGGGCTCGAAAAGCTTGTATAATGCTAATAAAATATAAATGAATATTTAGAAAAATTCACATAAATTAATAAATACACACAAGAATATTTAGAACAATATCACTTACGTGTCAATCATGTTCTTCATATCCGGGTATGTTGTCCAATCATTTCCTAACCAATGTACACTGTATGATTAAACAAATGTTAGATGGAAATTTTCTACACGACGTCAAAATACAAAATAATTATGATAGATGAATTTAGAATGAAAATCTAACCCGGTATTAAACGGTAAAAAGAACAACTTTTCCGTATCTTTGTTGGCCATGAAGATGTTGCGAACGTACACCATCACGTCATCTGGTCAACTTAAGATTAAAGCTAAGTTGAAGGACGTGGGGCTTAAGAATCCAAATCTTTCGTCCAATCCACTTGGGAGCATCACTTTGTCATACAAAAACCTTAAAGAAAAACATCATTAACATTAGACTATTCATTTGAAACATAAAGTAAATAAGTTTTTCAATTAATATAACAAAGTAGAACGGATATACCTCACATATGTATTGACAACACTGACGCCTATTTCTTCATGACGAAAGATTTGCATAAAATTTTCATTACAAACTGATTGTTCATATTCAAAGCCAAAAATACCTTCCTCCATATGTATAAGCCAAATACCTCCGGTCGGAATATCTGTCAACTATAGATATGTCTGAAGGCACGACCTATACTTGGAGGTAGGTTTTTTCCTACCCGCGGTCTTCTTAGCACCAACCTTTTTTTTATTGTGTGGAGACGTTGCTAACCTCCTTATCATGAAGCTACATATCATATAAATAGTTAGATGAAGTATAAAATAAAAAATTTAACATTTTCCATGTATAAATATCATATAATTGTTATGTACCTGATTTTTTAAAACAACGGACTCGGTATGCCGCGGAATAGCCTTATCTTTTGATTTGGATCTTGTTGGAGTCTAATTAACATAACCATGTAAAAAATGTACGTTAAATGCGTGTAAAAAATTTGAATCTACAAATTAAGGTTAATAAAGGTTCATAATGGTTTTAAGCATACCTCATATCCTACGCTAATGAGGCTTGTCGGTCATGCAACAAACGAACCTATTGCTTGTTCCACCGTTGATGCATCCGAAACATTGTCAGGTTATGGTACTAATACATTTGACTCTACTGCAATATCAACCGCGACATTCAAACATCCAGTAGGGAGCGGTCTAGTGTGAAGTAATTCTCCGCAAGTGTTATGCACTTTTCCCTTGCCAACCATCCGATAATATGGTGACGATAAGTAGAGCTGGCAATGGGAAATGCCCTAAAACCAATAATAAATATGAAATTGTTAATGTGTATATATGTCAATTACATGATTTAAGCTAATAGTTAATTTTAAGACAAATATATATAATTCTCTCTGGAATGTTCGGCTGAAAGTTACAATTGATACTGTATTTGTCTGAACCATCTTTAAAACATGCTGAAGCGCTAGCCTTTTTTTCTTTCCTTAATGCATGAACTTCAGCTTCCAGTGCTTCCAATTTTTCATTAAGCTCTTTATTAATAGGAGCCTTTCCTTTTTTGAATACTCAAGGAGGTCAGAGTGATCCCTGTAATGCCCCGATTCAATTATTTCCCATTTTTGTTGAGTCTTTTATTTAAATTGAGTAATAATTGTTTCAATTGTGATATGTTGGCGTGTTATATTATTTTACCGTTTTTGAGAATTATCGGGTAAAATTATATTGGAGGGTATTTTAGACATTTGCTAATTAGTGATTAGTTAGAAATTAGATAAAATTATATTATTGTGAGAAAATGAATATTTGAGTGGAAAGAAAAGAAATAGAAAATAGAATAGAAATAGAATAGAAAGTTATAAGTTGCGAGAAAGAGAAAGAAAAGAGAGAATAGAAAGAAAGAGAAGAGAAAGAAAAGGAGGAGAATAGAAAAGAGGAGAAAAAGAGGAAAAGTTGGAAAATCATCAAGATTGCTCATAGGAATCGAAAAAATCGGGTAAGGGTGTGAAATATTGTTATCTTAACTCTTGTGTATGGTTATGTATGTGTTAGATTGATTGGGTTTTTGCTTTGGAAGAGTTTAGAGAATGTTAAGTTTTAGGGTTTTTGATGGAAATCTAAGAAATGGTAGATTAATCGGTTAGAACTTGTTATAATCGAAGTATTTTGTTGAATACATGTTAATGATCATGTTTATGGAAGTTTCTTTGAGTTTTGGGAGTGTTAGGGTTGACTGTTGCGCAACTGAGATGTTGTTGAAATCGTAGCTCTCGCTCAGCGATTTTTCCAGAGATTTTCTCGCTCAGCGAGCGAGCCTGTCGCTCAGCGAGCCTGGGAGTTTTTGGTTGGTGTTTCCTTTGATTCGTAACATGAGTTTCGGTTTTCCGTTTTTGGTGTTCTCTATATCAATTCGAAGCTAAAAACATGTAGAATTTATTGATGCTAAAATATGTAATTTTAGCCGACATTTACCCGACTTGTCCGGTAAAACGTAATGGTGATTAATTAAGGAATTGTGGGATTGATTGTGGTATGGTGGTCGTTTGGCCAATAAATGCATTTCGTGAAGTGAATATGAATGTATGTTGATTATGAAAGATTCGTTGCCATTTGGCGTAATTGATGCGAATATGTATATTTGTTTGTGATTGTATGAGATGAATGCATAATTATAGTGTGAATATGTATGCATTTTCAAGAATGTTGTGTGTCATTTTGCATGTGAAGCATAATGTATGCATTCTTGTGTTATGGGATTCTAATGGAATCTGTTGTAACATCGTGTGCCCATGTGGGGTGTGAGAGATGATTACAATATGATTGTGTGCCCGTGTGGGGTGTGAGCAATCGATTGTGTGCCCGTGTGGGGTGTGAGCAATCCATAAACATTGTGTGCCTGTGCGGGGAGTGAGAAATGGATGATTTATTCACAAATGATTGTGTGCCCGTGTGGGGTGTGAGCAATCCATAATCATTGTGTGCCCATGTGGGGTGTGAGTAATGGGTGAACATTGTATGCCCGATGGGGAGTTACTTTAGGTAAAGAGAGATGGTTCCAATAGTTCCTGAGTGAACTTGAGATGATTGAGTCGGCACCGCATTGCATTTGCATAGATTCGTGAGTCGGTCTCTATGATTTGCATTTATCATCTATAATTGAGAATTGGTGAATAAACATGAATAATGTATGTTTATGCGGAGTGATAGAATTTGTGAATAAACATGAATGTATATGTTTATGTGGAATGGTGAAATTGTGCATGATGAATATGCTTGCTTTGTTTATATACATTGTGATGTATATATGTGATGAATAATGAATTGTGGTGAGAATATGTGTATGTGTATTTTTGTGTTAAGATATATAATTATATGCATTGTTATTATGATAATATTTCTCACCCTTCTGCTATTTTATGATGCTCTATGAGGCATTGCAGAGTAGGTTTGCTGGAGGTCTTTTTGTGAAGCGTGTCTTCATTCTTTTGGTCGATCGGCTCTGATATGTAGCACCGGGTAGCTAGGGTCGGCTTGATGCCTTTTGTGATGCATTTGTATATGTATCTGGGTGATGAATGTTTTATGTAAACATGAATATTTGGTGAATAAAGTTGATTATATATATATATATATATATATATATATATATATATATATATATGTGTGTGTGTGTGTGTGTGTGTGTGTGTGTGTGTGTGTGATGTTGATAAATGTTTAGTTTCCGCTGTTGTGTTTAATGTTGAGATATGGGTGTAAGGATTAAATCCTTCTGTTGCAAGTTGCCCAAATGTTGCATATCATTATATGAGCAGGTGTTGTATGTTTTAATTTCAAGTATAATGTGACATGCCTCTTTTATACCATGTTTAAAATATACTCTGATGAAATTTTAATATGTGCCTAAATGATTAATTGATTATTTGGGGGTATAAAAAGGGGGTTACATTAAGTGGTATCAGAGCTAGTGTCGAGTCAGTTATGTCTGTCTTTTTGTTGTAATGATTGAAATTTTGTTTAATCTTGTTGTTGTCTTTGGGAATAATCAGAATATGGCTGGTAGAAATGACAATGCGATGGCTGCTGCTTTGGAAGCAATGGCTAGGGCGGTGCAGGGAGCGCCGAAAGTGAATGCTAAGAATGAGTTCAGGAAGAATCAACCACCAGTCTTCAAAGGAAGATTTGATCCCGATGGTGCTCAGAATTTGTTGAAAGAGATTGAAAGAATCTTCAGAGTCATGGACTGTGCTAAAGAGAGTAAGGTGAGACTTGGTTCTCACATGCTGAAGGAAGAAGCAGATGATTGGTGGGTCGGTAGAAGTCAAGCTCTTGAGGAAGAGGATGAAGAGATAACTTGGGATGTTTTTCGTGCTGATTTCTTGGGGAAGTATTACCCTGAGAGTGTGAAAGGGAAGAAGGAGATGGAGTTCCTTGAACTGAAGCAAGTTAGTATGTCTGTGGTGGATTATACTGCTAAGTTTGTGGAGTTGGTTCAATTTCATCCTCATTATGCGGCTACTGCTGTTGAGTTCTCGAAGTGTATTAAGTATGAGAATGGTTTATGTCCTGAGATTAAGCAAGCTATGGGATATCAAAGAATAAGAAGGTTTTCAGATTTGACGGAGTGTTGTAGAATTTTCGAGGAAGATAGCAAAGCTCGTTCTACACTTTACAAGAGTTTGAATGAGAGGAAAGGAAAGCAACAAGCTAGAAGTGGACCTTATGTGACACCCACTGATAAGGGAAAGCATAGGGGAAACTTTGATAAGAGATTTGGTGGAGGGAGTTCTGGTCCCGTTAAGTGTTACAAGTGTGGTGATTTGAGTCATAAGTCCTTTGAGTGTGGGAAGAACATAGTGAAATGTTCAAACTGTGGAAGTCTTGGACATGCTACTACCGAGTGTAGGAGGAATGTCGTGAAGTGTTTAAATTATGGAGAAGTGGGTCACATTAGTATGAAGTGTACTAAGCCGAAGCAAGCTCAAGCGGCCAGAAAGGTGTTTGCATTAGCAGGGAAGGACACTACTAGTGCAGACCGTTTGATTAAAGGTACATATTTTATTAATAGTACGCCTTTAGTTACTATTATTGATATAGGGGCAACTCATTCGTTCATTTCTCTTGAGTGCACTAAGCATTTGAATTTGTTTTTGACTTCTTGGTGGTGGTGAGATGGTTATTGAGACTCCTGCTTCAGGGTCGGTAACTACTTCTTTGGTGTGTGTAAGTTTCTCTTTGACCATGTATGGTAAAGATTTTGTTATGGATTTAGTTTGTTTGCCGTTGGAGGGTTTGGACGTAATCTTGGGTATGAATTGGTTGCAATTTAACCGAGATCATATAGATTGCTATCATAAGTTAGTAAGGTTTCCTTCTTTGGACGATGATGAAGATGAGAGTTTCCTATCCATAAAGGAGTTGAAGAAACTTTTAGTGGACGAAGCTCAATTGTTTGGATTGTTTGCGTCATTGTCAGTGGAGAGTGAAGTGGAACTCAGTGTGTTCCCAGTGGTATGTGATTTTCCAGAAGTGTTTCCGGAGGATATTAAGGATGTACCGTCGGAAAGAGAAGTTGAGTTTTCTATTGATCTAGTTTCGGGTACTAGACCGATTTCGATGGCACCGTATCATATGTCAGCATCAGAGTTGGTAGAGTTGAAGAAGCAATTGAATGACTTGTTGGACAAGAGATTTGTTAGGCCAAATGTTTCTCCTTGGGGTGCTCTAGTATTATTGGTAAAGAAGAAGGATGGAAGTATGCGGTTATGCATTGATTATAGACAGATGAACAAGGTGACAATTAAGAACAAGTATCTGCTTCCAAGGATTGATTATTTGATGGACCAATTGGTTGGTGCACGTGTTTTTAGTAAGATTTATTTAAGATCAGGATATCACCAGATTCGTGTGAAAGAAGAGGATATTCAAAAGAAGGCTTTTAGGATACGGTATGGCCATTACGAGTATTTTGTGATGCCATTCGGAGTTTCTAATGCGTTGGGTGTGTTTATGGAATACATGAACCGTATTTTTCATGAACAGTTGGATCGTTTTGTGGTTGTGTTCATCGATGATATTTTGATTTATTCTAAGTCTCAAGAGGAACATGAAGAGCATTTAAGGATTGTATTACAAATTTTGAAAGAGAAGCAATTGTATGCTAAGTTGTCTAAGTGTGAGTTTTGGTTGTCGAAAGTAAGTTTTTTTGGACATGTTATTTCCGATGGTGGTATTAGTGTGGATCCATCCAAGATTGATGCGGTAATGCAATGGGAAGTTCCTAGATCGGTTACGGAAATTCGAAGCTTTTTAGGCTTGGCGGGTTATTATCGGAGGTTTATTGAGGGATTTTCAAAGTTGGCACTTCCGTTAACGCTGTTGACTTATAAGGGAAAGGCTTTCATTTGGGATATTCATTATGAAGAGAGTTTCATTGAACTTAAGAGAAGGTTGACAACGGCTCCGATCTTGATTTTGCCAAATCCGACGGAACCATTTGTGGTGTTTTGTGATGCTTCATTGTTTGGGTTAGGTGGTGTTTTGATGCAAGATGGAAAAGTTGTAGCTTATGCTTCAAGGAAATTGAGAGTACATGAAAAGAATTATCCTACGCATGATTTGGAATTAGCGGTCGTGGTGTTTGTTTTGAAAATTTGGAGGCATTATCTTTATGGTTTAAGATTCGAAGTTTTTAGTGATCACAAGAGTTTAAAGTATTTATTTGATCAAAAGGAATTGAACATGAGACAAAGAAGGTAGTTAGAGCTTTTGAAGGATTATGATTTTGGTTTGAATTACCATTCGAGTAAGGAAAATGTGGTGGCCGATGCTTTAAGTCGGAAGTTGTTACATATGTCCGCATTGATGATAAAAGAATGGGAACTTTTAGAGGATTTTAGAGACTTGAGTTTAGTTTGTGAAATGACGCCGAGAAGTGTGAGACTTGGTATGCTACATGTTACTAATGATTTTCTTGCAACCGTTTGTGAAAAGCAAAAGTTGGATTTGAAGTTTGTTGATTTGATGATGAATGAGAATGAGGATTTCAAGGTTGATAATTTTAGAGTTTGAGATTCCGTGGTCGTATTTGTATTCCCGATGATGTGGAGTTGAAAAAGAAGATATTGGAAGAGGGACACCGAAGTAATTTAAGTATTCATCCGGGAGCGAATAAGATGTATCAAGATTTGAAGAAGATATTTTGGTGGTCCGGATTGAAGAGAGATATAGCTCGTTTTGTGTATGCGTGTTTGACTTGTCAGAAGTCTAAGGTAGAACATCAGAAGCCTAGTGGATTGATGCAAGCGTTGGATATTCCGAAATGGAAATGAGATAGTATATCGATGGATTTTGTTACGGGATTGCCGAATACGCAAAGAGGTCATAATGTTATTTGGGTAATTTTTGATAGGCTTACTAAATCCGCTCACTTTATTCCGATTGATATTAGTTATCCTTTGGAGAAGTTAGCCGAGATTTTGTTTCTGTGGTTGTGAAGTTAGATGGAGTTCCTAAGAGTATTGTATCAGATAGAGATCCTAGATTTACATCGAGGTTTTGGGAGAGTTTGCAAAAGGCTTTGGGTTCTAAGCAAAGATTGAGTTAGGCTTACCATCCGCAAATGGATGGTCAAACCGAGAGGACAATTCAGTTGTTGAAGGATTTGTTGCGTGCTTGTGTGCTAGAGCAAGGTGGTGCTTGGGACAGTTATTCAGCATTGATTGAGTTCACCTACAATAACAGTTTTCATTCAAGTATATGTATGGCACCATTTGAAGCTTTCTATGGTCTAAGATGTCGAACACCTCTGTGTTGGCATGAAACCGGTGAGAGGACGGTAGTTGGGCCGAAGATGGTACAACAAACGACAGAGAAGGTGAAGTTTATTCGGGAGAAGATGAGAGCTTCTCAGAGTAGACAGAAGAGTTATCATGACAAGAGAAGGAAAGATCTTGAGTTTCAGGAAGGCGACCATGTGTTTCTGAGAGTTACACCAGTTACGAGTGTAGGTCGTGCTTTGAAGTCGAAGAAGTTGACTTCTCGTTTTATTGGACCGTATCAGATTACTGCACGAGTTGGTGTCGTGGCTTACCGTGTGGCATTGCCTCTGAATATTTAGAATTTGCATGATGTGTTCCATGTTTCGCAACTTCAGAAGTATGTTCCGGATCCGTCACATGTTATTCCTATGGACGAGGTTGAAGTAAGAGATAACCTTACGGTGGAAGCTTTACCGATTAGGATTTTGGACCATGAAATCAAGAAGCTAAGAGGCAAGGATATTACGCTTGTGAAAGTAGCGTGGGGAGGCGCTGTGGAAGACAATGTGACTTGGGAATTAGAGAGTGGGATGCGCGATTCGTATCCGGAGTTGTTTGAATCAGGTATTATTTTCGAGGACGAAAATTTCTAAAGTGGGGGAGAGTTGTAACACCCTGATTCAATTATTTCCCATTTTTGTTGAGTCTTTTATTTAAATTGAGTAATAATTGTTTCAATTGTGATATGTTGGTGTGTTATATTATTTTACCGTTTTTGAGAATTATCGGGTAAAATTATATTGGAGGGTATTTTAGACATTATATATAATTATTTCATTAGTGATTAGTTAGAAATTATATATAATTATATTATTGTGAGAAAATGAATATTTGAGTGGAAAGAAAAGAAATAGAAAATAGAATAGAAAGTTATAAGTTGTGAGAAAGAGAAAGAAAAGAGAGAATAGAAAGAAAGAGAAGAGAAAGAAAAGGAGGAGAAGAGAAAAGAGGAGAAAAAGAGGAAAAGTTGGAAAATCGTCAAGATTGCTCCTAGGAATCGAAACAATCAGGTAAGGGTGTGAAATATTGTTATCTTAACCCTTGTGTGTGATTATGTATGTGTTAGATTGATTGGGTTTTTGGTTTGGAAGAGTTTAGAGAATGTTAGGTTTTAGGGTTTTTGATGGAAATCTAAGAAATGGTAGATTAATAGGTTAGAACTTGTTATAATCAAAGTATGTTGTTGAATACATGTTAATGATCATGTTTATGGAAGTTTCTTTGAGTTTTGGGAATGTTAGGGCTGACTGTTGCGCAACTGAGATGTTGCTGAAATCACAGCTCTCGCTCAGCGAGCAATCCCTCGCTCAACGAGTTTTCCAGAGATTTTCTAGCTCAACGAGCCTGGGAGTTTTTTGTTGGTGTTTCCTTTGATTCGTAACTTGAGTTTCGGTTATCCTTTTTTGGTGTTCTCTATATCAATTCGAAGCTAAAAACATGTAGAATTTATTGATGCTAAAATATATAATTTTAGCCGACTTTTACCCAACTTCTCCGGTAAAATGTAATGGTGATTAATTAAGGAATTGTGGGATTGATTGTGGTATGGTGGCCGTTTGGCCAATAAATGAATTTCATGAAGTGAATATGAATGCATGTTGATTGTGAAAGATTCGTTGCCGTTTGGCGTAATTGATGCGAATGTGTATAGTTGTTTGTGATTGTATGAGATGAATGCATAATTATATTGTGAATATGTATGCATTTTCAAGAATGTTGTGTGTCATTTTGCATGTGAAGCATAATGTATGCATTCTTGTGTTGTGGGATTCTATGTGAATCCGTTGTAACATCGTATGCCCATGTGGGGTGTGAGCGATGATTACAACATGATTGTGTGCCCGTGTGGGGTGTGAGAAATCAGATTGTGTGCCCGTGTGGGGTGTGAGCAATCAGATAGTGTACCCGTGTGGGGTGTGAGAAATCTATAAACATTGTGTGCCCGTGTGGGGTGTGAGCAATGGGTGATTTATTCACAAATGATTGTGTGCCCGTGTGGGGTGTGAGCAATCAGATTGTGTGCCCGTGCAGAGTGTGAGCAATCCATAAACATTGTGTGCCCATGTGGGGTGTGAGCAATGTGTGAACATCGTATGCCCGATGGGGAGTTTCTTTAGGTAACGAGCGACGGTTCCAATAGTTCCTAAGTAAACTTGAGATGATTGAGTCAGTACCGCATTGCATTTGCATAGAGTCGTGAGTCGGTCTCCATGATTTGCATTTATTATCTATAATTGAGAATTGGTGAATAAATATAAATAATGTATGTTTATGCGGAGTGATAGAATTTGTGAATAAACATGAATGTATATGTTTATGTGGAATGGTGAAATTGTGCATGATGAATATGCTTGCTTTGTTTATACACATTGTGATGTATATGTGTGATGAATAATGAATTGTGGTGAGAATATGTGTATGTGTATTTTTGTGTTAAGATATATAATTATATGCATTGTTATTATGATAATATTTTTCACCCTTATGTTGTTTTATGATTCTCTATGAGGCATTGCAGAGTAAGTTTGCTGGAGGTCTTTTTATGAAGCGTGTCTTCATTCTTTTGGTCGGTCGACTCTGATATGTAGCACCAGGTAGCTAGGGTCGGCTTGATGCCTTTTGTGATGCATTTGTATATGTATCTGGGTGATGAATGTTTTATGTAAACATGAATATTTGGTGAATCAAACTTGATTATATATATATATATATATATATATATATATGTGTGTGTGTGTGTGTGTGTGTGTGTATGTGTGATGTTGATAAATGTTTAGTTTCCACTGTTGTGTTTAATGTTGAGATATGGGTGTAAGGATTAAATCCTTCTGTTGCAAGTTGCCCAAATGTTGCATATCGTTATATGAGCAGGTGTTGTATGTTTTAATTTCAAGTATAATGTGACATGCCTCTTTTAGACTATGTTTAAACTATACTCTGATGAAATTTTAATATGTGCCTAAATGATTAATTGATTATTTGGGGGTATAGAAAGGGGGTGTTACAATCCCAATTCCCTTACCCCTCACCCGACACGAATACTCACAGACATTTAATGTCCGACTAAGTATGCTCCTAGTATCATTTGGAGATAAAGCTGACTGAGATAGTGCCTCCTGAAAATCAGATGAATATCAAATACTTGTAAAATATTTGTTAATAAAGTTTTTATTTAATTAAAGAAATAATGTTATACTTACACATTTCTCAAATACTTGTTGAACATCTTCTTTAGCAACTCCATATTTTCCTACACGGGCTTCCTTCCACAAAACATGTGCAGAAAGAGATGTTTCAGAACTTTTCTCCTTCTGCAACTACACATTAAGTCATAAATATGATCAAATAAAACTCATGATGAACAAATATATTATTGCAATTTATAGATACTTACCATAGGTTGTTCTAAGCGTCCATATCCGACACGTCCTTTTCGGCATGGATACGCGGGACTTGATGCTCCTTCCCGATTTGTGTCACTTATTCTTTTAAATGTTGGGTCCTTTCGTTTGAATTTAAACGCTTCCCATTCTTCTGGTGAAATCAAACTTTCATATTTCTTTGGAAGCTCCGCATCAACATGATTACCATCTTCATCCCTAAGATACTTGGATGATAAAAATGTTCTAAACCCTCTTAGAAGCTTTCTGGCCAACTTAAGACAAAAATCTCTTCTATCATCTTCGATGTTGAAACACCTCTAAGAAAAACATACACATTGTGCATTAGTACAAGTAATTTAAAAGACATAATCAGTTCGCATAATTAAAGACATAATTATTGTACCTTTATCTCAGTCCAAATTTTTTCTTTGGATTCATTCAAATCTTTTTTTCTCCAATATTCACAAGTAATTGGAATCTCATTCCTTACTAGTGCACCAATGAAACTAGTCAAGGTATGACCGTTAGGTTCTATAAGCTGCCCAAGCTCGCTCTGTTGCACATCTAGAATGATGCCTCAGTCTCTACCATGGACCACTCTCCTCATCACTGTTATGCCTCTTCTAATCTCGTCTTCCATAGATACATTTTTATTACCTCCTTCATGCGTAGAATGATCATCATGTGGGTGATCCTCATTAGTGGCCATATCTAACCTGTAATAAAGAAACCAAGGATATTAAATATAAATTATAATGAAAGCAATTGAAAATGAAAAATAAAGAAACCAAGGATATCAAATATAAGTTATAATGAAAGCAATTGAAAATGAAACTGACATAATATATAACATTTTACTATATTACCTCTTTCAATAACATCTCTTTCTTTTCTTTGTTGGAATATTAATTACTTGTTTCTTAGCAATGCGGACGGATGAATTGATCCAAATTCCCTCGTTATGATCATTCCTGATATATGACTCATCCTCTATAAGATCCTCATCTTGATCATTTCTATTCAACTCATTTTGTCTAATGCATGACTCATTCTCAACATCAATATCACATTGATCGACACCACTATCATCAATCACTTTGTTAGAGAAAAGCACTATAGACCATTTTGTACTCGGCGGGTCATTCACATAGAACACTTGTTTAGCTTGAGATGCTAGAATAAAAGGTTCATCTTTGTACCCCACCCTAGTAAGATCAACTTGCAAAAATCCAGACTTATCAATTCGTATGCCACTACTATTTATCCATTTGAAACCAAAGATGGGAATCTGAAACTTCTCGTAATCAAACACCCAAATGTGCTCAATAACTCCAAAATATGACAAATTTGCATATTTGGAGTTTAAGTCCCTCATACTTGATATAAGCATTGCTTCAGCTAGCACAATAACACCACTATTTTGCATAGTACTCTTATAATCTTGTTCTTTGGTGTAAAATGTGTATCCATTAATTGTGTATGCGCTATGAGAAAACACATGAAAACTTGGACCATATGCCAAACATCTAGACCTTTCTGTTACCGAAGCAGGATCTGAAGAGCGCTTCAAATAAATATGATCCATTAACCATTGTATGAAACTTTTATTATGCTCTCGTACTATCCAATTTTCATTTCTGTTCGGATTTAACCTTCGGAGTACATCCTTGTGCATTTCAACATATGACTCAACTTCATTATCATTGTGCAGAACATACAAATGCACTTGATCCCGTTCATCCCTTGATATTGTCACAATTTTATTTCCAATTAATTTGTTACCTTCCTTTTTTTTCCGAAAATCTGAGCTTTAGGGAGTCCAATCGATTGAACGTTGGACAAATATTTAGTACAAAACTCAACAGCTTCTTCAACGATGTATCGTTCAACAATACAACCCTCTGGTCGAGTTCGGGATTTCACGTACCCTTTTAATATTTTCATATACTGTTCAGCAGGGTACATCCATCTCATATAAGTTGGTCCACACAACTGTGTCTCTTTCACAAGCTGAACAACTAGATGAACCATTATGTCAAAAAAAGAGGGAGGAAAATACATTTCAAGCTCGCACAAGGTAATTACAATCTCTTTTTGTAGTGTTGATAAGATCTCGGGATCGATCACCTTACTACAGATTGACCTAAATAAAAAACACAATTTAGTTATTGCACTTCTTACTTTTTCTGGCAAAATAGAACGTATACCTATTGGTAGAAAATGTTCCATTATAACATGGCAATCATGTGTCTTCAAACTCTTCAACTTGAGGTCTTTTATAGACACAAGTCTTCTAATATCTGAAGAGTATCCTTCTGGAACCTTAACTACACTAAAATACTTACACAAACTTTTTTTCTCCTTTCTAGATAGAGTAAAAGCAGCAGGTGGTAGATATGTTCGTCTTCCTTTCTTCATGGGTACTAATTCAGTTCTCATTCCCATTTTTACCATGTCCTCCCTTGCTTTAAGTCCATCCTTAGACTTTCCTTTTTTATTGAGTAACATACAGATAACACTTTCAAATACATTTTTTCAATATGCATAACATCGAGAAAATGTCTCATGTACAAAGACTTCCAATATGACAATTCAAAAAATATCGACCTCTTCTTATACCCACCTTTGACAACCTTATGTGCAAAAGGCTTGCCAAACTCAGTACGCACATCTTTCACCTTTTCAAAAACTTGGTCACCTGACTATGCGGGTGGAGCTTTACGATGTTCAGTGTCTCCATTGAATGCTTTTCTCCACACACGATAGTGATGTTTAGAATGTAAGAATCTACGATGACCGAGAAACACATTCTTCTGAAAAGTTCCAATCGAATTGTATCAGTTCCATCTTCACAAACAGGACACGCACGTTGACCTTTAATGCTATACCCAGATAGATTCCCGTATGCTGGAAAATCATTAATTGTGCCAAACAACATCACCCTTAAATTGAAACTTTCTTTTCTATATCCATCATAAACCTCTACATCGTTCTCCCACAAAATCTTTAAATCTTCGATCAAAGGTGTCAAGTATACGTCTATGTCATTCCCTAGTTGTTTTGACCCAGAGATTAACATAGATAACATCATGTACTTACGCTTCATACATAGCCATAGAGGTAGGTTATAAATCATAAGAATCACAAGCCATGTGGTATGTGAGATACTTTGAAGACCATGCGGGTTCATTCCATTAGTAGATAATGCCAAGAGAAGGTTTCTTGCTTCTTCTCCAAAGTCAGGATAATCATTATCAATCTTCGACCACTATGGTGAATCAGCCGGATGCCAATACTTTCCATCAATAATTCTTTCTTCTGCATGCCAAGTCAGGTGTCTTGCATTGGTTTCACTACGAAACATGCGTCTAAATCTCAAAATTATAGGAAAATACCATAAGACTTTTGCTGGAGATAATCTTTTCTTATATCGAGACAAACCGCATTTAGGGCACTCAGTTAACGATGCATATTCGTTACGAAATAAAACGCAATCGTTAGGACAAACATGTATCTTATCATAGCTCATGCCAATAAAGCACAACATTTTTTTCCTCATAGGTTCGATTAGGAAGAACATTATCCTCCGGTAGCATTTCTCTCATAAGGTCCAACAAATCTGTGAAACTTTTATCCGACCATCCATTGCCCGCCTTTAAGTTGTACAACTTTAATACCGCAGACAGTCTTGAGAATTTAGTGCAACCTTTATACAACGGTTTCTCTGCATCGCTTACCAACCTCTCAAACATTTCAGGACAATCATGAATATCTTCTTCAAGTGCTTCTACAATCTCTTCAACTCGATCACAATCGTATGTTTCCGTGTCTTTGTCGTCTGAAGCATAGGTCGTATTACTTTTCCCACTCGGTTCAACATTCTCGTTAATTTTCTCACCATGAAATTTCCAACACTGATAACGTCAATCAATTCCATGCCTCAGTAAATGCGATTTCAATCCATCTGCGTCAACCTTACTAATATAACAACAATGCAAGCAAGGACATTTCATTCGTCTGGGGTTTTTAATGTGCTGAACATCAAACTTAATGAATTCCACAACCCCATTCTCGTACTCTTTGGACAATCGATCGGCACGCATCCATGTTTTATCCATGGTTTTCCTACTTATTAAGGTAAGCAATCAATATCAACTTCAATAACGTATACATAACCAATGTAAATCCAAACGACAATAACCTATATATACATAACCATTGTAAATCCAAACGACAATAACCTATACATAACCAATGTAAATCCAAACGAAAATAACCTATACTATTTTCACTATTTTCACAAAATCAATCAAGAACGAAAACTATTGTATTAGAATTATAGAGTTTTAGACATGAGAAGCAACTAGATTGATATTGCAGCAGACAACAAGCTAGATTAATAGTCGGGTAGTATCTTCGAATATCCTAAATACAATGCTACTAAGTATTATGATCTTACTACACTTTCCATACCCGTGTGCCACATAACTTTTAAGAAAGAAACTAAACAATTGCCTTAAAAGACTAAAAATTACATTGGATGAGGTATTATCACAACTCACTTCTTAATTCTGTCCTCAAACAACAAACCGAATTTTTTACCCAAATACCCCACTTTTCTGAAAATAATTCCCCAAATACCCCACTTTTTAAAAAAATTCCCAAAGTACCCCAGTTTTTGAGAATTTTGTGAAGGGAAGCCAAACCAATTGGCGACCATGTAAATCCCTTATAGAGGGGTCGCCAATTGGTTTGGAGACACCATGAAGTTTCTCCATTCCAATTGGCGCCTATGTACAAAAATTGTATAGGGTCGCCAATTGGTTTGGAGACTATGTACAAGTTCAAATTTCCTATAAATAAGAGTTGTGTGCTCAAGTATTTTCACATTCTTTTCTCTCATCGCTTCTGGTACACACGTAACACAAATATCATGTATACACGCCGCTATGGGAAAGTGATTTTTTTCCGAGAGAAACTTCCGATCGATATGTTATTCTGGAATATCCAAAGTCTGAATCAACTGAGGAGGGAGCTGAATCGCTGGCTAGAGGAAGAAATCAGTGAAGGGAAAAAAATTCGCAGTATTGAGAGATATGATAGGATGCGTGAGTGGGTCCGTGTTAAGACTGATGCAGAAGCTAGGAAAATGATGTTCAGACATAATGAAATCAGGTTGATTGTTGTAATCAGTTAGGAATGTTGTGTTTATTTGTTGTATGTGTTGTTTAGATTAAGTTTATTTAAGTTATTATGTTGTTTTCTGTTAACATTGTTGTAACACAAAGTTCTTAATATATGAAAATATAAGGTTACAACAAGTTATTATTGTGCAGAGCTGGATCCCACATTTGGACATTTTTTCTTGTTGTGTCCAGGCTGACGACATATAGTACACAATCTTATCATTTTATCAACCGTATCCATTTCTGTTCTTATACGCGTGCTGTTTGGACGACCTTTTTTCTTTCATCGCATCTGATCGTTGTGCCAAACTATGTCCCCCTGGTATGGAGGCCAGTATTCCTCCATTGGTAACACTGCGAAGCTTTCATTGTAGACATTCATCACGTTAACAGTCTTGTAAACATCAGATAGATAGTTGTATGGGTCCTGACGAGCATGCGTGCAGGCCGCAATTACATGTGAGCAAGGTACCCGAGAGGCTTGATACTTGCCACAATCACACCAGCATCTGTCTAGTCTAACAACATATTCCAAAAAAGGTCTTCCTTCACTATGATAAATTGTTTCCTTAATACTGAAATTTCTCCCATGACGGTCAAAGTTTGTGACTGAATGTGTGCTAGCCTTGATAGTTTCATCTTTCATAACTGTCATTATGCATGTACTGTAAACTTGACCAGACATTAACACTGCATTCCATTTTTTCCTCTTGTTGCAAATTGAGATGCCAACCTAAAATAGGTTGATCGTACCACTGTTGTTATAGGTAGGTTTCTAATTCCTTTGAAGATGTTGTTCATGCATTCCACAAGATTTGTTGTCATGTGGCCCCAACGACATCCACCATCAAATGCCCTTGTCCACTTGTCCACCGGAATGTTTTCCAACCACCTTCCTGCATCTGCATTTGACAATCTAATTTCGTCATGATGGTATTGAAATGATGGTTGAGTTAAAGCATACCCTGCATTCACAAGTTTTTTGCGAAGGTTCCTATCTTTGATTACACGCATGAAGTTTTGTGCGATATGCCTAATGCAATTGACATGGGTAGATGGAGGATTGTGCCATCTGTTATCTTGGTTATTGTAGGCACTCTCGATAGCAGCATGTCTATCTGAAATCAAACAGAGATTGGCTTGTGGAGCAACATGTATTCTGAGATTCTTTATGAAGAAACTCCATGCAGATGCAGTTTCACCTTCAACTAGAGCAACGACAATGGGAAAGACATTATTGTTGTCGTCTTGTGCAACTACCATCAACAATGTACCCTTGTATTTCCCGTACAACCATGTTCCATCAATCTGAATAATAGGTTTGCAGAATGCAAAACCTTGGATGCATGGTTGAAAAGCCCAGAATAGTCGGTGAAATATTACATTTCCTTCCAAAACAGATCCATCAGGTCTACATGTCGGAACTGTCTGCATGATTACAACAGTCCCTGGTGTTTGTGTCTTTAGTGCCATAAAAAATCGGGGTAATTCTTAGTAAGAATCCTCCCAATTGCCATAAACCTGTTCAATGGCCTTTGTTCTTGCAAGCCACGCCTTCTTGTACGAGGGAGTATAATTCTTTGTACGTACAATATGAGATATTATTATACTCACTTTCACCGATGGATCCCTGTTGACAAGGGGAAAGATGTCTCGACATATCAAGGCAACACTTAATTTTCGGTGATCCTGGACAATGTTAGAGGCAGTGCAAGTATGGGGTGGAGCTAATGAAACTATCTTCCAATAATCTTTTTTTTTACTGTAAGACGCAGCAAGCCGAAATTTGCAAATTGGGTTACAAAAAATAACGACATACCTTCTTGAGTCGGTTCTATCCACGGTGAAATCAACAGAATCATCCATGTGATATTTGATAATAGCTCTTACGCATTCATCCTTTGTAGGGAATTGGTCTCCCTCTTTCAATTCACCAATAGAGCGTTTATAAGGGTTGAAAAAATCATCTGCAGAGACTTCATAATCATCATGCAACTCCAACCTAGTCATATGTTCAGGCGGGCAATATGCCAGGTGTTGAGGGACTGGATGGGCGTCGTCTTCAGTGGTGTTGTTCAATAGAAGATCGAAATGTGTTTCATTTTCTTCTTCTTCATTGTCGACAATGTCGACTTCGGCTGCAATTTCACCTGAATATTCTATTTCCCCTGAATCATTATCTTCTGATTGATTGATCACCTGAGATTGTTGAGATGGAACAATTTGTTGTAGTATAACATAGACCTCAATTGTGTTGAACCCAGAATGTTCGTGACTTACAAACATATTCTCAATATCTTCATCATCGCGAACTTTAAGAGGATAAATTTTAACTTGGTTAACATCAAAGAAAACAGGGTTTTGATATATGACTTGTGAGATAGGACCAGACCCTAATTTTGATTCTAACCTATCTTTAAAGTGCACAAAATTTGACTTTCTATTGAGTGTAAATTGAACAACATCAGTGTTTTGAAAACTGAAGCCATATTCATCAGAGGTAAAAGTCTCTCCGTTGTAATGGGCGTTAACATAATATCTGAATACAGATGACATTGTTAATAGGTGCACAAAAAAAATATAATGGGACTAGGTTTGAATTGCCAAACATTTGCATGCATGCTAGGTATTTAAATTGCATGCATCATTAATGTTGTCTCCACTTGGATTGGCGACAACATTAATTGTTTGGTCTTGGTCGCCATTCAAATTGGTGACAGCTTTAATGTTGTCTCCCATGCATGTAGCCTGCACCCTCAGCTACGTATAGCTCCTAATTCCCATGCATGCAGAATGATTCCCATGCATGCAGGTTTGACAAGACCAGTCAACATTCACCAGTTGACCTAGCGACCCCTCTTAAAACTTTTCCTTGGTCGCCAATTGACCTGGAGAGCATTTAAGGAGGGCTACGTGAATTGCATGCAACACTCTTCCTAGGTATCTTATAAATGCATGCAATTTCTTCCTATCTTGTCACTTCATCCAACACTTTCTTCCTATCTCAAATATTCTTTCCCGATTATTACTTCTCCGACTAATCGATTATCTGACATAATGTCACTACTAACTATGGGTGAAGAACACAAAGGCACAGTCGCAAACATTGCGGAATATGTACGTTCAAGTTTTATTATCTCATTGTATTATCTCATTGTATTATTTTCATTATTATTTACAAATTTTTATTTTTTATAGGATGTTTCTAGATTCTGTTGTCGTGGCCATGAATATATTTCACCCAATATTTTAATCGAACCTTATATTGAGCTTGCCGGTTTCGGACATGTAAGCAAAATCATGTCTTGGTCCGTGGATGCAAAGTTTATACTTGCTTTGCAAGAGAGGTGGCGTCCAGAGACACACACTTTCTTTTTGCCAACGGGTGAATGTACTGTCACTTTAGAAGATGCGTACATATTACTTGGGTTACGTATTGATGGTAAGGCAGTCAATGGACCGACAAACCATCCAAATTCAATTTGTGTGGAACTTCTGGGTGCCGAATTGTTGGAAGAGAATCACAGAGGCCAAGGTATATTACTTTCACGTCTCAAGGCATATTATATTTCTCTAGTTTTAAACGAAGACTCTACAGAAGAAGAAAAAATAATTAAAACTAGGTGTTATCTTATGCTTTTATTTGGTATATTTTTATTTCCCGAAGGCACTGGTTCTTCTATGCACGTTATGTATTTACCACTTCTAAGAAACCTAGAAAGGACTAGGGAGTATAGTTGGGGTTCCACATGTTTGTCTTATTTATATAGCTCGTTATGTAAAAATGCGACGAAAGGCACATCTACATTTTCTGGATGTGTCGTTTTGCTCCAAGCATCGGGTTGGTCTCGGTTGCCATCTATTGCCCCGGTCAACGAAAACGCATTCTCATTCTCGCATGCTCAAAAGTAAGTTAATTGTATCATATTAATTTGTTCACTTAAATATTCCATTTAATTGATTATTTTTTCTAATTGTTATTTTTACACTATTTTCTGTGTCAGATGGTTGGCAAAAGGTATGAATTATAGTAGATGCCCAAGACACTGCATCATTCAGTACCGCAATCTCTTGGATCATCTTACTCCATCATATGTAATGTTCACTAAAATAATCAATTAATATTTTTAACAGAACATTTTTCTATAATCTAACACTTTTCTGATTTACAGTTCATTTGGCGTCCATATCTTGGAATGGACCATGATCACCATATCAGAGAGGAAGACGCAGCTGTTTGGACTGCATGTGTGCCGATCATCAGACACACTACTGTGGAGATGCACAACAATTATCGTGTCAAACTCCAGTTCGGAATGCATCAAGACATCCCAGATCCCCCAACTGGTCTTGGTCAGTGGCATCTAAAAAAAGTCAACGACCAATGGAACCTTCCGGATTGGAAAGACTTTGCAAAAACTGAGTGTCGTAAATGGAGAAACCGTCACTAATATGTCTTACGTGAACCGGTAATGGCAACCCCTTCTATACCAACCAATACTTATATGGCTTGGTATAGATCAGTTGCAACTGGTTATCTATCCAAAGATAGGTATCTACACGACCCACGCCAAACCATTTACACACAAAAAGCTTCCACGTCTCACCAACGAAGAAACTATCAACAACCTTGTTACTTACAACTTCCTACACAAACTCAAACCCACTTTCCAAACATCCCAGATACCCAACCACAATACCAAGAGCGTCCCCCGTACCATATCCAACAAAATGAATATTATCAAGACGCTCAAACATCTCACCATAGCCGACACACACAAACATCACACCACAACCGACAAACACAACCATCACAACCACCATACGGCTTTCAAACACCACTACCCTTTCAACCATTCACCAACGAAGCCTTCACACCAATGTCCCCTTTCAGTCGTCCAGGTCGCACACCGATGACTCCATCATCACATCCAAACTACTCTGGCATGGGTCACGACCTCAGTTACGGCATGTCGTCCTTCAATACGCAAGACTTTGTAGAAATGGAAGAATATCTGAGGGAGTCTAATGATGTTCCGGAGACCTCAACTCCACAAACACCTGGGGTGAATCAACAACAAGGGCAGCGACTGCAGCGAATGAGGATGACTAGGGGATGTGGAACTGGCGGGCGGTATGCCCAACCCGGTCGTGGTCATCATTAAATTATGTATTTTTAATTAGAATTATGTATTTTATATTATTTAATGAAAACTATTATTATTAATATCATTTTAATTTATTTATTTTTTAATAGTTTTTAATAAAAATTTGAATTTGTACATGGTCTCTAAACCAATTGGCGACCCTATACAATTTTTGTACATAGGCGCCAATTGGAATGGAGACACTTCATGGTGTCTCCAAACCAATTGGCGACCCCTCTATAAGGGTATACATGGTCGCCAATTGTTTTGGCTTCCCTTCACAAAGTTCTCAAAAACTGGGGTACTTTGGGATTTTTTTTAAAAAGTGGGGTATTTGGAGAATTGTTTCCAAAAACTGGGGTAATTGGGTAAAAAATTCCAACAAACCTTCCAAAATGATTGAAACTTGAACTTCAAACATCATATTAGAGTCTTTCATAAGGAAAATAAACTTATCATCTTATAAAAATCATTCTCAAATCTTAATCATTGTTCATCTAAATGAAAAACAATTTAGCTTCTAACAACTTTCAAGTTCACTTCATTTTCTCACAATTAACAGATATTTACATCATTCAAGTTGAAAATAGAGTTACATATAATAACAACAATATTAGACTTATCGAACATAACAACAAAATAACAACAATATAACAACAATATTAGAATCAATAAAAAACTATAACCAAAAATTCAGTCAAGAAAATAATAATATTATGACTTATCGAACATAACAACAACAATGTACCTTATGAGAACTCAGCAGAGGATGAACTCGGACGAACTCAGTCAAGAAAATGGACGAACTCGGTAGCTTATCGAACTCAGTCTACAGATACAAACAAGCAGAACATAACATATATAACAAACACTTCTTCTACAAATTCAACAAAAACTCAGTCTACAGATACAAAAACAAGCAGAACAAGAACCATTTTCAAACCCTAATGACTAATCAGCTGACAATAACTAAAAAGATTCTCAACATTTCAACAAAAACACTATGTCAAACAAGACCTTAGACAACGCTTTTTTTTCACTTAGACAGCGCTGTCTAAACCTCCGCTGCTAAAGGTTTAGACAACGCTTTTTTAAATCTTAAAAGCGCTGTCTAAGGTACCCTTAGACAACGCTTTTAGGAATACCTTAGACAACGCTTTTGGTTTAAGCGCTGTCTAATCCCCTCCTATTTTAATTTTTTTAGGTATACCTTAGACAACGCTTTTGGTGAAAGCGCTGTCTAATCCCCCTCTTAGACAGCGCTTTTGCCAAAAGCGCTTTCTAAGCCCCCCTTAGACAACGCTTTTTGTGTAAAGCGCTGTCTAAGGTATACGAAAATTTTTGAATAATTTTTTTGAAACCACTTTTTTTACCAGGTTTTTAAACCAGAATTTTGACCTGTTTTCAACCAAATTTTGGCAGACAAATATCACAAATTATATATCAATTTATGCACCAAAATTATAAATCCAAAATTGGCAATTCAAACCAATATATATATATATATATATATATATATATATATATATATATATATATATATATATATATATATATATATATATATATATATATATATATATATATATATATATATATATATATATATATATATATATATATATATATATATATATATATATATATACACACCAATTCAAACCATTTTGGCCTATTATAATTACAAGTCATTGCATTTTACTACAAATGTACATATTATAAGTACACATATCTAATCCATCCAAAGCATTGCTTCAAATATACATAGGTCTTGAAACAACACAAAGATTGTAATTCAATTAATAAACAATATTATAGAAATTACAACGTTACACATATTTAAATTCTCATCAATTAAAGTAAGAGTACAATATTATACCTCACATAACACCTAGCTCTATAATGAATTGACACCATTCCTCTTTGATTTCGTCCAATTGATCTTTTGTATAATATGTACACTTGAATTCATCAAAGTACTACATAATAATATAACATAGTTTGATTTAATTCCAACTATTTAATTATATGAGATATATGTGTAAATATTAAAATAACTCATAAGTTAGAAATACATACATCGGTGGGAATCTCTAATAGGCCCAAAACAAGAGTATCATGCATGATCAAATATAACTTATAATCAAAGCGATTGAAAACACAAAAATAAAGAAACCATGCATGATCAAATATAACTTATAATCAAAGCAATTGAAAACAAAAAAATAAAGAAACCATGCATGATCAAATATAACTTATAATCAAGAAACCAAGGATATAATTGCATAATTTACCTCTTTCACTAACATCTCTTTCTTTTCTTTGTTGGAATATTAATCACTTGTTTCTTAGCAATGCGTACGGATGAATTGATCCAAATTCCCTCATTATGATCGTTTCTTATATATGACTCAACCGCTATAAGATCCTCATCTTCATCATTTCTATTCAACTCATTCCGTCTAATGCATGACTCATTCTCAACATCAATATCACATTGATCGACACCGCTATCATCAACCACTTTGTTAGAGAAAAGCACTATAGACCATTTTGTACTCGTCGGGTCATTCACATAGAACACTTGTTTAGCTTGAGATGCTAGAATAAAAGGTTCATCTTTGTTCCCCACCCTAGTAAGATCAACTTGCAAAAATCCAGACTTATCCATTCGTATGCCACTACTATTTACCCACTTGCAACCAAAAATGGGAATCTGAAACTTCTCGTAATTGTAAACACCCCAAATTTTCCCTCACTCATTTCACCATGTCTTGTGATTCTTTTCATTTGCATAAGTTCAATCATATCATCTCATATTGCATTTTTGCTTCACTGCATTGGTTCTAAGTCATCTGCATCTAGGGTTTGTGATCTGAGAAATCCCTGAGATATCTGAGCCACCCCAAAGGTTTTCAATCATCTCAAGAGGTTCCATGTATGTTCAAACATCATATTATATCCTCTCAAGATCAGAGAAGTCAGAAAATCACAAGAACTGGGAAAGGCATGGAAGCAGAGCCAGGTTTAACTGCACAGATGACCTAAAATTAGGGTTTTGGTTTCAGAGGCCATAACTCCAAATTTTTTGGTCATTCTTGTTTCTATTGGTCTCTATATGATATGAGAATCATGCACACCAATTTTCATGAAGAAATTCAATGGGGAAGGCATCTGATCAATAAATGACTTCTTGAGCAAGTCAGTGTAAAATCAGGGCATCTGAGGCCCCCAATCATCCAACCAAAGGATTTTCTTCATCATTTTGGATGTGTATGATCTTTATTTGATCTTAGAAGATGTTAGAAGTTCACAAAATTGAAGAATCTCAAGCCATTTGCAAAGTTGCCATTTTGGGAAAGTGACTTGTAATGTAAACTTGCCATTTTGGAAAAGTTTTTCAACCTCCTCTTTTTGATTCAAAAATGCTTTAAATGAAAAATTCTTGGTCATGAAAGTTGTAGATAGGATCCTCCCATTTTCAAAAAGTACAAGAACTTGATATAATTCATTATAGAACTCAAGTTATGGCTTGTCAAAGTTGGGAAAAATCACAAAAATTCACTTATGTGCCAAGGAGGGAAAATTGCAAATTCTTGTACCAAGGCAATTTGTGACTTCTAATTGATGTCTAAGCTTTACACAAACATCATACATGACCTAAACTTCAGATTGGCCCAAAAATTTCTCAAGTTCCATACCTTAAACTTCAAGAATTTCAAAAGGGGCCAAGGTTGGACAAAATTGCAAAATGCTCCATAACTCTTCATCCACTTGAGCCAGCTCACTAAATCAGTTTCCATGGACCTCCCTAAAGCCAGCTGACTCGAGCCATGCCCCTAAACCAGCCTGCCACTTGCCCATACCTCCAAGTACAACTTTCTTGACTCTTTGCAACATGAGCCATACCAATCACACTGCTCCACAACAACTCTCTGCCCAATCAGAACCTCATATGTGGACCTCAAGCAAGACATTACACACAACAAGCAAGCCTGAAACTCAAAGAACTCAGCACACTCAAAAATCCCCTCTTATGCATTTTCATTCGAAACTCATCACATAAGCCACAAACCTTTAAATAAACTTCATCGAACAATTCACCATAACCCTCTGATCATTTCCCAACCATCACTTTGCCCTAAAAGGCCCAGAATCAAAAATACGATTTTCACACTTCATGAACTGAGCTTCTGCCATTTTCATTTTGGGGCCATTTAAACTCCAACCAAGCATTGCAAACTCTTGAGGGAGATCATTGGAGAGATTTTGAAGCAAAGAAGCAGCCAGGCAGTGCCATTTTCGAAAGCTTCAGTTCAGGTAACTGTCGCTCCCACCAAATGAGGTTAAGTCAAATGGGGTATAGACGCGAACGGTCGGCGAAAGGGGTGAGAACACACAAGGGTGAACTCAGAAAAGAATAGAGTCGCCAGCTAGGCATATTTATCCCGAAGGAAAGGTAATGCTGCATAAACCTAAGAAAAGGTGGATAAGACGGTTGCGAACCAGAGAAACTGAGAAAGGGGGTTTGTTACAACCTGGGAAGGTATTAGCACCCAGATTGTCCGTCGTACTCGACGGGATCCACGCTTGAAAGATTTGTGCTTTAAAGGGGTAGTGTCAGTGCAATCTGTGTATCAAAGCTGGAAAGAATGCAAGTGTCAGTGTAAAAGAAATGTGAAGTGTATAAGAGAAGTGTCAGTGTAAGAACAAGAGTGAAATGCTCAAGATAAAAGAGGCTCAAAGAATAAAGCTGAAAGAGGTGGGGAATATACAGAGACTTTTGTTCGATAACTGTTAAGTTATGCCTACGTATCCTCTCGTGCAATGAGGAAGTCAGAACACCGTAGTTCGACTCAAAGAGACTGAAAGATA
This sequence comes from Lathyrus aphaca, assembly GCA_963966055.1. NCBI lineage: Eukaryota > Viridiplantae > Streptophyta > Magnoliopsida > Fabales > Fabaceae > Lathyrus > Lathyrus aphaca. The sequence goes on along the minus strand of OZ014522.1, from coordinate 132,348,353 downwards.
AATTGACTTGTGAACTGCTTACTTGTCTATGCTCAAGTGTATGACCTGTCTGGCTCAGGTGCAAACTGTCTTGCAATAGACGGAAGAAGCGAGTTCTCGTTTGTGAGTGAATGAGGTGAGAAAAGAATCCCGGAGGAGACGATTATTGTTTGTTTTTGTGTTTTCAATCTTTTATTGCTTTTTGAATTTGTCATAAGAAAATGAACTTAAGCCTAAACCAAGGGTTAGTAAACTCATCACACCTTCCCTCTGATTAGGGGTAATGAGGATACTTTAAGTATGAAGTAAACACCTCACACTTAATCACCATGATGTAGGATTAAGATCATTAACCTACTTGTAATTATTTAGATGTTTTTGGAGTTTTTGTTTAGTGTTAAGTAATGAGTTTAAGCCATAATCAAGGATTTAATGGACCCATTACACCATCCTAATAGAAGGATAATAGATGAAAACATTTAAGCTGAGGAAGGCTCCTCAACTTAATCCATGATTAGGGATTAACCTCATGACAAAACAAAGCCTTTATTAAAGTGGATTTTAGTTAATGATAAGGTTAGGAAATGGATTTTATGGTTTGTAAGACAACTTGAGGGGGACTTGTCCATTAACACTAGGGTTAGTCCTTCTTAACCGATCAAGGAAGAATTAGAACCCTAATGCAAGGCCCAAGTTACAAGCTTGATGTCTTAGTGATTATTAGGTGGATTGATTAAAGGAATTAAACACATTAAGGGTTTAACACTTAGGATTAAAGTTATACACTCCATCCTAATAGAAGGATACAGGCATAACCCTAATCACAAAGTCTTAAAACCTTTAAGGTTTAGTCCTTGATTATGAGGTGAGAAGAGAAGACTCAAAGATGACACAAAGGTAAAACTAATGGGGGACTAATCAAACCCTAATTGTTATCATGCTTGGGTATCCCTAGGGTTTATGAGGCTTGCAAAAGATCTTCAGGAGAGAAAGCCACCAGGAAAAAAGCAGATGAAAGGAGGAAGAAGTAGAGAGAAGCAAGACAACTTGCTTCACTTAAGAAGACAAGTTGCTTGAAGAAAGAAAGTGAGAAAGAGCATGAATGAGCAAGGTCACTCTAGAACAAAAGTAAAATGCAGCAATGAATGCATAAGAGATGAGAAGAGATTATGAGAAGTGAAGGCAAATTCACTTCTCAATGGCTTACTACCTGAAAAGTTAGTAACAAGAAATGAAATGAAGTGAAAATGAGATGAAATGCAATGATGCAAACCAAAGTCAGAAGCATAAACATGATGTTAATGATGCTAAGAGATGATACAAACACATGTCAAGAGTTGTGGATGATCATACAAGGATGAGGATGCAAATGAGGCATGCTTTGAACCATGGAAGTTCATGAAAGTTCATGAAAAGGTATGAATGCATAACATGGAAAATGAATGATGCAATGATCAAACATGATTTCAATATGTCATAAGATGTCTTATATTTTATGTGGATGCACAAAATGTCATGGTAAGTGTAAACACCCCAAATTTTCCCTCACCCATTCACACCATGGCTTGTAATCATCTCATATGCATAAACACAATCATATCATCTCACATCTCATTTTTTATCCACTGGATAGTTTCTAAGTCATCTGCACCTAGGGTTTGTGATTTGAGCAATCCCAAAGCTTCTTGAGCCACTCCAAAGGCCACCAATCATCTCAGAAGGGTCCATGTGTGTTCTTGTATCATGTTACATCCTCACAGAGTCAAAATTGCAGAGGAATCACAAGAACTAGGGTTTGAGTGGATGCAGAGCCAGGTTGAACTGCACAGTTGACCTAAAATTAGGGTTTTGGTTTCAGAGGCCATAACCTCAAAATTTTTGGTCATTCTTGTTTCCATTGGTCTCTATATGGTATAAGGAATATGCATATCAATTTTCATGAAGAAATTCCATGGGGAAGTCATCTGATCAAGAGTTGACTTTTCAGACAAGTCAGTGCAAAATCAGGGCATCTGAGGCCCCCAATGACCCAACCAATGGGTGATCTTCACCACTTTGAGTGTATATGATCTTTATTTGATCATGGAAGAAGGTTGAAGTTCATAAAAGTCAAGAATTTAGGGTTTTTGCAAATGTTGACTTTTTGGGCATAGTTGACTTTTCAAGAATGCATCATTTTAGGTCGTTTTTCAAGCCTTGATTCTTGATCCAAAAAGGCTTCAAATGGAAAAACTTTGGTCATGAAAGTTGTAGATCTCATCTTTCCCTTTTCAAAAAGTACAAGAACATGATCAAACTCTTCATGGATTAAAAGTTATGGCATTGCAAAGTTAGCAAAAATCATTGATTTTCAAGTTATGCACAAAAAGGAAATTTTGCAAAGTCTTGAACCAAAGTCAAATGTAGCCTCTAATTCATGTCAAACCATTATGTAAACATCCTCTAAGTCACAAAAATCAGATTTTGATCAAGTTTGCTCATGGTTTGGTTCATGTAACTTGACTTTTCTCATGAAAATCCATAAAGCTAACCAAGTTGCAAAACACTCATGACCTTTTCACCAACTTGCTGCATTGATCCTTGAGTCAAGCCAGCCTCTCACACTCACCATGCTGCACCAGAACCCAATTTGTACTTGCCTAAACTTGAGCCATGCCCTATCTTACACAAAAGTGGACTTTGAGCAAAAGTAGCCACACCTATCTCTGCAGGCCAGGTCACATCCATCAGCCACTTGCATTTGTTTATTGAATCAGTTTGCTGGCCATAACACATGAGAACCAGGGCTGAAACACACACAAAAAACACTCACACAAAAACTCACCTCATTGCAAGTTCATTCGAATCACTCCCCACAGTCTTCAAACACTAAAACTCTCATCATCACTCAACTCACCACACCTCATAGACAAGAAACACCCCAAGCATAAGCCTGAAACAAGCCTGAAAACTCCATTGCCATCATTCACCTCAAGCTGCAGATTCTATCGAATCTCTCTCCACAAGTCTCTAACACACAAACCAACACCACAGATCATCTATACACATCATCTGGACCTTAAACACCCCATCACCATGACCTGAAAGTGCCAGAATCTCATCTGCCATTTTTGACTGAACTGAAGCAGGAGCATTCGAATCTCTTTCTCCAGCCAACACAAACTCATTTTGAGCATTCAAACACACTTGGGGGACCAAGAGGAGCAGCTTGCACTGAAGGAAGAGGCCTGAAAGTTCCTAAATTGAAAGTTGCAAATCTCAGGTAGCTCGAAATTAATTTTTCCAGAAATGATTTTTCTTGTTACAAACTTGTTCTTTATGCTCTCCTGATCATCCTGATGCTTTTAGTTTTTGAAATGGTTGTGTTTTGAGAATTTAATTTGTGTTTGAAGCTTACGAACCCTAGAACTTTCCCTCTTCGATTCAGATGATTTAGGAAAGATAAATTTGTTTTAGGTTAGGGGTTTGATTCGTGAGGGTGTTAGAAACGTTTCCCAATTCATAGATTTCATTTATATTACGTTTTGAGAGGTTTTGAGATTTTCAGGTGAGCTTCTGGCCGGAGAAGACGACCGGAAGTCTTCTCCGGCCACCTGAGAGTGTTTATGCCCTAATTTCGTAATTAAGTCAAGTTTGAATGCTGAGCGTTGATGAGCGTTGACCGGCTGACTTCCCTCTCTTTTGAATGGCCCAGATTAGCTGTTTATGCCCTAATCCACGTGTTAGGTTTAATTAATCCACAATTAATTTAATCTGACCAGAAGCAATCCTGGCCCTCCACTAGCGCGCGCAGTCAACGTGTTTGAATCCAGGAGCAATCCCAGCCATCCAATCTGATTACTTCCCATTTATTTTAATTTTAATTCATTTCTTTCTCATTTGTTTTGCATATTTAATTTAAAATAGTTAAAAATTCATAAAAATTATGAAACTTTTTCTTTAAGGTTTTATTAATTTTTATGACACAAAAACATTTTTATTTTATTTTTTATCATTTAAAAAGTATTTTTAAATATTTAAAAGATTATTTTTAATTGATTAATGGGAATTAATTAATTAAAAATACTTTTAGGTATTTAAAAATTACAAAAAAATTCATGAAATGTTCTAAGACATTTAGAAACATTGTCCAACCTTCAAACCAAATTTCTTTTTTGATCTTGATGCATTTTAAGAATTCTTCATTGAATTAAATCTCATTTTGTGCATTATTTTGATCACAAGTTTAAAAATTCATTTCTGCCTATTGGTGAAGGTTGAGACATTGATTCTTTTTGCATTGTTTTCCATTTGACATGTGTTTTCAAGGTTAAAAAGGCCATGATTTGATCTTGCATTTTCCAATTGATTGGCATTTATTTTGATAAGAACCCTAAAAAACCCTAATAACTTGCAAAATTCATATCTTAAGTTTGGTTGAGAGTTGAGAGCTCCCCTTTGGGCAGTGGTTTGTTATAGGTCTAGGGTTTCTTTGGGTGCCATTTTCCATTTTTTATCTTAGGGTTTGCTTCTGTTTTTGGTTTGTGTTTGATGTTTGATCCATAAACCCTAATTTGGGCTTTCTCTTGCATCCTTCTTGCATTTCCTTGCATAACATGACTTGCCATTGCATTTTGTGCATTCTTATGATTCATTTGACATCTTGAGACATGTATGAAACATCATTGATCATTGTATTACATCTTTGCCATGCCATTTGTCTTGTATGCTTCATGACATTTCATGTTTATTCATGTTCCTTAACTTGCATCATTTGCATCCATGACTTTGTATGAGCATCCCTATGCCTTGTCTCATGTTTGCAACACTTCATAACATCATAGTCATCATGTGCATGCTTCTGGTTTGGCCTAGCATCATGTCATTTCATTTCATTTAGCATTGCATTGCATTTGTTTCTAACATTTCAGGTGGTAAGTAAACTTGAGAAGTGAATTTGCCTTCACTTCTCATAACTTTTCTTCTCATCTCTCTTGCATAGCATGCTGCATTTTTACATGTGTTTGAGATTGAGCTTGCTCATTCTTGTTCTTCTTACTTTCTTTCTTCAAGTGACTTGACTTCTTAAGTGAAGCAAGTCACTTTGCTTCTCTTGATCCTGTTCATCTGCTTCCTGGTGGTTCCATTGAAGATCTTCTTGGTGAAACCTCACAAACCTTAGGATCAACCAAGCATGATAATGAATTAGGGTTTTGATTAGTCCCCCATAGTTCTTACCTTTATGTCTCTCTGTGTCTCTCTTCTCATCTCATAATCAGAGATTAAACCCTCAAGGCTCTAAGACTTTGTGATTAGGGTTATGCCTGTATCCTTCTTTTAGGATGGAGTGTATAACTTTAATCCTAAGTATTAAACCCTTAAGGTGTTTAAATCTCTTAATCAATTCACCTAGTAATCATCAAGACATCACACTTGTAACTTGGGCCTTGCATTAGGGTTCTAATTCTTCCTTAAATGGTTAAGAAGGACTAACCCTAGTGTTAATGGACAAGTCCCCCTCAAGTTGTCTTACAAACAATAAAATTCACTTCATCATCATACCATTAAATAAAATCCACTTAATAAGGGCTTGTTTTGTCATGGGTTTAATCCCTAATCATGGATTAAGTTGAGGAGTTTTCCTCAGCTTAAACATTCTCATCTATTATCCTTCTTTTAGGATGGTGTAATGGGTCTGTTTAATCCTTGATTATGGCTTAACCTCATTACTCAACACTAAACAAAAAACACAAAATCATCTAAGTAATCACAAGTAGGTTAATGATCTTAATCCTACACCGAAGGTGATTAAGTGTGAGAATCTGACTTCACACTTAAGGTATTCTCATTACCCCTAATCAGAGGGAAGATGTGATGAGTTTACTAAACCCATTGGTTTAGACTTAAGCTCATTAACTTATGATAAACTTTCAAAAGCAATAAAAGACTGAAAACCCAAAAACAAACAATAATCGTCTCCTTCGGGATTCTTTTCTCATCATCTTCACTCACAAACGAGAACTCGCTTCTTCCGTCTAATGCAAGACAGTTAGCACCTGAGCCAGACAGGTCATACACTTGAGCATTGACAAGCAAGCAGTTCACAAGTCAATTCATCTTTCAGTCTCTTTGGGTCGAACTACGGTGTTCTGACTTCCTCATTGCACGAGAGGATACGTAGGCATAACTTAACGGTTATCGAACAAAAGTCTCTGTATATCCCCCCTTCTTTCCAGCTCATTTCTTTAGCCTCATTATCATGAGCATCTTACTCCTGTCCTTACACTGACACTGTACATTTATACACTTCACTTCTCCTACACTGACACCTGTACATTCTTTTTCCAGCTATTTTATACACAGATTGCACTGACACTACCCCTTTAAAACACAAATCTTTTAAGCGTGGATCCCGTCGAGTACGACGGACAATCTGGGTGCTAATACCTTCCCAGGTTGTAACCAACCCCCTTTCTCAGTCTCTCTGGTTCGCAACCGTCTTATCCATCTCTTTCTAGGTTTATGCAGCATTACCTTTCCTCCGGGATAAAAATGCCTAGCTGGCGACTCTATTCATCTCCAGTGAGTTCACGGCTGTGTGTTCTCATTGTTCCCTTCGCCGACCGTTCGCGTCTGTACCTTCATCTGACCCTGTTTCATTTGTCGGGAGCGACAGCTTGGCGACTCTGCTGGGGAACCTTATACTGCAACCAGGGCTTCTGGTTCTTTTTGTGGGTTCCTCCTAGCGCTTGTTTGATTTGTGTTTACTGGGGTGTTATGTGCCTATTTGTGTTTGTATATTTGTATTTTGTTTATTGCTTTATGTACAGTTGATTTATTGCTTTCTTTATAGCTTTATATTTTTCATACTGTCATACTGTGCTGACTGGATCTGGTTTTTCTTTGGTGGGTGGGTATTTCATTGAGAGTTAAGGTCCTATACCTGGGACCTGAGTGACACCTAGGCTAGAGTGAATCATATTCTTTCCCATTCCATTTCGGTCTGGTGCGGGAATATGAAACACGGTTCAGATATGGGTTTCTTCTTGAGAACTCTGTGTTGCGGATTTCCTGCAATGCTAGGGGGATCTGGGAAGCCTGCTAAGTCTGGATGACCTTTTAGTTTGACCTTCAGAAACTGAGGTGAATTAGAGGAGGAATTGTTATGGTTATTGTAAACACTGTACCTCCGGGTTAGAAGTGTTTACACTTCTCATAACTGATCCAAGTCTGAGGATCCTTGTTCTAGATCACTACCTGTGAGGGGGTTGGGCTGTTTACAGGTTTGCAGGTACCTTGACCTCAGAATACCCGGTTACTTTGACTTTGTTAAGAATGCACCATGTTGGATAGTTCTTGTGATTCTAAAACCCTGGACATGTGGCTCTTTATTTGAGTCCCCTACCCTGGTTACTGGATTTTTAGACCTCCCTCTGGAATTCTTGAACACACATGGATCTAGACCAAGGCAGTTAATCAGATCCAGCTCAGTCACAAACCCTTTGCATATCATCTGCATTCATACTCATTGCATCATATTAACATGTGCTTATTTGTGTTTCAGGGTATCCACCTTTATCTGGTTTTGGTTTTGACCCCATCTGCAGTTTTGACCTGTCTCCACCAGTATCTTGCTTCAGCTTGTCAGCCATATACTTCAGTTACTTGCACCAGCATCTCCATCAACACTTATTCTACTCAGTCTTCAGCATCATGGCTCCAAAGAAAAGCAACATCACCTATCACTTCTTCCAACCAGACTTATCAGACATCAGGAGGATCCAAACCCTGATCACTCCAGATCACATTCCTTTGTTCAGGGAGAGTTATGGGGATATACTGGACATGGTTATGGATCTGGACCCTCCTCAGAGGAGCCTCATCCACACCTGCATTCAGTTTTATGATCCTCCCTTGAGATGTTTCACCTTTCAAGACTTTCAGCTGGGTCCTCTTTTGGAAGAATACTCATATTTGGTTGGTTTGCCTATCAAGAGAGAGATCCCTTTCAACCCTGAAATGGTCTTTCCCAGCAATGGAGAGATAGCAAAAGCCTTACACCTGGAGCCTGCTTTGATAGAACAGCATATGACATCTAAAGCTGGGATCCCTGGTTTTCATCTTGACTTCCTGATTTCTCAAGCTAGTTTGAAGGCCTCCCTGGGGGAGTGGAAAGCTGTTTGTGCATTGTTGGCCTTAAGTGTATATGGAATTGTGCTGTTTGCAGATGAGCCTCGATTCATCAGCAAAAGTGCTATCCATTTGTTCATCCTGAAGAACCCAGTGCCAACTTTACTGGGTGATCTCTATTACTCAGTCCATCAGAGAAATGAGAAGCAGAGGGGGAGATTAGTAAGAATTTGTGCTCCATTATTCCATGCTTGGCTCCTCAGGCATCTACCCAGGACAGATGCATTTCTCAACCCTCATCAGCAAAGCAACTGGGCTAAGAGGCTCACTGTCCTAACTTCAGCAGATATCAGATGGTGTACTCAGAGCACCAAGGGCAAAGATATGATCACCAGCTGTGGGCACTTTCCCAATGTGCCTCTAATAGGAGTTAAGGGAAGTATCAATTACAACCCTCTGTTGTTCAGAAGGCAGTTAGGCTATGCACTGGTCCATGCTCCTAGGGAACAGGACTTGGTGGAGACCCTCTACTGTGAGAACAAGATTAGTTTGGCTGTTGTTAGGCAGGCTGCCTGGGCCTGGGATCATGTTCAGACTAAGGGAATCACCATTTTGGGGAAGTGCAATAATGTGGCATCAGTCCAATGTTATGAGTGGTCCCATGCTAGGGCCCAATTCTCTGGAATGCCCTTTACCATAGAAGACACGCCTGAGTCATCTTCAGCACCACCCCCTGCCACTATCAGTTTGGAGGAGTTTGAAAGCCTGAAGGAAAGGAATGAGAAGTTATCTCAAGCCTTACAGAAGACCCTCCGGGAGAGAAGTGAAGGTGTGAGGGAGATTGAAAGATTGGAGAAGTTGAGGTTGGAACACTTGATCAAGATTGAGAAGTCTGGAGAATATATCAATAAGTCTAAAGCTGGTGAGCAGATTCTGAAGAATGCTTGTAAAGAAGCCCAGTTCCAAAGAGCAAGAACAGACCTGTATTTGAAAGAGAGTCAGGCCAGGTGGGTCCGGATCACTGAGGCTCGTACTCTAGAAGACAAGAGAGCTCAAGACAAGATGGAGCAGATGGAAAAGGCCCTGGCAGCAGCCCAGGAAGAAATATCAGAGCTGAAAATCAAAGCAGGATTGAAGAGGTCTAAGGACCAAAGTCAGAGCAGGAAATTGACTGCAGCTGTTGCAACAAGAAACCTTCTCATCAGAAGTCTCACGGAGCGCCCGGCTGATCCTGTGACCGAAGCACTTCTCAAGGAAGTTCGTGAGGATGAGTTTGGCCTTGGAGTTTGATCATTTGCTTGTTGTTGTTCCTTTTCCATGTACTTTTGCTTTTTGTGATGTATTTTGGCCCCTTTGAGGGTTTGTGTTGTAAAAATGAACAAATCGTATTATTTCACCCTTTGTAATATATTTGTGTTGGTTTATATTTGGGCTCACATCAAAAGCAACTGCAACAGCATCATCTTCAAGGGTCTGGAAGGGTCAAAACTGAAGACCAAACCGGATACCTTGAGAGAAAATAAGCATAATTGCATTGCATGCTAACCCCTTTGTTTGTTTTGTAGGTTTTTGTTTTGTTGTTGCTAACCTCTGTTGTGATGTTCAGGAATTATTGCTCGCCGCCGGGTATTTCCTCTCAACAGGCCACACAGGTATCCAACTAGAATCAACCTTCCGGGAATTCAGATGGACCAAGTTCAACAAGATCTTGCTGATGTCAGAAATCAGCTAGCCAATGAAAGGTTAGAGATGAGAACGCAGATGACGCAGTTCATGGAGGTTATGAACAACATGGCTCAGAGCCAGGAGAGACTGAGGGCCATGGTGGAGAGGCAAAATCAAGAGGAGCCTCATGTAGGAACTGCAGGCACCAGTAATAATGAAAGGGTGCAACCACATGTGAATCCCCCTGTGTTTGGTCCACATCTACATCCTGAGGTTAACATCCCTGCAAACGTTCAAGGGACAGCCACCGCGGCCAGAGTACTTCAAGAGGATCCTCAGGAGGACCAATTTACAGTAATGGGCGCTGGAGAGGATGCTTATGATAGGAGATTGGATGAGATAGCTGAGAAGTTAAGGTCCCTAGAATCTCAGAACTCTTTGGGCTTCGACGTCATGGACATGGGGCTGGTAGACGGGGTTAGGATTCCCCACAAGTTCAAGCCTCCATGTTTCGAGAAGTATAATGGGACTTCATGCCCCCGGACTCATCTGCAATCATTTCTGGGAAGGCTGAAGGCCTATACAATGGATGAGAAACTTTGGATGTTCTACTTTGAAGATAGCTTGACTGGAGCATCGAGGGAATGGTATTCCCACTTGACAAGGGCAACTGTAAGATGCTGGAAGGACCTGGCAGAAGCCTTCATCCGACAATATCAATACAACTTAGACATGGCACCCAACAGGACTCTCCTAATGGGAATGTCACAGTCGTCAAGGGAAAGTTTCCGAGAATACGCCCAAAGATGGAGGCAATTGGCTGCTGCTGTTCAACCCCCTATGTCTGAGAGAGAAATGGCAGACATGTTTATGAACACTCTCCAGGGAACGTATATTGACAGGTTGGCCGCTTTCTCTTCCACCAGCTTCGCAGATGTTGTCATAGCTGGGGAGAGAATTGAAAGCCTGTTGAAAATGGGCAAAATATCTGATAATGGTGCAAGTTCGTCCAGCAGTACAAGAAAGCCTTTTGCAGGCCCGAGAAGAACTGGCGAGACCAATGCCATTCACACCAACAGGGGTAGGCCCCAATATGTTCCAAGGACAATAGCAGCAGTCACAATCCCTGCTCCAGCTCATCCTCAGCCGGTCTATCAACCTCCTCAACAAAATTTCCAACAACAACCTCAGTATCATCAGAATCAATATCCTCCAAGAAACAACTACAACAACAACAATAGCAACAACAATCAACAAAGGCCATTCCAACAAAGGCCATCCCAAGCTAACAGAGTGATCGACCCGATCCCAATGCCGTATGCTGCCTTGCTGCCACAACTTCTGAAACTCAACTTGGTTGAGCTAAGAACGTTGGCACCTCCGGATCCCAATAGTCTACCAAGAAACTATGACTCCAATGCTAGGTGTGCTTTTCATTCCAACGCACCTGGTCACAGTACAGAAAAATGCAGAGCTCTGCATATGAAGGTACAAGACTTGGTAGACTCCAAGGCTCTGAACTTTGCACCTCCGCCCAATGTCAACAAAAACCCAATGCCACACCATGGTGGTCCCCGTATTAACGCAATTGAAGAAGACACACCGTCTTATTTCATAACCAGTGTGGATCAGATCAGGACACCATTGGTGGAAATCAAAGCTCAACTCCGTGAAAACAATATATTTCCGGGGTGTGAACTAGGGTGCCCCTACTGCAATATTTCTTGGAATGGGTGTGAAGACTTGAGGAATGGCATTGACAGCCTTATTAAGAGTGGCCTGCTACAGATCACTACATCATTTCCGGCAACTCAAGCAACTTCATCAACAACGGTTTCAGAACCTCCTACAACTGCAGCAACTATTGTTCCCGACAATTCATCAGCACCATCAACAAGTACTTCACCTGTCCTTCCGAATGATCAGTTTTCAACAGTTCCTCCTGCTACAACTTCAGCTTCATTCCATTTCGACTCTCCATCAACAACAACAACAGTCCTTCCAACGGTACCTCCTGCAACTCCAGCAAACAATCATGAAGATGTCTCTACAGTTACCATATTCTACGATCCAGAAAATAACTCCGCCTACCATTCAGAAGGTGCTGCTCCCGCTAGAGCACCAGTCACAATCTTTTATGATCCACAAACAATAACAATCCCTTCAGCAGCAGCAATCAGTCCGGTCACCGTCACGGTGCCTGGACCTGTACCATATGAAAGCGATAGGGCCATCCCTTGGCACTATGGCTCTGACGTGTACTGCGAAGGAAAAAGAATCACTCTGGAAACATCAGCACCTGCACCACAAGTAGATAATATGGGGGGAGGCGGAGGCTTCACCCGAAGCGGACGTCTCTTTGCTTCACAAGTCCAAAGACCTACTGCCGAAGCAGAAGCTGCTGCCAAGGCAAAAGGAAAAGGCCCGGTGCAGGAAGATCTAGCTGCCAAAGAAGCCCTGAAGACTCCATTCGATCAGGAAGTTGACGAGTTTATGAGGATCATCAAAAAGAGTGATTACAAAATTGTGGATCAACTTCACCAGACGCCGTCCAAAATCTCCATCCTCTCTCTGCTTATGTGCTCCGAAGCCCATCGGAATGCACTACTGAAAGTACTGCACGCAGCTTACGTGCCCGAGGAGATTACTGTCAACCAATTGGAAACCGTTGTTGGAAATGTTACTGCTAGCAATGGGCTAGGGTTTACCAATTCTGACCTGACAGTGGATGGCTGCAATCACAACAAAGCCTTGCACATAACCATGGAATGCAAAGGAGCTGTCCTTTCACATGTGCTGGTGGACACAGGATCATCCCTGAATGTCTTACCAAAGAAGGCTCTGGTGAAGCTTGAATATGATGGACTGGCATTGAGACCCAGCAACCTGGTGGTTAGAGCTTTTGATGGCTCGAAGAGATCGGTTCTGGGAGAGATTGAGCTGCCCGTGACAATTGGCCCGCAGACCTTTAAAACTATCTTTTACGTGATGGACATTCAGCCCGCCTACAGCTGTTTGTTGGGTAGACCCTGGATCCACGCCGCTGGCGCAATAACGTCTACCCTTCACCAAAAGTTAAAATTTGAGTGGGAAGGTCAAGTTGTCACTATCTGTGGAGAGGAGGACATTTTTGTTAGCCATCTGGCTACTTATAAATACATTGAGATGGATGGAGAGATCCATGAAACGATGAGCCAAGGTTTTGAAGCCTTGAATGTCAATGAAGCATCTGCTGTGTCGGGGATCTCCATGTCGTCTTACCAACAAGCCCGGAAGGTTGTTGAAGAAGGAACTGCCCTAGGCTGGGGCAAGGTTTTAGCTGTGGAGGAGAAGAAGGACAAATTTGGGTTGGGTTACAGACCAACTCAACATCAAGCAAAGGCTGCTGGAGAGCCTGGTTTTGTCAGTGGGGGGATGCTTACCCCCGATGCTATCAACTGTCTGGAAGACGAGCTGGAAGAGGAGCGCAACCTGGAGAATTGGATTCGTCCGAAGATCCCGGGGAGCAGTGTCTCGAACTGGTCTTCCCAGGAAATTATAAGTGTTACTCGAGCAGAGTAATTATTATTTCTTGTATTTTTATAAGCATGCATCAAAGTCTTGCATCTTGCCCAAGATGACAAGACTCATTTTGTAATCAGGGCCATCTGTACTTTTGTGCAAACAAGATTAAATTAATGAAATATCAGACAATCTTTTTGCAAACAAGTCTTTTTTTCCTTTTCTGCTCACTGTTTTTCCACTTTTTCTTTTTGTACAAAAATAAATGGCGGTGTTTTCAAAATGATAACTTCATTTCACTTTTTTCTAAAAGCAAGATTAAAATCAATCACTAAAACGAACAACTTAACCCTTGCAGAGAGTGCCTCCCTGACAGCACCGACAACAGCACGGCTATGACATCGTATGACTTTGACAATCCAATCAATCAAGCTGATGAAGGGGTTGATGAAGAATATGAGCTTCCTGAAGAGCTAGCCAGATTGTTAAGGCAAGAGGAAAAGGTTATTACTCCTCACCAGGAGGAGGTTGAAGTGATTAATCTTGGTGCAGACGAAGACGTGAAAGAGGTTAAAATCGGGGCCTGCCTGCAAGACTCAGTGAAGAGACGACTGATAGATCTGCTTCAAGAGTATGTTGATGTGTTTGCTTGGTCGTATCAGGATATGCCAGGGTTGGATACCGACATTGTTGTGCACAAGCTGCCTCTGAGGGAAGAATGCCCTCCAGTCAAACAGAAGTTGCGCCGAACTCGCCCAGACATGGCTATGAAAATCAAAGAGGAGGTACAAAAGCAATGGGATGCCGGATTCCTTGCTGTGACTAGCTATCCGCCGTGGGTTGCTAACATAGTACCTGTGCCTAAGAAGGATGGCAAAGTAAGAATGTGTGTTGATTACCGAGATCTGAACAGAGCTAGCCCGAAAGATGACTTCCCATTACCTCACATTGACGTATTGGTGGATAACACGGCTCAGTTCTCGGTATTCTCCTTCATGGATGGATTTTCAGGATATAATCAGATCAAGATGTCACCTGAAGACATGGAGAAGACAACATTCATCACACCTTGGGGCACGTTCTGTTACAAAGTGATGCCATTCGGACTGAAGAATGCTGGTGCCACATATCAACGGGCTATGGTGACATTATTCCACGATATGATCCATAAGGAAATAGAATGCTATGTGGATGACATGATTGCCAAGTCCCTTACAGAGGAAGACCATCTGGTGAATCTGCTCAAGTTATTCAAGCGTCTGAGGAAGTACCAACTGAAGTTGAACCCCAACAAATGCACATTCGGGGTACGATCCGGTAAGTTGCTGGGATTCATTGTAAGTGAGAAGGGGATTGAAGTTGACCCTGATAAAGTCAAAGCCATCCAAGAAATGCCTGCACCGAAAACTGAGAAAGAAGTTAGAGGGTTCTTAGGTCGATTGAACTACATCTCAAGGTTCATATCTCACCTTACTGCAACCTGTGAACCTTTGTTTAAGCTGTTAAGGAAGGAACAAACGGTCAGGTGGAATGAAGATTGCCAGAAGGCTTTTGACAAGATCAAAGAATACTTACAAGAACCTCCAATCCTTATGCCTCCAGTTGAAGGAAGACCTCTGATAATGTACTTGACAGTATTAGAAGAGTCGATGGGGTGTGTGCTGGGCCAGCATGACGAGTCTGGTCGAAAAGAGTATGCAATATACTACCTAAGCAAAAAGTTTACCGACTGTGAACACCGTTATTCACTGCTCGAGAAAACTTGCTGTGCTTTAGCGTGGGCTGCTCGCCGACTAAGGCAGTATATGTTGACCCACACTACCTTGTTAATCTCAAAAATGGATCCAGTTAAGTACATTTTCGAGAAGCCAGCTCTTACCGGACGGGTTGCAAGATGGCAGATGATTCTCACAGAATACGACATACAGTACACATCTCAGAAAGCCATCAAAGGCAGTGTACTATCTGAATATCTTGCTGAGCAACCCATTGATGACTACCAGCCAATGAGGTTTGACTTCCCCGATGAAGACATCATGATCATTAAAGCAAAAGATCACGAAGAGCCTATTCACACTGAAGGGCCCGACCCGGAAGAAGAATGGACTATGATGTTTGACGGGGCTGTTAATATGAATGGTCGTGGTGTTGGTGCAGTGCTCATTACACCAAAAGGAGTTCACATGCCTTTCTCGGCAAAACTCACTTTCAACTGCACTAACAACGAAGCTGAATACGAAGCTTGCATTATGGGTCTTGAGGAAGCCATTGACCTCAGGATCAAAACATTGACCGTATTCGGAGATTCAGCTTTGGTAGTCAATCAAACCAACGGGAAATGGTACACCCACCAAGATCATCTGATACCTTACAGGGACTATACAAGGAGGTTATTGACTTTCTTCACAACAGTCAAGCTTGAGTATATCCCTCGGGACGAGAATCAGTTTGCAGATGCTCTTGCCACCATTTCATCCATGATCAAAGTGCAAAAGGCTAACTTTGTACCTCAGATTTCAGTATCGAGACTTGATAGACCAGCATACGTATTTGCGGCAGATATTGCCAAAGATGATAAGCCTTGGTTCCATGACATTAAAAGCTTCTTGGAGGATCAAACATACCCACCTGGGGCATCTTCCAATGATAAGAAGACTTTGAGAAGGCTTGCTGGTAGTTTCTTTCTGAACACTGATGGGTCTTTATACAAAAGGAACTTTGACATGGTACTCCTCAGATGTGTTGATAAGACAGAAGCAGATCTGTTGATGCGTGAAGTGCACGAAGGCTCTTTTGGTACCCATGCAGGAGGGCATGCCATGGCTAAGAAGTTGTTAAGATCAGGCTATTACTGGATCACGATGGATGCAGACTGTTGTGCTTACGCCAGAAAATGCCACAAATGCCAGATCTATGCAGATAAGGTGCATGTGCCTCCCAATCCTTTGAACATCATGTCTTCACCCTGGCCCTTTGCCATGTGGGGCATTGATATGATTGGCAAGATTGAGCCAACTGCTTCGAATGGCCACAGATTCATCCTGGTCGCCATTGACTATTTCACCAAGTGGGTTGAAGCAGCCTCATATGCAAATGTTACAAGACAAGTGGTAGCGCGATTTTTGAAAAGAGATATCATCTGTAGATATGGAGTGCCCGAGCGAATCATTACTGATAATGGTTCCAATCTCAACAACAAAATGATGGCAGAGCTGTGCCGGGACTTCAAGATCCAACATCACAATTCTTCTCCTTACAGGCCAAAGATGAATGGCGCTGTAGAGGCGGCAAATAAGAATATTAAGAAGATTGTGCAGAAGATGGTAGTCACCTACAAAGACTGGCACGAAATGCTACCATTCGCCTTGCATGGGTACCGCACATCAATCAGGACATCCACTGGGGCAACGCCGTATCAGCTTGTGTATGGTATGGAAGCAGTCCTACCTGTTGAAGTTGAATTGCCTTCCTTACGGGTGTTGATGGATGTTAAACTGAGTGAAGCAGAGTGGGTTAGGTCCCGATTCGAACAACTGAGTCTGATCGAAGAGAAGAGATTGTCCGCAATCTGTCATGGGCAGTTATATCAGAAGAGAATGAAGAAAGCCTTCGATCAGAAAGTCAGGCACCGAGAGTACCAAGTGGGAGATCTTGTGTTGAAAAGAATCCTCCCTCCTCATACAGACCACAGGGGCAAATGGACTCCGAATTATGAAGGACCATTCGTTGTAAAGAAAGTTTTCTCTGGTGGAGCACTGATGCTCAGCACCATGGATGGTGAAGATTTCCCATCCCCTGTGAATTCAGATGTAGTTAAAAAATACTTCGCATAAAATGACCCGCTGGACACAAAAACAGAATGTAAGTTCAGGCAAAAATAGGGCATCCCGGCGAGTCAAAAACAGAATAAAAGACTCGGGCAAAAATAAGGGAAATAATTAAGAAAATGTACACCCGCTGAGTTGAAAAGCCGCATTGGACAGCTCAGGCAAAAATGGGTATCCCGATGGATTGAAAACCCGAAAGGGCGATCCATGCAAAATAAGGGAATAAGCGAACAACTGCATTCTGAATTCGTCTGTATCACCTACAACTTGGTAAGTTTCAAAGGATCAAGCTTCAATCAGAATCAACTCTCTCCAGAAAGCAAGACGAGAAGAACGTCATTGTCATACGAGTCATAGCAGGAGAGGAAGCTCCTCAAAGCGTCGTCAACACCGCCAGCACTTTATTTCTCAATTTGTAACAATCTCCTCATTTCAGGAGATATGTTTCTTTGACTGTATCTTGCCAATTCAGGGCACATGAATTAATAAAATCAGATCTTCGGTCATGTCTCGTTTTTTACATTTACGTTTTGCAAAGAGTTGTCTGATATCTCTAAAATACAATTGCATAAGTACAGATGCCTTCTCTAAAAACAAAACACATGCTTACAGGGAATGTGATTATTCTCGAAAGTACTTAACTCCTATGACGGAATCCAGTAAGGGATACCTCGGGACCTTTTGTACGTTTCATTATCTTTGCAGGATTGCAGGTATCCAGAACGCAACCTGGGGCATGCAGGTTACGTCTCAACAGGTAGTTGAATCATGATCAACTTGGTCTATCTTCCGCATGGCACTAGAAGGTGCCCATTTCCCCAGCGGAGCTGCCGAACCAGCATGCACTCAATCTCAGCATCTGAAATGCTCTTCCCCCAGCTGAGTAGCTCCCCATTGCCTTCCCCAGCAAAGTTGCCAAGTCAACAAACAAGCTTAACACTCAGAATGCTCTATCCCCAGCGGAGTTGCCTCTTGTTGCTCTCCCCAGCTGAGTTATCAACAGCATTCCCCAGCCGAGTTGCCATCCTTCCTCAGCAGAATGCAGAAATCAGGGAATCATCTCCCCACAGAATCCCTAGCCTCTATTCAGAAGAGCAACGCACGAAGAAGTCACAACAGAGTACAGAAAGCTTCTACAAACCCCAGCTGGGTCCCGTATTACAAGGATATGTCAACCAGTGACCTATATCCCCAAACAGATACATCATTAGATCTACCAACGATCTCATCCCCAGCTGGGATGTTCACTTCAAGCAGATCATCCAGAGATCTTCGCAGCAATGGGATCCGAGTCCCGGATCTGTATCTTTGCATAATCATGGCATTTGCATCATACTATCCCCTCAGAGCGTAGCATTCCGTCTAATACGGAGCATTACGGCAAAAATCAAACGCATAGCATAATCATAAGCCATGTTCTGAATTAACACTTGTGAATAACAACCGTTCATCACCATTGTACAGAAATCCCCCAGAGTCCCAGCAAAAGCAGCTGCCTCACAAATCACAAACACCAGTATATATTCATTTTGGCACCCGTCCGTGCCATCTTTCCCCAGTAAAGTCGCCTGAATACACTTTACAAACAAGATCACCAGTATTACAGATACTTTCTGACACCCGTCCGTGTCAAATCACCAGCAGAAAGCCAAAGACATCCTCTTTGCACTCACGCAATCTTTGACACCCGTCCGTGTCATATCCCCAGCGCGGTCGCTTACGCTTTTACAACCCATATACTTGTTAATATTATACTTTTCTCTTTCAACACTCGTCCGTGTCAAATCACCAGCAGAAAGCCAAAGACATCCTCTTTGCACTCACGCAATCTTTGACACTCGTCCGTGTCATATCCCCAGCGTGGTCGCCTGTACTTGTACACCATCTTTGACACCCGTCCGTGTCATATCCCCAGCGCGGTCGCTTACGCTTTTACAACCCATATACTTGTTAATATTATACTTTTCTCTTTCAACACTCGTCCGTGTCATTCTCCCCAGCAGATAAACACTCGTCTATACAATACAACACTCGCTACTCATTGGCACACTTATACAGATACTCATCCGTATCTTGTATACATCACTCATATCCCCACAGATTCGACAGCAGTCCTTGTTCTTTGGTTCTCGTCCGTACCATCATCTCAGAATATTGCGTCTAATGTTTGTTTCTACATGATACTCGTCCGTATCATAGTCTTAAGGATGCTCGTCCGCATCTTTAATCTATACACAATACCAAACACTTATACCTTTTGTTTCTTGGATGTAAACGCTCGTCCGTGTTTACTATCCCCAGTAGATCGCCAACAAAGCAAATTTTCCTTTTATCTAACACTCGTCCTGTGTTATGATACCTTTGAGAGCAGCCGTCCCCTGCTAAGTGGTCGTCCTCCACTTCTTGATGGTCGTCCTCCATCATGCTCATCCGATGGCCGTCCCCATCGTTGATTTTTAGCAGCCGTCCCCTGCTAGGTGGTCGTCCTCCACCTTTTGATGATCGTCCTTCATCAACTTTATCCAATGGCCGTCCCCATTGTTGATTTTGGTTACCTGACATTCGTCCTATGTCATGACAAACCTCGAGAGCAGCCGTCCCCTGCTGAGTGGTCGTCCTCCACTTCTTGATGGTCGTCCTCCATCTTGCTCGTCCGATGGTCGTCCCCATCGTTGACCTTTTCTGTCCGATGGCCGTCCCCATCGTTGATATTTTCGGCAACCGTACCCTGCCAGGTGGTCGTCCTCCACCTTTGATGGCCGTCCCCATCATTTTTATACCCAACAGAGCAGCTGTCCCCTGCTAGGTGATCGTCCTTCACCTTTGATGGCCGTACCCCATCATCTGTTTATTTCATTTATTCTTTAACCCGATGGCCGTCCCCGTCGTGGTCCCTTTTCTTTTTTAGCCCGATGGCCGTCCCCATCGTTGGTTATTTGACCTTTATGAACTTGATGGCCGTCCCCGTCATGTTTCATTAATCCTCAGAAATTTTACAGTTTTATCGTGATGGCCGTCCCCATCATGATTTTATTTTCCCCAGCTAGTCGACCGTCCCCGTCTTAGCTTTACTTGTTTTCCCCAGCTAGTCGGCCGTCCCCGTCTTAGCTTAACTTTTTATCCCCAGCATGTCGGCCGTCCCCGTCATCGCTTTATTTCCTGCACTTTACCAGCATGTCGGCCGTCCCCGTCATCGCTTTGCTTCACATACCACTTTACCCAGCAGTCTTCCTCTGCTCGACGGTCGTCCTCCGTCGCCCATACTTTACGATATGCTTATTTTGCCTTTACAATCTATATCCCTTTTCTTCTTCATTTTGTGAGTGCAAATTTTGGACTGTCTTTGGTATTCAATCACAAGTTATCTTGTTTGCCTGTTAAAGCTGTCGCTTACATCCTGCACAGCTAACTCATGTTTGAATAGGGGCAGCTGTAAACACCCCAAATTTGCCCTCACCCATTCACACCATGGCTTGTAATCATCTCATATGCATAAACACAATCATATCATCTCACATCTCATTTTTTATCCACTGGATAGTTTCTAAGTCATCTGCACCTAGGGTTTGTGATTTGAGCAATCCCAAAGCTTCTTGAGCCACTCCAAAGGCCACCAATCATCTCAGAAGGGTCCATGTGTGTTCTTGTATCATGTTACATCCTCACAGAGTCAAAATTGCAGAGGAATCACAAGAACTAGGGTTTGAGTGGATGCAGAGCCAGGTTGAACTGCACAGTTGACCTAAAATTAGGGTTTTGGTTTCAGAGGCCATAACCTCAAAATTTTTGGTCATTCTTGTTTCCATTGGTCTCTATATGGTATAAGGAATATGCATATCAATTTTCATGAAGAAATTCCATGGGGAAGTCATCTGATCAAGAGTTGACTTTTCAGACAAGTCAGTGCAAAATCAGGGCATCTGAGGCCCCCAATGACCCAACCAATGGGTGATCTTCACCACTTTGAGTGTATATGATCTTTATTTGATCATGGAAGAAGGTTGAAGTTCATAAAAGTCAAGAATTTAGGGTTTTTGCAAATGTTGACTTTTTGGGCATAGTTGACTTTTCAAGAATGCATCATTTTAGGTCGTTTTTCAAGCCTTGATTCTTGATCCAAAAAGGCTTCAAATGGAAAAACTTTGGTCATGAAAGTTGTAGATCTCATCTTTCCCTTTTCAAAAAGTACAAGAACATGATCAAACTCTTCATGGATTAAAAGTTATGGCATTGCAAAGTTAGCAAAAATCATTGATTTTCAAGTTATGCACAAAAAGGAAATTTTGCAAAGTCTTGAACCAAAGTCAAATGTAGCCTCTAATTCATGTCAAACCATTATGTAAACATCCTCTAAGTCACAAAAATCAGATTTTGATCAAGTTTGCTCATGGTTTGGTTCATGTAACTTGACTTTTCTCATGAAAATCCATAAAGCTAACCAAGTTGCAAAACACTCATGACCTTTTCACCAACTTGCTGCATTGATCCTTGAGTCAAGCCAGCCTCTCACACTCACCATGCTGCACCAGAACCCAATTTGTACTTGCCTAAACTTGAGCCATGCCCTATCTTACACAAAAGTGGACTTTGAGCAAAAGTAGCCACACCTATCTCTGCAGGCCAGGTCACATCCATCAGCCACTTGCATTTGTTTATTGAATCAGTTTGCTGGCCATAACACATGAGAACCAGGGCTGAAACACACACAAAAAACACTCACACAAAAACTCACCTCATTGCAAGTTCATTCGAATCACTCCCCACAGTCTTCAAACACTAAAACTCTCATCATCACTCAACTCACCACACCTCATAGACAAGAAACACCCCAAGCATAAGCCTGAAACAAGCCTGAAAACTCCATTGCCATCATTCACCTCAAGCTGCAGATTCTATCGAATCTCTCTCCACAAGTCTCTAACACACAAACCAACACCACAGATCATCTATACACATCATCTGGACCTTAAACACCCCATCACCATGACCTGAAAGTGCCAGAATCTCATCTGCCATTTTTGACTGAACTGAAGCAGGAGCATTCAAATCTCTTTCTCCAGCCAACACAAACTCATTTTGAGCATTCAAACACACTTGGGGGACCAAGAGGAGCAGCTTGCACTGAAGGAAGAGGCCTGAAAGTTCCTAAATTGAAAGTTGCAAATCTCAGGTAGCTCGAAATTAATTTTTCCAGAAATGATTTTTCTTGTTACAAACTTGTTCTTTATGCTCTCCTGATCATCCTGATGCTTTTAGTTTTTGAAATGGTTGTGTTTTGAGAATTTAATTTGTGTTTGAAGCTTACGAACCCTAGAACTTTCCCTCTTCGATTCAGATGATTTAGGAAAGATAAATTTGTTTTAGGTTAGGGGTTTGATTCGTGAGGGTGTTAGAAACGTTTCCCAATTCATAGATTTCATTTATATTACGTTTTGAGAGGTTTTGAGATTTTCAGGTGAGCTTCTGGCCGGAGAAGACGACCGGAAGTCTTCTCCGGCCACCTGAGAGTGTTTATGCCCTAATTTCGTAATTAAGTCAAGTTTGAATGCTGAGCGTTGATGAGCGTTGACCGGCTGACTTCCCTCTCTTTTGAATGGCCCAGATTAGCTGTTTATGCCTTAATCCACGTGTTAGGTTTAATTAATCCACAATTAATTTAATCTGACCAGAAGCAATCCTGGCCCTCCACTAGCGCGCGCAGTCAACGTGTTTGAATCCAGGAGCAATCCCAGCCATCCAATCTGATTACTTCCCATTTATTTTAATTTTAATTCATTTCTTTCTCATTTGTTTTGCATATTTAATTTAAAATAGTTAAAAATTCATAAAAATTATGAAACTTTTTCTTTAAGGTTTTATTAATTTTTATGACACAAAAACATTTTTATTTTATTTTTTATCATTTAAAAAGTATTTTTAAATATTTAAAAGATTATTTTTAATTGATTAATGGGAATTAATTAATTAAAAATACTTTTAGGTATTTAAAAATTACAAAAAAATTCATGAAATGTTCTAAGACATTTAGAAACATTGTCCAACCTTCAAACCAAATTTCTTTTTTGATCTTGATGCATTTTAAGAATTCTTCATTGAATTAAATCTCATTTTGTGCATTATTTTGATCACAAGTTTAAAAATTCATTTCTGCCTATTGGTGAAGGTTGAGACATTGATTCTTTTTGCATTGTTTTCCATTTGACATGTGTTTTCAAGGTTAAAAAGGCCATGATTTGATCTTGCATTTTCCAATTGATTGGCATTTATTTTGATAAGAACCCTAAAAAACCCTAATAACTTGCAAAATTCATATCTTAAGTTTGGTTGAGAGTTGAGAGCTCCCCTTTGGGCAGTGGTTTGTTATAGGTCTAGGGTTTCTTTGGGTGCCATTTTCCATTTTTTATCTTAGGGTTTGCTTCTGTTTTTGGTTTGTGTTTGATGTTTGATCCATAAACCCTAATTTGGGCTTTCTCTTGCATCCTTCTTGCATTTCCTTGCATAACATGACTTGCCATTGCATTTTGTGCATTCTTATGATTCATTTGACATCTTGAGACATGTATGAAACATCATTGATCATTGTATTACATCTTTGCCATGCCATTTGTCTTGTATGCTTCATGACATTTCATGTTTATTCATGTTCCTTAACTTGCATCATTTGCATCCATGACTTTGTATGAGCATCCCTATGCCTTGTCTCATGTTTGCAACACTTCATAACATCATAGTCATCATGTGCATGCTTCTGGTTTGGCCTAGCATCATGTCATTTCATTTCATTTAGCATTGCATTGCATTTGTTTCTAACATTTCAGGTGGTAAGTAAACTTGAGAAGTGAATTTGCCTTCACTTCTCATAACTTTTCTTCTCATCTCTCTTGCATAGCATGCTGCATTTTTACATGTGTTTGAGATTGAGCTTGCTCATTCTTGTTCTTCTTACTTTCTTTCTTCAAGTGACTTGACTTCTTAAGTGAAGCAAGTCACTTTGCTTCTCTTGATCCTGTTCATCTGCTTCCTGGTGGTTCCATTGAAGATCTTCTTGGTGAAACCTCACAAACCTTAGGATCAACCAAGCATGATAATGAATTAGGGTTTTGATTAGTCCCCCATAGTTCTTACCTTTATGTCTCTCTGTGTCTCTCTTCTCATCTCATAATCAGAGATTAAACCCTCAAGGCTCTAAGACTTTGTGATTAGGGTTATGCCTGTATCCTTCTTTTAGGATGGAGTGTATAACTTTAATCCTAAGTATTAAACCCTTAAGGTGTTTAAATCTCTTAATCAATTCACCTAGTAATCATCAAGACATCACACTTGTAACTTGGGCCTTGCATTAGGGTTCTAATTCTTCCTTAAATGGTTAAGAAGGACTAACCCTAGTGTTAATGGACAAGTCCCCCTCAAGTTGTCTTACAAACAATAAAATTCACTTCATCATCATACCATTAAATAAAATCCACTTAATAAGGGCTTGTTTTGTCATGGGTTTAATCCCTAATCATGGATTAAGTTGAGGAGTTTTCCTCAGCTTAAACATTCTCATCTATTATCCTTCTTTTAGGATGGTGTAATGGGTCTGTTTAATCCTTGATTATGGCTTAACCTCATTACTCAACACTAAACAAAAAACACAAAATCATCTAAGTAATCACAAGTAGGTTAATGATCTTAATCCTACACCGAAGGTGATTAAGTGTGAGAATCTGACTTCACACTTAAGGTATTCTCATTACCCCTAATCAGAGGGAAGATGTGATGAGTTTACTAAACCCAACGGTTATCGAACAAAAGTCTCTGTATATCCCCCCTTCTTTCCAGCTCATTTCTTTAGCCTCATTATCATGAGCATCTTACTCCTGTCCTTACACTGACACTGTACATTTATACACTTCACTTCTCCTACACTGACACCTGTACATTCTTTTTCCAGCTATTTTATACACAGATTGCACTGACACTACCCCTTTAAAACACAAATCTTTTAAGCGTGGATCCCGTCGAGTACGACGGACAATCTGGGTGCTAATACCTTCCCAGGTTGTAACCAACCCCCTTTCTCAGTCTCTCTGGTTCGCAACCGTCTTATCCATCTCTTTCTAGGTTTATGCAGCATTACCTTTCCTCCGGGATAAAAATGCCTAGCTGGCGACTCTATTCATCTCCAGTGAGTTCACGGCTGTGTGTTCTCATTGTTCCCTTCGCCGACCGTTCGCGTCTGTACCTTCATCTGACCCTGTTTCATTTGTCGGGAGCGACAGTAAGTTCATGTATGCAAACAAATGAAAGGTGTATGCAAATGAGGGCAAGAATTAGGGTTTACATACAATATACAATGCAAAATTCAAAATCAGAAGCAAATGACAAGATAAAAAATTGAAAATGGGATCAAAGGAACCCTAACCCTACACAAGTTCACTGCCCAAAGGAGGGGACCTAAGTCTTAACCTAATGGAAGTTATGATTTTCTCAAGTTGGCTAGGGTTTCAAGGCACTTCAAAAGGAAAAAATGCACATCAAATTGAAAATGAAAGATAAATTCAAACTAATTTTACCCTAGAAAGTACATGATATGAAGAATGCAATGCAAGAAGAACCATCATCAAACTCTTTATGGTTAGGCAGAATGAATTTTTCTAAGTTAGAACAAAAATATTGCCTTTTAAGAACTTTAATTCCAAAGAAAAATGTCAAAATAGGTCAAGAACCAAAAAGAAATTTGTTTGAAAAGTTTGATAATGTTTCTAAATGTATTAAAATGCAATGTGAATATTTTGTGATTTTTAAATACCTAAATGCATTTTTAATTAATTAATCTTCATTAACTAATTAAAAATAAACATTTAAATGATTCAAAAATAATTTTTGATGCAAAAAATAAAAATAAAAATATTTTTGGGTTCTGAAAATTAATAAAAGATTTGATAAAAAATTTCAGAATTTTTTAATGTATTTTACTATTTTTAAAAATTCGTGGAAATTAAATACAAAACAAATGAAATAAAAATGAAATAAATGAATAAATGAGAAAGTCAGCTGATCTAAAGGCCCAGATTCAAACCTAGGGGGGCGGGAGTTGACTACGCGCGCTAATGGACGGCTGAAATTCAAATCTCACTAATTATGATTAAACCCTAATCCTGAACCCTAATTACTCTCAGATGACCGGAACAGTGTTCCGGTCATCTTCTCCGGCCATCCAATCCTTCAATCTCACTCAAAACGCAATCTTAAGCTCTCTAACTCTCCAGAATCAAACATCTAACAACCCTAAACATGAATCCAGCCCTAAAACTCATTTATTTTCACTCAAGAACAAGAATCAAAGGAAAACGGAAAAAACGCAGAAAATTTCAGAGGTTCAATACATGCTTAATACTTGACCATTTTCAAAACTAAACATATCAGAATCATCAGTGAATCATGGAGAACCAATTAGCAACTTAAAAACACGTTTCTGGAAAAATTGTTCTTGATGATACCTGAACTGAAGCTTTCGAAAATGGTGCTTTCTGGCCAGTTCTTTGCTTCAAACAAGCTCCAATGATCCTCCCCAAATGTTTGTGATGCTTAGCTGGAGTTTATATGGCCTCGAAATGAAAATGGCAGAGGTTCAGTTTGTGGAATGTGAAAATCGTATTTTTGATTGTGAAGGTTTTAGGGCCAAATGAAAGGTGGGAAATGATCAGTGGATCATGGTGAGTTGAATGGTGAAAGAAACTTGAAGGTTTGATGGTTGAATCAAGAGTTTCGAAGGCTTTTGCAAAAACTGGATTTTTGGAGTGTGCTGAGTTCTTGGAGTTTCAGGCTGTGTTGTCTTGTGCTTTTGCTTGATTTTGATCCACATAAAGAAGTGTGATAGGTCAGAGAGTGGGTGCTGGCCTATGTTGATTGGTATGGGCAAGTTGCCAAAATGTCAAAAGTTGGTGTACTTGAGGTATGGGTCATGGCAGGCCAAGGACAATGGGGTGTCCTGCGCAGCAACGATCAAGGAGTGCCATGAAATCAGATTTTGTGAGTTGTGGCAAGTGGATGAGAAGCTTTGGATCATTTTGCAAATTCATGGAGTTTTGGCCCCTTTTGGATTTCTTAATGATCAAGGCATGAAAATGAGTGATTCTTTGGGCCATTCTGAGTTTTAGGTCATGTGTTATGTTTATGTAATGCTTAGAAGTCATTTTGAAGTCATGGAAATGCTTGGCATGTGAATTTGCAAGTTTCCCCCTTTGGTGTAAAAGTGAAAATTTAGTGATTTTGTCTAACTTTGCAAAGCTATAACTTTTGTTCTAGGATGAATTAGATAAAGTTCTTGTACTTTTTGAAAATGGGAGGATCCAATCTACAATTTTCATGACCAAATATTTTTCATTTGAAGCACTTTTGGATCAAAAAGAGGAGGTTGAAAAACTTTCCCAAAATGGCAAGTTTTCATTACAAGTCACTTTCCCAAAATGGCAACTTTGCAAATGGCTTGAAATTATTCAATTTTGTGAACTTCTAACACCTTATAAGATCAAATAAAGATCATACACCTTCAAAATGATGGAGAATACCCTTTGGTTGGATGATTGGGGGCCTCAGATGCCTTGATTTTGCACTGACTTGCTCCAGAAGTCATCTTTTGATCAGATGCCTTCCCCATTGAATTTCTTCATGAAAATTGATATGTATGATCCTCATAACATATAAAGACCAATAGAATCAATAATGACCAAAAAATTTGGAGTTATGGCCTCTGAAACTAAAACCCTAATTCCAGGTCATCTGTGCAGTTAAACCTGGCTCTGCTTCCATGCCCTTCTCAGTTCTTGTGATTTCTTGACTTCCTTGACCTTGGGAGGATATAATATGATGCTTGAACATACATGGACCCTCTTGAAATGATTTATGACCTTTGGAGTGGCTCAAATGGCTCAGGGATGGCTCAGATCACAAACCCTAGATGGAGATGACTTAGAACCAATGCAGTGAAGCAAAAATGCAATATGAGATGCTATGGTTGAATCTATGCAAATGAAAAGAAATCACAAGCCATGGTGTGAATGAGTGAGGGCAAATTTGGGGTGTTTACAGCTGCCCCTATTCAAGCATGAGTTAGCTGTGCAGGATGTAAGCAACGGCTTGACAGGCAAACAAGATAACTTGTGGTTGAATACCAAAGACAGTCCAAAATTTGCACTCACTGAATGAAGAAGAAAAGGGATATAGGCTGTAAAAAGAGAGTAAAGTATGATTTATAAAGTGCGGGCGGCGGAGGACGACCGTCGAGCAGAGGACGACTGCTGGGGATGAAGTAATGACGGGGACGACCGACATGCTGGGGAAATAGAGGGATCATGATGGGGACGGCCATCAAATAAAGTAACAAAGATTCTCTGAGGATTAAAGGTAAATGATGGGGACGACCATCGGGTTGAAGAAATAAATGATGAGGAACGGTCATCAAAGGTGAAGGACGATCACCTAGCAGGGGACGGCTGCTCTGTTGGGGATAAGGATGAGGGACGGTCATCCAGGGTGAAGGACGATCACCTGGCAGGGGACGGTTGCCAAAAATATCACGACATAGGACGAATGTCGGACAGAAAGAGTCGACGATGGGGACGACCATCGGATAAGAATTGATGAAGGACGATCATCAAGAGGTGAAGGACGATCACCTAATAGGGGACGGCTGCTCTGGGGTTTTATCATGACATAGGACGAATGCCATATAACAAGATCAATGATGGGGACGGCCATCGAATAAAATGATGAAGGACGATTATCAAGAGGTGAAGGAAGATCACCTAGCAGGGGACGGCTGCTAAAAATATCACGACATAGGACGAATGTCGGATAGGAAGGGGTTCTAATGAATAGAGACTCCGCTGGGGATGATGAAGGACGATCATCAAGAAGGTGAAGGACGATCACCTGGCAGGGTACGGCTGCCGGAAATATCATGACATGGGACGAATGTCAGATAGAAAGGAAATAGTTTATCTAGATTTGCCGGAAATTCTTCTGGGGTATGGTAGATACAGACGAGTGTCTAATTTCGAGGAGGCAAAGACATAAGTGTCTGACACGGTGTATAGATTAAAGATGTGGACGAGCATCCTTAAGGCTATGATACGGGCGAGTATCAGTAGAAACAAATGCTGACGCATATTCAGAGATGGTGATACGGACGAGTATCAACTGGTTAACAAAGAACATGTGTCGCTCCCACCAAATGACACCTGGTCAAATAGGGTACAGACGCGAACGGTCGGCGAAAAGAGAAATGAATAGAGTCGCCAGCTAGGCATTTTTATCCCGAAGGAAAGGTAATGCTGCATAAACCTAGAAAGATATGGATAAGACGGTTGCGAACCAGAGAGACTGAGAAAGGGGGTTGGTTACAACCTGGGAAGGTATTAGCACCCAGATTGTCCGTCGTACTCGACGGGATCCACGCTTAAAAGATTTGTGTTTTAAAGGGGTAGTGTCAGTGCAATTTGTGTATCAAAGCTGGAAAGAATGCAAGTGTCAGTGTAAAAGAAGTGTAAAGTGTGAAGTGTCAGTGTAAGAAATGAATGGAATGCTCAAGAATATGAGGCTAAAAGAATGATGCTGGAAAGAGGGGGAATATACAGAGACTTTTGTTCGATAACTGTCAAGTTATGCCTACGTATCCTCTCGTGCAATGAGGAAGTCAGAACACCGTAGTTCGACTCAAAGAGACTGAAAGATAAATTGACTTGTGAACTGCTTGCTTGTCTATGCTCAAGTGTATGACCTGTCTGGCTCAGGTGCAAATGGTCTTGCATTAGACGGAAGAAACAAGTTCTCGTTTGTGAGTGAATGAGGTGAGGAAAGAATCCCGGAGGAGACGATTATTGTTTGTTTTTTGTATTTTCAGTCTTTTATTTCTTTTGAAGGTTTGTCATAAGTTAACGAGCTTAAGCCTAAACCAATGGGTTAGTAAACTCATCACATCTTCCCTCTGATTAGGGGTAATGAGAATACCTTAAGTGTGAAGTCAGCATCTCACACTTAGTCACCATGATGTAGGATTAAGATCATTAACCTACTTGTGATTAGTTAGATGTTTTTTTGTTGTTTTTGTTTAGTGTTAAGTAATGAGACTAAGCCATAATCAGGGATTAAACAGACTCATTACACCATCCTAATAGAAGGATAATAGATGAGAATGTTTAAGCTGAGGAAAGCTCCTCAACTTAATCCATGATTAGGGATTAACCTCATGACAAAACAAAACCTTTATTAGATGGATTTTAATTAATGATATGATGAAGAAGTGAATTTTATGATTGGTAAGACAACTTGAGGGGGACTTGTCCATTAACACTAGGGTTAGTCCTTCTCAACCAATTAAGGAAGAATTAGAACCCTAATGCAAGGCCCAAGTTACAAGCTTGATGTCTTGATGATTATTAAGTGGATTGATTAAAGGAGTTAAACACATTAAGGGTTTAACACTTAGGATTAAAGTTATACACTCCATCCTAATAGAAGGATGCAGGCATAAACTTAATCACAAAGCCTTAAAGCCTTTAGGGTTTAGTCCCTGATTGTGAGATGAGAAGAGAAGACTCAAGAGATGACACAAAGGTAAAACTAAATGGGGAACTATTTAAAGCCCTAATTATTGTCATGCTTGGTTGTTCCTAGGGTTTATGAGGTTTGCAAGAAAGATCTTCAGAAAAGCCACCAGGAAAGAAGCAGATGAGAGGAGCAAAGAGAAGCAAAACAACTTGCTTCACTTAAGAAGTCAAGTTGCTTGAAGAAAGAAAGTAAGAGATGAGCATGAATGAGCAAGCTCATTCCAATACACATAAAAAATGCAGCAAAGGAAGCATGAAAGAGATGAAAAGAGATCATGAGAAGTGAAGGCAAATTCACTTCTCAAAGTAACTTACCACCTGAAAAGTCAGTGAAAGAAATGAAATGCAATGCAAATGAGATGAAATGGCATGATGAAAACCAAAACCAGAAGCATAAGTATGATGTTAATGATGCTAAGAGATGATGCAAACATGAGACAAAGCATGAGAATGATCAAACATGCATAAAGATGTAAATGAGACATGCTTAGAACCATGAACATACATGAAAAGTTATGAAATGCAAATGACATACAACATGGCAAATGAAAGATGCAATGATCACACATGATTCTAATATGTCCTAAGATGTCTTATGAATCAAATGAATGCACAAAATGTCATGGCAAGTCATGGTATGCAAGTAAATGGAAGATGGATGCAAAAGAAGGCATGAATTAGGGTTATATGCAACATACAAAGCAAAAATCCAAAACCAGAAGCAAATGACATGATAAAAATTTGAAAATGCAATCAAAGGAACCCTAAACCTATACAAACTCACTGCCCAAAGGAGGGGATCCAACTCTTAACCTAGTGAGAGTTATGAATTTTTTAAGATTGCTAGGGTTTAAAGGTACCTTGTCAAGAAAAATGCCAAAGAAATTGAAAATGCAAGATCAAATCATGCCAATTTTATCCTATGAACTACATGTTATTCAAGATGCAATGCAAAAAGAATCATGATCCAACTCTCAAAGGTTAGAGAGAAATGAATTTTTGAAGTTTGAATCAAAATAATGCCTTGAAATGGATTTAATTCAAAAGAAAATAATCAAAAGGCATCAAGAACAAAAAATAAATTTGGTTTGAGAGTTGGACAATGTTTCTAAATGTCTTTAAGTGTTTTATGAATTTTTTTGTGATTTTTAAATACCTAAAAGTATTTTTAATTAATTAATTCTCATTAATTAATTGAAAATAAACTTTTAAATGATTTAAAAATAATTTTTAATGCAAAAAATAAAAATAAAAAATATATTTGGTTTCTGAAAATTAATAAAATGCTTGATAAAAATTTTCAGAATTTTTCAAAGTGTTTTGCTATTTTTAAATAAATGTACAAAAGAAATGAAATTAAATGAAATAAAATAGAATAAAATGAGAAGTCAACTGATCCTAAGGCTGGTATTCAAAGTTGAGACGCGGGAGTTGACTGCGCGCGTGATCCAGTGGTTGAAATTCAAACTGACTAATCTTAATTAATTAATTTAAATAAATGAGATTAGGGTTAAGTGAGGAATCTGGGCCATTGAAACGCGCGGGGGATTGACTTAGTCAGCCTAATCTACGCTCCACATTCAAACTTCATTTAATGACAAAATTAGGGCTAATGACTTTCAGACGGCCGGAACAGTGGTTCCGGTCGTCTTCTCCGACGTGCCATTTTTCTAACTCTCTCCAAACTCCATAAAAATGAAATCTCTCTGCCCAGAATCAAACTCCACTCATCACTGAATCAAAACCCCCAAACAAAAACCATTTTTCATTCATCAATCATGCAAATCGAAGCAAAACAAATTTAGGGCAGAAACTTTCAGACAACTCATACATACTCAATACTCCACCATTTTCATTTTTAAACACATCATGATGATCAGGACAACATGTAGAATCAATTTATAACAAGCAAATGAAGTTCTGGAAAATTTGTTCTTGATGGATACCTGAACTGAAGCTCTTCGAACTGGAGCTTTCTGAGCCTTTCTCTTATGCAAACTGACTCCTCTGGTCCCCCTGAGCTCAATGGAATGCTTCAAAACTTTTGTTGGTGGCTGATTGGAGAGATTGCAGAAGTTCTGTTCAGTGAGGGGTGATGATCGTGTTTTGATTTCAGTGACTTTCAGGCTGTTTCAATGGTTGGTTTGTGATCAGTGGAACATGTTGAGATTAATGGTGAAGTTTGTTTGTGTGTTTGAAGCTTGTGTTGTGTGTTTCGAATGGTTTTGCAAGTTGGAGCAATTTTGATAACTATGGTTTGGAGTGTTTTTCAGCATGAATTGTGTTGTGCTTTTGCTTGCATTTGATCCACATAAAGAAGTGTGATAGGTCAGAGAGTGGGTGCTGGCCTATTGTGATTGGTATGGGCAAGTTGCCAAAATGTCAAACTTTGTGTAAGAGAAGTATGGGCTCATAGCTAGCCAAGGACAAATGGGGTGTCCTGCGCAGCAAGAAGTGTGGAGAGCCCTAGGATCAATTCTGAAGTCACCAAGCAAGTGGATTAGGGTTTGAGTGAGGTTTTGCAACTTGCTTCATCCTTGGCCCTTTTGAAGTTTCTTGTTCCACAAGCCACAAAAATGAGCAAACTCTTGGTGAATTCTGATCTTTAGGCATTGGTTCATGTTTGTATGAAGATTAGAAGTCTATTTGGTAGCACAATTTGCCTTGGCAAGTGATTTTGCAACTTTGCCTCTTTGGTAGAAAACTTGAAATTATGTGATTTTTCCCAACTTTGACAAGCCATAACTTTTGATCCAAAATGAATTAGGTCAAGTTCTTGTACTTTTTGAAAAGGGAATGATCCATTCTACAACTTTCATGACCAAAGTTTTTCCATTTGAAGCATTTTTGAATCAAAAAGCAAGGGTTGAAAAAGTTTCCCAAAATGGCAATTTTCAATTACAAGTCATTTCCCAAAAAGTCAACTTTGCAAATGGCTTGCAATTCTTCAATTTTGTGAACTTCTAACACCTTATATGATCAAATAAAGATCATACATAATCAAAATGATGATGAACACCCTTTGGTTGGGTCATTGGGGCCTCAGATGCCCTGATTTTGCACTGACTTGCTCAAAAAGTCAACTCTTGACTAGATGCCTTCCCCATTGAATTTCTTCATGAAAATTGATATGCATGCTCCCTATACCATATAGAGACCAATAGAAACAATAATGGCCAAGAAATTTGGAGTTATGGCCTTTGAAACCAAAACCCTAATTCTAGGTCATCTGTGCAGTTAAACCTGGCTCTGCTTCCATGCCAATCTCAGTTCTTGTGATTTTTTGACATTCTTGACTTTGAGAGGATATAATATGATGCTTGAACATACATGGACCCCTTTGAAATGATTGATGACCTTTGGAGTGGCTCAAGAAGCTCTTGGATTACTCAGATCACAAACCCTAGATGCAGATGACTTAGAAGCAATGCAATGAATCAAAAATGCAATATGAAATGCTATGATTGAACTTATGCATATGAAGAGATCACAAGCCATGGTATGAATGGGTGAGGGCAAATTTGGGGTGTTTACAGCTGCCCCTATTCAAACATGAGTTAGCTGTGCAGGATGTAAGCAACGGCTTAACAGGCAAACAAGATAACTTGTGGTTGAATACCAAAGACAGTCCAAAATTTGCACTCACAGAATGAAGAAGAAAGGGGATATAGATTGTAAAAGAAAATAAAGTATAGTATAATATAAAGTGCGAGCGACGGAGGATGACCGTCGAGTAGAGGACGACTGCTGGGGAAAGAGCAATGACGGGGACCGCCGGCATGCTGGGGATATAAGAGATTATGATGGGGACGGCCATCAGGACTCTCTGGGGATTATAGGTAGAAATAAATGATGAGGTAGGGTTA
The DNA here is from genome assembly GCA_963966055.1 of Lathyrus aphaca. Classification (NCBI taxonomy): domain Eukaryota; kingdom Viridiplantae; phylum Streptophyta; class Magnoliopsida; order Fabales; family Fabaceae; genus Lathyrus; species Lathyrus aphaca. The sequence continues at coordinate 132,313,811 of OZ014522.1, read as the reverse complement.
TCAGGTTCATGAAGTAATGCAAACAACGATGGGGACGACCATCGGGCCAAACTAATGAAGGACGATCATCAGGAAAAGGAAAAGGGACCACGATGGGGACGGCCATCGGGTTAAAGAATAAATGAAATAATGATGAGGGACGGTCATCAAAGGTGAAGGACGATCACCAGGAAAAGGAAAAGGGATCACGACGGGGACGGCCATCGGGTTAAAGAATAAATGAAATAATGATGAGGGACGATCATCAAAGATGAAGGACGATCACCTAGCAGGGGACGGCTGCTCTGAGGGGGATAAGATGAGGGACGGTCATCTAAGGTGAAGGACGATCACCTGGCAGGGTACGGCTGCCGAAAGTATCGCAACATAGGACGAATTCCGGATAAAAGGTCGACGATGGGGACGGCCATCGGATGAGCATGATGAAGGACGATCATCAAGAGGTGAAGGACGATCACCTAACAGGGGACGGCTTCTCTCAAGGTTTATCATGACATAGTACGAATGTCAGATAACAAATATCAACGATGGGGACGGCCATCGGATAAAATGATGAAGGACGATCATCAAAAGGTGAAGGACGATCACCTAGCAGGGTACGACTGCTAAAAATATCACGACATAGGACGAATGCCGGATAGAAAAGATCAACGATGGGGATGGCCATCGGATGAGCATGATGAAGGACGATCATCAAGAGGTGAAGGACGATCACCTAGCAGGATACGGCTGCTCTCAGGGTTTATCATGACATAGGACGAATGTCAGATAGAAAAGAAATTTTGCTTTGCTGGCGACCTACTGGGGAATAGTAAACACGGACGAGTGTTTATATCCAAGAAATAAAAGGTATAAGTGTTTTGACGTTGTGTATAGATTAAAGATGCGGACGAGCATCCCTAAGACTACGATACGGACGAGTATCGGGTAGAAACAAATACTGACACGTGTTCAGAGATGATGATACGGACGAGTATCAACTGGTTAACAAGGAACGCGGACGAGTGTTGATTCTGAGGGGACTCTTCTGGGGAATAGTAGACACAGACGAGTGTCTACATTTCAAGAAGACAAGAGTGTTTGACACAGTGTATGGATTAAAGATGCGGACGAGCATCCCTAAGACTACGATACGGACGAGTATCAGGTAGAAACAAACGCTTGACGCATGTTCTGAGATGATGATACAGACGAGTATCAACTGGTTAACAAAGAACACGGACGAGTGTTGACTCTGAGGGGACTTGGGTGGTGTATACAAAATACGAACGAGTATCTGTATGAGTGAAAAAGGAGTGATAAGTATGAGTGGTGTACGGATGAGTGCTTAACTTGCTGGGGAGAGTGACACGGACGAGTGTCAAAAGGATAAAAGTATAGTATAAACAAGTATCTGGTTTACCAAGTGTTCAGGTAACTATGCTGGGGAAAGCGACACGGACGGGTGTCAGGGAGGTTGTATATATATGTATCTGTGAGTGCAAAGGGGATGCTTTGGCTTTCTGCTGGGGGTATGACACGGACGGGTGTCAAGAAGTATAAGTGTCTGTTTGTAAAGAAAGCTCGGGCGACCTTACTGGGGAATCATGACACGGACGGGTGCCAAAAGGAGTGTGCATTTGTATTTGTGAGTGTAAGGCCAGTGCTTTAGCTTCTGCTGGGGATATGGCACAGACGGGTGCCAGGGAGTTTTTGTATTTGTAAGAGAAAAGTCTGGGCTCTCTGTCAGGGATTTTCTTTGGAGTTTTCTGTATGTCGCTGATGGATTGTCAGTATTTACAAGTGTTGGATTCAGAACATGGCTTATGATTATGCGATATGTTTGTTTTTTTGCCGTAATTCTCCGTATTAGACGGAATTCTACGCTTTGTGGGGTGAATATGATGCGAATGCTATGTTTATGCAAAAGATAACGATCCGGGATTCGGATCCCGTTACTGCGAAGATCTCTGGCCGATCTGCTTGAAGCGGACATCCCAGCTGGGAGTGAGATCATTGGTAGATCTAACGTATATGATTTTGCTTGGGGAAATAGGTCAATGATAGACCTATTCCAGTAAATGAAGGACCCGGCTGGGGTTTGTAGAAGCCTTCGTCACTCTGTTGTGATTCCTTCACGCGTTGCTCTTCCGGGTAGAGGCTGAAGCTCTGTGGGGAGATGGTTTCCCGGCCTTTGCACTTGGCTGTGGAGGAATAGTAAATGGCAACTCGGCTGGGGAAGAAGAAAGACCATGGGAAGATCTTCCTGGAGATTCCTGCAGGGGTCCTGCAGAGGATGATACTTGACAACTCAGCTGGGAAAAAACCATCTCTGGTGCCAATTGGGAGATAGACTGAGTGGATAGTGATTTGCCAGCTCGCTGGGGTGAAGCTTTCATGCCCCATGTTGTGTTTTGAATACTTGGGATCCTGCAAAGACAGAGAAACACACAAGTAATCCCGAGGTATCCCTTACCGGATTCTGTCGTAAGAGTTTAGACACTCCCGGGAGTAAATATATTTCCTGCAAGCACGTATTCTTCAGAAGAGAAACATCTGTATTTATGCAATCAGTATCTTAAAGACATCGGACATTTTGCAAATAAAAGAGTACGAGACAAAGTGTGACTGAAAATCTGATTTTATTAATTGATGTGCCCTGAATTGGCAAGATACAGTCAAGGAAACAAATCCCCTAAAATGAGGAGATTGTTGCAAATGGAGAAACAAAAAGATGCTGGCAATGTTGATGACGCCTCAAGGAGCTTCCCTTTTTCTATGACTCGTATGACCTTTGACGTTCTTCTCGTCTTTCTTTCTGAAGAAGGCTGATTCTGAAAGAAGCTTGATCCTTTCGAAGCTTACCAAGTTGTAGGTGATACAGACGAATTTAGAATGCAGTTGTTCACTTATTCCCTTATTTTGCATGGATCGCCCTTTCGAGTTTTCAATCCATCGGGATACCCATTTTTGCCTGAGTTGTCCCATGCGGCTTTTCAACTCAGCGGGTGTACATTTTTATTTATTTCCCTTACTTTTGCCCGAGTCTTTTATTCTGTTTTTGACTCGCCGGGATGCCCTATTTTTGCCTGGACTTACATTCTGTTTTTATGTCCAGCGGGTCTTTTTATGCGAAGTATTTTTTAACTGCATCTGAATTCACAGGGGACGGGAAGTCTTCACCATCCATAGTGCTGAGCATCAGTGCTCCACCCGAGAAAACTTTCTTTACTACGAATGGTCCTTCATAGTTCGGAGTCCACTTGCCCCTGTGGTCTGTATGAGGAGGGAGGAGTCTTTTCAGCACAAGATCTCCTACTTGGTACTCTCGGAGCCTGACTTTCTGATCGAAGGCTTTCTTCATTCTTTTCTGATACAGCTGCCCATGACAGATTGCAGCCAATCTCTTTTATTCAATCAGACTCAGTTGTTCGTATCGGGATCGGACCCATTCTGCTTCGTTCAGCTTAACATCCATTAGTACCCACAGGGAGGGTAATTCAACTTCAACAGGTAGGACTGCTTCCATTCCATACACAAGCTGATACGGTGTTGCCCCAGTAGATGTTCTGATTGACGTGCGGTACCCATGCAAGGCAAACGGTAGCATTTCATGCCAGTCTTTGTAGGTGACTACCATCTTCTGCACAATCTTCTTGATATTCTTATTAGCTGCTTCTACAGCGCCGTTCATCTTTGGCCTGTAAGGAGAAGAATTGTGGTGTTGGATCTTGAAGTCCCGGCATAGCTCTGCCATCATTTTGTTGTTTAAGTTGGAACCATTATCAGAAATGATTCGCTCGGGAACTCCATACCGACAGATGATGTCTCTCTTCAGAAATCGGGCTACCACTTGCCTTGTGACATTTGCGTATGAAGCTGCGTCAACCCACTTGGTAAAATAGTCAATGGCTACCAGGATGAATCTGTGGCCATTTGAAGCTGTTGGTTCAATCTTGCCAATCATATCAATGCCCCACATAGCAAAGGGCCAGGGTGAAGACATCACATTCAGAGGATTGGGAGGCACATGAACCTTATCCGCATAAATCTGGCACTTATGGCATTTCCTGGCGTAGGCACAACAGTCAGCATTCATTGTGATCCAGTAATAACCTGATCTTAGCAACCTTTTAGCCATGGCATGCCCTCCTGCATGGGTACCAAAGGATCCTTCGTGCACTTCACGCATTAACAAGTCTGCTTATGTTCTGTCAACGCATCTGAGGAGTACCATATCAAAGTTCCTCTTGTACAGGGAACCGTCAGTGTTCAGGAAGAAACTACCAGCAAGCCTTCTTAAAGTCTTCTTATCATTGGAAGATGCCCCAGGTGGGTATGTTTGATCCTCCAAGAAGCACTTAATGTCATGGAACCAAGGCTTATCATCTTTGACAACGTCTGCTGCAAATACATATGCTGGTCTGTCAAGTCTGGACACTGAAATCCGAGGCACAAAGTTGGCAGCTTGAACTTTGATCATGGATGAAATGGTAGCCAGAGCATCTGCAAACTGATTCTCGTCCCGGGGGATATACTCAAGCTTGACTGTTGTAAAGAAAGTCAATAACCTCCTTGTATAATCCCTATAAGGTATCAGATGATCCTGGTGGGTGTACCATTTGCCGTTGGATTGATTAACTACCAGAGCTGAATCTCCGAATATAGTCAATGTCTTGATCCTGAGGTCAATGGCTTCCTCAAGACCCATAATGCAAGCTTCGTATTCAGCTTCGTTGTTAGTGCAGTTAAAGGTGAGTTTTGCCGAGAAAGGCATGTGAACTCCCTTAGGTGTAATGAGTACTGCACCAACACCACGACCATTCATATTAACAGCCCCATCAAACATCATAGTCCATTCTTCTTCCGGGTCAGGCCCTTCAGTGTGAACAGGCTCTTCATGATCTTTTGCTTTTATGAACACGATGTCTTCATCAGGGAAGTCAAATCTCATAGGCTGGTAATCATCAATAGGTTGCTCAGCAAGATAATCAGACAATACACTGCCCTTGATGGCTTTCTGAGACGTGTACTGGATGTCATATTCGGTGAGGATCATTTGCCATCTTGCAACCCGTCCGGTGAGTGCTGGCTTCTCAAATATGTACTTAACTGGGTCCATCTTTGAGATCAATAAAGTAGTGTGGGTCAACATATACTGCCTTAGTCGGCGAGCAGCCCACGCTAAAGCACAACAAGTTTTCTCGAGCAGTGAATAACGTTGTTCACAGTCGGTAAACTTTTTGCTTAGGTAGTAAATTGCATACTCTTTTCGACCAGACTCGTCATGCTGGCCCAACACACACCCCATTGACTCTTCTAATACTGTTAAGTACATGATCAGAGGTCTTCCTTCAACTGGTGGCATAAGGATTGGAGGTTCTTGCAAGTACTCCTTGATCTTGTCAAAAGCCCTCTGGCAGTCTTCGTTCCACCTGACCGTTTGTTCTTTTCTTAACAACTTGAACAAAGGTTCACATGTTGCAGTAAGGTGAGATATGAACCGTGAAATGTAGTTCAATCTACCTAGAAACCCCCGAACTTCTTCTTCTGTCTTCGGTGCAGGCATTTCTCGAATGGCTTTGACTTTATCAGGGTCAACTTCAATCCCTTTCTCGCTTACAATAAATCCCAGCAGCTTACCAGATCGCACCCCGAATGTGCACTTGTTGGGGTTCAATTTCAGTTGGTACTTCCTCAGGCGCTTGAATAACTTCAACAGATTTACCAGGTGGTCTTCTTCTATGAGGGACTTGGCAATCATGTCATCCACATAACATTCGATTTCTTTATGGATCATATCGTGGAATAGTGTTACCATAGCCCGTTGATAGGTTGCACCAGCATTCTTCAGTCCGAATGGCATCACCTTATAACAGAACGTGCCCCAGGGTGTGATGAAAGTTGTCTTCTCCATGTCTTCAGGTGACATCTTGATCTGATTGTATCCTGAAAATCCGTCCATGAAAGAGAACACCGAGAACTGAGCCGTATTGTCAACCAATACATCAATGTGAGGTAATGGAAAATCATCTTTCGGGCTGGCTCTGTTCAGATCCCGGTAGTCCACACACATCCTCACTTTGCCGTCTTTCTTAGGCACAGGTACTATATTAGCAACCCACGGTGGATAGCTAGTTACAGCAAGGAACCCGGCGTCCCACTGTTTTTGTACCTCTTCTTTTATCTTCATTGCCATATCTGGGCGAGTACGGCGCAACTTCTGTTTTACTGGCGGGCAGTCTTCTTTCAGCGGCAGCTTGTGCATGACAATATCGGTGTCCAACCCTGGCATATCCTGGTAAGACCAAGCAAACACATCCACATACTCCCGAAGCATGTCAATCAGTTGTTCTTTCACTGAGTCTTGTAGGCAGGCCCCAATCTTGACTTCTTTTACATCTTCTTCCGAACCAAGATTAACCGTTTCCACCTCCTCCTGATGAGGGGTGATAACCTTCTCCTCTTGCCTTAACAACCTGGCTAACTCTTCAGGAAGCTCATAATCTTCTTCAAACCCTTCATCAGCTTGATTGATTGGATTGTCAAAGTCATACGAAGTCATAGCTGTGTTGTTGTCGGTGCAGTCTGAAAGGCACTCTCTGCAAGGGTTTAGATTGGTTTATTTTAGTGATTGATTTTAATTTTGTTTAGAAAAAGTGAAATGCAGTTTTGTCATTTTGAAAAACATTGCCATTTTATTTTTGTACAAAAAGAAAAATGAAAAACAGTGAGCGGAAAAGAAAAAGACTCATTTGCAAAAGATGTTTGATATTCATTGATTGATCTGTTTGCACAAAATTACAAGATGGCCCGATTACAAAATGAGTCTTGTCATCTTGGGCAAGATGCAAGACTTGATGCATGCTTAAAAAATGCAGGAAATAATAATTACTCTGCAGGAGTAACCCTTATAATTTCCTGGGAAGACCAGTTTGAGATACGGCTCCCCGGGATCCTTGGACGTATCCAGCTCTCCAGGTTGCGCTCATCTTCCGACTCATCTTCCAAGTTGTTTACTACATCAGGGGTGAGCATCCCCCCACTAACAAAAATGGGCTTCTTAGCAGCCTCTGATTGATCTTGTTGAGTTGGTTTGTAACCCAACCCAAATCTGTCCTCCTTCTTCTCCATGGGCAGCAGCTTGCCCCAGCCTTTGGCAGTCCCCTCTTCAACAACCTTCCTGGCTTGCTGATAAGATGTCATGGAGGTTCCGAGTACAACAGATGCTTCATTAATGTTCAGGGCCTCAAACCCTTGGCTCATAGTTTCATGGATCTCCCCATCCATCTCAATGTATTTGTACGTAGCCAGATGGCTAACAAAGGTATCTTCTTCACCACAGATGGTGATGATCTGGCCTTCCCACTCGAATTTCAGCTTCTGGTGAAGGGTAGACGTAACAGCGCCAGCGGCATGGATCCAAGGTCTACCCAACAAACAGCTGTAGGCTGGCTGAATGTCCATCACATAGAAGGTAATTTTAAAAGTCTGCGGGCCAATCATCACAGGCAGATCAAACTCCCCAAGCACTGATATTTTAGAGCCATCGAATGCTCTCACCACCAAATTACTTGGACGCAATGCCAAGCCATCATACTCCAGCTTCACCAAGGCTTTCTTTGGTAGAACATTGAGTGAAGACCCAGTGTCCACCAGTACATGGGATAGAACAGCACCCTTGCATTCTAGAGTGATGTGTAAAGCCTTGTTGTGGTTACGTCCCTCAGTTGTTAAATCAGCATTGGTAAAACCCAACCCATGGCTGGTATTGACATTTGCTACCACGGTTTCTAGCTGATTAACTGTGATCTCCTCTGGCACGTAAGCTGCGTGCAAGACTTTCAATAATGCATTCCTGTGAGCTTCGGAACACATCAGCAGGGATAATATGGAGATCTTTGAGGGAGTTTGGTGAAGCTGATCCACCACTTTGTAATCACTTCTCTTTATAATTCTCATGAATTCATCTACATCTTGCTCAAAAGATGTCTTCTGGGTTTCTTTGAGAATTGGTTCTTCAGGTATTACACTCTTCCCCTTTGCTTTTGCAGCAGCTTCTGCTTCGGCATTAGGTCTTTGTAATTGTGAGGCAAAAAGGCGTCCGCTCCTGGTGAAGCCTCTGCCTCCCCCAACATTATCAATCTGTGGAGAAGAAGTTGAAGAGTCCAGAGTGATTTTCTCTCCATTGCAGTAGAGGTCAGAGCCATAATGCCAAGGGATGGCATTACTACTTTCATATGGAACTGGTCCAGGTACCGTAATGGTAACTGGACTGACTGCTGTAGAGGAGGGTGCTGAAATGGTGTGCGGATCGTAGTAGATGGTGACTGGTGACCTGGCAGGAGATGCCACTGTTTGTTGTTGAAAGTTGTTGTTTGGAGGAACATATGCTGGATCACAGTAAATGGTGACTGCTGAGATATCTGTTGGCGTTGTAGAAGATTCTGTTGGATAAATGGGTGCTGATGTTGTAGATGATTCTGCAGAATGAAGGGATGCTGATGTTGTAGAAGAAATGGTTGTTGACATCTGATCTATTGAAATGATGGACGGAGCCATTGTTGATAGTATTGATGAATTGGTCGGAATGATTGTTGTTGCAGTTGTAGGAGACTCAGGAATTGTTGACAGAGGGATTGCTGGATTTGTAGGTACTGATGTTGTGATCTGAAGTATACCACTTTTGATAAGACCATCTATGCCGCTTCTCAAGTTATCACACCCATTGACCAAAATGTTGCAATAACCACAACCGAGCTCACACCCGGGGAACATCTGGCATTCTAGGAGCTGAGCTTTAATTTCTACCAGAGGTGTCCGAATCTGCCCAACACTGGTGATTAAGAAAGATGGCTTATCTTCCTCAATAGCATTAATTCTTGGTCCTCCATGATTGGGCATGGGATTCTTGTTGACATTTGGCGGGGGTGCAAAGTTTAGAGCTTTAGAATCCACCAAATCCTGTACCTTCATTTGTAAAGCCCTGCATTTTTCCGTACTGTGGCCAGATGCATTGGAGTGAAAAGCACATTTGGCGTTGACATCATAGTTTCTTGGCAGACTGGAAGGATCTGGGGGTGCCAATGTCCTTAAATCAACCAAGTTGAGCTTCAGGAGTTGTGGCAATAAAGCGGCATAAGGCATAGGGATTGGATCAATCACCCTATTAGCCTGTGATGGTCTTTGCTGAAAAGGTCTTTGCTGTTGGCTGTTGTTGTTGTTGTTGTTGTTGTAGTTTCTTTGTGGCGGATACTGAACCTGCTGTTGATAGTGTGGTTGCTGTGGTGGTTGATATGCTGGTTGCTGAGGAATTGGAGCTGGAATAGTGACAGCTGCTACTGATCTGTGGACATACTGAGGTCTGCCCCTGTTGGCATGAATAGCATTAGTCTCACCGGTTCTTCTAGGTCCCACAAAAGGCTTCCTGGGATTGCTCGACGAACTTGCACCATTATCAGTAATCTTGCCCATCTTCAGAAGGCTCTCAATTCTTTCTCCAGCTATAACTACGTCAGCGAAGCTGGTGGAAGAAAAAGCAGCTAGCCTATCAATATATGTCCCTTGGAGGGTATTCATAAACATGTCGGCCATTTCTCTTTCCGACATGGGTGGCTGGACAGCTGCAGCAAGCTGTCTCCACCTCTGGGCATATTCCCGGAAGCTTTCTCTGGAGGACTGAGACATTCCCATCAGAAGGGTCCGGTTAGGAGCCATGTCCAGGTTGTATTGGTATTGTCTGATGAAGGCCTCAGCTAGGTCCTTCCAGCACCTGATAGTAGCTCTGGTCAAGTGAGAGTACCATTCCCTTGAAGCCCCAGTCAAGCTATCTTCAAAGTAAAACATCCACAGTTTTTCATCCATGGTGTATGCCTTAAGTCTTCCTAGAAAAGACTGCAAGTGAGTTCGTGGACAGGAAGTTCCGTTGTACTTCTCGAAGCACGGGGGTTTAAACTTGTGAGGAATCCTTACCCCGTCCACTAACCCCATATCCATGACATCAAAACCTAGGGAATTTTGAGACTCCAGAGATCTCAACTTCTCAGCAAGCTCATCAAGCCTTCTATCATAGGCTTCATCCCCAGCTCCCATTACAGTGAATTGATCCTCTTGAGGGTCTTCCTGTAAGACTCTGCCTGCAGTAGTATTCCCTTGCACATTAGTCAGGATGTTGATCTCCGGATGAAGATGAGGCCCATATACCGGTGGGTTAACATGAGGTTGAACCCTCTCATTGTTACTTGTTCCCCCAGTCCCTAGATGGGGTTCTTCTGGGGTTTGCCTTTCCACCAATGCCCTCAATCTTTCTTGGCTTTGAGCCAAGCCATTCATTGCTTCCATGAATTGGGTCATTTGGTTTCTCATTTCCAGCCTTTCGTTAACCATTTGGGTCCTGACCTCTGTTAGTTCTTGTTGTACTTGGTCCATCTGTATACCAGGAAGATTGTTGCGAGTAGGGTATCTGTGCGGACGGTTGAGAGGGAACACCTGACGGCGAGCAATAATTCCTGAACCACAACAGAGTTAGATACAAATAACAATGACAAAACCTACAAAACAAAACAAAGGTTAGCATGCAATGCAGTATGCTTATTTGTTCCAAGGTATCCGGCTTGGCGCTTGGTTTTGACCTTTCCAGACCCCTGAGGAAGATGCTTTGATGTTGCTTGAGAGAGAGGGACTTAATGAACAAACTGACAAATACATTACAAATAGAGGATCATACATAGTTTGTATTTACAACATATGCCCCAGAAGGGTCAAAATACAACACAAGAAAGAAAAGTACATGAAATGGAAATAACAACAAGCAAATAAGTCAGACACCAAGACCAAACTCATCCTCCTTCACCTCCTTCAGAAGTGCTTCAGTTACAGGATCAGCCGGATGCTCTGTAATGTTTCTGATAAGAAGGTTCCTGGTGGTAATAGCAGTGGTCAGCTTCTTGTGCCTGTCTTGGTCCTTTGACCTCTTCACACCAGCCCTAAGCTTCAATTCTGAGATTTCCTTCTGGGCTGCCAGCAAAGCCTCCTGTTGTTTCTTCTCATTGGCCTCCAAGTGCTCAATCCTGTCCCGAGTCCTCTTATCCTCTTGAGTGCGAGCTTCAGTGATTTTGACCCACCTAGCTTGACTTTCTTTCAGATAGAGATCAGTCCTAGCCTTCTGAAACTGGGCCTCTTTACAGGCATTCTTCAAGATCTGCTCTCCTGCTCTTGATTTCTTGATGTAGTCCTCTGCTTTCTCAATCTTGGCTAGATGCTCCACCTTTAGCTTTTCTAACCTCTCAATGTCTAGACGACCATCACTCCTCTCCCAGAGGGTCTTCTTCAGAGCTTGAGACAGATTCTCATTCCTCTCCTTCAGTTTCTCAAATTCTTCCAGGCTGACAGTGGCTGGAAGTGGTGCTGTGGATGGTCCAGGTGCATCCTCAATGGTAAAAGGCATCCCAGAAAGCTGAGCCCTTGCATGAGACCATTCATAATACTGAGCTGAAGCCACATTATTGCATCTCCCTAGAATGGCCATCCCTTTGGTCTGGATGTTGTCCCAAGCCCAGGATGCTTGCCTGACAACAGCTAGATTAGGCTTAATCTCACAATACAGGGTTTCAGCCGAGTCTTGTACTCTAGGAGGGTGAACCAGAGCATAGCCCAACTGTCTTTTGAATAGCAAAGGGTTGTAGTTGATGCAACCCTTCACTCCTATCAGAGGTACATTGGGGAACTGCCCACAACTAGTAATTATGTCCCTGCCTTTGGTGCTCTGGGTGCACCATCTGATGTCATCTGAAGTCAAAGCAATAAGTCTCCTAGCCCAATTCTTTTGTTGGTGAGGATTCAGGAAGGCATCAGTCTTGGGTAAGTGTTTGAGCAGCCAGGTATGAAATAGGGGAGCACAGCATCTCACCAACCTCCCTCTTTGCTTCTCATTCCTTTGGTGAACAGAGTAGTAGAAATCTCCCAGTAATGTGGGCACTGGGTTCCTTAGAATGAAAAGATGAATGGCATTCTTGCTGATAAACTTGGGCTCATCTGCAAAAAGTATAACCCCATATATACTGAGGGCTAACAATGCACAAACTGCCTTCCATTCTCCCAAGGAGGCCTTCAGGATAGCCTGAGAAGTCAAGAAATCCAAATGTAGACCAGAGATTCCAGCCTTTGTTGTCATGTTCTGCTCAATCAGAATTGGTTCCAGGTATAGTGCCTTAGCCACTTCTTCATTGCTAGGAGAAGCCATCTCTGGGTTGAAGGGGATACCACCCCTGATAGGCACTCCAATCAGTGATAAATACTCCTCCAACAGGGGTCCCAACTGAAAATTCTGGAAGGTGAAGCATCTCAAAGGAGGATCATAGAACTGTAGGCAAGTGTGAATCAAACTCCTCTGAGAAGGGTCCAAGTCCATAACCATATCAAGGATGCCTCCATAATGTTCTCTGAATAATGGGATATGGTCTGGGGTGATAAGTGCCTGGACCTGCCTGATGCCAGCCAGCACAGGCTCAAAGAAATGGTATGAGATGTTGCTTTTCTTGGGTGCCATGACTGCTGATGAAGAGCTGAAAACAAAGGCTGATGATGAAGACTAATACTGATAGGATGGTGATGAAGGTGACTGAAGCAGGAAACTGATGAAGATAGTTGAAGCAGATAACTGATGAATAGAGGTCTATGCAGATGAAGGGGTCAAAACCAAGCCAAATGTGATGGATACCCTGAAAAACAAATAAGCAAATGTTAAATGATGCATTGATGATGTATGCAAATGATATGCAAGGGTTTGTGATCAAGCTGGATCTGATCACTGCCTTGATATGGGTCCATGTATGTTTAAGAAGTCCAGATGGAGGTTCAAAAGTCCAGTAACCAAGGTGGGGGACTCAAATAAAGAGTCACATGTCCGGGGTTCAAATCACAAGAACTGTCCCAAAATGGAGTACTCTTAATCAAAACAAAGTAGCAGGGTATGCTGTGGTCAAGGGTACCTGCAAACCTGTAAACAACCCAACCCCCTCACAGGTGATGTTCTAAAACAAGGATCCTCAGACTTGGATCAGTTATGAGAAGTGTAAACACTTCTAACCCGGAGGTACAGTGTTTACAATAACCATAAAAGATCCTCCTCTAATTCACCTCAGTTTCTGAAGGTCATAATAACGGTCATCCAGACTTAGCAGGCTTCCCAGATAGCCCTAGCACTACAGGAGATCTGTAGCACAGAGTTTTCAAGAAGAAACCCATATCTGAACCGTGTTTCATATTCCCGCACCAGACCAAAATGGAATGGGAAAGAACATGAACCACTCTAGCCTAGGTGTCACTCAGGTCCCAAGTATAGGACCTTTAAACTCTCAATAGAACCCCACCCACCAAAGAAAAAATCAAATCCATCCAGATGAGGATATGACAGTATGATATATAAAGCTGTAAAGAAAGCAATAAATAACTGTACATAAAGCAGTAAATAAAAGCAAATATACAAACACAAATAGCACATAACACCTCAGTAAACACAAATCAAACAAGCGCTAGGAGGAACCCACAAAAAGAACCAGAAGCCCTGGTTGCAGTATAAGGGTCCCCAGCAGAGTCGCCAAGCTGTCGCTCCCACCAAATGACACCTGGTCAAATAGGGTACAGACGCGAACGGTCGGCGAAAAGAGAAATGAATAGAGTCGCCAGCTAGGCATTTTTATCCCGAAGGAAAGGTAATGCTGCATAAACCTAGAAAGATATGGATAAGACGGTTGCGAACCAGAGAGACTGAGAAAGGGGGTTGGTTACAACCTGGGAAGGTATTAGCACCCAGATTGTCCGTCGTACTCGACGGGATCCACGCTTAAAAGATTTGTGTTTTAAAGGGGTAGTGTCAGTGCAATTTGTGTATCAAAGCTGGAAAGAATGCAAGTGTCAGTGTAAAAGAAGTGTAAAGTGTGAAGTGTCAGTGTAAGAAATGAATGGAATGCTCAAGAATATGAGGCTAAAAGAATGATGCTGGAAAGAGGGGGAATATACAGAGACTTTTGTTCGATAACTGTCAAGTTATGCCTACGTATCCTCTCGTGCAATGAGGAAGTCAGAACACCGTAGTTCGACTCAAAGAGACTGAAAGATAAATTGACTTGTGAACTGCTTGCTTGTCTATGCTCAAGTGTATGACCTGTCTGTCTCAGGTGCAAACGGTCTTGCATTAGACAGAAGAAACAAGTTCTCGTTTGTGAGTGAATGAGGTGAGGAAAGAATCCCGGAGGAGACAATTATTGTTTGTTTTTTGTATTTTCAGTCTTTTATTGCTTTTGAAGGTTTGTCATAAGTTAACGAGCTTAAGCCTAAACCAATGGGTTAGTAAACTCATCACATCTTCCCTCTGATTAGGGGTAATGAGAATACCTTAAGTGTGAAGTCAGCATCTCACACTTAGTCACCATGATGTAGGATTAAGATCATTAACCTACTTGTGATTAGTTAGATGTTTTTTTGTTGTTTTTGTTTAGTGTTAAGTAATGAGACTAAGCCATAATCAGGGATTAAACAGACTCATTACACCATCCTAATAGAAGGATAATAGATGAGAATGTTTAAACTGAGGAAAGCTCCTCAACTTAATCCATGATTAGGGATTAACCTCATGACAAAACAAAACCTTTATTAGATGGATTTTAATGATATGATGAAGAAGTGAATTTTATGATTGGTAAGACAACTTGAGGGGGACTTGTCCATTAACACAAGGGTTAGTCCTTCTCAACCAATTAAGGAAGAATTAAAACCCTAATGCAAGGCCCAAGTTACAAGCTTGATGTCTTGATGATTATTAAGTGGATTGATTAAAGGAGTTAAACACATTAAGGGTTTAACACTTAGGATTAAAGTTATACACTCCATCCTAATAGAAGGATGCAGGCATAAACTTAATCACAAAGCCTTAAAGCCTTTAGGGTTTAGTCCCTGATTGTGAAATGAGAAGAGAAGACTCAAGAGATGACACAAAGGTAAAACTAAATGGGGAACTAATCAAAGCCCTAATTATTGTCATGCTTGGTTGTTCCTAGGGTTTATGAGGTTTGCAAGAAAGATCTTCAAAAAAGCCACCAGGAAAGAAGCAGATGAGAGGAGCAAAGAGAAGCAAAACAACTTGCTTCACTTAAGAAGTCAAGTTGCTTGAAGAAAGAAAGTAAGAGATGAGCATGAATGAGCAAGCTCATTCCAAGACACATACAAAATTCAGCAAAGGAAGCATGAAAGAGATGAAAAGAGATCATGAGAAGTGAAGGCAAATTCACTTCTCAGAGTAACTTACCACCTGAAAAGTCAGTGAAAGAAATGAAATGCAATGAAAATGAGATGAAATGGCATGATGCAAACCAAAACCAGAAGCATAAGTATGATGTTAATGATGCTAAGAGATGATGCAAACATGAGACAAAGCATGAGAATGATCAAACATGCATAAAGATGCAAATGAGACATGCTTAGAACCATGAACATACATGAAAAGTTATGAAATGCAAATGACATACAACATGGCAAATGAAAGATGCAATGATCACACATGATTCTAATATGTCCTAAGATGTCTTATGAATCAAATGAATGCACAAAATGTCATGGCAAGTCATGGTATGCAAGTAAATGGAAGATGGATGCAAAAGAAGGCATGAATTAGGGTTATGTGCAACATACAAAGCAAAAATCCAAAACCAGAAGCAAATGACATGATAAAAATTTGAAAATGCAATCAAAGGAACCCTAAACCAATACAAACTCACTGCCCAAAGGAGGGGATCCAACTCTTAACCTAGTGAGAGTTATGAATTTTCTAAGATTGCTAGGGTTTAAAGGTACCTTGTCAAGAAAAATGCCAAACAAATTGAAAATGCAAGATCAAATCATGCCAATTTTATCCTATGAACTACATGTTATGCAAGATGCAATGCAAAAAGAATCATGATCCAACTCTCAAAGGTTAGACAAAAATGAATTTTTGAAGTTTGAATCAAAATAATGCCTTGAAATGGATTTAATTCAAAAGAAAATAATCAAAAGGCATCAAGAACAAAAAATAAATTTGGTTTGAGAGTTGGACAATGTTTCTAAATGTCTTTAAGTGTTTTATGAATTTTTTTGTGATTTTTAAATACCTAAAAGTATTTTTAATTAATTAATTCTCATTAATTAATTGAAAATAAACTTTTAAATGATTTAAAAATAATTTTTAATGCAAAAAATAAAAATAAAAAATATTTTTGGTTTCTGAAAATTAATAAAATTCTTGATAAAAATTTTCAGAATTTTTCAAAGTGTTTTGCTATTTTTAAATAAATGTACAAAAGAAATGAAATTAAATGAAATAAAATAGAATAAAATGAGAAGTCAACTGATCCTAAGGCTGGTATTCAAAGTTGAGACGCGGGAGTTGACTGCGCGCGTGATCCAGTGGTTGAAATTCAAACTGACTAATCTTAATTAATTAATTTAAATAAATGAGATTAGGGTTAAGTGAGGAATCTGGGCCATTGAAACGCGCGGGGGATTGACTTAGTCAGCCTAATCTACGCTCCACATTCAAACTTCATTTAATGACAAAATTAGGGCTAATGACTTTCAGACGGCCGGAACAGTGGTTCCGGTCGTCTTCTCCGACGTGCCATTTTTCTAACTCTCTCCAAACTCCATAAAAATGAAATCTCTCTGCCCAGAATCAAACCCCACTCATCACTGAATCAAAACCCCCAAACAAAAACCATTTTTCATTCATCAATCATGCAAATCTAAGCCAAACAAATTTTGGGCAGAAACTTTCAGACAACTCATACATACTCAATACTCCACCATTTTCATTTTTAAACACATCATGATGATCAGGACAACATGTAGAATCAATTTATAACAAGCAAATGAAGTTCTGGAAAATTTGTTCTTGATGGATACCTGAACTGAAGCTCTTCGAACTGGAGCTTTCTGAGCCTTTCTCTTATGTAAACTGACTCCTCTGGTCCCCCTGAGCTCAATAGAATGCTTCAAAACTTTTGTTGGTGGCTGATTGGAGAGATTGCAGAAGTTCTGTTCAGTGAGGGGTGATGATCGTGTTTTGATTTTAGTGACTTTCAGGCTGTTTCAATGGTTGGTTTGTGATCAGTGGAACATGTTGAGATTAATGGTGAAGTTTGTTTGTGTGTTTGAAGCTTGTGCTGTGTGTTTCGAATGGTTTTGCAAGTTGGAGCAATTTTGATAACTATGGCTTGGAGTGTGTTTCAGCATGAATTGTGTTGTGCTTTTGCTTGCATTTGATCCACATAAAGAAGTGTGATAGGTCAGAGAGTGGGTGCTGGCCTATTGTGATTGGTATGGGCAAGTTGCCAAAATGTCAAACTTTGTGTAAGAGAAGTATGGGCTCATATCTAGCCAAGGAAAGATGGGGTGTCCTGCGCAGCAAGAAGTGTGGAGAGCCCTAGGATGAATTCTGAAGTCACCAAGCAAGTGGATTAGGGTTTGAGTGAGGTTTTGCAACTTGCTTCATCCTTGGCCCTTTTGAAGTTTCTTGTTCCACAAGCCACAAAAATGAGCAAACTCTTGGTGAATTCTGATCTTTAGGAATTGGTTCATGTTTGTATGAAGATTAGAAGTCTATTTGGTAGCACAATTTGCCTTGGCAAGTGATTTTGCAACTTTGCCTCTTTGGTTAGAAAACTTGAAATTATGTGATTTTTCCCAACTTTGACAAGCCATAACTTTTGATCCAAAATGAATTAGGTCAAGTTCTTGTACTTTTTGAAAAGGGAATGATCCATTCTACAACTTTCATGACCAAAGTTTTTCCATTTGAAGCATTTTTGAATCAAAAAGCAAGGGTTGAAAAAGTTTCCCAAAATGGCAATTTTCAATTACAAGTCATTTCCCAAAAAGTCAACTTTGCAAATGGCTTGCAATTCTTCAATTTTGTGAACTTCTAACACCTTCTATGATCAAATAAAGATCATACATAATCAAAATGATGATGAACACCCTTTGGTTGGGTCATTGGGGCCTCAGATGCCCTGATTTTGCACTGACTTGCTCAAAAAGTCAACTCTTGACTAGATGCCTTCCCCATTGAATTTCTTCATGAAAATTGATATGCATGCTCCCTATACCATATAGAGACCAATAGAAACAAGAATGACCAAGAAATTTGGAGTTATGGCCTTTGAAACCAAAACCCTAATTCTTGGTCATCTGTGCAGTTAAACCTGGCTCTGCTTCCATGCCAATCTCAGTTCTTATGATGCTTGAACATACATGGACCCCTTTGAAATGATTGATGACCTTTGGAGTGGCTCAAGAAGCTCTGGGATTACTCAGATCACAAACCCTAGATGCAGATGACTTAGAAGCAATGCAATGAATCAAAAATGCAATATGAAATGCTATGATTGACCTTATGCATATGAAGAGATCACAAGCCATGGTATGAATGGGTGAGGGCAAATTTGGGGTGTTTACAACATGGACGAGTGTTGACTCTGAGGGGATTTAAGTGGTATATACGAGATACGTACGAGTATAAGTAAACCTGGGTGAGACACATACGAGTGTTCGACCTGCTGGGGAGAGCATGACATGGACGGGTGTCGGAAGAAATGTACTATAAACAAGTATTTAGGCAACTGTGCTGGGGAAGGTGACACGGACGGGTGTCAGGGAAGTGTATTAACATGTTTTTGTGAGTGCAAAGGGGACGCTTTGGCTTTCTGCTGGGGATATGACACAGACGAGCGTCGAGAAGCATCTGTAATGTATAAGCATCTGTTTGTAGAGAACGCTCGGGCGACTTTACTGGGGAATGATGACACGGACGAGTGCCAAAAGGAGCATGTATCTGTATTTGGGGGATGTAAAGAAGATGCTTTGACATTCTGCCGGGGAAGATTGAGAGGTGTTCTGTATGTTGTTAATGATGTATCAGTATTCACAGGTGATTGATTCAAAACATGGCTTGCGATTTATGCAATATGTGTGATTTTTGTCGTAATGCTCCGTATTAGACGGAATGCTATGCTCTCGGGGAAAATATGATGCGGATGCTATGATTATGCGAAGATACCGATCCGGGAGTCGAATCCCGTTGTGGTGACAATCTCCGGCTGATTTGCTTGAAGTAATATCCCAGCTGGGGATGAGATCATTGGTAGATCTGACATATATGACTTTGCTTGGGGAAATAGATCACTAGTAGACCTATCTTGGTAAAGAGGGACCCAGCTGGGCATGTGGAAGCTTTCGTCGCTTTGTTGTGAGATCTTCGGACATTGCTCTTCTGGATAGAGGCTGAAACTCTGTGGGGAGATAGTTTATGTCCGACATTTGGCTGAGGAGTAATGATGACTGGCAACTCAGCTGGGGGAAAGAAGCTCTGGTGTTGTTTGGAAGATGTGCTGAGGAAGTGGTGATTTGACAGCTTGCTGGGGAGAAACTTTCATGCCCCATGATGCGCTTTGAATACCTGCAATCCTATCATGACAAAGAAACGTACAAGTATCCCTAGGTATCCCTTACTGGATTCCATCATAGGAGTTTAGACACTCCCGGAGCAAATATATTTCCCGTAAGCATGTAGTTTAGGAAAGACGCATCTGTACTTATGCAATCAACATCTTAAGGACATCGGACATTTTGCAAATGAAAATAAAATGTATGAGACGAAATATGACTGAAAATCTGATTTTATTAATTTGTGTGCCCTGAATTGGCAAGATACAGTCAAAGGAACAGATCCCCTGAAATGAGGAGATTGTTACAAATTGAGAAACAAAAGAAAATGTTGGCAATGTTGATGACGCTTCAAGGAGCTTCCCTTTTGCTATGACTTGTATGACATTGACGTTCTTCTCATCTTGCTTTTGAAGAAGGCTGATTCTGACCGATGCTTTATACTTTCGAAGCTTGCCATGTTGTAAGTGATACAGACGAATTCAGAATGCAGTTGTTCGCTTATTCCCTTGTTTTGCGTGGATCGCCCTTTCGGGTTTTCAATCCACCGGGATACCCATTTTTTCCTGAGTTGTCCAATGCGGCTTTTCAACTCAGCGGGTGTACATTTTTTACATTTTATTTTCCCTTATTTTTGCCCGAGTCTTTTATTCTGTTTTTGACTCGCCGGGATGCCCTATTTTTGCCTGGACTTACATTCTGTTTTTATGTCCAGCGGGTCATTTTATGCGAAGTATTTTTTAACTGCATCTGAATTCACAGGGGACAGGAAGTCCTCACCATCCATAGTACTGAGCATCAGTGCTCCACCAGAGAAAACCTTCTTTACTATGAACGGACCATCGTAATTCGGAGTCCACTTGCCCCTGTGGTGTGTATGAGGAGGGAGGAGTCTCTTCAACACAAGATCTCCTACTTGGTATTCTCGAAGTCTGACTTTCTGATCAAAGGCTTTCTTCATTCTCTTCTGATACAGCTGCCCATGACAAATTGCAGCCAATCTCTTTTCTTCAATCAGACTCAGTTGTTCGTACCGGGATCGGACCCATTCTGCTTCGTTCAACTTAACATCCATCAATACCCGTAAAGAGGGTAATTCAACTTCAACAGGTAGGACTGCCTCCATACCATACACAAGCTGATACGCTGTTGCCCCAGTGTAGGTTCTGATTGACGTTCGATACCCATTTAAGGCAAACGGTAGCATTTCATGCCAGTCTTTATAGGTAACTACCATCTTCTGCACAATCTTCTTGATATTCTTGTTAGCTGCCTCAACAGCGCCATTCATCTTTGGCCTATAAGGAGAAGAATTGTGGTGTTGGATTTTGAAGTCCCGGCATATTTCTGCCATCATTTTGTTGTTCAAGTTGGAACCATTATCAGTAATGATTTGCTCGGGCACTCCATACCGACAGATGATGTCCCTCTTCAGAAATCGGGCTACCACTTGCCTTGTAACATTTGCATATGAAGCTGCTTCAACCCACTTGGTAAAATAGTCAATGGAAACCAGGATGAATCTGTGGCCATTTGAAGCAGTCGGTTCAATCTTGCCAATCATATCAATGCCCCACATGGCAAAGGGCCAAGGTGAAGACATCACATTCAAAGGATTGGGAGGCACATGCACTTTGTCCGCATAAATCTGGCATTTATGGCATTTTCTGGCATAGGCACAACAGTTTGTATCCATTATGATCCAGTAATAGCCTGATCTCAACAACCTTTTAGCCATTGCATGCCCTCCTGCATGGGTACCAAAAGACCCTTCGTGCACTTCGTGCATCAACAAGTCTGCATCTGCCTTATCAACACATCTGAGAAGTACCATATCAAAGTTTCTCTTGTACAAGGAACCATCAGCGTTCAGGAAGAAACTGCCGGCTAGCCTTCTTAATGTCTTCTTATCATTGGAAGATACCCTAGATGGGTATGTTTGATCCTCTAAGAAGCATTTGATATCATGGAACCAAGGCTTATCATCTTTAGCAACATCTACTGAGAACATGTATGCTGGTCTGTCAAGTCTGGATACTGAAATCCGAGGCACAAAGTTGGCAGCTTGAACTTTGATCATGGATGAAATGGTGGCCAGAGCATCTGCAAACTGATTTTCATCTCGAGGGATATACTCCAGCTTGACCATTGTGAAGAAAGTCAACAACCTCCTTGTATAATCCCGATAAGGTATCAGATGATCTTGGTGGGTGTACCATTTGCCGTTGGTTTGATTAATTACCAGAGCTGAATCTCCGAACACAGTCAAAGTCTTGATCCTGAGGTCAATGGCTTCCTCAAGACCCATAATACAAGCTTCGTATTCAGCTTCGTTGTTAGTGCAGTTAAAGGTGAGCTTTGTCGAGAATGGCATGTGAACTCCCTTAGGTGTAATGAGTACTGCACCAACACCACGACCATTCATATTAACAGCCCCATCAAACATCATAGTCCATTCTTCTTCCGGGTCAGGCCCTTCAGTGTGAATAGGCTCTTCATGATCTTTTGCTTTTATGAACATGATGTCTTCATCAGGGAAGTCAAATCTCATAGGCTGGTAATCATCAATGGGTTGCTCAGCAAGATAATCAGACAATACACTGCCTTTGATGGCCTTCTGAGATGTGTATTGAATGTCATATTCTGTGAGGATCATTTGCCATCTTGCAACCCGTCCGGTAAGTGCTGGCTTCTCAAAAATGTACTTGACTGGGTCCATCTTTGAAATGAACAAAGTAGTGTGGGTCAACATGTACTCCCTTAGTCGGCGAGCAGCCCACGCTAAAGCACAACAAGTTTTCTCGAGCATTAAATAACGTTGTTCACAGTCGGTAAACTTTTTGCTTAGGTAGTATATTGCATACTCTTTTCGACCAGACTCGTCATGCTGGCCCAGCACACACCCCATTGACTCTTCTAATACTGTCAAGTACATGATTAGAGGTCTTCCTTCAACTGGAGGCATAAGGATAGGGGGCTCTTGTAAGTATTCCTTGACTTTGTCAAAAGCCCTCTGGCAGTCTTCGTTCCACCTGACCGTTTGTTCTTTTCTTAACAGCTTGAACAAGGGTTCACAGGTTGCAGTAAGATGAGATATGAACCGTGAAATGTAGTTCAATCTACCTAGAAACCCCCGAACTTCGTTTTCGGTTTTCGGTGCAGGCATTTCTTGAATGGCTTTGACTTTGTCAGGGTCAACTTCAATCCCTTTTTCACTTACAATAAATCCCAGCAACTTACCGGATCGCACCCCGAATGTGCATTTGTTGGGGTTTAACTTCAGTTGGTACTTCCTCAGACGCTTGAATAGCTTCAACAAATTCACCAGGTGGTCTTCTTCTGTGAGGGACTTAGCAATCATGTCATCCACATAACATTCAATTTCTTTGTGGATCATGTCATGGAATAATGTTACCATAGCCCGTTGATAATTGGCACCAGCATTCTTCAGTCCGAATGGCATTACCTTATAACAGAATGTGCCCCAGGGTGTAATGAAAGTTGTCTTCTCCATGTCTTCAGGTGACATTTTGATCTAATTGTATCCTGAAAATCCATCCATGAAGGAGAACACCGAAAACTGAGCTGTATTATCCACCAATACATCAATGTGAGGTAAAGGGAAGTCATCTTTCGGGCTGGCTCTGTTCAGATCCCGGTAATCCACACACATTCTCACCTTGCCATCTTTCTTAGGTACAGGTACAATATTAGCAACCCACGACGGATAGCTAGTCACAGCAAGGAAACTGGCGTCCCACTGCTTTTGTACCTCTTCTTTTATCTTCATTGCCATATCTGGGCGAGTACGGCGCAACTTTTGTTTTACTGGTGGGCAGTCTTCTTTCAGAGGTAGCTTGTGCATGACAATGTCGGTGTCCAACCCTGGCATATCCTGGTAAGACCAAGCAAAAACATCCACATATTCCCGAAGCATGTCAATTAGCTTCTCTTTCACTAAATCTTGCAGGCAGGCCCCGATTTTAACTTCTTTCACGTCTTCTTCTGTACCAAGATTAACCGTCTCAACTTCCTCCTGATGAGGAGTGATAACCTTCTCCTCTTGTCTCAACAACCTGGCTAGCTCTTCTGGTAGCTCATAATCTTCTTCAACCCCTTCATCAGCTTGATTGATTGGATTGTCAAAGTCATACGAAGTCATAGCAGTGTTGTTGTCAGTGTAGTCTGGAGGGCATTTTCTGCAAGGGTTTAGATTTGTTCATTTTAGTGATCAGTTTTATCTTATTTAGAAAAAAGTGAAAATGAAGTTATTTATTTTGAAAAACATTGCCATTTTATTTTTGTACAAAAAGTGAAAAATGAAAAACAGTTAGCGGAAAAGAAAAGACTCATTTGCAAAAGATGTCCTGATATTCATTAATTGATCTTTGCACAAAATACAAGATGGCCCGATTACAAAATGAGTCCTGACACCTTGGGCAAGATGCAGGACTTGATGCATGCTTCAAAATACAGGAAATAATAATTACTCTGCAGGAGTAACCCTTATAATTTCCTGGGAAGACCAGTTTGAGACATGGCTCCCCGGGATCCTTGGACGTATCCATCTTTCCAGGTTGTGCTCGCCTTCTGACTCATCTTCCAAATTGTTCACAGCATCTGGGGTGAGCATCCCCCCGCTGACAAACTTGGGCTCTTTTGCAGCCTCTGGTTGATCTCGTTGAGGTGGTCTGTAACCCAACCCAAATCGGTCTTCTTTCTTTTCCACGGGCAACAGCTTGCCCCAGCCTTGGGCGGTACCTTCCTCAACAACCTTCCGAGCTTGCTGATATGATGTAATGGAAGTCCCAAGCACAGCAGATGCTTCATTAATATTAAGGGCCTCAAACCCTTGGCTCATGGTTTCATGGATCTCCCCATCCATCTCAATGTACTTATACGTAGCCATCTGGCTAACAAAGATGTCCTCCTCCCCACAGATAGTGATGATTTGGCCTTCCCACTCGAATTTTAACTTCTGGTGAAGGGTAGACGTAACAGCGCCAGTGGCGTGGATCCAGGGTCTACCCAACAGACAGCTGTAGGACGGCTGTATGTCCATCACAAAGAAGGTAGTTTTGAAGGTCTGTGGGCCAATCATCACAGGCAGATCAATCTCCCCAAGCACTGATCTTTTAGAGCCATCAAATGCCCTCACCACCAAATTACTCGGACGCAATGCCAAGCCATCATACTCCAGCTTCACTAAGGCTTTCTTTGGTAGAACATTGAGTGATGACCCAGTGTCCACCAGTACATGAGACAGAACAGCACCCTTGCATTCCAAGGTGATATGCAAAGCCTTGTTATGGTTGAGTTCCTCTGTTGTTAAGTCAGCATTGGTAAAGCCCAGTCCATGACTGGTGTTGACATTTGCAACCACAGTTTCTAGCTGATTAACAGTAATCTCTTCCGGCACGTATGCTGCGTGCAGGACTTTCAACAATGCGTTCCTGTGAGCTTCGGAACACATCAACAGTGATAATATGGAGATTTTGGAGGGTGTTTGGTGAAGCTGGTCCACCACCTTGTAATCACTCCTTTTTATGATTCTCATGAACTCGTCTACATCTTGTTCAAAAGATGTCTTCTGAGTGTCTTTGGTAGTCGGCTCTTCAGATACCACACTCTTTCCTTTTGCTTTGGCAGCAGCTTCTGCTTCAACATTAGGTCTTTGTGTTTGTGAGGCAAAAAGGCGTCCGCTTCTGGTGAAGCCTCCGCCTCCCCCAACATTATCAATTTGTGGAGAAGAGGTCGATGAATCCAGAGTGATTTTCTCCCCGTTGCAGTAGAGATCAGAGCCATAATGCCAAGGTATGGCATTACTGCTTTCATAAGGAACGGGTCCAGGCACCGTAATGGTGACTGGACTGATTGCTGCAGAGGAAGGTACTGTAACGGTGTGCGGATCATAGTAAATTGTGACTGGTGATCTAGCAGGAGGTGCCACGGTTTGTTGTTGGAAATTGCTGCTGGGAGGAACATTTGATGGGTCATAGTAGATTGTAACTGTTGAGACATCTTCATTAATTTTTGCTGGCGTTGTAGTGGATTCTTTTGATAAAATGGATGCTGACGTTGTAGGAGAAATAGTTGTTGAATTTTGACTTACTGAAGTGATGGACGGAGTAATTGCTGGTGATGTTGATGAATCGGTGTTGCACCCCAAAATTTGCCCTCACAATACAAGACTTTGTGTGCTAAGAAGGTTCACAAGGTTCACAAGACCTTTCATGAGGTTCATGAAGTTTACAAGACACTTTATGAGGTTCACAAGGTTCACAAGGTTCACAATACTTACAAGACCTTTCATGAGGTTCATGAAGTCTACAAGACACTTTATGAGGTTCACAAGGTTCACAAGACATTTTATGATGGTTCACAAGGTTCACAAAGTTCACAAATAGTCAGAAGAGTTGACAATTCCCTCAGACAATGCACCTCCTAAGCAGTGCATCCAAAACTAGGGTTTTGACTTTAATCAGGCTAAATGAACTTCCAAGACTTCAAGTGAGCTTTATAACATCTTATATGTGTGTAAGAACCCCCATGACAAGTTTCAAGACTTTTCTCAAAGGTTTGCTCAATCAGATGATCAGATAAGTCAAAATCAGTCAAAGCAGTTCAAAGGTCAAACTAAGGTCAACTGTGGTCAAACCAAAGTCAAACTTCATGATTTTTTGCCAACATCAAGTATATGAAGTAAAATTCATCATTTGATCAAGGGTTGATCATGATTCATCAAGGAGATTCCAGATCATCAAGAATCAGGAGTTTCTAAATTAGGGTTTCCTCAGTAAAAGTCAACTGAACTTTGACCAGCCATAACTTTCACATGCTTCATCACCAATTCTCCATCCAAAGCTCATTTTGAAGGAAATTGAATTCTCTACAACTTTGTGTCTCACAAGCCAAGCCCAAAAATGCTTCATTTGGAAGTATGAGCTAAGACATTATAGGTCCTTTTGAAAGTCAACAAAAAGTCAACAACTTCAAAAGGGCATAACTTGAGAATGGTAAATGATATGGACATGAAACCAGTGGGGTTGGTTAGAGGACTCTTCAAGCTTTCTAAAATGTCCAATAACATCCTCATAGCATTAAAATTGAAGGATGTGTGCCCTTGCAAAGTTGGGAAATTTTAGGGAAGTTTATGAAGCAAATGGAGGTTTAAAACCAAATTTTGCTAAGTGGGCTGAACTTTTAATGACCCAAAGCAATCCATGACATCATGCACGAAAATTCTTTGATATTTTCATAATTTTTATTTTATTTAATTAATTTATTATGATTTTTTATACTAAAAATCATTTTAAATTTAAATAAAATATTAAATGTGAAGATTTAAAATTATTTTTGATTCTAGAAGGTCATGAATTCAATATGGATCAAATTGATACAAAGATAATGTTGATTGGCTTGAAATAGAAAGTGTTTATGCAAAAATATTTGAATTTCAAAGCTTATCTTTATCAATCTTTTTTAATCAAATCTTTCACACAAACATCAAGTTTTCTGACCTAAATTCATCACACTATAAGTACATAACTTAAACCTAATCATAGAACACGAATTTCAGCCTCCTAAGAGTAAGTTCATATTTTCAAAAAACCTCACAAAAGTCAAATTCGGTTTCCACTACACAAGGCATTTGAAGGTATTTTAAGGACATGAGAATGATCCCTGGACTTCACTGATCATGTACCAATGATCATTTGCATCCAAAGCCTATCATATAGCATAAACCGAATCATACTTTGTTCTTGAATATGAGTTTTTCGATTTCATATATTTGTTTGTTTTAAATGATATTTGATGATTGCTTGATGTTTGTGATAGTGCTAGGAACGTTTCTGGGCAGCAACCTTGAAGTTTAGTGACCTCAATCGCATTCCACCATTGTTAGGGTTTGAACGGCCAATTTAGGGTTTTGTGATTTGGACAATATAAATAAATTCTAACAATGTGGATTGACTGTATGAATCATAAGGAATTCAGTGATATAACCAATTTGATGTAATTGTACCATTTACTTGATGTTTGAGTTTCGCAGGGCATGAATATGGAAGAACACGCATGAAATTTCGCAGGAAAAATCGTATCAATTTTCGCAGGTACCATGAAGAAGATGAAGGCCCAGCGCGCGCATTCTGGAATTTGAAATTTGTTTTAATATTTTATGTTTTGTTTCTGTTTTATTTCACAAGCGTAGTGCTTGGCCCAGTGGTAGGGGGCGTATGTGTTGTGCCTGGAGGTCTTTGGTTCGAATCCTGGCTTCCCAACTTTTTTCTTGTTTTTCAGTTTAATTATTATGTATAATATATTATGTATTATGGTTGCTATATTGACAGGCGCGCTCTCCCAGCTGGAATGGTTAATGTGTTTGTGTGATGTTTGAAGGTCCTGGGTTCGATCCCCCCAGGCCTTTTGTGTGTTTTTTTTTATTTTTTCATGATATTTCCAGGAACAAAGAACAAAAGCAATTGGACCTCCTCCTTTATTACCTGCGCGCAGGCTGGCCCAGTGGTTGTTGTTGCTGGCTTGAGTGTTTGAAAGCAAGAGGGGCTGGGTTCAATTCCCAGCCAAGGTAAGTTCTCTTTTTCTTTTTCTCTCTATTTGTTTTGCTTATTATTAATATTAATTAATTAAAACTATAATTTTAAAATCCTAATATGTTTCATAAATATAAATCCTAAAATATTTTCTAAAACTAATTTTTTTTTTTATTAATATGTATATATTATTATTATATATAATTTATTTGTATAATTGAGTAAATATTTAATATTTAACATTTTTGCATATAAAACCTAATTTATTTATTTATTTATATATAAATCCTAAAAAACATATTTTTCTCAAACCCTAATTTTTCTTCTTCTATTTGCTTAATATTATTATTTGTATATATTATATTCATAACTTCATTAAAATTCTTGATTTAATTTTTGTTAATGTATAAATTATTTATAATTTAAATTCTTGTATGTAAATATGATTAAAAATTAAAATTCTTAATATGATAATATGACATAATTTATTTATAATTTAATTTTGCATGTAAATAATTTCTTATAGTTAAAAGTTGTTAATTTAATTTTATAATTATAATATGTTCATAATTAATTTAATTTTATAATGTGCATATAATTTAAAATTCTATAATAATTGTTCATATTTTCTTATTAACCTTAAAAATTGTTTATTATAATATTCTTATTTATATCATTATTATTATTAATTATATTCTTATGATATTTATTTATTACTAACCCCATTAATTTGGTATTATTTTTTATTATTATTATTTTCACTAACCCAATTATAATTAATTACTTATTTTGCTTATTATATTTAATTTTGTTTCATTATTATTATGTAATTGTTCCTTGGTGTAATATTTAATAGTAATGTTTAAATTATTTATTTTATGCTATGGTTAGTAAATAGGGAGTGTAACATGTATGTTTATTTAAAATTAATTTAGATCACTTAATTTAAAAGATAAATATTAAAAATTGTACACTCACACACGTAAGTCGATCTTTGATCGCCATCTCACTTCCTTAGGGATACCTCTCATGTTGCCTAATCAAAAAGGTCAAGTAGGGTGTATAAAGCAAAAGTCCCTCAAAATAAAATCATCTAGTCCCTTAACAGATAAAAGATCAAGTCCCTTTCGAATGTTGCCTTCGTAATGATCTTGTCCCTTTCGAATAAAGATGATAGTCCCTCCAAAAATTGCTTATACACCCCACAGTTGCCTAAATAACAGATGACCCTTCACTTGTCCCACACATCCAAGGTAATGACTACCTATTCCTTAATAATAGGGATAGTCTTATCACTTAAGGGATTCAGGAACAGAAAAGACTCAAACTTAGGGTAGGTTCCTCATAGTTACTTGCTCACTCTTCAAAAATTTTCAAACACTTCACAAATTTCAAACAATTTTCAAAACAAAGGTTTATACGCATCCGTACATGGATCATTATAAACACTTAAGAAAATTTCTATTCACACACTTCACATTTCAAAAACATTTTAAAGTGAGCTAAGTAACTAAGAGCCCATGGATAACCATGGATGTAAAGGGTGCTAACACCTTCCCTTTACATAACCTACCCCCCGGACCCAAAAATCTTTTTAAAAGGTCTTTCCTGTTCTTTTATGCCTTTCCTTTGGATAAAATAAAAGTCGGTGGCGACTCTTGCTATTCGCAACATTACTAAAGTCAGTTCTCCCACCGTGTTACAGAACTGGCGACTCTACTGGGGATTTAAATTAAAGAGGGGTACCCTTAGGAATTAGATCACTAAAATTGTTTGCTTTGTTTGCTTTATATTTACTTGTTGGGTGCTCTTATGTGTGAAAGATCCTAACCCGGATCTAGTGTACCTTAGGTAAATGGAAATAGACCAAGGAAACTGTACGGCGTATACCGATATGGTTGATCTGGTGGCCATAGTTAGTGTGACTTCTTGGTTAGTGCTTATATTCCTTAAGTCAAGTTGAGGATAATATGAGGCTGCCATATGTTGTCAATGCACTAACTAACTTTTAGAACCCTAGTTATCCCATCTTGGCCTTTAGAAAAGTAGTGAGATAACCGGCTTTGGTGAAGACTGAAGTTGGTTGATACTCGATACTACACACATTGAGATTCTAAACTTGGAGGGTTTTGGTTGGCAAGTGAGTTGCCTACTGAACAACCACCCTTGTGAAGAATCAATGATATTGAGATCCCTTAGAACCTGGTTAATTTTGTAGGACAGGATGAACCATCTAACTTCAGGGGAGGGTACTTACCTTTGAACCTCATGCAAGCCTCTAAACCTAGGGCTATTGTGTGATTTGTTTGTGTGTGCCACATGTTTGTGATTGAGCATAACATCATGACATCATCATGCATCATAAGCATAGCATTTTCCCTAACCATTTCAAGGACCAAGGGATTTATCTTTGTTCTTTGTTGCAGGTCATGGCTTCTGCTCGTAGAAACACTATCAGGATCAACTTTGTGGGCATACCTGCTAAGCTTAAAGAGTTGGTTTCTCAAGTGTCTGATCACTCCCAGTTCATCAAGAGACATGGTCACCTATTGGATCTAGTCACCTCAGGTTTCAATGAAGACATGATGAGTGTCCTGTTTCAGTTCTTTGATCCAAAGCACCATTGCTTCACATTCCCCGACTAACCAGCTGGTTCCTACAATGGAAGAGTTCTCTAAACTTCTGGGTATACCTGTTCTTGATCAGAAACCATTCACAGGCTTGGAAAAGGAGCCTAAACCTGAGGTTATTGCTGCAGCTCTACATCTGAAGAAGTCTGACATTGTTCTAGAAACGAGAAGCGGAGTTGAGGGTATTCTTGCTAAGGTGTTGATAGAGAAGGCTCAAATGTTCTTGAAGGCTATGAGTCATGATGCTTTTGAGGAGATCTTAGCCTTGCTGATTTATGGCTTAGTATTGTTCCCCAATCCAGATCAGTTCATAGACGTTCATGCCATCAACATATTCCTGAGTCACAATCCAGTGCCTACATTGCTTGGAGACATCCTACATTCTCTTCATACCCGTACTACAAGGGCACGAGGAACTTTGATGTGTTACATACCTTTG
This sequence comes from Lathyrus aphaca, assembly GCA_963966055.1. Taxonomy (NCBI): domain Eukaryota; kingdom Viridiplantae; phylum Streptophyta; class Magnoliopsida; order Fabales; family Fabaceae; genus Lathyrus; species Lathyrus aphaca. The sequence continues at coordinate 132,282,738 of OZ014522.1, read as the reverse complement.
CTATCTAGGTGGTTTATTTCTCACCTTCCTCGCTCAGTAATGAAGAATGAGCAAGGGTTTAGATGGTCCAAGAGGATCATGTCACTCTCTCATTCAGATATCTATTGGTGCTCCAGATCTATAGAGAATGTCACTATTATTGATCGTTGTGGAGAGTTTCCTAATGTGCCACTTCTAGGCATAAGAGGAGGCATTACCTACAACCCCTCTCTAGCTTTACGACAGTTTGGTTACGCTCGGAGTGATGGTCCTCATGACATGTTGATTCAGGGCATTGTATTTGACTACGACAACGATCTTCAAGGTTACCGTCAGAGATTCATACGAGCATGGGGAAAAGTAAACAAGGTTGACAGCAAGACTCTGGAGCCTAAGTACACTATTCCTATGGAGGTTTATCTCAGATGGGTGCGATCTCGTGCTCAGACACTCATGATGCCATATCCTGCTATCCTGCCAGTTACCATGGAACCTGTTGCTGAAGGAGATACTGCTTATACCATCCTTCACCCAGACATGCCTACTGACATGGAAGACTTACAGAGATCCTGGATCCAATTGAAGGAGCAAAGGGATACTTTCGAGACTCATTACAAAGCAAGCCAAGAAAGAATCCTGGAACTAACAAAGCAACTTCACGAGGAGCGGAACCTCAACTCATACCTCAACACAAAGAGGAAACGTCCATGGGAGACTTAAAACCCCATCTCTTGTATTTATTACATTTCATTTTCTGTAAGCCCAAGAGGCAAAACAAGTTTATTACTAATAAAAGTTTACCCTCTTGTCTGTTTAAGCAAATTTAAATCCTGCGGTCCTTGAAAACATTGCATACGCATTAATACATCATATCATTGCATCACAGGTTTATTGTGCACAGGTTTCTTATCTTCTCGCTGTTTATTTCAGTAATGGCTCTTGAACAAACAGTTAAGGATCTCCAGGCACAGAATGCACAGTTCCAAGAACTGATCCTGAACTTGTCCAAGGGGCAGGATGAATTGAAGACACTGCTGGCCAAGAAGACTAAGAAGACTAGGAGGTTAGGTGGCCTGATCAACATGGGAAGAAGGTTCAGAGGTCCTATCAAGACCAAAGAACAGGTTGAAGACTATGAATCTGAAGAGTCTGAGAAAGAGGGAGGCAGTCTCCACAACACTATGGGGGACTCTGATTCTGAGGCTAATTACTACCATGAGCCTAATGAAGACAAATTCAAGATGCTGGTGGATAGAATGGATGCTATGGAGTTGCAGAAGTCTTCTGGGCTGGATTTTGAAGATTTGAGTCTGATATCTGGGGTAGTCATACCCATTGGTTTCAAGGTTCCTACTTTTGTTGTTTATGATGGGGTCTCGTGTCCCAAGCTGCATCTGAGATCTTATGTCAGGAGAATCCAACCCCATACTACTGACAAAAAGTTGTGGATCCATTTCTTCTAAGAGAGCTTATCTGGAGCTCAATTAGAATGGTACTATCAGTTGGAGAGTGTTAACATCCGGGACTGGAATGATCTTGCTGAAGCCTTCTATAAGCAGTATCAATATAATGCTGATTTAGGTCCTACTCGCATGCAGCTGCAAAGCATGTCTATGGGTGCCAAAGAAAGTTTCAAGGAGTATGCTCAGAAGTGGAGAGACTTGGCTGGAAGAGTGCAACCACCTTTGACTGACAGAGAGCTAGTTGATATGTTCATGTGTACGTTGAATGGTCCTTTTTACAGTCATCTCATTGGAAGCTCATCATCTGGCTTCACTGAGTTGATAATAACAGGAGAGCGTGTAGAAAGTGGTATCAGGAGTGGCAAGATTCAAGTGGGTGTTCCTTCATCAAGTGCTGCAAAGAAGCCTCCCACTGGGAAGAAAGAGTCAAATGCTGTTTATGGTCAACCTGATCGTAATAGAAGGCATCATTCTGTGAGTGCAGTTCATATTTCAAATCCAACTCCTACAACACCAGAGCAGCCACAGGGCAACCAACAGAGGGCTAGAAGACAGTTCACTAAGATCAACATGTCAATGGCTCAGGCATTGCAACACTTGTTGAAGGCTGAACTCATCACTCTGAAAGAGGCTCCTCAGAATCCTAATGTTACCTCTCCCAGGTACAATCCCAATGCACGATGTGCATATCATTCAAACTGTCAGGGACATGATACTAATAGTTGCTGGGTCTTGAAGAACAAAATTCAAGATATGATTGAGGCTGGAGAAATTGAGTTTGACCCTCCGGGGACCCCAAATGTGATTACTGCTCCCATGCCTAATCATGAGAAGACTGTCAATGCCATTGATGAAGATTTACCTATCTATTCAGTTGCAGAATTGACCACACCATTGTCTGTTATGAAGAAGAAGTTAGTACAAGCTGGGCTCTTTCCAGGATGTCGTGAAGATTGTTTGTATTGTACCTACAAGCCGGATAGTTGCTGGAGATTGAGAGATGGAATTCAACGTCTCATGGATAAATATACCATAGTGTTTGAAAGGACTCCATCTTCTATGGAGAGTATGGTGGATCATATTACTAAAGGTAGGAAGATTGAAGAAGTTGATATGGTTGATAAAGTACCGGTAAGGATCACTTCCAAGGGACCTGTTAAAATCACTCATAAGGGTCCAATTAAGATTACTGCTGAAGGCCCTATGAAGATTGTTGCTGAAGCTAGAGTGGCTCCTCTGGTCATTACCACTCCTGGTCCTATTCCGTATACGTCTGATAAAGCTGTGCCTTGGCATTATGGGTCTGATGTTTATATCCATGGTGTTAAGCAGGAACCCTTAGCTTATATGCCTGTTGATGTTGACAATATTGCTGGATCTAGTAAGATCACACGAAGCGGAAGAGTTTTCTCTCCTCCAATTACTTCCAAGAATGCAGTTACTCCAGCTGCTACCTCCACCACTGATGCTCGGGGCAAAGGTCCTGTTATTGAACCTATACCAAATGATGTGCCAGCTGCTGATGATCTTGCTAAGCAGATGGAAGAAGTATTGAAGATCATTCGTAAGAGTGATTATGACATTGTTGATCAGTTGGGGCACACTCCCTCCAAGATTTCCATACTGTCTTTGTTGTTATGTTCTGAAGCTCATGCCAAAGCTTTGATTAAGTTTCTGAAGACTGCTCATGTACCCAATGCAATTTCTGTTGACCAGTTTGAGAATTGTGTTGCCCACCTGACCTATGATAATGGGTTAGGTTTCTCTGATGCTGATTTGACTCCTACCAAGAGGGATCATAACAGGGCTCTGCATATCTCCATGGAATGCAGGGGCACTACCCTGTCGCATGTATTAATAGACAATGGTTCCTCTCTAAATGTGTTTCCCAAAGAAGTCCTGAATAAGCTGAGTCCTGAAGATGCTGTGTTGAAACCCAGTAACATAGTGGTGAAGGCTTTTGATGGTTCTAGAAGAGTGGTGCATGGAGAAATTGATCTCCCAATCAAAGTTGGTTCTCAAGTTTTCAATGCCACTTTTTATGTCATGGATATTCGCCCGTTGTATTCTTGTTTGCTTGGGCGTCCTTGGATCCATGGGGCAGGTGCTGTAACCTCTACATTACATCAGAAGCTGAGATATCCGGTAGAAGGAAAGGTTGTTACTGTCTATGGAGAGGAAGAATATTTTGTCAGCCATGTGAACACCTTCAGGTATCTGGAAGTGGAAGGTGAATATGTTGAAACTCCATGTCAGACATTTGAAGTGGTCCCTTGGATTGTTAATGATTATGAAGCTCCTCCTGTTGTCAAGAAAGTTCCTGTGGTCACCAGAGTACCTCCAACAATGGCCTCCCTTAAAGATGCTAGAGCTGTGGTGGATGAAGGTGGTTGTACTATTTGGGGTCAGCTTCCTGATATTCCGTACAAGTCTGACAAATTTGGTTTGGGTTTCACTGCAGAGTCCCAGAAGGCTGTTCGTCGTGCTCGTGCTGTTCGTATCACCAATCAGGGGATTATGAAGAATCAAATCAATGTTGTAGGTGACTATGATGAAGACTACAACTTGGATGCTTGGATTTTTCCTACTGTGGGTGCTGGACTCAATAACTGGAAAGCTGAAGATGTTATTCCTATCTCCTTTAGTCAGGAGTAAATACTATTACTGTGTTGTTTGCTTTTTTTTAAGTTTGTAATTTCTTGAACAATTAAAACTCTCAAGCCTTGTGCCTTACCCGGGGCACAATGGTATGCTTGTTACGGGCTGTCATTTCATTTGCATACTTCATTCAATAAAAATCAGTGGACGTTTCGTTTTCGTAAATATTGTGTTCCTTGTCTTTCTTTTCTTTTATTTTTGTTTTATCAGCTATGTGTTCTTACACACACCCACACCACTAAAATGCAGATCCTCATCCACTCTGGATCCTGTTGATAACAGTTCTACTATTGCCAATTATAATTTCGAGAATCCGATCTATCAAACTGAAGACGGAAATGAGGACGATTGTGAAGTACCTGTAGAGCTTGCTAGGTTGTTACAACAAGAAGAGAAAGCTATACAGCCACATGAAGAGCCAGTCGAAGTTGTGAATCTGGGAACTGAAGAAAATAGGAAAGAAGTCAAGATAGGGGCTAAATTAGAGGATAGTGTCAAGAGCAGATTGATTCAGATGTTACGTAACTATGTGGAGATCTTTGCTTGGTCTTACGAAGATATGCCAGGGTTGGATACAGACATTGTGGTTCACCGTTTACCAGTGAAAGAAGATTGTCGTCCAAAGAAGCAAAAGGTTCGTCGTATGCGTCCTGAAATGTCAGAGAAGATCAAAGCAGAGGTAATGAAACAGTTTAATGCAGGGTTCTTAGCAGTGACTTCTTATCCTCAGTGGGTTGCAAATGTGGTGCCGGTACCTAAAAAATATGGTAAGGTACGTATGTGTGTAGACTACAGAGATTTGAATAAGGCCAGCCCCAAAGATGACTTTCCACTTCCTCATATTGATGTTCTGGTAGACAACACTGCTCAGCATAAGGTATTCTCTTTTATGGATGGTTTCTCTGGTTACAATCAAATCAAGATGGCACCTGAAGATATGGAGAAGACTACATTTGTTACACAGTGGGGCACTTTTTGTTATAAGGTGATGCCATTTGGTTTGAAGAATGCAGGGGCAATATATCAGCGTGCTATGGTGGCTTTGTTTCATGATATGATTCATCATGAGATAGAGGTGTATGTGGATGATATGATAGCCAGGTCCCAGAATGAAGAGCAACATCTTGATCATCTGCATAAATTGTTTGAGAGGTTGAAGAAATACAAGTTGAGATTGAACCCAAACAAATGTACTTTTGGAGTTAGATCTGGTAAGCTCCTGGGTTTCATTGTCAGTGGAAAAGGTATTGAAGTGGATCCTACAAAAGTGAAAGCGATACGAGAGATGCCAGCTCCCCGTACTGAGAAGGAAGTTAGAGGTTTCTTGGGACGATTGAATTACATTGCAAGATTTATTTCCCAATTAACTGCCACCTGTGAGCCAATCTTCAAGTTGTTGAAGAAAGATCAGGTGATGGAATGGAATGATGAGTGCCAGACTGCATTTGATGAAATCAAGAAATATCTGCTAGAACCTCCAATTTTGATGCCACCAGTTGATGGAAGACCCTTGATTATGTACTTAACAGTGTTAGACAACTCAATGGGGTGTGTGTTGGGGCAACATGACGAGTCTGGTCGAAAAGAGCAGGCAATATACTACCTTAGCAAAAAGTTTACCGACTGTGAAACAAGATACTCACTGCTCGAGAAAACTTGCTGCGCTTTGGCATGGGTTGCTCGCCGACTAAGACAGTATATGTTAACCCATACTACCTTGTTGATTTCGAAGATGGATCCAATCAAGTACATATTCGAGAAACCTGCTCTCTCCGGAAGAATTGCAAGATGGCAAATGATATTGACAGAATATGACATACAGTATACTACTCAGAAGGCCATCAAAGGAAGTGTCGTTGCTGATCATTTGGCTCATCAAGCAGTGGATGATTATCAATCAATGAGTTTTGAGTTCCCCAATGAAGACATTATGATTATTACCAAAGAACCTGGACAATATGACGGACCTGAACAAGGATCCCGATGGACTATGGTTTTTGATGGTGCTTCCAATGCACTTGGTAATGGTGTTGGTGTTGTGATTAGTTCCCCTGAAGGTTGTCATACCCCGATTACTGCCATACTTTGTTTCTATTGTACCAATAACATGGCTGAGTATGAGGCATGTATCCTGGGTATTAAAGCTGCTATTGATATGAAGATTCAGTTCCTTGATGTGTATGGAGATTCAGCCTTGGTAGTTAGTCAGATCAAAGGAGATTGGGACACCAAGCATGATAATCTCATTCCTTACAGAGAGCATGTGTTGTCTTTGATCCCACATTTCAAAGAGATTACCTTTGGACATATTCCACGAAGAGAGAATCAGTTGGCAGATGCATTAGCCACCATGGCATCCATGTTTGAGATTAGCTGGGATGATGAAGCTCCCAAGATTACTATTGATAGATTTGAAAAGCCTGCATACTGCAATGAGATTGGCACTGAAGAAGCAGAAGAAAAGCCTTGGTTCTGTGAAGTGAAAAGATATCTTGAAGCTCAGGAGTTCCCTGAAGGGGCATCTGTCAAGGATAAGAAATTTCTAAGAAGGTTTTCTGCTAAGTTCTTTTTGAGTAATGGGATTTTATACAAACGCAATCATGATTCAACTATGCTTCGTTGTGTGGATAAGAAGGAAGCAACAGAGATTATGGAAGATATGCATGATGGGACCTTTGGCACTCACTCTAGTGGCCATACTATGGCAAAGAAGATATTGAGAGCAGGTTACTATTGGTCTACCATGGAAGCTGACTGCTATCAACACTCCAGAACATGTCACAAGTGTCAAATCTATGCTGATAAAGTCCATATACCTCCATCACCCTTGAATGTGTTGACTGCTCCTTGGCCTTTTGCTATGTGGGGCATTGATATGATTGGTGAGATCAAACCTACTGCTTCTAATGGGCATCGTTTCATCCTGGTGGCTATTGATTACTTCACGAAGTGGGTGGAGGCAGCTTCATTTGCATCTGTTACCAAGAATGTTGTGGCTCGATTCATTAAGAATAATCTCATATGTAGGTATGGCATCCCTGAAAGGATTATTACTGACAATGGCTCTAATCTGAACAACACTATGATTACTGATCTCTGCACGCAGTTCAAGATTAAGCATCACAACTCTTCTCCGTATCGTCCAAAGATGAATGGGGCAGTTGAAGCTGCTAATAAGAACATTAAAAAGATTGTACAGAAGATGACTGTGACTTATAAAGATTGGCATGAGATGTTACCGTTTGCTCTTCATGGGTATCGTACCACAATACGTACTTCAACAGGGGCAACCCCATTCTCCTTAGTCTATGGTATGGAAGCAGTTCTGCCCATTGAAGTTCAGATTCCCTCCTTAAGAATTATGAAGGATGCAGGCTTGGATGAAGATGAGTGGATTCAGACTCGACTTGACCAGATAAATTTGATTGATGAGAAGAGGCTAGCAGTAGTTTGTCATGGCCAGATGTACCAGAAACGAATGATCAAAGCTTTTAACAAGAAGGTTAAGCCAAAGGTATATCAGGCTGGTGATTTGGTAATCAAGCGTATCATATTACCACAGGGTGATCCTAGGGGCAAGTGGACTTCAACATATGAAGGACCATTTGTAGTCAAGACAGTATTTTCAGGAGGTGCCATGATACTTACTACTATGGATGGTGAAGACTTCCCACAGCCTGTAAACGCAGACATGGTTAAAAAATACTACGCATAAAAAAGAGACCCGCTAGGTTGACTGGCCTAGGCAAAAATAAGGGCATCCCGGCAAACCAAAAGGGTTTGGGCAAAAATTAGGGATATATATATAAAAAGATGTACACCCGGCAAGTCGAAAACCTGCAAAGGCGGCTTGGGCAAAAAAGGGTATCCCGGTGGATTGAAAACCTGAAAGGGCAATCCAGGCAAAAGTTAGGGATTAAAGCGTATGACTATGTCTCGTTTGGATCACTTATGAAACTGCAACCAGTTGTGTTACTTACTCAATGCTCGGACAGATAAAGCTTAATCCAATCGTTTCCGTCTCAACAGCAGAAGATGAGATACTTGAAGATAATGGCAATAGTAGAATTGAAACTCAATAGGATTATTTCCCACGTAGCTGATTCTCCTTGTTTTGTAAAATTTTTATGACAAAATCCTCTTACTAGGATTCCTGTCTCCTTGTACAAACCTACCCATGTATGGGTCACTTTTTGATATAAATAAAATTCCATTTTTGAATCCAGATTTACTTTTACCCTATTTACGTAAGCGAAACGTCCATTGGTTGTGTTTGAATGTATGTATGCTTTTGAATTTGATTGATGTTTACCAGAAATGCATAAAATGCTTGAATATGATTGATGTTTACCAAAAATGCATAAAATGCAGTAATAGTATTTACTAAGGACGAACGAGGGTAGTAGTTCAACGAAGCTTCACCAGGTTCATCCCTACAAGACAATTACAAATCCCCAGTAGGGCAAATCCATCCTCATGAAGTACTTCAAGTCACATCTCCCCTGGAATTTATATCCATCTCTTTTATCCTCATACGGATATTCGGGAATTTACTTTCCAATAGGAGTACGACGAACGAAGACGGGAGGTTATGTATACCTTGCTATCCCCAGCAGACGGGAGGTTATGTATACCTTGCTATCCCCAGCAGATGGAAGGTTATGTATACCCTACTATCAAACGAAGACAGGAGGTTATATTATATATTATCAAACAAGACGGGAACAAGTTCCTCATATTCTTTAGCAACGAATCGGGATTTATTTTCCCTGGCCAGCAGTTGTTATACGAAGATATCCAGACGCTTCAGGCAGCATCATATCATACATACATCATTTACATCATAACATACATATCCATAAATGCATAATACATTACTTAGGTGCATCATATCATACAAACATACATAGTGCATAAACTAATATTACTATACAGGATGCTACCTTGTTTTCAGGTTAATTCTCCAGACAAATTTCATCAACAAATTGTGACTATTGGGCCGTTGTTTATCTTCCCAAAGGTTATTATTTCCTCAGGACGTTGTTATCCTCCTGAAAGCATATCATTTCCTCAGGACGTTGTTTATCCTCCTGAAAGCTTCTTATACCTCAGAACGTTGTTCATCTTTCTGAAAGCATATCATCACCTTAGGATGTTGTTTATCCTCCTGAAAGCATATTATCTCCTCGGGACGTTGTTTATCTTCCTGAAAGCTATCATTACTTCCTCAGGATGTTGTTTATCCTCCTGAAAGCATATTATTACCTTGGGCCGTTGTTTATCTTCCCAAAGGTTACCACTTCCTCAGGACGTTGTTTATCTTCCTGAAAGTTATCACCCCTACCTCAGGACTGCTTTATCCTCCTGAAAGCATATTATCATTTCCTCAGGACTGCTTTATACTCCTGAAAGCTATCAATCCCTCATGGACGTTGTTTATCCTCCTGAAAGCATATTATCATTTCCTCAGGACTGCTTTATCCTCCTGAAAGCTATCAATCCCTCATGGACGTTGTTTATCCTCCTGAAAGCTATTACTATTACCTCGGGACGTTGTTTATCTTCCTGAAAGATGTCACCATATCTTCATATTTTGGACTACTTTATCCTCCAAAAGAAATGTACCTGAAGAACCTTTCTCCAAGTGGCATCTTTAAGCCCACTCAAGCATACTCAACTAGTCATCAGTATCACTCTACGCACCAGTGAGTGCAAATTTTTGGGCTTTTGTGTTCAATCCCCTTCAACCTTCCAGGTCACGACTGGCAAATATACCAATCTAACCCCTCAGGTTTCAGAAAATTGAACAGGGGCAGCTGTTGCACCCCAAAATTTGCCCTCACAATACAAGACTTTGTGTGCTAAGAAGGTTCACAAGGTTCACAAGACCTTTCATGAGGTTCATGAAGTTTACAAGACACTTTATGAGGTTCACAAGGTTCACAAGGTTCACAATACTTACAAGACCTTTCATGAGGTTCATGAAGTCTACAAGACACTTTATGAGGTTCACAAGGTTCACAAGACATTTTATGATGGTTCACAAGGTTCACAAAGTTCACAAATAGTCAGAAGAGTTGACAATTCCCTCAGACAATGCACCTCCTAAGCAGTGCATCCAAAACTAGGGTTTTGACTTTAATCAGGCTAAATGAACTTCCAAGACTTCAAGTGAGCTTCATAACATCTTATATGTGTGTAAGAACCCCCATGACAAGTTTCAAGACTTTTCTCAAAGGTTTGCTCAGTCAGATGATCAGATAAGTCAAAATCAGTCAAAGCAGTTCAAAGGTCAAACTAAGGTCAACTGTGGTCAAACCAAAGTCAAACTTCATGATTTTTTGCCAACATCAAGTATATGAAGTAAAATTCATCATTTGATCAAGGGTTTATCATGATTCATCAAGGAGATTCCAGATCATCAAGAATCAGGAGTTTCTAAATTAGGGTTTCCTCAATAAAAGTCAACTGAACTTTGACCAGCCATAACTTTCACATGCTTCATCACCAATTCTCCATCCAAAGCTTATTTTGAAGGAAATTGAATTCTCTACAACTTTGTGTCTCACAATCCAAGCCCAAAAATGCTTCATTTGGAAGTATGAGCTAGGACATTATAGGTCCTTTTGAAAGTCAACAAAAAGTCAACAACTTCAAAAGGGCATAACTTGAGAATGGTAAATGATATGGACATGAAACCAGTGGGGTTGGTTATAGGATTCTTCAAGCTTTCTAAAATGTCCAAGAACACCCTCATAGCATTAAAATTGAAGGATGTGTGCCCTTGCAAAGTTGGGAAATTTTAGGGAAGTTTATGAAGCAAATGGAGGTTTAAAACCAAATTTTGCTAAGTGGGCTGAACTTTTAATGACCCAAAGCAATCCATGACATCATGCACGAAAATTCTTTGATATTTTCATAATTTTTATTTTATTTAATTAATTTATTATGATTTTTTATACTAAAAATCATTTTAAATTTAAATAAAATATTAAATGTGAAGATTTAAAATTATTTTTGATTCTAGAAGGTCATGAATTCAATATGGATCAAATTGATACAAAGATAATGTTGATTGGCTTGAAATAGAAAGTGTTTATGCAAAAATATTTGAATTTCAAAGCTTATCTTTATCAATCTTTTTGAATCAAATCTTTCACACAAACATCAAGTTTTCTGACCTAAATTCATCACACTATAAGTACATAACTTAAACCTAATCATAGAACACGAATTTCAGCCTCCTAAGAGTAAGTTCATATTTTCAAAAAACCTCACAAAAGTCAAATTCGGTTTCCACTACACAAGGCATTTGAAGGTATTTTAAGGACATGAGAATGATCCCTGGACTTCACTGATCATGTACCAATGATCATTTGCATCCAAAGCCTATCATATAGCATAAACCGAATCATACTTTGTTCTTGAATATGAGTTTTTCGATTTCATATATTTGTTTGTTTTAAATGATATTTGATGATTGCTTGATGTTTGTGATAGTGCTAGGAACGTTTCTGGGCAGTGTAAACACCCCAAATTTGCAATCACCCATTCACACCATGGCTTGTGATCATTTCATATGCATAAACACAATCATATCATCTCATATCTCATTTTTGATTCACTGCATAGATTCAAAGTCATCTGCACCTAGGGTTTGTGATCTGAGCAATCCAAGAGCTTCTTGAGCCACTCCAAAGGCAACCAATCACTTCAAAGGGGTCCATGTGTGTTCTTATACCATATTACATCCTCTCAAAGTCAAGAATTCAAGAGAATCACAAGAACTGGGTTTGGAAAGGATGCAGAGCCAAGATTGACTGCACAGTTGACCTAAAATTAGGGTTTTGGTTTCAGAGGCCATAACTCCAAATTTTTTGGTCATTCTTGTTTCCATTGGTCTCTATATGGTATAAGGAGTATGCATATCAAGTTTCATGAAGAAATTCCATGGGGAAGTCATCTGATCAAGGGTTGACTTTTCAGACAAGTCAGTGCAAAATCAGGGCATCTGAGGCCCCCAATGACCCAACCAATGGGTGATCTTCATCATTTTGAGTGTATATGATCTTTATTTGATCATGGAAGAGGGTTGAAGTTCACAAAAATCAAGAATTTGGAGTTTTTGCAAGTGTTGACTTTTTGGGCATAGTTGACTTTTCAAGAATGCTTCATTTTAGGTCATTTTTCAAGCCTTGATTCTTGATCCAAAAATGCTTCAAATGGAAAAACTTTGGTCATGAAAGTTGTAGATTACATCTTTCCCTTTTCAAAAAGTACAAGAACATGATCAAATTCTTCTTGGATCCAAAGTTATGGTGTGACAAAGTAGGCAAAAATCATTGATTTTCAAGATGTGCACTAAATGGAAAATTTGCAAAATCATGAACCAAGGCTTTTTGTAACCTCTAGTTGACATCAAACCATGACACAAACATTCTATGTGACCTAAAAATCAGAATTGGACCAAAGATCACATGTGTATGGTTTGTGTAACAAGGCATTTTCCATGAAGTTTCAAAAAGAGCCAACTTGCAAAACCACTCATCACACTTCCTACAACTTGCTGCATTGGTTACTGCACTTTGCTAGCCCTTCCCCTCACCCTTGCTGCACAGCCCCATGCCTTGTACTAGCCTAGAACCAAGCCATACCTCTCTTACACAAAAAGTGGACTTTTGGCAAAAGCAAACATCCCCAATCACCACAGGCCATGTCACATCCTCTGGCCACTTGCAATTGTTTATACTTTCCATTTGCTAGCCAAACATAACACCAAGCCAGGCTGAAATACTCCATAGCATCACATACACAAAAACACTACATTTTGCAAAACTTTTCGAAACTCTTTGCCCAGCTCACAAACACTCAAGCAAACTTCACACATCAACTCACCATGCCTCATTGAGTAGAAACCAACAAAGAACCAGGCCTGAAACAAGTCATAACATCACTTCACCATTTTCACCCCAAGCTGCAGTTTCCTTCGAAACACCTTCCACAGCTCACAAACATCCAAACAAACTTCACAAACCTTCTCCACTCATCATCTGGACCACAAACAACCCTTCACCCTTGCCAGAAACAGCCTGAATCACCATTGCCATTTTCAACTGAGCTTGAGCAGAAGCTGTTCAAACTCTTCATCCAGCCAACATAAACTTCTCCAAAGCATTCAAGCATCATCAAGAGGTCAAGTGGAGTGGATTACACTAAGAGGGGAGGTCAGAAAGCAGCTGGAGTGAAAGCTTCGAATCTCAGGTAGCTCAAGAACTTTTTTTCCAGAAATGGATTTTTAAGTTCTAAACTTGTTCTATATGTCTTCCTGATCATGAATATGCCTTTAGTTTCGAAAATGGTGATGAAATGAGGATTTAATTGCTTCCTGAAACTTTCATGCCCTAGTTTTTGTTTGCTTCGATTCATCCTTTTCATGAATGATAAATTTGTTTTGAGTGGGGGTTTTGAATCGTGAGCTTGTGGAAATCATTTCTGTGTTCTTAGAATTCATTTTAGATGCGTATGGAGTGAGTTTAGGTTTTGGGGTGCCGGAGAAGATGACCGGAGCTTCTCTCCGGTCACCTGAATGTGTTTAGCCCTAATCTCAGGTCATTAGTGCCATTTGAATTCTGAGCGTAGGATTCCTTTGACTTGTTGACTTCCCGCTAGCTTGGATGGCCCAGATCACTTTGCTTTGCCCTAATCCACTTTAATTAATTAAATAAATCATAATTAGTTTAATTAACTCAGAACCAATCCTGGCCACTAGATCTGGCTCTAGTCAACGCATTCAAATCCAGGGCTCATCCCAGCCTTCCATCTGTTTGACTTTCCTTTTATTTTAATTTATTTTCATTTCTTTTTCATTTAACTTGCATATTTAATTTAAAATAGTAAAAAATGTTTAAAAATTATGAAACTTTTTCTCATGAGTTTTATTAATTTTTAAGACACAAAAAATATTTTTATTTTATTTTTAGCATTAAAAAAGTATTTTTAAATATTTAAAAGATTATTTTTAGTTAATTAATGAGAATTAATTTATTAAAAATACTTTTAAGTATCTAAAAATCACCAAAAAATTCATGAAATATTCTAAGACATTTAGAAACATTGTCCAACCTTCAAACCAAATTTATTTTTTTTCTTGATGCATTTTGGGAATTTTTCATTGAATTAAAATCATTTTTGTGCATTATTTTGATCCTAAGTTCAAAAAATCATTTCTGCCTATTCATGAGGAGTTGGACATTGATTCTTCTTGAATTGCATTATGTTTAGCATGTAGTTTTTGAGATTAAATGGCCATGACTTGATTCCTCATTTTCAATTTGTTTGGCATTTCTTTTGTTTAGGAACCCTAAAAACCCTAATAACTTGTAAAAATCATAACTTGAGATTGGTTAAGAGTTGAGACCTCTTCTTTGGGCATTGGTTTAGTATAGGATTAGGGGTCCTTTGAGTGGCATTTTCCATTTTTTATCTTAGGGTTTGCTTCTGTTTTTGGTTTTTGTTTGATGTTTGGTTCATAAACCCTAATTTGGGCTTCCATATGCATCCATCTTGCATTCTCTTGCATAACATGACTTGCCATGACATTTCAAGCATCTATGTGATTCATTTGACACCATAAGACATATAGAAAGCATGTTTGATCATTGCATCATGTGTTTGCCATGTTGTATGCCATGTGCACTTCATAACTTTTCATGTATGTTCATGGTTCATAACTTGCCTCATTTGCATTCATGAGCTTGTGTGATCATTTCCATGTGCTGCCTCATGTTTGTAGCATCTCATAACATCATTAGCATCATGTATTTGTTTCTGGTTTTGTTTCTCATCATGTCATCTCATCCCATTTTGCATTGCATTGCATTTCTTTTCTAACATTTCAGGTGGTAAGTGATGTTGAGAAGTGAATTTGCCTTCACTTCTCACAACTTTTCTTTTCATCTCTCTTGCATCCATTGCTGCATTTTTGTTTGTGTTTGAGTTTGAGCTTGCTAATTCTTCTTCTTCCCACTTTCTTTCTTCAAGTGACTTGACTTCTTGAATGAAGCAAGTCACTTTGCTTCTCTTGATCCTTTCATCTGCTTCCTGGTGGTTCCATTGAAGACTTCTCTTGTTAAACCTCACAAACCTTAGGAACAACCAAGCATGACAATGATTAGGGTTTTGATTAGTCTCCCCTCTTAGTTTTACCTTTGTGTCTCTTTTGAGTCTTCTCTTCTAATCTCATAATCAGGGACTAAACCCTAAAGGCTTTAAGGCTTTGTGATTAAGCTTATGCCTGCATCCTTCTCTTAGGATGGAGTGTATAACTTTAATCCTAAGTGTTAAACCCTTAATGTGTTTAAATCTCTTAATCAATTCACTTAATAAGTATCAAGACATTGCACTTGTAACTTGGGCCTTGCATTAGGGTTCTATTTCTTCCTTAATTGGTTAAGAAGGACTAACCCTAGTGTTAATGGACAAGTCCCCCTCAAGTTGTCTTACAAACCATAAAAAACACTTCATCATCATACCATTAATTAAAATCCACTTAATCAAAGGCTTGTTTTGTCATGAGTTTAATCCCTAATCATGGATTAAGTTGAGGAGCTTTCCTCAGCTTAAACATTCTCATCTATTATCCTTCTATTAGGATGGTGTAATGAGTCTGTTTAATCCCTGATTATGGCTTAACCTCATTACTCAACACTAAACAAAAACACCTAAATAATCACAAGTAGGTTAATGATCTTAATCCTGCATCAAGGTGATTGAGTGTGAGAATCTGACTTCACACTTAAGGTATTCTCATTACCCCTAAACAGAGGGAAGGTGTGATGAGTTTACTAAATCCATTGGTTTAGACTTAAGCTCATTAACTTATGACAAAATCCAAAAACAATAAAAGACTGAAAACTCAAAAACAAACAATAATCGTCTCCTCCGGGATTCTTTCCTCATCTCATTCACTCACAAACGAGAACTTGCTTCTTCCGTCTAATGCAAGACAGTTTGCATCTGTGCCAGACAGATCATACACTTGAGCATAGGCAAGTAAGCAGTTCACAAGTCAATTCATCTTTTAGTCTCTTTGGGTCGAACTACGGTGTTCTGACTTCCTCATTGCACGAGAGGATACGTAGGCATAACTTAACAGTTATCGAACAAAAGTCTCTGTATATTCCCCTTCTTTCTAGCCTCATTCTTTTAGCCTCATGATCTTGAGCATTTCATTCTTGTTCTTACACTGACACTTCATTTATATACTTCACTTCACACTTCTTTTGCACTGACACCTGTACATTCTTTTCCAGCTCTTTGATACACAAATTGCACTGACATTACCCCTTTAAAACACAAATCTTTTAAGCGTGGATCCCGTCGAGTACGACGGACAATCTGGGTGCTAATACCTTCCCAGGTTGTAACCAACCCCCTTTCTCAGTCTCTCTGGTTCGCAACCATCTTATCCATCTTTTTCTAGGCCTATGCAGCATTGCCTTTCCTCCGGGATAAAAATGCCTAGCTGGCGACTCTATTCATCTCCAGTGAGCTCACGGCTGTGTGTTCTCACTGTTCCCTTTCGCCGACCGTTCGCGTCTGTACCCCTTTTGACCCGGTGTCACTTGGCGGGAGCGACAACTTGGCGACTCTGCTGGGGACCCTTATATTGCAACCAGGGCTTCTGGTTCTTTTTGTGGGTTCCTCCTAGCGCTTGATTGATTTGTGTTTACTGGGGTGTTATGTGCTTATTTGTGTTTGTATATTGGTATTTATTTTTGCTTTATGTACAGTTGTTTACTGCTTTCTTTATTGCTTTTGTATATATCATACTGTCATGCTGCTGGCTGGATCTGGTTTTTGTTTTGGTGGGTGGGGTTCTATTGAGAGTTAAGGTCCTATACCTGGGACCTGAGTGACACCTAGGCTAGAGTGAATCATATTCTTTCCCATTCCATCTCGGTCTGGTGCGGGAATATGAAACACGGTTCAGATATGGGTTTCTTCTTGAGAACTCTGTGTTGCAGATTTCCTGCAATGCTAGGGCTATCTGGGAAGCCTGCTAAGTCTGGATGACCTTTAGTATTGACTTTCAGAAACTGAGGTGAATTAGAGGAGGAATTGTTATGGTTATTGTAAACACTGTACCTCCGGGTTAGAAGTGTTTACACTTCTCATAACTGATCCAAGTCTGAGGATCCTTGTTTTAGAACACCACCTGTGAGGGGGTTGGGCTGTTTACAGGTTTGCAGGTACCTTGACCTCAGAATACCCTGTTACTTTGTTTGTTTAAGAGTACTCCATGTTGGAACAGTTCTTGTGATTCTAAAAACCCTGGACATGTGGCTCTTTATTTGAGTCCCCCACCTTGGTTACTGGATTTATAGACCTCCATCTGGAATTCTTGAACATACTTGGACCTATATCAGAACAGTTGATCAGATCCAGCTCAGTCACAAACCCTTGCATATCATTTGCATACATAATCATTGCATCATATTGACATTTGCCTATTTGTGTTTCAGGGTATCCATCTTCATTTGGTTTTGGTTTTGACCCCATCTTCAGTATTGGCCCATCTTCATCAGCCTCTGCTTCAGCTATCACCTGCACCAGCCAATCAGTGGCCCTTTCTTCAGTGTTATCATCAGCACCTGTCTCTACTCAGTCTCAGCATCATGGCTCCTAAAAAGAGCAACATCACCTATCACTTCTTCCAGCCAGAGCTATCTGACATCAGGAGGATTCAGACCCTGATCACTCCAGATCACATACCATTGTTCAGGGAAAGCTATGGAGATATACTTGATATGGTTATGGATCTGGACCCTTCACAGAGAAGCCTGATCCACACTTGCATTCAGTTTTATGATCCCCCACTGAGATGCTTCACTTTTCAGGACTTTCAGCTAGGCCCTCTATTAGAAGAATACTCATCATTGGTTGGTATGCCTATCAGGGCTGGAATCCCTTTCAACCCTGAGATGGTCTTTCCTAGTAATGGAGAAGTAGCAAAGGCTTTGCATCTGGAACCTGTTCTGATTGAGCAGCATATGACTTCTAAAGCTGGAATCCCTGGCTTCCATCTGGATTCCTTGATCTCTCAAGCTACCCTGAAAGCTTCTTTAGGAGAGTGGAGAGCTGTTTGTGCCTTGTTGGCTTTGAGTATATATGGAATTGTATTGTTTGCAGATGAGCCTCGATTCATTAGCAAGAATGCAATCCACCTTTTCATCTTGAAGAACCCAGTGCCCACTTTATTGGGGGATCTCTATTACTCAGTGCATCAGAGAAATGAAAAGCAGAGGGGAAGATTAGTGAGGTGTTGTGCTCCATTGTTCCATACTTGGCTTCTCAGGCATCTACCCAGGACCGATGCATTTTTGAATCCTCATCAGCAAAGCAATTGGGCTAAGAGACTCACTGCTCTAACTTCAGCAGATATCAGGTGGTGCACCCAAAGCACCAAGGGCAGGGATATCATCACCAGCTGTGGGCATTTCCCCAATGTGCCCCTAATAGGAGTTAAGGGTAGTATCAATTACAACCCTCTGCTGTTCAAAAGACAACTGGGCTATGCACTGGTCCACACTCCTAAGGCACAGGACTTGGTAGAGACTCTTTATTGTGAGAACAAGATTAATCCGGCTATTGTTAGGCAGGCTGCTTGGGCCTGGGATAATGTTCAAACCAAGGGAATAACCATTTTGGGAAAGTGCAGCAATGTGGCTTCAGCACAATATTATGAGTGGTCCTATGCCAGGGCTCAATTCTCTGGAATGCCCTTTACCATAGAAGATATGCCTGAATCATCTTCAGCACCCCCTGCCACTATCAGTTTGGAAGAGTTTGAAAGCTTGAAGGAAAGAAATGAAAAGTTAACCCAGGCTTTGCAGAAGACCCTCCGAGAGAGGAGTGATGGTATGAGGGAGGTTGAGAGATTGGAAAAGTTGAGAGTGGAGCATCTGGTTAAGATTGAGAAGTCTGGGGATTATATCAAAAAGTCTAAAGCTGGAGAGCAAATTCTGAAGAATGCTTGCAAAGAAGCCCAGTTCCAGAGAGCAAGGACAGACTTGTATCTAAAGGAGAGTCAGGCTAGGTGGGTCAGGATCACCGAAGCTCGTACTCTGGAGGACAAGAGAGTTCAAGACAAGATGGAGCAACTGGAAGCTAGTGCAAAAGTGCAGCAAGAAGCCCTGGCAGCAGCCCAGAGGGAGATATCAGAGCTGAAGATCAAAGCAGGAATAAAGAGGTCCAAGGACCAAACTCAGCACAAGAAGCTAACAGCAGCTATTACGACCCGGAACCTCCTCATCAGGAATCTCACGGAGCGTCCGGCTGATCCTGTGACCGAAGCACTTCTCAAGGAAGTTCGTGAGGATGAGTTTGGTCTTGGTGTTTGACCATTTGTTTGTTGTTGCTTTCATTCCATGTACTTTTATTTTTCTTTCTTGTGATGTATTTTGACCCCTCAGAGGGTTTGTATTTGTAAGACAAACTATGTACCGTTTTGCTTTTTGTAATATATGTATTAGTTTGTTCCATCCGGGTTTACTTTGAAAGCAACATCAACAGCATCTTCAAGGGTCTGGAAGGGTCAAAACTGGATGCCAAACCGGATACCTTGAGAACAAATAAGCATACTGCATTGCATGCTAACCCTTTGTTTGTTTTGTAGGTTTTTGTTTTTTTTGCCACTAACTCTGTTGTGATGCTCAGGAACTATTGCTCGGCGCCGGGTATTTCCCCTCAATCGTCCGCACCGTTATCCGACCCGTAACAATCTTCCGGGCATTCGAATGGATCAGGTACAGCAGGACCTTGCAGAGGTCAGGACTCAAATGGAAAACGAAAGATTGGAAATGAGAACGCAGATGACGCAGTTTATGGAAGTGATGAACAACATGGCTCAGAGCCAGGAAAGATTGAGGGCCATGGTGGAAAGGCAAAATCAAGAAGATCCACATATAGGGACTGCCGGGACCAGCAACAATGAAAGGGTCCAACCTCATGTTAACCCTCCTGTATTTGGCCCCCATCTTCATCCTGAGGTCAACATCCCTGCAAATGTTCAAGGGACTGCCACTGCAGCCAGGGTACTTCAAGAAGACCCCTAGGAGGACCAGTTTACAGTAATGGGTGCTGGGGAAGAAGCTTATGATAGAAGGCTGGATGAGATAGCTGAGAAATTGAGGTCCTTAGAATCTCAAAACTCTTTGGGTTTCAATGTCATGGACATGGGCTTGGTAGACGGGGTCAGGATTCCCCATAAGTTTAAGCCTCCTTGTTTTGAAAAATACAACGGGACTTCATGCCCCCGCACTCATTTACAATCATTTCTGGGGAGGCTGAAGGCCTATACAATGGATGAGAAGCTCTGGATGTTCTATTTCGAGGATAGCTTGACTGGAGCATCAAGAGAATGGTACTCTCACTTGACAAGGGCAACTATTAGATGCTGGAAGGACCTGGCAGAGGCCTTCATCAGACAGTATCAGTACAACTTAGACATGGCACCCAACAGGACCCTCCTAATGGGAATGTCACAGTCGTCAAGAGAAAGTTTCCGAGAATATGCCCAGAGATGGAGGCAATTGGCTGCTGCTGTTCAGCCACCTATGTCTGAGAGGGAAATGGCAGATATGTTTATGAACACCCTCCAGGGAACATATATTGACAGGCTGGCTGCTTTCTCTTCCACTAGCTTTGCAGATGTTGTCATAGCTGGGGAAAGAATTGAGAGCCTGTTAAAGATGGGCAAAATTTCTGACAATGGTGCCGGCTCGTCCAGTAGTGCAAGAAAGCCTTTTGCAGGCCCAAGAAGAACTGGCGAGACCAATGCCATCATCACCAACAGGGGCAGACCCCAGTATGTTCACAGGTCCGTAGCAGCAGTCACCATCCCCGCTCCAGCTCATCCTCAACCAGTTTATCAACCTCCGCAACAAAACTATCAACAACAACCTCAGTACCATCAACAGAATCAGTATCCTCCGAGGAATTACAACAACAGCAACACCAACAACAACAACCAGCAAAGGCCATTCCAACAGAGGCCATCTCAAGCCAATAGGGTGATCGATCCGATCCCTATGCCATATGCTACATTGCTGCCACAACTCCTGAAACTCAACCTAGTTGAGCTAAGGACGCTGGCACCTCCAGATCCCAACAGTTTACCCAGGAATTATGACTCCAACGCCAGATGTGCCTTCCATTCAAATGCACCTGGCCACAGTACAGAAAAGTGCAGAGCTCTGCACATGAAGGTACAAGACCTGGTAGACTCAAAGGCTTTGAATTTCGCACCACCACCCAATGTCAATAAGAACCCCATGCCAAATCACGGTGGTCCCAGAATTAACGCTATTGAAGAAGGCAAGCCGTCTTATTTAATAACCAGTGTGGGTCAGATCCGGACACCGTTGGTAGAAATCAAGGCTCAACTCCTCGAATGTCAAATGTTCCCGGGGTGTAAGTTGGGTTGTGCCTACTGTAATATCTCGGTAAATGGGTGCGATAATTTGAGGAATGGCATAGATGGTCTTATTCAGAGCGGCCAACTCCAGATCACCACATCATTTCCTACAAATCCAACAATCTCATCAGCAACGGTTTCAGAACCTCCTACAACTGCAACAACCATTGTTCCTGACAATTCTTCGGCTTCATCAACAAGTACTTCATCTGTCGTTTCAACTGACCAGGTATCAACAAATGTTCCTTCTACAACTCCAGCACCAATCCATTTTGAAACTCCTACAACAACAACATCCATTCTTCCAACAATGTCTCCTACAACACCAGCAACAAATCATGAAGACGTCTCGACTGTCACAATATTTTATGATCCAGAAAACAACTCTGCCTACAACTCAGAAAGTGCTGCTCCCACTAGAGCACCAGTCACAATTTATTATGATCCGCAGACTATCGCAGTTCCTTCCACAGCTGCAATCAGTCCAGTCACTATCACGGTGCCTGGACCAGTACCTTATGAAAGCAGTAATGCTATCCCCTGGCATTACGGCTCTGACCTGTACTGTGAAGGACAAAAGATCACTTTTGAATCATCAACGCCTGCACTACAAGTAGACAATGTGGGAGGAGGCGGAGGCTTCACTCGAAGCGGACGTCTTTTCGCCCCACAAATTCAGAGACCCACTGCCGAAGCAGAAGCTGCTGCCAAGGCAAAAGGGAAGAGCCCTGTGCAGGAAGATCAAGCTGTTAAGGAAGCTTTGAAAACACCCTTCGATCAAGAGGTTGATGAGTTCATGCGAATCATCAAGAAGAGTGATTATAAAATAGTGGATCAGCTTCATCAGACGCCTTCCAAGATCTCAATCCTATCATTGCTTATGTGCTCCGAAGCCCATCGGAATGCACTACTCAAAGTCTTGCACGAAGCTTACGTGCCTGAAGAGATCACTGTCAATCAGCTGGAAGCTGTAGTTGGAAATGTTAATGCTAGTCACGGACTAGGGTTCACCAATACTGATTTGACAACGGAAGGCCGCAACCACAACAAAGCCTTGCACATAACCATGGAATGCAAAGGTGCTGTCCTTTCCCATGTGCTGGTAGACACGGGGTCATCCCTCAATGTCTTACCTAAAAAGGCCCTGGTGAAGCTAGAATATGACGGATTGGCGTTGAGACCCAGCAACCTGGTGGTGAGAGCCTTCGATGGTTCAAAGAGATCGGTTCTGGGAGAGATTGAGTTGCCCATAACGATTGGCCCGCAGACCTTCAAAACTACCTTCTACGTGATGGATATACAGCCTACCTACAGTTGTTTGTTGGGTAGGCCATGGATTCACGCCGCTGGCGCCGTGACCTCTACCCTTCACCAGAAGTTAAAATATGAGTGGGAGGGTCAAATCGTTACAATCTGTGGAGAAGAGGACATTTTTGTCAGCCACCTGGCTACCTATAAGTACATTGAAATGGACGGGGAGATCCATGAAACAATGAGCCAGGGGTTTGAAGCCTTGAATGTGAATGAAACATCTGCTGCGCCTGGTACTTCAATATCATCGTACCAACAAGCCCGGAAGGTTGTTGAGGGAGGAAACGCCCAAGGCTGGGGCAAACTGCTATCGGTGGAGAAGAAAGAGGATAGATTTGGGTTGGGTTACAGACCAACTCAACAAGATCAAGCAGCGGCTGCGAAAGAGCCCAACTTTGTGAGTGGGGGGATGCTCACCCCTGATGCAATCAACTGTTTGGAAGACGAGCTGGAAGAGGAGCGCAACCTGGAAAGCTGGATTCGTCCAAAGATCCCGGGGAGCAGTATCTCAAACTGGTCTTCCCAGGAAATTATAAGGGTTACTCATGCAGAGTAATTATTATTTCCTGTATTTTTATAGCATGCATCAAAGTCTTGCATCTTGCCCAAGATGACAAGACTCATTTTGTAACCGGGCCATCTGTACCTTTTTGTGCAAACAAGATTAATCAATGAAATATCAGACATCTTTTTGCAAATGAGTCTTTTTCTTTTTCGCTCACTGTTTTTCCATTTTTCTTTTTGTACAAAAAATAAATGGCAGTGTTTTCAAAATGACAACTTTATTTCACTTTTCTAAAACAAGATTAAAATCAAATCACTAAAATGAACAAACTAAACCCTTGCAGAGAGTGCCCTCCAGACTGCACCGACAACAGCACGGCTATGACTTCGTATGACTTTGACAATCCAATCAATCAAGCCGATGAAGGGGTTGAAGAAGAAAATGAGCTTCCTGAAGAGCTAGCCAGGTTGTTAAGACAAGAGGAAAAGGTTATTACTCCTCACCAGGAGGAGGTTGAAGTGATCAATCTTGGTACAGATGAAGACGTGAAAGAGGTTAAAATCGGGGCCTGCCTGCAAGACTCAGTGAAGAGACAACTAATTGACCTGCTTCAAGAGTATGTGGACGTGTTTGCTTGGTCTTACCAAGATATGCCAGGGTTGGATACCGACATTGTCGTGCACAAGCTGCCTTTGAGAGAAGAATGCCCGCCAGTTAAACAGAAACTACGCCGTACTCGTCCAGACATGGCAATGAAAATCAAGGAAGAGGTACAAAAGCAATGGGACGCCGGGTTCCTTGCTGTAACTAGCTATCCACCGTGGGTTGCTAACATAGTACCTGTGCCTAAGAAAGACGGCAAAGTAAGGATGTGTGTTGACTACCGGGATCTGAACAGAGCCATCCCGAAAGATGACTTCCCATTACCTCACATTGATGTACTGGTAGATAATACGGCTCAGTTCTCGGTATTCTCCTTCATGGACGGATTTTCGGGATACAATCAGATCAAGATGTCACCTGAAGACATGGAGAAGACAACCTTCATCACACCCTGGGGCACGTTCTGCTACAAGGTAATGCCATTTGGGCTCAAGAATGATGGTGCAACGTATCAACGGGCTATGGTGACATTATTCCACGATATGATCCATAAGGAAATCGAATGCTATGTGGATGACATGATTGCCAAGTCCCTCACAGAAGAAGACCACCTGGTAAATCTGCTGAAACTATTCAAGCGTCTGAGGAAGTACCAACTGAAGTTGAACCCCAACAAGTGTACATTCGGGGTGCGATCCGGTAAGTTGCTGGGATTTATTGTAAGCGAGAAAGGGATTGAAGTTGACCCTGATAAAGTCAAAGCCATCCAAGAGATGCCTGCACCGAAGACAGAAAAAGAAGTTCGAGGTTTCTTAGGTGGATTGAACTACATCTCACGGTTCATATCTCACCTTACAGCAACCTGTGAACCCTTATTCAAGCTGTTAAGGAAAGAACAGACGGTCAGGTGGAATGAAGACTGCCAGAAGGCTTTTGACAAGATCAAAGAATACTTACAAGAACCTCCAATCCTTATGCCTCCAGTTGAAGGAAGACCTCTGATAATGTACTTGACAGTATTAGAAGAGTCAATGGGGTGTGTGCTGGGCCAGCATGACGAGTCTGGTCGAAAAGAGTACGCAATATACTACCTAAGCAAAAAGTTTACCGACTGTGAACAGCGTTATTCACTGCTCGAGAAAACTTGCTGTGCTTTAGCGTGGGCTGCTCGCCGACTGAGACAGTATATGTTGACCCACACTACTTTATTAATCTCAAAGATGGACCCAGTCAAGTACATTTTCGAGAAGCCAGCTCTTACGGGACGGGTTGCAAGATGGCAGATGATCCTTACAGAATATGACATCCAATACACATCTCAGAAAGCCATCAAGGGCAGTGTATTGTCTGAATATCTTGCTGAGCAACCTATTGATGATTACCAGCCTTTGAGATTTGACTTCCCTGATGAAGACATCATGTTCATAAAAGCGAAAGATCATGAAGAGCCTGTTCACACTGAAGGGCCCGACCCGGAAGAAGAATGGACTATGATGTTTGATGGGGCTGTCAACATGAATGGTCGTGGTGTTGGTGCAGTACTCATTACACCTAAGGGAGTTCACATGCCTTTCTCGGAAAAACTCACTTTCAACTGCACTAACAACGAAGCTGAATACGAAGCTTGCATTATGGGTCTTGAGGAAGCCATTGACCTCAGGATCAAGACATTGACTGTATTCGGAGATTCAGCTCTGGTAATCAATCAAACCAATGGCAAATGGTACACCCATCAGGATCATCTGATACCTTACAGGGATTATACAAGAGGGTTACTGACTTTCTTCACAACAGTCAAGCTTGAGTATATCCCTCGGGACGAGAATCAGTTTGCAGATGCTCTTGCTACCATTTCATCCATGATCAAAGTTCAAGCTGCCAACTTTGTACCTCAGATTTCAGTGTCCAGACTCGACAGACCAGCATATGTATTTGCAGCAGATGTTGTCAAAGATGATAAGCCTTGGTTCCATGACATTAAGTGCTTCTTGGAGGATCAAACATACCCACCTGGGGCATCTTCCAATGATAAGAAGACTTTGAGAAGGCTTGCTGGTAGTTTCTTCCTGAACACTGATGGGTCTTTATACAAAAGGAACTTTGATATGGTACTCCTCAGATGTGTTGATAAGACGGAAGCGGAGTTGTTAATGCATGAAGTGCACGAGGGATCCTTTGGTACCCATGCTGGAGGGCATGCCATGGCTAAAAAGTTGCTAAGATCAGGCTATTACTGGATCGCAATGGATGCGGACTGTTGTGCCTACGCCAGAAAATGCCATAAATTCTAGATCTATGCAGATAAGGTGCATGTGCCTCCCAATCCTTTGAACATAATGTCTTCACCTTGGCCCTTTGCCATGTGGGGCATTGATATGATTGGCAAGATCGAGCCAACTGCTGCAAACGGCCACAGATTCATCCTGGTCGCCATCGACTATTTCACCAAGTGGGTTGAAGCAGCCTCATATGCAAACGTCACAAGACAAGTGGTGGCCAGATTTCTGAAAAGAGATATCATCTGTCGGTACGGAGTTCCCGAGCGAATCATTACTGATAATGGTTCCAACCTAAACAACAAAATGATGGCTGAGCTGTGCCGGGACTTCAAGATCCAACATCACAATTCTTCTCCTTACAGGCCAAAGATGAATGGCGCTGTTGAGGCAGCAAATAAGAATATCAAGAAGATTGTGCAGAAGATGGTAGTCACTTACAAAGATTGGCATGAGATGTTACCATTTGCCTTGCATGGGTACCGCACGTCAATCAGGACATCCACTGGGGCAACACCGTATCAACTTGTGTATGGTATGGAAGCAGTCCTACCGGTTGAAGTTGAATTACCCTCCTTAAGGGTATTGATGGATGTTAAGCTGAACGAAGCAGAATGGGTCAGGGCCCGATACGAACAACTGAGTCTGATCGAAGAGAAAAGATTGGCTGCAATCTGTCATGGGCAGTTATATCAGAAAAGGATGAAGAAAGCCTTCGATCAGAAAGTCAGGCACCGAGAGTACCAAGTAGGAGATCTTGTGCTGAAAAGAATCCTCCCTCCTCATACAGACCACAGGGGCAAGTGGGCTCCGAACTATGAAGGACCATTCGTGGTAAAGAAAGTTTTCTCCGGTGGAGCACTGATGCTCAGCACCATGGATGGCGAAGATTTCCCATCCCCTGTGAATTCAGATGCAGTTAAAAAATACTTCGCGTAAAACGACCCGCTGGACATAAAAACAGAATGTAAGTCCAGGCAAAAATAGGGCATCCCGGCGAGTCAAAAACAGAATAAAAGACTCGGGCAAAAGTAAGGGAAAATAGACAAAAAAAAATGTACACCCGCTGAGATGAAAAGCCGCATTGGACAGCTCAGGCAAAAATGGGTATCCCGATGGATTGAAAACCCGAAAGGGCGATCCATGCAAAATAAGGGAATAAGCGAACAACTGCACTCTGAATTCGTCTGTATCATCTACAACTGGGTAAGCATCGAAAGGATCAAGCCTCAGCCAGAATCAACATCATTCAGAAAGCAAGATGAGAAGAACGTCAAAAGTCATACGAGTCATAGTGAAGAGGAAGCTCCTTAAAGCGTCATCAACACTGCCAACATTTTGTTTCTCAATTTTTAACAACCTCCTCATTTCAGGGGATTTGTTCCTTTAACTGTATCTCGCCAATTCAGGGCACATGAATTAATAAAATCAGATTTTTCAGTCATTGTTTCGCTTTGTACATTTTTATTTTGCAAAAAATGTCTGATGTCTCTAAAAAAACTGATTGCATGAGTACAGGTGTTTCTCTCTAAGAAAATAAAAAACATGCTTGCAGGAAATATGCTTACTCTCAGAAGTGTCTTAACTCCTATGACGGGATCCGGTAAGGGATACCTCGGGATTATCTTGTGCGTTTCTCTATCTTTTTCAGGATTGCAGGTATCCAGAATGCAACTTGGGGCATGTAAGTTTCATCCCAACAAGCGGGCAAGTCAACACTCAATTTTAGCACCCGAAGTGCTCTCTCCCCAGCTGAGTTGCCTCTCATGACTTCCCCCAGTTTAGTTGACACTTATTACTTATCCCCATCAGAAGGACCAGGCATCACGGAAGGCGCCTATATCCCCGGCTGAGTCAAGGATCCTCTTCAACAGAATCCCTAGGAAGGTCTCTCAATGATCTCTCTTTCTCCCCAGCCGAGTTGCCTTTTATCCTCAGCCGGAGCACAAAAGTCAGGGAACCATCTCCCCACAGAGTTCCAGCCTCTATCCAGAAGAGCAGTGCATGAAAATCACAACAGAGTGAAGAAAGATTCTACCAGCCCCAGCTGGGTCTCTCATTCATAAGGATAGGTCTCTCAGTGACCCGAATCCCCAAGCAGATACATCTCATCAGATCCACCAATGATTTCATCCCCAGCTGGGATGTCTACTTCAAACAGATCGATCGAAGATCTTCGCAGCAACGGGACCCGGATCCCGGGTTGGTATCTTTGCAATCATAGCATTTGCATCATATCCACCCGCAAAGCGTAGCATTCCATCTAGTACGGAGCATTACGGCAAAAATCCAACACATAGCATAATCATAAGCCATGTTTTTGAACCAACACTTGTGAATAATCACAGTTCATCAACATACAGAAGAAAATCCCCACTAGAGTCCCCAGCAAAAACAGCTGCCTCTCAATCAAACACCAGTATATACTCATTGTGACACCCGCCCGTGCCACCTTTCCCCAGTAGGTCGCTTGAACACTCCTTGCAAACAACACCACCCGTATTACAGATGCGTCCTGACACCCGTCCGTGTCATACCCCAGCAGAAAGCCAAAGACATCCTCTTTGCACTCACATATACTTATATGCACCTTCTTGGCACCCGTCCGTGTCATATCCCCAGCACAGTCTCCTACACTTTGTATATCAGATACTTGTTCATATTATACTTTTCTTTCTCGACACTCGTCCGTGTCACTCTCCCCAGCAGTTAAACACTCATCTATACGTCACTCATACTTACTACTCATGTTACACTTATACAGATACTCGTCCGTATCTTCTACATACCACTCAAATCCCCTCAGAGTCAACACTCGTCCGTGTTCTTTGTTAACCAGATGGTACTCGTCCGTATCATCATCTCAGAACATGCGTCAAGCGTTTGTTTCTACTTGATACTCGTCCGTATCATAGTCTTAAGGATGCTCGTCCGCATCTTTAATCCATACACCGTGTCAAACACTTTTGTCTTCTTGAATATAGACACTCGTCCGTGCCTACCATTCCCCCAGAAGAGTCCCCTCAGATTCAACACTCGTCCGTGTTCTCTGTTAACCAGTTGATACTCGTCCGTATCATCATCTTTGAACACGTGTCAGTTTTTGTTTCTACCCGATACTCGTCCGTATCGTAGTCTCAAGGATGCTCGGCCGCATCTTTAACCTATACACGACATCTAAACACTTATACTTTCTTGGTTGTAAACGCTCGTCCGTGTTTACTATCTCCCCAGTAGATCGCCAACAAAACAATTTTCCTTCTTATCTGACACTCGTCCTGTGTCATGATAAACCCTGAGAGCAGCCGTACCCTGCTAGGTGGTCGTCCTCCACCTCTTGATGGTCGTCCTCCGTCATGCTCATCCGATGGCCGTCCCCATCGTTGATATTTAGCAGCCGCCCCCTGCTAGGTGGTCGTCCTCCACCTCTTGATGATCGTCCTTCATCATTTTATCCAATGGCCGTCCCCATTGTTGATTTTGGTTATCTGGCATTCGTCCTATGTCATGACAAACCTTGAGAGCAGCCGTCCCCTGCTAGGTGGTCGTCCTCCACCTCTTGATGTTCGTCCTCCATCATGCTCATCCGATGGCCGTCCCCATCGTTGACCCTTTTATCCGGCGTTCGTCCTATGTCGCGATATTTTTGGCAGCCGTACCCTGCCAGGTGGTCGTCCTCCACCTTTGATGGCCGTCCCCATCATAATTCCTTTATTCCCCAACAGAGCAGCCGTCCCCTGCTAGGTGATCGTCCTTCGCCTTTGATGGCCGTACCCCATCATCTGTTTATTTCAGTCATTCTTTAACCCGATGGCCGTCCCCGTCGTGGTCCCTTTTCTTTTTTAACCCGATGGCCGTCCCCATCGTCGGTTACTTTGCTTTGTGAACTTGATGGCCGTCCCCGTCATGTTTCATTGATCCCCAGAGAACTTTACAGCTTTATCTTGATGGCCGTCCCCAACATAATATCTTTTTTTCCCCAGCTAGTCGGCCGTCCCCGTCTTAGCTTTACCTTTTTATCCCCAGCATGTCGGCCGTCCCCGTCATTGCTCTTTACCCAGCAGTCGTCCTCTGCTCAACGGTTGTCCTCCGTCTCCCACTTTACAATATACTTTATTTTCCTTTACAATCTATATCCCTTTTCTTCTTCATTCTGTGAGTGCAAATTTTGGACTGTCTTTGGTATTCAACCACAAGTTATCTTGTTTGCCTGTTAAGCCGTCGCTTACAACCTGCACAGCTAACTCATGATTGAATAGGGGCAGCTGTAAACACCCCAAATTTGCCCTCACCCATTCACACCATGGCTTGTGATCATTTCATATGCATAAACACAATCATATCATCTCATATCTCATTTTTGATTCACTGCATAGATTCAAAGTCATCTGCACCTAGGGTTTGTGATCTGAGCAATCCAAGAGCTTCTTGAGCCACTCCAAAGGCAACCAATCACTTCAAAGGGGTCCATGTGTGTTCTTATACCATATTACATCCTCTCAAAGTCAAGAATTCAAGAGAATCACAAGAACTGGGTTTGGAAAGGATGCAGAGCCAAGATTGACTACACAGTTGACCTAAAATTAGGGTTTTGGTTTCAGAGGCCATAACTCCAAATTTTTTGGTCATTCTTGTTTCCATTGGTCTCTATATGGTATAAGGAGTATGCATATCAAGTTTCATGAAGAAATTCCATGGGGAAGTCATCTGATCAAGGGTTGACTTTTCAGACAAGTCAGTGCAAAATCAGGGCATCTGAGGCCCCCAATGACCCAACCAATGGGTGATCTTCATCATTTTGAGTGTATATGATCTTTATTTGATCATGGAAGAGGGTTGAAGTTCACAAAAATCAAGAATTTGGAGTTTTTGCAAGTGTTGACTTTTTGGGCATAGTTGACTTTTCAAGAATGCTTCATTTTAGGTCATTTTTCAAGCCTTGATTCTTGATCCAAAAATGCTTCAAATGGAAAAACTTTGGTCATGAAAGTTGTAGATTACATCTTTCCCTTTTCAAAAAGTACAAGAACATGATCAAATTCTTCTTGGATCCAAAGTTATGGTGTGACAAAGTAGGCAAAAATCATTGATTTTCAAGATGTGCACTAAATGGAAAATTTGCAAAATCATGAACCAAGGCTTTTTGTAACCTCTAGTTGACATCAAACCATGACACAAACATTCTATGTGACCTAAAAATCAGAATTGGACCAAAGATCACATGTGTATGGTTTGTGTAACAAGGCATTTTCCATGAAGTTTCAAAAAGAGCCAACTTGCAAAACCACTCATCACACTTCCTACAACTTGCTGCATTGGTTACTGCACTTTGCTAGCCCTTCCCCTCACCCTTGCTGCACAGCCCCATGCCTTGTACTAGCCTAGAACCAAGCCATACCTCTCTTACACAAAAAGTGGACTTTTGGCAAAAGCAAACATCCCCAATCACCACAGGCCATGTCACATCCTCTGGCCACTTGCAATTGTTTATACTTTCCATTTGCTAGCCAAACATAACACCAAGCCAGGCTGAAATACTCCATAGCATCACATACACAAAAACACTACATTTTGCAAAACTTTTCGAAACTCTTTGCCCAGCTCACAAACACTCAAGCAAACTTCACACATCAACTCACCATGCCTCATTGAGTAGAAACCAACAAAGAACCAGGCCTGAAACAAGTCATAACATCACTTCACCATTTTCACCCCAAGTTGCAGTTTCCTTCGAAACACCTTCCACAGCTCACAAACATCCAAACAAACTTCACAAACCTTCTCCACTCATCATCTGGACCACAAACAACCCTTCACCCTTGCCAGAAACAGCCTGAATCACCATTGCCATTTTCAACTGAGCTTGAGCAGAAGCTGTTCAAACTCTTCATCCAGCCAACATAAACTTCTCCAAAGCATTCAAGCATCATCAAGAGGTCAAGTGGAGTGGATTACACTAAGAGGGGAGGTCAGAAAGCAGCTGGAATGAAAGCTTCGAATCTCAGGTAGCTCAAGAACTTTTTTTCCAGAAATGGATTTTTAAGTTCTAAACTTGTTCTATATGTCTTCCTGATCATGAATATGCCTTTAGTTTCGAAAATGGTGATGAAATGAGGATTTAATTGCTTCCTGAAACTTTCATGCCCTAGTTTTTGTTTGCTTCGATTCATCCTTTTCATGAATGATAAATTTGTTTTGAGTGGGGGTTTTGAATCGTGAGCTTGTGGAAATCATTTCTGTGTTCTTAGAATTCATTTTAGATGCGTATGGAGTGAGTTTAGGTTTTGGGGTGCCGGAGAAGATGACCGGAGCTTCTCTCCGGTCACTTGAATGTGTTTAGCCCTAATCTCAGGTCATTAGTTCCATTTGAATTCTGAGCGTAGGATTCCTTTGACTTGTTGACTTCCCGCTAGCTTGGATGGCCCAGATCACTTTGCTTTGCCCTAATCCACTTTAATTAATTAAATAAATCATAATTAGTTTAATTAACTCAGAACCAATCCTGGCCACTAGATCTGGCGCTAGTCAACGCATTCAAATCCAGGGCTCATCCCAGCCTTCCATCTGTTTGACTTTCCTTTTATTTTAATTTATTTTCATTTCTTTTTCATTTAACTTGCATATTTAATTTAAAATAGTAAAAAATGTTTAAAAATTATGAAACTTTTTCTCATGAGTTTTATTAATTTTTAAGACACAAAAAATATTTTTATTTTATTTTTAGCATTAAAAAAGTATTTTTAAATATTTAAAAGATTATTTTTAGTTAATTAATGAGAATTAATTTATTAAAAATACTTTTAAGTATCTAAAAATCACCAAAAAATTCATGAAATATTCTAAGACATTTAGAAACATTGTCCAACCTTCAAACCAAATTTCTTTTTTTTCTTGATGCATTTTGGGAATTTTTCATTGAATTAAAATCATTTTTGTGCATTATTTTGATCCTAAGTTCAAAAAATCATTTCTGCCTATTCATGAGGAGTTGGACATTGATTCTTCTTGCATTGCATTATGTTTAGCATGTAGTTTTTGAGATTAAATGGCCATGACTTGATTCCTCATTTTCAATTTGTTTGGCATTTCTTTTGTTTAGGAACCCTAAAAACCCTAATAACTTGTAAAAATCATAACTTGAGATTGGTTAAGAGTTGAGACCTCTTCTTTGGGCATTGGTTTAGTATAGGATTAGGGGTCCTTTGAGTGGCATTTTCCATTTTTTATCTTAGGGTTTGCTTCTATTTTTGGTTTTTGTTTGATGTTTGGTTCTTAAACCCTAATTTGGGCTTCC
Source organism: Lathyrus aphaca (assembly GCA_963966055.1). NCBI lineage: Eukaryota > Viridiplantae > Streptophyta > Magnoliopsida > Fabales > Fabaceae > Lathyrus > Lathyrus aphaca. The sequence continues at coordinate 132,249,173 of OZ014522.1, read as the reverse complement.
ATATGCATCCATCTTGCATTCTCTTGCATAACATGACTTGCCATGACATTTCAAGCATCTATGTGATTCATTTGACATCATAAGACATATAGAAAGCATGTTTGATCATTGCATCATGTGTTTGCCATGTTGTATGCCATGTGCACTTCATAACTTTTCATGTATGTTCATGGTTCATAACTTGCCTCATTTGCATTCATGAGCTTGTGTGATCATTTCCATGTGCTGCCTCATGTTTGTAGCATCTCATAACATCATTAGCATCATGTATTTGTTTCTGGTTTTGTTTCTCATCATGTCATCTCATCCCATTTTGCATTGCATTGCATTTCTTTTCTAACATTTCAGGTGGTAAGTGATGTTGAGAAGTGAATTTGCCTTCACTTCTCACAACTTTTCTTTTCATCTCTCTTGCATCCATTGCTGCATTTTTGTTTGTGTTTGAGTTTGAGCTTGCTCATTCTTATTCTTCCCACTTTATTTCTTCAAGTGACTTGACTTCTTGAATGAAGCAAGTCACTTTGCTTCTCTTGATCCTTTCATCTGCTTCCTGGTGGTTCCATTGAAGACTTCTCTTGTTAAACCTCACAAACCTTAGGAACAACCAAGCATGACAATGATTAGGGTTTTGATTAGTCTCCCCTCTTAGTTTTACCTTTGTGTCTCTTTTGAGTCTTCTCTTCTCATCTCATAATCAGGGACTAAACCCTAAAGGCTTTAAGGCTTTGTGATTAAGCTTATGCCTGCATCCTTCTCTTAGGATGGAGTGTATAACTTTAATCCTAAGTGTTAAACCCTTAATGTGTTTAAATCTCTTAATCAATTCACTTAATAAGTATCAAGACATTGCACTTGTAACTTGGGCCTTGCATTAGGGTTCTATTTCTTCCTTAATTGGTTAAGAAGGACTAACCCTAGTGTTAATGGACAAGTCCCCCTCAAGTTGTCTTACAAACCATAAAAAACACTTCATCATCATACCATTAATTAAAATCCACTTAATCAAAGGCTTGTTTTGTCATGAGTTTAATCCCTAATCATGGATTAAGTTGAGGAGCTTTCCTCAGCTTAAACATTCTCATCTATTATCCTTCTATTAGGATGGTGTAATGAGTCTGTTTAATCCCTGATTATGGCTTAACCTCATTACTCAACACTAAACAAAAACACCTAAATAATCACAAGTAGGTTAATGATCTTAATCCTGCATCAAGGTGATTGAGTGTGAGAATCTGACTTCACACTTAAGGTATTCTCATTACCCCTAAACAGAGGGAAGGTGTGATGAGTTTACTAAATCCATTGGTTTAGACTTAAGCTCATTAACTTATGACAAAATCCAAAAACAATAAAAGACTGAAAACTCAAAAACAAACAATAATCGTCTCCTCCGGGATTCTTTCCTCATCTCATTCACTCACAAACGAGAACTTGCTTCTTCCGTCTAATGCAAGACAGTTTGCATTTGTGCCAGACAGATCATACACTTGAGCATAGGCAAGTAAGCAGTTCACAAGTCAATTCATCTTTTAGTCTCTTTGGGTCGAACTACGGTGTTCTGACTTCCTCATTGCACGAGAGGATACGTAGGCATAACTTAACAGTTATCGAACAAAAGTCTCTGTATATTCCCCCTCTTTCTAGCCTCATTCTTTTAGCCTCATGATCTTGAGCATTTCATTCTTGTTCTTACACTGACACTTCATTTATATACTTCACTTCACACTTCTTTTGCACTGACACCTGTACATTCTTTTCCAGCTCTTTGATACACAAATTGCACTGACATTACCCCTTTAAAACACAAATCTTTTAAGCGTGGATCCCGTCGAGTACGACGGACAATCTGGGTGCTAATACCTTCCCAGGTTGTAACCAACCCCCTTTCTCAGTCTCTCTGGTTCGCAACCATCTTATCCATCTTTTTCTAGGCCTATGCAGCATTGCCTTTCCTCCGGGATAAAAATGCCTAGCTGGCGACTCTATTCATCTCCAGTGAGCTCACGGCTGTGTGTTCTCACTGTTCCCTTTCGCCGACCGTTCGCGTCTGTACCCCTTTTGACCCGGTGTCACTTGGCGGGAGCGACAGGCAGCAACCTTGAAGTTTAGTGACCTCAATCGCATTCCACCATTGTTAGGGTTTGAACGGCCAATTTAGGGTTTTGTGATTTGGACAATATAAATAAATTCTAACAATGTGGATTGACTGTATGAATCATAAGGAATTCAGTGATATAACCAATTTGATGTAATTGTACCATTTACTTGATGTTTGAGTTTCGCAGGGCATGAATATGGAAGAACTCGCATGAAATTTCGCAGGAAAAATCGTATCAATTTTCGCAGGTACCATGAAGAAGATGAAGGCCCAGCGCGCGCATTCTGGAATTTGAAATTTGTTTTAATATTTTATGTTTTGTTTCTGTTTTATTTCACAAGCGTAGTGCTTGGCCCAGTGGTAGGGGGCGTATGTGTTGTGCCTGGAGGTCTTTGGTTCGAATCCTGGCTTCCCAACTTTTTTCTTGTTTTTCAGTTTAATTATTATGTATAATATATTATGTATTATGGTTGCTATGTTGACAGGCGCGCTCTCCCAGCTGGAATGGTTAATGTGTTTGTGTGATGTTTGAAGGTCCTGGGTTCGATCCCCCCAGGCCTTTTGTGTGTTTTTTTTTATTTTTTCATGATATTTCCAGGAACAAAGAACAAAAGCAATTGGACCTCCTCCTTTATTACCTGCGCGCAGGCTGGCCCAGTGGTTGTTGTTGCTGGCTTGAGTGTTTGAAAGCAAGAGGGGCTGAGTTCAATTCCCAGCCAAGGTAAGTTCTCTTTTTCTTTTTCTCTCTATTTGTTTTGCTTATTATTAATATTAATTAATTAAAACTATAATTTTAAAATCCTAATATGTTTCATAAATATAAATCCTAAAATATTTTCTAAAACTAATTTTTTATTTATTAATATGTATATATTATTATTATATATAATTTATTTGTATAATTGAGTAAATATTTAATATTTAACATTTTTGCATATAAAACCTAATTTATTTATTTTTTTATATATAAATCCTAAAAAACATATTTTTCTCAAACCCTAATTTTTCTTCTTCTATTTGCTTAATATTATTATTTGTATATATTATATTCATAACTTCATTAAAATTCTTGATTTAATTTTTGTTAATGTATAAATTATTTATAATTTAAATTCTTGTATGTAAATATGATTAAAAATTAAAATTCTTAATATGATAATATGACATAATTTATTTATAATTTAATTTTGCATGTAAATAATTTCTTATAGTTAAAAGTTGTTAATTTAATTTTATAATTATAATATGTTCATAATTAATTTAATTTTATAATGTGCATATAATTTAAAATTCTATAATAATTGTTCATATTTTCTTATTAACCTTAAAAATTGTTTATTATAATATTCTTGTTTATATCATTATTATTATTAATTATATTCTTATGATATTTATTTATTACTAACCCCATTAATTTGGTATTATTTTTTATTATTATTATTTTCACTAACCCAATTATAATTAATTACTTATTTTGCTTATTATATTTAATTTTGTTTCATTATTATTATGTAATTGTTCCTTGGTGTAATATTTAATAGTAATGTTTAAATTATTTATTTTATGCTATGGTTAGTAAATAGGGAGTGTAACATGTATGTTTATTTAAAATTAATTTAGATCACTTAATTTAAAAGATAAATATTAAAAATTGTACACTCACACACGTAAGTCGATCTTTGATCGCCATCTCACTTCCTTAGGGATACCTCTCATGTTGCCTAATCAAAAAGGTCAAGTAGGGTGTATAAAGCAAAAGTCCCTCAAAATAAAATCATCTAGTCCCTTAACAGATAAAAGATCAAGTCCCTTTCGAATGTTGCCTTCGTAATGATCTTGTCCCTTTCGAATAAAGATGATAGTCCCTCCAAAAATTGCTTATACACCCCACAGTTGCCTAAATAACAGACGACCCTTCACTTGTCCCACACATCCAAGGTAATGACTACCTATTCCTTAATAATAGGGATAGTCTTATCACTTAAGGGATTCAGGAACAGAAAAGACTCAAACTTAGGGTAGGTTCCTCATAGTTACTTGCTCACTCTTCAAAAATTTTCAAACACTTCACAAATTTCAAACAATTTTCAAAACAAAGGTTTATACGCATCCGTACATGGATCATTATAAACACTTAAGAAAATTTCTATTCACACACTTCACATTTCAAAAACATTTTAAAGTGAGCTAAGTAACTAAGAGCCCATGGATAACCATGGATGTAAAGGGTGCTAACACCTTCCCTTTACATAACCTACCCCCCGGACCCAAAAATCTTTTTAAAAGGTCTTTCCTGTTCTTTTATGCCTTTCCTTTGGATAAAATAAAAGTCGGTGGCGACTCTTGCTATCCGCAACATTACTAAAGTCAGTTCTCCCACCGTGTTGGGAGATTGAGAGGATCTGGTGGTGCCAACGTCCTTAACTCAACCAAGTTAAGCTTCAGGAGTTTTGGCAATAAGGCAGCATAAGGCATAGGGATAGGGTCAATCACCCTATTTGCCTGAGATGGTCTCTGTTGGAAGGGACGCTGCTGTTGGTTGCTATTGTTGTTGTTGTAGGTTCTCTGTTGCGGATACTGAACTTGTTGTTGATACTGTGGTTGTTGTTGTTGAGGGTATGCTGATTGTTGAGGAATCGGAGCTGGAATGGTAACTGCTGCTACTGACCGGTGCACATACTGAGGTCTGCCCCTGCTTGTATGAATGGAATTTGTCTCACCGGCTCTTCGGGGTCCCACAAAAGGCTTCCTGGGATTACTGGATGAACTTGCACCATTATCAGAAATTTTGCCCATTTTTAAAAGGCTTTCAATCCTTTCCCCAGCTATGACGACATCAGCAAAGCTGGTAGAGGAGAAGGCAGCCAGTCTATCAATATATGTTCCTTGCAAAGTATTCATGAACATGTCAGCCATTTCCCTTTCTGACATGGGTGGTTGGACAGCAGCAGCAAGCTGTCTCCACCTTTGGGCATATTCCCTGAAGCTTTCTCTGGAAGATTGATACATTCCCATTAGGAGGGTCCTGTTAGGAGCCATGTCCAGATTGTATTGATATTGCCTGATGAAGGCTTCAGCTAAGTCCTTCCAGCATCTAATGGTAGCTCTGGTTAAGTGTGAATACCACTCTCTTGAAGCCCCAGTCAGACTGTCTTCAAAGTAGAACATCCACAGCTTTTCATCCATAGTATAAGCTTTAAGTCTTCCCAGGAAAGACTGTAGGTGAGTTCGTGGACAAGAGGTTCCATTGTATTTCTCAAAGCACGGGGGTTTGAATTTGTGGGGAATTCTCACCCCATCCACTAGTCCCATGTCCATCACATCGAAGCCCAAGGAATTCTGAGACTCCAAAGATCTCAACTTCTCAGCAATTTCATCTAATCTCCTGTCATAGACTTCATCTCCAGCTCCCATAACAGTAAACTTCTCTTCTTGGGGATCTTCTTGCAAGATTCTCCCCCCAGCAGTATTACCTTGCACATTCCTCGGGACGTTGACTTCCGGATCCAGATGAGGTCCAAATACTGGTGGGTTAATACGAGGCTGGCCTTGTTCATTGTTACTAGTTCCTCCAGTTCCCAGATGAGGTTCCTCGGGAGTTTGTCTTTCCACCAGTTCCCTTAACCTTTCTTGACTCTGGGCCAAGCCAGTCATTACAGCCATGAATTGGGACATCTGATTTCTTATCTCCAATCTTTCATTAGCCATCTGATATCTGAGCTCAGTCAGATCCTGCTGTACTTGTTCCATTTGAATACCAGGAAGGTTGTTGCGAGTAGGGTACCAGTGCGCTCTATTGACGGGGAACACTCTTCTACGAGCAATGTTTCCTGAGATCATAACAAAGTTAGAGACAAAATAATAAACAAAACCTACAAAACAAAGAAAAAGTTAGTATGCAATGCAGTATGCTCATTTGTTTTTCAAGGTATTCGGTTTGGTTCTTGGTTTTGACCTTTCCAGACCTCGAGGAAGATACTTGATGTTGCTGAGAAAAGAAACCCAATGAAAGCAAACTAATATATTACAAATGATGAAAAATACGTAGTTTGTTTTACAACATATGCCCATAGAGGGTCAAAATAAAAGAAAAGTACATCAAATGGAAACAAACAACAAGCAAAGGGTTAGACATCCAGTCCAAACTCATCCTCTTTGACCTCCTTCAGAAGTGCCTCAGTCACTGGACCAGCTGGGTGCTCTATAATGGTCCTAATGAGGAGGTTCCTGGTAGCAATGGCAGTAGTCAGCTTCTTGTTCCTGTCCTGGTCTTTTGATCTCTTCAATCCTGCTCTGAGCTTCAATTCTGAAATCTCATTTTGAGCTGCCAGCAAAGCTTCCTGCTGCTTCTTTTCATTGGCCTCTAACTGTTCAATCTTGGCTTGAGTTTTCTGGTCTTCTTGTGTTCGGGCTTCAGTGATTCTGACCCACCTAGCCTGACTTTCTTGCAGATAGAGCTCAGTCCTAGCTTTCTGAATCTTGGCCTCTTTACAGGCATTCTTCAATATTTGTTCCCCAACTCTTGCCTTCCTGATGTAGTCCTCTGTCTTTTCAATTTTGGCAAGATGCTCAACCCTAAGCTTCTCCAATCTCTCAATGTCTAGACGACCATCACTCCTTTCCCAAAGGGTCTTCTTCAAAGCCTGGGATAGGTTCTCATTCCTTTCCTTCAGCTTCTCAAATTGTTCTAGGCTGACAGTTTCTGCAGGCTATACTATTGAGGGTCCAGGTATGTCCTCCAAGGTGAAAGGCATTCCAGTAATCCGAGCTCTAGCACGGGACCAGTCATAGTACTGAGCTGAAGCAACATTATTACACCTTCCAAGAATAGCCATCCCTTTTGTCTGGATATTGTCCCAAGCCCAGGATGCTTGTCTGACAACAGCTGAATTAGGTTTTACTTCACAATACAGGGTCTCAGCTAAATCTTGCACTCTAGGAGAGTGAACCAAAGCATAGTCCAGTTGTCTTTTAAACAGCAAAGGATTGTAGTTAATGCACCCTTTCACTCCTATCAGAGGTACATTTGGGTATTGTCCACAGCTGGTGATAATGTCTTTGCCCTTAGTTCTTTGGGTGCACCATCTAATATCATCTGAAGTCAAAGCAATGAGCCTCTTGGCCCAATTCTTCTGTTGGTGGGGATTCAAGAAAGCATCTGACTTAGGCAGGTGTTTGAGCAGCCAGGTGTGAAACAAAGGAGCACAACATCTTACTAACTTCCCCATTTGTTTCTCATTCCTCTAATGAATGGAGTAGTAAAAGTCTCCCAGTAATGTAGGTACTGGGTTCCTCAAAAGAAATAGATGGATGGCATTCTTGCTGACAAATTTGGGCTCATCTGCAAACAGTATAACCCCATATATGCTGAGGGCTAACAGTGCACAGACTGCCCTCCATTCTCCCAATGAGGCCTTCAGGATGGCCTAAGAAATCAAGAAGTCCAAGTGCAAACCAGGGATCCCAGCTTTTGTTGTCATATTTTGCTCAATCAAAGCAGGCTCCAAGTACAGTGCTTTTGCTACCTCTCCATTGCTGGGAGCTGGCATTTCTGGGTTGAAGGGGATGCCACCCCTGACAGGTACCCCAATCAATGAAGAAAACTCTTCCAGCAGAGGCCCTAGCTGAAAGTCTGGAAATGTGAAACATCTCAAAGGAGGGTCATAAAACTGCAAGCATGTGTGGATCATGCTCCTCTGAGAAGGGTCAAGGTCCATAACCATATCCAAGATTCCTCCATAATGCTCTCTAAATAATGGGATGTGGTCAGGTATGATAAGTGACTGGACCTGCCTGATACCAGTCAACACAGGCTCAAAGAAATGGTAGGATATGTTGCTTTTCCTGGGAGTAGTTATGAGTGCTGATGAAGAACTGAAGGTAAGTGCTGATCAAGACTGATACTGGAGATGGGCCACTGATAGGCTGCTGTTGGTGATGATGAAGATAGCTGAAGCAGACAGCTGAGGTAGACAACTGATGAAGATAGCTGAAGCAGAGGTCTTTAAAAAAAAGAAGGGGTCAAAACCAAATCAGATGTGATGTGGATACCCTGAAAAACAAATAAGCAAATGTTAAATGATGCAAATGATGAGTATGCCAATGATATGCAGGGGTTTGTGATCAAGCCGGATATGATTATCTGTCCTGATATAGGTCCATGTATGTTCAAAGAAAGTCCAGATGGTGGCTCAGAAACCTAGTAACCAGGGTGGGGGACTCAAATAAAGAGTCACACGTCCAGGGTTAATCACAAGAACTGTCCAAAGTGAGGTACTCTTAAACAATATGGTAACAGGGTATGATGTGGCCAAGGGTACCTGCAAACCTGTAAACAGCCCAACCCCCTCACAGGTAGTGTTCTAGAACAAGGATCTTCAGACTTGGATTAGTTATGAGAAGTGTAAACACTTCTAACCCGGAGATACAGTGTTTACAATAACCATAAAAGATCCTCCTCTAATTCACCTCAGCTTCTGAAGGTCATAATAAAGGTCATCCAGACTTAGCAGGCTTCCCAGATAGCCCTAGCACTACAGGAAATATGTAGCACAGAGTTCTCAAAAAGAAACCCACATCTGAACCGTGTTTCATATTCCCGCACCAGACCGAAATGGAATGGGAAAGAACATGAACCACTCTAGCCTAGGTGTCACTCAGGTCCCAGGTATAGGACCTTAAACTCTTAATGAAACCCCACCCACCAAAACAGGAACCAGATCCAGTAATGACAGTATGACAGTATGATATATAAAACTGTAAAGAAAGCAACAAACAAGAATGTACATAAAGCAATAAAATAAATACATAAACACAATTAGCACATAACACCCTGGTAAACACAAATCAAATAAGCGCTAGGAGGAACCCACAAAAAGAACCAGAAGCCCGGGTTACAGTATAAGGGTCCCCAGCAGAGTCGCCAAGTTTTCGCTCCCACCAAATGAGGTTAAGTCAAATGGGGTACAGACGCGAACGGTCGGCGAAAGGGGTGAGAACACACAAGGGTGAACTCAGAAAAGAATAGAGTCGCCAGCTAGGCATTTTTATCCCGAAGGAAAGGTAATGCTGCATAAACCTAAGAAAAGGTGGATAAGAAGGTTGCGAATCAGAGAAACTGAGAAATGGGGTTGGTTACAACCTGGGAAGGTATTAGCACCCAGATTGTCCTTCGTACTCGACGGGATCCACGCTTGAAAGATTTGTGCTTTAAAGGGGTAGTGTCAGTGCAATCTGTGTATCAAAGCTGGAAAGAATGCAAGTGTCAGTGTAAAAGAAATGTGAAGTGTATAAGAGAAGTGTCAGTGTAAGAACAAGAGTGAAATGCTCAAGATAAAAGAGGCTCAAAGAATAAAGCTGAAAGAGGGGGGGAATATACAGAGACTTTTGTTCGATAACTGTTAAGTTATGCCTACGTATCCTCTCGTGCAATGAGGAAGTCAGAACACCGTAGTTCGACTCAAAGAGACTGAAAGATAAATTGACTTGTGAACTGCTTACTTGTCTATGCTCAAGTATATGACCTGTCTGGCTCAGGTGCAAACTGTCTTGCATTAGACGGAAGACGCGAGTTCTCGTTTGTGAGTGAATGAGGTGAGAAAAGAATCCCGGAGGAGACGATTATTGTTTGTTTTTGTGTTTTCAATCTTTTATTGCTTTTTGAATTTGTCATAAGAATATGAGCTTAAGCCTAAACCAAGGGTTAGTAAACTCATCACACCTTCCCTCTGATTAGGGGTAATGAGGATACTTTAAGTATGAAGTAAGCACCTCACACTTAATCACCATGATGTAGGATTAAGATCATTAACCTACTTGTAATTATTTAGATGTTTTTGGAGTTTTTGTTTAGTGTTAAGTAATGAGTTTAAGCCATAATCAAGGATTTAATGGACCCATTACACCATCCTAATAGAAGGATAATAGATGAGAACATTTAAGCTGAGGAAGGCTCTTCAACTTAATCCATGATTAGGGATTAACCTCATGACAAAACAAAGCCTTTATTAAAGTGGATTTTAGTTAATGATAAGGTTAGGAAATGGATTTTATGGTTTGTAAGACAACTTGAGGGGGACTTGTCCATTAACACTAGGGTTAGTCCTTCTTAACCGATCAAGGAAGAATTAGAACCCTAATGCAAGGCCCAAGTTACAAGCTTGATGTCTTAGTGATTATTAGGTGGATTGATTAAAGGAATTAAATACATTAAGGGTTTAACACTTAGGATTAAAGTTATACACTCCATCCTAATAGAAGGATACAGGCATAACCCTAATCACAAAGTCTTAAAACCTTTAAGGTTTAGTCCTTGATTATGAGGTGAGAAGAGAAGACTCAAAGATCACACAAAGGTAAAACTAATGGGGGATAATAAAACCCTAATTTTTATCATGCTTGGGTATCCCTAGGGTTTATGAGGCTTGCAAAAGATCTTCAGGAGAGAAAGCCACCAGGAAAAAAGCAGATGAAAGGAGGAAGAAGCAGAGAGAAGCAAGACAACTTGCTTCACTTAAGAAGACAAGTTGCTTGAAGAAAGAAAGTGAGAAAGAGCATGAATGAGCAAGCTCACTCTAGAACAAAAGTAAAATGAAACAATGAATGCATAAGAGATGAGAAGAGATTATGAGAAGTGAAGGAAAATTCACTTCTCAATGGCTTACCACCTGAAAAGTTAGTAACAAGAAATGAAATGAAGTGAAAATGAGTTGAAATGCAATGATGCAAACCAAAGTCATAAGCATAAACATGATGTTAATGATTCTAAGAGATGATACAAACACATGTCAAGAGTTGTGGATGATCATACAAGGATGAAGATGCAAATGAGGCATGCTTTGAACCATGGAAGTTCATGAAAGTTCATGAAAAGGTATGAATGCATAACATGGCAAATGAATGATGCAATGATCAAACATGATTTCAATATGTCCTAAGATGTCTTATATGTTATGTGGATGCACAAAATGTCATGGTAAGTTCATGTATGCAAACAAATGAAAGGTGGATGCAAATGAGGGCAAGAATTAGGGTTTACATACAATATACAATGCAAAATTCAAAATCAGAAGCAAATGACAAGATAAAAAATTGAAAATGGGATCAAAGGAACCCTAACCCTACACAAGTTCACTGCCCAAAGGAGGGGACCTAGGTCTTAACCTAATGGAAGTTATGATTTTCTCAAGTTGGCTAGGGTTTCAAGGCACTTCAAAAGGAAAAAATGCACATCAAATTGAAAATGAAAGATAAATTCAAACCAATTTTACCCTAGAAAGTACATGATATGAAGAATGCAATGCAAGAAGAACCATCATCAAACTCTTCATGGTTAGGCAGAATGAATTTTTCTAAGTTAGAACAAAAATATTGCCTTTTAAGAACTTTAATTCCAAAGAAAAATGTCAAAATAGATCAAGAACCAAAAAGAAATTTGTTTGAAAAGTTTGATAATGTTTCTAAATGTATTAAAATGCAATGTGATTTTTTTTGTGATTTTTAAATACCTAAATGCATTTTTAATTAATTAATCTTCATTAACTAATTAAAAATAAACATTTAAATGATTTAAAAATAATTTTTGATGCAAAAAATAAAAATAAAAATATTTTTGGGTTCTGAAAATTAATAAAAGATTTGATAAAAATTTTCATAATTTTTTAATGTATTTTACTATTTTTAAAAATTCGTGGAAATTAAATACAAAACAAATGAAATAAAAATGAAATAAATGAATAAATGAGAAAGTCAGCTGATCTAAAGGCCCAGATTCAAACCTAGGGGGGCGGGAGTTGACTACGCGCGCTAATGGACGGCTGAAATTCAAATCTCACTAATTATGATTAAACCCTAATCCTGAACCCTAATTACTCTCAGATGACCGGAATAGTGTTCCGGTCATCTTCTCCGGCCATCCAATCCTTCAATCTCACTCAAAACGCAATCTTAAGCTCTCTAACTCTCCAGAATTAAACATCTAACAACCCTAAACATGAATCCAGCCCTAAAACTCATTTATTTTCACTCAAGAACAAGAATCAAAGCAAAACGGAAAAAACGCAGAAAATTTCAGAGGTTCAATACATGCTTAATACTTGACCATTTTCAAAACTAAACATATCAGAATCATCAGTGAATCATGGAGAACCAATTACAACTTAAAAACACGTTTCTGGAAAAATTGTTCTTGATGATACCTGAACTGAAGCTTTCGAAAATGGTGCTTTCTGGCCAGTTCTTTGCTTCAAACAAGCTCCAATGATCCTCTCCAAATGTTTGTGATGCTTAGCTGGAGTTTATATGGCCTCGAAATGAAAATGGCAGAGGTTCAGTTTGTGGAATGTGAAAATCGTATTTTTGATTGTGAAGGTTTTAGGGCCAAATGAAAGGTGGGAAATGATCAGTGGATCATGGTGAGTTGAATGGTGAAAGAAACTTGAAGGTTTGATGGTTGAATCAAGAGTTTCGAAGGCTTTTGCAAAAAGTGGATTTTTGGAGTGTGCTGAGTTCTTGGAGTTTCAGGCTGTGTTGTCTTGTGCTTTTGCTTGATTTTGATCCACATAAAGAAGTGTGATAGGTCAGAGAGTGGGTGCTGGCCTATGTTGATTAGTATGGGCAAGTTGCCAAAATGTCAAAAGTTGGTGTACTTGAGGTATGGGTCATGGCAGGCCAAGGACAATGGGGTGTCCTGCGCAGCAAGGATCAAGGAGTGCCATGAAATCAGATTTTGTGAGCTGTGGCAAGTGGATGAGAAGCTTTGGATCATTTTGCAAATTCATGGAGTTTTGGCCCCTTTTGGATTTCTTAATGATCAAGGCATGAAAATGAGTGATTCTTTGGGCCATTCTGAGTTTTAGGTCATGTGTTATGTTTATGTAATGCTTAGAAGTCATTTTGAAGTCATGGAAATGCTTGGCATGTGAATTTGCAAGTTTCCCCCTTTGGTGTAAAAGTGAAAATTTAGTGATTTTGTCCAACTTTGCAAAGCTATAACTTTTGTTCTAGGATGAATTAGATCAAGTTCTTGTACTTTTTGAAAATGGGAGGATCCAATCTACAACTTTCATGACCAAAGATTTTTCATTTGAAGCAATTTTGGATCAAAAAGAGGAGGTTGAAAAACTTCCCAAAATGGCAAGTTTTCATTACAAGTCACTTTCCCAAAATGGCAACTTTGCAAATGGCTTGAAATTCTTCAATTTTGTGAACTTATAACACCTTCTAAGATCAAATAAAGATCATACACCTTCAAAATGATGGAGAATACCCTTTGGTTGGATGATTGGGGGCCTCAGAAGCCCTGATTTTGCACTGACTTGCTCCAGAAGTCATCTTTTGATCAGATGCCTTCCCCATTGAATTTCTTCATGAAAATAGATATGTATGATCCTAATAAAATATAGAGACCAATAGAATCAAGAATGACCAAAAAATTTGGAGTTATGGCCTCTGAAACTAAAACCCTAATTCCAGGTCATCTGTGCAGTTAAACCTGGCTCTGCTTCCATGCCCTTCTCAGTTCTTGTGATTTCTTGACTTCCTTGACCTTGGGAGGATATAATATGATGCTTGAACATACATGGACCCTCTTGAAATGATTGATGACCTTTGGAGTGGCTCAAATGGCTCAGGGATAGCTCAGATCACAAACCCTAGATGGAGATGACTTAGAACCAATGCAGTGAAGCAAAAATGCAATATGAGATTCTATGGTTGAATCTATGCATATGAAAAGAAATCACAAGCCATGGTGTGAATGAGTGAGGGCAAATTTGGGGTGTTTACAGTAACCTCAAGAACAAATTTTCCAGAAACTTGATTTTAGGTTATAGACTTGTTCCTCATGTTGCACTGATCATGCTGATGCTTTTCTTTTTGAAAATGGTTGAGTTTTAAGGATTTTATGTTGCTCTGAAACTTTGCCCGTGAAATGTGTTTTGATTCGATTCTCATGATTTACGAAAAATAAATGAGTTTTGTTGCGTGGTTTGAGTTTAATGATGTTCAAGGATTGATTTTGGAGAGTTTGATGAGTTTTTGTGGCGTTTTGAGAGAGATTGAGTGAGGAGCTGGCCGAAGAAGATGAACGGAATACTGTTCCGGTCACCTGAAGGTCATTAGGGTTCAGATTATGGCTTAATTGCGTAATAAGTGAGTTTGAATGTGGGCCGTCCATTAGCGCGCGAAGTCAATTCCCTCCCTTTTCCTTTTGAACCTCAGCCACTGGATCTGATTACTTTCATTAATTCATATTTTAAATTTATTTTAATTGCATTTTCTTTATCATTTTATTAAAAATAGTAAAACACTTTCAAAGAGTTTTATTTTTTGCATCATGACTTAAAATATTTTTCTCATTCTGAAAATAATTTTTATTTTATTTTTTGGATAAAATTCGTATTTTTAAAATATTTAAATGCTTATTTTAATTAGTTAATGAGAATTAATTAATTAAAATAGCATTTAAGTTTCTAAAAATCACATTGAATCTTGATACATTTAGAAACATTATCAAACCCTTCAAACAAATTTCTTTTTGGTTCTTGATCTACTTTGACATTTTTCTTTGGAATTAGGGTTCTTAAAAGTCAATATTTTTACCCTAACTTAAAAAATTTCATTCTGCCTAACCATGAAGAGTTTGATAATGGTTCTTTTTGAATTGAATTCCTCATATCATGTAGTTTCTAGGATTTAATTGGTTTGAATTTATCTTTCATTTTCAATTTGTTGTGCATTTTCCCTTTTGAAGTGCCTTAAAACCCTAGCAAACTTGAGAAAATCATAACTTCCATTAGGTTAAGATTTAGGTCTCCTCCTTTGGGCAGTGAACTTGTGTAGGGTTAGGGTTCCTTTGATCCCATTTTCAAATTTTTATCATGTCATTTGCTTCTGGTTTTGATTTTTGTATTGCATGTTATGTATAAACCCTAATTTTTGCCTTCATTTGCATTCATCTCTCATATACTTGCATACATGAACTTGCCATGACATTTTGTGCATCCACATGACATATAAGACATCTTAGGACATATTAGAATCATGTTTGATCATGGCATAATTCATTTTCCATGTTTTGCATTCATTTCATTTCACAAATTTTCATGAACTTTTATGGTTCAAAACATGCTTCATTTGCATCTTCATCCTTGTATGATCATCCACAACTCTTGTCTTGTGTTTGCATTATCTCTTAGCATCATTAACATCATGTTTATGCTTCTGGTTTTAGTTTTCATCTTAGCATTTCATCTCATTTTCATTTCATTCCTTGTTGCTAACTTTTCAGGTGGTAAGTCATTAAGAAGTGAATTTGCCTTCACTTCTCATAATCTCTTATGCATCATGGATGCATTTTGTATTTGTATTAGAGTGAGCTTGTTCATTCATGTTTCCCCTTCACTTCCTTTCTTCAAGCAACTTATCTTCTTAAGTGAAGTAAGTTGTCTTGCTTCTTCTGCTTCTCCTCCTTTCATCTGCTTCTTCCTTGGTGGCTTTTCTTTGAAGATCTCTTGCAAGCCTCATAAACCCTAGGAATACCCAAGCATGATAACAATTAGGGTTTGATTAGTCCCCCATTTAGTTTTACCTTTGTGTCATCTTTGAGTCTTCTCTTCTCAATTCTTAATCAAGGACTAAACCTTAAAGGTTTTAAGGCTTTGTGATTAGGGTTATGCCTGTATCCTTCTATTAGGATGGAGTGCATAACTTTAATCCTAAGTGTTAAACCCTTAATGTGTTTAAATCCTTTAATCAATCCATCTAATAATCACTAAGACATCAAACTTGTAACTTGGGCCTTGCATTAGGGTTCTAATTCTTCCTTAATTGGTTAAGAAGGACTAACCCTAGTGTTAATGGACAAGTCCCCCTCAAGTTGTCTTACAAACCATAAAATTCATTTCTTAACCTTATCATTAACCAAAATCCATCTTAATAAAGGTCTTGTTTTGTCATGAGGTTAATCACTAATCATGGATTAAGTTAAGGAGTCTTCCTCAGCTTAAATGTTCTCATCTATTATCCTTCTATTAGGATGGTGTAATGAGTCCATTAAATCCTTGATTATGGCTTAAACTCATTACTTAACACTAAACAAAAACTCCAAAAACATCTAAATAATCACAAGTAGGTTAATGATCTTAATCCTACATCAGGGTAATTAAGTTTTAGGTGCTTACTTCATACTTAAGGTATTCTCATTACCCCTAATCAGAGGGAGGATGTGATGAGTTTACAAACCCTTGGTTTAGGATTAAGCTCATTTTCTTATGAAAAACACCAAAAAGAAATAAAAGATTGAAAACAAAAAAAAACAAACAATAATCGTCTCCTTCGGGATTCTTTTCTCACCTCATTCACTCACAAACGAGAACTCGCTTCTTCCGTCTAATGCAAGACAGTTTGCACCTAAGCCAGACAGGTCATACACTTGACCTAGCCTCATTTGGTGGGAGCGACAGCTTGGCGACTCTGCTGGGGAACCTTATATTGCAACCAGGGCTTCTGGTTCTTTTTGTGGGTTCCTCCTAGCGCTTGTTTGATTTGTGTTTACTGGGGTGTTATGTGCTATTGTGTGTTTATTTGTTTTTACTTTATTTGCTGCTATGTGTGCAGTTATTTATTGCTTCCTTTATCAGTTTTACATATTTCATACTGTCATTATCATTGCTGGATCTGGTTTCTGTTTTGGTGGGCGGGGTTTCATTGAGAGTTTAAGGTCCTATACCTGGGACCTAAGTGACACCTAGGCTAGAGTGGTTCATTTTCTTTCCCATTCCATTTCGGTCTAGTGCGGGAATATGAAACACGGTTCAGATGTGGGTTTCTTCTTGAGAACTCTGTGCTACAGATTTCCTGTAGTGCTAGGGCTATCTGGGAAGCCTGCTAAGTCTGGATGACCTTTACTATGACCTTTAGAAGCTGAGGTGAATTAGAGGAGGATCTCTTATGGTTATTGTAAACACTGTACCTCCGGGTTAGAAGTGTTTACACTTCTCATAATTGATCCAAGTCTGAGGATCTTTGTTCTAGAACAATACTTGTGAGGGGGTTGGGCTGTTTATAGGTTTGCAGGTACCCTTGGCCACATCATACCTTGTTACTATTTTGTTTAAGAGTACCTCATTTTGGACAGTTCTTGTGATTAACCTTGGATATGTGACTCTTTATTTGAGTCCCCCACCCTGGTTACTGGATTTCTAAGCCTTCATCTGGACTTTTGAACATACATGGACCTATATCAAGACAAGATAATCAGATCCAGCTTGATCACAAACCCTTGCATATCATTTGCATATTCATCATTTGCATCATTTAACATTTGTTTATTTGCTTTTCAGGGTATCCACATCATATCTGGTTTGGGCCTCTACTGGAAGAGTTTTCTTTATTGATTGGAGTACCTATCAGAGGTGGAATTCCTTTCAACCCAGAAATGTCAGCTCCCAGAAATGAAGAAATAGCAAAGGAATTATACCTAGAGCCTGCCCTGATTGAGCAAAATATGACAACAAAAGCTGGGATCCCTAGTTTGCATTTGGACTTCTTGGTTTCTCAGGCCATCCTGAAGGCCTCATTGGGAGAGTGGAGGACAGTCTGTGCATTATTAGCCCTCAGCATATATGGGGCCATACTGTTTGCAGAAGAGCCCAAATTTGTCAGCAAGAATGCCATCAATCTGTTTCTCCTGAAGAACCCAGTACCTACATTACTGGGAGACTTTTACTACTCCATTCATCAGAGGAATGAGAAACAAAGGGGGAAGTTGGTGAGATGTTGTGCCCCTTTGTTTTACACCTGGCTTCTCAGACACCTGCCTAAGTCAGATGCCTTCTTAAACCCACACCAGCAGAAGAACTAGGCCAAGAGGTTCATTGCCTTGACTTCAGATGATATTAGATGGTGCACCCAGAGCACCAAAGGCAAAGACATTATCACCAGTTGTGGACAGTACCCAAATGTGCCTCTGATAGGAGTAAAGGGTTGCATCAATTACAATCCTTTGCTGTTTAAGAGACAACTGGGCTATGCTTTGGTTCACCCTCCCAGAGGGCAAGATTTAGCTGAGACCTTATATTGTGAAGTGAAACTTAATTCAGCTGTTGTCAGACAAGCATCCTGGGCTTGGGACAACATCCAGACAAATGGCGTAGCTATCCTTTGAAGGTGTAATAATGTTGCTTCAGCTCAATACTATGATTGGTCCCGTACTAGAGCTCAAATTACTGGCATGCCTTTTATCTTGGAAGACATACCTGGGCCATCCATAGTGCAGCCAGCAGCAACTGTCAGCCTAGAAGAATTTGAGAAGCTGAAGGAGAGGAATGAGAACCTATCTCAGGCTTTGAAGAAGACTCTTTGGGAGAGAAGTGATGGTCGTCTGGATATTGAGAGGTTGGAGAAGCTTAAGGTGGAGCATCTCACCAAAATTGAGAAGACAGAGGACTATATCAGGAAAGCAAGAGCTGGGGAACAAATATTGAAGAATGCCTGCAAAGAGGCCAAAATTCAGAAAGCTAGGACTGAGCACTATCTGCAAGAAAGTCAGGCTAGGTGGGTCAGGATCACCGAAGCCCGTACACAAGAAGACCAAAATACTCAAGCTAAGATTGAACAGCTAGAGGTCAATGAGAAGAAGCAGCAGGAAGCTTTGCTGGCAGCCCAGAAGGAGATTTCAGAATTGAAGCTCAGAACAGGATTGAAGAGATCAAAGGACCAGGACAGGCATAAGAAACTGACCACTGCCATCGCTACCAGGAACCTCCTCATTAGGACCATTATAGAGCGCCCAGCTGGTCCAGTGACTGAGGCACTCCTGAAGGAGGTCAAGGAGGATGAGTTTGGACTGGATGTCTGATTGTTTGTTTGTTGTTATTTCCATTTGATGTACTTTTCCTTTTATTGTATTTTGACCCTCCATGGGCATGTTTTGTAAAACAAACTAGGTATTGTTCACCATTTGTAATATATTTTAGTTTGTTTTCATTTGGGCTTCTCAACAACATCAAGCATCTTCCTCGAGGTATGGAAAGGTCAAAACCAAGAACCAAACCGGATACCTTGGAAAACAAATAAGCATAATGCATTGCATACTAACCTCTGTGTTTGTTTTTGTAGGTTTTGTTGTTATCTTTGTTTCTAACTTTGTTGTGACCTCAGGAAACATTGCTCGTCGCCGAGTGTTCCCTGTCAACTGCACGCACCGGTACCCAACTCGCAACAACCTTCCCGGTATTCAAATGGAATAAGTACAGCAGGATCTGACTGAGGTCAGGAATCAGATGACCAATGAGAGGTTGGAGATGAGAAATCAGATGTCTCAATTCATGGCAGTAATGACTGGCCTAGCCCAGAGTCAGGAGAGGTTAAGAGAGCTGGTGGAGAGGCAAACTCCTGAGGAGCCTCACCTTGGAACAGGAGGAACTAGTAACAATGAACGGGGCCAGCCTCGTATTGACCCACCAGTATTTGGGCCTCATCTGGATCCAGAGGTTAACATCCCAAGAAATGTGCAAGGTAATACTGCTGGGGGAAGAATCTTGCAAGAGGATCCCCAAGAAGAACAATTTACTGTTATGGGGGCTGGAGATGAAGTATATGACAGGAGATTGGACGAAATTGCTGAGAAGTTAAGATCTTTGGAGTCTCAGAATTCTTTGGGCTTCGATGTGATGGACATGGGCCTAGTGGATGGGGTGAGAATTCCCCACAAGTTCAAACCTCCATGATTTGAAAAATACAATGGTACCTCCTGTCCACGCACTCACCTGCAGTCTTTCCTGGGAAGACTCAAAGCGTATACTATGGATGAGAAGCTATGGATGTTCTACTTTGAGGACAGTCTGACTGGGGCTTCAAGAGAGTGGTATTCACACCTAACCAGAGCTACCATTAGATGCTGGAAGGACTTAGCTGAAGCTTTTATAAGACAATATCAGTACAACCTGGACATGGCTCCCAATAGAACTCTTCTAATGGGAATGTCTCAGTCTTCCAGAGAGAGCTTCAGGGAATATGCCCAAAGGTGGAGACAGCTTGCTGCTGCTATCCAACCACCCATGTCAGAGAGGGAAATGGCTGACATGTTCATGAATACATTGCAAGGAACCTATATTGATAGATTGGCTGCCTTCTCCTCTACCAGTTTTGCTGATGTGGTCATAGCTGGTGAAAGGATTGAAAGTCTATTAAAGATGGGCAAAATTTCTGACAATGGTGCAAGTTCGTCCAGCAATCCCAGAAAGCCTTTTACGGGACCCCGGAGGGCCGGTGAGGCAAATTCCATTCATGCAAGTAGGGGCAGGCCTCAGTATGTACACCGGTCAGTAGCAGCAGTTACCATTCCAGCTCTGATTCCTCAACAATCAGCATATCCTCAACGACAACAACCACAGTATCAACAACAAGTTCATTATCCGCAACAGAGAACCTACAACAACAACAACAACCAACAACAGCGTCCTTTCCAACAAAGACCATCACAGGCAAACAGGGTGATTGACCCAATCCCAATGTCGTATGTTGCACTCTTGCCACAACTCCTGAAGCTCAACCTAGTTGAATTAAGGACATTGGCACCTCCAGATCCCGCCAATATGCCAAAGAATTATGATACAAATGCCAGGTGTGCATTTCATTCGAACGCACCAGGGCATAATACTGAAAAATGCAGGGGCCTACAGATGAAAGTCCAAGATCTGGTGGACTCAAAAGCTCTAAACTTTGCACCTCCTCCGAATGTTACAAGGAATCCAATGCCTAGTCACAACGGGCCTAGGATTAATGCTATTGAGGAAGGAAAACCATCCACCTTAATCACCAGTGTTGCACAAATTCGAACACCTTTGGTTGAAATCAAAGCTCAGCTTTTAGAATGCCAAATGTTCCCCGGGTGTGAGCTCGGCTGTGGGTATTGCAATATTGCAGTCAATGGGTGTGAAAGGTTGAGAAACGGCATAGATGGTCTTATTAAGGATGATATCCTTCAGATTACGACAACAACACCTACAACTTCAACAATTCCTTCATCAACAATCCCAAATACTCCTACAACGTCAGCAACCATTGTTCCAACGGATTCTACTACAACTCCAACAACTGCTCAATCAATCACTTTAACGGATGCAAGTTCAGTTACTATCCCTGCTACAACTGCAACACCCATTCAGTCAACAGTACCTTCTACAACATCAGCAACAGTTAATGAAAGCGTCTCAACAGTTACAATTTACTATGATCCCGCAAATGTTCCTTCCAACAATTCACAACAAAATGCTACTCCTGTCAGAGCTCCAGTTACCATATACTATGATCCACACACCATTGTGGTCCCCTCTGCAGCTGCTATCAGTCCGGTCACTATCACAGTGCCTGGGCCAGTTCCTTACGAAAGCAATAATGCCATCCCTTGGCATTATGGCTCAGATCTATACTGCAAGGGGCAGAAAATCACTTTAGAATCATCAACTTCTTCACCTCAAGTAGACAATGTGGGGGGGGGGGGGGAGGCTTCACTAGAAGCGGACGTCTCTTTGCCTCGCAAATACAAAGACCCAATGCTGAAGCAGAATCTATTGCCAAGGCAAAAGGGAAGAGCATGGTGCAAGAAGAACAAGCTATCAAAGAAACGGTGAAGACTCTTTTTGATCAAGAGGTTGATGAATTCATGAGAATCATCAAGAAGAGTGATTACAAGGTGGTAGACCAGCTTCACCAAACGCCTTCCAAGATCTCCATACTATCATTGCTAATGTGCTCCGAGGCTCACCGGAATGCACTATTAAAGGTCCTGCACGCAACTTATGTGCCGGAGGAGATTACCGTCAATCAGTTAGAAGTTGTGGTGGGAAATGTCAACGCTAGTCATGGACTAGGTTTTACCAACACTGATTTGACGGTGGAAGGTCACAATCACAACAAGGCTTTGCACATTACCTTGGAGTGTAAGGGTGCAGTTCTTTCTCACGTACTGGTAGACACAGGGTCATCCCTCAATGTCCTGCCCAAGAAAGCCCTTGTGAAGCTGGAGTATGACGGATTGGCACTACGCCCAAGTAACTTGGTAGTAAGAGCTTTTGACGGTTCTAAAAGATCAGTTCTGGGAGAGATAGAGTTACCAATAATGATTGGCCCACAAGTTTTCAAAACGACCTTCTTTGTGATGGATATACAGCCTGCCTACAGCTGTCTATTGGGTAGACCATGGATACACGCCGCTGGCGCCGTGACGTCAACCCTTCACCAGAAGTTAAAATTTGAGTGGGAGGGCCAAGTCATTACCATTTGTGGGGAGGAGGATATTATTGTTAGCCAGCTGGCTACTTTCAAATGCATTGAAATGGATGGGGAGATACATGAAACCATGAGTCAAGGGTTTGAGGCCCTCAATATTAATGAGACATCTGCTGTGCTGAGGACTTCCATCACCTCATATCAACAAGCCCGAAAGGTTGTTGAAGAGGGTACTGCTCAAGGCTGGGGCAAGCTGCTGCCAGTCGAGAAGAAAGAAGACTGATTCGGGTTGGGTTACAAACCAACTCGACAAGATCAACCAGAGGCTACAAAGGAACCTAAGTTTGTTAGTGGGGGGATGCTCACCCCGGATGCTGTGAATAGCTTGGAAGATGAGTCAGAAGACGAGCACAACCTGGAAAGCTGGATACGTCCAAGGATCCCGGGGAGCCATGTCTCAAACTGGTCTTCCCAGGAAATTATAAGGGTTACTCCTGCAGAGTAATTATTATTTCCTGTATTTTGAAGCATGCATCAAGTCCTGCATCTTGCCCAAGATGTCAGTACTCATTTTGTAATCGGGCCATCTTGTATTTTGTGCAAAGATCAATTAATGAATATTAGGACATCTTTTGCAAATGAGTCTTTTCTTTTTCGCTCACTGTTTTTCATTTTTCATTTTTTGTACAAAAATAAAATGGCAATGCTTTTCAAAATAAATAACTTCATTTTCACTTTTTTTTTAAATAAGATAAAACTGATCACTAAAATAAACCAATCTAAACCCTTGCAGAAAGTGCCCTCCAGACTGCACCGACAACGACACCGCTATGACTTCGTATGACTTTGACAATCCAATCAATCAAGCTGATGAAGGGGTCAAAGAAGATTATGAGCTACCTGAAGAGCTAGCCAGGTTGTTGAGACAAGAGGAGAAGGTTATCACTCCCCATCAGGAGGAAGTCGAAACGGTTAATCTTGGTACAGAAGAAGACTTGAAAGAAGTTAAGATAGGGGCCTGCCTGCAAGATTCAGTGAAAGAGCAACTGATTGACATGCTTCGAGAGTATGTGGATGTTTTTGCTTGGTCTTATCAGGATATGCCAGGGTTGGACACTGACATTGTCATGCACAAGCTTCCTTTGAAAGAAGATTGTCCGCCAGTAAAACAGAAGCTGCGCCGTACTCGCACAGATATGGCAATGAAAATAAAGGAAGAGGTACAAAAACAGTGGGACGCCGGTTTCCTTGCTGTGACTAGCTATCCGCCGTGGGTTGCTAACATTGTACCTGTGCCTAAGAAGGATGGCAAGGTGAGGATGTGTGTGGATTACCGGGACCTGAACAGAGCTAGCCCGAAAGATGACTTCCCTTTACCTCACATTGATGTATTGGTCGACAATACGACTCAGTACTCGATGTTCTCCTTCATGGATGGATTTTCAGGATATAATCAGATCAAAATGTCACCTGAAGACATGGAGAAGACAACTTTCATCACACCCTGGGGCACGTTCTGTTATAAGGTGATGCCATTTGGATTGAAGAATGCTGGTGCCACTTATCAACGGGCTATGGTAACATTATTCCATGACATGATCCATAAAGAAATTGAATGTTATGTGGATGACATGATTGCCAAGTCCCTCACAGAAGAAGACCACCTGGTGAATCTGTTGAAGCTATTCAAGCGTCTGAGGAAGTACCAACTGAAGTTAAACCCCAACAAGTGCACATTCGGGGTGCGATCCGGTAAGCTGCTGGGTTTTATTGTAAGTGAGAAGGGAATTGAAGTTGACCCTGACAAAGTCAAAGCCATTCAGGATATGCCTGCACTGAAGACTGAAAAAGAAGTTCGAGGGTTTCTAGGTAGATTGAACTACATTTCACGGTTCATATCTCACCTTACAGCAACCTGTGAGCCTTTGTTCAAGTTGTTAAGAAAAGAACAAACGGTCAGGTGGAATGAAGACTGCCAAAGGGCTTTTGACAAAATCAAGGAATACTTACAAGAACCTCCAATCCTTATGCCTCCAGTTGAAGGAAGACCTCTAATAATGTACCTGACAGTATTAGAAGGATCAATGGGGTGTGTGCTGGGCCAACATGACGAGTCTGGTCGAAAAGAGTATGCAATATACTACCTAAGCAAAACGTTTACCGACTATGAACAACGTTATTAACTGCTCGAGAAAAATTGATGTGCTTTAGCGTGGGCTACTCGCCGACTAAGGCAGTATATGTTGACTCACACTACCTTGTTGATTTCGAAAATGGACCCAGTCAAGTACATTTTTGAGAAGCCAGCACTTACCGGACGGGTTGCAAGATGGAAAATGATTCTCACGGAATATGATATCCAGTACACATCTCAGAAAGCCATCAAAGGCAATGTGTTGTCGGATTATCTCGCTGAGCAACCCATTGATGATTACCAGCCTATGAGATTTGACTTTCCCGATGAAGACATCATGTTCATAAAAGCAAAAGATCATGGAGAGCCTGTTCACACTGAAGGGCCTGACCCAGAAGAAGAATGGACTATGATGTTTGATGGGGCTGTTAATATGAATGGTCGGGGTGTTGGTGCAGTACTCATCACACCTAAGGGAGTTCACATGCCTTTCTCGGCAAAACTCACCTTTAACTGCACTAACAACGAAGCTGAATACGAAGCTTGTATTTTGGGTCTTGAGGAAGCCATTGACCTCAGGATCAAGACGTTGACTATATTCCGAGATTCAACTCTAGTAATCAATCAAACCAACGGCAAATGGTACACTCACCAGGAGCATCTAATACCTTACCGGGACTATACGAGGAGGTTGCTTACATTTTTCACAACAGTCAAGCTTGAGTATATCCCTCGGGATGAAAATCAGTTTGCAGATGCTCTGGCTACTATTTCATCCATGATCAAAGTTCAAGCTGCCAACTTTGTGCCTCGGATTTCAGTATCCAGACTTGATAGACCAGCATACGTATTCTCTGCAGACCTTGCTAAAGATGAAAAGCCTTGGTTCCATGACATCAAATGCTTCTTGGAGGATCAAACATACCCACCTGGGGCGTCTTCCAATGATAAGAAAACATTAAGAAGGCTGGCTGGTAGTTTCTTCCTGAATGTTGATGGTTCCTTGTACAAGCGGAACTTTGATATGGTACTCCTCAGATGTGTTGATAGGGCAGAAGCAGACTTGTTGATGCACGAGGTGCACGAAGGATCTTTTGGTACCCATGCCGGAGGGCATGCTATGGCTAAAAAGTTGCTAAGATCAGGTTACTACTGGATCACAATGGATGCAGATTGTTGTGCTTATGCCAGGAAATGCCATAAATTCCAGATTTATGCAGATAAGGTGCATGTGCCTCCGAATCCTTTGAATGTGATGTCTTCACCCTGGCCCTTCGCCATGTGGGGCATTGATATGATTGGAAAGATCGAACCAACTGCTTCAAATGGCCACAGATTCATCTTGGTAGCCATTGACTATTTTACCAAATGGGTTGAAGCAGCTTCATATGCAAATGTTACCAGGCAAGTGGTAGCCCGATTTCTAAAGAGAGTCATCATCTGTCGGTATGGAGTGCCGGAGCGAATCATTACTGATAATGGTTCCAACTTGAACAACAAAATGATGGCAGAACTATGCCGGGACTTCAAGATCCAACACCACAATTCTTCTCCTTACAGGCCAAAGATGAACGGCGTTGTTGAGGCAGCTACCAAGAATATCAAGAAGATTGTGCAAAAGATGGTGGTCACATACAAAGATTGGCACGAAATGCTACCATTTGCCTTGCATGGGTACCGTACATCAATCAGAACATCCACTGGGGCAACGCCATATCAGCTTGTGTATGGTATGGAGGCAGTCCTACCTGTTGAAGTTGAATTACCCTCTTTACGGGTGTTGATGGATGTTAAGTTAAACAAAGCAGAATGGGTCCGATCCCGATACGAACAACTGAGTCTGATTGAAGAAAAGAGATTAGCTGCAATCTGTCATGGGCAGCTGTATCAGAAAAGAATGAAGAAAGCCTTCGATCAGAAAGTCAGGCTTCGAGAGTACCAAGTAGGAGATCTTGTGCTGAAAAGACTCCTTCCTCCTCATACAGACCACAGGGGCAAGTGGACTCCGAATTACGATGGTCCGTTCATAGTAAAGAAAGTTTTCTCTGGTGTAACACTAATGCTCAGTACTATGGATGGTGAAGACTTCCCGTCCCCTGTGAATTCGGATGCAGTTAAAAAATACTTCGCATAAAAATGACCCGCTGGACATAAAACAAAATGTAATTCCAGGCAAAAATAGGGCATCCCAGCGAGTCAAAAACAGAATAAAAGACTCGGGCAAAAATAAGGGAAAATAAATAAAAAAAATGTACACCCGCTGAGTTGAAAAGCCGCATTGGACAGCTCAGGAAAAAATGGGTATCCCGGTGGACTGAAAACCCGAAAAGAGCGATCCACGCAAAATAAGGGAATAAGCGAACAACTTCATTCTGAATTCGTCTGTATCACTTGCGACAGGGCAAGCGTCGAAGGATTCAAGCATCGGTCAGAATCAGCCTTCTTCAAAAGCAAGATGAGAAGAACTTCAATGTCATACGAGTCATAGCAAAAAGGAAGCACACTGAAGCGTCATCAACATTGCCAACACCTTTTTGTTTCTCAATTTGTAACAATCTCCTCATTTCAGGGGATCTGTTTCTTTGACTGTATTTTGCCAATTCAGGGCACGCAAATAAATAAAATCAGATTTCCAGTCACATTTCGTCTCATACATTTTCATTTGCAAAAATGTCTGATGTCCTTAATATAATAGTTGCATAAATACGGATGCGCCTTTTCTTATTACATGCTTACAGGAAATATATTTGCTTCCAGGAGTGTCTAAATTCCTCTGATGGAATCCAATAAGGGATACCTCGGGATACTTGTACGTTTCTTTGTTATAACAGGATTGCAGGTGTTCAAAGTGCAACATGGGGCATAAAGGCTTCTCCCCAGCAAGCTGCCAAATCAGTACTTACTCATCACATCTTCCAAGTAGCACCAGAGATGCTTCTCCCCAGCAGAATCCCTACAGGACTTTAGGAAGATCGTTCAATGATCTTTTCCTCCCCAGCCAAGTGTTAGACAGGGAGCCATCTCCCCGCAGAGTCTCAACCTCTATCTAGAAGAGCAATATCTGAAGATCTCACAATAAAGTGACGAAAGCTTCCACAGACCCCAGCTAGGCTCCTCATCACCAAGAATAGGTCTATCAGTGACTTATTCCCCCAAACAGAGTCATATATGTTAGATCTACCAATGACCTCATCCCCAACTGGGATATCACTTCAAGCAGAGCAGCCAGAGATCTTCACCGCAAAAGGGATCCAGATCCTAGATCGGTATTTTTGCACAAACATAGCATTCGCATCATATCTCCCCCCAGAGTGTAGCATTCCGTCTAATACGGAGCATTATGGCAAAAATCAAACATATTGCATAATCATAAGCCATGTCTTGAATCAAACACCTGTAAATACCAACAATACCACCTCAGCAATACACAAATACCTCTCAAATTCCCCAGCAGAAAGCCAAAGCATCCCCTTTGCACTCACAAAAACATGTTCATATACCCACTCGACACTCGTCTGTGTCATATAAACCACAAACAGACACCTATTAATACACTCTCCTGACACCCGTCCGTGTCACCTATCCCCGACACAGTTGCCTAAACCTTTGCTTATTATACTTTCCTGACACTCGTCCGTGTCATCCTATCCCGCAAGGTCGTCAAACGCCTTTTATATTTTCATAACTTATAAACTTCCTCTTATGATACTCGTCTGTATCATACCCTCCCCAGCAGGTTGAGCACCCGTCTGTGACACTCATACCTTCTTGATCTTACAGATACTCGTCCGTATCTTGTATGCACGTTTGTTTTCCCTCAGAATCGACCTTTGTCCGTGTTCTTTGTTAACCAGTTGATACTCGTCCGTATCATCATCTCTGAACATACGTCAGTGTTTGTTTCTACCGATACTCGTCCGTATCATAGTTTTTAAGGATGCTCGTCCGCATCTTTAATCTATACACAGCGTCAAACACTTATACCTTTCTCTCATTAAATTTAGACACTCGTCTGTGTCTACCATTCCCCAGAAGAGTTCTCAGCAAATCGCCAGTAAAAAGCAAATTTCTTTTCTATCTGACATTCGTCCTGTGTCATGATACTTCCGGCAGCCGTACCCTGCCAGGTGATCGTTCTTCACCTTTTGATGATCGTCCTTCATCATCCCCAGCGGAGTCTCCGTTATTGGAACCCTTCCCTATCTGACATTCGTCCTATGTCGTGATATTTTAGCAGCCGTCCCCTGCTAGGTGATCGTCCTTCACCTCTTGATGACTGTCCTTCATCACTTTTATCCGATGGTCGCCCCCATCGTTGATTCTGTTATCTGACATTCGTCCTATGTCACGATAAACCCTGCTAGGTGATCGTCCTTCACCTCTTGATTATCGTCCTTCATCATTTTATCTGATGGCCGTCCCCATCGTCGACCTCTTTTATCCGGCGTTCGTCCTATGTCGTGATACTGCTGGAAACCGTACCTTGCCAGGTGATCGTCCTTCACCTTGGATGACCGTCCCTCATCTTCCCCCCAATATAGCAGTCGTCCCCTGCTAGGTGATCGTCCTTCACCTTTGATGACCGTACCTCATCATTTATTTCATTTATGTGTTTAACCTGATGGTCGTCCCCACCATTACCTTTACCTTTAATCCCCAGAGAGTCTTATTTCGTTGCTTGATGGTCGTCCCCATCATGATCCTTTATTTCCCCAGCATGTCGGTCGTCCCCGTCATTGCTTTATCCCCAACAGTCGTCCTCTGCTCGACGGTCGTCCTCCGTCACCCGCACTTTATAATCATATTGTATTTTCTTTTACAATCTATATCCTTTTTCTTCTTCATTCAGTGAGTGCAAATTTTGGACTGTCTTTGATATTCAACCACAAGTTATCTTGTTTGCCTGTTAAGCCGCTGCTTACATCCTGCACAGCTAACTCATGTTTGAATAGGGGCAGCTGTAAACACCCCAAATTTGCCCTCACTCATTTCACCATGGCTTGTGATTCTTTTCATTTGCATAAGTTCAATCATATCATCTCATATTGCATTTTTGCTTCACTGCATTGGTTCTAAGTCATCTAGATCTAGGGTTTGTGATCTGAGCAATCCCTGAGCTATCTAAGCCACCCCAAAGGTTTTCAATCATCTCAAGAGGTTCCATGTATGTTCAAACATCATATTATATCCTCTCAAGGTCAGAGAAGTCAGAAAATCACAAGAACTGGGAAAGGCATGGAAGTAGAGCCAGGTTTAACTGCACAGATGACCTAAAATTAGGGTTTTGGTTTCAGAGGCCATAACTCCAAATTTTTTGGTCATTCTTGTTTCTATTGGTCTCTATATGATATTAGAATCATGTACACCAATTTTCATGAAGAAATTCAATGGGGAAGGCATCTGATCAATAGATGACTTCTTGAGCAAGTCAGTGTAAAATCAGGGCATCTGAGGCCCCCAATCATCCAACCAAAGGATTTTCTTCATCATTTTGGATGTGTATGATTTTTATTTGATCTTAGAAGATGTTAGAAGTTCACAAAATTGAAGAATCTCAAGCCATTTGCAAAGTTGCCATTTTGGGAAAGTGACTTGTAATGTAAACTTGCCATTTTGGGAAAGTTTTTCAACCTCCTCTTTTTGATTCAAAAATGCTTCAAATGAAAAATTCTTGGTCATGAAAGTTGTAGATTGGATCTTCCCATTTTCAAAAAGTACAAGAACTTGATCTAATTCATTATAGAACTCAATTTATGGCTTGTCAAAGTTGTTAAAAATCACAAAAATTCACTTATGTGCCAAGGAGGGAAAATTGCAAATTCTTGTACCAAGGCAATTTGTGACTTCTAATTGATGTCTAAGCTTTACACAAACATCATACATGACCTAAACTTCAGATTGGCCCAAATATTTCTCAAGTTCCATACCTTAAACTTCAAGAATTTCAAAAGGGGCCAAGGTTGGACAAAATTGCAAAATGCTCCATAACTCTTCATCCACTTGAGCCAGCTCACCAAATCAGTTTCCATGGACCTCCCTAAAGCCAGCTGACTCGAGCCATGCCCCTAAACCAGCCTGCAACTTGCCCATACCTCCAAGTACAACTTTCTTGACTTTTTGCAACATGAGCCATACCAATCACACTGCTCCACAACAACTCTCTGCCCAATCAGAACCTCATATGTGGACCTCAAGCAAGACATTACACACAACAAGCAAGCCTGAAACTCCAAGAACTCAGCACACTCAAAAATCCCCTCTTATGCATTTTCATTCGAAACTCATCACATAAGCCACAAACCTTCAAATAAACTTCATAAAACAATTCACCATAACCCTCTGATCATTTCCCAACCATCACTTTGCCCTAAAAGGCCCAGAATCAAAAATACGATTTTCACACTTCATGAACTGAGCTTCTGCCATTTTCATTTTGGGGCCATTTAAACTCCAACCAAGCATTGCAAACTCTTGAGGGAGATCATTGGAGAGATTTTGAAGCAAAGAAGCAGCCAGACAGTGCCATTTTCGAAAGCTTCAGTTCAGGTAACCTCAAGAACAAATTTTCCAGAAACTTGATTTTAGGTTATAGACTTGTTCCTCATGTTGCACTGATCATGCTGATGCTTTTCTTTTTGAAAATGGTTGAGTTTTAAGGATTTTATGTTGCTCTGAAACTTTGCCCGTGAAATGTGTTTTGATTCGATTCTCATGATTTACGAAAAATAAATGAGTTTTGTTGCGTGGTTTGAGTTTAATGATGTTCAAGGATTGATTCTGGAGAGTTTGATGAGTTTTTGTGGCGTTTTGAGAGAGATTGAGTGAGGAGCTGGCCGGAGAAGATGACCGGAACACTGTTCCGGTCACCTGAAGGTCATTAGGGTTCAGATTAGGGCTTAATTGCGTAATTAGTGAGTTTGAATGTGGGCCGTCCATTAGTGCGCGAAGTCAATTCCCTCCCTTTTCCTTTTGAACCTCAGCCACTGGATCTGATTACTTTCATTAATTCATATTTTAAATTCATTTTAATTGCATTTTCTTTATCATTTTATTAAAAATAGTAAAACACTTTCAAAAAATTTTATTTTTTGTATCATGACTTATAATATTTTTCTCATTCTGAAACTCATTTTTATTTTATTTTTTGCATAAAATTCATATTTTTAAAATATTTAAATGTTTATTTTAATTAGTTAATGAGAATTAATTAATTAAAATAGCATTTAAGTTTCTAAAAATCACCAAAAAAATCACATTGCATCTTGATACATTTAGAAACATTATCAAACCCTTCAAACAAACTTCTTTTTGGTTCTTGACCTACTTTGACATTTTTCTTTGGAATTAGGGTTCTTAAAAGTCAATATTTTTACCCTAACTTAAAAAAATCCATTCTGCCTAACCATGAAGAGTTTGATAATGGTTCTTTTTGCATTGCATTCCTCATATCATGTAGTTTCTAGGATTTAATTGGTTTGAATTTATCTTTCATTTTCAATTTGTTGTGCATTTTCCCTTTTGAAGTGCCTTACAACCCTAGCCAACTTGAGAAAATCATAACTTCCATTAGGTTAAGATTTAGGTCTCCTCCTTTGGGCAGTGAACTTGTGTAGGGTTAGGGTTCCTTTGATCCCATTTTCAAATTTTTATCATGTCATTTGCTTCTGGTTTTGATTTTTGTATTGCATGTTATGTATAAACCCTAATTTTTGCCTTCATTTGCATTCATCTCTCATATGCTTGCATACATGAACTTGCCATGACATTTTGTGCATCCAAATGACATATAAGACATCTTAGGACATATTAGAATCATGTTTGATCATGGCATCATTCATTTGCCATGTTGTGCATTCATTTCATTTCACAAATTTTCATGAACTTTTATGGTTCAAAACACGCTTCATTTGCATCTTCATCCTTGTATGATCATCCACAACTCTTGTCTTGTGTTTGCATTATCTCTTAGCATCATTAAAATCATGTTTATGCTTCTGGTTTTGGTTTTCATCTTAGCATTTCATCTCATTTTCATTTCATTCCTTGTTGCTAACTTTTCAGGTGGTAAGTCATTGAGAAGTGAATTTGCCTTCACTTCTCATAATCTCTTCTCATTTCTCTTATGCATCATGGCGGCATTTTGTATTTGTATTAGAGTGAGCTTTCTCATTCATGTTCCCCCTTCACTTCCTTTCTTCAAGCAACTTATCTTCTTAAGTGAAGTAAGTTGTCTTGCTTCTTCTGCTTCTCCTCCTTTCATCTGCTTCTTCCTTGGTGGCTTTTCTTTGAAGATCTCTTGCAAGCCTCATAAACCCTAGGAATACCCAAGCATGATAACAATTAGGGTTTGATTAGTCCCCCATTTAGTTTTACCTTTGTGTCATCTTTGAGTCTTCTCTTCTCATCTCTTAATCAAGGACTAAACCTTAAAGGTTTTAAGGCTTTGTGATTAGGGTTATACTTGTATCCTTCTATTAGGATGGAGTGCATAACTTTAATCCTAAGTGTTAAACCCTTAATGTGTTTAAATCCTTTAATCAATCCATCTAATAATCACTAAGACATCAAACTTGTAACTTGGGCCTTGCATTAGGGTTCTAATTCTTCCTTAATTGGTTAAGAAGGACTAACCCTAGTGTTAATGGACAAGTCCCCCTCAAGTTGTCTTACAAACCATAAAATTCATTTCTTAACCTTATCATTAACCAAAATCCACTTTAATAAAGGCTTTGTTTTGTCATGAGGTTAATCCCTAATCATGGATTAAGTTGAGGAGTCTTCCTCAGCTTAAATGTTCTCATCTATTAACCTTCTATTAGGATGGTGTAATGAGTCCATTAAATCCTTGATTATGGCTTAAACTCATTACTTAACACTAAACAAAAACTCCAAAAACATATAAATAATCAAAAGTAGGTTAATGATCTTAATCCTACATCAGGGTAATTAAGTTTGAGGTGCTTACTTCATACTTTAGGTATTCTCATTACCCCTAATCAGAGGGAGGATGTGATGAGTTTACTAACCCTTGGTTTAGGATTAAGCTTATTTTCTTATGAAAAACACCAAAAAAAATAAAAGATTGAAAACACAAAAAAAAACAATAATCGTCTCCTTCAGGATTCTTTTCTCACCTCACTCACTCACAAACGAGAACTCGCTTCTTCCGTCTAATGCAAGACAGTTTGCACCTGAGCCAGACAGGTCATACACTTGAGCATAGACAAGTAAGCAGTTCACAAGTCAATTTATCTTTCAGTCTCTTTGAGTCGAACTACGGTGTTCTGACTTCCTCATTGCACGAGAGAATATGTAGGCATAACTTAACTGTTATCGAACAAAAGTCTCTGTTTATTCCCCCTCTTCAGCATTATTATTTTAAGCCTCATAGTCTTGAGCTCTGCACTCTTTTCTTGCACTGACACTTCTTCACTTCACTTCACATTTTCTTTTACACTGACACTTGCATTCTTTTCCAGCTTTTGTACACAAAATAACACTGACACTACCCCTTTAAACACAAATCTTTCAAGCGTGGATCCCGTCGAGTACGACGGACAATCTGGGTGCTAATACCTTCCCAGGTTGTAACCAACCCCCTTTCTCAGTTTCTCTGGTTCGCGACCGTCTTATCCATCTTTTCTTAGGTTTATGCAGCATTACCTTTCCTTCGGGATAAAAATTCCTAGTTGTCGACTCTTTTCTTTTCAGTTCACCCTTGTGTGTTCTCTCCTTTCGTCGACAGTTCGCGTCTGTACCCCATTTGACCTAGCCTCATTTGGTGGGAGCGACAGTAATCAAACACCCAAATGTGCTCAATAACTCCAAAATATGACAAATTTGCATATTTGGGGTTTAAGTCCTTCATAGTTGATATATGCATTGCTTCAGCTAGCACAGTGACACCACTATTTTGCATAGTACTCTTATCATCTTGTTCTTTGGTATAAAATTTGTATCCATTAATTGAGTATGCGCTATGAGAAAACACATGCAAACTTGGACCATATGCCAAACATCTCAACCTTTCTGTTACGAAAGAAAGATCTGAAGAGCGCTTTGAATAAATATTATCCTTTAACCATTGTATGAAAATTTGATTGTGCTCTCTAACTATCCAATTTTCATTTCTATTCGGATTTAACCTTCGGAGTACATCCTTGTGCATTTCAACATATGGCTCAACCTCATTATCATTGTGCAGAATGTAAGAATCTACGATGACCGAGAAACACATTCTTCTGACAAAGTTCCAATCGAATCGTATCGGTTTCATCTTCACAAACAGAACATGCACGTTGACCTTTAATGCTATACCCAGATAGATTCCCGTATGCTGGAAAATCATTAATTGTGCCAAACAACATCGCCCTCAAATTGAAACTTTCTTTCTTATATCCATCATAAACCTCCACACCGTTCTCCCACAAAATCTTTAAATCTTTGATCAAAGGTGTCAAGTATACGTCTATATCATTCCCTGGTTGTTTAGGCCCAGAGATTAACATAGATAACATCATGTATTGACGCTTCATACATAGCCATGGAGGTAGGTTATAAATCATAAGAATCACATGCCATGTGTTATGTGAGATACTTTGAAGACCATGCGGGTTCATTCCATCAGTTGATAATGCCAAGCGAAGGTTTCTTACTTCTTCTCCAAACTCAGGATAATCATTATCAATCTTCGACCCCTGTGGGGAATCAGCCGGATGCCGATACTTTCCATCAATAATTCTTTCATCTGCATGCCAAGTCAGATGTCTTGCATCGGTTTCACTATGAAACATGCGCATAAATCTCGGAATTATGGGAAAATACCATAAGACTTTTGCGGGAGACAATCTTTTCTTATACCGAGACAAACCGCATGTAGGGCACTCAGTTAACGATGCATATTCGTTACGAAACAAAATGCAATCGTTAGGACAAACATGTATCTTATCATAGCTCATGCCAATAGAGCACAACATTTTTTTTGCCTCATAGGTTCGATTAGGAAGAACATTATCATCTGGTAGCATTTCTCTCATAAGGGCCAACAACTCTGTGAAACTTTTATCCGACCATCCATTGCCCGCCTTTAAGTTGTACAACTTTAATACCGCATATAGTCTTGAGAATTTAGTGCAACCTTTGTACAGCGGTTTCTCTGCATCACTTACCATCCTCTCAAACATCTCAGAACAATCATGAAGATCTTCTTCAAGTGCTTCTACAATCTCTTCAACTCGATCACAATCGTATGTTTCTATGTCTTTGTCATATGAAGCATAGGTCGTATTACTTTTTCCACTCGGTTCAACATTCTCGTTAATTTTCTCACCATGAAATATCCAACACTGATAACTTTGATCAATTCCATGCCTCAGTAAATACGATTTTAATCCATCTGCGTCAACCTTACCAATATAACAACAATGCAAGCAAGGACAATGCATTCGTCTGGGGTTTTCAGTGTGTTGAACAACAAACTTAACGAATTCCGCAACCCCATTCTCGTACTCTTTGGTCATTCGATCGACACAGATCCATGTTTTATCCATGGTTTTCCTACTTATTAAGGTAAACAATCAATATCAACTTCAATAACGTATACATAACCAATGTTTCTCCAAACGACAATAACCCAGTTAAATCCAGACGAAAATACATAACTAAGGTAGTATCTTCGAATATTCTAATAACTTTCAAGTTCACTTCATTTTCTCACATTTAACAGATATTTACATCATTGAAGTTGAAAATAGAGTTTTATATAATAACAACAATAATAGACTTGTCGAACATAACACCAATGACTAACGTATCTCCGTATCCTAAATATTTTAAACAAAAACTTCGTATCCTAAATTTTTAATTTTAACTCAGTCTAAAGATTCAACAAAAAAACTTCTCAGGTAATGAAGCCAACAACTCAGTGTTAATATTTATATAAACTCAGTGTATATACATAGTAAGAAAAAAAGAACAAGAACAAGAACACTATCCATCAATGAATCTTATGGTTCATACTGTATATACATAGTAACTACAAGCAATAAAATGTCAAGAAAATGCAACTTTTCAGCAAAAAAACAAGCAAGAACAAGAACAAGAACAATACCATTATAAAAAACGTACCTTTTTGAACAGAAGTCGACGGTTGTACGACGGAGGACGACGGTGGACTTCACGGAGGTAGAATGTGGTGGACGACGGTGGAGGTAAGACTGTTGAAGCTCGTTAGGGCGAAAATGGCGATTTCTGTTCGTCGTTCGCAGAAGAGAGGGAAATGAAGAAATGAAAATAAAATTGTATATTTTTAATATAATTAGACCTTAGACAGTGCTTTTGAAAAGCGCTGTCTAATCCCCCCCTTAGACAGCGCTTTTGGTTTTAATTTTTTTTAAAATTGAAAGACTTTGGACAGCGCTTTTGACAAAGCGCTATCTAAGGCCTACCTTTAAAATCGCTTTCTAAAAGCGTTGTCTAAGGTCTACCTTAGAAAGCGCGCTGTCTAAGGTAGGACATTTAACAGCGCTTTTTTTAATTTTTTTTTAACAGTTTCCGTGTTTGCTATTAATTTTAACCTTAGACAGCGCTTCCTTAAGAAAGCGCTGTCTAAGGTGCGCTGTTAAATGTCATTTTTGTTGTAGTAAAATCAAAATGTCTATGAGAGAACAACTGTTCGCGATTCAACAAAAACTCAGTCAACCGTTCACTTCACGATCACGATTCTTCAAACACTTTCGACAATGATCGAAAACCCATAAATGAATAGGATTCAAGGTTTATGGAGGTTTTTCAGGTTAGGTTTCACGTTTCGCATGAGGGAAAAGAAAGAACATAAACGAACGAAAATAGAAACTGAGGTCTAATATTTTAATTTAATTAGACCTTAGAAAGCGCTTTTGAGGAAAATGTTGTCTAAGGGCGACCTTTAAAAGCGCTTTTGAAAAGCGCTGTCTAAGGTTGACCTTAGACAGAGCTTTTGATTTTTTTATTTTAATACCTTAGACAACGCTTTCTCAAAAGCACTGTCTAAGA
Source organism: Lathyrus aphaca (assembly GCA_963966055.1). NCBI lineage: Eukaryota > Viridiplantae > Streptophyta > Magnoliopsida > Fabales > Fabaceae > Lathyrus > Lathyrus aphaca. Next base: position 132,211,677 of record OZ014522.1, on the reverse strand, counting down.
TATACCTTTAAAAGCGCTTTGAGAAAGCGATGTCTAAAGGGTACCTTAGACAGCGCTTTTTAAAATATTTTGTGAACAGTTTCTGTGTTTTATATTTTTTCCACTTATAGCAGCACTTTTTTAAATAAGCGTTGTCTAAGGTGCGATGTTAAATGTCATTTTTGGCATAGTGCATGTTCGTACTCGGCACTTAATCAATTAGCTCTCATCCAACTACGATTCATACCTATGTTCCGAAATCAATGCATACAGAGTTAAATCATTGAGACGCCTACAATAGTCCCTCTCTTGAATATTAGAGAGAACAAAAGTCTCTACGTGCAAACACGTGGCATGCGTAAAAGAAGAAGTGAGAAGTTATAAAGAATGAAAAGAGGGTTTGCAATGTCGTGTGGCCGGATGACTCGCAGTTGAGCGAAAAGAGTGACGTTGCAGATCTTCTCGTCGACACACAAATTCTATAAGAATCAATAGCGTCACAACATGTATAAAATAAACATGACTAAAAACAAATTTAATATATATATATATATATATATATATATATATATATATATATATATATATATATATATATATATATATATATATATATATATATATATATATATGAAAGACTAGTCTTGGATCACACATGTCATGATAAAAAAGTTGTAATAAACTACATAATTTAAGACTAGTTTTGGATCACATGTCAGTATAAAAAAAAAAAAGAAGATGGTTAAGGAGAAATTTTCCAAAATGTGAGAATCAAAAAACCATATGGTGATGATACCTCAAGAAACAATTTGTTCCAAAAGGTCAGAATCAAAAAACCGTATTGGTGGAATGTTTAACTAAAATGGTGCTATTTATTAATTATGTTAGTGTACCCTGTTATTAGTTAATAGTATGAATGTTTCATAATTCTTAGATTTTTCTAATATTCACCATTTGATGAATGTGGTTCACTATAAAAGTTAAAAGACTGCTATAGATTTATGTCTCTACATATTGTAACCATTTTAGCTAAACATGTGTTAGTAAATCCTGTTTCTATTTTCCAGAAAATAAAAGAAAAACATTGTTAGAAACTACTATTGCATCTAAGTTGTGTAAACGGAATTATCATTTACTAAAGTGACAGAAAACATTAGCATTATTTATGCCTAGTAACAGAATGGCTAAAAATATTAGCGTGATGAAATTGCTAAACATTACCATTGTATTGGCTGGCAGAAAAGTAACACACAAACTAAGGTTGGAAAATACCTGATTCTTCTTGGAGGTAAAGCTTAGAATTTTAATTATAATTTCATATAGTGACTCTATGGGAAAGTTTGCATACAAGCATAATTGGTTAATTTTGATATCGTCTCATTTTTGTATAATTGGTTTTACCTTTATAATTTTCGTCCCTAATTTTTCATATAGTCTCATTTTTGTATAATTGGTTTTACCTTTATTTTATACCAACTAAAACCTATGGCTTAAACAAGAACTTTTGTCCCTTGTACTGATATGAACTATTAAGCACAAACAGTAGATACCTCAAGGTATTATATATATCAGAATATTTCCAGAACATATGGAAGTAAATAATTTAGGAGAGCAATTATCAACATGCCCCCAAACTGAAAAGGAAAAAAAACGAATTTTGATCTTATTATTTTTGAAACAAAGACACGTTCAATATAAATAAATAAAAAAACGAAAATCATGAAGAAAGAACGGTGATGATTGAAGCAAAACCTTGAAGAAAGAACGGTGACGACACTTGGCGTTATCGTAGTCAGCAAAACCTTGAAGAAAGAACGGTGACGGAACTTGGCGGTCGTGAATCGTGAATCGTCTTTAGGGTTGTGTCGTTCGGTCGTGGTGGTTGCGTGAATCGTGAATATGTGTTTGGAATGAGAGGTTGTGTGTTCGTCTTTTTCTTTTTCACAGAATTCGTGTTCGAGAATGCGTGTTTGGAATGTGGTTTTCACATAATTTGTGTTCGCGAATGCGTGTTTGGAATGTGGTTTTCACCGAATTTATTGTTTTAGGGTTTAGTGAAATATTTTATAATATTTTTTATATTAATTCATTCAACCGAAATAAGGTCCAAATAGTGGGCTTGGTTTTCAAATCGGTTTAACTACAAACCGATGTAAACGCCAAACATTTGTTAACTTTTCAAATCGGTTTCCTTAATACCGATATAATAGCATGCTTATATTTTATCAAATTTTCAAATCAGTTTAATTATAAACCGATGTAAACGCCATGCATTTGCTAACTTTTCAAATCAGTTTCCTTAAAACCGATGTAATAGCCAACTCATACAATTTTTTAAATTGGTTTCTTAAAAACCGATGTAAAAACCCTTATATTTTTTTTTATTATTTATGAAATTGTCACCGTGTTATTTTTTACATTATTCGAAATAAATGTCTTATGTAAAATCATATTTTAATTATTTTTCACATCATATATCTTGAAATCTGATATAAAATCATTTAACCAAATATTTTTTTAGTAGTGTTAAAAGAAAAAAAAATTCCCCTTTGAAATATGCAAGAGTTGCAGTTTCATGTAAGTTGCTCTTAAAGCAATTTTGTCCATGAACAGAAATATAAAATGTTGTCACAAATAAAGTTTGATAACACTTTAAAATTTGATTAGTTTGTTCTAAAGCAAATTAGGTACTACACAATAATTTCCACTAAGATTTGATTTATTTAAAATATTATCCCAATTAATTTATGTTTCCATTTCCACTAACTTATTAGACTTTAGTGTCCCAACAAAAGCAAAGTGGTCTGCCTATACCTTTTTCCTATTTGAATATTATTATACATTTCTAATTATTTCAAATTATGAAAACTGTCAACTTCAGCTTTTGTTGCAAACAATTTGTCCTTGCAATATACATAGGAAACCTTTGTTTTGTGAAAGGTACATGTAGAAAAATACCAAGGACCACACTCATTACAGATTTCATGTTTCTCAAGAAGTTTACACTCCTCTTTCTCCTCATTTCTGGATCACTTTTATCAACTTCTTTTGCAGGTTTTTTTTTTTAATTAGGTCTTCTTGCAGCTTTATAGTTTTTCTTATATATTATATTAAGTTTATAACATTGGAATATGGAATCTGAATTAATTTAGATTTGTTTCCATTATATTGTTCTTTTGCTTCAAGCCCTTGAAGTGGGAGGCATGTGATCAACTTGATAACTTTAATCTTTGAGATTGAATTCTTCATAGTGTTATCAATCATATATGTATTTGATAAACTATATATATAAGCTATGAAAGTGTTTCATGAAAATAAAAATTTACCTAGTGTGTACTTAATGCATATGCAGGTAGAGAATCAAAATTCATGAGAATCTCAGATGAAGATATGAATGCAGCAAAAGAGGTATGCATGACATGGAAATTCACTTCAATAGTATATAATTATTTTCTTTAATTTATTATTGAAATCTTAAATACTATTACCAACTATAAACTTACTTCTTTATGTATCTATCTGTCTTTTTATCTCTCATCATGTTTAAAGCCTTGTACCTAACTATCAAATGGTGCAAAGCTCATGAACTACCAAATTTAAGTTTTAGTAGGGTTTGATGAAAAATCAAACATATAAGAGTATGTTTGAAATTTTGGTCACTATTCACTTATTTTGATAGGTAGCAACAATGAAAGCAATGGATGAGGAAGAAGTAAGCATTATCCATGAAAGGCTTCTTAGGGCTAATACAAAAGATTATGGACGATATGATCCAACGCCAACTTTTTCTAAGCCTCCATACAAGCTCATACCAAATTGAGTTATCACGTTTAAAGAATGAATCCTTGGAAGTTTGTACCGGGAATATAAGTTTTATATAATATAAATAATCCACTGTTTAATAATCTTAGTGTAATATAAAACTTTTATATATATATTATTATATAGACATGTATAAATATAAATGCTTAGTCATATGTTTTGAAGTCTATAATAACTTAGAGTTATTATAGAAGAACATGTACGTGTACGTGTGTAATAAGTTTGAATTAGTATCACTATATATAGCTCTAGTTTTGTTGTAATGTATGCTTTGATTTGATATACATATAGAGATATATATTTTGCGTGTATTGTCCTACATATAAATATATACATATAATGTACTGTTTTTATAAGCAAACATAGATAGGATGGTGTATTGCATGAAAGGAAATAGTTAATGAGATTATTGATGTTATGTTTGAGTGTTTGCTTGTTATGCTCTTCAAACATTATTGTTTGAAGTTGGAGAATTTGGGTGAGATACATGAGATATGATGGACATCTGATTTTGTAGTCAATATATTTGCTGTTAGAACATTAACCAATATAACAGAATAAAGAGAAATGAAAATAAAAGATAACGAATATGATCGATTTTTGTTAATTCAATTTGATTAATGGTGTATATTTATGCGAACAATTATAATTGTCTTCTTTTTCTCTTGTGAATTAGGGTTACATTGCTACAAGCATTATATATAATATTAGGACCCAGTTTATAATTAATAATACCCATAAAACCCCCCACATCCCTAAGATACCTACTTACAACAAACAAATAATAGGGCATAAGATTTTTTTGGAGTTTTCACATAATGAGTTATACACAAACATCTCCACTTTGACGAATATCAAACTCCTATGAAGACCTCCTGTAAGATGATTACATTCTGACAATTGGAAAGTGTACATCTATTGCTTAACATTGAAAAACATGTAACAAGTTCACGCAATGACTGAAATTGTCACTAATGAGTGGTTTGGTCAACATATTAGTTGAATTCTATGAATTATGAGCGTAATATCCATCAAGATGCAAGTAATTCTTTGATCTTGTGAAACCTCACATCGATATGCTTAGTTCTGACATGATACGCAAGATTATTTGTCAAATAAATGACACTTTGACAATCACAATGCAACCAAACTCCACCTTACTCAACACTCAATTCTCTTACCAATCTTGTAAGTCATAAGCACTACTACGAAAAATTCTTTTCACAACGGTTGGAAAAGGAGTATCATCACGCCGGTCATACCGTTATTAAATAGAGTGACGTTGTAAGTTCGTTGTTTCTACAATGGTCTGAAAATCATTATTGAAAGTCAGAACGTGCACCACATATCACAACGGTTAGGCTTATAAACCGTTGTGATATATACACTTAGGTACTGGGTTCAAAACTCATCACCAGCAAATAATGTAAAACAGAAATTACCTTTAATCTCGGTTACAATAGATAATCGTCGTTGAAAGTGCCCAAAGTTTATTATATTATATATACATTGCTTGTTTTCCATACACCTCACTAAAGAAATACATGGATTCAAACTGATGAAGAAGTATATAATCTGAAAATTAAACTATTCTTGAAAACCAACTCAAACAAACCATTGTTGTTTTCTTATTGCATTCGTATCATCGTGCATCTCACATTATTTACAATGGTATATTGATTTGTCTTATTAGATGCATCGCTATCTTCGGTTATAGTTAAATTTCCATGACAACAATTTATTAGATAATTTGTCTCATCATCATCACTTATCATCGTAATTTTTATAATCATAATTTTTACGATTATAAGTGTTGATGGTGAGGCAAATTATCCAGTAAATTGTATTTAATGAAATTTATCTATAATCGAACACACCGATCCATCTAAGGAGCCAGGTCATTATACCATAATATATGTAAACAACATGAGATGAACAATGAGATGCATGCAATTCAAAAACAACAATGTTTTGTTTAAGTTTGTTTTCAAATGAAACTTAATTTGCAGATTATAAGTATCTATGTAAATTTAAATGAATGTATTTTAAGTGAGGTTTAGTGAAACAAACAATCTACATAGAATATAATAAACTCAAACAACATCATACACCAGAATCAGATATTATAAATTTATCAACAAAACCCTAACCGCATACAATGTCACAAACTATGTTAAATTATTTCAAGAACGCACCTTTTATTAAAAATTATCGTGGAACTATGAATTTTATCTAGATTGTAAAGAATGAAATAGAAATACAAGGTGGATGAAGTTTTCCCAATGACTTCATACTTCTTGTATTTTTTTCCATTGCTACACAAACCATATGAACCTTATCAACTCATATGATATGCTTGCTACCACCGCTTGCTATCACCATGTATCATCCATTTAATCTGCAAGGAAACAAAACAAACTTCAACAATGAGCATCTTCAATTGAAGACAAACCCTAAAACCATAATCCAGTGAAGAGTAAAGAGAGATCAAAAGAGAGAGCATGAGAACATACTATCTTTGTTGTCATCGTAGTGTAGGATATACCATATGAAGATATATTAAGTTCATATAATTTGTGTAGCCATGATGAAGAAATACAAGGTGGGTGAAGTTTCCACAACGACTTCATACTTCTTGTATTCTTTTTCATTGCTACACAAACCATATGAACCTTATCAACTCATATTATACGCTTGCTACCACCAACATCATCACCATGTATCATCCTCTTAACCTAGAAGGAAACACAACAAACTTCAACAATGAGCATCCTCAATTGAAACCAAACCCTAAAATTGTAATCCATTTAAAAGTAAAGAGAGATCGAAAGAGATATATTATAAATTTCCAGGACGCACCTTCTAATGAAAATAATCGTGGAACATGAATCAATTATGATGTTAATCTAGTTTGGGAAGCAATGAAAAAGAAATATATGAAGGAAGAGGCTTACATAAAACCTTCATACTTCTTATATTTCTTTTCATTGTTTCTAAAACTAGATGATGTTTGTTACCACCGTTGCTTCTTCATTTACTAACATTTTGTTTGTGATGTATGAAGAAGAAGAAGTACAAGATGGATGAATTTTCCATCAAAGCTTCATGATTCTTGTACTTTATTTTCATAGCTACATAAACATTATCTATGATAGCCAAAGTATGGTATTTGTTAAGGTAGTGAAGACGAATCTGAAAAACTGAGAACAATCAACAAAAACAACATGCAACAAATGAGATAATGGGAAATATCTAACGATAGATGGAAGAAGAAGAATAACTCAATGTATGAAGCACAAGATTCACAATTAATGGTGAAGAAGAAGAGAAAAATGGGTTCTAGGGTTTCGCTATGAAGAAAACGACACTACTGTCAATAAGTGAAAGTTCATTCGCTTATATATGGGTAAACAATTTCACAACAATTAACAATAAGGACCGTAATGATAAGTATTTATTTATAATAAATATATCGCAATGGTTAACCAGAAGAACAATAGTGATATCTCTTTTGTTTGTGAATTTTAAAATAAATAAAAAAGAAAATGTGCGCTTTAACTTTAAAGGAATAAAATATTTTATGGAGCTGAGGTTCGAACCGATGAAACTTTGATTGTATCACAATGGTTGGTTCTGTAACCAATGTTATATACAAATGATTTTTAATTTAAAAAAAACATCGTAGCGTCTTAGTAAAGATATCTCACCACGGTGTACGGAAAAACCGTGGTGACCATGGTGTCGTTGAATGTGCGTTTTATAGTAGTGACGACTTCTTTGTTAGCTCTAACTTCCACCATTTTATTAGCTTCAGGTGATGACACATTACTACAAAATATATATTTGGTAGCACTAAATTACAACGGTCTGACATTTAACCGAGATAATACCTCATTTTTTGACGCGCTTTATTTTTTTATGCATACGAAAAAATCATTGCATTACGGTCACACTAATTAATCGTGATTAAATACTCCTAGAGTGATAGGGTTCGAATCTCAGCTCCAACAATTTTCTACTCTTTCATTACAATGAGTGTTATCCTTATATATATATATATATATATATATATATATATATATATATATATATATATATATATATATATATATATATATATATATATATATATATATATATATATATATATATATATATATATATATATATATATATATATATATATATATATATATATATATATATATATATATATCACCATGGTTGTTATTGTCAACCGTTGTGAAAGTAATTACATTTCATTGTTGTTTTTGAATACGACCTTGGTAAAAACAATTACCCATATATAAGTGAATAACTTTTGCTTCTTGACAGTATCGATGTATCTCTCACAGCAAAATCCTATCACACATTTTCTCTTCTCTTCTTCTTAGTCATTAACTATCATATTCTACATAATAGCCTCAATCTTGTTCTTCAGGCATAAAGGTATTTTTCTTCTTCCTAATTCTCTCGTTTTTGTATATGTTGTTGTTATGTTTCACAAGATTTTAACATGATTTTCTTCTTGTTCGAGAGTTTATGGGTTTCTTTGTTGTTGTATGTTGTTGTATCTTATTTTGAAACATGGTTTGTCTTCTTGTTCAGATTTCAAATCCTTTTCTCAACGTGAATAATGGAAGTAAACTTGTCCACAAGATTGAGGTTTCAAAGAAGGTTATTAATATGGTGGAGTTATGGTTGAGCAAAGTTAAGGAAGTTGAATCTATTAGGGATTACATTAGTATTGTTGAACTTCTTGGTAAAACAGACTATAAGAATATTCTTGACAAGAATATTGACCCTAAATAGATAATGAGGGTAGAGGTTATTGTGAGGGATCTAATAAATTTGTATGCAACTAATTTTGAATCAGATGAAGAGTTTGAGAATGAAGACCTTGAGAAGTGCATGAATTCAACTAAGTATGAAGAAAGAAGACCTTGTTATGTTTCACATGTTGTTGATTTAATTTTTGTTGGATTGCAATGTATTGCTAGCTAAACTTTTTGGATCACATGTTACCCTTGTAGGTTGAAACAAATAATTTAAATGACTGACTTCGATCTAGTGGGGTTGAATATATCATAAATTTAAAAACATAAATTTTAGCAAAAATATATTTTCAAAAGTTTTATGGCATAACAGAAACAACTTGAATCGAATCGTCTAATTGAGCCTACTCTCAAAAAGCTCATATATGCTTAATGTAAACCTATGGAACGATAAAACAAATTGTTTAACAACGATTAATTCACGAATCAATCAAATGAAAAGATATTCGTAAAGCTTATTTCCAATGAACACAAAGCAATAAAAACACACACGGGCAATTTATCGAACAATTTGTGTATGATCGATAATGTTTGGAAACAATTTATTTTGTTGATGTTAAAATCCAATCACAATCAAAGTGATTATGATTATATCAGCAATAACACTTTAAAAGATAGCTGAAAAAATAATTTCAAATCGAATTAATCGAAACAACAACAAAATTGATAATTTGTAAGAACAACAATTAAAGAGGTAAATAGATAAAGAGATAGATAGATAGATAGAGAGAGATAGAGAGAGAGAGAGAGAGAAATATTTGTTTATATAGTTCCCCAATCGGCCTCTCTATGGGTACATTTGCCCTCAATCTGAAATCGAACTGAGATACTTGCAATTAACCTTATCTTTGGAATAATATTTATACAAGAGGTGAAGAACTCTAACCTCACAAACTTTATGGTTTGTTGTTGATTCAACCACCTTTAAATCTTTGATCAAAGCTTTATAAAGTCACAAAATTTTTTGCTACAATCAACAGATTATCCCTAGCACACACATGTTAAGCCCAAGATTCCCGAACACGATTCATCGTCTCGCGCTACTCCCTTGCCAGGAAACCACCTTACCCCCCATGGCCTTCAATCAGTCGAATCTGTGTTAACGTGATCTTATCTAAAACCTTCAAATCCCAATGATCTCATAGGAAAACTCCACTTTGGTTTTCTTATTTAAAATACACAAAGATCCCAACACAATATTCTCGGTTACACCAACCTAATTGGACGTTATCAACCCTAATTTAGATGGTCACCCAATAAAAAATGGTTATGTGTAATTTGATTGTGTGTATGCATAGAAGAAAGGTTGAAGATGTTAGACGATGGTGAGGATCTATAAGGGGGGTTGAATAGATCCTTTTTAAAAGTTTACTTTTCAAAATTAAGTTGAAAAATATTTTGCGGAAATTCCCCGAAAAAATCGTCTAAAACAAAATTATGTCACCGGTGATCGGATATGCACTTGAAACCAAATGGGAATTAAATGTTGTCAAGAGAAATTAATACAATGCAATAAATTCGCTTAGTTTCACAACAATTGATAAACCACTCTTAACAATGAAATATAGGAAGAAAATTAGAGCAAAAGAATTGATTTTTGTGTGTTTTGACATTTTCACAAACACTTGGTGTGAACCCACACAAAGTGTTATTTAGACGTTCAAGTAGTGCAGGATATTTCACAAACATGTTGTTAATTTTGAGAGCAACACTTTAAGAAATAGTTGGTGTGTACTAACTATCACAAACCAAAATTTTCAAGTCACACAAAATCAAAGTATACAGAAAGAGTAAAAGAGAAGAAAGTAAAGGACACAAGAGATTTGTTTAGACATTTCCTTCACCGTCCTCGCTAGAAGTACTATGCCCCCAATTATCAACTGAATTGGGAAATTTCATTAATATTGCAATTGTTTTTACAAGAAGAAAAAATGGAACAACAAACCAATCCGAGTCACAAATGTTGTGACAACTTCTTCTTGCCCCTTGATTCAAGACGAACCAAGTCCTTCACGCATGTTGAGAAAGCCTCCGATTAACTGCTCCCTTCATGCAAGGATTTACAATCCTCCAAACTTTGAGCACGGCTGAGTTTCTTCAACACTTGTGAACCCACAAAGATCTTTGTAATCCTCCGTCTACCGTGATATGAAAGAACGATCCACTTGATCTTCAATCTACCTCACTTGGCTGAATGTACGAACGATGGTTGTATGCAAAACCCCCAAATCTTCTATGATCTTGGAGGAGAAAACCCTTCATATTTTTCCAAGAAAAACCCACACTCTCAAAACCCAATCTGAAATCTCTATTTCACGATTGAACGTTATCTTCGAAACTAACACCTTGATCAACAAAGATTATTGTGTGTGATTGTAGATGGATGCAAGGAAGAAGAAGATGAAGAGAGAAGTGTGTATTTATTTCACTTTTCTTGTTAACCTTCTCAATGAGATCAAAGAAACTATTTATATTGGTTAGTTAAATAACAGAAAATAGAAAGAAACAATAAGTAAAAAAAATGACAGCAACAGGATTGAGCCATCTCAAATGAATCAATGAGCCAACTCAAAAGGGCTAATGAGCCAGCAAAAAATTATGCTCAGTCAACATGTTGAGACCAGTGAGAATAAGAGGGAAAATTCTTTAAATGAGACGACTCAAATGAAGGGATGAGCCGACTCAAAATTATCAATGAGCCGGCTAAAAGAAAGGGATCAGGCAGCCTGTTGAGACCCGTGGAAAAAGAAGGAAAACACCCTAAATCAGTCGGCTCATGACAAGCTTTGAGTCGGCTCATGTAGTTGAATTTCTTAAAAATAAGTTTTCTTCCTTTTCCCCTGTGATCCACACGCAATTTCAATCATACCAAGTTTTTGACAATATCAAAATAAATTCCATGTCTCACAGAAGATTACGGGGAAATGGTGCATGTATGAGTATATATAGTTATGTGGAAAATGTGGCAAAAAGGATGCCAAAAAATAAAAATAATGCAAAAAAATTTTAAATTTTTTTGAAATCTACAGGTTGGCCTTTGAAAGCAATAGGTCGTCCTTTCAAGGTACTCAGGTTAACCTGAGTGAGGCGGCCTATGGGAAAAGCCTACAGGCTTTAATATTGATGTGTGGAGGTTGCATTCTAAGAGTTATGTGTCTATATATACTGAAGCAAAAGCTTCTACAGGTCGACCTGAACTCGTATCTGTCGGCCTATGCAACTATGTTCACACATAAAACTTTTTTTTTATGTGTGTGGCATGCCTAAGGCTTTTCAATCCATTTCAAAAAATATTTGTATGCATCCTAAGGCTAAAATGATTCAATGCACGTCTAAACATTGGTTGATACCTGTAACACGGTGGGAGAACTGACTTTAGTTAAATGTTGCGGATAGCAAGAGTCGCCACCGACTTTTATTTTATCCAAAGGAAAGGGCATAAAAGAACAGGAAAGACCTTAAAAGAATTTTGGGTTCGGGGGGTAGGTTATGTAAAGGGAAGGTATTAGCACCCTTTACATCCATGGTTATCCATGGGCTCTTAGTTACTTAGCTCACTTTAAACTGTTTTGAGAAGTGTAGTGTGTGATTAAAAATTTTCTTAAGTACTTTATAATGATCCTTGTATGGATATATATAAAGACTTTGTTTTGAAAATTTGTTTGAAAATGTGAAGTGTAATGAAATGTTTTTTTGAAAGAGTGAGCAAGTACTTAAGAGGAACCCACCCTATGTTAAATCTTTACTGTTCTTAAATGTTCTTTCAATGGTAAGACTATCCCTATTATTAAGGAATAGGTAGTCATTACCTTGGATGTTATATGGGACATGTGAAGGATCATCTGTGATTAGGCAACTGTAAGGTGTCTTAGCAATACGAAGGGACTTATCATCTTTTATTCGAAAGGGACAAGATCATTTACGAAGGCAACATCGAAGGGACTTGATCTTATAATCGTAAAGGGACTAGATGATTTGTTCATGAGAAGGGACTTTGCTTTTAGACACCTTACTTGACCATTTTATTTATGCAACATGAGGGATATCCTTAAGAAGTGAGATGGCGATCAAAGATCGACTTACGTGTGTGCGTGTATAAGTTCATATATTTATCTTATAATTAGTGATTCTAAATTAATTTTAAAATACAAATAAGTTATCACTCCCTATATTTACTAACCATGGCAAGGATATTTATAAACGATAAAACAATAATAAACTACGACTATTACAACGCTTTTGTAGTTAAATTATAATAAAAATAATTAAATAATAACTATATAATAAAAAAGTAATTAAATAAAGGTTAGTGATAAAATAATTATAAGAAGGAAAGGTTAGCACAAATATAAGATATATACGAGTTAAGATAATATTTTTAAATTAAATAAACAATTTTAAAGAATTTTTAGAAAAGAAATAAGATGAAGAGCATAATAATAAACTATATAATAATTATTTACAAAATATGATTAATTATTTAGAAAAATCAATTAAGTTTAATATTTAAAGTTAAACAAAAATTAGGGTTAGAAATTAGGATTTGAAATTAGGGTTAATTTTACAATTAAGAAAAATCAGGATTAGGGTTTTGATTATTTAATCTAAACTTAATTAAATTAAAATAAAATATATACAATAATAATATGAACAAATTATATTAAAAAAATATAAACAATTTAAATTTTAAACAAAATAAATTATGACCTTTTTAAAAAAAATATGAAGTTGTATATATTTATATATTATTATTTAAAAATAATTTTCTTATGAAAATATGATTTTTGATTAATTATAAAATAAATAGATAAATAATAATGAAACAAAAAAGGAAGTAAAAAGGACTTACCTGGGGCAGGGATCAAACCCACGCCCTAGGCCCTTTCTCCCTTGGACCAACAAGGCTGCCATCAGGCCATGCGTGCGTTGTGAACATATGAGGGGTAATAGTCCTTATGTATCAAGCCTGTAAAATAAATGAAATTTAAGCCAAAAAATAATTGAGGACGGATTCGAACACACGACCTTTGCTTCATATGCGCATATGCCTTGCCAACTGAACCACTGCAACGTTTGTGAAATATAATATAAATAACTCATAATAAAATAAATTCAATTTTTAAATTGTATTTTCGCGCGCAGGACTTCTTCTTCTTCAAATTTCCTGCAAATTTTCATACAAAGCTTCCTGTGATTTTTCCTGCATGTTCGTGAACCAGCAAACCTATGTTTTTTTGAAACATCAAGCAAACCACAATATTAATGCAAATTAGCAACCCAGATCAATTATACAAGGTTTATACGTTATGGCCATGTTCTTAGAATCCATTTAAACACCCTAAATACCAAGATCCCAAATTCGAATCTCAAACCCTAACAATGACATCTAATGATTTAGGCCATGAAACTTCAATTGGTTTATCCAGAAAGCTTCTATGCTTCAAAACAAACACAAATCAGCAAGCAAAATCAATTAATAACGCATGAAATTATGAAATCGAAAAAATGTAAAAACTTGAACAAGAGTGATTCGGTTAGAGCAATTCATGGTGTTAGAGATGCAGATGATGATTGCTACATGATCAGTGATGATCAGAGAAGCTAATGCAACCTTTAGAATGTCTTGAAATTCTCTCTAACTCCAAAACCGTATATGACTTTTTTCTTGATATTTTGAAGTTGAATGATATGTGTGGAGGCTACAAAATCGTCCCCGTGTGCTTGCAGTGTGTTCATGTATATATATGGATGCAATTAGGTCAAAAAGAATGGGTTTTGTATCATGAAAATTGATTGCTTGATTATGAAGGAATCTCTCATTCAAAAATATCAAAAAAATCCAATATATTCTTACTATCTTGGCCTAGCACGAATTTGGATGTAAATATTTAGTCTTGAATGGTGTTTATGGCCTTCTAGAATCCAAATCTTTTTCAAATATATGATTTTCATATTTTATTTTAATTTAATTTGTATTTTAATGAATAAAATTCAAATAAATATCAAATAAAATATAAAAAATCAGAAAATGAATGGGTTGGATCGTGCTTTATGAGTTTGTAAAGATTGGATGGCAATTTGGTGGGCTCATTTAGCAAAAATTGGTTTTAAGGCCTTATTTGCTTCACAAAATTCCCAAAAATTTCCCAACTTTGCAAGGGCACAAATTCTTCAATTTTAATGCTATGAAGGTGTTCTTGGACATTTTGGAAAGCTTAAAGAGTTCTATAACCAACATCTTTTGTCTCATGTCCATACCTTTTACCATTCTCAAGTTATGCTCTTTTGAAGTTGTTGACTTTTTGTTGACTTTTAAAAGGACCTATAATGTCTTAGCTCATACCTTCCAAATGAAGCATTTTTGGGCTTGGCTTGTGAGACACAAAGTTGTATAGAATTCAATTTACTTTAAAATGAGCTTTGGATGGAAAAATTTTGATGAAGCATGTGAAAGTTATGGCTGGTCAAAGTTTAGTTGACTTTTCCTGTGAAAACCCTAATTTAGAAACTCATGATTCTTGATGATCTGAAATCTCCTTGATGAATCATGATCAACCCTTGATAAAATGATGAATTTTACTTCATATAATTGATGTTGGCAAAAAATCATGAAGTTTGACTTTGGTTTGACCACAGTTGACCTCAGTTTGACCTTTTGACTGCTTTGATTGATTTTAACCTATCTGATCATCTGACTGAGCAAATCTTTTGGGAAAGTCTTGAAACTTGACATGGGGATTCTTGAACACATATAGGATGTTATGAAGCTCAATTGATGTCTTGGAAGTCCATTTAGCCTGATGAAAGTCAAAACCCTAGTTTAAGATGCATTGCTCAGGAGGATGCATTGTTTGAGGGAATTGTCAAATTTTCTGACTAATTGTGAACTTTGTGAACCTTGTGAACCTCATGAGATGTCTTGTGAGCCTTGTGAACCTTGTGAACTTCTTAGTACACAAAGTCTTGTCTTGTGGAGGCAAATTTTGGGGTGCAACAGCTACCCCTGTTCAATTTTCTGAAACCTGAAGGGTTAGATTGGTATATGTGTCAGTCGTGACCTGGATGGTTGAAGGGGATTGAAAACAAAAGCCCAAAAATTTGCACTCGCCAGTGCGTAAAGTAACACTGATAATTAATTGTATATGCTTGAGTGGACTTGAAGATGCCACTTGGAGGAACTGGAGATGGGCTTAGAGATGCCATCTGGGGGAACTGGAGATGGGCTTAGAGATGCCATCTAA
This sequence comes from Lathyrus aphaca, assembly GCA_963966055.1. Taxonomy (NCBI): domain Eukaryota; kingdom Viridiplantae; phylum Streptophyta; class Magnoliopsida; order Fabales; family Fabaceae; genus Lathyrus; species Lathyrus aphaca. The sequence continues at coordinate 132,195,800 of OZ014522.1, read as the reverse complement.
AATATCAGGATGTGATGATGTCTTTATGTTGATACTGGGTATCAGTACTAGGTCTTTGTATAGGCCGTCTCTGAATCATTTATGCAACATAGTTTTCAATTGTTGAATAAACCAGTAGAAATAAATCATCGTGACGATTATCTTTTCTGGAAGTATCTTGGATTAGGGAATGGATCTTCTTACAGACTGTTTGCCTACTCTCCAAGGTCAAAAGAACGTCAGGATTAGTTCTTCTGAAAAATATCTTGAACCAGGGAATGGATCTTCTTACAGACCGTTTGCCTGCTATTCAAGGGCCAACAGATTAAATCTTCTGAAAATATCTTGAACCAGGGAATGGATCTTTGTACATATCGTTTGCCTGCTATTCAAGAGCCAACAGATTAAATCTTCTAAAAATATCTTGAACCAGGGAATGGATCTTTGTACAGATCGTTTGCCTGCTATTCAAGACCAGATAGATGAAATCTTCTGGAAATATCTTGGATTAGGGAATGGATCTTCTTACAGACCGTTTGCCTACTCTCCAAGGTCAAAAGAACGTCAGGATTAGTTCTTCTGAAAAATATCTTGAACCAGGGAATGGATCTTCTTACAGACCGTTTGCCTGCTATTCAAGGGCCAACAGATTAAATCTTCTGAAAATATCTTGAACCAGGGAATGGATCTTCTTACAGACCGTTTGCCTGCTCTTCAAGACCAGATAGATGAAATCTTCTGGAAATATCTTGGATTAGGGAATGGATCTTCTTACAGACCGTTTGCCTACTCTCCAAGGTCAAAAGAACGTCAGGATTAGTTCTTCTGAAAAATATCTTGAACCAGGGAATGGATCTTCTTATAGACCGTTTGCCTGGTATTCAAGGGCCAACAGATTAAATCTTCTGAAAATATCTTGAACCAGGGAATGGATCTTTGTACAGACCGTTTGCCTGCTATTCAAGACCAGATAGATGAAATCTCCTGGAAATATCCTGGATTAGGGAATGGATCTTCTTACAGACCGTTTGCCTACTCTCCGAGGACATCTTGAGTAATGTATGGATCATTTCTGACCTGTTGTGGATTGTCGATATTGTTTTATCTGCATATAACTATCCTGCAAGGAGAATGTTAGTTTATGTAATATGTATGCATGCATAGTATGATGCACCTAAGTAAATATATTATGCATTTATAGATATTATGCTATGATATGATGTAAATGATGTTTGTATGAATCATGCAGCCTGAAGCGTCTGGATATCTTTGTATAACAACTGCTGGCTAGGGAAAATAAATCCCGATTCGTTGCTGAAGAATATGAGGAACTCGTTCCTGTCTTGTTTGATAGTATAATATTTATATCCTCCTGTCTTTGTTCGTCGTACTTCTATTGAAGGAATAAGTTCCTGAGTGTCTTGACTGAAGATAAAAGAGATGGACATAAATTCAAGGGGAGATGTAACTTGAAGCATAGATTTGTTGTACTGGAGATTTGTAGTTGTCTTGTGGGGATGAACCGGCGAAGCTTCGTTGAACTACTACCCTCGTTCGTCCTTAGTAAATACTATTACTGCATTTCATGCATTTCTGGTAAGCATCAATCATATTCAAAGCATATATACATTCAAACATAACCAACAAACTTTTTTCGCTTTAGTAAAAGAGGAAAAGTAATCCTGAATAAAGAGGGAAAAGTAAAGCTGAACTCGAAAACAGAATCGTTTCAACTTTGAGAGTGTATAACCAATTGGATTTAGAGCTCCTGAGATTCTTAACTTTCCTGAATACCTTCCCAGAAATCCTCATAGCTGGATCCGAAGACATACTGACACCATCTGATACTACTGGCATAGATAATTAATTTCCACAATGGCTTCTGCTGAGAATCCAATATCAAGGTAATACAACGAGAGGAACGTGTCTTCAAATTGTGATGGACCATATACACTCCGGGTATTAGATTTGAAAAGAAAGCATTGCCCCTTGGTTGAGGATGAATTGTCCCATAATGGAAGTATCTGAATGTAGTTACCTCAAGAGAAATAAGTAGAATTCCCCACAATAATATGCCCCTGACATCATGAACTTTATAATGTTACCCTTGGTAATTCAAATATATGAGGAGAGCTGCCCCTGGCTATTTAAACATAGTTGAATCCTGTCCTGATTGCCCCAAATGAGTTAGGCAATATTATGGCCTGCCCCCTTGATTGGGAGATAATGACTATGCCCCTTTGTATACATGGACTTTGATCTAGGAAGCAACTTTGTTTATCGGAAGGACTTTGGTTTATTGAACATTCATCCTGTAAGTTTCTCTGTTTATCAAACACTCAGGTATATGCAAACAAATATATTCAAAAATGCAATGCTTATGTCTGTCTTGAAGTTTTGAAAAAGAGTTATTTTAGAAAAATAGTTTTTGTGAATACTGTGATATTAACTCAAGTTTTATAATAAGCCCTAAAGGAGTCAGGATACCTTTTTGTAGCAGTACGCTTTTGAACTAACCATGCTTCAGTTAGGACTTTTAAAGGGTTGTAACGTGGTCTGGTTCACGGTTTAAGAAACAAAGGATAAAGGCTCAAATTTATTTGTACCCAACCCATTCTTCGTGATGTTCTTCAGTCCTATGCTCGGTTAACTTATGCATTGAGGTTCAAAGGAGTTTGGAATTGTAACACTGACATTTGTGATGGTTCAGAAACCAAAAATTTATTTGAACATTCAGTCATCTTTCTTTATTGAGGATCTATAGTGACCTCTTTTCTCTTTTGACTTTGTTATATCTTCTTTTTGCCTGAACTGTTTGTTTCAAAATTACAGTCAGCGGAATTTCTCAATTTTTTTACTAAGTCTCCTTCATAGGTTTTGACTTAGTGGGTTTTTCTTTTGCTGGATATTGACTGTCAGGTTAATGATTACAGAGAACCACCATTAGTTATGTACAACACAAATAATTGGCATACTTGAGTTAACCGAGTAACTACCATGCCCCGGGTTATGAATAAGGGTTTTAATTTGTGCGAGAATAAAAACTCCTACTGCATAGGCTCAAAAGGGTTGACTAAGGATTAACTTCCTTATATCTCCACTGTTTAGGAATTGAAACAATGCCTGTACATCGTCAGCATAGTCTGTTCAAAAGCATATTACATGAGATTATGGTATTTTTTCGTCATCCTCCCTCTACAGGCTTATAGTTTTATCAGGAATTAAATATCACAAAATAGAAATATGAAGCATAGTTTAAAATATAGTGAAACAAATGGATTAATTCAAGACAAACATATGCAATGCATTGATGAAAACAAAAAGTTTAACATAATAGTAAGTGTTTAAACAAAACAAAAGAAATTACAAATGAAAGTTCAAATGTTGTCCCATCCAGTTGGCTGAATGTCTTCAATTGCAATCTGTGAACTTTCAGGAGCAGTATATTTCACCATGAAATCAAATTTACCATTTGGATGTCCCAAGGTGCCCCATATCTCAACAGGAGTAGGTAGGATTTCTTTCTTGCTACTTTGGGCAATTTGTCTTGCAGCTTCGACGTTTGATGGACGATAGTAGAATTCAATTTGAGCTTTTGGTGTAACCTTGAAGATTCCTTCGTCAGTTAGGTCTTGAATCTTATTCTTCAGTGCCCAACAGTTATTAGTGTCGTGTCCGGGACTGTCGGAGTGATACTCACACCTTGCCTTGGGATTATAGTGAGGAGAGGAAGTATTAGGATTTTGAGGAGGACTTTTCAAAGAAATTAGCTTCATCTCCAACAAGCATTGCAGAACTTGTGACATTGGAGTGCTGAATTTTATAAACTGCCTTCTACATTCCTTGTGTTGAGGTGGATTAACCTTATCAGGTCTTTTTCCTTCAACTAAAGAACAATCAGTGGCAACCTGTCTCTTACCTTCTTTTATCTTCCTCTTCCTTTCAACCAAGTCAGCTTGTTTTAACGGAGGTTGACTAACGATTAGATTCTTTGCTCCATTACTTTGAAGTTTGTGGACTAAGGTTCTTAGCTCTTCTTGACCCTGAGCTAAACTTTGGATAAAAGCCACTTGGCCATTCATTTGGAACCTCATTTCTGCCATCTTAGCTTGCAATTGTTCCAATTGACCATTCTTGTTATCTTCAGTATTTTCAGAGAGAAGTGCTTTTAACTCTTCTTGCCCCTTGGACAAATTCATGATCACTTCTTGAAACTGAGCATTTTGAACTTGAAGATCTTTGATAGATTGTTCGAGAGCCATTCTTGCTGAAATAAACAGCGAGAAGATAAGATACCTGTTTATAAGAAACCTGTGATGCAATGATATGGTATGTAAATGCATATGCAATGTTTTCAAGGACCGCAGGATTTAATTTTGTTTAAACAATCATAAAGTAAACTTTTATTAGTAACCAACAAACTAGTTTGCCTCTTGGGCTTAAAACAAAAATGAAATGAATACAAATATGGGGTTTTAAGTCTCCCATGGACGTTTCCTCTTTGTGTTGAGGTATGAGTTGAGATTCCGTTTCTCGTGAAGTTGTTTTGTTAGCTCCAGGATTCTTTCTTGACTTGCTTTGTAATGAGTCTCAAAAGTATCTCTTTGCTCCTTCAACTGGATCCAGGACCTTTGTAACTCCTCCATGTCAGTGGGCATATCTGGATGAATAATGATATAAGAAGTATCTCCTTCAGCAACAGGCTCCATGGTAACTGGCAGGATGGAAGGATATGGCATCATAAGAGTCTGAGCACAAGATCGCACCCATCTGAGGTAAGTTTCCATAGGAATGGAGTACTTTGGTTCCAGAGTCTTGCTGTCAACCTTGTTCACTTTACCCCAAGCTCGTATGAACCTTTGATGGTAACCTTGCAGATCGTTGTCGTAGTCGAACATAATTCCTTGAATAAGCATGTCGTGAGGACCATTACTCCGAGCATAACCAAACTGACATAGAGCTAAGGAAGGATTGTAGGTAATGCCCCCTCTTATGCCCAGGAGTGGCACATTAGGGAACTCCCCACAACGGTCAATGATAGTAACATTCTCCATAGATAGAGAGCACCAATGAATATCTGAGTGAGAAAGTGACATGATTCTTTTAGACCACCTGAACCCTTGTTCATTCTTCATCACTGATCGAGGAAGGTGAGAAATAAACCACCTAGACAAAAGAGGTATACAACACATCAGAGTTCCTCGTGCCTTTGTAGTACGGGTATGAAGAGAGTGTAAGATGTCTCCAAGCAATGTAGGCACTGGATTATGAGTCAAAAATATGTTGATGGCGTGTACGTCTATGAACTGGTCTGGATTAGGGAACAATACTAAGCCATAGATCAATAGGGCTAAGATCTCCTCAAAAGCATCATAACTCATAGCTTTCAGGAACATTTGAGCTTTCTCCATCAATACCTTAGCAAGGATACCCCTAACTCCACTTCTTGTTTCTAGGACAATGTCTGACTTCTTCAAATGTAGGGCTGCAGCAATGACTTCAGGTTTAGGCTCTTTCCCTAAGCCTGTGAAAGGTTTCTGATCAAGGATAGGTATACCCAATAGTTTGGAGAATTCTTCCATTGTAGGCACCAGCTGATAGTCGGGGAATGTGAAGCAATGATGCTTAGGATCAAAGAACTGAAACAAAACACTCATCATGTCTTCATTGAATCCTGAAGTGGCTAAATCCAGTAGGTGACCATGCTTCTTGATGAATTGGGAGTTTTCAGAAACTTGAGAGACCAATTCCTTAAGCTTAGGAGGTATTCCTACAAAGTTGATCCGGATAGTATTCCTACGAGCAGAAGCCATGATCTGCAACAAAGAACAAAGATAAATCCTTTGGTCCTTGAAATGGTTAGTGAAAATGTTATGCTTATGATGCATGATGATGCTATGATGTTATGCTCAATCACAAACATGTGGCACACACAAACAAGTCACACAATAGCCCTAGGTTTGAAGGCTTGCATGAGGTTTAAAGGTAAGCACCATCCCCTGAAGTTTAGATGGTTCATCCTGTCCTATAAAGTAATCAGGTTCTAAGGGATCTCAATATCATTGATCCTTCACAAGGGTGGTTGTTCAGTAGGCAACTTACTTGCCAACCAAAACCCTCCAAGTTTAGAATCTCAATGAGTGTAGCATCGAGTATCAACCAACTTCAGTCTTCACCAAAGCCGGTTATCTCACTACTTTTCTAAAGGCCAAGATGGGATAACTAGGGTTCTAAAAGTTAGTTAGTGTATTGACAACACATGGCAGCCTCATATTATCCTCAACTTGACTTAAGGAACATAAGCACCAACCCAGAAATCACACTAATTATGGCCACCAGATCAACCATATCGGTATACGCCGTACAGTTTCCTTGGTCTATTGCCATTTACCTAAGGTACACTAGATCCGGGTTAGGATCTTTCACACATAAGAGCCCAACAGATAAGTATAAAGCAAACAAGGCAAACAAATTTAAAGTGATCTAATTCCTAAGGGTACCCCTCTTTTATTAAATCCCTAGCAGAGTCGCCAGTTCTGTAACACGGTGGGAGAACTGACTTTAGTTAAATGTTGCGGATAGCAAGAGTCGCCACCGACTTTTATTTTATCCAAAGGAAAGGGCATAAAAGAACAGGAAAGACCTTAAAAGATTTTTGGGTTCAGGGGGTAGGTTATGTAAAGGGAAGGTGTTAGCACCCTTTAAATCCATGGTTATTCATGGGCTCTTAGTTACTTAGCTCACTTTAAACTGTTTTGAGAAGTGTAGTGTGTGATTAAAAATTTTCTTAAGTACTTTATAATGATCCTTGTATGGATATATATAAAGACTTTGTTTTGAAAATTTGTTTGAAAATGTGAAGTGTAATGAAATGTTTTTTTGAAAGAGTGAGCAAGTACTTAAGAGGAACCCACCCTATGTTAAATCTTTACTGTTCTTAAATGTTATTTCAATGGTAAGACTATCCCTATTATTAAGGAATAGGTAGTCATTACCTTGGATGTTGTATGGGACATGTGAAGGATCATCTGTGATTAGGCAACTGTAAGGTGTCTTAGCAATACGAAGGGACTTATCATCTTTTATTCGAAAGAGACAAGATCATTTACGAAGGCAAAATCGAAGGGACTTGATCTTATAATCGTAAAGGGACTAGATGATTTGTTCATGAGAAGGGACTTTGCTTTTAGACACCTTACTTGACCATTTTATTTAGGCAACATGAGGGATATCCTTAAGAAGTGAGATGGCGATCAAAGATCGACTTACGTGTGTGCGTGTATAAGTTCATATATTTATCTTATAATTAGTGATTCTAAATTAATTTTAAAATACAAATAAGTTATCACTCCCTTTATTTACTAACCATGGCAAGGATATTTATAAACGATAAAACAATAATAAACTACGACTATTACAACGCTTTTGCATTTACATTATAATAAAAATAATTAAATAATAACTATATAATAAAAGAAGTAATTAAATAAAGGTTAGTGATAAAATAATTATAAGAAGGAAAGGTTAGCACAAATATAAGATATATACGAGTTAAGATAATATTTTTAAATTAAATAAATAATTTTAAAGAATTTTTAGAAAAGAAATAAGATGAAGAGCATAATAATAAACTATATAATAATTATTTACAAAATATGATTAATTATTTAGAAAAATCAATTAAGTTTAATATTTAAAGTTAAACAAAAATTAGGGTTAGAAATTAGGATTTGAAATTAGGGTTAATTTTACAATTAAGAAAAATCAGGATTAGAGTTTTGATTATTTAATCTAAACTTAATTAAATTAAAATAAAATATATACAATATTAATATGAACAAATTATATAAAAAAATTATAAACAATTTAAATTTTAAAGAAAATAAATTATGACCTTTTTAAAAAAAATGAAGTTGTATATATTTATATATTATTATTTAAAAATAATTTTCTTATGAAAATATGATTTTTAATTAATTATAAAATAAATAGATAAATAATAATGAAACAAAAAAAGAAGTAAAAAGGACTTACCTGGGGCAGGGATCGAACCCACGCCCTAGGCCCTTTCTCCCTTGGACCAACAAGGCTGCCATCAGGCCATGCGTGCGTTGTGAACATATGAGGGGTAGTAGTCCTTATGTATCAAGCCTGTAAAATAAATGAAATTTAAGCCAAAAAAATAACTTAGGACGGATTCGAACACACGCCCTTTGCTTCATATGCGCATATGCCTTGCCAACTGAACCACTTCAACGTTTGTGAAATATAATATAAATAACTCATAATAAAATAAATTCAATTTTTAAATTGTAGTTTCGCGCGCAGGACTTCTTCTTCAAATTTCCTGCGAATTTTCATACAAAGCTTCCTGCGATTTTTCCTGCATGTTCATGAACCAGCAAACCTATGTTTTTTTGAAACATCAAGCAAACCACAATATTAATGCAAATTAGCAACCCAGATCAATTATACAAGGTTTATACGTTATGGCCATGTTCTTAGAATCCATTTAAACACCCTAAATACCAAGATCCCAAATTCGAATCTCAAACCCTAACAATGACATCTAATGATTTAGGCCATGAAACTTCAATTGGTTTATCCAGAAAGCTTCTATGCTTCAAAACAAACACAAATCAGCAAGCAAAATCAATTAATAACGCATGAAATTATGAAATCGAAAAAATGTAAAAACTTGAACAAGAGTGATTCGGTTAGAGCAATTCATGGTGTTAGAGATGCAGATGATGATTGCTACATGATCAGTGATGATCAGAGAAGCTAATGCAACCTTTAGAATGTCTTGAAATTCTCTCTAACTCCAAAACCGTATATGACTTTTTTCTTGATATTTTGAAGTTGAATGATATGTGTGGAGGCTACAAAATCGTCCCCGTGTGCTTGCAGTGTGTTCATGTATATATATGGATGCAATTAGGTCAAAAAGAATGGGTTTTGTATCATGAAAATTGATTGCTTGATTATGAAGGAATCTCTCATTCAAAAATATCAAAAAAATCCAATATATTCTTACTATCTTGGCCTAGCACGAATTTGGATGTAAATATTTAGTCTTGAATGGTGTTTATGGCCTTCTAGAATCCAAATCTTTTTCAAATATATGATTTTCATATTTTATTTTAATTTAATTTGTATTTTAATGAATAAAATTCAAATAAATATCAAATAAAATATAAAAAATCAGAAAATGAATGGGTTGGATCGTGCTTTATGAGTTTGTAAAGATTGGATGGCAATTTGGTGGGCTCATTTAGCAAAAATTGGTTTTAAGGCCTTATTTGCTTCACAAAATTCCCAAAAATTTCCCAACTTTGCAAGGGCACAAATTCTTCAATTTTAATGCTATGAAGGTGTTCTTGGACATTTTGGAAAGCTTAAAGAGTTCTATAACCAACATCTTTTGTCTCATGTCCATACCTTTTACCATTCTCAAGTTATGCTCTTTTGAAGTTGTTGACTTTTTGTTGACTTTTAAAAGGACCTATAATGTCTTAGCTCATACCTTCCAAATGAAGCATTTTTGGGCTTGGCTTGTGAGACACAAAGTTGTATAGAATTCAATTTACTTTAAAATGAGCTTTGGATGGAAAAATTTTGATGAAGCATGTGAAAGTTATGGCTGGTCAAAGTTTAGTTGACTTTTCCTATGAAAACCCTAATTTAGAAACTCCTGATTCTTGATGATCTGAAATCTCCTTGATGAATCATGATCAACCCTTGATAAAATGATGAATTTTACTTCATATAATTGATGTTGGCAAAAAATCATGAAGTTTGACTTTGGTTTGACCACAGTTGACCTCAGTTTGACCTTTTGACTGCTTTGATTGATTTTAACCTATCTGATCATCTGACTGAGCAAATCTTTTGGGAAAGTCTTGAAACTTGACATGGGGATTCTTGAACACATATAGGATGTTATGAAGCTCAATTGATGTCTTGGAAGTCCATTTAGCCTGATGAAAGTCAAAACCCTAGTTTAAGATGCATTGCTCAGGAGGATGCATTGTTTGAGGGAATTGTCAAATTTTCTGACTAATTGTGAACTTTGTGAACCTTGTGAACCTCATGAGATGTCTTGTGAGCCTTGTGAACCTTGTGAACTTCTTAGTACACAAAGTCTTGTCTTGTGGAGGCAAATTTTGGGGTGCAACAGCTACCCCTGTTCAATTTTCTGAAACCTGAAGGGTTAGATTGGTATATGTGTCAGTCGTGACCTGGATGGTTGAAGGGGATTGAAAACAAAAGCCCAAAAATTTGCACTCGCCAGTGCGTAAAGTAACACTGATAATTAATTGTATATGCTTGAGTGGACTTGAAGATGCCACTTGGAGGAACTGGAGATGGGCTTAGAGATGCCATCTGGGGGAACTGGAGATGGGCTTAGAGATGCCATCTAAAATATCAGGATGTGATGATGTCTTTATGTTGATACTGGGTATCAGTACTAGGTCTTTGTATAGGCCGTCTCTGAATCATTTATGCAACATAGTTTTCAATTGTTGAATAAACCAGTAGAAATAAATCATCGTGACGATTATCTTTTCTGGAAGTATCTTGGATTAGGGAATGGATCTTCTTACAGACTGTTTGCCTACTCTCCAAGGTCAAAAGAACGTCAGGATTAGTTCTTCTGAAAAATATCTTGAACCAGGGAATGGATCTTCTTACAGACCGTTTGCCTGCTATTCAAGGGCCAACAGATTAAATCTTCTGAAAATATCTTGAACCAGGGAATGGATCTTTGTACATATCGTTTGCCTGCTATTCAAGAGCCAACAGATTAAATCTTCTAAAAATATCTTGAACCAGGGAATGGATCTTTGTACAGATCGTTTGCCTGCTATTCAAGACCAGATAGATGAAATCTTCTGGAAATATCTTGGATTAGGGAATGGATCTTCTTACAGACCGTTTGCCTACTCTCCAAGGTCAAAAGAACGTCAGGATTAGTTCTTCTGAAAAATATCTTGAACCAGGGAATGGATCTTCTTACAGACCGTTTGCCTGCTATTCAAGGGCCAACAGATTAAATCTTCTGAAAATATCTTGAACCAGGGAATGGATCTTCTTACAGACCGTTTGCCTGCTCTTCAAGACCAGATAGATGAAATCTTCTGGAAATATCTTGGATTAGGGAATGGATCTTCTTACAGACCGTTTGCCTACTCTCCAAGGTCAAAAGAACGTCAGGATTAGTTCTTCTGAAAAATATCTTGAACCAGGGAATGGATCTTCTTATAGACCGTTTGCCTGGTATTCAAGGGCCAACAGATTAAATCTTCTGAAAATATCTTGAACCAGGGAATGGATCTTTGTACAGACCGTTTGCCTGCTATTCAAGACCAGATAGATGAAATCTCCTGGAAATATCCTGGATTAGGGAATGGATCTTCTTACAGACCGTTTGCCTACTCTCCGAGGACATCTTGAGTAATGTATGGATCATTTCTGACCTGTTGTGGATTGTCGATATTGTTTTATCTGCATATAACTATCCTGCAAGGAGAATGTTAGTTTATGTAATATGTATGCATGCATAGTATGATGCACCTAAGTAAATATATTATGCATTTATAGATATTATGCTATGATATGATGTAAATGATGTTTGTATGAATCATGCAGCCTGAAGCGTCTGGATATCTTTGTATAACAACTGCTGGCTAGGGAAAATAAATCCCGATTCGTTGCTGAAGAATATGAGGAACTCGTTCCTGTCTTGTTTGATAGTATAATATTTATATCCTCCTGTCTTTGTTCGTCGTACTTCTATTGAAGGAATAAGTTCCTGAGTGTCTTGACTGAAGATAAAAGAGATGGACATAAATTCAAGGGGAGATGTAACTTGAAGCATAGATTTGTTGTACTGGAGATTTGTAGTTGTCTTGTGGGGATGAACCGGCGAAGCTTCGTTGAACTACTACCCTCGTTCGTCCTTAGTAAATACTATTACTGCATTTCATGCATTTCTGGTAAGCATCAATCATATTCAAAGCATATATACATTCAAACATAACCAACAAACTTTTTTCGCTTTAGTAAAAGAGGAAAAGTAATCCTGAATAAAGAGGGAAAAGTAAAGCTGAACTCGAAAACAGAATCGTTTCAACTTTGAGAGTGTATAACCAATTGGATTTAGAGCTCCTGAGATTCTTAACTTTCCTGAATACCTTCCCAGAAATCCTCATAGCTGGATCCGAAGACATACTGACACCATCTGATACTACTGGCATAGATAATTAATTTCCACAATGGCTTCTGCTGAGAATCCAATATCAAGGTAATACAACGAGAGGAACGTGTCTTCAAATTGTGATGGACCATATACACTCCGGGTATTAGATTTGAAAAGAAAGCATTGCCCCTTGGTTGAGGATGAATTGTCCCATAATGGAAGTATCTGAATGTAGTTACCTCAAGAGAAATAAGTAGAATTCCCCACAATAATATGCCCCTGACATCATGAACTTTATAATGTTACCCTTGGTAATTCAAATATATGAGGAGAGCTGCCCCTGGCTATTTAAACATAGTTGAATCCTGTCCTGATTGCCCCAAATGAGTTAGGCAATATTATGGCCTGCCCCCTTGATTGGGAGATAATGACTATGCCCCTTTGTATACATGGACTTTGATCTAGGAAGCAACTTTGTTTATCGGAAGGACTTTGGTTTATTGAACATTCATCCTGTAAGTTTCTCTGTTTATCAAACACTCAGGTATATGCAAACAAATATATTCAAAAATGCAATGCTTATGTCTGTCTTGAAGTTTTGAAAAAGAGTTATTTTAGAAAAATAGTTTTTGTGAATACTGTGATATTAACTCAAGTTTTATAATAAGCCCTAAAGGAGTCAGGATACCTTTTTGTAGCAGTACGCTTTTGAACTAACCATGCTTCAGTTAGGACTTTTAAAGGGTTGTAACGTGGTCTGGTTCACGGTTTAAGAAACAAAGGATAAAGGCTCAAATTTATTTGTACCCAACCCATTCTTCGTGATGTTCTTCAGTCCTATGCTCGGTTAACTTATGCATTGAGGTTCAAAGGAGTTTGGAATTGTAACACTGACATTTGTGATGGTTCAGAAACCAAAAATTTATTTGAACATTCAGTCATCTTTCTTTATTGAGGATCTATAGTGACCTCTTTTCTCTTTTGACTTTGTTATATCTTCTTTTTGCCTGAACTGTTTGTTTCAAAATTACAGTCAGCGGAATTTCTCAATTTTTTTACTAAGTCTCCTTCATAGGTTTTGACTTAGTGGGTTTTTCTTTTGCTGGATATTGACTGTCAGGTTAATGATTACAGAGAACCACCATTAGTTATGTACAACACAAATAATTGGCATACTTGAGTTAACCGAGTAACTACCATGCCCCGGGTTATGAATAAGGGTTTTAATTTGTGCGAGAATAAAAACTCCTACTGCATAGGCTCAAAAGGGTTGACTAAGGATTAACTTCCTTATATCTCCACTGTTTAGGAATTGAAACAATGCCTGTACATCGTCAGCATAGTCTGTTCAAAAGCATATTACATGAGATTATGGTATTTTTTCGTCATCCTCCCTCTACAGGCTTATAGTTTTATCAGGAATTAAATATCACAAAATAGAAATATGAAGCATAGTTTAAAATATAGTGAAACAAATGGATTAATTCAAGACAAACATATGCAATGCATTGATGAAAACAAAAAGTTTAACATAATAGTAAGTGTTTAAACAAAACAAAAGAAATTACAAATGAAAGTTCAAATGTTGTCCCATCCAGTTGGCTGAATGTCTTCAATTGCAATCTGTGAACTTTCAGGAGCAGTATATTTCACCATGAAATCAAATTTACCATTTGGATGTCCCAAGGTGCCCCATATCTCAACAGGAGTAGGTAGGATTTCTTTCTTGCTACTTTGGGCAATTTGTCTTGCAGCTTCGACGTTTGATGGACGATAGTAGAATTCAATTTGAGCTTTTGGTGTAACCTTGAAGATTCCTTCGTCAGTTAGGTCTTGAATCTTATTCTTCAGTGCCCAACAGTTATTAGTGTCGTGTCCGGGACTGTCGGAGTGATACTCACACCTTGCCTTGGGATTATAGTGAGGAGAGGAAGTATTAGGATTTTGAGGAGGACTTTTCAAAGAAATTAGCTTCATCTCCAACAAGCATTGCAGAACTTGTGACATTGGAGTGCTGAATTTTATAAACTGCCTTCTACATTCCTTGTGTTGAGGTGGATTAACCTTATCAGGTCTTTTTCCTTCAACTAAAGAACAATCAGTGGCAACCTGTCTCTTACCTTCTTTTATCTTCCTCTTCCTTTCAACCAAGTCAGCTTGTTTTAACGGAGGTTGACTAACGATTAGATTCTTTGCTCCATTACTTTGAAGTTTGTGGACTAAGGTTCTTAGCTCTTCTTGACCCTGAGCTAAACTTTGGATAAAAGCCACTTGGCCATTCATTTGGAACCTCATTTCTGCCATCTTAGCTTGCAATTGTTCCAATTGACCATTCTTGTTATCTTCAGTATTTTCAGAGAGAAGTGCTTTTAACTCTTCTTGCCCCTTGGACAAATTCATGATCACTTCTTGAAACTGAGCATTTTGAACTTGAAGATCTTTGATAGATTGTTCGAGAGCCATTCTTGCTGAAATAAACAGCGAGAAGATAAGATACCTGTTTATAAGAAACCTGTGATGCAATGATATGGTATGTAAATGCATATGCAATGTTTTCAAGGACCGCAGGATTTAATTTTGTTTAAACAATCATAAAGTAAACTTTTATTAGTAACCAACAAACTAGTTTGCCTCTTGGGCTTAAAACAAAAATGAAATGAATACAAATATGGGGTTTTAAGTCTCCCATGGACGTTTCCTCTTTGTGTTGAGGTATGAGTTGAGATTCCGTTTCTCGTGAAGTTGTTTTGTTAGCTCCAGGATTCTTTCTTGACTTGCTTTGTAATGAGTCTCAAAAGTATCTCTTTGCTCCTTCAACTGGATCCAGGACCTTTGTAACTCCTCCATGTCAGTGGGCATATCTGGATGAATAATGATATAAGAAGTATCTCCTTCAGCAACAGGCTCCATGGTAACTGGCAGGATGGAAGGATATGGCATCATAAGAGTCTGAGCACAAGATCGCACCCATCTGAGGTAAGTTTCCATAGGAATGGAGTACTTTGGTTCCAGAGTCTTGCTGTCAACCTTGTTCACTTTACCCCAAGCTCGTATGAACCTTTGATGGTAACCTTGCAGATCGTTGTCGTAGTCGAACATAATTCCTTGAATAAGCATGTCGTGAGGACCATTACTCCGAGCATAACCAAACTGACATAGAGCTAAGGAAGGATTGTAGGTAATGCCCCCTCTTATGCCCAGGAGTGGCACATTAGGGAACTCCCCACAACGGTCAATGATAGTAACATTCTCCATAGATAGAGAGCACCAATGAATATCTGAGTGAGAAAGTGACATGATTCTTTTAGACCACCTGAACCCTTGTTCATTCTTCATCACTGATCGAGGAAGGTGAGAAATAAACCACCTAGACAAAAGAGGTATACAACACATCAGAGTTCCTCGTGCCTTTGTAGTACGGGTATGAAGAGAGTGTAAGATGTCTCCAAGCAATGTAGGCACTGGATTATGAGTCAAAAATATGTTGATGGCGTGTACGTCTATGAACTGGTCTGGATTAGGGAACAATACTAAGCCATAGATCAATAGGGCTAAGATCTCCTCAAAAGCATCATAACTCATAGCTTTCAGGAACATTTGAGCTTTCTCCATCAATACCTTAGCAAGGATACCCCTAACTCCACTTCTTGTTTCTAGGACAATGTCTGACTTCTTCAAATGTAGGGCTGCAGCAATGACTTCAGGTTTAGGCTCTTTCCCTAAGCCTGTGAAAGGTTTCTGATCAAGGATAGGTATACCCAATAGTTTGGAGAATTCTTCCATTGTAGGCACCAGCTGATAGTCGGGGAATGTGAAGCAATGATGCTTAGGATCAAAGAACTGAAACAAAACACTCATCATGTCTTCATTGAATCCTGAAGTGGCTAAATCCAGTAGGTGACCATGCTTCTTGATGAATTGGGAGTTTTCAGAAACTTGAGAGACCAATTCCTTAAGCTTAGTACACAAAGTCTTGTCTTGTGGAGGGCAAATTTTGGGGTGCAACAATACCGCCCAATATAAAAAAAAACACTAAGACACTCTCCTAATGTTGACATCATTCAAAACATGGATAGATAGAAGAATGAAATCACATTTTTGTTGGTTTAAAATGTATTGTTATGTTAACATGCTAGTTTATGTTAACCTTATGTTGGATTGGATTACAATGCACTGCTAGTTTACGTTAACTTGATATTTTTTCATGTTTTTTTCTACAAAAAAATTCAAATAAAGGTTTGTATAATGTTGATAAATTTTGTTGTATGATTTTCATACCCTAAATTTTGACCCTAAGATATATGTCTCATCAAAGGAAATCCACTAACCAAAGGACTATGGTTGACTAGTTTGAACAGTATCCCCGCAATGAATCAGGATTCCTGAGTCCCTCAGTGGATTCAGGCAAAGGACCAATCATTAATACATAAGATTATCAACATTTCAATCACCATAAAATGGTTAAGGAATCTCAAATGATGGACAATCATTCAAATACTGTACAGAAATTACAGTGATCTGGGCCCCGAGCCATCAAAACCACTAATAAGGGTTTCAGTCATCTGAACTCTCCAGATGAATTTTTCATGGGAAAAGGAGCCAATTCCTCCACATATCATCAAGAAAGGATATGTAACACGGTGGGATAACTGACTTGGGTGTTTTTGTTTGACAAAAACATATGTGGATAGCAAACTACGCCACCGACTTTTATTTTATCCAACAGAAAAGGTTATAAAAGAACAGGAAAGACCTTTTGAAAAATTTGAGTTCGGGGGTAGGTTATATAAAGGGAAGGTGTTAGCACCCTTTATATCCATGGTTATCCATGGGCTCTTAGTTACTTAGCTCACTTGTTTGTTTGAAAAGTGTGAAATATGTGTTTAGAAATTTTCATAAGTCTTTGTAATGATCCTCATATGGATGTATACAAAGCTTTGAGTTTTTGAAAGTTGTTTGAAAGTGAGGTGAGAAAAAAAGAGTTTTGAAATATGAGCAAATAACTAAGAACTACCTATCTTAGACTGGTATTTCATGTTTCTTTATTTCCTTTCAAGGGTAAGACTGTCCTTACTATTAAGGAGTAAGTAGTCATTTACCTTGGATTTATTAAGGGACGGGCGTAGGGTCATCGTATGGTCAATGAAGGCAACTTGTAGGGGTGTCTTTAGCAATTTATAGGGACTATCATCATTTATTCCGTAGGTCATCAAAGGGCGAGATCATTTATTCTGTAGGCAACTTCGAAGGGACTATGATCTTTTTAACTTTGGAGGAACTTGATGATTTATCTGTTTGAAGGGCAATTGGTTAAGAAACCCCCACGTTAGAGGGACTTGACCATATTAAAGGCAACCAAGAGGAGAATCCTAGAAAGTGCAAATGGCGATCGTAGAACGATCGACTTACGTGTGTGAATCCTGTTTTCAAATATTTATCTTGAAATTAATTATCTAAGTCCATATTGATCAGTTAATTCTTTTCATGTCCTAAGGTACTACCCATGCAGTTAAAACAATGACATAAATTAAAAGGCAGAAAATAAAAATTCCTACACTATTACATGGCTTCGGGGCAGTAACATAATAATAATGGCGGAAAATAAAACCTAACTATTACAAATGTGAAATAGTTAGATTATAAGGCAAATAGTAAATGAATAACATAAAAACGAGTGAAAATAGGAAATGAAATAAATAAAATAAAAAAGGTTTGCAAATTAGGGTTAAGGTTTAAAAAAGAATTTTAGGGTTGAACCCTTGCCCTTGGTTCCCATCCTTCAGCCATTGCCACTGGGCTGCGCGTGTGTCCTGTGAATAGACATGGAAAACAAACATTGTATAATAAAGTTACGGGAAAAAAAACATAAGGCAAAAAAAACGCATGAGGCTGGGTTCGAACCCATGCCCTCAAGTTTATAAAACACGCTCTCAACCATCAGACCAACATATGCGCTGATGACTATAATGCAAACAAATTAAATAAAATAGTAAAACACAATTTGAATTTCCCAGAAGCGCGACATAGGTCTTCTCCTACCTCCAGACCTGCAACATTACCTGCGAAATTTGTCACGAAATTTGCTGCGAATTTAATTTCGCAGGTCAACCTGCATTTTTTCAAATACCTCAAAACATGTAAAATTAGTGCATAATAATGATACCAATCAATCACCCATGGCTTACACAATTCAATCATGCCATTCAAAAGTCTTTAGATCACCTAAATCGTAAAGCCCTAAATTTGAGCTTAAAACCCTAACAATGGCAATATTTGATTCCGGCCATGAAACTTCATACAACTTGTCCAGAAAGCATCATTGCATCATAACAAACACAAATCAATGGTTAGATATAGTTTATATCAAGCATACATATGAAATCGAAAAATGCAACAAAAAAACATGAAGAGGAACAATTCGGTTAGGGCAATAAAGCGTGAATTTGATGGTTATGATGATTGGGACATGCTTAAGGAACATCAAAGATGCATTGGCAACCTTTAAATTTCTTGAAAACAACTTGAAACCAAAAATCCAAATTTCAATTTTTCTTGATTTTTTAAGTTTGAAAACCCTTTCTTTGTATCCAAAATTCTTACCAAACCTTGTGTTCTTGTTATGTTTATGTAGTGGAATGATTTAGGTTAAAATTTGGGCCTTTGTTGTATGGATTTGAATTGCTTGATGATAAAGAAACCAATTTGTCATAATTGTCCAAAAAATCAAATATTATAATGCCATCTGAGTTTTGCAAGAATTTGGAGTGTATCAATCACCTTGAATACCATATATTTGATCCCAAAACAAATTTCAAATCAAATATTTGATTTTCATAATTTATTTTAATTAAAAATGTTTTTAAATGATTAAAATAAAAAATAATATAAAATAAAAACAGAAAATCATAAAATATGGTCATTGGGTCATGGATGGACTTATCTTCAAGTTTGGATTGAAATATTATAGGCCCATTTGAAAAGAATTGGAGTTATTGCCTTTTTTACTTCATACACCTCTTGAAAATTGCTCAACTTCAACAACGCACAACTTCCTCAATTTTGATCCCATGAAGGTGTTCTAGGACTTTTTATAAAGCTTAGAGTGTTCTCTAATCAACCTTTTTTGTCCTATGTCCAAATCATTTACCATTTTTAAATTATGAGCTTTGGAAAAAGTTGACTTTTGTTGACTTTCAAAAAGACCTATAATGTTTTAGCTCATATCTTTCAAATGAAACATTTTTGGCCCTGGCTTGTGAGACACAAAGTTGTAGAGAATTGGATTTCCTTCAAAATGAGCTTTTTATGGGAAATATTTGATGAAGTATGTGAAAGTTATGGTTGGTCAAAGTTCGGTTGACTTTTCTTACACAAAACCCTAATTTAGTAACTCCTGATTTTTTATGATTCCGAGGTTTCCTTGATGAATCATGATCAAGCCTTGATCAAATGATTAATTTCATCTCATAATATGGATGTTGACCAAAAATCTTTAAGTTTGACTTTATGTTGACCACAGTTGACTTGTTGACCAAGTTAACTAATTTTTTATTATTTGAGCATCTGACTGACCAAACTGGTTGGGAAAGCTTTGAAACTTGTCATGTGGATTATTTAAGGTATGTGGGATGTTATGAAGTCCACTTGAGGCTTTATAAGTCCACTTTGTTTAGGGAAACTAAAAACCCTAGTTCTAAGATCCATTGTTCTGGAGGAGACTTTGTCTGGTGAAACCTTTAATCCCTTTGACCAATTGAGAATCTTGTGACTATTAAGAGACCTCTTGAGACACATCACCTTGAATATGGGAGGGTAAATTTTGGGGTACAACAGTTGCCCCTGTTCAATTTTCTGAAACCTGAGGAGTTAGATTGGTATGTACGTCATTTGTGACTTGAAGGTTGAAGGGGATTGAACACTAAAGCCCAAAATTTGAACTCGCTGGTGCGCAGAGTAACACTGTTGGTTGATTATATTGCTTGAATGGGCTTAGAGATGCCATTCGGAGTATTCGGAGATGGTCTTATAGATGCCATCCAAAGTATCTGTTGATAGGAGTATCTGCATGTTATTACTGCACTAAGTATCACCACTAGATCTTCGTATAGATCATCTCTGAACTGTCTCTATAACATGACTGAGTTAAATATCAGCACTAGATCTTCGTGTAGATCGTCTCTAAATTGTCTCTGGGGAAAAGGATATCATGCACTATGTATCAGTACTAGATATTCCTATAGATCATCTCTGACCTGTCTTGGGAAAATATCTTGATTGAAGTATCAGAAGTAAATATCTGAAAACATTCTGCACTAAGCATCAGTACTAGATCTTCATATAGATTGTCTCTGAACTGTTTCAGGGAGATAAAGATATTATGCACTAAGTATCAACACTAGATCTTCGTATAGATCATCTCTGAACTGTCTCAAGGACTTGGTAACATTTATTTGACTGTAAACTATCCTGAAAAAGAAAGATTAGTTTATGCAGGATTGCATAACATGAAATATAAATGAGGATGTTCTATGCATTATGGATGCGTATGCCATAATATGATGTAAATGATGTATGTGTGAATTATGTAGATGAATCTTATGAGTAGCTTTGTATAACAATTGATGGCTGGGGAAAATAAATCCCAATTAGTTGCTGAGGAATATGAAGACTTCACTTCCGTCTTTTTTTGGAATATCGTACTTGGGATCTTCCGTATTTTGTTCGTCGTACTTCTTATTGAAGGATTAAATTCCTGAATACCCCGACTGAGGATAAAATAGATGGACATTCCCCTGGGAGACTTATCCAGTCAAGTATCAATTCTTTGGAGGATATCAGACTTGAAAGAAATCTGCTTAAAGATCTCGTAGAGTCTGAAGTACAAGACGATACTTGGAGTATTTCGTTAGAATATATCTATAAAGATTACTTTGTGGGGATGAACCGACGAAGATTCGTTGGATTCCTACCTCCGATCGTCCTTATTAAATGATATTATTGTATTTTATGCATTTGTGGTAAACATCAATCATATTCAAAAACATATACACATTCAAACATAATCAATAGACGTTTTTGCTTAAGTAAAAAGGGAAAAGTAAACCTGAATTCGAAAATAGAATTGTATTTATTTAGAAAATGGCCTATAAACGGGAAAATTTGAACAAGGAGACAGAAATCCTAGTAAGAGGAATTTGTGGTAGAAATGTTTTAAAAGAGTACAAAAAACAAGGAAAAATAGCGATGTGTAAGTGATCCATTTAGTTTCAACTCTGCTATTGTTATTATCTTCAAGTACCTCATCCCTTGTTGTCAGAATAGAAATGATTGGATTGATTTGCACCCGTTTGAACTTGATATAGGTAGTACAACCAATTGAGGTTACATGGGTGATCCAACGAGACATAGTTGTACGCTTTAATCCCTAACTTTTTCCTGGACTGCCCTTTCAGGTTTTCAGTCCACCGGGATACCCTTTTTTGCCCAAGCCACCTTTTCAGGTTTTCGACTTGTCGGGTGTACAATTTATATATATATCCCTAATCTTTGCCCGAACCCTTTTGGTTCGCCGAGATGCCCTTATTTTTGCCTAGGCCAGTCAATCTAGCGGGTCTCTTTTTATGCGTAGTATTTTTTGAGTATGTTTGTGTTTACAGGATGTGGGAAGTCTTCACCATCCATAGTAGTAAGCATCATAACACCTCCAGAAAATACCCTTTTGACTACAAATTTCCCTTCATAGGTGGGAGTTCATTTTCCCCTTGGATCACCCTATGGTAATATGATACATTTGATTACCAAGTCTCCAGCCTGATATATTTGTGGCTTGACCTTCTTATTAAAAGCTTTGATCATACGCTTCTGATACATTTGATCGTGACAAACATCTGTAAGCCTCTTTTCATCAATCAAGTTTATCTGCTCAAGTCGAGTCTGAATCCATTCATCTTCATCTAAGTCTACATCCTTCATAATTCTCAAGGAAGGGATCTGAACTTCAATAGGAAAAACTACTTCCATGTCATAAATAAGAGAGAATGGGGTTTCCCTAGTTGAAGTATGCATTGTGGTATGATAACCATGAAGAGCAAATGGTAACATATCATGCCAATCTTTGTATGTAATTGTCATCTTCTGCAAGATCTTAATATTCTTGTTGGCGGCTTCCACTGTAACGCCCCGATTCGATTATTTCCCATTTTGTTGAGTCTTTTATTTAAATTAAATGATAAGTTTCAATTGTGGAATTGATGTGTTTATGTGATATATTGATGTGTGATATTATTTTACCGTTTTTGAGAATTTTCGGGTAAAATTTGATTGGAGGGTATTTTAGACATTTACTAATTAGTGATAAGTTAGAAATTAGATAGAATTATATTTTTGTGAGAAAATGATATTTGGTGGAAATAATAGAAAATAGAAAGAAAAGTTATAAGTTGTGAGAAAGAGAAATAAAGAGAGAGTAGAAAGAAATAGAGGATAAAGAAAAGGAAGAGAAGAGAAAAGAGGAAAACTTGGATTTCTTCAAGATTGCTCCTAGGAATCGAAACAATGGGGTAAGGGTGTGAAATCTTGTTATCTTAACATTGTATATGATTGTGTATGTGTAAGAATGATTGGATTTTTGTTTTGGAAGAGTTTAGAGAATGTTAGGTTTAGGGTTTTTGATGAGAATCTAAGAAAATGGTGGATTAATCGATGAGAAGTTGTTATAATCAAAGTATGATGTTAAATATATGTTATTGATCATGTTTTTGGAAGTTTATTGGAGTTTTGAGAGTATTGGAGAGGACTGTTGTGAAGCTGAGATATTCTGAAATCGCAGCTCTCGCTCAGCGAGCAATCCCTCGCTCAACGAGTTTTCCAGAGGTTTTCTCGCTCAGCGAGCGTGTGGGGTTTTTGGACTTGGTGTTTTTGGTTCGTAACTTGAGCTTCGGTTATCATTTTTTAGTGTTCTTTATATCGATTCGAAGCTAAAAACATGTAGAATTTATTGATGCTAAAATATGTAATTTTTAGCCGACTTTTATCCGAATTTTTTGATAAAACGTAATTAAGTTAATTATGGAGTTGTGGGATTGATTATGAGATTATGGATTTGGAAAATGAATGCATTGCTTGAGTGAATATAAATGCATGATTGATTGTGAAAGATTCGTTTCCGTTTGGCGTAATTAATATGAATGTGTATGGTTTGTTTGTGATTGTATGAGATGAATGCATGATTATATTGTGAATATGTATGTATTTTCAAGAATGTTGTGTGTCATTTTGCATGTAAAGCATAATGTATACATTCTTGTGCTGTGGGATTCTTTGTGAATCCGTTGTAACATCGTGTGCCCATGTGGGGTGTGAGCGATTATTAAAACATGATTGTGTGCCCGTGTGGGGTGTGAGCAATCGGATTGTGTACCCGTGTGGGGTGTGAGCAATCGGATTGTGTGCCCGTGTGGGGTGTGAGCAATCCATAAACATTGTGTGTCCGTGTGGGTGTGAGAAATGGGTGATTTATTCACAAATGATTGTGTGCCCGTGTGGGGTGTGAGCAATCGGATTGTGTGTCCGTGTGGGGTGTGAGCAATCCATAAACATTGTGTGCCCATGTGGGGTGTGAGCAATGGGTGAACATCGTATGCCCGACGGGGAGTTACTTTAGGTAACGAGTGATGGTTCCAATATTTCCTGAGTGAACTTGAGATGATTGAGTCGGTACCGCATTGCATCTGCATAGAGTCATGAATCAGTCTCCATGATTTGCATTTATCATCTTTAATTAATGTTGATGAATAAACATGAATAATGTATTTTTATGCGGAATGATTGATATTGGTGGATAAACATGAATAGATATATGTTTATGTGAATTGTGCATATTGAATGTGCTAGTGTGAACATATATATATATATATATATATATATATATATATATATATATATATATATATATATATATATATATATATACACACACACACACACACACAGTGATGTATATGTGTGATGTGAAATGAATTGTGGTGAGAAATGTATATGTGTATTTTGATGTTGATATATATAATTATATGCATTCTTATTATGATAATATTTCTCACCCTTCTGCTATTTTATGATGCTCTATGAGGCATTGCAGAGTAGGTTGCTGGAGGTCTTTTGTAAAGCTTGTCTTCATTCTTTTGGCTAGTCGGCTCTGATATGTAGCACCGGGTAGCAGGGTCGGCTTGATGCCTTTTGTGATACATTTTGTATATGTATTTTGGTGATGAATGTTTATGTAAACATGAAATATTTGGTGAATCAAACTTGATGATATATATAAGTATATAAGTTTGATGTTGTTAAATGTTTATTTTCCGTTGTTATTTCAATCCTTTGGATACGGGTGTAAGGATGAAATCCTTCTATTGCAAGTTACCTCATTTGTTGTATATCTTTGAATGAGCAGGGGTTGAATGTTTTAATTTCACGTATAATGTAGCATGCCTATTTTATACCATGTTTTAATTATACTCTGATGAAATTTTCAATATGTTCCTAAAGGATTTAATAGGTTATTTGGGGGTATAGAAAGGGGGTGTTACATTAAGTGGTATCAGAGCCAGTGTTCGAGTCAGTTGTGTTTGTCTTGTTGTTGTGATGGTTGAACTGTTGTTTACCATTGTTGTTGTTTTTGGGAATGATCAGAATATGGCTGGTAGAAATGACAATGCAATGGCTGCTGCTTTGGAAGCAATGGCTAGGGCGGTGCAGGGAGCGCCTAATGTGATTGCTAATGATGAGTTCAGGAAGAATCAACCACCGGTCTTCAAAGGAATATTTGATCATGATGGTGCTCAGAATTGGTTGAAAGAGATTGAAAGAATCTTTAGAGTCATGGACTATGTTGAAGAGAGTAAGGTGAGGCTTGGATCTCACATGCTGAAGGAAGAAGCCGATGATTGGTGGGTCGGTAGAAGTCAAGCTCTTGAGGAAGATGATGAAGAGATAACTTGGGAATTTTTTCGTACTAAGTTCTTGGGAAAGTATTACCCTGGGAGTGTGAAAGGGAAGAAGGATATGGAGTTCCTTGAATTGAAACAAGGTAGTATGTCAGTGGTGGACTATACTGTGAAGTTTGTGGAGTTGGTCTAGTTTCATCCTCATTATGTTGCTGCTACTGCTGAGTTCTCGAAGTGTATTAAGTATGAGAATGGTTTGCATCTTGAGATTAAGCAAGTTGTGGGATATCAAAGAATTAGGAGGTTTTCGGATTTGACGGAATGTTGTAGAATTTTCGAGGAGGATAACAAAGCTTGTTCTACACATTACAAGAGTTTGAATGAGAGAAAAGGAAAGCAACAAGCTAGAAGTGGACCTTATGTGACACCCGCTGATAAGGGAAAGCATAGGGTAAACTTTGATAAGAGATCTGATGGAGGGAGTTCTGGTCCCGTTAAGTGTTACAAGTGTGGTGATTTGGGTCATAACTCTTTTGAGTGTGGGAAGAACATAGTGAAATGTTCTAACTGTGGAGGCCTTGGACATGCTACTACCGAGTGTAGGAGGAATGTTGTGAAGTGCTTCAATTGTGGAGAAGTGGGTCACATTAGTACTAAGTGTACTAAGCTGAATCAAGCTCAAGAGGGCGGAAAGGTGTTTGCATTAGCAGGGAAGGACACTACTAGTGCATGTCGTTTGATTAAAGGTACATGCTTTATTAATAGTACGCCTTTAGTTACTATTATTGATTTGGGAACGACTCATTCGTTCATTTCCCTTGAGTGTGCTAAGCGTTTAAATTTTTGTTTTACTTCTTGGGGTGGTGAGATGGTTATTAAGCCTCCTGCTTCAGGATCGTTAACTACTTCTTTGGTGTGTGTAAGTTGTTCTTTGACCATATATGGTAAGGATTTTGTTATGGATTTAGTTTGTTTGCCGTTAGAGGGTTTGGACGTAATCCTGGGTATGAACTGGTTGTAATTTAATCGAGTTCATATAGATTGCTATCATAAGGTTTCCTTCTTTGGATGATGATGAAGGTGAGAGTTTCCTATCCACGAAAGAGTTGAAGAAACTTTTAGTGGAAGAAGCTCAATTGTTTGGTTTGTTTGAATCGTTGTCAATGGAGGGTGAATTGGAGCTCAGTGTGTTCCCAGTGGTGTGTGATTTTCCAGAAGTGTTTCCGTATGATATTAAGGATGTACCGCCGGAAAGAGAAGTTGTGTTTTCTATTGATCTAGTTCCGGGTACTAGACCGATTTCGATGACACCGTATCGTATGTCAACTTCAGATTTGGTAGAGTTGAAGAAGCAATTGAATGACTTGTTGGACAAGAAATTTGTTAGGACGAGTGTTTCTCCTTGGGGTGCTCTGGTATTGTTGGTAAAGAAGAAGGATGGAAGTATGTAGTTATGCATTGATTATCGACAGTTGAACAAGATGACAATTAAGAACAAGTATCCGCTTCCGAGGATCGATGATTTGATGGACCAATTGGTTGGTGCGCGTGTTTTTATTAAGATTGATTTGAGATCATGATATCACCAGTTTTGTGTGAAAGAAGAGGATATTTTAAAGACGGCTTTTAGAACACGGTATGGTCATTACGAATATTTCGTGATGCCATTCAGAGTTTCTAATGCGTCGGGTGTGTTTATGGAATATATGAATGGTATTTTTCATGAACAGTTGGATCGTTTTGTGGTTATGTTCATTGACGACATTTTGATTTATTCTAAGTCTCAAGAAGAACATGAAGAGCATCTAAGGATTTTGTTACAGATTTTAAAAGAGAATCAATTGTATGCTAAGTTGTCAAAGTGTGAGTTTTGGTTGTCGAAAGTAAGTTTTCTTGGAAATGTTATTTCCAATGGTGGTATTAGTGTGGATCTATCCAAGATTGATTCGGTAATGCAATGGGAAGTTCCTAAATCAGTTATGGAGTTTCGAAGCTTTTTAGGCTTGGCGGGTTATTATCGGAGGTTTATTGAAGGATTTTCAAAGTTGGCACTTCCGTTAACGCAGTTGACTTGTAAGGGAAATGATTTCATTTGGGATATTCATTGTGAAAAGAGTTTCATGGAACTTAAGAGAAGGTTAGCAATGACTCCAATCTTGATTTTTCCAAATCCGACGGAACCATTTGTGGTGTTTTGTTATGTTTCATTGTTTGGGTTAGGTGGTGTTTTGATGCAAGATGGAAAAGTTGTGGCTTATGCTTCAAGACAACTGAGAGTGCATGAAAAGAATTATCCTACGCATGATTTGGAATTAGCGGGCATTGTGTTTGTTTTTGAAAATTTGGAGGCATTATCTTTATGGTGCAAGATTTGAAGTTTTTAGTGATCACAAGAGTTTGAAGTATTTATTTGATCAAAAGTAATTGAACATGAGACAAAGAAGATGGTTAGAGATTTTGAAGGATTATGATTTTGGTTTGAATTACCATCCGGGTAAGGCGAATGTGGTGGCTGATGCCTTAAGTCGTAAGTTGTTACATATGTCCACATTGATGATAAGATAATAGGAACTTTTTGAGGATTTCAGAGACTTGAGTTTGGTTTGTGAGATGACGCCGAGAAGTGTGAGACTTGGTATGCTACATGTTACAAATGATTTTCTTGCAACCGTTTGTGAAAAGCAAAAGTTGGATTTGAAATTTGTCGATTTAATGATGAATGAGAATGAGGATTTCAAGGTTGATCATTTTGGAGTTTTGAGATTCCGTGGTCATATTTGTATTCCCGATGATGAGGAGTTGAAGAAGATGATATTGGAAGAGGGACACCGAATTAATCTAAGTATTCATTCGGAAGCGAATAAGATGTATCAAGATTTGAAGAAGATATTTTGGTGGTCCGGATTGAAGAGAGATTTAGCTCATTTTGTGTATGCGTGTTTGACTTGTCAGAAGTCTAAGATGGAACATCAGAAGCCTAGTGGTTTGATGCAGCCGTTGGATATTCCGGAATGGAAATGGGATAGTATATTGATGGATTTTGTTACGGGATTTCCGAATACGCAAAAAGGTCATAATTCTATTTGGGTGATTGTTGATAGGCTTACTAAATCTGCTCACTTTATTCCGATTGATATTAGTTATCCTTTGGAGAAGTTAGCCGAGATTTATGTTTCTGTGGTTATGAAGCTGCATGGAGTTCCTAAGAGTATTGTATCGGATAGAGATCCTAGATTTACATCGAGGTTTTGGGAAAGTTTGTAAAAGGCTTTGGGTTCTAAGCTAAGATTGAGTTTAGCTTACCATCTGCAAACAAACGGTCAAACAGAGAGGACAATTAAATTGTTGCAGGATTTGTTGCGTGCTTGTGTGCTAGAGCAAGGTGGTGCTAGGGATAGTTATTTAGCATTGATTGAGTTCACCTGCAATAATAGTTTTCATTTGAGTATAGGTATGGCACCATTTGAGGCTTTGTATGGTCGGAGATGTCGAACACTTTTGTTTTGGCATGAAACCGGAGAGAGAATGGTAGTTGGACTAGAGATGGTACAACAAACGACGGAAAATGTGAAGTTTATTCAGGAGAATATGAGAGCTTCTCAAAGAAGACAGAAGAGTTATCATGACAAGAAGAGGAAGGATCTTGAGTTTCAAAAAGGTGACCATGTGTTTTTGAGAATTACACCGGTTACGGGTGTGGGTCGTGCTTTGAAGTCGAAGAAGTTGAATTCTCGTTTTATTGGGCCGTATCAGATTACTACACGAGTTGGTGTTCTGGCTTACCGTGTGGTGTTGCCTCCTAATCTTTCGAATTTGCATGATGTGTTCCATGTTTCGCAACTTCGGAAGTATGTTCTGGATCCGTCACATGTTATTCCTATGTTCCGCTCCCTGGATTTCCATCCTGGTACAAATGCGAAAGTGGCGCAGAAAGAGGTAGAGTCGCCAGCCAGGCATTTTAATCCCGAAAGAACAAGAATGGTAATGCTGCATAAACCAGAAGAAAATAAAGGAAGGACACAGGTCCTGCGAACCAATGAAATTGGGTTCGGGAGTCGGTTACGAACTGGGAAGGTATTAGCACCCCAGATCGTCCGCCGTACCCAACGGGATCCACGCTTGCAAAGAGACCGTTTCAAAGGGTGAAGAAATGAAAGTTGCTACAAAGAAAGGAACTGAACTGAATAAAAGAAAAGAAATGGGAAAATGTAGGGAAAATAAAAGAGTGCTCGAACAGGCCCTACCCCGCTGCCTAGGTACCTCATATGGACATGAGGATCATAGTCGTCGTAGTTCCCCTAACTAGGGGTGGAAAAGATTGCTTGTGTCTTAAGGCTTGAACTACCTATGTCAATCCTCAAGTGTTGTAGGCTCGAACGACGAGTGCGTTACCATCTTGCAAAATGACAAGTATGAGCAAGTTCGCGTTCAGAGTGAAGGTGATAAGAAGAGAAGTCCCGAAGGAAAGACGCTTATTGTTTGTTTGTGTTTTTTTGAAGTCTATTAGGAGTGTGGCACAAGGAAGTGAAATCAAACTCTTTTCCATGGAATGTGTACTTGCTAATACATTCCAAGATGGAATAATAGAACAGGCACACCGAGTAAGAAGAATTTATCCAAGACTCGTTTCAAAGGGCTAGGGCCTAAGCTCACTAACTTGTTGAAGTTATTAGGTATCTTAGTGATTAAAATGAAGAATTGTTTTTTATGCTTTTCTTGATGAGGATGGTCTCATGATCAGACTTGTACATCATGCTAGACAAGGCCACACTATTCCAAGATGGAATGAATATGAGTGCCCCATGGAATAAGTCTATACACAAGAGACCATTTCTTTATTAAGTGTTTTTTATGGTTTTGTTTGGAGATGAGAAAGAACCACAAAGGATATTAAAGGTAAAAAGACTAAGGGGAAAGATTAATCCTAGTGTTATCATGCATATATGGACCTAGGTTAGTGAGGTTTAAAGTTATCCTAAGAGAAAACAAAAGCAACGAAGAAGAAAAGAAGAGGAGAAGAAAGCTAGAGAACAACTTACTCCTCTAAAGGAGATAAGTTGCTTCTAAGGGGGAAAGATGAAGAGTTGAATCACATGATGGCATAAGGCTCATCAAAAAAATCACGAAGTAGAAAGCAAAGTAAGAAGAAGAGATAAAGAATTGAAATGCGGATAAACATCCACACTTCACTTACCATTGCACCTACAAATGTTAGCAAAATTTCCAGCTCATATCCAGCACATCAATCAATACTAACACATCAACATAATTCATGGAATTAACATGCTCAAAGTTTCAAGAAGACAAAAATCAACAAACATGCCATGGTTTGAAAATACATGAATTTACGTGTCGAGAAAATGAAGGCATACATCAACCAGCAAGCAAACCACCCTAAACTAGCATACAAAATGATCATACGATGATCCATGATGATTAAAGCAAGTAAGGGAAGCAAACAAGCTCAAAACAACCCAAAGAAGTCTCCCTGCTTCAGTGTTAACCAGTTAACCAAAGCGTTAACCGGTTTACCAATTTAAACCTGTAGCAAATAACACAGAAAACAAATGCGTTAACCGGTTAACCAAAGCGTTAACCGGTTAACACTGTGCGAACAACACTAAAACCTGCAGAAAAACTCAGTTCAAACCAGCTTAATTCACATAATCCAACAACAGTCACACAATCAATTATGCATGAAATTGTAAGATCAATTCACATTAATTAAACACCATTAGGCTCATGAACATTAACACATAGATCCGATCACAAATCAACCAAACAATTCAAGCAAGACAAGCAAATACACAAGAACATGGTGGATATAAGCACAAGCATGCAAATAAGCTAAAAACAGAGTTAGATCTAAACTTAACCAACCTACAAAGATGAGGTATACTTTGGTAAATGTTGTTTGAGCTGGAAATAAGGAATCTCACGGAAAACTTCGAAGATCCGGTGCTAATCTTCACACGCAATGCAAAATAAATGCAAGCAAAGGATCTTGATGCAAGAACTTGGCTCCAAAAGCACTTATATCCACCAAATCAGATTTGAACTAATCAGTGAAACCAACAAATTGATGCAAAGAAGATAAGGATGAAGGTCTAGTTCCAAGATCCACAAACTTTAATGCAAAGTTTTGTGATCTCCAAAGAGGAACTTTGAGTGATTTGGAAAATTGGGAGAGAAAATGATAGAATGGTGAGAGAGTGGTGAAAATTCAGAAATTAAGAAGTGTGAATTATGAGAGAGCTAGCTTTTGGTTTAGAGGGAAATGGAATAAATATCCTCTAGGTCTGGGGCCCAAAATTTTGGTTTGGGATCCAAAAAAGTGGTTTGGGATTAGCTTAGAAAGTTGATTAGGATCTAGCCTTGGAATTAGGCTTGGTAAACTCTCTAGATCCTTCTCCATAATTCCCAATTAATTCAAAATGAATAAAATCAGAAAAAATGAAAAATTGGAGCCAAACATACATGCTGAACCTACTGCTGGAATTTAAAATTCAGAGCCGTTAACCGGTTAACGCAGAAATATTTTGAATTCTCCCTCCTTTTGGTGGGAAACCCCAAGAATACCTCTGCGCCAACCATTCCAATCTAATCTTGATCCTCAATCCTTCTAGGGCTTTGACCATGATACCAAGCTTGTACAAAAGGTCCTGTGAGCTTCCTGTCTGGTCACTTGGCTCTTGACTTTGACTTGTAAGATCACGAGCTCTCAGATGATTGATTATATGCCCTATGCTGGAACATGTGAGTGCTATGCTTCATTTTTATATGCAAAATGCTAAGGATATGACATGCTTATGATGATTATGATATGATGATGATGCTAAAAAGAAGAGGGAAAATTTGGGGTGTTACAGCTGCCCCTATTCAAGCAATTGTTAATCTGAAAAGGACGATAGCCCGCGCTATCGACCGTTCAAGATAAACTGTGGTTGAATACCAAAAAGACCTAAAATTTGCACTCTGCTGGAGAATGCAAGCAATGGAAAATAAACCCAACACGCTGGGTGACTACAGTGAAGACAATGCAGACGAGCTTTTTCCAAATTGAATTGTTACGCCGGATAAGAAAAATTTAGACAGACGAGTCTTCTTCGAGCAAACTTGTTACGCCAGGAACTGGACATACGAGCCATCTTCAAGTAAACCTGTTATGCCAGGAATTGGACAGACGAGCCCTCTTCATACATTTTGCATAGATATATGTCTTGAGACAAACGAACCTCCTTCGGATAAACCTGTTACGCCAGGACCGGTGATGCACTTAAGTCTGTGGGATAGAATTGCATAATCAGGATAAACGAACCCTCTTCATATATCCTCCGGAGATATATGGTTTAAGACAGACGAGTCTTCTCTGAGCAAACCTGTCACGCCAGGTGCAACCTTAGGATTTGACGAACCCTCTTCACAAATCTTGTGTAGATAAGTGGTGCTTGAGACAGACGAACCTCCTTCGGATGACCTGTTACGCCAGGACCGGTAACCATTTTGACGTTTAATCCCACCGTCAGGACTTCAAACCTCTTCAACACAGACGAGTATTGGATGATCATCAAGAGAACACAGACGAGTGCCATAAGTCAATGATACAAACGAATATCAGACGATGATCTAAGAAACACAGACGGGCGCTTCAGGCGATGATACAGACGAATATCAACCACTGATACAGACGAATACCCGAAATCCAACACAGACGAGCACTTGGAGTAGCAATACAGACGAGTACCAGAGATCCAACACAAACGAGCACTTGGAGTAGCAATACAGACGAGTACCAGAATGATTATCAAATCAGCACATACAGATATAAGCTAACACAGACGAGTGTGAGGGATGATACAAACGAGTATCCAAGCAATGTGAAAGCTTCAAACATATAACAAACACAGACGAGTGTTGGGGAATGCCGACGAGTAACAAACGAATATCAAACACATATGAGTGTTAGGGCATGCATACGAGCAAAAGCAACTATCAAACACTGCCGAGATATCGAACACTGATGAGTGTTAGAGAATGTGGATGAGCATCAAACAGATTTCAAACACATACGAGTGCCAGGGAATGCAGACGAGCAACAAGCAATATCAAACACAGATGAGTGCCAGGGAATGCGTACGAGTAAAAGAAAATATCAAACACAGACGAGTGCCAGGGAATGCGTACGCGAAAAAGTAAATATCAAACACAGACGAGTGCCAGGGAATGCGTATGAGCAACAAGCAAATATCAAACACAGACGAGTGTTGGGGAATGTAGATGAGCATCAAATAACTATTAAAACACGGACGAGTGTTGGGCACCGACGAGTGTCGCTCCCGACAAATGAAACGGGGTCCAGATGAAGGTACAGACGCGAACGGTCGGCGAAGGGAACAGTGAGAACACACAGCCGTGAACTCACTGGAGATGAAAAGAGTCGCCAGCTAGGCATTTTTATCCCGGAGGAAAGGTAATGCTGCATAGACCTAGAAAAAAGATGGATAAGACGGTTTGCGAACCAGAGAGACTGAGAAAGGGGGTTGGTTACAACCTGGGAAGGTATTAGCACCCAGATTGTCCGTCGTACTCGACGGGATCCACGCTTAAAAGATTTGTGTATTAAAGGGGTAGTGTCAGTGCAATTTGTGTGGAAAATAGCTGGAAAGAATGTACAGGTGTCAGTGTAAAGGAAGTGAAGTGTGATATATATAGTGTCAGTGTGAGAACAAAGATGAAATGCTCAAGATCATGAGGCTAAGAGAATGAGGCTAGAAAGAGGGGGAATATACAGAGACTTTTGTTCGATAACTGTTAAGTTATGCCTACGTATCCTCTCGTGCAATGAGGAAGTCAGAACACCGTAGTTCGACCCAAAGAGACTGATGGATGAATTGACTTGTGAACTGCTTGCTTGCCTATGCTCAAGTGTATGACCTGTCTGGCTCAGGTGCAAACTGTCTTGCATTAGACGGAAGAAGTGAGTTCTCGATTGTGAGTGAAGGTGATGAGAAAAGAATCCCGGAGGAGACGATTATTGTTTGTTTTATGTTTTCAATCTTTTATTGCTTTTGAGAATTTGTCATAAGTTAATGAGCTTAAGCCTAAACCAATGGGTTAGTAAACTCATCACATCTTCCCTCTGATTAGGGGTAATGAGAATACTTTAAGTGTGAAGTCAGATTCTCACACTTAATCACCTTTGGTGTAGGATTAAGATCATTAACCTACTTGTGATTATTTAGATGTTTTTGGTGTTTTTGTTTAGTGTTGAGTAATGAGGTTAAGCCGTAATCAAGGATTAAACAGACTCATTACACCATCCTAATAGAAGGATAATAGATGAGGGTGTTTAAGCTGAGGAAAACTCCTCAACTTAATCCATGATTAGGGATTAAACTCATGACAAAACAAGCCTTTATTAAGTGGATTTTATTTAGATTAATGGTATGATGATGAAGTGTTTTTTTATGATTTGTAAGACAACTTGAGGGGGACTTGTCCATTAACACTAGGGTTAGTCCTTCTTAACCAATTAAGGAAGAATTAGAACCCTAATGCAAGGCCCAAGTTACAAGTGTGATGTCTTGATGATTATTAAGTGAATTGATTAAGAGATTTAAACACCTTAAGGGTTCAAGACTTAGGATTAAAGTTATACACTCCATCCTAAGAGAAGGATGCAGGCATAACCCTAATCACAAAGTCTTAGAGCCTTTAGGGTTTAGTCTCTGATTATGAGATGAGAAGAGAAGACTCAAAGAGAGACACAAAGGTAAAAACTATGAGGGGGACTAATCAAAACCCTAATTCATTGTCATGCTTGGTTGATCCTAAGGTTTGTGAGGTTTTCAAGGACAATCTTCAGAAGAACCACCAGGAAGCAGATGAACAAGATCAAGAGAAGCAAAGTGACTTGCTTCATTCAAGAAGTCAAGTCACTTGAAGAAAGAAAATGGGAAGGAGAAGAATGAGCAAGCTCAAACTCAAACACACATAAAAATGCAGCAATGGATGCAAGAGAGATGAAAAGAAAAGTTATGAGAAGTGAAGGCAAATTCACTTCCCAAGTTACTTACCACCTGAAATGTTAGAAAGAAATGCAATGCAATGCAAGATGAGATGAAATGGTATGATGCTTAGCAAAACCAGAAGCATGTTGATGATGATTATGATGTTATGAGATGCTACAAGCATGAGACAAGGCATGGGGATGTTCATACAAGATTATGAATGCAAATGATGCAAGCTAAGGAGCATGAACAAGCATGAAAAGTTATGAATCATACAAGACAAATGACATGGCAAATATGTAATGCAATGGTCAAACATGCTTTCTATATGTCTTAAGATGTCAAATGGATCACAAGAATGCACAAAATGCAAAGACAAGTCAAGTTATGCAAGGAAATGCAAGAAGGATGCAAGAGAAGGCCCAAATTAGGGTTCATGAATCAAACATCAAACAAAAATCCAAAACAGAAACAAAACCCTAAGATAAAAATGGAAAATGGCACCCAAAGAAACCCTAAACCTATAATAAACCACTGCCCAAAGGGGAGCTCTCAACTCTCAACCAAACTCAAGTTATGAATTTTCTAAGTTATTAGGGTTTTTTAGGGTTCTCAACAAAAGAAATGCCAAACAATTTGAAAATGCAAGAACAATTCATGGCCTTTTTATCTTTGAAAATACATGCTAAACATAACACAATGCAAGAAGAATCAATGTCTCAACCTTCTTCAATAGGCAGAAATGATTTTTTGAACTTATGGTCAAAATAATGCATAAAAAATGATTTAATTCAATGGAAAATTCTCAAAATGCATCAAGATCAAAAAAGAAATTTGGTTTGAAGGTTGGACAATGTTTCTAAATGTCTTAGAACATTTCATGAATTTTTTTGTAATTTTTAAATACCTAAAAGTATTTTTAATTAATTAATTCCCATTAATCAATTAAAAATAATCTTTTAAATATTTAAAAATACTTTTTTAATGATAAAAAATAAAATAAAAATATTTTTGGGTCTTAAAAATTAATAAAACTTTTAAGAAAAAGTTTCATAATTTTTATGAATTTTTTGCTATTTTAAAATAATTATACAAGTTAATTGAAAAGAAAATGAATAAAAATAAAATAAAAATGAAAGTATGCAGCATGGAGGGCCAGGATGAGCCTAGGATTTGAATTGGTTGACTGGCGCGTGATCTTGTGGCCAGGATTGGTTCTGAGTTAATTACATTTAATTAAAACTAATAATAAAATTAGGGCT
This sequence comes from Lathyrus aphaca, assembly GCA_963966055.1. Classification (NCBI taxonomy): domain Eukaryota; kingdom Viridiplantae; phylum Streptophyta; class Magnoliopsida; order Fabales; family Fabaceae; genus Lathyrus; species Lathyrus aphaca. Next base: position 132,159,406 of record OZ014522.1, on the reverse strand, counting down.
AATCAAAGAGATCCTGGCCTTTCCCTTGCGCGCGCAGTCAATAAGTCAATGGCAATCAATGGTCCAAATTCAAACTAGCATTAATGACTGTAATTAGGGCAAATCATTCTCAGGTGGCCGGAGAAGACCTCCGGTCGTCTTCTCCGGCCAGCAACTCCCCTGAAAAATCCCCAAACCCCTCAAAATGTAATATAAATGAAACCTAAGACCTGGGAAATGATCTCCATCCTCTCACGAACTAAACCCCTCTCTCAAAACACATTTATGTTTCCTAAATAAGCTGAATCGAAGAGGATAAGTTCTAGGTCACGCAAGCTTCAGAAACAAATTAAATGCTTATTTCAAAACCATTTTCAAAACCAATGGTACCAGAATGATCAGTGAAGCTAGTAGAACAAGTTTGTAACAAGAAAAGCAACTTCTGGAAAAATAAATTTCAGGCTACCTGAGATTCGAAGCTTTCAGTTTAGGAACTTTCTGGCCACCTCTCCTTGTGCAATCTACTCCTTAGAACCTCTTGATGATGTTTGAATGCTCAAATGGAGTTTAAGTTGGCTTGATGATGAGTTTCGAAAGGAACTGCTTCAGCTTGATCAAAAATGGCAATGGTGTTTCTGGAGGTTTCAGGCCATGGTGAGTGATTGTTTGAGGTCCAAATGATGTATGGAGAAGCTTTGCAAGGTTTGTTTGGCTGTTTGTGGCTTGTGGAGAGAGGTTCGATAGAAAATGCAGGCTGAGGTGAAGAATGGTTATGGAGTGTTCAGGCTGTTTCAGGCTTGTGTTCTTGGTGTTTTGTGATCTATGAGGCAGGGTGAGTTGAATGGAGGAAAAGGTTTGAGTGTTTGCAGGCTGTATAGAGAAATTCGAAAGCTTATGCAAAATGGAAGGTTTTTTGTGAATGTGAGTGTGTCCAATGTTTCAGCCTTGCCTTGTGTTATGTTTAGCTTGCAAACTGTCCACATAATTCTCTCTCATTGGTCAGTTGACAAGACATGCCCTTTATTGATTGGTAAGGCAACTTTTGCAAAAAGTCAAATAATGTGTAAGAGAAGCATGGCTCATGATCTAGGAAAGTACATGGGCATGGGCTGGCGCAGCAAGGTGAGGTGAGAGGCTAGCAAAGCTCAGCATCCAAGGCTGCAAGTAGGAGGGAGCATGATCATGAGTTTTGCAACTTGGTTACTTTATGGATTTTCATGAAAAATGCCTTGTTACATGAACTAAGCACATGTGATCTTTGGTTCAAATCTGATTTTTGGGACTTAGAGAATGTTGGCACATTGGTTAGAGGTGAACTTGAGGCTGCAAAGGTCATTGATCCATGATTTTGCAAAAATTCTCACTTAGGGCATGCCTTGAAAATTAATGATTTTAGCCAACTTTGCATTGCCATAACTTTTGATCCAAGAAGAGTTTGATCATGTTCTTGTACTTTTTGAAAAGGGAAAGATGAGATCTACAACTTTCATGACCAAAGTTTTTTCATTTGAAGCCTTTTTGGATCATAAATCAAGGCTTGAAAAATGACCTAAAATGATGCATTCTTGAAAAGTCAACTATGCCCAAAAAGTCAACATTTGCAAAAACCCTAAATTCTTGATTTTTATGAACTTCAACCTTCTTCCATGATCAAATAAAGATCATATACACTCAAAATGATGAAGATCACCCATTGGTTGGGTCATTGGGGGCCTCAGATGCCCTGATTTTACACTGACTTGTCTGAAAAGTCAACCCTTGATCAGATGACTTCCCCATGGAATTTCTTCATGAAAATTGATATGCATACTCCCTATACCACATAGAGACCAATGGAAACAAGAATGACCAAAATAATTTGGAGTTATGGCCTCTGAAACCAAAACCCTAATTTTCAGTCAACTGTGCAGTCTAGCCTGGCTCTGCATCCACTCAAACCCTAGCTCTTGTGATTCCTCTGCAATTTTGACTTTGAGGAGATGAAATATGATATAAGAACACACATGGACCCCTTTGAGTTGATTGGTGGCCTTTGGAATGGCTCAAGATGCTTTGGGATTGCTCAGATCACAAACCCTAGGTGCAGATGCCTTAGAAACTATCCAGTGAATCAAAAATGGGATATGAGATGATATGATTGTGTTTATGCAAATGAGGATGATCACAAGCCATGGTGTGAATGGGTGAGGGCAAATTTGGGGTGTTTACAGCTGCCCCTATTCAAACATGAGTTAGCTGTGCAGGATGTAAGCGTCGGCTTAACAGGCAAACAAGATAACTTGTGGTTGAATACCAAAGACAGTCCAAAATTTGCACTCACAGAATGAAGAAGAAAAGGGATATAGATTGTATATGAAAAATAAAGTATATTGTAAAGTGTGGGCGACGGAGGACGACCGTCGAGCAGAGGACGACTGCTGGGTAAATAGCAATGACGGGGACGGCCGACATGCTGGAAAAATGTGAAGTAAAGCGATGACGGGGACGGCCGACATGCTGGGGATAAAAGGTAGAGCTAAGACGGGGACGGCCGACTAGCTGGGGAAAATAAAAAATATCATGATGGGGACGGCCATCAAGATAAAGTTGCAAGACTCTCTGGGGATTAATGAGACATGACGGGGACGGCCATCAAGTTCATAAAGGTAAAGTAACCAACGATGGGGACGGCCATCGGGCTAAAAGGGAAAAGGGACCACGACGGGGACGGCCATCGGGTTAAAGAATGAATGAAATAAACAGATGATGGGGTACGGCCATCAAAGGTGAAGGACGATCACCTAGCAGGGGACGGCTGCTCTGTTGGGGATAAAAGAAATATGATGGGGACGGCCATCAAAGGTGGAGGACGACCACCTGGTAGGGTACGGCTGCCGAAAATATCAACGATGGGGACGGCCATCGGATAGAAAAGGTCAACGATGGGGACGGCCATCGGACGAGCGTGATGGAGGACGACCATCAAGAAGTGGAGGACGACCACTCAGCAGGGGACGGCTGCTCTCAGGGTTTACCATGACATAGGACGAATGTCAGATAACCAAAATCAACAATGGGGACGGCCATTGGATAAAATGATGAAGGACGATCATCAAGAGGTGGAGGACGACCACCTAGCAGGGGACGGCTGCTAAAAAATCAACGATGGGGACGGCCATCGGATGAGCATGATGGAGGACGACCATCAAGAAGTGGAGGACGACCACTCAGCAGGGTACGGCTGCTCTCAGAGTTATCATAACACAGGACGAGTGTTAAATAAAAAGGAAATTTGTTGGTGATCTACTGGGGAGGTAGTAAACACGGACGAGCGTTTACATCCAAGAAACAAAAGGTATAAGTGTCTGGTATTGTGTATGGATTAAAGATGCGGACGAGCATCCTTAGGACTATGATACGGACGAGTATCATGTAGAAACAAACTGACACATGTTCAGAGATGATGATACGGACGAGTATCAACTGGTTAACAAAGAACACGGACGAGTGTTGCATCTGAAAGAATACTTCTGGGGAATAATAGACACAGACGAGTATCTATATTCAAGAAGGCACAAGTGTTTGACACGGTGTATGGATTAAAGATGCGGACGAGCATCCTTAAGACTATGATACGGACGAGTATCATGTAGAAACAAACACTGGACGCAATGTTCTGAGATGATGGTACGGACGAGTACCAACTGGTTAACAAAGAACAAGGACTACTGTCGAATCTGTGGGGATAGTGATGATGTATACAAGATGCGGACGAGTACCTGTATAAGTGTACCATGAGTAGTGAGTATTGTATTGTGTAGATGAGTGTTTTAACTGCTGGGGAGAGTGACACGGACGGGTGTCAAAAGAGAAAAGTATAATATTAACAAATGTATGGGTGATGAAGGTGTAAGCGGCTGCGCTGGGGATATGACACGGACGGGTGTCCAGAAAGTGTATATACCAGTATATGTGAGTGCAAAGAGAACCTCTTTGGTTTTCTGCTGGGATATGACACGGACGGGTGTCAGGACACGTCTGCAATAAGGGTGATTTGTTTGTAAAGATGTTCAGGCGACTTTACTGGGGAATGATGACACGGACGGGTGCCAAAAGGTGTATATACTGGTGTTTGTGATTTGAAAGGGCAGCTGCTTTTGCTGGGACTCTGGTGGGGATTTCTGTGTATTGTATTCTGTATAATGACAGGTTGTCAATGTTTACAAGTGTTCAATTCGCAACATGACTTATGATTATGCTATGCCTTTGATTTTTTTGCCGTAATGCTCCGTATTAGACGGAATGCTACGCTCTGAGGGGTGAATATGATGCGAATGCTATGATTATGCAAAGGAGCACAGATCCAGGATTCGGATCCCGTTGCTGCGAAGATCTCTGGATGATCTGTCGGAAATGGACCTCCCAGCTGGGGATGAGCTCACTGGTAGATCTAATGATGCATCTGCTTGGGGATATATGTCACTGATTGACATATCCTTATAATATGGGACCCAGCTGGGGTTTGTAGAAGCTTTCCGTACTCTGTTGTGACTTCTTCGTGCGTTGCTCTTCTGAATAGAGGCTTGAAGCTCTGTGGGGAGATGATTCCCTGATTCTTCGTACTCGGCTGAGGATGACAACTCGGCTGGGGAGAAAGAGAAATCATTGAGATCTCCCTAGGGATTCTGCTGAAGAGGATTCTTGACTCAGCCGGGGATATAGGTGCCTTCTGTGATGCCTGGCAACTTTGATGGGGGATGCTGTTGGTAACTCAGCTGGGGATAGCAATGAGAAACAGCTCAGCTGGGGATAGTAATGAGAGGCAACTCGGCTGGGGAGAAAACATCATGAGTGTTAAGCCTGTTTGTTGATTTGGCAACTTTGCTGGGGAAATGGGCACTCTCCATTGCCACGTGGAAGATAGACCGAGTTGATAATGATTCGCCAACTTGCTGAGGCGTAACCTGCATGCCCCAGGTTGCGTTCTGGATACCTGCAATCCTGCAGCGGTAAGGAAACGTACAAAAGGTCCCGAGGTATCCCTTACTGGATTCCGTCATAGGAGTTAAGTACTTTTGAGAATAATCACATTCCCTGTAAGCATGTGTTTTTATTTTTTAGAGAGAGGCATCTGTACTTATGCAATCGTATTTTTAGATATATCAGACAATTCTTTGCAAAACATAAGTGTAAAAACGAGACATGACTGAAAATCTGATTTTATTAATTCATGTGCCCTGAATTGGCAAGATACAGTCACAGAAACATATCTCCTGAAATGAGGAGATTGTTACAAATTGAGAAATAAAGTGTTGGCGATGCTGACGATGCTTTCAAGGAGCTTCCTCTTCTGCTATGACTCGTATGACAATGACGTTCTTCTCGTCTTGCTTTCTGGAGAGAGTTGATTCTGATTGAAGCTTGATCCTTTGAAGCTTACCAAGTTGTAGGTGATACAGACGAATTCAGAATGCAGTTGTTCGCTTATTCCCTTATTTTGCATGGATCGCCCTTTCGGGTTTTCAATCCATCGGGATACCCATTTTTGCCTGAGCTGTCCAATGCGGCTTTTCAACTCAGCGGGTGTACATTTCTTGTTTATTTCCCTTATTTTTGCCCGAGTCTTTTATTCTGTTTTTGACTCGCCGGGATGCCCTATTTTTTCCTGGACTTACATTCTGTTTTTATGTCCAGCGGGTCATTTTATGCGAAGTATTTTTTAACTGCATCTGAATTCACAGGGGACGGGAAATCTTCACCATCCATGGTGCTGAGCATCAGCGCTCCACCAGAGAAAACTTTCTTTACAACGAATGGTCCTTCATAATTTGGAGTCCATTTGCCCCTGTGGTCTGTATGAGGAGGGAGGATCCTTTTCAACACAAGATCCCCTACTTGGTACTCTCGATGCCTGACTTTCTGATCGAAGGTTTTCTTCATTCTTTTCTGATATAACTGCCCATGACAAATTGCAGCCAATCTTTTCTCTTCAATCAGACTCAGTTGTTCGAATCGGGACCGAACCCATTCTGCTTCACTCAGTTTAACATCCATTAATACCCGTAACGAGGGTAGTTCAACTTCAACAGGTAGGACTGCTTCCATACCATATACAAGCTGATACGGTGTTGCCCCAGTGGATGTTCTGATTGACGTGCGGTACCCATGCAAGGCAAACGGTAGCATTTCATGCCAGTCCTTGTAAGTGACTACCATCTTCTGTACAATCTTCTTAATATTCTTATTAGCCGCCTCAACAGCGCCGTTCATCTTTGGCCTGTAAGGAGAAGAATTGTGATGTTGGATCTTGAAGTCCCGGCACAGCTCTGCCATCATTTTGTTGTTTAAATTGGAACCATTATCAGTAATGATTCGCTCGGGCACTCCATACCGACAGATGATATCTCTCTTCAGAAATCTGGCTACCACTTGTCTTGTAACATTTGCATATGAGGCTGCTTCAACCCACTTGGTGAAATAGTCGATGGCGACCAGGATGAATCTGTGACCATTTGAAGCAGTCGGCTCAATCTTGCCAATCATATCAATACCCCACATAGCAAAGGGCCATGGTGAAGACATGATGTTCAAAGGATTGGGAGGCACATGCACCTTGTCTGCGTAGATCTGGCATTTGTGGCATTTTCTGGCGTAAGCACAACAGTCTGCATCCATTGTGATCCAATAATAGCCTGATCTTAACAACTTTTTAGCCATTGCATGTCCTCCAGCATGGGTACCAAAAGATCCTTCGTGCACTTCATGCATCAACAAATCTGCTTCTGTCTTGTCAACACATCTGAGGAGTACCATATCAAAGTTCCGTTTATATAAAGACCCATCGGTGTTCAGGAAGAAACTTCCAGCAAGCCTTCTCAAGGTCTTCTTATCATTGGAAGATGCCCCAGGTGGGTATGTTTGATCCTCCAAGAAGCGCTTAATGTCATGGAACCAAGGCTTGTCATCTTTTACAACATCTGCTGCAAATACATATGCTGGTCTATCAAGTCTAGACACTGAAATCCGGGGTACAAAGTTAGCCGTTTGAACTTTGATCATGGATGAAATGGTAGCAAGAGCATCTGCAAACTGATTCTCGTCCCGAGGGATATACTCAAGCTTGACCGTTGTGAAGAAAGTCAATAACCTCCTTGTATAATCCCTGTAAGGTATCAGATGATCCTGGTGGGTGTACCATTTCCCGTTGGTTTGATTGACTACCAAAGCCGAATCTCCGAATACAGTCAATGTCTTGATCCTGAGGTCAATGGCTTCCTCAAGACCCATAATGCAAGCTTCGTATTCAGCTTCGTTGTTAGTGCAGTTGAAAGTGAGTTTTGCCGAGAAAGGCATGTGAACTCCTTTAGGTGTAATGAGTACTGCACCAACACCACGGCCATTCATGTTAACAGCCCCATCAAACATCATAGTCCATTCTTCCTCCGGGTCAGGCCCTTCAGTGTGAATAGGCTCTTCGTGATCTTTTGCTTTAATGAACATGATGTCTTCATCAGGGAAGTCAAACCTCATAGGCTGGTAGTCATCAATGGGTTGCTCAGCAAGATATTCAGATAATACACTGCCTTTGATGGCTTTCTGAGATGTGTACTGTATGTCGTATTCTGTGAGAATCATTTGCCATCTGGCAACCCGTCCGGTAAGAGCTGGCTTCTCGAAAATGTACTTAACTGGATCCATCTTTGAGATCAATAAAGTAGTGTGGGTCAACATATACTGTCTCAGTCAGCGAGCAGCCCACGCTAAAGCACAGCAAGTTTTCTCGAGCAGTGAATAACGCTGTTCACAGTCGGTAAACTTTTTGCTTAGGTAGTATATTGCATACTCTTTTCGACCAGACTCGTCATGCTGGCCTAGTACACACCCCATTGACTCTTCTAATACTGTCAAGTACATGATCAGAGGTCTTCCTTCAACTGGCGGCATGAGGATTGGAGGTTCTTGCAGATATTCCTTGATCTTGTCAAAAGCCCTCTGGCAGTCTTCGTTCCACCTGACCGTTTGTTCCTTTCTTAACAGTTTGAACAAGGGTTCACAAGTTGCTGTAAGGTGGGATATGAACCGTGAGATGTAGTTCAATCGACCCAAGAACCCTCGAACTTCTTTCTCAGTTTTCGGCGCAGGCATTTCTTGAATAGCCTTGACTTTATCAGGGTCAACTTCAATCCCTTTCTCGCTCACAATAAAGCCCAGCAATTTACCGGATCGTACCCCGAATGTGCATTTGTTGGGGTTCAGCTTTAGTTGGTACTTCCTCAGTCGCTTGAACAACTTCAGCAGATTCACCAGGTGATCTTCCTCTGTAAGGGACTTGGCGATCATATCATCCACATAACATTCTATTTCCTTATGGATCATATCGTGGAATAATGTCACCATAGCCCGTTGATATGTTGCACCAGCATTCTTCAGCCCGAATGGCATCACTTTGTAACAGAACGTGCCCCAAGGTGTGATGAACGTTGTCTTCTCCATGTCTTCAGGTGACATCTTGATCTGATTATATCCTGAAAATCCATCCATGAAGGAGAATACCGAGAACTGAGCCGTGTTATCCACCAATACGTCAATGTGAGGTAATGGGAAGTCATCTTTCGGGCTGGCTCTGTTCAGATCCCGGTAATCAACACACATTCTAACTTTTCCGTCCTTCTTAGGCACAGGCACTATATTAGCAACCCACGGCGGGTAGCTAGTCACAGCAAGGAACCCGGCGTCCCATTGCTTTTGTACCTCTTCCTTGATTTTCATAGCCATGTCTGGGCGAGTTCGGCGCAACTTCTGTTTGACCGGCGGGCACTCTTCTCTCAAAGGCAGCTTGTGCACAACTATATCGGTATCCAACCCTGGCATATCTTGATACGACCAAGCAAACACATCAACATACTCTTGAAGCAGATCTATCAGTTGTCTCTTCACTGAGTCTTGCAGGCAGGCCCCGATTCTAACTTCTTTCACGTCTTCGTCAGTACCAAGATTAATCACTTCAATCTCCTCCTGATGAGGAGCAATAACCTTTTCCTCCTGTCTCAACAACCTGGCTAGCTCTTCAGGAAGCTCATATTCTTCATCAACCCCTTCATCAGCTTGATTGATCGGATTGTCAAAGTCATACGATGTCATAGCCGTGATGTTGTCGGTGCTGTCAGGAAGGCACTCTCTGCAAGGGTTAAGTTTGTTCATTTTAGTGATTGATTTTAATCTTGCTTTAGAAAAAAGTGAAATGCAGTTATCATTTTGAAAACACCGCCATTTATTTTTGTACAAAAAGAAAAATGGAAAAACAGTGAACCGAAAAGAAAAAGACTCGTTTGCAAAAAGATGTCTGATATTTCATTAATTTAATCTTGTTTGCACAAAAGTACATATGGCCCTGGTTACAAAATGAGTCTTGTCATCTTGGGCAAGATGCAAGACTTTGATGCATGCTATAAAATACAGGAAATAATAATTACTCTGCATGAGTAACCCTTATAATTTCCTGGGAAGACCAGTTCGAGACACTGCTCCCCGGGATCTTTGGACGAATCCAATTCTCCAGATTGCGCTCCTCTTCCAGCTCGTCTTCCAGACAGTTGATAGCATCGGGGGTAAGCATCCCCCCACTGACAAAACCAGGCTCTGCAGCAGCCTTCGCTTGATGTTGAGTTGGTTTGTAACCCAACCCAAACTTGTCCTTCTTCTCCTCCACAGCTAAAACCTTGCCCCAGCCTAGGGCAGTTCCTTCTTCAACAACCTTCCGGGCCTGTTGGTAAGACGACATGGAGATCCCTGACACAGCAGATGCTTCATTGACATTCAAGGCTTCAAAACCTTGGCTCATTGTTTCATGGATCTCCCCATCCATCTCAATGTATTTATAGGTAGCCAGATGGCTAACGAAAATATCCTCTTCCCCACAGATTGTGACAACTTGACCCTCCCACTCAAATTTTAACTTTTGGTGAAGGGTAGACGTTATTGCGCCGGCGGCGTGAATCCAGGGTCTACCCAACAAACAGCTGTAGGCGGGCTGAATGTCCATCACATAAAAGATAGTTTTAAAAGTCTGCGGGCCAATTGTCACGGGCAGCTCAATCTCTCCCAGAACCGATCTCTTCGAACCATCAAAGGCTCTTACCACCAGGTTGCTGGGTCTCAATGCCAATCCATCATATTCTAACTTCACCAGAGCCTTCTTTGGTAAGACATTCAGGGAAGAACCTGTGTCCACCAGCACATGAGAAAGGCTTTGTTGTGGTTGCGGCCATCCGCTGTCAAGTCAGAATTGGTAAACCCTAGCCCATTGCTAGCAGTAACATTTCCAACCACGGCTTCCAATTGGTTGACAGTAATCTCCTCAGGCACGTAAGCTGCGTGCAAGACTTTAAGTAGTGCATTCCGATGGGCTTCGGAGCACATAAGCAGTGAGAGGATAGAGATTTTGGATGGCGTCTGATGAAGCTGATCCACAATTTTGTAGTCACTCTTTTTGATGATTCGCATAAACTCATCAACTTCCTGATCGAATGGAGTTTTCAAGACTTCTTTGGCAGCTGGATCTTCCTGCACCAGGCCTTTTCCTTTTGCCTTGGCAGCAGCTTCTGCTTCGGCAGTAGGTCTTTGAACTTGTGAGGCAAAGAGACGTCCGCTTCGAGTGAAGCCTCCGCCTCCCCCCACATTATCTACTTGTGGTGCAGGTGTTGATGTTTCAAGAGAGATTCTTTTTCCTTCGCAGTATACGTCAGAGCCATAGTGCCAAGGGATGGCCCTATTGCTTTCATATGGTACTGGTCCAGGCACCGTGACAGTGACTGGACTGATTGCTGCTGCTGAAGGGACTGTAATTGTTTGTGGATCATAAAAGATTGTAACTGGTGCTCTGGTGGGAGCAGCACCTTCTGAATGGTAGGCGAAATTATTCTCAGGATCGTAGAATATGGTAACAGTAGAGACATCTTCATGATCGATTGCTGGTGTTGTAGGAGGTGTTGTTGGAAGGACTGATGTTGTTGTTGTTAATGGAGATTCGAAATGGAATGAAGCTGAAGTTGTAGCAGGAGAAACTGTTGAAAACTGATCATTTGGGAGGACAGATGAAGTACTTGTTGATGTTGCTGATGAATTGTCGGGAACAATAGTTGCTGCAGTTGTAGGAGGGTCTGAAACCGTTGTTGATGAAGTTGTCGGATTTGTCGGAAATGATGTAGTGATCTGTAGCAGGCCACTCTGAATAAGGCTGTCAATGCCATTCCTCAGGTCCTCACACCCATTCCATGAGATGTTGCAATAGGGACACCCTAGTTCACACCCCGGAAATATTTGGTTTTCACGGAGTTGAGCTTTGATTTCCACCAATGGCGTCCGGATCTGATCCACACTAGTTATTAAATAAGACGGTCTGTCTTCTTCAATAGCGTTAATTCGGGGACCACCATGGTTTGGCATTGGGTTTTTATTGACATTGGGCGGAGGTGCAAAATTCAGAGCCTTGGAGTCTACCAAGTCTTGTACCTTCATATGCAGAGCCCTGCATCTTTCTGTACTGTGACCAGGTGCGTTGGAATGAAAAGCACATCTAGCATTGGAGTCATAGTTCCTTGGCAGACTGTTGGGGTCCGGAGGTGCCAACGTTCTTAGCTCAACTAGGTTGAGTTTCAGAAGTTGTGGCAGCAAGGCAGCATACGGCATTGGGATCGGGTCGATCACTCTGTTAGCTTGGGATGGCCTTTGTTGGAATGGCCTCTGTTGATTGTTGTTGTTGGAGTTGTTGTTGAAGTTCCTTGGAGGATACTGATTCTGCTGATACTGAGGTTGTTGTTGGAAGTTTTGTTGAGGAGGTTGATAGACTGGCTGAGGATGAGCTGGAGCAGGGATAGTGACTGCCGCTATTGTCCTTGGAACATATTGGGGCCTACCCCTGTTGGTGTGGATGGCATTGGTCTCGCCAGTTCTTCTCGGGCCTGCAAAAGGCTTTCTTGTACTACTGGACGAGCTTGCACCGTTATCAGAGATCTTACCCATTTTTAACAGGCTTTCAATTCTCTCCCCAGCTATAACAACATCTGCGAAGCTAGTGGAAGAGAAAGCAGCCAACCTGTCAATATACGTTCCCTGGAGAGTGTTCATAAACATGTCTGCCATTTCTCTCTCAGACATTGGTGGTTGAACGGCAGCAGCCAATTGCCTCCATCTCTGGGCATATTCTCGGAAACTTTCCCTCGAAGACTGTGACATTCCCATCAGGAGAGTCCTGTTGGGTGCCATGTCTAGATTGTATTGATACTGTCTAATGAAGGCCTCTGCCAGGTCCTTCCAGCATCTCACAGTTGCCCTTGTCAAATGGGAATACCATTCCCTTGATGCTCCAGTCAAGCTGTCTTCGAAGTAGAACATCCAAAGTTTCTCATCCATTGTATAGGCCTTCAGCCTTCCCAGAAATGATTGCAAATGAGTCCGGGGGCATGAAGTCCCATTATACTTTTCGAAGCAAGGAGGCTTGAACTTATGGGGGATCCTGACCCCGTCTACCAGCCCCATGTCCATGACGTCGAAACCCAAAGAATTTTGAGATTCTAAGGACCTCAACTTCTCAGCTATCTCTTCCAATCGTCTATCATATGTTTCCTCTCCGGCACCCATTACTGTATACTGGTCCTCCTGAGGATCTTCTTGAAGTACTCTGGCTACTGTGGCTGTCCCTTGAATGTTGACTGGGATGTTGGCCTCTGGATGGAGATGGGGTCTAAAAACTGGGGGATTGACATGAGGTTGGACCCTCTTGTTGTTACTTGTGCCAGCAGTTCCCACATGGGGCTCCTCTTGATTCCTTCCTTCTACCAGAACTCTGAGCCTCTCCTGGCTTTGAGCTAAATTGTTCATCACTTCCATGAATTGTGTTATCTGAGTTCTCATCTCCAACCTTTCGTTGGCCATCTGGTTTCTGACCTCCGTAAGGTCCTGCTGCATCTGATCCATCTGAATTCCCGGAAGGTTGTTTCTAGTTGGGTACCTGTGTGGCCTGTTGAGGGGGAATACCCGGCGGCGAGCAATAATTCCTGAATATCACAATAGAGGTTAGCAACAACAAAACAAAAACCTACAAAACAAACAAAAGGGTTAGCATGCAATGCAGTTATGCTTATTTGTTCTCAAGGTATCCGGTTTGGCCTTCAGTTTTGACCCTTCCAGACCCTTGAAGATGCTGCTGTTGAAGTTGCTTTTGATGTGAACCCAGATAGAAACCAACACAAATATATTACAAAGGTGAAATAATACAATTTGTTCATTTTACAACACAAACCCTCAAAGGGGCCAAAATACATCACAAAAAGCAAAAGTACATGGAAAAGGAACAACAACAAGCAAATGATCAAACTCCAAGGCCAAACTCATCCTCACGAACTTCCTTGAGAAGTGCTTCGGTCACAGGATCAGCCGGATGCTCCGTGAGACCTCCGATGAGAAGGTTTCTTGTTGCAACTGCTGCAGTCAACTTCCTGTTCTGACTTTGGTCCTTAGACCTCTTCACTCCGGCTCTGATTTCTAGCTCTGATATTTCCTTCTGGGCTGCTGCCAGGGCTTTTTCCATCTGCTCCATCTTGTCCTGAACTCTCTTGTCTTCTAGAGTACGGGCCTCAGTGATCCGGACCCACCTGGCCTGACTCTCCTTCAGGTACAAGTCTGTTCTTGCTCTCTGGAACTGGGCTTCTTTACAAGCATTCTTCAGAATCTGTTCACCAGCTTTGGATTTGTTGATATAATCTCCAGACTTCTCAATCTTGGTCAAGTGTTCCACCCTCAACTTCTCCAATCTCTCAATCTCCCTCACACCTTCACTCCTCTCTCTGAGGGTCTTCTGCAAGGCTTGGGTTAACTTCTCATTTCTTTCCTTCAAGCCCTCAAACTCCTCCAAACTGATAGTGGCAGGGGGTGGTGCTGAAGATGACTCAGGCATGTCTTCTATGGTAAAGGGCATTCCAGAGAATTGGGCCCTAGCATGGGACCACTCATAATATTGGACTGATGCCACATTATTGCACTTCCCCAGAATGGTGATTCCCTTGGTTTGAACATGATCCCAGGCCCAAGCAGCCTGCCTAACAGTTGCCAGACAAACCTTGTTCTCACAGTAGAGGGTCTCAACCAAATCCTGTACCCTAGGAGTGTGGACCAGTGCATAGCCCAGTTGTCTCCTGAACAGCAGAGGGTTGTAGTTGATACTTCCCTTAACTCCTATCAAAGGCACATTGGGAAAGTGCCCACAGCTGGTGATCATATCTCTGCCCTTGGTGCTCTGAGTACACCATCTGATATCTGCTGAAGTGAGAGTAGTGAGCCTCTTAGCCCAGTTGCTTTGCTGATGAGGATTTAGAAATGCATCTGTCCTGGGTAGATGCCTGAGAAGCCAAGCATGGAATAATGGAGCACAAATCCTCACTAATCTTCCCCTCTGCTTCTCATTTCTCTGATGGACTGAGTAATAGAGATCACCCAGTAAAGTTGGCACTGGGTTCTTCAGGATGAACAAATGGATTGCATTTTTGCTAATGAATCGAGGCTCATCTGCAAACAATACAATTCCATATACACTCAAGGCCAATAGAGCACAAACAGCTTTCCACTCCCCCGAGGAGGCCTTCAGACTAGCTTGAGAAATCAGGAAGTCCAGATGAAATCCAGGGATCCCAGCTTTAGAGGTCATGTGTTGCTCAACCAAAACAGGCTCCAGGTGCAAAGCTTTTGCTATCTCTCCATTGCTGGGAAAGACCATTTCAGGGTTAAAAGGGATTTCTCTTTTGATGGGCAGACCAATCAATGATGAGTATTCTTCTAAAAGAGGCCCCAACTGAAAGTCTTGAAAAGTAAAACATCTCAGTGGAGGATCATAAAACTGAATGCAGGTGTGGATGAGGCTCCTCTGTGAAGGGTCCAGATCCATAACCACGTCCAGTATATCTCCATAACTTTCCCTGAACAAGGGTATGTGATCTGGAGTGATCAGGGTTTGGATCCTCCTGATGTCTGATAAGTCTGGTTGGAAGAAATGATAGGTGATGTTGCTTTTCTTTGGAGCCATGATGCTGAGGACTGAGTAGGATAAGTGCTGATGAAGATGCTGAGGAGTGGGCCACTGGCTGGCTAGTGCTAGTAACTGAAGTATATGGCTGACAAACTGAAGCAAGTGCTGGTGGAGATAGGTCAATGATGCAGATGGGGTCAAAACCAAAACCAGATGAAAATGGATACCCTGAAACACAAATAAGCACATGTCAATATGATGCAATGTTTATGTATGCAAATGATATGCAAGGGTTCGTGACTGAGCTGGATCTGATTAACTGCCTTGATATAGATCCATGTGTGTTCAAGAATTCCGGATGGAGGTCTAAAAAATCCAGTAACCAGGGTGGGGGACTCAAATAAAGAGCCACACGTCCAGGGTTTTAGAATCACAAGAACTATCCAACATGGAGCATTCTTAACAAAGTCAAAGTAACAGGGTATTCTGAGGTCAAGGTACCTGCAAACCTGTAAACAGCCCAACCCCCTCACAGGTGGTGATCTAGAACAAGGATCCTCAGACTTGGATCAGTTATGAGAAGTGTAAACACTTCTAACCCGGAGGTACAGTGTTTACAATAACCATAAAAGTTCCTCCTCTAATTCACCTCAGTTTCTGAAGGTCAATACTAAAAGGTCATCCAGACTTAGCAGGCTTCCCAGATAGCCCTAGCATTGCAGGAAATCTGCAACACAGAGTTCTCAAGAAGAAACCCATATCTGAACCGTGTTTCATATTCCCGCACCAGACCGAAATGGAATGGGAAAGAATATGATTCACTCTAGCCTAGGTGTCACTCAGGTCCCAGGTATAGGACCTTAACTCTCAATGAATCACCCACCCACCAAGGCAAACAACAGATCCAGCCAGCAACAATGACAATATGATATATAGATGCAGTAAAGAAAGCAGTAAAGTAACTGTACATAAAGCAATAAACAAAAAATAAGCACAAACAAGCACATAACACCCCAGTAAACACAAATCAAACAAGCGCTAGGAGGAACCCACAAAAAGAACCAGAAGCCCTGGTTGCAATATAAGTGTCCCCAGCAGAGTCGCCAAGCTGTCGCTCCCGACAAATGAAACGGGGTCCAGATGAAGGTACAGACGCGAACGGTCGGCGAAGGGAACAGTGAGAACACACAGCCGTGAACTCACTGGAGATGAAAAGAGTCGCCAGCTAGGCATTTTTATCCCGGAGGAAAGGTAATGCTGCATAGACCTAGAAAAAAGATGGATAAGACGGTTTGCGAACCAGAGAGACTGAGAAAGGGGGTTGGTTACAACCTGGGAAGGTATTAGCACCCAGATTGTCCGTCGTACTCGACGGGATCCACGCTTAAAAGATTTGTGTATTAAAGGGGTAGTGTCAGTGCAATTTGTGTGGAAAATAGCTGGAAAGAATGTACAGGTGTCAGTGTAAAGGAAGTGAAGTGTGATATATATAGTGTCAGTGTGAGAACAAAGATGAAATGCTCAAGATCATGAGGCTAAGAGAATGAGGCTAGAAAGAGGGGGAATATACAGAGACTTTTGTTCGATAACTGTTAAGTTATGCCTACGTATCCTCTCGTGCAATGAGGAAGTCAGAACACCGTAGTTCGACCCAAAGAGACTGATGGATGAATTGACTTGTGAACTGCTTGCTTGCCTATGCTCAAGTGTATGACCTGTCTGGCTCAGGTGCAAACTGTCTTGCATTAGACGGAAGAAGCGAGTTCTCGATTGTGAGTGAAGGTGATGAGAAAAGAATCCCGGAGGAGACGATTATTGTTTGTTTTATGTTTTCAATCTTTTATTGCTTTTGAGAATTTGTCATAAGTTAATGAGCTTAAGCCTAAACCAATGGGTTAGTAAACTCATCACATCTTCCCTCTGATTAGGGGTAATGAGAATACTTTAAGTGTGAAGTCAGATTCTCACACTTAATCACCTTTGGTGTAGGATTAAGATCATTAACCTACTTGTGATTATTTAGATGTTTTTGGTGTTTTTGTTTAGTGTTGAGTAATGAGGTTAAGCCGTAATCAAGGATTAAACAGACTCATTACACCATCCTAATAGAAGGATAATAGATGAGGGTGTTTAAGCTGAGGAAAACTCCTCAACTTAATCCATGATTAGGGATTAAACTCATGACAAAACAAGCCTTTATTAAGTGGATTTTATTTAGATTAATGGTATGATGATGAAGTGTTTTTTTATGATTTGTAAGACAACTTGAGGGGGACTTGTCCATTAACACTAGGGTTAGTCCTTCTTAACCAATTAAGGAAGAATTAGAACCCTAATGCAAGGCCCAAGTTACAAGTGTGATGTCTTGATGATTATTAAGTGAATTGATTAAGAGATTTAAACACCTTAAGGGTTCAAGACTTAGGATTAAAGTTATACACTCCATCCTAAGAGAAGGATGCAGGCATAACCCTAATCACAAAGTCTTAGAGCCTTTAGGGTTTAGTCTCTGATTATGAGATGAGAAGAGAAGACTCAAAGAGAGACACAAAGGTAAAAACTATGAGGGGGACTAATCAAAACCCTAATTCATTGTCATGCTTGGTTGATCCTAAGGTTTGTGAGGTTTTCAAGGACAATCTTCAGAAGAACCACCAGGAAGCAGATGAACAAGATCAAGAGAAGCAAAGTGACTTGCTTCATTCAAGAAGTCAAGTCACTTGAAGAAAGAAAATGGGAAGGAGAATAATGAGCAAGCTCAAACTCAAACACACATAAAAATGCAGCAATGGATGCAAGAGAGATGAAAAGAAAAGTTATGAGAAGTGAAGGCAAATTCACTTCCCAAGTTACTTACCACCTGAAATGTTAGAAAGAAATGCAATGCAATGCAAGATGAGATGAAATGGTATGATGCTTAGCAAAACCAGAAGCATTTTGATGATGATTATGATGTTATGAGATGCTACAAGCATGAGACAAGGCATGGGGATGTTCATACAAGATTATGAATGCAAATGATGCAAGCTAAGGAGCATGAACAAGCATGAAAAGTTATGAATCATACAAGACAAATGACATGGCAAATATGTAATGCAATGGTCAAACATGCTTTCTATATGTCTTAAGATGTCAAATGGATCACAAGAATGCACAAAATGCAAAGACAAGTCAAGTTATGCAAGGAAATGCAAGAAGGATGCAAGAGAAGGCCCAAATTAGGGTTCATGAATCAAACATCAAACAAAAATCCAAAACAGAAACAAAACCCTAAGATAAAAATGGAAAATGGCACCCAAAGAAACCCTAAACCTATAATAAACCACTGCCCAAAGGGGAGCTCTCAACTCTCAACCAAACTCAAGTTATGAATTTTCTAAGTTATTAGGGTTTTTTAGGGTTCTCAACAAAAGAAATGCCAAACAATTTGAAAATGCAAGAACAATTCATGGCCTTTTTATCTTTGAAAATACATGCTAAACATAACACAATGCAAGAAGAATCAATGTCTCAACCTTCTTCAATAGGCAGAAATGATTTTTTGAACTTATGGTCAAAATAATGCATAAAAAATGATTTAATTCAATGGAAAATTCTCAAAATGCATCAAGATCAAAAAAGAAATTTGGTTTGAAGGTTGGACAATGTTTCTAAATGTCTTAGAACATTTCATGAATTTTTTTGTAATTTTTAAATACCTAAAAGTATTTTTAATTAATTAATTCCCATTAATCAATTAAAAATAATCTTTTAAATATTTAAAAATACTTTTTTAATGATAAAAAATAAAATAAAAATATTTTTGGGTCTTAAAAATTAATAAAACTTTTAAGAAAAAGTTTCATAATTTTTATGAATTTTTTGCTATTTTAAAATAATTATACAAGTTAATTGAAAAGAAAATGAATAAAAATAAAATAAAAATGAAAGTATGCAGCATGGAGGGCCAGGATGAGCCTAGGATTTGAATTGGTTGACTGGCGCGTGATCTTGTGGCCAGGATTGGTTCTGAGTTAATTACATTTAATTAAAACTAATAATAAAATTAGGGCTAATCAAAGAGATCCTGGCCTTTCCCTTGCGCGCGCAGTCAACAAGTCAATGGCAATCAATGGTCCAAATTCAAACTAGCATTAATGACTGTAATTAGGGCAAATCATTCTCAGGTGGCCGGAGAAGACCTCCGGTCGTCTTCTCCGGCCAGCAACTCCCCTGAAAAATCCCCAAACCCCTCAAAATGTAATATAAATGAAACCTAAGACCTGGGAAATGATCTCCATCCTCTCACGAACTAAACCCCTCTCTCAAAACACATTTATGTTTCCTAAATAAGCTGAATCGAAGAGGATAAGTTCTAGGTCACGCAAGCTTCAGAAACAAATTAAATGCTTATTTCAAAACCATTTTCAAAACCAATGGTACCAGAATGATCAGTGAAGCTAGTAGAACAAGTTTGTAACAAGAAAAGCAACTTCTGGAAAAATAAATTTCAGGCTACCTGAGATTCGAAGCTTTCAGTTTAGGAACTTTCTGGCCACCTCTCCTTGTGCAATCTACTCCTTAGAACCTCTTGATGATGTTTGAATGCTCAAATGGAGTTTAAGTTGGCTTGATGATGAGTTTCGAAAGGAACTGCTTCAGCTTGATCAAAAATGGCAATGGTGTTTCTGGAGGTTTCAGGCCATGGTGAGTGATTGTTTGAGGTCCAAATGATGTATGGAGAAGCTTTGCAAGGTTTGTTTGGCTGTTTGTGGCTTGTGGAGAGAGGTTCGATAGAAAATGCAGGCTGAGGTGAAGAATGGTTATGGAGTGTTCAGGCTGTTTCAGGCTTGTGTTCTTGGTGTTTTGTGATCTATGAGGCAGGGTGAGTTGAATGGAGGAAAAGGTTTGAGTGTTTGCAGGCTGTATAGAGAAATTCGAAAGCTTATGCAAAATGGAAGGTTTTTTGTGAATGTGAGTGTGTCCAATGTTTCAGCCTTGCCTTGTGTTATGTTTAGCTTGCAAACTGTCCACATAATTCTCTCTCATTGGTCAGTTGACAAGACATGCCCTTTATTGATTGGTAAGGCAACTTTTGCAAAAAGTCAAATAATGTGTAAGAGAAGCATGGCTCATGATCTAGGAAAGTACATGGGCATGGGCTGGCGCAGCAAGGTGAGGTGAGAGGCTAGCAAAGCTCAGCATCCAAGGCTGCAAGTAGGAGGGAGCATGATCATGAGTTTTGCAACTTGGTTACTTTATGGATTTTCATGAAAAATGCCTTGTTACATGAACTAAGCACATGTGATCTTTGGTTCAAATCTGATTTTTGGGACTTAGAGAATGTTGGCACATTGGTTAGAGGTGAACTTGAGGCTGCAAAGGTCATTGATCCATGATTTTGCAAAAATTCTCACTTAGGGCATGCCTTGAAAATTAATGATTTTAGCCAACTTTGCATTGCCATAACTTTTGATCCAAGAAGAGTTTGATCATGTTCTTGTACTTTTTGAAAAGGGAAAGATGAGATCTACAACTTTCATGACCAAAGTTTTTTCATTTGAAGCCTTTTTGGATCATAAATCAAGGCTTGAAAAATGACCTAAAATGATGCATTCTTGAAAAGTCAACTATGCCCAAAAAGTCAACATTTGCAAAAACCCTAAATTCTTGATTTTTATGAACTTCAACCTTCTTCCATGATCAAATAAAGATCATATACACTCAAAATGATGAAGATCACCCATTGGTTGGGTCATTGGGGGCCTCAGATGCCCTGATTTTACACTGACTTGTCTGAAAAGTCAACCCTTGATCAGATGACTTCCCCATGGAATTTCTTCATGAAAATTGATATGCATACTCCCTATACCACATAGAGACCA
Organism: Lathyrus aphaca; assembly: GCA_963966055.1. Classification (NCBI taxonomy): domain Eukaryota; kingdom Viridiplantae; phylum Streptophyta; class Magnoliopsida; order Fabales; family Fabaceae; genus Lathyrus; species Lathyrus aphaca. The sequence goes on along the minus strand of OZ014522.1, from coordinate 132,138,565 downwards.
ATGGAAACAAGAATGACCAAAATAATTTGGAGTTATGGCCTCTGAAACCAAAACCCTAATTTTCAGTCAACTGTGCAGTCTAGCCTGGCTCTGCATCCACTCAAACCCTAGCTCTTGTGATTCCTCTGCAATTTTGACTTTGAGGAGATGAAATATGATATAAGAACACACATGGACCCCTTTGAGTTGATTGGTGGCCTTTGGAATGGCTCAAGATGCTTTGGGATTGCTCAGATCACAAACCCTAGGTGCAGATGCCTTAGAAACTATCCAGTGAATCAAAAATGGGATATGAGATGATATGATTGTGTTTATGCAAATGAGGATGATCACAAGCCATGGTGTGAATAGGTGAGGGCAAATTTGGGGTGTTTACAACGAGCAAAAGCAACGATCAAACACAGACGAGTGCTGGGGAATGCAGACAAGCATCAAACAATAATCCAACACAGACGAGTGTCAGGAAATGAAGACGAGCAAAAGACAAGTGCATGATAAGAATCACAAATCTGTAGGGGAGAGTCGGGTCAAGAGGCTTTGACAGTTAACTCTGGTTGGGGAGATGAATAACTGTTTTCATCATCACAATGGCCAAAAATAAATTGGCGACTTCTCTGGGGAATATTTCAATGATGGGAATAAATACTGATCATGACTCTGCAGGGAGAACCAGGTCAAGAGGCTTTGACACTTAACTCTGGTTGGGGAAGCCGCTTGGTTAAATAACCCTTGCGGGGAAACGAATTCTGACATTTTGAACTCTGTGGGGAAATCAAGCGTACAGCCGCCTGTTGGGAATTCTTCACTTGTGGAAAGATAATCCGCTTGGGGAAGAAAGCCCTTCAATTAGCTTTGGAATTCTGCTGGGGATTCCACTTGCCCTAACTCAGCTGGGGAGCATTCTCTACTTGGGGAGATATGACACCCTCCTATAAAACCTGCAACAACAGTATACACACATGTGCCCCGGGGATTTACATGGTATGATCTGTCCATCCATTGTCACCTGACACTCAAAGATAGTTTTAACTGTTTCCCTGCAATGTCATTTTTTGGAAAGTCACCATGTTTTGAATGCAATGTTTTTTTTTGCCAAACATTCAGGACATTTTTGCAAACAAAGTAAATAAAACACAACACAGCTTTTGACTGAATTTCATTCATTGAGAAGCCTCTGAATAGGAAAAGTTTTACATCAGGAAGCAACTAGCTGGAAAGAGGTAGCTACCATAAAATTGAGAAAAAGAAACTATTCTAATGGCAATGTGCACAGCATTCCACTGAGTTTCCTTCCTGCTATGACCAACATGTCTTCAAGACTTTCCATTCTTGCCTTCGCTTTCTGAAGAGGATGAGGGGATTGATTCCTATCCTTCTAATATTTCCAGACTGCATGAAACGATGATTTAATTCAGATTACCCGGATCACAATTGTTCGCTTATTTCCTTGTTTTACGTGGATCGCCCTTTCGGGTTTTCAATCCACCTGGATACCCTTTTTTGCCTGAGCTGTCCGATGTGACTTTTCAACTCACCGGGTGTACAATTTTTTAATTCATTTTCCCGAGCTTTTTATTCTGTTTTTAGCTCTCCGGGATGCCCTTTTCTTTCCTGGACTTTAATTTTGTTTTTGTGTCCAGCGGGTCCTTTTATGCGAAGTATTTTTTAACTGCATCCGAGTTAACAGGGGATTGTAAATCTTCTCCTTCCATAGTAGTGAGCATCATTTCCCCACCTGGGAAAACTTTCTTTACTATGAATGGGCCTTCGTAGTTTGGGGTCCACTTGCCCCTGTGACCTGAACCTGGAGGAATGATCCTCTTGAGCACAAGCTCGCCTACTTGATACTCTCGAGTACGTACTCGTTGGTCGAATACCCGCTTCATTCTCCTCTGATAAAGCTGACCATGACAGATAGCCGCTAATCTCTTTTCCTTAATTAGGCACATCTGATTATATTGAGCACGTACCCACTCAGCCTCATCAAGCTTCACATCCATCATTACACGTAAAGAATGAATTTCGACCTCAACAGGCAAGACTACCTCCATGTCATACACCAAAGAGAATGGAGTTGCCCCGGTTGACGTCCTGATTGACGTTCGGTATACATGCAATGCGAACGGTAATATCTCATGCCAATCTTTGTAAGTGACAACCATCTTTTGCACAATCTTCTTAATATTTTTGTTAGCTGCCTCTACCGCGCCATTCATCTTTGGTCGGTAAGGAGAAGAATTGTGATGCTGAATCTTGAAGTCCCAACACAGTTCTGCCATCATCTTGTTGTTTAAGTTGGAACCATTATCAGTAATGATTCACTCGGGCACTCTGTATCTGCAAATGATGTCTCTTTTTAGAAATCTGGCTACCACTTGGCGAGTGACATTGGCATAAGATGCTGCTTCAACCCACTTGGTGAAGTAATCTATCGCAACCAAGATGAAGCGATGACCATTTGAAGCAATAGGCTCTATCTTCCCGATCATGTCAATGACCCACATAGAAAAAGGCCAAGGAGATGACATGACGTTGAGCGGGCTAGGAGGAACATGCACCTTGTTTGCATAAATCTGGCACTTGTGGCATTTACGGGCGTACGAACAACAGTCTGCATCCATTGTTAGCCAATAGTACCCTGATCTCAATAACTTCTTAGCCATCGCATGTCCTCCTGTATGAGTACCGAAGGATCCCGCGTGGACTTCCTGCATTAACAGGTCGGCTTTGTGTCTATCCATGCATCTGAGCATGACCATGTCAAAGTTTCTCTTATACAGAACCCCGTCTACATTCAAGAAGAAGCTAGCACCAAGTCGTCTCAAGGTTTTCTTGTCATTGGATGATGCCCCAGCTGGGTATTCTTGTTTTTCCAGGAAAAGCTTGATATCAAAGTACCAAGGTTTCTCATCAGACATTGCGTCTACAGAGAAAGCATAAGCTAGTGCGTCAAGCCTGGAAATGTCAATCCTGGGCACATAGTTCCAACACAAGACTTTGATGGACAAAGAAAGAGTAGCCAATGCATCGGCAAATTGATTCTCATCTCGTGGTATGTATTGAAGCTTAACCGTTGTGAAGAACGTCAACAGTCTTCTGGCATAATCCCTATAAGGGATTAAATGTTCTTGATGTGTATACCACTTGTAGCGGTAAAATCGTGAGTGTAAGCTATTGATTAACTTAACTCAAGGTACACAGAGTCGCCACCGCGCTTTTATTTATTTCCAAAAGGAAAAAGGAAAAAGAACGAACAAAACCTTAAAGAATCTTAAAAGCTAAAAAGCTAGAAGAATCAAACAGAGAATGGGTACGGGGATTGGTTACAAATCAGGAAGGTTTTACGCACCCGACTTGTCTGTGGTACTCCACGGGAACCCTTTGAAATATTTACTGCATTTTTGGTTTGAAATGGGTTTGCTTGAAAAAAGAAATTGAAGAGATGAGAAGAAGAATGTTTTTTAAGATTTTTGTGTTTGAAGAGACGAACGTCTCATGCCTACGTACCCACAAAGTGCAATGCGAGATCAAAACCCCGTAGTTCGTGGTACAAATTGTGAAAAGGCAAATGAGTTAAATTGATTTTAAAATGTAAAGATAAGTCGTCATTCTTTAGCGAATAATTCCGCTAGAAAGGATGAATCATATCTAAACATAAAAAGGTTAAAAGAAACGTGCACGAGGGCACAAAAACAATTGAATGAGTTTTGAAAGTTTTAAAGTTTTTGAGAAGAAAGTTTAGATATGCTTATGTGGTTTAGAATTTATTTAAGGAAATGAAATGAAAAGGTAAAAGCACGTGACCGAAGTCAAGGTTTGATTGAGAAAAATGTTTGAAGTTTGAAAACAAAGAAGATTTTGAAAATAGGAAGAAGATTTGAAAATTGAAGAAGATGGGAAGAGATGAAGGGACTATCCTAAGACTTGAAAATAAAAGCTAAAGGAAGAAATATCAAACCATATGGCAAGCATTCTTTGAAACAATCGGATTTCCATCTTCATAATCAAGTGAACTTAATCGGAGCCAAAGTCTTCAATCCATAACAACTTGAGCAAAGGGATGATCCTAGAATCTAAGTCCAACTCCAAGTCCCATGCTAAGGATAGTAACCATAGTCCAAAATTAAAGTCACAAGTCTTTTTAAATGTTTAATCCTTTATTAATGTTTTTGTGTCCAAATGGACAAAAGGAAAATCAACATCAAAATAATAAGAACAAATAATAAAACATGATATGGATCAATAAAGCAAAATAGAATAAAGGCAATAAAAGTGCAAGAAATTAAATGTTAGTAACAAAAGAAATAAAAATGCAAGAATCTAAAATATTAATAGTAGTAATAATAATATTCATATAATAATGGTATGGTGAATGTCGCTCCCGACATATGAGACTGGCTCAAATGAAGTACAGACACGAACGGTCGGCGAAAGGATAAAGATGAAAAGAGTCGCCAGCTAGGCATTTTTATCCCGAAGGAAAGGTAATGCTGCATAAACCTAGAAAGATATGGATAAGACGGTTGCGAACCAGAGAGACTGAGAAAGGGGGTTGGTTACAACCTGGGAAGGTATTAGCACCCAGATTGTCCGTCGTACTCGACGGGATACACGCTTAAAAGATTTGTGTTTTAAAGGGGTAGTGTCAGTGCAATCAGTGTATCAAAGCTGGAAAGAATGCAAGTGTCAGTGTAAAAGAAATGTGAAGTGTATAAATGTACAGTGTCAGTGTAAGAACAAGAATAAGATACTCAAGATCATGAGGCTTAAAGAATAATGCTGGAAGGAGGGGGAATATACAGAGACTTTTGTTCGATAACTGTTGAGTTATGCCTACGTATCCTCTCGTGCAATGAGGAAGTCAGAACACCGTAGTTCGACTCAAAGAGACTGGAAGATAAATTAACTTGTGAACTGCTGTCTTGTCTATGCTCAAGTGTATGACCTGTCTGGATCAGGTGCAAACTGTCTTGCATTAGACGGAAGAAGCAAGTTCTCGTTTGTGAGTGAATGAGGTGAGAAAAGAATCCCGGAGGAGACGATTATTGTTTGTTTTTGAGTTTTCAATCTTTTATTGATTTTGAAAGTTTGTAATAAATTAATGAGCTTAAGCCTAAACCAATGGGTTAGTAAACTCATCACATCCTCCCTCTGATTAGGGGTAATGAGAATACCTTAAGTGTGAAGTCAGCTTCTCACACTTAAACACCTTTGGTGTAGGATTAAGATCATTAACCTACTTATGATTAATTATATGTTTTTGTTGTTTTTGTTTAGTGTTAAGTAATGAGATTAAGCCATAATCAGGGATCAAACAGACTCATTACACCATCCTAACAGAAGGATAATAGATGAGAATGTTTAAGCTGAGGAAGACTCCTCAACTTAATCCATGATTAGGGATTAAACCCATGACAAAACAAAGCCTTTATTAAGTGGATTTTAGTTAATGATAAGATGATGAAGTGATTTTTAGGGTTTGTAAGACAACTTGAGGGGGACTTGTCCATTAACACTGGGGTTAGTCTTTCTTAACCATTTAAGGAAGAATTAGAACCCTAATGCAAGGCCCAAGTTACAAGCTTGATGTCTTGATGATTATTAAGATGAATTGATTAAAGGAGTTAAACACATTAAGGGTTTAACACTTAGGATTAAAGTTATACACTCCATCCTAATAGAAGGATGCAGGCATAAGCTTAATCACAAAGCCTTAAAGCCTTTAGGGTTTAGTCCTTGATTATGAGATGAGAAGAGAAGACTCAAGGAGACACAAAGGTAAAAACTAAATGGGGGGACTAATCAAAACCCTAATTATTGTCATGCTTGGTTATTCCTAAGGTTTGTGAGGTTTACAAGAAAGATCTTCAGAGGAACCACCAGGAAGCAGATGAAAGGAGCAAAGAGAAGCAAAGTAACTTGCTTCATTTAAGAAGACAAGTCACTTGAAGAAAGAAAGTAAGAAGAGCAAGAATGAGCAAGCTCAATCTCAAGCACAAGACAAAATGCAGCAATGATGCATAAGAGGAGATGAAAAGAAATTGTGAGAAGTGAAGGCAAATTCACTTCTCAAAGTTACTTACCACCTGAAAAGTTAGTGAAAGGAATGAAATGCAATGAAAATGAGATGCAATGACATGGTGCAAACCAAAACCAGAAACATAAGTATGATTCTAATGATGCTATGAGATGATGCAAACATGAAACAAGGCATGAGGATGATCATACAGGTATATGGATGCAAGAGAAGCATGCTTAGAACCATGAACATACATGAAAAGTTATGAAATGCAAATGACATACAACATGGCAAATGAAAGATGCAATGCTCAAATATGATTCTAATGTGTCCTAAGATGTATTATGAATCAAATGAATGCACAAAATGTCATGGCAAGTCATGGTATGCAAGCAAATGCAAGATGAATGCAAAAGGAAGCCCAAATTGGGGTTTATGATCAATGCACAAAACAAAAATCAAAACCAGAAGCAAACATCATGATAAAAAATTGAAAATGCATTCAAAGGAACCCTAAACCTATACAAACTCACTGCCCAAAGGAGGGGTTCTAACTCTTAACCTAATGAGGGTTATGAACTTCTCAAGATTACTAGGGTTTTATGGTACCTTGTCAAGACAAATGTCAAACAAATTGAAAATGCAAGACCAATTCATGTCAATTTAATCCTATAAACTACATGATATGCAAGATATAATGCAAAAAGAATTTTTGAAGATTGAATCAAAATAATGCCTTGAAATGAAATTAATTCCATGAAAAATTGTCAAAAGACATCAAGATCAAAAAAGAAATTTGGTTTGAAAGTTGGACAATGTTTCTAAATGATTTTAAATGTTCCATGAATTTTTTTGTGATTTTTAAATACCTAAAAGTATTTTTAATTAATTAATTCTCATTAACTAATTAAAAATAAACTTTTAAATGATTTAAAAATAATTTTAAATGCAAAAAATAAAAATAAAAATGTTTTTGGTTTCTGAAAATTAATTGAACCTTTGACAAAAATTTTCAGAATTTTTAAAGATGCTTTGCTATTTTTAATAAAATGTAGAAAACAAATGAAATAAAAAGAAAATAAAATGAATTTAAATTGAAAAATATGAAAGTCAACAGAATCAAAGGCTGAGGTTCAAACTCACACGCGCGCGAACTGACTTGGCGCTCATCTGGACGACCAGCATTCAAAATCTCCTAATTATGATTAAACAGTAATTAAATGCCCTAATGACTTTCAGATGACCGGAACAGTGTTCCGGTCATCTTCTCCGGCAGGCCAAAACTTCTATCTCTCTGAATACGCAATAAAAATGAAATCTAATTGCCCAGAATCCATCCCCATTCAATACTAAATCAAAACCCCCAAACAAACATCATTTTTCATCCGTTAATCAAGCAAATCGAAGCAAAACACATTTAGGGCAAAAAGTTTCAGACAGCTCATACATGCTCAATATTCCACCATTTTCATTTTTAAACACATCATGATGATCAGGATAACATATAGAATCAATTTATAACAAGTAAAATGAGTTCTGGAAAATTTGTTCTTGATGGATACCTGAACTGAAGTCCTTCGAACAGGAGCTTTCTGACCCTTTCTCCTATGCAGACTCACTCCTTTGGTCCCCCTGAGCTCAATGGAATGCTTCACAACTCTTGTTGATGGCTAGTTTGAGAGATGGCAGAAGTTCTGTTCAAGGGAGGGTGGTGATCATGTTTTTGTTTCAGTGACTTTCAGGCTATGGTGATGAGTGGTTTTTGATCAGTGAAGCATGCTGAGTTTGTTTGTGAAGTTTGTTTGTGTGTTTGAGGCTTGTGCTGAATGTTTCGAAGAGTTTTGCAAATGGGGTGGAAAATGAGAGTGTTGTGTTCTTGGTGCTTTCAGACTTGTGTGTTGAGTGAAATGGCTTGCTTTTGGTTTGTATAAACAAGTGTGATAGGTCAGATGAGTTGATGTGCACTGTTGTGATTGGTATGGCTCAAGTTGCCAAAATGTCAAATTTGTGTAAGAGAGGTGTGGGCTCATAGCTAGCCAAGGACAAGTGGGGTGTCCTGCGCAGCAAGAAGTGTGGAGAGCCCTAGGATTAGTTCTGATGTCAGCAAGCAAGTGGATTAGAACTTGAGTGAGGTTTTGCAACTTGCTTCACTTTTGCTCCTTTTGAAATTTCTTGCTCCATAAGTCATGAAAATGGGTGATCCTTTGGCCCATTCTGAATTTTAGAGGTCATGTGATCATGTTGTGAAGAAATTGTACACATTTGAGGCCCTTAGAACACTTGGTCATAGCATTTTGCAAAATGCCTCTTTGGTAGAAAACTTCAAATTTTGTGATTTTAGCCAACTTTGACAAGCCATAAATTTTGATCCAAAATGAATTAGGTCAAGTTCTTGTACTTTTTGAAAAGGGAATGATCCATTCTACAACTTTCATGACCAAAGTGTTTCCATTTAAAGCATTTTTGGATCAAAAAGCAAGGGTTGAAAAAGTTTCCCAAAATGGCAATTTTCATTATAAGTCAACTTTCCCAAAAAGTCAACTTTGCAAATGACTTGAAATTCTTCAATTTTGTGAACTTATAACATCTTCTATGATCAAATAAAGATCATACACAATCAAAATGATGAAGAACACCCTTTGGTTGGGTCATTGGGGGCCTCAGATGCCCTGATTTTGCACTGACTTGCTTAGAAAGTCAACCCTTGATCAGATGACTTCCCCATTGAATTTCTTCATGAAAATTGATATGCATGATCCCTATACCATATAGAGAACAATATAAACAAGAATGACCAAAAAAATTCGAGTTATGGCCTCTGAAACCAAAACCCTAATTTTAGGTCATCTATGCAGTTAAACCTGGCTCTGCTTCCATGCCTTTCTCAGCTCTTGTGATTTTCTGACTTCCTTGATCTTGAGAGGATATAATATGATGCTTGAACATACATGGACCTCTTTGAAGTGATTAGTGACCTTTGGAGTGGCTCAAATGGCTCAGGGATTGCTCAGATCACAAACCCGAGATGCAGATGACTTTGAACCAATGCAGTGAATCAAAAAATATGGTATGAGATGCTATGATTGGACTTATGCATATGAGGAGATCACAATCCATGGTGTGAATAGGTGAGGGAAAATTTGGGGTGTTTACAGCTTCCCCTATTCAAACATGAGTTAGCTGTGCAGGATGTAAGCGACGGCTTAACAGGCGAACAAGATAACTTGTGGTTGAATACCAAAGACAGTCCAAAATTTGCACTCACAGAATGAAAAAGAAAAGGGATATAGATTGTAAGAGGAAAATAAAGTATATTGTAAAGTGAGAGCGACGGAGGACGACCGCCGAGCAGAGGACGACTGCTGGGGAAGGAGCAATGACGGGGACAACCGACACGCTGGGGAAGATGTGGGAAATAAAGCAATGACGGGGACGGCCGACATGCTGGGGATATGAGAGATTATGATGGGTACGGCCACCATGTAAAGCTATAAGATTCTCTGGGGAATATGTAAAAAGTAAATGATGAGGTACGGTCATAAAGTAATCCAAACAACGATGGGGACGACCATCGGGCTAAAAACTGATGAAGGACGATCATCAGGAAAAGGAAAGGGGACCACGACGGGGACGGCCATCGGGTTAAAGAATAAATGAAATAATGATGAGGGACGGTCATCAAAGGTGAAGGACGATCACCTAGCAGGGGACGGCTGCTCTGTTGGGGATAAGATGAGGGACGGTCATCTAAGGTGAAGGACGATCACCTGGCAGGGTACGGCTGCCGAAAGTATCGCGACATAGGACGAATGCCGGATAAAAGGTCAACGATGGGGACGGCCATCAGACGAGCATGATGAAGGACGATCATCAAGAGGTGAAGGACGATCACCTAGCAGGGGACGGCTGCTCTCAAGGTTTATCATGACATAGGACGTATGTCAGAAAACAATATCAACGACGGGGACGGCCATCGGATAAAATGATGAAGGACGATCATCAGGAAAAGGAAAAGGGACCACGACGGGGACGGCCATCGGGTTAAAGAATAAATGAAATAATAATGAGGGACGGTCATCAAAGGTGAAGGACGATTACCTAGCAGGGGACGGCTGCTAAATATCACGACACAGGATGAATGTCGGATAGAAAAGGTCGAAGATGGGGACGGCCATCGGATGAGCATGATGAAGGACGATCATCAAGAGGTGAAGGAAGATCACCTAGCAGGGTACGGCTGCTCTCAGGGTTTATCATGACATAGGACGAATGTCAGATAGAAAAGAAATTTTGTCTTGCGGGCGATCTACTGGGGAATAGTAAACACGGACGAGTGTTTATATCCAAGAAATAAAGGGTATAAGTGTTTTGACGTTGTGTATAGATTAAAGATGCGGACGAGCATCCCTAAGACTACGATACAGACGAGTATCGGGTAGAAAAAACGCTTGACGCATGTTCTGAGATGATGGTACGGACGAGTACCAACTGGTTAACAAAGAACACGGACGAGTGTCGAATCTGAGAGGATATAAGTGGTGTATACAAGATACGGACGAGTATCTGTATAAGTGAAATAAGAGTAAAAAGTATGAGTGGTGTATAGTTGAGTGTTCAACCTGCTGGGAAGAGTGACACGGACGAGTGTCAAGAAAAGTTATATATATGTATATGTATCTGTGAGTGCAAAGGGGACGCTTTGGCTTTCTGCTGGGGATATGAAACGGACGGGTGCCACAAGGAGTATGTACTGGTGTTTGTGAGTGTAAGGCAACTGCTTTAGCTTTAGCTCTCTGTTGGGCAGCCTGGGGAGCATTCTGTATATTGTTGATGGGTTGTCATTAATCACAAGTGTTTGATTCAGAACATGGCTTTTGATTATGCAATATGTTGGTTTTTTGCCGTAATGCTCCGTTTTATACGGAATGCTACGCTTTGTGGGGTGAATATGATGCGAATGCTATGTTTATGCAAAAGATAACGATCCGGGATTCGGATCCCGTTGCCACGAAGATCTCTGGTCGATCTGTTTGAAGTGGACATCCCAGCTGGGGATGAGATCTTTGGTAGATCTGATGAGATGTATCTGCTTGGGGGAATAGGTCACTGATAGACCCATCCTTGATAATGAGGGACCCAGCTGGGGTTTGTAGAAGCCTTCGTCACTCTGTTGTGATTCCTTCGCGGGCCGTTCTTCCGGGTAGAGGTTGACACTCTGTGGGGAGTTGGTTCCCTGGCTTTTATGCTTGGCTGAGGTGGAAGAATAGATGGCAACTCGGCTGGGGGAGAAATAACAAGTGGCAACTCAGCTGGGGAGAAAACACTTCGGGTGCTAAGACTGAGTAAGTATTGATTTGCCAGCTTGCTGGGATGAAGCCTACATGCCCCATGTTGCGTTTTGCATACCTGCAATCCTGCAAAGACAGAGAAACGCACAAGCAATCCCGAGGTATCCCTTACCAGATTCCGTTGTAAGAGTCCAGACACTCCCGGGAGTAAATATATTTCCTGTAAGCACGTATTTTTTAGAAGAGAAACATCTGTACTTATGCAATCAGTATTTTAAAGACATCGGACATTTGGCAAATGAAAATAAAATGTACGAGACGAGACGTGACTGAAAATCTGATTTTATTAATTCACATGCCCTGAATTGGCAAGATACAGTCAAAGAAACATATCCCCTAAAATAAGGAGATTGTTACAAATTGAGAAACAAAATGTTGGCAATGTTGACGACGCTTTAAGAAGCTTCCCTTTGCTATGACTCGTATGACTTTTGACGTTCTTCTCGTCTTGCTTTCTGAAGAAGGTTGATTCTGAAAGAGGCTTGATTCTTTCGAAGCTTACCAAGTTGTGAGTGATACAGACGAATTCAGAATGCAGTTGTTCGCTTATTCCCTTATTTTGCATGGATCGCCCTTTCCAGGTTTTCGATCCATCGGGATACCCATTTTTTCCTGAGCTGTCCAATGCGGCTTTTCAACTCAGCGGGTGTACATTTTTTATTGTTTTCCCTTATTTTTGTCCGAGTCCTTTATTCTGTTTTTGACTCGCCGGGATGCCCTATTTTTGCCTGGACTTACATTCTGTTTTTATGTCCAGCGGGTCACTTTTATGCGAAGTATTTTTTAACTGCATCTGAATTCACAGGGGACGGGAAATCTTCACCATCCATGGTGCTGAGCATGAGTGCTCCACCAGAGAAAACTTTCTTTACCACGAATGGCCCTTCATAGTTCGGAGTCCACTTGCCCCTGTGGTCTGTATGAGGAGGGAGAAGTCTTTTCAGCACAAGATCTCCCACTTGGTACTCTCGGAGCCTGACTTTCTGATCGAAGGCTTTCTTCATTCTTTTCTGATATAACTGCCCATGACAAATTGCAGCCAACCTCTTTTCTTCAATCAGACTCAGTTGTTCATATCGGGATCGGACCCACTCTGCTTCGTTCAGCTTAACATCCATCAGTATCCGTAGGGAGGGTAGCTCAACTTCAACTGGTAGGACTGCTTCCATACCTTACACAAGCTGATACGGTGTTGCCCCAGTGGATGTTCTGATTGACGTGCAGTACCCATGCAAGGCAAATGGTAGCATCTCATGCCAGTCTTTGTAGGTGACTACCATCTTCTGCACAATCTTCTTGATATTCTTATTAGCTGCCTCAGCAGCGCCGTTCATCTTTGGCCTGTAAGGAGAAGAATTGTGGTGTTGAATCTTGAAGTCCCGACATAGCTCTGCCATCATTTTGTTGTTTAAGTTGGAACCATTATCAGTAATGATTCGCTCGGGAACTCCGTATCGACAGACGATATCTCTCTTCAGAAATCGGGCCACCACTTGCCTTGTAACGTTTGCATATGAAGCTGCTTCGACCCACTTAGTAAAATAGTCAATGGCTACCAAGATGAATCTGTGGCCATTTGAAGCAGTTGGCTCAATCTTGCCAATCATGTCAATGCCCCACATGGCAAAGGGCCAGGGAGAAGACATCACATTCAGAGGATTGGGAGGTACAGGCACTTTATCCGCATAGATCTGGCACTTATGGCATTTTCTGGCGTAAGCACAACAATCGGCATCCATTGTGATCCAGTAATATCCTGATCTTAGCAACTTTTTAGCCATGGCATGCCCTCCTGCATGGGTACCAAAGGATCCTTCGTGCACCTCGTGCATTAACAAGTCTGCTTCTGTTCTATCAATGCATCTGAGGAGTACCATATCAAAGTTTCTCTTGTACAGGGAACCATCAGTGTTCAGAAAGAAACTACCAGCAAGCCTTCTCAGAGTCTTCTTATCATTGGAAGATGCCCCAGGCGGGTATGTTTGATCCTCCAAGAAGCACTTAATGTCATGGAACCAAGGCCTATCATCTTTAACAACTTCTGCTGAGAATACATATGCTGGTCTATCAAGTCTGGACACTGCAATTTGAGGCACAAAGTTGGCAGCTTGAACTTTGATCATGGATGAAATGGTAGCAAGAGCATCTGCAAACTGATTCTCATCCCGAGGGATATACTCAAGCTTGACTGTTGTGAAGAAAGTCAATAACCTTCTTGTATAATCCCGGTAAGGTATCAGATGATCTTGGTGGGTGTACCATTTGCCGTTGGTTTGATTGATTACCAAAGCTGAATCTCCGAACACAGTCAAAGTCTTGATCCTGAGGTCAATGGCTTCCTCAAGACCCATAATACAAGCTTCGTATTCAGCTTCGTTGTTAGTGCAGTTAAAGGTGAGCTTTGCCGAGAAAGGCATGTGAACTCCTTTAGGTGTAATGAGTACTGCACCAACACCACGGCCATTCATATTAACAGCCCCATCAAACATCATAGTCCATTCTTCTTCAGGGTCAGGCCCTTCAGTGTGAATAGGCTCTTCATGATCTTTTGCTTTTATGAACATGATGTCTTCGTCAGGGAAGTCAAATCTCATAGGCTGGTAGTCATCAATAGGTTGCTCAGCAAGATAATCAGACAATACACTGCCCTTGATGGCTTTCTGAGATGTGTACTGGATGTCATATTCTGTGAGGATCATCTGCCATCTTGCAACCCGTCCGGTAAGTGCTGGCTTCTCAAATATGTACTTAACCGGGTCCATCTTTGAAATCAACAAAGTAGTGTGGGTCAACATATACTGCCTTAGTCGGCGAGCAGCCCACGCTAAAGCACAGCAAGTTTTCTCGAGCAGTGAATAACGTTGTTCACAGTCGGTAAACTTTTTGCTCAGGTAGTATATTGCATACTCTTTTCGACCAGACTCGTCATGCTGGCCCAGCACACACCCCATTGACTCTTCTAATACTGTCAAGTATATTATCAGAGGTCTTCCTTCAACCGGAGGCATAAGGATTGGAGGTTCTTGCAATTATTCCTTGATTTTGTCAAAAGCCCTCTGGCAGTCTTCGTTCCACCTGACCGTTTGCTCTTTTCTCAATAGCTTGAACAAAGGTTCACAGGTTGCTGTAAGGTGAGATATGAACCTTTAAATGTAGTTCAATCTACCTAGAAACCCTCAGACTTCTTTTTCAGACTTCGGTGCAGGCATTTCTTGAATGGCTTTGACTTTATCAGGGTCAACTTCAATCCCTTTTTCACTTACTATAAATCCCAGCAATTTACCGGATCGCACCCCGAATGTGCATTTGTTGGGGTTCAACTTCAGTTGGTATTTCCTCAGACGCTTGAATAGCTTCAACAGATTCACCAGGTGGTCTTCTTCTGTGAGGGACTTGGCAATCATGTCATCCACATAACATTCGATTTCTTTATGGATCATATCGTGGAATAATGTTACCATAGCCCGTTGATACATTGCACCGGCATTCTTCAGTCCGAATGGCATCACCTTATAACAGAACGTGCCCCAGGGTGTGATGAAAGTTGTCTTCTCCGTGTCTTCAGGTGACATCTTGATCTGATTGTATCCTGAAAATCCGTCCATGAAGGAGAATACCGAGAACTGAGCCGTATTATCAACCAATACATCAATGTGAGGTAATGGGAAGTCATCTTTCGGGCTGGCTCTGTTCAGATCCCGGTAGTCCACACACATCCTCACCTTGCCGTCTTTCTTAGGCACAGGCACGATATTAGAAACCCACGGTGGGTAGCTAATTACAGCAAGGAACTCGGCGTCCCACTGCTTTTGTACCTATTCTTTAATCTTCATTGCCATATCCGGGCGAGTACGGCGCAGCTTCTGTTTTACCGGTGGGCAGTCTTCTTTTAAAGGTAGCTTGTGCATAACAATATCGGTGTCCAACCCTGGCATGTCCTGGTAAGACCAAGCAAACACATCCACATATTCACGAAGCATGTCAATCAGCTGTTCTTTTACTGAATCTTGTAGGTGGGCCCCGATCTTGACTTCTTTCACATCCTCTTCCGTACCAAGATTAACCATTTCAATCTCCTCCTGATGAGGAGTGATAACCTTCTCCTCTTGTCTTAACAACCGGGCTAGCTCTTCAGGCAGCTCATAATCTTCTTCAACCCCTTCATCAGCTTGATTGATTGGATCGTCAAAGTCATACGAAGCCATAGCTGTGTTGTTGTCGGTGCAGTCTGAAAGGCACTCTCTGCAAGGGTTTAGATTGTTCATTTTAGTGATTGATTTTAGTCTTTGTTTAGAAAAAAAAGTGAAGTAAAGTTATCATTTTGAAAACATTGCCATTTTTATTTTTGTACAAAAAGAAAAATGAAAAACAGTGAGCGGAAAAGGAAAAGACTCATTTGCAAAAGACGTCCGATATTCATTGATTGATCTGTTTGCACAAAATTACAGATGGCCCGATTACAAAATGAGTCTTGTCATATTTGGGCAAGATGCAAGACTTGATGCATGCTTAAAATGTACAGGAAATAATAATTACTCTGCAGGAGTAACCCTTATAATTTCCTGGGAAGACCAGTTTGAGATACGGCTCCCCGGGATCCTTGGACGTATCCAGCTCTCCAGGTTGCGTTCATCTTCCGACTCATCTTCCAAGTTGTTTACTGCATCGGGGGTGAGCATCCCCCCACTGACAAAACTGGGCTTCTTAGCAGCCTCTGATTGATCTTGTTGAGTTGGTTTGTAACCCAACCCAAATTTGTCCTCTTTCTTCTCTACAGGCAACAGCTTGCCCCATCCTTGGGCAGTCCCTTCTTCAACAACCTTCCTGGCTTGCTGATAAGATGTCATGGAGGTTCCAAGTACAGCGGATGCTTCATTAATGTTCAGGGCTTCAAATCCCTGGCTCATGGTTTCATGGATCTCTCCATCCATCTCAATGTATTTGTACGTAGCCAGATGGCTAACGAAGATATCTTCTTCACCACAGATAGTGATGATCTGGCTCTCCCACTCGAATTTCAACTTCTGGTGAAGGGTAGACGTAACTGCGCCAGCGGCATGGATCCAAGGTCTACCCAACAAACAGCTGTAGGCTGGCTGAATGTCCATCACATAGAAGGTAATTTTAAAAGTCTGCGGGCCAATCATCACAGGCAGATCAATCTCTCCTAGCACTGATCTCTTAGAGCCATCAAATGTTCTCACTACCAAATTACTTGGACGCAATGCCAAGCCATCATACTCCAGCTTCACCAAGGCTTTCTTTGGTAAAACATTGAGTGAAGACCCAGTGTCTACCAGCACATGTGATAGAACGACACCCTTGCATTCAAGAGTGATGTGTAAAGCCTTGTTATGGTTACGCCCCTCAGTTGTTAAATCAGCGTTGGTAAAACCCAATCCATGGCTGGTATTGACATTTGCTACCACGGTCTCCATCTGATTAACGGTGATCTCCTCTGGCACATATGCTGCGTGCAAGACTTTTAGCAATGCATTCCGGTGAGCTTCGGAACACATCAGCAGGGATAAAATGGAGATTTTTGAAGGAGTTTGGTGAAGCTGATCCACCACTTTGTAATCACTCCTCTTGATAATTCTCATAAACTCGTCTACATCTTGTTCAAAAGATGTCTTCTGTGTTTCTTTGAGAATGGGTTCCTCAGCTATTACACTCTTTCCCTTTGCTTTGGCAGCAACTTCTGCTTCAGTATTAGATTTTTGCGTTTGCGAGGCAAAAAGGCGTCCGCTTCTGGTGAAGCCTCCGCCTCCCCCGACATTATCAATCTGTGGAGAAGAGGTTGAAGAGTCAAGAGTGATTTTCTCCCCATTGCAGTAAAGGTCAGAGCCATAATGCCAAGGTATGGCATTACTGCTTTCGTACGGAACTGGTCCAGGTACCGTGATGGTAACCGGACTGACTGCAGCAGAGGAGGGTGCCGAAATAGTGCGTGGGTCGTAGTAGATGGTGATTGGTGGCCTGGTAGGAGATGCCACTATTTGTTGTTGAAAATTGTTGTTAGGAGGAACATATGACGGATCATAATAAATGGTGACTGCTGAAATATCTGTTGGTGTTGTAGAAGATTCTGTTGATTGGATGTGTGTTGCTGTTGTAGAAGATTCTGAATAAAGGGGTGCTGATGTTGTAGAAGAGATGTTTGTTGATATTTGGTTTGTTGAAGTGATAAATGAAGCATTTGTTGATGAGAACGAAGAATTGTTTGGAATAATTGTTGTTGCAGTTGTAGGAGACTCAGGAATTGTTGTCAGAGAATTTGCTGGATTTGAAGGTGTAGATGTTGTGATTTGAAGTAAGCCACTCTGGATAAGACCATCTATGCCGCTTCTCAAGTTAACACACCCATTTACCGAAATGTTGCAATAACCGCACCCGAGCTCACACCCCGGGAACATCTGGCATTCAAGGAGTTGAGCTTTAATCTCTACTAGGGGTGTCCGAATCTGCCCCACACTGGTTATTAAGAAAGACGGCTTATCTTCCTCAATAGCATTAATTCTTGGTCCTCCGTGGTTGGGCATGGGGTTCTTGTTAACATTTGGCGGGGGTGCAAAGTTTAGAGCTTTAGAATCTACCAAGTCTTGTACCTTCATTTGTAGAGCTCTACATTTCTCTGTACTGTGGCCAGGTGCATTGGAGTGAAAAGCACATCTGGCGTTGGCGTCGTAATTTCTTGGCAGACTGGAAGGATCTGGTGGTGCCAACGTCCTTAACTCAACCAAGTTGAGCTTCAGGAGCTGTGGCAATAAAGTGGCATAAGGCATAGGGATTGGATCAATCACCCTATTGGCCTGAGATGGTCTCTGTTGAAATGGTCTTTGTTGATTGTTGTTGTTGTTGTTATAGTTTCTCTGAGGCGGATATTGGACTTGTTGCTGGTAGTGGGGTTGTTGCTGTGGCTGATATGCTGGTTGCTGAGGAATTGGAGCGGGAATAGTGACAGCTGCCACTGACCTATGAACATACTGTGGCCTGCCCCTGCTGGCCTGAATAGCATTAGCCTCCCCTGTTCTTCTTGGCCCCACAAAAGGCTTTCTGGGGTTGCTGGACGAGCTCGCACCGTTATCAGAAATTTTGCCCATCTTTAATAGGCTCTCAATTCTTTCTCCAGCTATGACTACGTCAGCGAAGCTGGTGGAAGAAAAGGCAGCTAGCCTGTCAATATATGTCCCTTGGAGGGTGTTCATGAACATGTCGGCCATTTCCCTTTCTGACATGGGTGGCTGGACAGCAGCGGCAAGCTGTCTCCACCTCTGGGCGTATTCCCGGAAGCTTTCCCTGGATGATTGAGACATTCCCATCAGGAGGGTTCTGTTAGGAGCCATATCCAAGTTGTACTGGTACTGTCTGATGAAGGCCTCAGCTAGGTCCTTCCAGCATCTGATGGTTGCTCTAGTCAAATGGGAGTACCATTCCCTTGAAGCTCCTGTTAAACTGTCTTCGAAATAAAACATCCACAGTTTTTCATCCATGGTGTATGCCTTCAGCCTCCCCATAAAGGATTGCAAATGGGTTCGTGGACAGGAAGTTTCGTTGTACTTCTCGAAGCACGGAGGTTTAAACTTGTGGGGAATCCTTACTCCATCCACTAGTCCCATGTCCATGACATCAAAGCCCAGGGAATTTTGAGACTCCAGGGATCTCAATTTTTTAGCAATTTCATCTAGCCTTCTGTCATAGGCTTCATCCCCAGCTCCCATTACAGTGAATTGATCATCTTGGGGGTCTTCTTGTAATACTCTGCCTGCAGTGGCATTCCCTTGCACATTAGCAGGGATGTTGATCTCTGGATGAAGATGAGGCCCATACACAGGTGGATTAACATGAGGCTGAACCCTCTCATTGTTGCTCGTTCCTCCAGTCCCTAGATGGGGTTCCTCCTGGGTCTGCCTTTCTACCAATGCCCTTAATCTCTCTTGGCTTTGAGCCAAGCCATTCATCACCTCCATGAACTGGGTCATCTGGTTTCTCATTTCCAGTCTCTCATTGGCCATTTGAGTTCTGACCTCTGTAAGGTCCTGCTGTACTTGGTCCATTTGTATACCCGGAAGGTTGTTGCGGGTAGGATATCTGTGCGGACGGTTGAGTGGGTACACCCGACGTCGAGCAATAATTCCTGAACCACAACAGAGTTAGTAACAAAAAAACACAAGACCTACAAAACAAGACAAAAGTTAGTATGCAATGCAGTATGCTTATTTGTTTCCAAGGTATCCGGCTTGGCATTTGGTTTTGACCTTTCCAGACCCCTGAGGAAGGTGCTTTGATGTTGCTTGAAAGAACTCAGATGAAACAAACTAATGAATATATTACAAATGATGAATCATACATAGTTTGTCTTTTACAAAACATGCCCCTGAGGGGTCAAAATAAAAATAAAAGTACATGAAATGAAAGCAACAACAAACAAAAGTCAAACACCAAGACAAAACTCATCCTCCTTAACTTCCTTCAGGAGTGCTTCAGTTACTAGATCAGCTGGATGCTCTGTGAGATTCCTGATAAGAAGATTCTTGGTGGCAATAGCAGTGTTTAGCTTCTTGTGTCTGCCTTGGTCTTTTGACCTCTTCACACCAGCCCTAATCTTCAACTCTGAGATCTCTTTATGGGCTGCTAGCAGGGCTTCCTGTTGCTCCTTTGCACTGGCCTCCAACTGCTCAATCTTGTCCTGAGTCCTCTTATCTTCCTGAGTACGAGCTTCAGTGATCTTGACCCACCTAGCTTGACTCTCTTTCAGATATAAATCAGTTCTGGCCTTCTGAAACTGAGCCTCTTTACAGGCATTCTTCAAAATCTGCTCTCCAGCCCTTGATTTCTTGATGTAGTCCTCTGACTTCTCAATCCTGGCTAGATGCTCCACCTTAAGCTTTTCTAGCTTTTCAATGTCCAGACGACCATCACTCCTTTCCTAGAGGGTTCTCTTCAAGGCTTGAGACAGATTCTCATTCCTCTCTTTCAATTTCTCAAACTCTTCCAGGCTGACAGTGGCTGGAGGTGATGCTGTGGATAGTCCAGGTGCATCCTCAATGGTGAAGGGCATCCCAGAAATTTGAGCCCTGGCATGGGACCACTCATAGTACTGAGCTGAGGCCACATTGTTGCATCTCCCAAGAATGGTTACCCCTTTGGTCTGAATATTGTCCCAAGCCCAGGATGCTTGTCTGACAACAGCTAGATTAGGCTTAATCTCACAATAAAGGGTTTCAGCCAAGTCTTGTGCTCTAGGAGGGTGGACCAATGCATAGCCCAATTGTCTTTTGAATAACAGAGGGTTGTAGTTGATGCAACCTTTCACTCCTATCAGAGGTACATTGGGGAACTGCCCACAACTAGTAATGACGTCCCTGCCCTTGGTGCTCTGGGTGTACCACTTGATGTCATCTGAGGTCAAAGCAACAAGTCTCCTAGCCCAATTCTTCTGTTGGTGAGGATTCAAGAATGCATCAGTCTTGGGCAAGTGTTTGAGCAACCAGGTATGGAATAGGGGAGCACAACATCTCACCAATCTTCCTCTTTGCTTTTCATTCCTTTGATGAATAGAGTAGTAGAAATCTCCCAGTAAGGTGGGCACTGGGTTCCTCAGAATGAAAAGGTGAATGGCATTCTTGCTAATAAATTTAGGCTCATCTGCGAAAAGTATAACCCCATATATGCTGAGGGCTAACAGTGCACAGACTGCCTTCCATTCTCCCAAGGAGGCCTTCAGGATAGCCTGAGAAGTCAAGAAATCCAAGTGTAGACCAGAGATTCCAGCCTTTGCTGTCATGTTCTGCTCAATCAGAAAAGGTTCCAGATACAGTGCCTTTGCCACTTCTTCAATGCTGGGAAAAACCATTTCTGGGTTGAAGGGGATACCACCCCTGACAGGTACTCCAACCAATGATGAATACTCCTCTAATAAAGGCCCCAACTGAAAATCCTGGAAGGTGAAGCATCTCAAAGGAGGATCATAGAACTGTAGAAAAGTGTGAATCAAGCTCCTTTGAGAAGGGTCCAAATCCATAACCACATCAAGGATGCCTCCATAATGTTCTCTGAATAGTGGTATATGGTCTGGAGTGATAAGGGATTGGACCTTCCTGATGCCAGTTAGCTCAGGCTCAAAGAAATGATATGAGATGTTGCTCTTCTTGGGTGCCATGTCTGCTGATGAAGAGCTGAGACAAATACTGATGATGATGACTGATACCAGAAGATGAGCCACTGATAGGCTGATACTGGTGATGCAGGTGACTGAAGCAGGTAGCTGATGAAGATAGCTGAAGCAGATACTGATGTAGATAGGTCTATGCAGATGAAGGGGTCAAAACCAAGCCAAATATGATATGGATACCCTGAAAAACAAATAAACACATGTTAAATGATGCAATGATGATGTATTCAAATGATATGCAAGGGTTTGTGATCAAGCTGGATCTGATTAACTGCCTTGATATAAGTCCATGTATGTCTAAGAAATCCAGATGGAGGTTTAGAAATCCAGTAACCAAGGTGGGGGACTCAAATAAAGAGTCATATGTCCTGGGTTAAATCACAAGAACTGTCCAAAGTGAAGCATTCTTAAACACAAAAAGTATCAGGGTATGCTAAGGTCAAGGGTACCTGCAAACCTGTAAACAACCCAACCCCCTCACAGGTAGTGTTCTAGAACAAGGATCCTCAGACTTGGATCAGTTATGAGAAGTGTAAACACTTCTAACCCGGAGGTACAGTGTTTACAATAACCATAAAAGATCCTCCTCTAATTCACCTCAGTTTCTGAAGGTCAATACTAAAGGTCATCCAGACTTAGCAGGCTTCCCAGATAGCCCTAGCACTACAGGAAATCTGTAGCACAGAGTTCTCAAGAAGAAACCCATATCTGAACCGTGTTTCATATTCCCGCACCAGACCGAAATGGAATGGGAAAGAACATGAACCGCTCTAGCCTAGGTGTCACTCAGGTCCCAGGTATAAGACCTTAACTCTCAATAGAACCCCACCCACCAAAGCAACAAAACCAGATCCAGCCAAAACAGTATGACAGTATGATGTATATAAAGCTGTAAAGAAAGCAATAAATAACTGTACATAAAGAAGTAAATAAAACAAATATACAAACACAAATAGCACATAACACCCCGGTAAACAAAAATCAAACAAGCGCTAGGAGGAACCCACAAAAAGAACCAGAAGCCCTGGTTACAGTATAAGGTTCCCCAGCAGAGTCGCCAAGTTGTCGCTCCCGACAGATGAGACTGGCTCAAATGAAGTACAGACACGAACGGTCGGCGAAAGGATGAAGATGAAAAGAGTCGCCAGCTAGGCAGTTTTATCCCGAAGGAAAGGTAATGCTGCATAAACCTAGAAAGATATGGATAAGACGGTTGCGAACCAGAGAGATTGAGAAAGGGGATTGGTTACAACCTGGGAAGTTATTAGCACCCAGATTGTCCGTCGTACTCGACGGGATCCACTCTTAAAAGATTTGTGTTTTAAAGGGGTAGTGTCAGTGCAATCTGTGTATCAAAGCTGGAAAGAATGCAAGTGTCAGTGTAAAAGAAATGTGAAGTGTATAAATGTATAGTGTCAGTGTAAGAACAAGAATAAGATACTCAAGATCATGAGGCTTAAAGAATAATGCTGGAAGAAGGGGGAATATACAGAGACTTTTGTTCGATAACTGTTGAGTTATGCCTACGTATCCTCTCGTGCAATGAGGAAGTCAGAACACCGTAGTTCGACTCAAAGAGACTGGAAGATAAATTGACTTGTGAACTGCTGTCTTGTCTATGCTCAAGTGTATGACCTGTCTGGCTTAGGTGCAAACTGTCTTGCATTAGACGGAAGAAGCAAGTTCTCGTTTGTGAGTGAATGAGGTGAGAAAAGAATCCCGGAGGAGACGATTATTGTTTGTTTTTGAGTTTTCAATCTTTTATTGATTTTTAAAGTTTGTCATAAATTAATGAGCTTAAGCCTAAACCAATGGGTTAGTAAACTCATCACATCCTCCCTCTGATTAGGGGTAATGAGAATACCTTAAGTGTGAAGTCAGCTTCTCACACTTAAGCACATTTGGTGTAGGATTAAGATCATTAACCTACTTGTGATTAATTAGATGTTTTTGTTGTTTTTATTAGTGTTAAGTAATGAGATTAAGCCATAATTAGGGATCAAACAGACTCATTACACCATCCTAATAGAAGAATAATAGATGAGAATGTTTAAGCTGAGGAAGACTCCTCAACTTAATCCATGATTAGAGATTAAACCCATGACAAAACAAAGCCTTTATTAAGTGGATTTTAGTTAATGATAAGATGATGAAGTGATTTTTAGGGTTTGTAAGACAACTTGAGGGGGACTTGTCCATTAACACTGGGGTTAGTCTTTCTTAACCATTTAAGGAAGAATTAGAACCCTAATGCAAGGCCCAAGTTACAAGCTTGATGTCTTGATGATTATTAAGATGAATTGATTAAAGGAGTTAAACACATTAAGGGTTTAACACTTAGGATTAAAGTTATACACTCCATCCTAATAGAAGGATGCAGGCATAAGCTTAATCACAAAGCCTTAAAGCCTTTAGGGTTTAGTCCTTGATTATGAGATGAGAAGAGAAGACTCAAGGAGACACAAAGGTAAAAACTAAATGGGGGGACTAATCAAAACCCTAATTATTGTCATGCTTGGTTATTCCTAAGGTTTGTGAGGTTTACAAGAAAGATCTTCAGAGGAACCACCAGGAAGCAGATGAAAGGAGCAAAGAGAAGCAAAGTAACTTGCTTCATTTAAGAAGACAAGTCACTTGAAGAAAGAAAGTAAGAAGAGCAAGAATGAGCAAGCTCAATCTCAAGCACAAGACAAAATGCAGCAATGATGCATAAGAGGAGATGAAAAGAAATTGTGAGAAGTGAAGGCAAATTCACTTCTCAAAGTTACTTACCACCTGAAAAGTTAGTGAAAGGAATGAAATGCAATGCAAATGAGATGCAATGACATGGTGCAAACCAAAACCAGAAACATAAGTATGATGCTAATGATGCTATGAGATGATGCAAACATGAAACAAGGCATGAGGATGATCATACAGGTATATGGATGCAAGAGAAGCATGCTTAGAACCATGAACATACATGAAAAGTTATGAAATGAAAATGACATACAACATGGCAAATGAAAGATGCAATGCTCAAATATGATTCTAATGTGTCCTGAGATGTATTATGAATCAAATGAATGCACAAAATGTCATGGCAAGTCATGGTATGCAAGCAAATGCAAGATGAATGCAAAAGGAAGCCCAAATTGGGGTTTATGATCAATGCACAAAACAAAAATCAAAACCAGAAGCAAACATCATGATAAAAAATTGAAAATGCATTCAAAGGAACCCTAAACCTATACAAACTCACTGCCCAAAGGAGGGGTTCTAACTCTTAACCTAATGAGGGTTATGAACTTCTCAAGATTACTAGGGTTTTATGGTACCTTGTCAAGACAAATGTCAAACAAATTGAAAATGCAAGACCAATTCATGTCAATTTAATCCTATAAACTACATGATATGCAATATATAATGCAAAAAGAATTTTTGAAGATTGAATCAAAATAATGCCTTGAAATGAAATTAATTCCATGAAAAATTGTCAAAAGACATCAAGATCAAAAAAGAAATTTGGTTTGAAAGTTGGACAATGTTTCTTATTCATTTTTAAACACATCATGATGATCAGGATAACATATAGAATCAATTTATAACAAGTAAAATGAGTTCTGGAAAATTTGTTCTTGATGGATACCTGAACTGAAGTCCTTCGAACAGGAGCTTTCTGACCCTTTCTCCTATGCAGACTCACTCCTTTGGTCCCCCTGAGCTCAATGGAATGCTTCACAACTCTTGTTGATGGCTGGTTTGAGAGATGGCAGAAGTTCTGTTCAAGGGAGGGTGGTGATCGTGTTTTTGTTTCAGTGACTTTCAGGCTATGGTGATGAGTGGTTTTTGATCAGTGAAGCATGATGAGTTTGTTTGTGAAGTTTGTTTGTGTGTTTGAGGCTTGTGCTGAATGTTTCGGAGTTTTGCAAATGGGGTGGAAAATGAGAGTGTTGTGTTCTTGGTGCTTTCAGACTTGTGTGTTGAGTGAAATGGCTTGCTTTTGGTTTGTATAAACAAGTGTGATAGGTCAGATGAGTTGATGTGCACTGTTGTGATTGGTATGGCTCAAGTTGCCAAAATGTCAAATTTGTGTAAGAGAGGTGTGGGCTCATAGCTAGCCAAGGACAAGTGGGGTGTCCTGCGCAGCAAGAAGTGTGGAGAGCCCTAGGATTAGTTCTGATGTCAGCAAGCAAGTGGATTAGAACTTGAGTGAGGTTTTGCAACTTGCTTCACTTTTGCTCCTTTTGAAATTTCTTGCTCCATAAGTCATGAAAATGGGTGATCCTTTGGCCCATCCTGAATTTTAGAGGTCATGTGATCATGTTGTGAAGAAATTGTACACATTTGAGGCCCTTAGAACACTTGGTCATAGCATTTTGCAAAATGCCTCTTTGGTAGAAAACTTCAAATTTTGTGATTTTAGCCAACTTTGACAAGCCATAACTTTTGATCCAAAATGAATTAGGTCAAGTTCTTGTACTTTTTGAAAAGGGAATGATCCATTCTACAACTTTCATGACCAAAGTTTTTCCATTTAAAGCATTTTTTGGATCAAAAAGCAAGGGTTGAAAAAGTTTCCCAAAATGGCAATTTTCATTATAAGTCAACTTTCCCAAAAAGTCAACTTTGCAAATGACTTGAAATTCTTCAATTTTGTGAACTTCTAACATCTTCTATGATCAAATAAAGATCATACACAATCAAAATGATGAAGAACACCCTTTGGTTGGGTCATTGGGGGCCTCAGATGCCCTGATTTTGCACTGACTTGCTTAGTATGTCAACCCTTGATCAGATGACTTCCCCATTGAATTTCTTCATGAAAATTGATATGCATGATCCCTATACCATATAGAGACCAATAGAAACAAGAATGACCAAAAAATTGGAGTTATGGCCTCTGAAACCAAAACCCTAATTTTAGGTCATCTATGCAATTAAACCTGGCTCTGCTTCCATGCCTTTCTCAGCTCTTGTGATTTTCTGACTTCCTTGATCTTGAGAGGATATAATATGATGCTTGAACATACATGGACCTCTTTGAAGTGATTAGTGACCTTTGGAGTGGCTCAAATGGCTCAGGGATTGCTCAGATCACAAACCCGAGATGCAGATGACTTTGAACCAATGCAGTGAATCAAAAAATATGGTATGAGATGCTATGATTGGACTTATGCATATGAGGAGATCACAAGAAATGGTGTGAATAGGTGAGGGAAAATTTGGGGTGTTTACAGTGAACTTAATCAACCACAACCAAAAAAAGAAAGTAACCAAAATCGAAGGCAACCGGATCCGCTTAGCATCTTACACTATAGCGATTAATCAAGGCAAACCAAACCGAATTCAATGAAATTTGAAAGGCGATTGGGAGACCCAAAGCACCTACGCATCAAAAGTTCACAAGTCTCGATTCTTGAAGCAATATGATTAACCACTTTGGGATTACGCGATCAATAAGAGATCCGGTCCACGAAAGTGTAAGTACCCAATTAGATTTTTATTCCGAAGTCGGGACACATTTAGGTCTATGTTAAGCAATCGCCGAGTAATTTACGAAGTAATTACCCTACAAATGAGGTCGGCCACCACCAATTAAGGTGCATAATATTAGTGTTAATGCATGCGAGATAAATGATATATAAATCTTTATCCGAACCCGATACCGCACAAAACTAAAGATGAATACCAAATTGAGTCGTACTTATGGTATTCTTCCATCCTTAAGTTCAATCACTCATCTTGGTGGATTCAAGCATGAAAATGTATCACTAATGCAAAGTACCTTAAATGAATTGAATAATCCACTTAAAGGTAGTTTTGAATTAATGAACATTAACTACTCTAATCTACACCCAAAGTCCATTGGAATTAAGGAGGAATTATTCCCAAAAATATTTCCCAAGGTAAAAATAAAAGGGAGGAAGAAGAAGAAGAAAGAGGAACCAAAAAGGGCCTGAAACAAGCCAAAAAACACCATTCTGACTTGTGTTAACCGGTTAACGCAAGCAGATTTTGAATAATTTGCGCTGTTTTTAAATTGGTTAACCGGTTAACCAAATGGTTAACCGGTTAACGCTGTACCAGAAGCTAAAAAATGCAGAAAATTCAGCATGATCCATTTTGAAACCTTTTCTCAAACATTGGATGATCATGATCTGAATTTGCATGAATTTTAAAACCAAAATACAGTAGAATCCCTGCAATCAAACAACAAATAGAGATCCAAAGGATCTAGAAACAAAAGCACCAAAGATCTACATCTTGAATGTTGATGGTGAATATGGGTTTATGGAGGAAGAGGAATTACCAAAAGCTTTTCTTCAAATTGAACCAACACAAGCTTAGATCTACTGAAATTGATGAGCAAAAGAATGAAAGGATGAAGGTCTAGCTCAATTTAATCAAGAATTCAATGTGAATTCTTGATAACTTCAAAAGAAAGAAAGATGAGCTTTGTAGAATTTTAGTGTTGGGGAGATATTTTGCAAGAGGTTTTGTGGCTATCAAAAGCTTGTGGAATGAATGAAATTCAGGTCCTATTTAAAGGCCTTAGGTATGGAAATTTGGTGGAATAGAGCTTGCTTTGGTAATTTGAATTTAGGCTTGGTAATTGGAATTTTTGGTGGGAAAATGAAAAAGAGTGGTGATTAGTGAGGGTTTTTGGTAGGAAATGATCAAAAATGATGTAGAAAATCAGAAACCAATAGATCTAGAATATTCCAATTAAATCAAAGATCTAAGGGTGCAGAATTTGAATAAAAAATTCAAATTTCGCACTGGTTAACCGGTTAACCATTTGGTTAACCGGTTAACCAAGCTGAATTTTGAATTTCTTGTTCAAAAATAGCTGCTTGGTTGTTTTGGCCCGATTCTTTTGTACGTCGAAGAAATGAACACGTGAACCTTGGAAATCCTTTGAATGAATCAATTAACTTGGGAAATCCTTGATCTGATAATTTTGAATTATTTGCGGATTGTCTTCGAATTTTGTGAAATTTACTCGAGCTGCAGGACTGCTATTTTTTGGCATTTTTATATGGTTCCTCTTCCTAAAAAAAAATTAGCAAAAGGAAACAAAAATATTTTTCGATTTTGATTAATGGTTAGTAAACACAATCAAATAAAACAATTAAAGACAATGATGATCCCCTGCGAGGCATAATCCTAACCCGAGAAGAACCGTGCAACCAGTGCGATCTTGTTTGTATGCAAAAATGCAAAAATGAAAATGCGAAGAAATCTTAGGGAAAAAATTAGGGTGTGACAGATGCCCCTATTTAAGTTTCTTCAATCCAGAGATAATGAAGATTGAAATCTTCGTTTCGACAAGATGAAAGATACTTAAATATCAAAAACCCAAATTTTTGATCCTAAGATGCCAAAAAAATGGAATGAAATGAAATGAAACGAATGATATGAAATGATACGAAGATGATATGGAAATGATATAAAAAAAATGAAAATGTTATGAAAGCATAAAATATATGAAGGCACATGAGTTGTTATGAGGAAATTATGAAATGTATATGAAATGCAGAGAAATTCGTGAGGGACAAGACGACACATGAAATAAAATAAACGCTGGGGATAAGGAGCATGAAACTCCGACATGGAAAAGCAACATGCTAGAGACCATCACATGGCTTAGCTGAGATGGAAAATGTCCAAGAATGGCAATTGGACAGAAAGGATCACAACATCCAGGAATGGCACTGAATGAAGTAAGAAAAAGTCCTGAAAAGGCACATAAGAAGCATCCAAGGATGACATTACTGACTTTATTAGGAATATCCGAGAATGGCAATCAGAAAAGGGTAATCACAACATCTGAGAATAGAAATCAGATAAGAAGTGTGAATCATAACACTCAGGAACAGAACTGAATGAGATGGGAGAAAGGTCTGGGACAGTACATCAAATCAATGATGACTTCACTATGGACAACCGAGAATGGCAACCAGAAGGAAAGTGATCACATCATCCAAGAATAGCAATCAGATAAAATGTGAATCACAACATTCAGGAACAGAACTGAATGAGATGGGAAAAAGTCCAGGACAATACATCAAATCAATGATGACTTCACTATAGACATCCGAGAATGGCAATCGGAAGGGAAGTGATCACAACATCCAAGAATAGCAATAGGATAAAATGTGAATCACAGCATTCAGGAACAAAACTGAATGAAACTGGAAAAATTCGGGAAAGTACATCAACTCAATGATGACTCCAACATGGAAATCCGAGAATGGCAACCGGAAGGGAAGTGATCACAACATCCAAGAACACCAATCGGATAAGATGTGAATCACAACATTCAGGAACAGAACTGAATGAGATGGGAAAAAGTCCGGGACAGTACATCAAATCAATGATGACTTCACTATGGACATCCGAGAATGGAAATCGGAAGGAATGTGATCACAAAATCCAAGAATAGCAATCGGATAAAATGTGAATCACAACATTCAGGAACAGAACTGAATGAGATGGAAAAAGTCCGGGACAGTACATCAAATCAAATGATGACTTCACTATGGACATTCGAGAATGGCAACCGGAAGGAAAGTGATCACAACATCCAAGAATAGCAAACGGATAAAATGTGAATCACAACATTCAGGAACAGAACTGAAGGAGATGGAAAAAGTCCGAGACAGTACATCAAATCAATGATGACTTCACTATGGACATCCGAGAATGGCAATCGGAAGGGAAGTGATCACAACATCCAAGAATACCAATCGGATAAGATGTGAATCACAACATTCAGGAATAGAACTGAATGAGATGGGAAAAAGTCTGGGACAGTACATCAAATCAATGATGACTTCACTATGGACATCCGAGAATGGAAATCGGAAGGAATGTGATAACAACATCCAAGAATAGCAATCGGATAAAATGTGAATCACAACATTCAGGAACAGAACTGAATGAGATGGAAAAAGTCCGGGACAGTACATCAAATCAAATGATGACTTCACTATGGACATCCGAGAATGGCAACCGGAAGGAAAGTGATCACAACATCCAAGAATAGCAAACGGATAAAATGTGAATCACAACATTCAGGAACAGAACTGAATGAGATGGGAAAAAGTCCAGGACAATACATCAAATCAATGATGACTTCACTATGGACATCCGAGAATGGCAATCGGAAGGGAAGTGATCACAACATCCAAGAATAGCAATAGGATAAAATGTGAATCACAGCATTCAGGAACAAAACTGAATGAAACTGGAAAAATTCGGGAAAGTACATCAACTCAATGATGACTCCAACATGGAAATCCGAGAATGGCAACCGGAAGGGAAGTGATCACAACATCCAAGAATAGAAAACGGATAAAATGTGAATCACAACATTCAGGAACAGAACTGAATGAGATGGAAAAAGTCCAGGACAGTACATCAAATCAATGATGACTTCATTATGGACATCCGAGAATGGAAATCGGAAGGAATGTGATCACAACATCCAAGAATAGCAATCGGATAAAATGTGAATCACAACATTCAGGAACAGAACTGAATGAGATGGAAAAAGTCCGGGACAGTACATCAAATCAAATGATGACTTCACTATGGACATCCGAGAATGGCAACCGGAAGGAAAGTGATCACAACATCCAAGAATAGCAAACGGATAAAATGTGAATCACAATATTCAGGAACAGAACTGAATGAGATGGAAAAAGTCCAGGACAGTACATCAAATCAATGATGACTTCACTATGGACATCCGAGAATGGCAACCGGAAGGAAAATGATCACAACATCCAAGAATAGAAATCGGATAAAATGTGAATCACAACATTCAGGAACCGAACTGAATGAGATGGAAAAAGTCCGTGACAGTACATCAAATCAATGATGACTTCACTATGGACATCCGAGAATAGCAATCGGATAAAAAGGTGTAATATATTAGAAGACACATCAAGTAGGTGAAGAAAAAGTTCTGGAGAGACAGACAAATGCCAAGTTAGTTGGAATTTGACCAAAAAGTAAGAAGTTGAGAACAATAAGACTTTGAGAAATGCATATGAGGACTAAAACACTCAGTATGCGGACATTTACGAAAATGGGGACTAAACCAACCAAGACCATGCATAACGAGGACTAAAACACTCAAATATGCAAATGCAAATAAGAATGGGGAATAACACACCCGAGAAAATGCATAATGAGGACTAAAAACACTCAAATATGCAAACATAGACAAGACTGGGGAATAACACACCCAAAGAGATAATATGAGAGAGAAAATTGTTGACAACTAGTTTAGACTCTTAGAGGAGTGAAAAGATGAAAGACTGATTCCTCAACACAGAAATCACTGCCATTCTGCTCGAATATTAGAGATGCTACTGCTGAACAAATCTCTGTCACACCGGTAAACTGTATCAATTTGAAAATCTTTTGAGAGAAGTCATGCAAAGCTGCTTGGGGATTCTTGAAGAAAACATGCCCCAAGTTCAATGACTGATGAGGGTAAACTGATAATGGATTCGGTTCATGATTACTGCTGGAGAAAATAATCAAATCTTTGAGGTAACTGTTGAGAAGAATAAACTGATCATGGCCTCAGTTCTTGAAATGAATGTTGAGAAAATGAACCCAAAATGAAACTTGCAGAGAATCTTCTGACCAACTAAATCTGAGAATAACTTGCGCTGAGCAACAACTCTTGAACCATAGGAACTGAGAAAAACTTGCCCTTTTGGTAGGATCACCGACCAAGTTTCTTAACTGTTTGAAAATTCCTTGATGAAGAAAGTTTATTTGCAAATAAAAAATGTTTGTACAAACCTGGTAATTTTAATGCAAAATTCAATGCAAAGTTTGAAATCAAGAATCATTTTTGGAATGAAATTTATTGATGTAAAGTAAATGAAAACATTGTCAAAACACAGCGGTTGAGACAAAAAAATTAAAGATAAAGCAACGGTAAGGAACAAATGATTGGTAAAGAACTTGGGAGTCAGTTTACGCAACCTTGTTGTAGTATGCTTTTCAAAAGAAACCTGGATTCAATTAGGACTTTTGAAGGTTGTAACGTGGTTCGGTTCACGGTTTATGAAACAAAGGATATAGGCTCAAAGTTTATTTGTACCCAACCCAACTTCGTGATGAACTCCAGTCCTACATTCAACTAATTCAGCCTATGCATTCAAGTTCCTAGAAATTAAGGATTGCACAGATGAAGATGATTCATAAGCCAAGGATTTTGAGATAGCAGTCATCTCTTCCTTTTGTTATTTCTGGTGAGGACTTTGGTCAACTCAACTTGCTTTTGTTGAGGGTTTTGATGACCTCCTTGACAAATCTTTCTTTTTATTATCCCTAACTTTTGCCTGAACTGCGTCATTTCAACTTACAGCCAGCGGGATGCCCCAGTTTTTGCCTAAGTCTCCTTCATTGATTTTGACTTAGCGGGCTTTAATTTTTTTCAATAATTTTTCAATATCATTTTTTTTGAAAGATAATGACTGCACGACTTAATGATTACAATGAACCATCATTGGCTTTTGAATTGAGAAACATCTTCAACACTTCTTGATGTGTATGAAGGAAAGATTGAGATTGCAACCTGTATTGAAAGGTGTCTTGAATGATTCTCTTGTACTTGAATGCACATTCGAATTAATTGAGAACTACCCATCCCCGGGTTAAAATTGAAGGTTTTTTTCGGATAGAAAGAAATTCCAACTTCAAGGCTCAAAGAGGTTGACAAGGGATTAACTTCCTTATTTCTCCCGTGTTTTGGATTTGAAACAATGCCTGTATATCATCAGCCAAGTCTCAATTGAAAGCATACCAACAACAGTTATGGGTATCTCGTTTTCATTATCCTCCCTCTAATCATTGTAAAACTTTGAGAAAAGATAAATGAACTTGAAATATAAAGCATAAAGATGCAAATAGAAAATGAAATTGAATCAAAACAAAGCAATGCTCATTTCATTAAAATCAACATGAAAGTACAAACAAAGTTTAAAAGCAAACAACTTAATATGATTGAAGAAAATTGCAAACATAAAGAAACAATGGCCTAGTAATCCATCAGCAACAAGGATGAGCTGTCCCGTCTGATATTCTGTCCTTGAAGAAAAAATGACAGTTGAATTCTTCTAGAAGATTCATTTCTCATGATTTGGAAAAAGATTGTTGACAACATTAGGATTTATGTCCTCAAAAGTGATCATCCCATTTCTAACAAGCTCTCTTACTATAGCCTTCAATGCAAAACAGTGTTCTAAGTCATGACCAGTCCCCCCTTGATGAAACTCACAGCGAAGATCTGCTCTATAACCAACCAGAAGAAGATTTGGAATAGGAGGCGCAGGCCTAGTAGTAATCCAACCATTCTGGACCAAGTAAGGATACAACTCAGCATAAGTCATCGGAATAGGATCAAAGTTTGGCCTGCCCCTAGCATTACGATTCTGGTTCTGGCCGACATTCCTTTGAATAGATGGACCATTGATCATCAGAGCAACTGCAGTAGGGTATGATTGTTCATGGTGTTGTTGTCTACGACGATTCATCCCAACAACAATTACTTCACCAGCAAAAACATTGACTTGAGGCATGACAATCCTCTGAGGTTGAGTTTCCCTAATGATCAAAGCCTGTAGCATCTCCATGATCTGACTCACATCGCTTTTCATCTCATCAAGGTCTTCCCTAACTTTCTTGTTGTGTTGGGCTTGATTTTCCATTCTCAATTTGATAGCTCTCAATCTGTTAGCAGCTCTAGTACCGTATCTATGGTGAGGAGTCAGCTTGACGGATCAACAGACAACTGAGAAAAGAAACAACCGGGATGAGTTCCCACACAACTCGGATGAACGCAAGAATATGCGAGGATGCAATGATATGCAATGTTCACTTCCATTTTCAGAAAAACAACCTGATTATTGCTATCATGGTCAACATCGAGAATATTGTCATGAAAAATCTTGACAAAAAAGAATATTTACTTTTTTCAAACATTTGCAATAATCGGAATTGTCTTCCTTGAAAAATGGTTGTGAAGATGATCATGATGAATATGTAGATGCAACAACCACAAACAAGATCACGCAAAGTACACAGGTTCAAAGGTTCGAA
This sequence comes from Lathyrus aphaca, assembly GCA_963966055.1. Taxonomy (NCBI): domain Eukaryota; kingdom Viridiplantae; phylum Streptophyta; class Magnoliopsida; order Fabales; family Fabaceae; genus Lathyrus; species Lathyrus aphaca. Next base: position 132,103,914 of record OZ014522.1, on the reverse strand, counting down.
TCACGAGCATGAAGTCAAAGGATAAGAACCAACCCACACAGGCATGTACTAAGGTTTGTCTTCATCTGTGCAATCCTAGAAATTTAGGATTGCACAGATGAAGATGATTCATAAGCCAAGGATTTTGAAATAACAGTCATCTCTTCCTTTTGTTATTTCTGGTGAGGACTTTGGTCAACTCAACTTGCTTTTGCTGAGGGTTTTGATGACCTCCTTGACAAATCTTTCTTTTTATTATCCCTAACTTTTGCCTGAACTGCGTCATTTCAACTTACAGCCAGCGGGATGCCCCAGTTTTTGCCTAAGTCTCCTTCATAGGTTTTGACTTAGCGGGCTTTAATTTTTTTCAATAATTTTTCAATATCATTTTTTTTTGAAAGATAATGACTGCACGACTTAATGATTACAATGAACCATCATTGGCTTTTGAATTGAGAAACATCTTCAACACTTCTTGATGTGTATGAAGGAAATATTGAGATTGCAACCTGTATTGAAAGGTGTCTTGAATGATTGTACTTGAATGCACATTCGAATTAATTGAGAACTACACATCCCCGGGTTAAAATTGAGGGTTTTTTTCGGATAGAAAGAAATTCCAACTTCAAGGCTCAAAGAGGTTGACAAGGGATTAACTTCCTTATTTCTCCCGTGTTTGGGATTTGAAACAATGCCTGTATATCATCAGCCAAGTCTCAATTGAAAGCATACCAACAACAGTTATGGGTATCTCGTTTTCATCATCCTCCCTCTAATCATTGTAAAACTTTGAGAAAAGATAAATGAACTTGAAATATAAAGCATAAAGATGCAAATAGCAAATGAAATTGATTCAAAACAAAACAATGCTCATTTCATTAAAATCAACATGAAAGTACAAACAAAGTTTAAAATCAAACAACTTAATATGATTGAAGAAAATTGCAAACATAAAAAAACAATGGCCTAGTGATCCATCAGCAACAAGGATGAGCTGTCCCGTCTGATATTCTGGCCTTGAAGAAAAAATGACAGTTGAATTCTTCTAGAAGATTCATTTCTCATGATTTGGAAAAAGATTGTTGACAACATTAGGATTTATGTCCTCAAAAGTGATCATCCCATTTCTAACAAGCTCTTTTACTTTAGCCTTCAATGCAAAACAGTGTTCTAAGTCATGACCAGTTCCCCCTTGATGAAACTCACAGCGAAGATCTGCTCTATAACCAACCAGAAGAGGGTTTGGAATAGGAGGCGCAGGCCTAGTAGTAATCCAACCATTCTGGACCAAGTAAGGATACAACTCAGCATAAGTCATCGGAATAGGATCAAAGTTTGGCCTGCCCCTAGCATTACGATTCTGGTTCTGGCCGACATTCCTTTGAATAGATGGACCATTGATCATCGGAGCAACTGCAGTAGGGTATGATTGTTCATGGTGTTGTTGTCTACGACGAGTCATCCCAACCACACTTGCTTCACCAGCAAAAACATTGACTTGAGGCATGACAATCCTCTGAGGTTGAGTTTCCCTAATGATCAAAGCCTGTAGCATCTCCATGATCTGACTCACATCGCTTTTCAGCTCATCAGGGTCTTCCCTAACTTTCTTGTTGTGTTGGGCTTGATTTTCCATTCTCAATCTGATAGCTCTCAATCTGTTAGCAACTCTAGTACCGTTTCTGTGGTGAGGAGTCAGCTTGACGGATCAACAGACAACTGAGAAAAGAAACAACCGGGATGAGTTCCCACACAACTTGGATGAACGCAAGAATATGCGAGGATGCAATGATATGCAATGTTCACTTCCATTTTCAGAAAAACAACTCGATTATTGCAATCATGGTCAACATCGAGAATACTGTCATGAAAAATCTTGACAAAAAAGAATATTTACTTTTTTCAAACATTTGCAATAATCGGAATTGTCTTCCTTGAAAAATGGTTGTGAAGATGATCATGATGAATATGTAGATGCAACAACCACAAACAAGATCACGCAAAGCACACAGGTTCAAAGGTTCAAATCACGAGCATGAAGTCAAGGGATAAGAACTAACCCACACAGGCATGTACTAAGGTTTGTCTTCATTGTACCTGCAAAAAACCAAAAGGGTGCTAACAAAGGTTCCCGGAGTTAACAACCATCTTTAGAATATCATCGGTACGTTGGATTACTCCCCAACCGATAACATTCTTAAAATAGACCTTGTCCGAGTGTAGTATCGCGTGACAACCACCTTAAGTTTACACTCAGATAGTTTCCGCACTACATTCCTAAATTGGCTTAGATTGGTTAAGGGTTCTACGGTCCTCAGTATGATCAGCTCAAGGTCGGAAAATAATGCCACATACGATTACTCGTCATGACATTGATAGTCCAAGAGAGCCTAACCGAGTGGAGATTATCAAATTGATATCGCTTTGGACTACTCCATCGCATATCGCTTCGAATATCGCTGTCCTATCATAAGTTCCAACTCAGATCCGGGTTAGAATCTATCTCACAGAGAATCACCAAAATCGAAACAGAACAACCAAGTAACAAGCAAATCAAACTAAAGCAGTAAACAAATCAAAGTAGGCCGAATCCACTTAGAGATTGACTCCCCAGCAGAGTCGCCACTTTTCTGTAGCGGTAAAATCGTGAGTGTAAGCTATTGATTAACTTAACTCAAGGTACACAGAGTCGCCACCGCGCTTTTATTTATTTCCAAAAGGAAAAAGGAAAAGGAACGAACAAAACCTTAAAGAATCTTAAAAGCTAAAAAGCTAGAAGAATCAAACAGAGAATGGGTACGGGGATTGGTTACAAATCGGGAAGGTTTTACGCACCCGACTTGTCCGTGGTACTCCACGGGAACCCTTTGAAATATTTACTGCATTTTTGGTTTGAAATGGGTTTGCTTGAAAAAAAAATTGAAGAGATGAGAAGAAGAATGTTTTTTAAGATTTTTGTGTTTGAAGAGACGAACGTCTCATGCCTACGTACCCACAAAGTGCAATGCGAGATCAAAACCCCGTAGTTCGTGGTACAAATTGTGAAAAGGAAAATGAGTTGAATTGATTTTAAAATGAAAAGATAAGTCGGCATTCTTTAGCGAATAATTCCGCTAGAAAGGATGAATCATATCTAAACATAAAAAGGTTAAAAGAAACGTGCACGAGGGCACAAAAACAATTGAATGAGTTTTGAAAGTTTTAAAGTTTTTGAGAAGAAAGTTTCAATATGCTTATATGGTTTAGCATTTATTTAAGGAAATGAAATGAAAAGGTAAAAGCACATGACCGAAGTCAAGGTTTGATTGAGAAAAATGTTTGAAGTTTGAAAACAAAGAAGATTTTGAAAATAGGAAGAAGATTTGAAAATTGAAGAAGATGGGAAGAGATGAAGGGACTATCCTAAGACTTGAAAATAAAAGCTAAAGGAAGAAAGATCAAACCATATGGCAAGCATTCTTTGAAACAATCGGATTTCCATCTTCATAATCAAGTGAACTTAATCGGAGCCAAAGTCTTCAATCCATAACAACTTGAGCAAAGGGATGATCCTAGAATCTAAGTCCAACTCCAAGTCCCATGCTAAGGATAGTAACCATAGTCCAAAATTAAAGTCACAAGTCTTTTTAAATGTTTAATCCTTTATTAATGTTTGTGTCCAAATGGACAAAAGGAAAATCAACATCAAAATAATAAGAACAAATAATAAAACATGATATGGATCAATAAAGCAAAATAGAATAAAGGCAATAAAAGTGCAAGAAATTAAATGTTAGTAACAAAAGAAATAAAAATGCAAGAATCTAAAATATTAATAGTAGTAATAATAATATTCATATAATAATGGTATGGTGAACTTAATCAACCACAACCAAAAAAATAAAGTAACCAAAATCGAAGGCAACCGGATCCGCTTAGCATCTTACACTATAGCGATTAATCAAGGCAAACCGAACCGAATTCAATGAAATTTGAAAGGCGATTGGGAGACCCAAAGCACCTACGCATCAAAAGTTCACAAGTCTCGATTCTTGAAGCAATATGATTAACCACTTTGGGATTACGCGATCAACAAGAGATCCGGTCCACGAAAGTGTAAGTACCCAATTAGATTTTTATTTCGAAGTCGGGACACATTTAGGTCTATGTCAAGCAATCGCTGAGTAATTTACGAAGTAATTACCCTACAAATGAGTCCGGCCACCACCAATTAAGGTGCATAATATTAGTGCTAATGCATGCAAGATAAACGATATATAAATCGTTATCCGAACGCGATACCGCACAAAACTAAAGATGAATACCAAATTGAGTCGTACTTATGGTATTCTTCCATCCTTAAGTTCAATCACTCATCTTGGTGGATTCAAGCATGAAAATGTATCACTAATGCAAAGTACCTTAAATGAATTGAATAATCCACTTAAAGGTAGTTTTGAATTAATGAACATTAACTACTCTAATCTACACCCAAAGTCCATTGGAATTAAGGAGGAATTATTCCCAAAAATACTTCCCAAGGTAAAAATAAAAGGGAGGAAGAAGAAGAAGAAAGAGGAACCACAAAGGGCTTGAAACAAGCCAAAAAACACCATTCTGACTTGTGTTAACCGGTTAACCAATTGGTTAACCGGTTAACGCAAGCAGATTTTGAATAATTTGCGCTGTTTTTAAACTGGTTAACTGGTTAACGCTGTACCAGAAGCTAAAAAATGCAGAAAATTCAGCATGATCCATTTTGAAACCTTTTCTCAAACATTGGATGATCATGATCTGAATTTGCATGAATTTTAAAACCAAAATACAGTGGAATCCCTGCAATCAAACAACAAATAGAGATCCAAAGGATCTAGAAATAAAAGCACCAAAGATCTACATCTTGAATGTTGATGGTGAATATGGGTTTATGGAGGAAGATGAATTACCAAAAGTTTTTCTTCAAATTGAACCAACACAAGCTTAGATCTACTGAAATTGATGAGCAAAAGAATGAAAGGATAAAGGTCTAGCTCAAGTTAATCAAGAATTCAATGTGAATTCTTGATAACTTCAAAAGAAAGAAAGATGAGCTTTGTAGAATTTTAGTGTTGGGGAGATATTTTGCAAGAGGTTTTGTGGCTATCAAAAGCTTGTGGAATGAATGAAATTCAGGTCCTATTTAAAGGCCTTAGGTATGGAAATTTGGTGGAATGGAGCTTGATTTGGTAATTTGAATTTAGGCTTGGTAATTGGAATTTTTGGTGGGAAAATGAAAAAGAGTGGTGATTAGTGAGGGTTTTTGGTAGGAAATGATCAAAAATGATGTAGAAAATCAGAAACCAATAGATCTAGAATATTCCAATTAAATCAAAGATCTAAGGGTGCTGAATTTGAATAAAAAATTCAAATTTCACACTGGTTAACCGGTTAACCATTTGGTTAACCGGTTAACCAAGCTGAATTTTGAATTTCTTGTTCAAAAATAGTTGCTTGGTTGTTTCGGCCCGATTCTTTTATACGTCGAAGAAATGAACACGTGAACCTTGGAAATCCTTTGAATGAATCAATTAACTTGGGAAATCCTTGATCTGATAATTTTGAATTATTTGCGGATCGTCTTCGACTTTTGTGAAATTTACTCGAGCTGCAGGACTGCTATTTTTTGGCATTTTTATATGGTTCCTCTTCCTGAAAAAAAATTAGCAAAAGGAAACAAAAATATTTTTGGGTTTTGATTAATGGTTAGTAAACAAAATCAAATAAAACAATTAAAGACAACGGTGATCCCCTGCGAGGCATAATCCTAACCCGAGAAGAACCGTGCAACCAGTGCGATCTTGTTTGTATGCAAAAATGCAAAAATGAAAATGCAAAGAAATCTTAGGGCAAAAATTAGGGTGTGACACCACTTGCCGGTAATCTGGTTGATAACGAGGGCTGAATCTCTGAATATATCGAGGGTCTTAATCCAAATATTAATAGCCTCCTCTATTCCCATTATGCACGCCTCGTATTCTGCTTCATTGTTGGTGCAACCAAAAGTAATTCTGGAAGCGAAGAGAAAGTGAACACCTTCGGGAGTGATAAGAACAACACCAACTCCGCGTCCATTCATATTGATTGCCCCATCAAACATCAATTTCAATTTGGATTCAGGGTCAGGCCCCTCCTTCGGAAGTGGTTCCTCACAATCTCTTGCCTTGAGGTACACGATGTCCTCATCAGGGAAATCAAACTTCATTGGTTGGTAATCGTCATCAAGTGGTTTTTGAGCAAGATAATCTGACAATACACTTCCTTTGATGGATTTCTGGGAAGTATATTGTATGTCATACTCTGTTAAGATCATTTGCCACCTTGCAACCCTTCCGGTTAACACTGGTTTCGCAAAAATATACTTGACAAGGTCCATTTTTTAGATTAGCAATATGGTAAGGGTCAACATGTTCTGTCTCAGTCGGCGAGCAGCTCATGCCAAAGCGCATCAAGTTTTCTAGAGTAGTGAATAACGAGATTCACAGTCGGTAAACGTTTTGCTAAGGTAATAAATAACATGCTCTTTTCGACCAGACTCGTCATGTTGGCCTAGAACACACCCCATCGACCCTTCTAACACAGTGAAGTACATGATAAGTGGTCGTCCTGGAACTGGAGGCATTAGAATCGGAGGCTCCTGCAAATATTCTTTTATCTTTTCAAAGTCTCTTTGAAAATCTTCATTCCACCTGACCGTTTGTTCTTTTCTTAATAATTTGAAGATTGGCTAGCATGTGGCAGTTAGATGAGATATAAACCGTGAAATGTAGTTCAATCTCCCTAAAAACCCACACACTTCTTTTTCTGTTTTCGGTGCAGGCATGTCTTGTATTGCTTTTACTTTTGCAGGATCTACCTCAATCCCCCTCTGCCTACCAATGAAACCCGGCAATTTACCGGAACGCACTCTGAAAGTGCACTTGTTTGGATTAAACCTCAGTCTGTACTTTATCAATCTATCAAACAACTTTTTGAGATTGACCAGGTGTTCTTCTTTGTCCCGGGAGTTGGCAATCATATCGTCCACATAGCACTCAATTTCCTTGTGTATCATGTCGTGGAACAAAGTTACCATAGCCCGTTGATACGTTGCCCCGACATTCTTCAATCCAAAGGGCATGACCTTATAATAGAATGTACCCCACAGGGTAATAAACGTCGTTTTCTCCATGTCCTCCGGTGCCATCTTGATCTGAGTATACCCAGAGAAGCCATCCATGAAAGAAAATACCGAAAACTGAGCGGTGTTGTCTACCAGCACATCAATGTGAGGTAATGGAAAGTCATCCTTTGGACTTGCTCTGTTTAGATCCCGATAATCGACACACATCCGTACCTTGCCATCTTTCTTTGGTACATGCACAATGTTAGCCACCCAAGGTGGGTAACTAGTTACAACAAGGAACCCGACATCCCACTGCTTTTGAACTTCCTCCTTGATCTTCATTGCCATGTCAGGGCGAGTTCTTTTCAGCTTTTGCTTTACCGGAGGACAATCTTCCTTTAGTGGTAGCTTGTGTACAACCATGTTAGTATCCAACCCTGGCATATCTTGATACGACTAGGCGAAGATATCCATATATTCACGTAGCATACCAATCAACTCCTTCTTTACCTCGGCCTGCAGACTAGCCCCAATCTTTATCTCTTTCTTTACATCCTCAGTCCCGATGTTGATGATCTCTATTTCTTCCTTATGAGGCTGAATGACCATTTCCTCTTGTTTCAACAACCTAGCCAATTCTTCTGGGAGTTCACAGTCTTCCTCAACCCCTTCATTATCTTGGTAGATAGGATTGTCGAAGTCATGCATAGTCATGGAAGGAACGTTATCACAAGAATCTGAATGATCAACACTGCACAAATGATGTGCTTATTTCAGAATTTGTTCTTTCAAAGGAGATGCAACACACAAAAAACACTGAAAAGAAAACATTGCCATTTTATTTGTTTTTGTGAAAAATTTTAAAATGAAAGAAAGAGAACACAATTTGCTTGAAAAATGTCCTTTATTTCATGGAAAAAAGTAAATGCATCAAAAGCATGGTGGCCCTACAGATGGATCCATGCACCTTGGGCAGAGTGCAGGATTTGAAATGCAGTATGATAAAAATAGAAACAAAGAAAATTACTTTGACTGCCAAGTAACTTGAACAAAATCTTCAGCAGACAAGTTCCGGAGCTCCTCCCCAGGTACGCATGGGTGAATCAAGTTATCCAAGTCGTAGTCACTATCCCCCTCTTCATCTGTTGCACAAATTTTGTTGTAGTCGAGCATCTTAACACTTGTGAACGTTATGGACTTACTGCCTTGAGACCAGTTGGACTGACCAGGTTGATATCCGAGACCAAACTTGCCATCCTTCTTTTCTACTTCTAACAGCTTTCCCCAGCCCTGGGCGTTTCCGGATTGGACTACTTCCTTAGCTTGCTTGTAGGAGTAGATAGGAGTCCCTTCTTTCTCATGGCTTTGAACCATCCATTTCCACATACTTGAAGGTCGACAGATGGCTTACGAAAATATCTTCTTCTCCGCATACAGTAACAACCTGGCCGTCTACCACATACTTTAACTTTTGATGCAATATGGACATTACTGCACCAGCAGCATGAATCCATGGACGTCCCATCAAACAACTATAAGCGGGTTGGATATCCATAACATAGAACATGCTCTTGAATACCTGAGACCCAATCTTTACTGGTAGCTCCACCTCCCCAAACACAGACCTCTGTGACCCATCAAAGGCTTTCATAATCAAATCATTGGGTCGCAAAACAATGCCATCAACATTCAGCTTCAACAAGGCCTTCTTAGGGAGTACATTGAGAGAAGAGCCTGTATCTACCAAGACATGTGATAGAACAACACCCTTACACTTCATGGTGATGTGTAAGGCCTTGTTGTGATTATGTCCCTCGGAAGTGAGATCTCTATCTGTGAATCCCAACCCATGGTTCGCGTTCACACTGGCTACCACAACCTCCAACTGGTTAAAAATTATCTCTTGTGGTACATATTCCATTTGCAAAACTTTCAACAAAGCCTCTCAGTGAGCTTTGGAACACATTAACGACGACAAGATGGATATCTTGGATGGGGTTTGATTCAGCTGTTCAACCACCTTATAGTCATTTTTCTTAATTATTCTCATGAATTCTTCAACTTCTTTTTCAAAAGTGCCTTGACTAGCAGCAGGAGTTGTCACCTCCTCAGTCACTATTTGTTTACCCTTAGCCTTTGCAGCAGCCTCAGCTTCGGAATCACCTCTAAGAATTTGAGGAGCAAAGAGACGCCCACTCCGAGTAAATCCACCAACTCCTCCGACATTCACAACAGTCGGGTCAATTGTCATCGCTTTACTTTCCACTTTCTGACCTTCTACATACACGTCTGAGCCGTAGTGCCAAGGGATGGTAACTGGACTCACTTCTGGAACATAGATAGTCACCGGCTCTCTCCGAGCAGGAATTTCAGTAAGATTAAAATAAATTGTCACTGTAGACACACAATCATTTCTATTGTCAACCTTTGTCGAACTGTAGGGACCCCTCGTCAATCAAACACTGCAACCCAGCTTTCAGATCCTCACAACCATTAACTGAGTTCATGCAACCCCCGTAGTCAAAACCTTAACCTGGGAATATCTGCCCTTTCAACAGTCTGTCTTTCACCATTAACAACGAAGTCTTCACGTCATCCATGTTCAGAATCAGGTTCAACCTCTCGCCACCGTCAACATCATTTATCCTGGCCCCTCCATGATTTGGAATGGGGTTTGATGTAACATTTGGAGGCGGTGCAAAGTTAATTGATTTCGAGTCAATCAAGTCTTGGACCTTATGTTGTAATGCCCTGCACTTCTCTGTTGAGTGCCCAAGAGCTCCTTAATGGAATGAAAATCTTGCATTAGCATCATACCCCATTGGAAGCTCTCCAGGTGGTGGTGGTGCCAATGTCCTGAACTGAACCAAATTCAAATCTAACAATCTCTGGAGTAGTGTTGTGTATGTCATTGGGATGGCCTCAAGCACCCTATTAGCTGGACGAGCTTGTCTCTGTTGATAGGGTCTTTGCTGATAGTTGTTGCGCTGTGGCTGTTGCTGCTGTTGTTGTGGTTGTTGCACGGGACTTGTTGGAATGGTGACAGCTGCCACCTGCTCGTAAGATCCCCTGTATCCACGGCCCTGGCCTCAACTATACACAACATTAGTTTCTCCCTCCCTTCTTCTTGGAGGTCCATTGAAAGCTTTTCTAACACCGCTTGAGCTACTTGCACCACTGTCTTGAATCTTCCCCATTTTCAGCAGAGTTTCAACCCTTTCTCCAGCTATCACGATATCATTAAACTTTGTTGCTGAACAAGACGCCAGTCTCTCAATAAACACCCCTTGCAGTGTTCCCATAAACATGTCTGCCATTTCATTCTCCAACAAGGGAGGTTTCACTCGAGCAGCAAGCTGACGCCACCTCTGGGCATACTCTTTGAACCCTTCCTTAGAACTCTGAGACATTGTCTACAACTGGGTACGATTTGGAGCCATATCCAAATTATACTGATATTGTTTCACAAACGCCTCAGCTAAATCCTTCCAGCTTCTAATAATGACCCTGCTCAACTTCATGTACCATTCCAGGGAAGCTCCTACAAGACTATCCTGGAAGTAATACATCCATATCTTTTCACCATCTATATGCGTAACAATCCTTCCCACAAAAGACTGAAGGTGAGTTTTCGGGAAAGTCGTGCCGTTGTACTTATCAAAAGTAGGGACCTTGAACTTGTAGGGAATTCTCACCCCTGGCACTAAGCCCAGATCGGTGATGTCAAACCCTAGAGAACTTTGAGATAGAATGGCGCGAATTTGCTCAGCCATTTCTTCAAACCTCCTATTCATGTCAATTCCCTGGCCTTCTGCCTCATCCATCAAAGTGAATTGTTCATCCTGCCCATCCATCTGCATGTTATTCACTCCATCATTGATAATAGTGACCCCTGGTTGCACCATAGGGATTTCAACTTGACGGGCACCAGCCCCATTGCGATTACCTCCATCTGCTGTCCCATTGTTCCTGGCTTGATTGTTCTCCACCATTTCGCGCAAGCACTCTTGAGTTTGACCCATCCCGGCCATGAGGGTCATGAAGTTGTCCATTCTTGTCCTCAAGTCAGCTAGATCTGCTTGCATCTGATCCATTTCCCTCTCTTTGTTCACCTTTGTAGGGTATCTGTGTACAGTTGGCTGTCTCTAAACCTTCTTGGGAGCTATAGTGCTTGAAAGCGACATAAGCGTTAGAAAATTGACAAATTACCTGCAAAACAACAAACACGTTATATGCATGCTATGGAACTATTCATGTTTCCATGTCTAGGCATTAATATGCACCAATTCTGGTATGTTTTGACAGAAAATACTCCAGATGTCCATTTAGAAACTAGCTTTTCAAAATCTTTTGAGGAGTATTCAGACCCTGATGGCTTCGGACAAACAACTTTTCTCATTCAGAGACGGTAACATGGAAAGTATCATCGTATAACATGAACAAACTATCAACAACCAGAGTCATAGACATACACACAATTCCTAAAGGGTTACAATTCAATACACAAATAAAAAGATAAAGAAAGACTCCTACAACAATCCTGTAGGTAGTCTGGATACAAACAACAATAAACTAAAATCTAGGCTAAAGGAAGATTCAGGCTCTTCTTCTGCAGTCACCACCCCTGTCCGGTTCTTCTTGACACCTGCTCTCAGCTTAAGATCTGCAATCTCCTTCCTTGCTTCCTCCAAGGCTAGTTGGCTATGTACTATTTGCTGAGTCTTTTCCCTTCGTATCTTACGAACTTGTTCTACTTCTTCTTTCTTGAATTCCATCTGCACCTCAAAGACCTCTTCCTTTTCTTTGTACTTCTTCTGCTCCTGTTCTCTTTGGCCCTGTAACTAGGTAATGGATTGACAAGCTTCTCTAAGAGCCTTCAAAGTCTTCTTACGCTCCGCTTCTCTTTTTGATTATGTTAAATCCAATCTCTGAAAATGAGCTTCGCTCCCAGCAAACTCCTTTTCTTTAGCTTCTAAAGAAGCCTGCATCCTCTGTAGCTTTTCTTCTGCTTCTTGCTTAGCGTGATTGGCATGGTGATACAAGCTAGCCATTTCAGAATTCTCTACCTGAACCTCGTGCAACTGAGCTTCCAACTTCTTGTAATCTTCAAGAGAATCAGTGGTTTGTACCGGTACTTCTTTTGGATATAGTGGAGCCTCAACTGAAAATGGAAGGAAGAAGGTGTCAACCCTACCTTGTATCCAAGCAGCAAAAGGGGGATAAGTCTTAGGGTCCACTTTTCCAAATTCTTTCTTACCCTCCCTAACCTTTGTTTCCCAAGCTTGAGATACTTGGATAATCAACTGCTCATTATCTTCGTTTGGAAGATACAAAGTCTTAGCTATTTCTTCATCTGATGGAGGATCCTTCAGTGGATAGCCAAATTGTTTTCTAGACAACACAGGGTTATGACTTATCACTCCTTTCCTATCCAACAAAGGCATATAAGGAAAATCACCACACCTTGTAATAAACTCCTTCCCTACTAAGTTTCTGCTACATCCCCAAGCTATGTCATCAGATGTTAACCCCATCAATCTTCTAGCCCACTTCCAATCTTGCTTAATATCTTTGAACGGTCCTGACTTTGGAAGCTTCTTGGCAAACCATTCAGCAAATAATGGAGTACAACAATTCACGTACCCTTTTCTTTTCTCATTTCTGTGATGTACACCAAAGTAAAAGTCTCCCAACAACGTAGACATTGGGTTTTCTTTAATGAAAAGGGTGATAGCCTCTAAGCTTACCCATCCTTTCTTTCTTGGGAATAGACTTATCCCATAGACCATTAGTGCTAACAGTGCACTGAATTCTAACCACTTCCCTCCCAAAGCAAACACATTGGCTTCTGTGATAAGAAAAACCAGGGTAAATCCCTTCCCCTTACTAGCTTCCAACTCCATCTTCACTCTAAGCATACTCAAATGACAAGCACCTGCAATGTCCTTGTACGGGGGACCCTTCTCTGCAGCATAATAGGGAACACCATTCTTGATGGGAATCTTTAGGATGTCAGAAATCTCTTCCATAGTAGGAGCCAAGACATAGTCAGCAAATACAAAAATTCTCAACTGAGGGTCATAAAACTACAACAAAGAGTGAAGGCTATCTCTCTGATCAACAGTAGGTTTGTCCATGTAACCCAAGATCTTCCCATACCAGCTTCTGAAATCATCTGAAACCTTGTCATTCACCAAGCCCGCCAGTTTCTGAATACCCTCAATTTCTGGTTGCGGGAAAGTGTAATGAGCATTCCTTTTTCAGGGTATCTCTTGGACTTCTGTCATTTGGAGAAACAATGAATACCAGAACTGGGTACATGGAATAAATGATAACCTAAAATGGAAACACAAACAGTTAATGCAAGTATGATGCAATGCAAATGCAATGCGGACATATGATCAACAATTGGGACTGTATGGATATGGAATACTGGACCCAAGTGACCAAGAACCAAGATCCTCTGAATAAATCCCCATGAACAAGAATTCAGTCTCAAATAAGCCCCAAATCAGATATCAGATGACTTAAGAACTCCAAAATCCATGTAGCCATATCAAATCATAGGACTGTACTGATAATGAGGTATGATGAGGTCAAGGGTTCCTGCAAACCTGTAAACCCCTCCCAATCTCACATGTGTGCTCCGGGTCAAACATCAATGACTCTCAAAGCCGAATAGCAATAATACTTTCACCATTTCCGAGAAATGGCTCATGACCAAATCAGGGAATCGGTTTGGCATTATGTACTACTCAGGGAGGTCTCATCGTGAGTCCGGGAAGACAAGCATCCCTTATAAATCCCCAGCTTCGAGCACTGAAATCGAGAAACAATAGTACATTCATCCCGAAGGGTGCAATACTATCGTCATACGACCAGATGCTTTGATTGAGTTCCTATAAAGAACCAGGCCATCCTATGCGAGTTCCCAGTGAGCCCTCGGGTGCAAATGGGTTTGCCACAGAATGTGGTCTGCCATTGTCACCACTGGAGAGGGATGTTTCCACAAAGGTCCTCAATGATCGGTCCCCAGATGCACATAACTATCGAGGTCATGTAATGATCCAAGAAAGATTCTTGCATCAAAACATTTCCAAGACGATCGCAAGTATGGGTGTGGAACTCACTACTACCAACATAGCAAGATGCCATGAAGCCAAAGTGACTGTCCACGCTAAGTTCTAGGGTGCACTCGAGCCCCGGTTACGAGCTCACCTCATAGTAACAGTTCCCAATCCCACAGAAAAAAGGAAACCAGCACAACCAGGCAGTCCAGTATATACATATGATGCATGAAAATAAACAATGAAAACAGTAAATAAAGCTGTAACTAAAACTGTAAATAAACAACAGTAAAATAAACACACAACAACAAACAATCAACACCTAATAAAACAGAAACAAACAAGCACTAGGAGAGACTCTCAAGGGAACCAGAGATACTCTGGTTAGGAGTCCCCAGCAGAGTCGCCAGCTGTCGTCCCTGGATTTCCATCCTGGTACAAACGCGAAAGTGGCGCAGAAAGAGGTAGAGTCGCCAGCCAGACTTTTTATCCCAAAAAAACATGAATGGTAATGCTGCACAAACCAGAAGAAAATAAAGGAAGGACACAGGTCCTGCGAACCAAAGAAACTGGGTTCGGGAGTCGGTTACGACCTGGGAAAGTATTAGCACCCAGATCGTCCGTCGTACCCAATAGGATCCACGCTTGCAAAGAGACTATTTCAAAGGGTGAAGAAATGAAAGCTGCTGCAAAGAAAAGGAACTGAACTGAATAAAAGAAAAGAAAAGGGAAAATGTAGGGAAAATAAAAGAGTGCTCGAACGGGCCCTACCCCGCTGCCTACGTACCTCATCTGGACATGAGGATCAGAGTCGCCGAAGTTCCCCTAACTAGGGTTGGAAAAGATTTCTTGTGTCTTATGGCTTGAACTGCCTATGTCAATGCTCAGGTGTTGCAGGCTAGAACGACGAGTGCGTTACCGTCTTGCAAAATGACAAGTAGGAGAAAGTTCGCGTTCAGAGTGAAGGTGATGAGAAGAGAAGTCCCGAAGGAAAGACGCTTATTGTTTGTTTGTGTTTCTTAGAAGTCTTTTAGGAGTGTGGCACAAGGAAGTGAACTCAAACTCTTTTCCATGGAATGTGTACTTTGTAACACCCTCTTAAACCCCGCGGAAAATATATAATTAACCAGAGTAAATTATCATGCATCACAAACAAGGGTGTCACACATTCTTTTTTTCTTCAAAACATCATACAAACACTTGTCATACTCAATATCACTTGAAATGAATTCATGATTTTCATATACTTTCACTTAGCATGTAGCAGCGGAATCACTTCAATTATAATGAACATAATAAAAAAAATCTCCTAATAATTTCATTTCATAATCATCACTTAGGCATAAAAGCCAATTCACCATAAATTTAAATCTAATTAATAAAATAAATATAGTATATCATTGTATCTCTCAAAACGTGAATCAAACGTTTCCCCAATGTTACATGACCAGAGCACGACTCAAAACCTAAAATAAATACATAACTAAAATAGGTTACTCCACCAACTACTCTCTTACTAGAAGCAACTCTAATCTTCAGTACCTGAGCAATGTCGTATAAAACATCATTCCAACAGAAGGGTGAAAATTCATATAATTATTGAAATCATAAGATAATATATAATTTAAGGCATACCAGCATAATCACAATTATTCTCACACTTCAAAAGTTTCATCAACATAATATCACTCAAGTAATCATATTATTCTCAAGTATATACTCACAATCCACAATTCAATAATTCACATAATACACATAATCTCATATTTCGACCATAGACACCAAGAGACTCATTGCAAGACTCAAATGTAACTCATGCATGTGGTACCAATCACTTGTTATCATTTTTCGGTTTTTACATGTAAACCAGGTCCGTCCTCTAGACCGATAACACATCAAAAGCCCGTCCTCTAAGCTTTCAAACCCGTCCTCTAGGTTTGGGACAAGTCACTGGCTCTCACGGAAACTAGCAAGCATTGCCTCTTGACACAAATGATGCATGTGCAATTACAATCAATCATATGCAATTAAGACCGTTCTCTAATCTTAATATTCATGCATATCTCAATAATTCATCACATTCGAATTATCACACAATTGCACATACAATATATTTTCCATTCACAAGGTTCATTACTCTAAGTATAATCACCACACTTAGCATATAATACGCAAGGTATCAACACAATTCAATCTTAATTCGCAAACCACACAATACTGATTAAATTTAGAATAATCCATCCACCAAAATAATCACCAAATCAATCATCAAATTAATCATAAAATTAATCATCAAAATAACCACCTAATTATTCATTAAGAGTATAATTAAAAATTATCATTCAAAATTATAATTCGAGAGAATTCTCAAAATACTCTAACAACTATATGAACAACTCTAATAAAATTGTAATAACTTTAAAAAAATAATTTAATTATTTATCTCTAAATTATAACTCCAAAATATATAATATAAATTATTATTATTATTATTATTATTATTATTATTATTATATAATATAATAAAAATAGATTTTTGATCAACTTGAACACTTGAAACAAAAGACTATGTCATTGACTAGACATGAAATAAGCCCTCCAACCAAATGGTATCAACCTAATTATATATAAATCAGTTAACCTCTAAGCAACTCATCAAGTACCTTATACCAATAACAATATAATCATATGAAAATGGATAGGATCTGATTTTTGTTAGAAAACATAAAAGAGATGCTTCACAGGTACTACTACTACTACAGTCAGTATCATCGTTATCATCTATTATTATTAAGTAGACTCCTCTCACAGTAAACTCATTATTAATATGTATACTACTTGTCTCACATAAATTCACTAATTATACTACTCATTAATATTACATCACCTTAATTATCATGACATATATTACTACAGAGACAAAGTGGAAATAAAGCCCTCCTCACATTTTGTTTACTATATACATCATCCATAGAATATTAAGTATATTAATTCATTTGTGTTTCTGTGTAATAATGTAAATCTCATATAACCTAATACATATAAGGTATATATATTGCATTAACTAATTAATGTGGTATTGTTACAGTTCATCATAATAACAGGGTGCCCTTTTCCATCGCATGATTATATTGGAATTTTGGAAAAACACATTAAAATTAATCATGTCATGTTGTGCTATCTACAAGTGGATTGAACAAGTATCAATATCACTATATTCATAGATACTCAACTGTTTCGGTTCTAAAGGGTAACAATCACTTTTTAATAGTTTTCCCCAATTATAAATGTCTTGATACAATATACTAAAAACACCAATTCCAAACACAATCATTTTATCACAAATCAAAGACTATGAGCAAAATCTAAAAATTATGAAATCATGAAAATTTTGGGGTTTCTTTCTAACCACATTTCTACCCATTTTACATTATCAAATAATCCCAATATTTTCATGAAAACCCACCCTTACCTTGATTTTTTGAACTCTTGAGCCTTTTCTTAGGGTTTCCTCTTCTCTTCTCCAATTTTCTCTCTTTTGCCTCATTTTACCTTTTCTCTTTCTAACTCTATTTTATCTCTTTCTTTTGTTTTATTAAATCTCACAATTTCATAACAATTCTAATGGACTTATTTAACACACCCTCACACTTACTAATTACACACCTTTTATTGGCCCAATTAATCAAATTCACTCAATTCTATTTTATTCCACCAAGTAGAATAAATCTAATTAATTAGGTAACTCAATTAGACCAAATAAATCAATTAATTCAAATAATTAAATTAAATCAAATAATCAATTAATTTAAATAAATCACATAAACCCATAAAATAAATAAATTCGAATAAGTTAAATAATTCCAATAAATCAATTAAATTAATTAGACACAAAATCACACAATTAATTAATTAATATAAATAATTTCTAAAATCGGGATGTTACATACTTGCTATTACATTCCAAGATGGAATAATAGAATAGGCACACAGAGTAAGGAGAATTTATCCAAGACTCGTTTCCAAGGGCTAGGGTCTAAGCTCACTAACTTGGAAGTTATTAGGTATCTTAGTGATTAAAATGAAGAATTGTTTTTATGCTTTTCTTGATGAGGATGGTCTCATATTCAGACTTGTACATCATGCTAGACAAGCCCACACTATTCCAAGATGGAATGAATATGAGTGGCCCATGGAATAAGTCTATACACAAGAGACCACTTCTTTATTAAGTGTTTTTTATGGTTTTGTTTGGAGATGAGAAAGAGAAATAACCACAAAGGATCTTAAAGGTAAAAAGACTAAGGGGAAAGACTAATCCTAGTGTTATCATGCATAGATGGACCTAGGTTAGTGAGGTTTAAAGCTATCCTAAGAGAAAAGAAAAGCAACGAAGAAGAAAAGAAAAGGAGAAGAAAGCTAGAGAACAACTTACTCCTTTAAAGGAGATAAGTTGCTTCTAAGTGGGAAAGATGAAAAGTTGAATCACATGATGGCATAAGGATCATCAAAAAAATCACGAAGTAGAAAGAAAAGTAAGAAGAAGAGATGAAGAATTGAAATATGGATAAACATCCACACTTCTCTTACCATTGCACCTACAAATGTTAGCAAAATTTCCAGCACATATCCAGCACATCAATCAATACTAACACATCAACACAATTCATGGAATTAACATGCTCAAAGTTTCAAGAAGACAAAAATCAACAAACATGCCAAGCTTTGCAAATACATGAATTTACGTGTCGAGAACATGAAGGCATACATCAACCAGCAAGCAAACCACCCTAAACTATCATACAAAATGATCATACGATGATCCATGATGATTAAAGCAAGTAAGGGAAGTAAACAAGCTCAAAACAGCCAAAAGAAGTCACTATGCTTCAGTGTTAACCGGTTAACCAAAGCATTAACCGGTTAACCAATTTAAACCTGCAACAAATAATACAGAAAACAAATGCGTTAACTGGTTAACCAAAGCGTTAACCGGTTAAGACTGTGCGAACAACACTAAAACCTGCAGAAAAACTCAGTTCAAACCAGTTTAATTCACATAATCTAACAACAGTCCAGCAATCAATTATGCACAAAATAGTAAGATCAATTCACATTAATCAAACACCATTAGGCTCATGAACATTAACACATAGATCCGATCACAAATCAACCAAACAATTCAAGCAAGACAAGCAAATACACAAACACATGGTGGATCTAAGCACAAGCATGCAAATAAGCTAAAAACAGAGTTAGATCTGAACTTAACCAACCTACAAAGCTGAGGTATGCTTTGGTAAATGTTGTTTGAGCTGGAAATGAGGAATCTCGCGAAAAACTTCGAAGATTCGATGCTAATTTTCACACGCAATGCAAAATAAATGCAAGCAAAGGATCTTGATGCAAGAACTTGGCTCCAAAAGCACTTCTACCCACCAAATCAGATCTGAACCAAGTAGTGAAACCAACAAATTGATGCAAAGATAAGGATGAAGGCCTAGTTCCAAGATCCACAAACTTTAATGCAAAGTTTTGTGATCTCCAAAGAAGAACTTTGAGTGATTTGGAAAATTGGGAGAGAAAATGAGAGAATGGTGAGAGAGTGGTGAAAATTCAGAAATTGAGAAGTGTGAATTATGAAAGAGCTAGCTTTTGGTTTGGAGGGAAATGGAATAAATATCCTCTAGGTTTGGGGCCCAAAATTTTGGTTTGGGGTCCAAAAAAGTGGTTTGGGATTAGCTGAGAAAGTTGATTAGGATCTAGCCTTGGAATTAGGCTTGGTAAACTCTCTAGATCCTTCTCCATAATTCCCAATTAATTCAAAATGAATAAAATCAGAAAAAAATGAAAAATTGGAGCCAAACACACATGCTGAACATGCTGCTGGAATTTAAAATTCGCAACCGTTAACCGGTTAACCAAAGCGTTAACCGGTTAATGCAGGAAAATTTTGAATTCTCCCTCCTTTTGGTGGGAAACCCCAAGAATACCTTTGCGCCAACCATTCCAATTTGATCTTGATCCTCAACCCTTTTAGGGCTTTGACCATGATACCAAGCTTGTACAAAAGGTCATGTGAGCTTCCTGTCAGGTCACTTGGTTCTTGACTTTGACTTGTAAGATCACGAGCTCTCAGATGATTGATCATATGCCCTATGCTGGAACATGTGAGTGCTATGCATCATTTTTCTATGCAAAATGCTAAGGATATGACATGCTTATGATGATTATGATATGATGATGATGCTAACAAGAAGATGGAAAATTTGGGGTGTTAAACTATAGACGAGGCTGAAGTAAGAGATAACCTTACGGTTGAAGCTTTGCCGGTTGAGATTTTGGACCGTGAAATCAAGAAGCTAAGAGGCAAGGATATTGCGGTTGTTAAAGTAATGTGGGGAGGCTCTTTAGAAGGCAATATGACATGGGAATTAGAGAGTGGGATGCGTGAGTCGTATCTGGATTTGTTTGGATCATGTATTATTTTCGAGGATGAAAATTTCTAAAGTGGGGATGAGTTGTAACGCCCCGATTCGATTATTTCCCATTTTGTTGAGTCTTTTATTTAAATTAAATGATAATTTTTTCAATTGTGGAATTGATGTGTTTATGTGATATATTGATGTGTGATATTATTTTACCGTTTTTGAGAATTTTCAGGTATAATTTGATTGAAGGGTATTTTAGATATTTACTAATTAGTGTTAAGTTAGAAATTAGATAGGATTATATTTTTGTGAGAAAATGATATTTGGTGGAAAGAATAGAAAATAGAAAGAAAAGTTATAAGTTGTGAGAAAGAGAAAGAAAGAGAGAGTAGAAAGAAATAGAGGAGAAAGAAAAGGAAGAGAAGAGAAAAGAGGAGAAAAGAGGAAAAGCTTGGATTTCTTCAAGATTGCTCCTAGGAATTGAAACAATCGGGTAAGGGTGTGAAATTGTGTTATTTTAACATTGTATATGATTATGTATGTGTGAGAAGGATTAGATTTTTGTTTTGGAAGAGTTTAGAGAATGTTAGGTTTAGGGTTTTTGATGAGAATCTAAGAAAATGGTGGATTAATCGGTTAGAAGTTGTTATAATCAAAGTATGATGTTAAATATATGTTATTGATCATGTTTTTGGAAGTTTATTGGAGTTTTGAGAGTATTGGAGAGGACTGTTGCGCAGCTGAGATGTTCAGAAATCGGAGCTCTCGCTCAACGAGCAATCCCTCGCTCAGCGAGTTTTCCAGAGATTTTCTCGCTCAGCGAGCGAGCAGGTCGCTCAGCGAGCCTGTGGGTTTTTGGACTTGGTGTTTTTGGTTCATAACTTGAGTTTCGATAATCCGTTTTTAGTGTTCTTTATATCGATTAGAAGCTAAAAACATGTAGAATTTATTGATGCTAAAATATGTAATTTTTACCCGACTTTTATCCGACTTTTCTGATAAAATGTAATTAAGTTAATTATGGAGTTGTGGGATTGATTATGAGATTATGGCCATTTGGCAAATGAATGCATTGCTTGAGTGAATATAAATGCATGATTGATTGTGAAAGATTCGTTGCCGTTTGGCGTAATTAATATGAATGTGTATGGTTTGTTTGTGATTGTATGAGATGAATGCATGATTATATTGTGAATATGTATGCATTTTCAAGAATGTTGTGTGTCATTTTGCATGTAAAGCATAATGTATGCATTCTTGTGTTGTGGGATTCTTTGTGAATCCGTTGTAACATCGTGTGCCCATGTGGGGTGTGAGCGATGATTACAACATGATTGTGTGCCCGTGTGGGGTGTGAGCAATCGGACTGTGTGCCCGTGTGGGGTGTGAGCAATCCATAAACATTGTGTGCTCGTGTGGGGTGTGAGCAATGGGTGATTTATTCATGAATGATTGTGTGCCTTTGTGGGGTGTGAGCAATCCATAAACATTGTGTGCCCGTGTGGGGTGTGAGCAGTGGGTGAACATCGTATGCCCGACAGGGAGTTACTTTAGGTAACGAGTGATGGTTTCAATAGTTCCTGAGTGAACTTAAGATGATTGAGTCGGTACCGCATTGCATCTGCATAGATTCATGAGTCAGTCTCCATGATTTGCATTTATCATCTTTAATTGATGTTGATGAATAAACATGAATAATGTATGTTTATGCGGAATTATTGATATTGGTGGATAAACATGAATAGATATATGTTTATGTGAATTGTGCATATCGAATGTGCTAGTGTGAATATATATATATATATATATATATATATATATATATATATATATATACATGGTGATGTATATGTGTGATGTGAAATGAATTGTGGTGAGAAATGTATATGTGTATTTTGATGTTGATATATATAATTATATGCATTGTTATTATGATAATATTTCTCACCCTTCTGTTATTTTATGATGCTCTATGAGGCATTGCATAGTAGGTTGCTGGAGGTCTTTTGTGAAGCTTGTCTTCATTCTTTTGGTCAATCGGCTTTGATATGTAGCACCAGGTAGCTAGAGTCGGCTTGATGCCTTTTGTGATACATTTTGTATATTTATTTTGGTGATGAATGTTTATGTAAACATGAAATATTTGGTGAATCAAACTTGATGATATATATAAGTATAAAAATTTAATGTTGCTAAATGTTTAGTTTCCGCTGTTATTTCAATCCTTTGGATACAGGTGTAAGGATGAAATCCTTCTGTTGCAAGTTACCCCGTTTGTTGCATATCTTTGAATAAGCAGATGTTGAATGTTTTAATTTCACGTATAATGTGCCATGCCTCTTTTATACCATGTTTTAATTATACTTTGATGAAATTTTCAATATGTGCCTAAAGGATTTAATTGATTATTTGGGGGTATAGAAAGGGGGTGTTACATCCACTGCACCATTTATCTTTGGTCGATATGGAGAAGAATTATGATGCTTAATCTTGAATTGCATGAAGATGTCAGTAATCATAGTATTGTTCAGATTAGTACCATTGTTTGTGATAATCCTTTCAGGGATGTTATACCTACATATAAGATTTTGTTTGATGAATCGGGCCACAACATTCTTGGTAACAGAAGCAAACGAGGCTGCCTCTACCCACTTTGTAAAGTAACCAATAGCAACAAGAATCAAACGATGTCCATTGGAAGAGGTAGGTTTGATCTCACCAATCATATCAATGTCCCACATGGCAAAGGTCCAAGGAGCAGTCAAAACATTCAATGGAACTGGAGGCACATGTACTTTATCAGCATAGATCTAGCACTTATGACAAGTTTTAGAGTGTTGATAGCAATCAGCTTCTATGGTAGACCAATAGTAACCTGCTCTCAAAATCTGCTTAGCCATTGTATGCCACTAGAATGAGTACCAAAGATCCCATCATGCTTGTCTTCCATAATCTCTATTGATTCTTTCTTGTCCACACAACGAAGCAAAGTCGAATCGTGATTGCGCTTTCCATTACTTAGGAAAAACTTGGCAGAAAATATCCTCATAAACTTCTTGTCATTGATAGATGCCCCTTCAGGATATTCCTGAGCTTCGAGATATCTTTTCACTTCATAGAACCAAGGTTTCTCTTCCACTCCTTCAATATCATCTTCATAACAGTATGCTGGCTCATCTAATCGATCAATAGTAATTATGGGAGCTTCATCATCCCAACTGGTTTCAAACATAGATGACATGGTGGCTAATGCATCTGCCAACTGATTCTCTTCTCTCGGAATATATCCAAAAGTTATCTCTTCAAAGTATGGAATTAAAGACAACACATGCTCTCTGTAAGGAATGAGATTGGATGTTTTGTGTCCCATTCACCTTTAACCTGACTAACTACTATGGCGGAATCTTCATATACGTTCAAGAATTGGATTTTCATCTCAATGACAGCCTTGATACCCATAATGCACGCTTCATATTCAGCCATATTGTTGGTACAATCAAAACAAAGTCTAGCAGTAAACGGTGTATAACAACCCTCGGGAGAGATAATCACAACACCAATGCCATTACCAAGCGCATTAAAAGCTCCATCAAAAACCATAGTCCATCGGGATGCCTATTCAGGTCCTTCATACGGTCTAGGTTCTCTAGCAACAAACATAATATCTTCATCTAGAAACTCAAAGTTCATAGACTGATAGTCATCCACTTCTTGATGAGCCAAATTATCAGCTACCACACTTCCTTTAATTTCTTTCTGAGTAGTATAATGTATGTCATATTCTATCAAAATCATTTTCCATCTTGCTATTCGTCCGAAGAGAGAAGTTTCTCAAATATGTACTTGATAGGATCCATTTTTGAAATCAATAAAGTGGTATGAGTCAACATATATTGTCTTAATCGGAGAGCGGCCCAAGCCAAAGCACATCAAGTTTTCTCGAGCAGTGAGTATCTTGTTTCACAGTCGGTAAACTTTTTGCTAAGTTAGTATATTGCTTGCTCTTTTTGACCAGACTCGTCATGTTGCCCCAACACACACCCCATTGAATTGTCCAATACTGTCAGGTACATAATCTAGGGTCTTCCTTCAACTGGTGGCATCAATATTGGAGGTTCCTAGAGGTATTTCTTGATCTCATCAAAGCTACCTGGAATTCGTCGTTCCATTCCATTACTTGATCTTTCTTCAACAACTTGAAGATTGGCTCACAAGTAGCGATTAATTAGAAAATAAATCTTGCAATGTAATTCAGGCGTCCCAAGAAACCTATGACTTCTTTCTCAGTACGGGGAGCGAGAATTTCTTGTATAGCTTTTACCTTTGTAGGGTCAACTTCAATACCTTTACCACTGACAACAAAACCCAATAGTTTATCAGATCTAACTCCAAAGGTACATTTGTTTGGATTTTATCCCAGCTTGTATTTCTTCAACCTCTCAAATAACTTATGCAGATGATCAAGATGTTCTTCTTCAGTATGGTATCTGGCTATCATATCATCAACATATACCTCTATCTCATGGTGAATCATGTCATGGAACAAAGCTACCATAACACGCTGATATGCTGCCCCAGCGTTCTTCAAACCAAATGGCATTACCTTATAATAAAAGGTGCCCCACTGTGTGACAAACGTAGTCTTCTCCATATCTTTAGGTGCCATCTTAATCTGATTGTAACTAGAGAAACCAGCCATAACAAATAATACCTTATGTTGAGTAGTGTTGTCTACCAGAACATCAATATGTGGAAGCGGAAAATCATCTTTGGGGCTGACTTTGTTCAGATCCCTGTAATCTACACATATGTGTACTTTACCATCTTTCTTAGGCACCGGTACCACATTTGCAACCCATTAAGGATAGGAAGTGACAGCTAGGAACCCTGCATCAAATTGTTTCATCACTTCTACTTTAATCTTTTCTGACATTTCAGGATGCATACGACGAACTTTCTGCTTTATTAGACGACAATCTTCCTTCATTGGCAGACAGTGAACCACAATATCAATATCAAGTCCCGACATATCCTCATAAGACCAGGCAAAGATCTCCACATAGTCATGTAGCATCTGGATCAACCTGTTCTTAACACTATCTTCTAACTCAGCTCCTATCTTGACCTCTTTCTTGTCTTTCTCAGTTCCCAGATTCACAACTTCAATTGGTTCTTCATGCAACTGTATAACTTTCTCTTCTTGTTGTAGCAACCTAGAAAGCTCTACAGGCACTTCACAATCTTCCTCATTTCCATCCTAGGCTTGATAGATCGGATTCTCGAATTTATAATTGGAAATAACACAACTGTTATCAATAGGATCCAGAGTGGATGAGGATCTGCATTTTAGTGACATGGGTGTGTGTAAGAACACATAGCTTTTGATAAAGGAAAAATAAAAGAAAGACAAAGAGCGCAATATTTACGAAAGCAAAAATGTCCATTGATTTTATTGAATGAAAATATGCAAATGAAATGACATCCCTAACAAGCATACCATTATGCCCCGGGCAAGGCACAAGGCTAAAACGTTTTTAATTGTTCAAAATTACAAACTCAAAAACAAGAAAAAAAGTAATAGCATTTACTCTTGACTAAAGGAGATAGGAATAACGTCTTCAGCTTTCCAATTGTTGAGCCCATTACCAATGGTAGGAAAGATCCAATTGTCTAAGTTGTAGTCTTCATCAGAATCCTCCACAACATTAATTTGATCCTTTTGAACTCCCTCGTTGGTGATACGAATAGCACGAGCACGACGAACAACCTTCTGAGATTCTGCAGTAAAACCCAAACCAAACTTATCAAAATTGTAAGGAATGTCAGGAAACTGACCCCAAATAGTACAACCACCTTCTTCAACTACAGCTCTGGCATCCTTCAGAGAGGCCATAGTAGGAGATACTCTAGTAGCAGCAGGAACTGGTTTAGCAGCAGGGACGGACTCAGCAACAGGAACAATCTGAGGAACCACTTCAAATGTTTGGCATGGAGTCTCAACAAATTCACCCTCCATCTCAACATACTTGAAAGTGTTTAAATGACTGACCATATACTCTTCTTCACCATAAACAGTAACAATCTTACTTTTCACTGGATATTTCAACTTCTGGTGTGAAGTGGAAGTCACAACACCTGCCCCATGAATCCAAGGACGCCCAAGTAAGCAGGAATAGGAAGGACGAATATCCATCACATAGAAGGTAGAATCAAAGACTTGAGAACCCACTTTGATTAGGAGGTCAACTTCTTCGTGCACCATTCTTCTTGAACCATCAAAGGTTTTCACCACCATATTTCTGGGTCTTAGCACAATATCTTCAAAGTTGAGTATGTCCAGAACATTCTTCGGTAACACATTTAATGAAGAACCATTATCCACCAAAACATGAGACAGAGTAGTGCCCCTACACTCAATGGAGATATGTAGAGCTCTATTGTGGTTTCTTTTGGCAGAAGTTAGATCAACATCAGAAAAGCCTAAGCCATTATCAGTTGTCAAGTTAGCAACACAATTTTCGAACTGGTCCACAGAGATTTCATGTGGTACATGAGAAGACTTCAGGAACTTTACTAAAGCCTTAACATGGGCTTCAGAACACAACAACAAAGACAACAAAGACAACATAGATATCTTGGAGGGAGTATGCCCCAATTGTTCAACAATATTATAGTCACTCTTGCGGATGATCTTTAGTACTTCATCCATATGCTTAGAGAGGTCTTCAGTAACTGGTGTTTCATCCTGAACAGGCTCAATCAATGGTCCTTTTCCCCGAGCTTCAGTACTTGGCCCAGGGATGGAGATATGAACTGGAGCAGCAACAGTCTTTGAAGTGTCTTCTGGAGAGAATTCTTCCTCTCCTAGTAACTTTACTAGTCCTAACAATATTGTCAATATCTGGATTAGTATCTATATCAGGTATATCAGTTAGAGGCTCTTGCTTGACACCATGGATATAAACATCAGAACTATAATTTCAAGGGATAGCCTTGTCAGAAGAATATGGAATCGGACCAGGAGTAGTAATAATCAGGGGAGCCACCTTTGGCTCAGCAATAATCTTCACCGGACCTTTAGAAGTAATCCTCACAGGACCCTTAGAAGTAATCTTCACAAGAGTACTAGTAACCACAAACACATCTTCAAGCTTCAGGTCTTGGGATAGGCCTTCACATAAGCTCTCTATAGAAGGGATCTTCTCAAACAATATAGTATGCTTCTTCATTAAATACTGAATACCTTCTTTCAGCTTCCAATAGTCATTGGGTTGAGAGGCACAGTAAAAACAGTCTTCATTGCAACCCAGAAATAAACCAGCTTGCTGCAGCTTCTTCTTAATAATAGATAGATGAGTAGTCAAGTCAGTCTCAGTAGACACATAACAAACATCATCAACAACATTAACAGTCTTCTCATGCTTGGGCATAGGAGCAGTAATCACATTAGGAGTCTTAGGAGGATCAAACTCAATTTCTCCAACATCAATCATATCCTGAATCTTATTCTTCAATGCCCAACAATTAATAGTATCATGGCATGGGCAGTTGGAGTGATATGCACACCTTGCATTGGGATTATAACGAGGAGAGGTAGTATTAGGATTCGGAGGAGGGTCCCTCAATGTAATCAACTCTCCTTTCAACATGTGTTGTAGAGCCTGAGCCAACGATATATTGATCTTTGTAAATTTCCTCCTAGGCGTACTTTGCTTAGGCTGACTATCCTGTTGATGATCTTGTTGTACAGGTGCAGGATTAGAGTAACTTATATTTCTCATCACCAGTTGAATCATGGTAATAATTCTCCTCATAATCAGAATTCACTATAGTACAACGTGGACTTGCTTCTTCTTTTGCAAAACCTTCATCTCCAGGGTTTTCAACCTCATCATCTGTCTTGATTGGCGCTCTGAATCTTCTACCTAGATTGATGAAGCCAGCTGGTTTTTTGGTCTTCTTCATCTTCTTGGTCAGGAGTGCTTTCAGCTCTTCTTATCCCTTGGATAAGTTCAGGATCCTCTCTTGGAATTGAGCATTCTGAACTTGAAGATCTTTGACAGATTGTTTGAGAGCCATTTCTGCTGAAATAAACAGTGAGAAGATGAGAAACCTGCTGTGAAAACCTGTCATGCAATGATATGGTATGTAGATGCATATGCAATGTTTTCAAGGACCGCAGAATTTAAATTTGTTAAAATAAACAAAAATAAAAACTCTTATTAGTAGGCTTGAAATAATATTGCCCCTTGGGATTACAAATTAAAGAGAACAAAATTTATAAAGAAAATAAAACATCTAAGATTTAAGTCTCCCATGGCCGCTTCCTCTCGGTGTTGAGATATGTGTTGAGATTCAGCTCCTCGTGAAGTTGCTTTGTCAGCTCCATCACTCTTTCTTGGCTAATCCTGAATTGAGCTTCAAAGGTATCTCTTTGCTCTTTCAGTTGGATCTAGGATTTTTGCAGCTCTTCCAGATCAGTAGGCATGTCAGGATGAAGGATGGTATAAGGAACATCTCCTTTCAATAATAGGCTCCATAGTAACCGGTAGAATAACAGGATATGGCATCATAAGAGTCTGAGCACGAGACCGCACCCATCTGAGATAAGGTTCCATAGGAATAGTATACTTTGGTTCCAGAGTTTTACTATCAACCTTGTTCACCATACTCCAAGCTCGTATAAACCTTTGACGGTAACCTTGAAGATCGTTGTCATAATCAAACACAATACCTTGAATAAGCATGTCATGAGGACCATCACTCCGAGCATAACCAAACTGACGTAGTGCTAAGGAAGGATTATAAGTAATGCCCCTCTTATGCCAAGGAGTGGCACATTAGGGAACTCTCCACAATGGTCAATGTAGTGACATTTTCCATAGATCGGGAATACCAGTGAATATCTGAATGAGAGAGTGACATTATCCTTTTAGACCACCTCAAACCTTGTTCATTCTTCATCACAGATCGAGGAAGGTGAGAAATAAACCACCTAGATAG
This sequence comes from Lathyrus aphaca, assembly GCA_963966055.1. Taxonomy (NCBI): domain Eukaryota; kingdom Viridiplantae; phylum Streptophyta; class Magnoliopsida; order Fabales; family Fabaceae; genus Lathyrus; species Lathyrus aphaca. The sequence continues at coordinate 132,074,314 of OZ014522.1, read as the reverse complement.
TAGAGGTATGAAACACATCATAGTTCCTCACGCCTTTATAGTACGAGTGTGAAGAGAGTGTAAGATATCTCCAAGAAATGTAGGCACTGGATTGTGAGTCAGAAATATGTTGATGGCGTGTACATCTATGAAGTGATCTGGATTAGGGAATATTACCAAACCATAAATTAACAAAGCTAAGATCTCCTCAAAAGCATCTTAACTCATAGAATCAAAGAACACCTGAGATTTCTGTATTAATACTTTGGCAAGTATACCCTTAACTCCACTTCTTGTTTCTAGGACAATGTCTGATTTCTTCAAATGTAGGGCTGCAACAATGACTTCAGGTCTAGGCTCTTTCTCTAAGCTTGTGAATGGTTTCTGATCAAGGATATGTACACCAAGTAGCTTGGAGAATCCTTCCATTGTAGGCACTGGCTGATAATTGGGGAATGTGAAATAGTGATGTTTAGGGTCAAAGAACTGGAACAGAACACTCATCATATCTTCATCAAACCTTGAGGTAACCAGATCAAGTAGATAACCATGCTTCTTGATGAATTGGGAGCTTTCAGGAAGTTTTGAGACCAAATCCTTAAGCTTGGAAGGTATCCCTACAAAGTTGATCCGGATAATATTCCTACGAGTGAAAGCCATAAACTGCAACAAAGAACAAAGATAAATTCTTTGGTCCTTGAAATGGTTAGTGAGAATGCTATGCTTATGATGTCATGATGTTATGATGTTATTATGTTATGTTCAATCACAAACAAGTGGCACACATAAGCAAGTCACACAATAGCCCTAGGTTTAGAGGCTTGTATGAGGTTTAAAGGAAAGTACCCTCCCCCTGAATTTTAGTTGGTTCATCATGTCCTAATAAAAGTAACCAGGTTCTAAGGGATCTCAATATCACTAATCCTTCTCAAGGGTTGTTGTTCAGTAAGCAACTGACTTGCCAACCAACCCCCCTCCCCCAAGATCAGAATCTCAATGAGCGTAGCATCGAGTATCAACCAACTTTAGACTTCTCCAAAGCTGGCTATCTCACTACTTAATAAAGGCTAAGATGGGTCAATTAAGGTTCTAAAGGGTAGTTAGTGTTAATGACAACATATGGCAGCCTCATATTATCCTCAACTTACTTAAGGAACATAAGCACCAACCAAGAAGTCACACTAACTGTAGCCACCAAATCAACCATATCGGTATACGTTGTACAGTTTCCTTGGTCTATTTCCACTTACCTAAGGTACACTAGATCCGGGTTAGGATCTTTCACACAGTAACCCCACAACAATCCCTTAAAGATAAAGCAAACAAATCAAACAAGTAAGTGATCTTAATTCCTAAGGTAACCCCTATTTTACTAAGTACTCCCCAGCAGAGTCGCTAGTTCTGTAACACGGTGGGAGAACTGACTTGGGTGTTTTTGTTTGACAAAAACATGTGTGGATAGCAAGAGTCGCCACCAACTTTTATTTTATCCAATAAGAAAGGTTATAAAAGAACAGGAAAGACCTTTTTAAAAATTTGAGTTTGGGGGATAGGTTATATAAAGGGAAGGTTTTAGCACCCTTTATATCCATGGTTATCTATGGGCTCTTAGTTACTTAGCTCATTTGTTTGTTTGAAAAGTGTGAAGTGTGTGTTTAGAAATTTTCATAAGTGTTTTTAGTGATCCTCGTATGGATGTATACAAAGCTTTGAGTTTTTGAAATTTATTTGAAAGTGAGGTGTGAAAAAAAGAGTTTTGAAATATGAGCAAGTAACTAAGAACTACCTACCCTAGACTGGTCTTTCATGTTTCTTTATTTCCTTTCAAGGGTAAGACTGTCCTTACTATTAAGGAGTAAGTAGTCATTTACCTTAGATTTATTAAGGGACGAGCGTAGGGTCATCGTATGGTCAATGAAGGCAATTTGTAGGGGTGTCTTTAGCAATTTGTAGGGACTATCATCATTTATTCCGTAGGGTTATCGAGGGTCGAAATCATTTATTTCGTAGGCAACTTCGAAGAGACTATGATCTTTTTAACTTTGGAGGGACTTGATGATTTATCTGTTTGAAGGGACATTGCTTAAAACACCCCCACGTTCGAAGGACTTGACCATATTAAAGGCAACCAAGAGGAGAACCCTAGAAAGTGCAGATGGCGATCGTAGAATGATCGACTTACGTGTGTAAATCCTATTTTCAAATATTTATCTTGAAATTAATTATTTAAGTCCATATTGATCAGTTAATTCTTTTCACGCCCTAAGTTACTACCCACGCAGTTAAAATAATGGCAGAAATTAAAAGGCAGAAAATAAAAATTCCTACACTATTACATGGCTTCGGGGAAGTTACATAATAATAATGGCGGAAAATAAAACCTAACTATTACAAATGTGAAACAGTTACATTATAAGAAAAACAGTAAATGAATAACATAAAAACGAGTGAAAATAGAAAATGAAATGAAATAAATAAAAAAAAGGTTTGCTAATTAGGGTTAAGGTTTAAAAAAGAATTTTAGGGTTTTGAGGTTTGAGAAAATGTTTTAAAGTTTAGGCTTAAAATCAAAGTTTTTAGGGTTTATGAAAAAAATTAAATTAGGGTTAAATTAAGAAACCTAAATTAATTAATCAATTTTTTTATAAATTGTAACCTAAAAACAATTTAATGAGTTAAATAAATAAAAGAAATTGGGTTGTGAGAAAAGGTTTTTTAGGTTAAGAATTAATTATGTTTTATAAAAAAAAAAGAATTAAGAATTTAATTAAAAAAAGAAAATATATAATCAATTTAAAAATAAGGAAAGAAATAACCAAATGTGGCAAAACAAAAATTATATAATAAAGTTACGAAAAAAGACATAAGTCAAAAAAAAACGCTTGAGGCTGGGTTCGAACCCATGCCCTCAAGTTTATAAAACACGCTCTCAACCATCAGACCAACATGTGCGCTGATGACTATGATGCAAACAAATTAAATAAAATAGTAAAACACAATTTGAATTTCCTAGAAGCGCACTATAGGTTTTCTCCTACCTCCAGACCTGCAACATTTCTTGTGAAATTTGTCATGAAATTTGCTGCGAATTTAATTTCGTAGGTCAACCAGCGCTTTTTCCAATACCTCAAAACATGTAAAATTAGTGCATAATAATGATACCAATCAATCACCTGTGGCTTACACAATTCAATCATGTCATTTAAAAGTCTTTAGATCACCTAAATCGTAAAGCCCTAAATTTGAGCTTAAAACCCTAACAATGGCAATATTCGATTCCAGCCATGAAACTTCATACAACTTGTCCAGAAAGCATCATTGCGTCATAACAAACACAAATCAATGGTTAGATATAGTTTATATCAAGCATACATATGAAATCATAAAATGCAAAAGAAAACATGAAGAGGAACAATTCGGTTAGGGCAATAAAGTGTGAATTTGATGGTTATGATGATTGGGACATGCTTAAGGAACATCAAAGATGCACTGACAACCTTTAAATTGCTTGAAAACAACTTGAAACCAAAAATCTGAACTTCAATTTTTCTTGATTTGTTTAAGTTTGAAAACCCTTTCTTTGTATCCAAAATTCGTCCCAAACCTTGTGCTCTTGTTATGTTTATGTAGTGGAATGATTTAGGTTAAAATTTGGGCCTTTGTTGTATGGATTTGAATTGCTTGATGATGAAGAAACCAATTTGTCATAATTGTCCAAAAAATAAAATATTATAATGCCATCTGATTTTTGCACGAATTTGGAGTGTATCAATCACCTTGAATACCATATATTTGATCCCAAAACAAATTTCAAATCAAATATTTGATTTTCATAATTTATTTTAATTAAAAATGATTTTAAATGATTAAAATCAAAAATAATATAAAATAAAATCATAAAAATCATAAAATATGGTGATTGGGTTGTGGATGGACTTATCTTCAAGTTTGGATTAAAATATTATAGGCCCATTTGAAAAGAATTGGAGTTATGGCCTTTTTTACTTCATACACCTCTTGAAAATTGCCCAACTTCAACAATATTTAACTTCCTCAAATTTGATCCTATGAAGGTGTTCTAGGACATTTTAGAAATATTAGAGTGTCCTCTAATCAACCTATTTGGTCCCATGTCCATATCATTTACCATTTTTAAATTATGAGCTTTGAAAAAAGTTGACTTTTAGTTGACTTTCAAAAAGACCTATAATGTTTTAGCTCATATCTTTCAAATGAAGCAATTTTGGCCTCTTTTGAGACACAAAGTTGTAGAGAATTGGATTTCCTTAAAAATGAGCTTTAGATAGGAAATTTTTGATGAAGTATGTGAAAGTTATGGCTGGTCAATATTCAGTTGACTTTTCCTACACAAAACCCTAATTTAGTAACTCCTGATTTTTTATGATTATGAGGTTTCCTTGATGAATCATGATCAACCCTTGATCAAATGATGAATTTCATCTCATAATCTGGATGTTGACCAAAAATATTGATGTTTGACTTTATGTTGATCACAGTTGTCTTGTTGACCAAGTTAACTGATTTTTGATTATATGAGCATCTGACTGACCAAACTTGTTGGCAAAGCTTTGAAACTTGTCATGGGGATTATTTAAGGTATGTGGTATGTTATGAAGTCCACTTGAGCATTTGGAAGTCCACTTTGTTTAGGAAAACTCAAAACCCTAGTTCTAAGATTCATTGTTCAGGGGAGGCTTTGTCAGGTGAAACCTTTAATCCCTTTGACCAATTGAGAATCTTGTGACTATTAAGAGACCTCTTGAGACACGTCATCTTGAAGATGGGAGGGAAAATTTTGGGGTACAACAGGATGACATGACTTTGACAAGTCATTTACAAGTATAACAGGTGTAGAGATCAAGGACTGCAAGATTAGGGTTTCATAGTGCCTAGATTAGGGTTTCTGACTAATCGAGGATCCCAAAGCCAAGATTTTCATCTAGAAAAGATCCTATACCATAGGTAATGGTTTAAATAGCTCATATACACCAATTAAGTCCATTCATAAGGTAGAAATTCCTCAGAGGAAGTCCAGTCAAAAAAATCAGAAAACCAGAGGTATCCAATGTAATTTCCATCTTGACCCAAAAAGTCAAAGTTTAACTTTTTCACCCAAAATTATCCTCATGACCTATATTACAAGAATATATGGTCCATGAATGCATTTGACCACAAAAAAATCATAAATTTGAAGATAACTTGTAAAAGGGGCAATCTTTGAAACTTAGAAATTTTTCTAAGTTATCGAAAACATGTTCAAGTAACCTACTTCCAAGCATCATAACTTGTGATCCAAGCATCAGATTTTGGTGAACTAAAGCTCAAATGAAATATCTCATCATAATATACAAATGATTCAACTACAAGAAACTCCAATTCTTCATGTATTTTAAATTATGATTGGATCAAAATCAAGAAAAATACTTATTTTCAACACTTAGACAAAATTTGTCTAAGTACAAAATCAACAAAACACAAAAACTTGGAGGGATTTTTCACTAAGTTCTAAATTGATTCAGATCCTTCTCAAAACACTAATGTTTTTGCAAATGTTATCAACAATTCAAAGAACCAATTGGCATGAAAAGACCTTACTTGTACATGAAGAAATCATGGATCAAAGTGACCATCCAAAACTATTTTGCAAAAAACAGATTTTCACAAACTTTTGAAATATAATTTTTTTAGTCAAAGGACAATGTAAAGTGGTCTTAAGAATCTTAGAAATAATTACAAACATGGTCAAACCTGCAAATTCTTGATTGCTCCAAGGAGTTCCCATAAATGGTATTTATGAATTTCAACACATGCATTTTGATCCAAGGGTCACCAAGCTCCAAAATGGAATATTCTTGGATCTCTTGTTCAATAAGCAATAGGTGGACACAATCCAAGCATAAAACTTCTGAGGAATGTGAATTTTGTTGCTGCAATAGTTGACCTATTTTAGAAGTTTATCATTTCATGTGTAAGAGATATTTTTACAAAGCATGACTTACAATTGTGACCTCATCCCTTCAAGACTTAAGGGCTAAGTAATCTCAAAATATTTTCCTATAAATAGAGACCTCATTTAATCATAAAAACTACACCAAACCTATGATCTCCAAGTTTTCTCTCCTTTGCTCCTAAAGACTCAGAACTTGATATTTTGAGCAATCACTACTGGTTTTTGAGTTATGGTCACTATCAACTCAAACCAAATGCTCAAACACATCACATATGATGTTTATGAGGTGTTCAAACACTTAGATCACCTCTGAAACACCTTCTGCCCAAAATCACTCTTCAAAACCTCATAGAAACCTTGTTTCTGCAACTTGAAGATTAGGACTTAATCCATCCATTTGCAATCAAGTCCAAGTGTTTAAACACACTCCATATGGTGTAGGGAAGCTTTACGTATTATCACAACATCTCTGGAACACCTCTAGCTCAAAATTAAATCTCCAGCTGCAAGCTCAAGTTCAGGTAAACCTCAAACTTTGCTAAATGATAATCCATGCATATTTCCTTGCACTATCTTTTTGCCATATGTGGGTAATCATATTCTAAGTAATTCCCCTCAATCAATTTCCCAAAATCATCATCATGTAGAATTTCATGAGGCTCATGCCAAATTAGGGTTCTTAAGTGTTCTTCACTGATTTTTCACTCTACACTAAAAATAAATGAAATTAATTGGTATCATGGTATTCGTGAGTTAAAAACGAGCAAGATTGATGTTTATTTCATTTCATTACATATTCAGTGAGATATTCAAGATCCCCATTTCTGGGCAAGATGAAGAACACGAGTGTGTTTTTAAGCTGTTCTTGGCGCCCTTTTTCAAATTTTTGAATATTTGACTTTTGTGATTTTATTTAATTCAATCCAAAATTAATTTTTCTTTGATTATTTTGAGATTTAAAATTATTCTTTTTTCATTAATTCTCAAAAATGTTTAAATATTTTATTCCATGAAAAAATCACCAAAAAATATATTTTTAAAATATATTTAATATTTTCATAAAGAATTAATTTTATTTGTTTCTAAACATTTTTAAAATGATTTCTCTCACTTGATTTTTCAAACATAATTGATATTCAAGTTATCTCATGGATAAAACATATATTTTTAAACATTGCTCCAAAGTTTCAACTTGTTTTTCAATTATGTTTGAAATTTATCAAAGTTTTTAAATATTTTCTTAATATTTAAAATACCAAAACTAGGGTTTTGATTTTAATCACTCTCAAATTGATATTTATCACTTTTGGGCTTCTATTAGAGTGTAAGACTCACCCCTTTTTGAAAAATGAACCATTAGGGTTCATCTGGTCCATTTTCAAAAACTCGGTGCGATCGCCTTTTTCACCGCATTAAGTTTTCATTTGTGAATCTTTTTCTGTGAATATCTTTACACATAACCATTTATTTTCTAAAATAAATTGTCAAAATGTGTCATGAGGAATCCTTTGTGTTTAGGACTCATTTCTTATATTTTAAAATTTCTCCGGTCTGCTTTAAAACTATGTCAGACTTCCGTATAAGTCCTGAACCCACCAACTGTTTTCTTAAATAGTTTTTAATCTCCTAAATAGAGATTCATAGGCATTTGTTTACAAATCTCATCTCCTTTTCTTTTTTTATCTTTATGATTAAAGATTTAATACACTAACAACTAGACTGAGCTTCACTCCCGTGAACTGCTTTCTAGATTGTAGGCAGCTTTTCAGCATCCCAATCATACTCTGTATATAAAATCATCAGATAATTAATCAAAAAACAAATTTCATAGGCATCCTTATATTTAATCCCTATTATTGGCTTTTGAGTCATCTCACCTCTTTCTAACTTCTCGTTGTTTTCTGAAACTGTTTTTGCTTGTTTAGAATAAGATTATTTGCCAAAATTATCTTTCTTCACCTTATACTAAGGCAAAGATAAAAAAAAAACTTCTTAATGACAAAGAGAATACAATGTAAAACACATCTGTAATCTTTCTCCCTCGAGATTTTGGGTCTCTGCTTCCCAGTGTAACTCCTAACATCGTTCATAAATAAAACATTTAAGAATACATAAACCATAGAAAACGACATGCTAAAAACTGTCAAACATATTTACTGACACCTTTTAATCTGTCTGCATGCATATTTACTGTATATATTTGCATCTCTTTTTAGAATTTAAGCAATCAGGTTACAGTAACCAGACCTAACCTTTGAATAACTAGAACCAAACTACGGCAAAACATAGCCTCCTCTTGGGCTTCATTAAATGACCCTCAGGCCTCTTAAAGGTGCCTTCTCTTAGTCTTAGATGTTACTCAACCTCCCCCAGCCTCCTCTTGGGAGTTTTTCAAGGACCTATGGGCCTATTATTGGTAACCTATCCTCCTCTTGGGCTTAAACACACGGACCCTCAAAGGCTTCTTAGAATCAGAGGAACAGACCTTTAGAATCAAACACATACAATAGTATCCATCTTCCTAATGGATGACCAAGCTAGCCTCATCTTGGGCTTTGTACAATTGAATCCTTTCCAGACAAAGGAAAGTCTAATGACCTTATCTCTTATGAATTTCCAACAGAACAAACACTTTTCATACAAAGTTAGTCTCCCAACAAATTTTCCAGCCTCCCATCTTAGGCTTCATATAAGATACAGATAATCAAGAGTCAGTCTCTCACAAAGAAAGCTTCACACCTGGGCTTCCAAATCAGGATATAGGTAAAGCTTTCCCACATAGTCAGTTTTCTTTTGTTTAGCTTCAACCTTGGGCTTCAATCCAGGCACATATAAAAACCTTCCCTCTTTAGAGATAAAAAATTCTCTCTACTGAGTCTTTTAGCTTCAACCTTGGGCTTCAATCAAGGCACATACAGTCAAAACACTTTACAGTCAATCATAATCATTCATAGTCTTGGAATTTAACTAAGCTAACATGATTCAACAATATAGTCATAGTCTTGGACTTTAACTAAGCTAATAACATCAATACAGTCATAGTCTTGGACTTTAACTAAGCTAATTTTCCAAAGTCATAGTCTTAGACTCTAACTAAGCTAAACATCCAACCTTTCTTGAGGTATGCAAATCAAGATAACCCACTCAACTGTCACGAGCTATGCAATTCAGGTCAACTATCCAGTCCTCCTTGAGCTATGCAATTCAGGGTACACATTCAGCCTTTTTTTAGATAGGAAAATCAAGATACTATTCAGCTTATGCCTTGAGCTATGCAATTCAAGCAACCAACGAGTCACAAACAATTTTTTTTAGCTTCAATCATGGGCTATGATCTGGAAACAAAAAAACTTTCCAGCTTCAATCTTGAGCTTTGATCAAGACACAAATACAAACATTTGAGCATCAACTTCATGTGTTTTAACCAGGATACAAATCAACTCTTTCTTCCTAGCTCTAGTCTTTTAGGAGGAACTACGATGCTTTGATCCCTCAATTCTCCTTTTGGGGGTACGTAGGAAAAAGGTCGTAAGATCTTTGCAAGCACACCAAACAAAAAACAACAATTAGGTTCTCAGACCTAAGAAAAAATATCATAAAATTATGATAATACAGAAACACAAAGACATCAACATCACCCTATCAATCAGCACTCACATCATACCCAGACCGAAATCATAGAAACCCCATCAATATCACAAAGAACATACTTTACATTAATCTAAAGGTGAAATAAGCTAAAGAAGAACCCAAAACCATGTGGGCATCTGTTAAATAATAGTATGCAAAGTGGGGTGAGTTTAAGATATCTTTTCCCTTCCATAACTAGCTTCATCAGGAAAAAATTAAGAAATCAGAAAGTAGCAAAAATGCAATAGTGATTAAAGACCACAAAAATCAAGCTACAGGAAAATAGCGTTGTCTATGGGAATCCTCTTCTTACTGTTTTAAGATAGAATTTTCTTTTAAAACTTTTTTTAGTTAGGAAAACCCTAGGATTTGGAATATGTATATATACTACTTTTATATTGCTTTTATACTGCTTTATGTTTATGTTTCCGCAAAATATATGTTCAAATGATATCCTTTGGGGTGGTTTCTGAAAAATGGGAATGTGATTAATCTGCATCTGGGTGAGCTTGGGTGCACTCTAAGATAGGTAGGGCATAATTGATATAGCTTGTAGAGAGTCCAATCCCGATCAGGTGAAACCTCAAAAGTCCCTGAATCTGTCTAGGGATCCAGTGTGAAATCGATGTTTATAGTGTACTTCGTAAAAATCGACGATTTTCAATCGTATACTCATAATGTTGAGGATTTTGTAAACATTTACCCCTTGACATTGACTAACATGATCTACAGATACAAAAATCTTTTACCGTAGTTTAAACCTTTAGGAATGGGTAGAGATTTGGCATCATGACACCGAACTCTTGAACCCATGTTTTCACCATATTTTTGTGTGTTGCATTCATGTATTCATCAAAAGAAAACATTTTCAAAAAAAAATCAGTATTTTCTCCTTTAAAAGAATTGAACGAACATCTATATCATATTATCAGTCTTTTAAAAAATGGACTTTGGGCGACGGAAAACCCGCAAGTTTACATTCAAGAGTTTGAGATTGGACAACCTGAGAAAGCTAGGAAAGCTTGTCACAAATAGAGAATCATTTAGGGAAAACTTTGGAGAACTTTTTTCCCTACTGAAAGTCAACATGGTAGAAAGTGTTCTTGCTACACTGGCCGAGTTCTACGACCCGATGTACCACTACTTCACATTTCCCGATTATCAACTCTACCCATCATTGGAAGAGTACTCTTAGTTGACAGGAATCCCTATTAATGATAAAATACCATTCTCCGGATTGGAAGGAATGCCGAGAGAATCAATAATTTCCAAGAATCTTGCTTTGGAAGAGTCAGAAGTTAAGGCTCGTTGGACTACCAAAGAAGGAATCGAGGGGCTACCCTCCAAATTTCTGATTGAGAAAGCACTATACTTTTCCAGTATCAGAAATATTGTTGCATTCGAAGTTATCTTCGCATTGCTCATCTATGGGATTTTCTTATTTCCCAATGTAGAAAACCTTGTTAACATCAATACGATAAGGATATTTATCATTAGAAATCCAGTTCCTACACTGCTCGCAGATGCTTACCACTCAGTTCACCTAAGGAATTTACATGGTGGAGGAATGATTACTTATTATGTACCACTTTTCTATAAATGGTTCACTTCCCACTTACCCATGTCATCAACATTTTGGGAAACTAAAAGTGGAATGCACTGGTCACAGAAGATTATGTCCTTGACCAATTCAGACATCAGTTGGTCCAATCCAGTCTATGACAGAATCAGGATCATCACCAGCTGTGGTAATTTCCCTAATGTACCTCTTATTGGTACCAAGGGAGGGATCAATTATCACCCAAAGTTAGCTCGACGTCATATGAGATACCCAATGAGAGATATATCCATCAACGCTCAGAATGAAGGACTTTTCTTCGAAGAAGGAGAAGAGCAAAGACTATCAGAGGAAAGATTGTGCATGCTTGGAAACATGTACACAAGAAAGGAATATAATCTCTGGCAAAACAAAATTTTATATCTTTGGATCCTGACCTCCAATGGGTACAAGCCAAAGCATTGAAACTGAGAATGCCTTACCCTCGACAAGGGGTGCTTCCACTGAAGGAAATTGTTCTCTACTTCATGAATGATATAGAGAAGCTTCAAATAGATTTCAACAAAATGCAGAGGGAGAGAGACTCCTGGAAAAACAAATATCAGATTCTCAGTCTAGAGAATATCAAAATTCAGAGTCTCTTGAAAGAAAAGGATGATCTCATTGAGGTAATTGAGTACCATATTGTCGCTCCCACCAGATGACACCTCAGGTCATAAGGGGTACAGACGCGAACGGTCGGTGAAAGGGGGGATGAGAACACACAGGAGTGAACTCAGAAATGAATAGAGTCGCCAGCTAGGCATTTTTATCCTGAAGGAAAGGTAATGCTGCATAAACCTAGAAAAGATACGGATAAGACGGTCGCGAACCAGAGAGACTGAGAAAGGGGGTTGGTTACAACCTGGGAAGGTATTAGCACCCAGATTGTCCGTCGTACTCGACGGGATCCACACTTAAAAGATTTGTGTTTTAAAGGGGTAGTGTTAGTGCAATTTGTGTATCAAAGAGCTGGAAAAGGATGTATAGGTGTCAGTGTAAGAAAAGTGAAGTGTATAAGTGAAGTGTCAGTGTAAGAACAAGAATGAAATGCTCAAGATAATGAGGCTTAAAGAATAATACTGGAAAGAGGGGGAATATACAGAGACTTTTGTTCGATAACTGTTAAGTTATGCCTACGTATCCTCTCGTGCAATGAGGAAGTCAGAACACCGTAGTTCGACCCAAAGAGACTGAAAGATGAATTGACTTGTGAACTGCTTGCTTGTCAATGCTCAAGTGTATGACCTGTCTGGCTCAGGTGCAAACTGTCTTGCATTAGACGGAAGAAGCAAGTTCTCGTTTGTGAGTGAATGAGATGAGAAAAGAATCCCGGAGGAGACGATTATTGTTTGTTTTTGAGTTTTCAGTCTTTTATTGCTTTTGAAAGTTTGTCATAAATTAATGAGCTTAAGTCTAAACCAATGGGTTAGTAAACTCATCACATCTTCCCACTGATTAGGGGTAATGAGAATACCTTAAGTGTGAAGTCAGCATCTCACACTTAATCACCATGATGTAGGATTAAGATCATTAACCTACTTGTGGTTAATTAGATGTTTTTTTTGTTTTTGTTTAGTGTTAAGTAATGAGACTAGGCCATAATCAGGGATTAAACAGACTCATTACACCATCCTAATAGAAGGATAATAGATGAGAATGTTTAAGCTGAGGAAAGCTCCTAAACTTAATCCATGATTAGGGATTAACCTCATGACAAAACAAAGCCTTTATTAGATGTATTTTAGTTAATGATATGATGAAGAAGTGAATTTTATGATTGGTAAGACAACTTGAGGGGGACTTGTCCATTAACACTAGGGTTAGTCCTTCTTAACCAATTAAGGAAGAATTAGAACCCTAATGCAAGGCCCAAGTTACAAGCTTGATGTCTTGATGGTTATTAAGTGAATTGATTAAAGGATTTAAACACAACAAGGGTTTAACACTTAGGATTAAATTTATACACTTCATCCTAATAGAAGGATGCAGGCATAAGCTTAATCACAAAGCCTTAAAGCCTTTAGGGTTTAGTCCCTGATTATGAGATGAGAGGAGAAGACTCAAGGATGACACAAAGGTAAAATCTAAATGGGGGACTAATAAAACCCTAATTGTTATCATGCTTGGGCATCCTAGGGTTTGTGAGGCTTAAGAAATAGATCTTCAATGGCCACCAAGGAGGAGCAAGATGAAAGGAGCAAAGAGAAGCAAAACAACTTGCTTCACTTAAGAAGACAAGTTGCTAGAAGAAAGAAAGCAAGATGAACAAGAATGAGCAAGCTCAATACAAATCACAAGATAAAATGCAGCAATGATGCATAAGGGAAATGAAAAGAGATTGTGAGAAGTGAAGGCAAATTCACTTCTCAAAGTAACTTACCACCTGAAAAGTTAGTAAAGAAATGAAATGCAATGCAAATGGGATGAGATGTGATGGTGCAAGCCAAAACCAGAAGCATGGGTATGATGTTAATGATGCTAAGAGATGATGCAAACATGAGGCAAGGTATTAGAATGATCATACAAACATATGGATGCAAGAGAGGCATGCTTTGAACCATGGAAGTTCATGAAAGTTATGAAATGCAAAAGACATACAACATGGCAAATGAAAGATGCAATGATCAAACATGTTTATAATATGTCCTAAGATGTCTAATGAATCAAATGGATGCACAAAGTGTCATGGCTAGTCATGGTATGCAGGCAAATGGAAGATGGATGCAAAGAAAGGCATGAATTAGGGTTATATGCAACATACAAAGCAAAAATCCAAAACCAGAAGCAAATGACTTGATAAAAATTTGCAAATGGGATCAAAGGAACCCTAGACCTATACAAACTCATTGCCCAAAGGAGAGGATCCAACTCTTAACCTATTGAAAGTTATGAATTTTCTAAGATTGTTAGGGTTTTAAGGTACCTTGACAAGACAAATGCAAAACAAATTGAAAATGCAAGATCAATTCATGCCAATTTAATCCTATAAACTACATGCTATACAAGATGCAATGCAAAAAGAATCATTGTCCAACTCTCAAAGGTTAGATAGAAATGAATTTTTGAAGTTTGAATCAAAATAATGCCTTGAAATGAAATTAATTCCATTGAAAATGATCAAAAGGCATTAAGAACCAAAAATAAATTTTGTTTGAGAGTTGGACAATGTTTCTAAATGTTTTTGAATGTTTCATGAATTTTTTTGTGATTTTTAAATACCTAAAAGTATTTTTAATTAATTAATTTTCATTAATAAATTAAAAATAAACTTTTAAATGATTTAAAAATAATTTTTGATGCAAAAAATAAAAAAAAAAAATATTTTTGGTTTCTGAAAATTAATAAAAGGCTTGATAAAAAATTTCAGAATTTTTAAACATTTTTTGCTATTTTAATTAATTCGTGCAAAATAAATATGAAACAAATAAAAATAAAATGGATTTAATGAGAAAATAGGAAAGTCAGCAGATCTAGGGGCCAGGATTCAAACTGGGGCGCGCGGGAATTGACTAGGCGCGCATCTGGACGACCAGAATTCAAATTTCCTTAATTATGATTAAAACCCTAATCTAAACCCTAAACATTTTCAGATGACCAGAACAGTGTTCTGGTCATCTTCTCCGACGAGACCAAATCCTCAACTCTCTCTACAAGCCAACCCACCCCAAATTAACTATCCAGAAATGATCCCCCACTCAAAACGAACTCAAACCATCATCCAAACATGATTTATAACAAGCATACATGGAGAATCGAAGGAAAAAAGAAAACTGGACAAAGTTTCAGAGAGTCATAACATGTTCATTTCTTCACTATTTTCGAAAACAAAAAGAGCAGCATGATCAGTGAAGCATGGAGAACAACTCTATAACAAAAAATACAAGTTCTGGAAAAATTGTTCTTGGTGATACCTGAGATTGAGCTTTCGAAACAGGGACTTTTTGCTTGCCTCTTTGCCTCAAAATGATCCCAATGGTCCCCCTGATGAAGTTATGAAGCTTGGTTGGAGTTTATAATGGTTGGTTTGGGAGATAGAGCAGGTTCTGTTCAGTGAAGTGAAGAAATCGTGTTTTGATTTCAAGAGGTTTTAGGGCAAAGTGAGGGCAGGGAATTGATCAGGGGAGTGTGCTGAGATGTTTTGTGAAGTTTGTTTGTGTGTTTGAAGCTTGTGGAGTCAGTTTCGAATGGTTTTGCATATGAGGTGAAAAATGAGAATGTTGTCTTGTGTGTGGTTTCAGGCTGGCTTTCTTCTTGTTTTATGACCCTTAGGCAATCCATAAGCAATCCCAACAATCTAGGAGGGCAGGTGTGCACTGTGGGATTGGTATGGGAGGATTGGCCAAAAAGTCAAGTTTTGTGTACTATAGGTATGGGCCATGGCAGAGGAGATTTCTGTGTTTGGATTGCCTCAGCCATCTTCAAGGAAGGCCCTTGGATGGTTCATAAAAGGCTACTGCATTTGGATCATGAGCTAGAAGGGTTTTTGCAACTTGCCCACTTGTGACATTTCATGACTTTTGGCTATGTGAATGTGAGAAACCTTGCTGAATTTCTGATGTGGGATGCCTCATTAGGTCATGACAATGCATTAAAACCAGCTAGAGATCATACAATTCCTTTGAGAATGATTTTTGCCAAAAATCCCTCTTTGCACTTTCATGAAGAATGGTTTATGGTTATGTGAAAATCAAGGCAAATAAATGAGAAATCCCTTAGGCCAATTCTGATTTTAGGTCATGCATTGCATTGGTATGATGATTAGAGGTCATGTTGAAGTCACATAAAGGCTTGCCATGAGAAATTGCAAGTTTTCCATTTTGTGCAAAAGTGAAATTTCAATGATTTTATCCAACTTTGCAAGGCAATAACTTTTGATCCAAAATGAATTAGAACAAGTTCTTGTACTTTTTGAAAAGGGAAAGATCCATTATACAACTTTCATTACCAAAGTTTCCCCATTTGAGGCATTTTTGAATCAAAAAGCAAGGGTTGAAAAAGTTTCCCAAAATGGCAATTTTCCATTACAAGTCATTTCCCCAAAAAGTCAACTTTGCAAATGGCTTGAAATTCTTCAATTTTGTGAACTTCTAACATCTTCTATGATCAAATAAAGATCATACATAATCAAAATGATGAAGAACACCCCTTGGTTGGGTCATTGGGGGCCTCTGATGCCCTGATTTTGCACTGACTTGCTCAAAAAGTCAACTCTTGATCAGATGACTTCCCCATGGAATTTCTTCATGAAAATTGATATGCATGATCCCTATACCATATAGAGACCAATAGAAACAAGAATGACCAAATAAATTGGAGTTATGGCCTTTGAAACCAAAACCCTAATTTTAGGTCATCTGTGCAGTTAAACCTGGCTCTGCTTCCATGCCTTTCTCAGTTCTTGTGATTTTTTGACATTCTTGACTTTGAGAGGATATAATATGATGCTTGAACATACATGGACCTCTTTGAAGTGATTGATGACCTTTGGAGTGGCTCTGGTGGCTCTTGGATTGCTCAGATCACAAACCCTAGATGCAGATGACTTTGAACCAATGCAGTGGATCAAAAATGCAATATGAGATGCTATGATTGAAATTATGTATATGGGGATATCACAAACCATGGTGTGAATGGGTGAGGGCAAATTTGGGGTGTTTACAGCTGCCCCTATTCAAGCATGAGTTAGATGTGCAGAATGTAAGCAGCGGCTTATCAGGCGAACAAGATAACTTGTGGTTGAATACCAAAGACAGTCCAAAATTTGCACTCACAGAATGAAGAAGAAAAGGGATATAGATTGTAAAAGAAAAATAAAGTATAATTATAAAGTGTGGGTGACGGAGGACGACCGCCGAGCAGAGGACGACTACTGGGGAAAGGGCAATGACGGGGACGGCCGACATGCTGGGGAAAAAACGGGAAATAAAGCAATGACGGGGACGGCCGACATGTCGGGGATATAAGAGATTATGATGGGGACGACCATCACAATAAAGCTATAAGATTCTCTGGGGATTAAAGGTAAACATAAATGATGAGGTACGGTCATCAGGTTCATAAAGTAATGTAAACAACGATGGGGACGGCCATCGGGCTAAACTGATGAAGGACGATCATCAGGAAAAAGAAAAAAAGGGACCACGACGGGGACGGCCATCGGGTTAAAGAATAAATGAAATAATGATGAGGGACGGTCATCAAGGGTGAAGGACGATCACCAGGAAAAGGAAAAGGGACCAAGACAGGGACGGCCATCGGGTTAAAGAATAAATGAAATAATGATGAGGGACGGTCATCAAAGGTGAAGGACAATCACCTAGCAGGGGACGGCTGCTCTGTTGGGGATAAGATGAGGGACGGTCATATAAGGTGAAGGACGATCACCTGGCAGGGTACGGCTGC
Source organism: Lathyrus aphaca (assembly GCA_963966055.1). Lineage (NCBI taxonomy): Eukaryota > Viridiplantae > Streptophyta > Magnoliopsida > Fabales > Fabaceae > Lathyrus > Lathyrus aphaca. The sequence goes on along the minus strand of OZ014522.1, from coordinate 132,056,732 downwards.
CGAAAGTATCGCGACATAGGACGAATGCCGGATAAAAGGTCGACGATGGGGACGGCCATCGGACGAGCATGATGATGGACGATCATCAAGAGGTGAAGGACGATCACCTAGCAGGGGACGGCTGCTCTCAAGGTTTATCATGACATAGGACGAATGTCAGATAACAAGATCAACGATGGGGACGGCCATCGATTAAAATGATGAAGGACGATCATCAAAAGGTGAAGGACGATCACCTGGCAGGGTACGGCTGCCGAAAATCACGACATATGACGAATGCCGGATAAAAGGTCGACGATGGGGACGGCCATCGGACGAGCATGATGAAGGACGGTCATCAAGAGGTGAAGGACGATCACCTAGCAGGGGACGGCTGCTCTCAAGGTTTATCATGACATAGGACGAATGTCAGATAGAAAAGAAATTTTGCTTTGCTGGCGACCTACTGGGGGATAGTAAACACGGACGAGTGTTTTCATCCAAGAAATAAGAGGTATAAGTGTTCTGACGTTGTGTATAGATTAAAGATGCGGACGAGCATCCCTAAGACTATGATACGGACGAGTATCGGGTAGAAACAAATACTGACACGTGTTCAGAGATGATGATACGGACGAGTATCAACTGGTTAACAAGGAACACGGACGAGTGTTGATTTTGAGGGGATTCTTCTGGGGAATAGTAGACACAGACGAGTGTCTAATATTCAAGGAGACATTAGTGGTATATACAAGATACGGACGAGTATCTGTATGAGTGAAATAAGTGTGAGTGGCGTACAGGAGAGTGTTTAAACTGCTGGGGAGAGTGACACGAACGAGTGTCAAGAAAGAGAAAAGGGTATTATAGACAGGTATATGATATACAAAGTGTTTAGGTTACTGTGCTGGGGAAGGTGACACGGACGGGTGCCAAGGAGGTTGTATATATGTGTGTATCTGTGAGTGCAAAGGGGACGCTTTGGCTTTCTGCTGGGGATATGACACGGACGGGTGTCAAGAAGTATCTGTAATACGGGTGATCTGTTTGCAAAGAGTGCTCGGGCGACTTTACTGGGGAATGATGACACGGACGGGTGTCAAAAGGAGTGTGTATTTGTATTTATGAGTGTAAGGCAAATGCTTTTGGCTCTCTGGTGGGGAATTTTGGGGAGCATTCTGTATGTTGTTGATGGATTGTCAGTTTTCATAAGTGTTTGATTCAGAACATGGCTTATGATTATGCACTATGTTTGATTTTTGCCGTAATGCTCCGTATTAGACGGAATGCTACGCTCTGTGGGGAGAATATGATGCGAATGCTATGTTCATGCAAAGATAATGATCCGGGATTAGGATCCCGTCGCTACGAAGATCTCCTGGTTGATCTGCTTGAGGTGGACATCCCAGCTAGGGATGAGATCATTGGTGGACTTGATAAGATGTATCTGCTTGGGGGAATAGGTCACTGATAGACCCATCTTTGGTAATGAGGGACCCAGCTGGGGTTTGAAGAAGCTTTCTTCACTCTGTTGTGATTTCTTCGGACGTTGCTTTTCTGAATAGAAGCTGAAAGCTCTGTGGGGAGATGGTTCCCCGGCTTTTGTACTTGGCTGCGGAGGAATAGTAGATGGCAACTCGGCTGGGGAAGAAAAAAGATCACTGAAAGATCTTCCTAGAAATTTCTGCTGAGGATGATATTAGACAACTCAGCTGGGGATAGGGGCACCTTCTGGTATTGCCCTATTGGAGAAGTGATGCCTGGCAACTCAGCTGGGGAGTTTCTAAATTAGGGTTTTCATAAGAAAAGTCAACTGAACTTTGACCAGCCATAACTTTCACATGCTTCATCAAGAATTTTCCATCCAAAGCTCATTTTGAAGGAAATTGAATTCTCTCCAATTTGTGTCTCACAAGCCAAGCCTAAAAATGCTTCATTTGGAAGGTATGAGCTAAGACATTATAGGTCATTTCAAAAGTCAACAAAAAGTCAACATCTTCCAAAGGGTATAACTTGAGAATGGTAAAGGATATGGACATGAAACCAAAGAGGTTTGTTAGAGGACTCTTTAAGATATCCAAAATGTCCAAGAACACCTCCATAGCCTTAAAATTGAGGGAGTTGTGTCTTTGCAAAGTTGGGAAATTTTTTAGGGGTTTATTGAGCAAACGGGATCTTAGAACCAATTCTTTCCACATGGGCTTGCATTTTTATGACCCAATCACTACCATGACATCATGCACGAACCAAAAATCATTTATTCAGATTTTTATTATTTTTATTTTGATTTTATTCATTTTAAATCATTTTAAATCAAAATAAAATATGAAAACTCAATATTTGAATGTGATTCTTCTTCTAGAAAATCTTAAAAGTCATTTAAAGTTGATTGGAATCGAGAAAATTCGTGTGAGCCTAAATTAGAAAGGTTTGATGAGATTTTTTCAATATTTGAAAGTTGTGAAACTTCATGATCAAGCAATCAAGACAAAGCCCATAAATCCATAAAACTTTGACCTAATTCAGCTCTCTACATATACACAAAGTGATCACAAGCAAAGGGACGAAAATTGGCAGCCTCTAAGACAAGAATCAAACTTCAAAAATTCAAACAAAAACACCAATTCGGATTTTGATTTGCAGGAGGTTTCAAGGAGTTTTTAAGGTTGAGACATGATCCCTAGGGTTCCCTGATGCTATTTCAATCCTTATTTGCATTCAAAACATATTGAATCATGCATACTGATTCCATCTTGTTCATACTTTTGAAATTTTCGATTCCTCTTATCCATGTATCATAAACTGTTTTTGTGTATCTAACTTTGACTATTGTCATGTGAGGATGGATTCTGGGCAAATATCTTGGAGATTCACTGACTAATACGGATTCGGCCATGTTAGGGTTTCAAGCTTTGAATTAGGGTTTCTTGATTCAGCTTATATAAATGCATTTTAATAACATAAATAAGATAAATGAACTGTATTGATCATGTTGGCATGATCAATATGGCAAAGTTGTTACGAATTTTGTAGGTTTTTGTACGCAGGTAAATTCGCAGGAGATTTCCCAACAAAATTCGCAGGAAAACCTGCGAAATTCCAAGGAAGAAGATGATGAATTGGCGCTGAAAATCAAATTCAAAAAACTGTTTTAAAATATAATGTTTGTTTGTTGATTCTATGTTGAACGCGCCCCATGTGGCTCAGCTAGTTTGTGTGTTTGCTTGTGTATGGAATGGTCTTGGGTTCGATCCCCCCCCCCCCAGGCCATTTTGTTTTGCTCTATTTTTTTGATATTTTGCAAGATTACAACAAAAGGAATTGGTTCCCTGATGCTAACACCAGTGCGCGCTTGGCCTGGTGGTGATGTTGTTGGTCTTGCATGTGGGAAGCCTAGGGCCTGGGTTCGAATCCCAGCCCCAGATATGTGTTTTTTCTCATTTTTTTTCATTTTATTTGTTTTGTTTATATTATACTTATTTAACTTAATTAATTTTTTTTTAAATAACAATTTATAAAATAAATGTATATGTTATCTTCTTGTATAAAAAAAAAACTTATTTTTTTAAAATTCATAATCTATTTTCTAAAAAAAATTTATTAATATTTATTTCATTATATTTTTTTAATATTATATATACTTTGTAAATAAATTGATTATTTTGTAAATTAATAATTAAAACCCTAATTCTCATGATTACCACCCTAACCCTAATTTTTTCCTAACCCTAACCCTAACCCTAATTTTTTCTTGACTTTAGAATTTAATTTAATATTTTTATAAATTATAATTAATCATTAATCCTTTGTTAAATATGTAAAGAATTTAATATTTATTTATTATTATTAAAACCTATTTTCTTTATTTAAAATTTAAAATCTTTTCTAATATTAATTTATTTTGCTGATCTTTTATTTCTCTTATTTTTAGTTTTTTAACCTTTCATTTTAATTCTTATTACTAATTATTACTTATTTATTATTATTTATCGTTATTATATTTCTCGATTATATTGTAATTGTCCCGAAGCTTTGTAATAATTTAGGTTTGAATTCTTGCTTTATTTTTGCTATGAATATATTTACTGTATGGTTAGTAATTCTAGGGTGTGAATAACATACTTGTAATTAAAATTAACTTAGAATAATTAACTTTAAAAGATAAATATTTGAATATGAACACTCACACACGTAAGTCGATCTTTGATCACCATCTTGCACTTTCTAAGGTTACCTCTCAGTTTCCTTATACAAAAGGTCAAATAGGGTGTCTTAAGCAAAATCCCTTCACAAATATCATTAAGTCCCTTCAGTTTATAAGATCAAGTCCCTTCGAGGTTGTCTACGATAAATGATCTTGTCCCTTCGAATAAAAGATGATAAGTCCCTGCGAATTGCTAAAGACACCTTACAGTTGCCTATAGTCAGATGACCCTACACATGTCCCTTAATAACATCCAAGGTAATGACTACCTATTCCTTAATAATAGGGATAGTCTTACCATTGAAAGAACATAAGAACAGTAAAGACTTAATATAGGGTAGGTTTCTCTTAATTACTTGCTCACACATTTCAAAATCCTTTTTTTACACTTCACATCTCAAACAAATTTTCAAAAACAAGTCTTTATATACATCCATATGAGGATCATTATAAAGTACTTAGAAAGTTTCTAATCACACACTACACCTTTTAAAAACAATTTAAAGTGAGCTAAGTAACTAAGAGCCCATGGATAACCATGGATATAAAGGGTGCTAACACCTTCCCTTTGTATAACCTACCCCCCGAACTCAAAATCTTTTTAAGGTCTTTCCTGTTCTTTTATGTCCTTTCATTTTGGATAAAATAAAAGTTGGTGGCGACTCTTGCTATTCGCAACATTTATACAAAGTTAGTTCTCCCACCGTGTTATAGAACTGGCGACTCTGCTGGGGATTTAATAAAAGAGGGGTACCCTTAGGAATTAGATCACTTAAATTGTTTGCCTTGTTTGCTTTATATTACTTGTTGGGCTTTATGTGTGAAAGATCCTAACCCGGATCTAGTGTCCCTTAGGTAAATGACAATAGACTAAGGAAATTGTACGGCGTATACTGATATGGTTGATCTGGTGGCCATAGTTAGTGTGACTTCTTGGTTGGTGCTTATGTTCCTTAAGAAAGTTGAGGATAATATGAGGCTGCCATATGTTGTTAATACACTAACTGACTTTTATATCCTTAGTCATCCCATCTTGGCCTTTAGAAAGTAGATAGATAATCGGCTTTGGTGAAGACTGAAGTTTGTTGATACTCGATGCTACGCTCATTGAGATCCTAAACTTGGAGGATTTTGGTTGGCAAGTAAGTTGCCTACTGAACAACCACCCTTGTGAAGGATCAATGATATTGAGTTCCCTTAGAACCTGGTTACTTTATAGGACAAGATGAACCATCTAAACTTCAGGGGAGGGTATTTACCTTTAAACCTCATGCAAGCCTGCAAACCTAGGGCTATTGTGTGACTTGTTTGTGTGTGCCACATGTTTGTGATTGAGCATAACATCATAGCATCATCATGCATCATAAGCATAGCATTTTCACTAACCATTTCAAGGACCAAAGGATTTATCTTTGTTCTTTGTTGCAGGTCATGGCTTCTGCTCGTAGGAATACTATCCGGATCAACTTTGTAGGGATACTTCCTAAGCTTAAGGAATTGGTCTCTCAAGTTTCTGAAAATTTCCAGTTCATCAAAAAAGCATGGTCACCTACTTGACCTGGTTACTTCAGGATTTGATGAAGACATGATGAGTGTCCTATTTCAGTTCTTTGATCCTAAACATCATTGCTTCACATTCCCCGACTATCAGCTGGTTCCTACAATGAAGGAGTTCTCCAAACTACTGGGTATACCTATCCTTGATCAGAGACCCTTCACAGGCTTAGAAAAAGAGCCTAAACCTGAAGTCATTGTTGCAGCCCTACATTTGAAGAAATTAGACATTGTCCTAGAAACAAGGAGTGGAGTTAAGGGTATTCTTGCTAAGGTATTGATGGAGAAAGCTCAAGTGTTCCTGAAGGCTATGAGTTATGATGCTTTTGAGGAGATCTTAGCCCTATTAATCTATGGCTTAGTGTTGTTCCCCAATCCATACCAGTTCATAGACGTGCACGCCATCAACATATTTCTGACTCATAATCCAGTGCCTACATTACTTGGAGACATCTTACACTCTCTTCATACCCGTACTACGAAGGCACGAGGAAATCTGATGTGTTGTATACCTCTATTGTCTAGGTGGTTTATTTCTCACCTTCCTCGATTAGTGATGAAGAATGAACAAGGGTTTAGGTGGTCCAAGAGGATTATGTCACTTTCTCATTCAGATATTCATTGGTGCTCTAGATCTATGGAGAATGTTACTATCATTGACCGTTGTGGGGAGTTCCCTAATGTGCCACTCCTTGGCATAAGAGGGGGCATTACTTACAACCCTTCTTTAGCTTTACGTCAGTTTGGTTATGCTCGGAGTGACGGTCCTCATGACATGCTTATTCAGGGTATTGTGTTCGACTACGACAACGATCTGCAAGGTTACCGTCAAAGGTTTATACGAGCATGGGGTAAAGTGAACAAGGTTGACAGCAAGACTCTGGAACCAAAGTACACTATCCCTATGGATCCTTATCTCAGATGGGTGCGATCTCGTGCTCATACTCTTATGATGCCATATCCTGCTATCCTACCAGTTACCATGGAGCCTGTTGCTGAAGGAGATACTTCTTATATCATTCTTCATCCAGACATGCCCACTGACATGGAGGAGTTACAAAGGTCCTGGATCCAGTTGAAGGAGTAAAGGGATACTTTTGAGACTCATTTCAAAGCTAGTCAAGAAAGAATCCTGGAGCTAACAAAACAACTTCACGAAGAGCGGAATCTCAACTCATACCTTAACACAAAGAGGAAGCGTCCATGGGAGACTTAAAACCCCATTTTTGTATTCATTTCATTTTTGTTGTAAGCCCAAGAGGCAAACAAGTTTATTGATTACTAATAAAAGTTTACTTTATGGTTGTCTAAATAAATTTAAATCATGCGGTCCTTGAAAACATTGCATATGCATTTACATACCATATCATTGCATCACAGGTTTCTCATGAACAGGTATCTTATCTTCTCGCTGTTTATTTCAGAAAAAATGGCTCTTGAACAGACTGTCAAGGATCTCCAGGCTCAGAATGCACAATTCCAAGAGCTGATTCTGAACTTGTCTAAAGGGCAAGATGAGCTAAAGACATTGTTGGCTAAGAAGAAGAAGAAGACCAGGAAATCAGGAGGCCTTATTAATCTGGGAAGAAGGTTCAGAGGTCCTATCAAGACAAAGGAACAGATTGAGGATTCTGAGTCTGAAAATTCTGAAAAAGAGGGAGGTAGTCTCCATGATACTGTGGGAGATTCTGATTCTGAGGCAAATTATTATCATGATCCTGCTAGCGAGGAGAAGTACAAGATGCTGGTGGACAGAATGAATGCCATGGAATTAAAAAAATCTTTTGGGCTTGATTTTGAAGATCTGAGTTTAGTATCTAGAGTGGTCATACCTATTGGTTTCAAGGTTCCTGTTTTTGTAGTGGTGTCTCATGTCCCAAGCTGCATTTAAGATCCTATGTCCGGAGGATTCAACCACATACTGTTGATAAGAAGTTATGGATTCACTTCTTCCAAGAGAGCTTGTCTGGAGCTCAATTGGAATGGTACTATCAATTGGAAAGTGTTAATGTTCGTGACTGGAATGATCTTGATGAGGCCTTCTATAGGCAATACCAATACAATGCTGATTTAGCACCTACTCGCATGCAGCTCCAAAGCATGTTTATGGGTGCTAAGGAGAGTTTCAAAGAGTATGCCCAGAAATGGAGAGACTTGGCTGGCAGAGTTCAACCTCCTCTGACTGACAGGGAGCTAGTGGATATGTTTATGAGTACGCTGAATGGTCCTTTTTATAGTCACCTCATTGGAAGCTCATCATCTGGTTTCACTGAGCTGATAATGACGAGAGAACGCGTGGAAAGCGGTATAAGAAGTGGTAAGATACAAATGAGTGCCTCTTCATCAAGCACTGTAAAGAATCCCCCTAGTGGGAAGAAGGAGTCTAATGCTGTGTATGGTCAACATAGTCGTAACAAGAGTCACCAATCTGTGGGAGCAGTTCATATTTCCAACCCTACTCCTGCAACACCAGAGCCACAACAAAACAATCGACAGAAGCCTAGAAGATAGTTCACCAAGATCAACATGTCACTGGCCCAAGCCTTGCAACACATGTTGAAAGGGGAACTCATTACTTTGAGGGATCCTCCTCAGAATCCTAATACATCCTCTCCTCGGTACAATCCTAATGCAATATGTGCCTATCATTCTAATAGTCCGGGACATAACACCAACAACTGCTGGGTGTTGAAAAACAAGATTCAAGACATGATTGAAGCTGGGGAGATTGAATTTGACCCTCCTGGGACCCCAAATGTGATCACTACTCCCATGCCCAACCATGAGAAGACTGTTAATGTTGTTGATGAGGTTTCCTATGCTTCCTCAATAGCAGATGTGACTACTCCATTATCCATTATCAAGAAGAAGTTGGTGCAGGCTGGGTTCTTTCTAGGTTGCAATGAAGATTGTTTTTACTGTGCCTATAAACCCAATAGTTGCTGGAAGCTGAAGGATGGCATTCAACGCCTCATGGACAATTACACTATATTGTTTGAGAATACTCCTTCTGTTGAAAGTATGTGTGAACATTTGACTCGAAGTACAAAGCTTGAAGATGTAGCCATGGTTGATAGAGTACCAGTGAAGATTACCTCCAAAGGTCCTGTCAAGATCACTCCTAAAGGTCCTGTTAGGATTATTGCTGAAGTCCTTGTGAAGACTGTTGCTAAAGTTAGGGTGGCTCCCATGATCATTACCATGCCTGGCCCTGTTCCTTATACTTCTGATAAAGCTATACCCTGGCATTATGGTTCTGATGTTTACATCCATGGTGTCAAACAAGAACCTCTGGTTCATGCACCTGTTACTGATGTTAATCTTGATGTTGATGGGTCTAGTAAGATCACTAGAAGTGGAAGAGTCTTCTCTCCTCAGGCTACCTCCAAAAGTGCAGCTACTACCTCTAATTCTGAGCCAAGCACTGATGCTCGGGGCAAAGGTCTTGTAATTGAACCTGTGTAAGCTGAGACGCCAGCTGCTGAAAGTCTTGCTAAACAAATGGAAGAAGTACTGAAGATCATCCACAAGAGTGATTATGATATTGTTGACCAGTTAGGGCATACTCCCTCCAAAATCTCCATGTTATCTTTACTGCTGTGTTCTGAGGCTCATGCTAAAGCCTTAATCAAGTTCTTGAAGACTGCTCATATGCCAAATGAGATTTATGTGGATCAATTTGAGAATTGTGTTGCACATCTGACTTGTGATAATGGTCTGGGTTTTTCTGATGCTGATTTGACTCCTGCCAAGAGAAACCATAACAGAGCCCTGCATATTTCCATTGAATGTAAAGGCACTACCTTGTCTCATGTACTGGTAGATAATGGTTCTTCATTAAATGTACTCCCTAAAGAGGTTCTGGACAAGCTCAGTCCTGAAGATGTTGTGCTAAGACCAAGTTACGTAGTGGTGAGGGCCTTTGATGGCTCAAGAAGAGTGGTACATGGAGAAGTAGACCTCCCGATCAAAGTAGGCTCTCAAGTTTTCAATTCTACTTTATATGTAATGGATATTTTTCCTGTGTATTCTTGTTTGCTTGGGCATTCTCAAATTGATCCACATAAATCTCATTTGGCATATGAGCAGTCTTCAGGAACTTGATTAAGGCTTTAGCATGAGCCTCAGAACACAACAGTAAAGATAACATGGAGATTTTGGAGGGAGTATGCCCCAACTGGTCAACAATATCATAATCACTCTTGTGGATGATCTTCAGTACTTCTTCCATTTGTTTAGCAAGACTTTCAGCAGCTGGCATCTCAGCTTGCACAGGTTCAATTACAAGACCTTTGCCCCGAGCATCAGTGCTTGGCTCAGAATTAGAGGTAGTAGCTGCACTTTTGGAGGTAGCCTGAGGAGAGAATACTTTTCCACTTCTAGTGATCTTACTAGACCCAGCAATATTATCAACATCAAGATTAACATCAGTAACAGGTGCATCAACCAGAGGTTCTTGTTTGACACCATGGATGTAAACATCATAACCATAATTCCAGGGTATAGCTTTATCAGAAGTATAAGGAACAGGGCCAGGCGTGGTAATGATCATGGGAGCCACCCTAACTTTAGCAACAGTCTTCACAAGGCCTTCAGCAGTAATCCTGACAGGACCTTTAGGAGTGATCTTGACAGGACCTTTGGAGGTAATCTTCACTGGTACTCTATCAACCATGGCTACATCTTCAAGCTTTGTACTTCGAGTCAAATGTTCACACATACTTTCAACAGAAGGAGTCTTCTCAAACAATATAGTGTAATTGTCCATGAGGCGTTGAATGCCATCCTTCAGCTTCTAGCAACTATCGGGTTTATAGGCACAGTAAAAACAGTCTTCATTGCAACCTGGAAAGAACCCAGCCTGCACCAACTTCTTCTTGATAATGGATAATGGAGTAGTCACATCTGCTATTGAGGAAGCATAGGAAACCTCATCAACAGCATTAACAGTCTTCTCATGGTTGGGCATGGGAGCAGTGATCACATTTGGGGTCCCAGGAGGGTCAAATTCAATCTCCCCAGCTTCAATCATGTCTTGAATCTTGTTTTTCAATACCCATGGGGCAGGTGCTATGACTTCCACCTTGCATCAAAAGTTGAAATACCCAGTGAATAACAAAATTGTCATTGTCTATGGTGAATAAGAGTACATGGTTAGCCACGTGAATACCTTCAAGCATGTAGAAATGGATGGTGAAATGATTAAAACTCCGTGTCAAACATTTGAAGTTGTTACCTACTCTGATCGTGTTCCTCATTCTGTTCCTGCTTCTGAAAGAGTTCCTATGGTTACTAACATACCTCCTGCAATGGCTTCCCTCAAGGATGCTAAGGCTGTGGTTGCTAAAGGTGGTTCTGCTATTTGGGGTCAGCTTCCCAACATCCCTTACAAGTCTGACAAGTTTGGGTTGGGTTTCAATGCAGAATTTCAGAAGGTTGTTCGTCGTGCTCGTGTTGTTCGTATCACCAGTCAAGGGGTCATGAGAGATCAAATCAATGATGTGGGTGACTATAGTGAAGACTATAACCTGGATGATTGGATCTTTCCTACCATGGGTGATGGGCTCAACAACTGGAAGACTGAAGACGTTATTCCTATCTCCTTTAGTAAGGAGTAAATACTATTACTGTGTTTTTATTTTAAGTTTGTAATTTTGAACAATTAAACTTTTAAGCCTTGTGGCTTACCCGGGGCACAATGGTATGCTTGTTTCGGGATGTCATTTCATTTGCATACTTCATTCAATAAAATCAATGGACGTTTCGTTTTCGTAAATATTGTGCTCCTTGTCTTTCTTTTATTATTATTATTATTTATCAGCTATGTGTTCTTACACACACCCACATCACTAAAATGCAGATCCTCATCCACTCTGGGTCCTGTTGATAACAGTTCGACTATTGCCAATTATAACTTCGAGAATCCAATCTATCAAGATGAAGATGGAAAGGAGGAAGATTGTGAAGTACCTGTAGAGCTTGCTAGGTTGTTACAACAAGAAGAGAAAGCTATACAGCTACATGAAGAGCCAATCGAAGTTGTGAATCTGGGAACTGAAGAAAACAGGAAAAAAGTCAAGATAGGGGTTGAATTAGAGGATGGTGTTAAGAACAGACTAATCCAGATGTTACGTGATTATGTGGAGATCTTTGATTGGTCATATGAAGATATTCCAGGGTTGGATACAGAAATTGTGGTTCACCGTTTACCGGTAAAATAAGATTGTCGTCCAAAGAAGCAGAAGGTTTGTCGCATGCGTCCCGAAATGTCAGAAAATATTAAAGCAGAGGTAATGAAACAGTTTGATGCAGGGTTCTTAGTTGTGACTTCTTATCCTCAGTGGGTTGCAAATGTGGTACCAGTACCTAAGAAGGATGGTAAGGTACGCATGTGTGTGGATTACAGGGATTTGAACAAGGCCAGCCCTAAAGATGACTTTCCACTTCCTCATATTGTTGTTCTGGTAGACAACACTGCTCAGCATAAGGTATTCTCTTTCATGGATGGTTTCTCTGGTTACAATCAAATCAAGATGGCACCTGAAGATATGGAGAAGACTACGTTTGTTACACAGTGGGGCACCTTTTTTTATAAAGTGATGCCATTTGGTTTGAAGAATGCCGGGGCAACATATCAGCGTGCTATGGTGGCTTTATTTCACAATATGATTCATCATGAGATAGAGGTGTATGTGGATGATATGATAGCCAGGTCCCAGAATGAAGAGCAACACCTTGATCATCTGCATAAGCTATTTGAGAGGTTGAAGAAATACAAGCTGAGATTGAATCCAAACAATTGTACTTTTGGAGTTAGGTTTAGTAAACTCCTTTGTTTCATTGTCAGTGGAAAAGGTATTGAAGTGGATCCTGCAAAAGTGAAAGCTATACAAGAGATGCCTGCTCCCCGTACTGAGAAGGAAGTTAGAGGTTTCTTGGGATGACTAAATTACATTGCAAGGTTTATTTCCCAGCTAACTGCTACCTATGAGCCAATCTTCAAATTGTTGAAGAAAGATCAGGTAATGGAATGGAATGACGAGTGCCAGACAGCCTTTGATGAAATCAAGAGATATCTTCTAGAACCTCCAATCTTGATGCCACCAGTTGATGGAAGACCCTTGATTATGTACTTAACAGTGTTAGACAACTCAATGGGGTGTGTGTTGGGGCAATATGACGAGTCTGGTCGAAAAGAGCAGGCAATATACTACCTTAGCAAAACGTTTACCGACTGTGAAACAAGATACTCACTGCTCGAGAAAACTTGGTGCACTTTGGCATGGGTTGCTCGCCGACTAAGATAGTATATGTTGATTCATACTACCTTGTTGATTTCAAAGATGGATCCAATCAAGTACATATTCGAGAAACCTGCTCTCTCTGGACGAATAGCAAGATGGCAAATGATCTTAACAAAATATGATATACAGTACACTACTCAGAAGGCTATTAAAGGAAGTGTTGTAGCTAATCATTTGGCTCATCAGGCAGTGGATGATTATCAGTCAATGAGTTTTGAGTTCCCTGATGAAGACATTGTGATTATTACCAAAGAACCTGGACAATATGACGTGCCTGAACAAGGATCCCGATGGACTATGGTTTTTGATGGAGCTTCTAATGCGCTTGGTAATGGTGTTGGTGTTGTGATCATTTCCCCTGAAGGTTGTCATACCCCAATTACTGCAAGACTTTGTTTCTATTGTACCAATAACATGGCTGAGTATGAAGCATGTATCATGGGTATCAAAGCTGCCATTGAGATGAAGATTCAGTTCTTGGATGTATATGGAGATTCAGCCCTGGTAGTGAGTCATATTAAAGGAGATTGGGATACCAAACATGAAAATCTCATTCCCTACAGAGAGCATGTGTTGTCTTTGATCCCACATTTTGAAGAGATTACATTTGGATATATCCCACAAGGAGAAAATCAGTTGGCAGATGCACTAGCCACCATGGCATCTATGTTTGAGATTAGTTGGGATAATGAAGCTCCCAAGATCACTATTGATAGATTTGAGAAGCCTGCATACTGCAATGAAATTGATACTGAAGGAGGAGAAGAGAGGCCTTAGTTTTATGAGTTGAAAAGATATCTTGAAGCTTAGGAGTTCCCTGAAGGGGCATCTGTCAAAGATAAGAAGTTTCTGAGGAGGTTTTCTGCTAAGTTCTTTTTGAGTAATGGAATTTTGTACAAGTGCAATCATGATTCAACTTTGCTTCGTTGTGTGGATAAGAGGGAAGCAACAGAGATTATGGAAGACATGCATGATGGGATCTTTGGCACTCATTCTAGTGGTCATACCATTGCAAAGAAGATACTGAGAGCAGGTTACTATTGGTCTACCATGGAAGCGGACTGCTATCAACATTCTAAAACATGTCACAAGTGTCAGATTTATGCTGATAAAGTGCATATACCTCCAGCTCCATTGAATGTGTTGACGGCTCCTTGGCCTTTTGCCATGTGGTGCATAGATATGATTGGTGAGATCAAGCCTATTGCTTCTAATGGGCATCGTTTCATCCTGGTTGCCATTGATTACTTTACAAAGTGGATGGAGGCAGCATCATTTTCATCTATTACCAAGAATGTTGTGGCTCGATTCATTAAGAATAATCTCATATGCAGGTATGACATCCCTGAAAGGATTATCATAGACAATGGCTCTAATCTGAACAACACCATGATTACTAATCTCTGCATGCAATTCAAGATTAAGCATCACAACTCTTCTCCGTATCGTCCAAAAATGAATGGGGCAGTGGAAGCTGATAATAAGAACATTAAGAAGATTCTACAGAAGATGACTGTTACTTACAAGGATTGGCATGAGATGTTACCATTTGCTCTTCACGGTTATCGTACTACAATACGTACTTCAACAGGGGAAACCCCATTCTCCTTAGTCTATGGTATGGAAGCAGTGCTACCCATTGAGGTTCAGATCCCCTCCTTAAGAATCATGAAGGATGCAGGTTTGGATGAAGATGAGTGGATTCAGACTTGACTGGACCAGATAAATTTGATTGATGAGAAAAGGCTGGAAGCTATTTGTCACAGTCAGATGTACCAGAAACGTATGATCAAAGCTTTTAATAAGAAGGTTAAGCAAAAGGTATATCAGACTGGTGATTTGGTAATCAAGCGTATCATATTACCATAGGGTGATCCTAGGGGCAAGTGGACTCCTACATATGAAGGACCATTTGTAGTCAAGAGGATATTCTCAGGAGGTGCCATGATGCTTACTACTATGGATGGTGAAGACTTCCCACAGCCTGTAAACGCAGACATAGTTAAAAAATACTACGCATAAAAAGAGACCCGCTAGGTTGACTGGCCTAGGCAAAAATAAGGGCATCCCGGCGAACCAAAAGGGTTCGGGCAAAAATTAGGGATATATATATATATAAAAAAATGTACACCCGGCAAGTCGAAAACCTGAAAGGGCGGCTTGGGCAAAAAAGGGTATCCCGATGGATTGAAAACCTGAAAAGGCAATCCAGGCAAAAGTTAGGGATTAAAGCGTATGACTATGTCTCGTTTGGATCACCCATGTAACTCCAATTGTTGGTGCTACCTAAATCAAGTTCAAACAGATGAAGTTCAATCCAATCATTTCCATCTCGACAGCAAAGGATGAGATACTTGAAGATAATAGCAATGGTAGAATTGAAACTCAATAGGATTACTTCTCACATAGCTGTTTTTCTTTGTTTTTGTAAAACTTTTACGACGAATTCCTCTTACTAGGATTTCTATCTCCTTGTACAAACTTGCCTGTGTATAGGTTATTTTCTAAAATAAATAAAATCTCATCTTTGAATCCAGATTTACTTTTACCCTGTTTACCTAAACGAAAACGTCCATTGGTTGTATTTGAATGTATGTATGCTTTTGAATATGATTGATGTTTACCAGAAATGCATAAAATGCAGTAATAGTATTTATTAAGGATGAACGAGGGTAGGAATTTAACGAAACTTTGCCAGTTCATCCCCACAGAATAATCACAAATCCCCAGCAGAGCAAATCTATCTTTATAGATACTTCAAGTAACATCTCCCCTTGGATCTATGTCCATCTCTTTTATCCTCAGTCAGCATATTCAGGAACTTAATCCTTCAATAAGAAGTACGATAAACGAAAACGGGAAGTTCAAAGTACGATATTCTTAAACAAGACGGGAACGAAGTCTTCATGTTCCTCAGCAACGAACCGGGATTTATTTTCCCTAGCCAACAGTTGTTATACAGAGATACCCAGACGCTTCTAGCTATATAGTTCATACATACATCATTTACATCACATCATAGCATGCGCATCCTTAATCCATATGACATTCTTACTTAAAAGTATCAAGCCATACACGCATAACCTATTGCATAACTAACCTTTTCTTTTCAGGATAGTTACAGGCAGATAAACACTATCAACAACTCAAAACAGTTCAGAGATGACCTATACGAAGGTCTAGTGCTGATACTTAATTCAGAGATAATCGCTACGAAGATTAATTTCTGATGATCAATACTCAAGTTTTCCTTGGATGGGTAAATGGTTTATACGAAGATCTATTACCTAATCCGGGATATTTCCAGAAGAGATAATCGCTACGAAGATTTGTTTCTAATGGTCTATGCAACAGTTTATCTGTGGGATGGTATATAAATGATCGATACCAAGATCTTGTACTTAGCCCAAGATATTACCAAAAGCAATTCAGAAAATCGCCACGAAGATTTGATTCTGATGCTTAAATTAAAGTATGTTCCTAAAGATGGTTCAGGGCCGATCTATACGAAGATCTAAATACTGACACCTAATGAAGGATATTCTTTTCGCCCAGAGATAATGCATAGACGATATATACGAAGATCTAGTGCTGACATTCGACTCAAACCATGTTACATAAATGATTCAGAGACGGCCTATACGAAGACCTAGTACTGATATCCAGTGACAACATAAAGATACTATCACCTTCTGATATTATGGATGGCATCTATAAACCCATCTCCAGTTCCCCTAAATGGCATCTTAAGCCCATTCCAGCATATACAACCAACCAACAGTGTTACTTTACGCACCGGCGAGTGCAAATTTTTGGGCTTTTGTGTTCAATCCCCTTCAACCTTCCAAGTCACGAATGGCACACAGGCCAATCTAACTCCTCAGGTTTCAGAAAATTGAACAGGGGCATCTGTTGCACCCCAAAATTTGCCCTCACCTAGACAAGACATTGTGTATTAAGGTGTCCCACAAGGTTCACAAGGTTCACAATTAGTCAGAAAGTTTGACAATTCCCTCAGGCAAAGCATCCTCCTAAGCAATACACCCTAAACTAGGGTTTTGAATTTCATCAGGCTAAATGGACTTCTAAGGCCTCAAGTGAACTTCATAATATCCTACATGTCTTCAAGAATCCCTATGTCAAGTTTCAAGGCTTTCCCAAAAGGTTTGCTCAGTCAGATGATCAGATATGCAAAAATCAGTCAAAGTGGTTAAAAAGTCAAACTGAGGTCAACTGTGGTCAAACCAAAGTCAAACTTCATGATTTTTTCCCAACATCAAGTATATGAAGTAAAATTCATCATTTTATCAAGGGTTGATCATGATTCATCAAGGAGATTTCAGATCATCAAGAATCAGGAGTTTCTAAATTAGGGTTTTCACAGGAAAAGTCAACTGAACTTTAACCAGCCATAACTTTCACATGCTTCATCAAGAATTTTCCATCCAAAGCTCATTTTGAAGGAAATTGAATTCTCTACAACTTTGTGTCTCACAAGCCAAGCCTAAAAATGCTTCATTTGGAAGGTATGAGCTAAGACATTATAGGTCATTTCAAAAGTCAACAAAAAGTTAGCATCTTCCAAACGGTATAACTTGAGAATGGTAAAGGATATGGACATGAAACCAAAGAGGTTTGTTAGAGGACTCTTTAAGCTTTCGAAAATGTCCAAAAACACCTCCATATCCTTAAAATTGAGGGAGTTGTGTCTTTGCAAAGTTGGGAAATTTTTGAGGGGTTTATTGAGCAAATGGGATCTTAGAACCAATTTTTTCCACATGGGCTTGCATTTTTATGACCGAATCACTACCATGACATCATGCACGAACCAAAAATAATTTATTCAGATTTTTATTATTTTGATTTTATTTATTTTGATTTTATTCATTTTAAATCATTTTAAATCAAAATAAAATATGAAAACTCAATATTTGAATGTGATTCTTCTTCTAGAAAATCTTAAAAGTCATTTGAAGTTGATTGGAATCGAGAAAATTCGTGTGAGCCTAAATTAGAAAGGTTTGATGAGATTTTTTCAATATTTGAAAGTTGTGAAACTTCATGATCAAGCAATCAAGACAAAGCCCATAAATCCATAAAACTTTGACCTAATTCAGCTCTCTACATATACACAAAGTGATCACAAGCAAAGGGACGAAAATTGGCAGCCTCTAAGACAAGAATCAAACTTCAAAAATTCAAACAAAAACACCAATTCGGATTTTGATTTGCAGGAGGTTTCAAGGAGTTTTTAAGGTTGAGACATGATCCCTAGGGTTCCCTGATGCTATTTCAATCCTTATTTGCATTCAAAACATACTGAATCATGCATGCCGATTCCATCTTGTTCATACTTTTGAAATTTTCGATTCCTCTTATCCATGTATCATAAATTGTTTTTGTTTATCTAACTTTGTCTATTGTCATGTGAGGATGGATTCTGGGCAAATATCTTGGAGATTCACTGACTAATACAGATTCGGACATGTTAGGGTTTCAAGCTTTGAATTAGGGTTTCTTGATTCAGCTTATATAAATGCATTTTAATAACATAAATAAGATGAATGAACTGTATTTATCATGTTGGCATGATCAATTTGGCAAAATTGTATGAATATAAGCTATTACGAATTTTGTAGGTTTTTGTACGCAGGTAAATTCGCAGGAGATTTCCCAACAAAATTCGCAGGAAAACCTGTGAAATTCCAAGGAAGAAGATGATGAATTGGCGCTGAAAATCAAATTCAAAAAACTGTTTTAAAATATAATGTTTGTTTGTTGATTCTATGCTGAACGCGCCCCATGTGGCTCAGTTGGTTTGTGTGTTTGCTTGTGTATGGAATGGTCCTAGGTTCGATCCCCCCCCCCCAGGAAATTTTGTTTTGCTTTATTTTTTTGATATTTTGCAGGATTACAACAAAAGGAATTGGTTCCCTGATGTTAACACCAGCGCGCGCTTGGCCTGGTGGTGATGTTGTTGGTCTTGCATGTGGGAAGCCTAGGGCCTGGGTTCGAATCCCAGCCTCAGGTATGTGTTTTTTCTCATTTTTTTTTCATTTTATTTGTTTTGTTTATATTATACTTATTTAACTTAATTAATTTTTTTTAAATAACAATTTATAAAATAAATGTATATGTTATCTTCTTGTATAAAAAAACTTATTTTTTTAAAATTCATAATCTATTTTCTTAAAAAAAATTATTAATATTTATTTCATTATATTTTTTTAATATTATATATACTTTGTAAATAAATTGATTATTTTGTAAATTAATAATTAAAACCCTAATTCTCATGATTACCACTCTAACCCTAATTTTTTCCTAACCCTAACCCTTATTTTTTCTTAACTTTAAAATTTAATTTAATATTTTTATAAATTATAATTAATCATTAATCCTTTGTTAAATATGTAAATAATTTAATATTTATTTAGTATTATTAAAACCTATTTTCTTTATTTAAAATTTAAAATCTTTTCTAATATTAATTTATTTTGCTAATCTCTTATTTCTCTGATTTTTAGTTTTTTAACCTTTCATTTTAATTCTTATTACTAATTATTACTTATTTATTATTATTTATCGTTATTATATTTCTCGATTATATTGTAATTGTCCCGAAGCTTTGTAATAATTTAGGTTTGAATTCTTGCTTTATTTTTGCTATGAATATATTTACTGTATGATTAGTAATTCTAGGGTGTGAATAACATACTTGTAATTAAAATTAACTTAGAATAATTAACTTTAAAAGATAAATATTTGAATGAACACTCACACACGTAAGTCGATCTTTGATCGCCATCTTGCACTTTCTAAGGTTACCTCTCAGTTGCCTTATACAAAAGGTCAAATAGGGTGTCTTAAGCAAAATCCCTTCACAAATATCATCAAGTCCCTTCAGTTTATAAGATCAAGTCCCTTCGAGGTTGCCTACGATAAATGATCTTGTCCCTTCGAATAAAAGGTGATAAGTCCCTACGAATTGCTAAAGACACCTTACAGTTGCCTATATTCAGATGACCCTACACATGTCCCTTAATAACATCCAAGTTAATGATTACCTATTCCTTAATAATAGGGATAGTCTTACCATTGAAAGAACATAAAAACAGTAAAGACTTAATATAGGGTAGGTTTCTCTTAATTACTTGCTCACACATTTCAAAATCCTTTTTTTACACTTCACATCTCAAACAAATTTTCAAAAACAAGTCTTTATATACATCCATACGAGGATCATTATAAAGTACTTAGAAAGTTTCTAATCACACACTACACCTTTTCAAAACAATTTAAAGTGAGCTAAGTAACTAAGAGCCCATGGATAACCATGGATATAAAGGGTGTTAACACCTTCCCTTTGTATAACCTACCCCCCGAACTCAAAATCTTTTTAAGGTCTTTCTTGTTCTTTTATGTCCTTTCCTTTTGGATAAAATAAAAGTCGGTGGCGACTCTTGCTATCCGCAACATTTATACAAAGTCAGTTCTCCCACCGTGTTACAGAATGTAACATTTAACTTCAGACTAAATACACCATAATCAATATTTTTACCTTGTTTTCGAAGAATCGGTGCATTGATTGTCAAGAGATTGTCATTGATGATCATTCTTCTTCATCTCTCTCTCTTTTGATGGAAGCTCCCATGGAAATGAAGAGCTAAACTAATAGTATGTCAAGGTTAGAAGGTAGATAGGTATTTATTTTGTATGTATAGGCTTTGATCCTCTTGTAAGAACTCTTGATGATGAATATATGATGAAAGCTTTATTTTGATAAAATATCTTTTGTGTTGTTTCAAGATTGAGAAATTTGTTCAACATTGGACCTAGGTTTTCATCACCCAATGAACATAAGCTAGAGATAGTTATGGACTTGGAGTTCACTTTGTATTGAACTAAAATGTTATCATTTTGATAGATTGAGTGAGAGATCATCAATGGATCAAAATGATAAATCCCACATTATGTGTTAGAAATAAGCATTTTGAGAGGATGTTGTGAATATGTTTATCATTATAAAGAGTTTGTCACCTGATCAAAACTATATGTGCAAATAAACCAATCAAACCCTAACTTTGGCATATGTTTTTTTAAATCTTTTATCAACCAATACTTTTAACTGTTAGAATATATTTGAATGAAAAATTCTTACTTTCAATACAAAAACCAAAACCCTTTTGTTACCTTAAGTCTCAAGCTAAAGCAATTGTAAAACGACATAAATATCATAAAACAATCTATGTAGATTGATAACAAAACTCTTACTCTATTTGTACACAAACAATAAGCCCCACTAAACCTTCCATTACCACAACAAATAAGAAAGGACATAAAGGATCCCCTTGCCTCAACCCCTCTCCACCACAAATTCCTCGATCGGACTCCCATTAACCAAAACGGACATTTTACTTGAAAAAACCATCGCTTCTATCCACCGCATCCACATTTCACCGAAACCCATTCTCTGCAACAAATATCTAAGAAAATCCACGATACTTTGTCATAAGCCTTTTCAAAATAAACTCTTAAAAACATACACTCCTTCTTTTCCTTCATCGTATAATCCACTAATTCATTTGCAACCAAGACGCGATCAAGAAGTTGTCTTCCCGGCACAAACGCCGTTTGAGAGGGAGCTATAATAGAATTAAGAACCAAGTTCAATCTAGAAGACAGAAGCTTAGACAACGCCTTATAAATGCAACCCACAAGACAAATAGGAAGATATTCATCGAGACCCAAAGGATTGTCTTTATTTGAAATAAAAGTTAGAAATGACGAGACAATATATTTGGATAAAATAGCACCTTAGTGAAAATTTGAAAAGAAGTGAATGAAATCCTTTTTCACAATGAACCAACATTTCTTAATAAAAGAGAAAGTAAAACCATCCGGACCCGAACTCTTGGACCCACCACAACTCCAAACCGCTTCCTTAATCTCCTCCTTCGTGAAAGGCGCTTCCAACAAAGCTTATCCGCAAAATAAATAGACTTAAAAGAAACTCCATCCAAAAGAGGTCTAATTAGCTCGGGCTCCATAAACTTTATACCAAAGTGATCACGACCCTCCTTTTTCACCCCCTCTACCGAATCCACCCCCCCCCCCCCCCCTCCGTATTGATGTACCCCAAAAAATTATGCCTTTTTCTTTCTTTCATAACACCATATGAAAGTGGTAAGAGCAGAAAGTAAAGAACACCAGAGATTTATATTGGTTCCCCTTACAGACCGAGAGTACTCTAGTCCCCTTACAACACGTAAGAGATTTCACTATAGGTTTAGAATTATCGTACAAGCCTATTCACACCAAATGGTGAAGCCTACTATCTAAAGTTAACGTGACTAAGTGTAGAAGAACAATCATCTTTAAACACTTCACTTGTATCCAACAATCCTGGATAACAAGATAATACAAAGAAATAATTCTTGATAAAGTTTAATGATTTGATACTATGGTGATATCAATCTTCTTGTTTGATCTTCTCCTTGAAGAATTTTTCTCACTCACAAACATATGTATAAGTGTTCTCTAATTTTATGAGATGAAACTTTTTAAAATTATATGAAAAAGATAGTAAAGAAAAGTTTCACACTTTTGAAGATTTTTGAAGGAGCATTCAAAAATGTATAAAAGTATATAAGTATGAGTAAGAAAAATTGTTATGAAAAATATTAGGAGGTAAATAAAAAATTCTGATGCATAAAAATATTTATATGAGATGAGACACCCTTTTAGAAAGCCATAAAAGGTTATGAAAGGGTGCTTTTATTTGAACAAAAATAGAAGGATGAATTTTAAAATGAAAAGGTGCAATTTTTCAAATCAGGACAGTGGTAACCGGTTACTACCCATGGGGTAACCGGTTACACACTGTTAACGTAACTAAGAATTTGAAAATGAGTTGAAGTAATCGGTTACTACCAGTTTGGTTCTTCTTTGACCTAGTTTGGTTTTCTTTACGTACCTTAGGCTTCTTAGAGCTTTAATATGGTCAGGTTATGACCTTGGAGGTTCTCATACCTTAGGATCTCTTTCATTTGGTTGCTTTGCTTGTTTGGCTTCCATTTTACTTCTTATGTGCAATTGTGTTTCATTTCACTAACTTTTCAGGGGTTATGGTAAGACATAAGAGTGTGGATGTGAATCCACATTCTAACTTCTTCCATCATCTTTTAACCTTTCAATTTGTGTTTTACTAATCATTTAAAGATTTTCTGCTTGTACAATCTTCTCTCATCCCTCTTGGAAAGAACTTGACTTCCATCTTGAAAGTAATTTTCTTTCTTCTCTCTCTTCTTATTCTTCTTCTTCTTTCTTCTCTTCTCCTTATCCTTTCTTATAGGATAGATTTCTTATACCTCACTAACCTTAGGACATCTAAACATGAAAATATTTAGGATTGTTAGTTTCCCCTTAGAGTTTTCCTTTGCTCTTTTTGAGACTCTTTCTCATCTCAAAACAAAAATAAAAAACACCTAATAAAGATTGAACTTATTCATGTGCCAAGAGACTTTGTTGTGGGATACTTTCATTCATTCCAAATGAGGATGAGGTGTAGGGTCTTGTAACACCCAAAATTTACCCTCTCTTTTTTATATCATTTTGCATAGCATAGGCATAACATGTAGATAGAATACTCTAGCATTTGGCATAGAAAAATGAAGCATAAGCATCCATGATCACAAGCTTAAGGCATATGATCAATCATCTGGAAAGTCATGATTCTCCAAGCCAAGCCAAGAGCCAAATGATCTTGCAAGAAGCTCACAATGTATCCTCACATATTATACAAGCTCAAGGTCATCTTCAAAGTCCCAGAAGGATGAAGTTTCATCAGGAGTTCAGAGGTGCAATTTTTCTCCTATGTAGGAAAACCCTAATTAGGATTTTGCTCCAGATCAAAGGATTCTCATAGCTTTGACCAATTCATATCTTCAAAGTCTCTATTATAGTATACAAGGCTTGGGTATGAAGTTTGAGGCAAAAATTCATTGAGGAAGTCAATCATTGAAACTGTTACTTGTTGATGAAGCAAGAAAGTCAACGAAGCTGAATAAAAGTCAACAGGAGATTTTTAAGGTTGTTCTCATGTTCATCAATATTATGAAGCCATATTTGATCAAAGGAGGACTTGGATAGGCTCAATTGTTAGAAATCAAGAATGTGCAAAAAGTTGCTAAATTTGGAAGTTTAGAAGTTTATATTTTTGGAAATATGTAACCTAAGCCTTCAAGCCATTATTTCATGTGAAAAAAAGCTCCAAATGTTTTTTCCTTAAACATGAAAGTTGTAGAGCATGATTTTCACTTTCCAAAAAGTATTAGAACATTTTCATAGCCTTCCTAGAACTCAATTTATGATCTTTTGAAGTTATAGGTCATTTTTAGGGTTTTAAGATGCATATGTGTCATTGTTACATTTGTCCATTTTATTCTTGACTTTTTTTTATGTCACACTTTATCATTGGGTCACAACTTTTTCTAGTAAGCCTTTTGTTGTTGTCCGTGCCCAAAAAGAAGGTGATACATGCCTTTTTTTGTTGGTCGATTTAGTGAGATTGTATGAAGAAAAAAATGCAATTGGAAAGTACATGTGAGTGTGAGGAGGCAACACAATACACACTGAGTTTTGTAGGTTTTCCACTCACCACCCCAAGTCACGATTTCTTGTGTCCACTCGTACTCACGCATATGGCACCGTAAAGGAGATATCACGCGGGTTATGTACACGATGCACTCCCTCCAACTCTTTTCAACCACCATTGGATTATCATCATTTCCTATCATTCAACATCACCATCATACACGCATGAGATTCCACCCTAGTAACCATGTACCAACTACATTGCATTGTATTTTAAAAAAAAGGAAGAAGCTGCACGATTGCCCTGATTTTGAGTGCAACAACTTTGCACCAACACTCTTTTTTCACTCAGCCCACCCTCAATATATAAGAATCCATTTCACGGGTTTTGGGAGGAGGAACAATTTCCATCATACATCAATTCACAAATTTATTGTAACCGAAAAATTCTCTAACAAACTCTTATTATGCTATGAGTTTTCACATACAAAGGATGAATTCTCATATTTGCTTTCTTTGATATCATCACTCCATCGCATTTCTGAAGTTTCTTCAACATCATCCTTTCACCTAAATCATCGTCATCCTTATTTTGAGCTAAGGTTTGAAGCTTGTGGTGGCATTTGGAGTCTCATACCATTTTCGGATTTGCTCCTTTTTGCTCATTATCAAAGTCTCAAGCCTTTATTTGGCCTTAAAGTGGTGTAAAGAAGTACAAGGAAGCTTTTAAGCATTCTGATTTCTGAAGATCCCAAGGTAGAGCCCCATTTCAGGTTTTGCTTTCTACCTACTTTTCTTCAGTTTGAGCTTGTTGTCATTTATTTCATGTTATTAATGCCTAATATGTGTTGTTTGATATGAATGGAGGGCTTTAGAGTGGTTTTGTGTTGATTTACAACTTTGATGTGCGAGCTTGTTGGTTGTGTTTCTCCGTGGGTGTTGAGTATTTATGAAAACTAGTGGCATAATCTTATTCCTCTCATTTCATAGCTTGATTTTGGTTTTATAACTTTTTAATTTTGTTGAGAATTGGTGGAGTTATGAGGACATGATGTTGGCCTATTCATGCTGAGTTCTTGCGAGGTCATAGTTTTGTTTTGCTGGTTTTTGTTTTTGGCATAAAGAAGAAGATGACCGCGTGGCGGTCTTCAATTGGTTGGGTTTTTGTTTTGTTTTTAGTGATTTAAATAAAGATGACCATTTAATACAAGTTGGGAGGGTCATGTTCGCTGATTTTTTTATTATTTACATGTTATTATCTTATAAAATAAAATATATAAAAAACTGAGTTAATGTGATATGGTTTCCCTTTTGTGTTGAATTTTATTTTCTCTTTTTGTTAATTGTGCTTTTTTTTATATAAAAATAGTTTGTGACATTAAAAAATATTGAGAAAAGTCATAAATATTCCTTTTTTTCTTTAACTTTTTATGATTTTATTTTCCATTTATTTTATTATTTCCTTGCATGAATTAATTATAGACTTCATTTCTTTTATTTTTGTTTCTCTTATGCACAATCTGCCTTGTCCAATTTCTAATTTGATTTTGAAAATAGTTATGAACTTGATTCTTTTTGCTACTGACTCCTAACATGTTGAGGTTCATTTGAGATTTATTTCATTATTTTTAGGACTTATTTGCTTAGATTTTTCCATGGTGCTTTGTGATGAAGTTTAGGAAACCCTAATTGAACTTTGAGCATTTAATTGAGATAGTTTGCCTTTTCTTTTTGACCTGTGGTTTTGGTATGTTGATTTTACTTGATCAAGGTGTATTTATGCTTATTTGTGGAATTTTTATGACTTGTTTCCATTTTATGTGAATTTTGTGTTCAAGTTAACCTAGTTTTGATGTTTTCATGACCTATGCTTGCTTGTTAGTTTAGGAGGGCACTTGTGCCAACTCCTAAGGTTTTTTTAGGGTCTCTTGATATGTTGACATGTACCTAGTCCTTGTATGAGGTTCTCATTATGGTTGGCTTTGTGTTACTTGTTCATTAGGCTTCACACTTATATGAATGTTCACATTACCTCTCACTTTTCCTTACTTCTCTTGTTTGATATTGCATGAGCTTGTATGCTTCTATTGATGTTTGAATTCTTTTCTTGGACACTCTTTATCATTATAGGATTCTGACTTTGATGATTGTGAAAGTTGTTTTGCTTGTATGACACTCTTTATCTTTTGCTTGCCTTTGTTTCTCTTATGTTAATTTGTAATGCTTTATTGTGACCTCTTGCCTCATTTCTCATAGGATGTTGAGTGTTTGATCTTGGCACTTGAATGTGAAGTTTGAATTCTGGTTGTGATGGTTTGATATGATCATTATCTTATTTCAACTTCATTTTATCTTATTTGTTTTCATATTATCATTTGTTTATGCTTCTAACCCTTTGTAGGTGCAATGGTAAGTGAAGTGTGGATGTTATCCACATTTTAAACCTTTTTCTATTCTCTTGTAATACTTTCTTATTTGTATTTGAGATGTGCCTTATGCCATCACTTGTCTAACATATTTCTCCCCCCTAGAGAACAACTTAACTTCTTTAGAAGAAGTAAGTTGATTTTCTACTTTCTCCTTTCTTCTTCTTTCTTATTTTTCTATCCTTCTCCTTTAGGATAGGTGGAGCCACATTGTCGCTCCCAGGATTTTCATCCTAGTACAAACGCGAAAGTGGCGCTGAAAAGGTAGATTCGCCAGCCAGACATTTTTTTCCGAAGGAACGGGAAAGGTAATACTGCACAAACCTGAGGAAGAAGGAAAGGACAGGGTCCTGCGAACTAAAGATCTGGGTTCGAGAGTTGGTTACGACCTGGAAAGGTATTAGCACCCAGATCGTCCACCATACCCGACGGGATCCATGCTTTCTTGCTTGTTTAAAAGGGTGAGAAATAAGGTATTGCTGAACAAAAAGAAATGCTAACTTGAACTTGGAATGGAAATGAGAAAGGTAAAAAAAGAAAGAATGGGGAAAATGTAGGGAAAATAAAGAATGTGCTCGAATGGACCCTACCCCACTGCCTACGTACCTCATCGGGAAAATGAGGATCAGAGTCACCGTAGTTCGTCTAACTAAGGCGGGAACTTGTTTGTGTTTTTTGGAATGACGTTGCCATAGTTCTAACTCAGATGTTACCGGCTCTGACTCGAGGGTGTTTACTGTATCGTTGTTTGAACTGTCGAGGCAAGTCGTGATCGTCCGCAAAGAGTGGGAGATGAGAAGAGAAGATGTGATATCTTTGTTGGTTGTCTTTTATGTGAAGTGTTTTTGAATTTGTTTGTGAATATTCTCCTACTAAGACTTATCCATCATGGTAGATAACTTACACCTCGCTCCGAAATGGGACGCGCATAAGTACTCCGCAATAAAGTCTCATGTCGTATAAGAACATTCAACCTTTATTAGGTATTTTATTATTTTCTTCATGAGATTAGAAAGAAGGACTCAAGTTGAAAAATGACAAACTAAGGGGACTAAGACACAACCCTAAGTTATTTATTATATTCCAAGAGAGGTCCTAATGGTTTGTGAGGTTTTCTAATCCTAATGAAGAAAAGGAAAAGAAGAAAAGAGAATTAGAACTTAACTTACTTCCTAAGGAAGATAAGTGGTTCTAAAGAAAGGGGAAGCCTATACAAGTGAAGTTCAAATTCTAAGGGCAAACACAATTAAAAGCATAAATAGATGAAGAAGAAGGACATGACCAAAGTCTTACCTTAACCTCCCTACAAAAAAAGGATTAGTTTCAAGATGTATATTAAACACATAAAACAAATACAAAGGCTAATCACCTCATGGAAAACTTGAATAAAATCAAAGCACTAAAAATAGTAATGGTCCTGGAAAAAATATGAAATTAATTCCTTAAGGTCCCTAACCTGAATCTAATGTTGTGTTAAAAAATCTCTTAAGAATTCACAATCTAGCTATACTAAATAGGCACCTAAATCTACTTAGGCATTATTCACAAATTTTCACAAACAACTACTATCAAACAGTGGTTAAAATGGACTTTAAAATATAATAAAAATATTTCTAGGTTATTTTATAAGTCATCTAAACATAGCAAAAAGAATGGGGCAAAAAGCTTAAAGGAAGTGGGAGAAACAAATTGTGCAAATTGAAGAGTGAATATAGAAATTCAATAGAAAAGAAATTAGATAAAAAATCGAAATAAAATTGGGAAATGGCTAAAATCAAAAAGTAAGATTATGGAAAAATTCTAAAATGAGTTAAAATATCAATGTAATTTTTGGGGAATTTTATTATGAGTTTTAACATTTTTTATGGATTAAAATCAAAACTAAGCAAAAACAAAAATCTAAAAAAACAAAAAGAATAGAAGGGAGGTGCAAAAGTAATGATTTAACAAAAAGAACCTTGGGCCTGGAAAAAAAAAGGGCGAATAGCAATTTCGTAGGCCCAATGAGCGCAGGTCCAAAGGGTGTATGTTATGGACTTAGTCAACATTATTGACTCCATGAGGGCCATTGGATCTGTGGTCTCTTCAAAGTATTTCCAGCCAACATCTAGCAATGAAAGGTGTGTGGTAGGGGCTGTGGGGTAGCGCGCATGAGAATAGGATGATAAGGTCCTATCGGACGGTGACAAGTGTCACCGCCGGTATGGACAGAATTGGAACAATCTTATCCTAATCTTATCATCTCTTGGAATTCAAACGGTGGCTTCAATTAATTTTCATTAAAATTCGTTTATGATTCTTTAACACTCATTATTTCATTAATCTCATACATTAAACAAATAACCTATAAACATTGGGAAACATTATCACCGGAAAAAAAAACCTTAAGTCTTCCTTCTACTCTAAACTTTCATCTTCCTCCTAACCTGAAACCCTAATCTCGCTGATGTCACCTCCTTCCTTGCGAATACAGCATCGCCGCCATGAACCGATGAAGAACGGCGAAACGCCATCCTTCTTCTGTGATTACGACCTATCTTATATCCTTTCCCTCTCTTCTCGCTGCGGCGTCTCCCTCGACGTACCTCTTGATGCAGCCGTGAAAAACGAAACAACACTACTTAAGTCTTCACCCAAAATCCCTACCTTCATCCGAAACCGGAATCCCAACAACTCATTCAAGAATCAAAAATAGCATGACTACGATCTCGTATGTAAACGATTCGAACTCGTACCTTGAATTGAAGCTTTTAGCGAAAGAGACATGAATTTTGCATGGATGACAAGTGAGAAGAAGTTCCGTCAGGTATGTTCAAAAACTCTCTCTTCTCAATTCACTCTGTGACCCCTTCTTCTACTCCGCAATCTCGACTTCGTTTCGAAATCGTGTCCGTGGACTTGTTTTTTCTGAATTGAAACTACTCTAACATCGTGCTTTGTGGTAATTGATGCAGGTTCTTGAGGATGTTAGATGACATTGTTGCATCCCTCTGCAACAATTTAAGGAAGAGGATGTTGATAATGTGGGATGAAGTTGCATTGAGGTATGTATGATTTGTTGAATTAATAGAACTTCTTGAAACGAATTGCTGCAATCCCTTGGGATCTTTATTGGTGATGTTGATATGGATTTTTTTGGATATGCAGAGATCGGTGTAGAATTGATGAAGTTCGTATTGTTGAAGATCGTTGAAAATGTGAGGGTGGAGTCTTGAAAGTGCTGGAGAATGATGAAAATTGAAGCATTGAATGAGGGAGATGATGATTGATGCAGGGTGATGGTGATGAACTTACGGATTCAGTGAGGGTTTGAAGGTGAAGATTGAAAGGTATGATGGAGAGTGGTGAAGAAGAATGAAGATGGAGAATGGTGAAGAAGAGTGAAGCTCAAAACTCAGAGAGAAAAATGAAGAAGTTGCAGCCATGGCCCTTTATAGAAGATTAGAGGAGTGTATTGGTGATTGCCCAAGGTAAAGTCAGTTATGATTTCAGTTATCATTCTGTTAGTTTGTTATGAATCTGGTTGAAGTTGGTGAGTGTTCTGATTTTTTGTTTAGGGATTTGGTAACTGATATTTGTATTGGCTTGCTTCTCTTTTTTTCAATATTTTGTAACTGATTTTGGTATTGATGTTTTCTCCTTCTAGATTTTTCTTCTGATAATCGTTGATCTCGATAACTTGTTTCCAGTACTCTGCAATTTCTGGAAGACCGTTGCACTTGCAGATGTAAACAAGGTTCACCGAAACCGATGCTAGTGTTAAGGAACTTTGGTCTGATCCTTGAGCCAGTGATGATGGAATAGGCCACCTGTTGAATATTTGCACCGGTGGCTTCGCAGAGTGCTGACATTGCTTTTCAACATCAGTGCTGAAGAAGAGATTCTCGTCGGGACACTACTTTACCACATCGTCAATACCAGGTTCATAGATTGGAAGATGCTGCTCCAGGTTGTGATACAGGATACATATACGTCGACAACAGCCACTTCAATGGACACCAAAGTGCAATAATTGCCATAGTTGGATCACCAATACATCCAGCACCGATGCAACAAATCTTCACCCTTTTGTCTTCTTTTTTTTCTAAATAACCTTGAGAGATGAATGATGAAGATCCTTAGGCTAAGAGGGAAAAGAGAATGAAAATATAGTTGCACGGTGTTGTTATGAGATTCTAATGGAATCCTTTATTACATGGTTTTGATGGATTTGTAATTTTCAATAAGCTCTCCCTTCTTTTTGGTATTCCTGTTATGTATTTTAATGTTAAAATTTTCCTGCACTTTTGCGGTTACAGTATTCCCTCTCCTTTTTCTTGAATTAATGATTTCTCCTTAGGGGTCTTTAGTTAGCATATGATGCCGTCAAAGGTCATGGAATGACATGGGCCATGTTGTATGTGACTCATGTAGCCTCTTCTTCAAGTGGCAAAATGTATACTCATTATTTCTTTCTAGTGGCAACAAAATATGCTCACGGACCTTATTAACACATCCTATTTGGACAAAGTGAATGTATGCTTGGACTTGAAAACACATTTGGACTTGATTGATGGATAATGGACAATGAATTGGATGAGGCACCATGGAATTTAGGAATAATTATGAATTTAAACGGGTGTAATTCCAATAATGAATAATAATGAAATGGGATTTAAGAAATGGGCCTTAAAAAACAATGATCGGGGTAATGGATATGGTTTGACAAATGGCCTTTTTTTAAAAAGGGTTAATATTTGGGTGATAGCCCTCTAACAATCGGATTGAAAACATGAATGAAGTGGGTAGTGAACTAGAAAGAACATTAACATGAAAATTATCCCAATAATCCATACACCTGATCCGACATGCTTATTTCAACTCAAACCTTACATCCGAATCACACTTGCCTTTTCAATAAATCCTCACATTTCGGCCAACTCTTGAACTTAAACCTCATGGACTTGTATTATCAGCAATGGACTATTAAGATGGCCACAATGTCCTGATTATCATGTGAGCTCTCAAATTGATCCCTCATATCATGATCTAGTGCCTCGCCACTCAATGTACAAATCTCTTGAGCTGACGGCCCATGATCTTAACATGAAAACAAATCCTTGGGAAAACCTTGAAGATGCAGATGAGACCTTGAATCTCAAAAGGCATTGATCCCTCTTCTTAGTGCCCCAATGATACATGTTTAATTTTGTATGACTGGAATGTAATGCAATGCATACTAAATGATGCGAAAGTGATAGGGCAAATTTTGGGTTGTTACACACACTAACCTAGGTTCATTTATGCATGATAACATTAGGATTAGTCTGTCCCATTAGTATTTTTACCTTTGAGATCCTTTTGGTGCTCTCTTTTCTCATCTTTAAACTTAAATTTAAGTCAATTTAATAAATGACGAGTCTTCTCATGTGACACGAGACTTTGCTATGAGATACTTGCACGCGTTCCATTTCAGGGCGAGGTGTAGGATATCCCTCATGGTGGATAAGTCTTAGCATGAGATTGCTTCACAAAGAAAAGCTAAAAAACACTTCTTAATCAAAAAACCACAAAACACTTAATAAATGACAGTAGGTTAGTGTGTCTGAGCCTTCACTTGTGGGACTAGATTTGGGGATTTCCCCCATAGATAGGTGGGCTTCTTGCACATTCCGTTTTGGGGTGATGTAAGAAGTACACATCCCATTGAGTAAGACTTAGGTACACATACCTATGCAAACTTCAAAACATAAAACTCCAAAAAAACACTAGACAAACAATAAGCGTCTCTCCTTCAGGACTTCTTTTCTCATCACCTTCACTCTTATCGTAATAACTTGCTCCTACTTGTCACTTTGCAAGACGATAATTCACTTGAGCCAGACGAGCCTACAACACCTGATTATTGATATAAGCACTTCCAGCTTTAAGACACAAGCAATCTTTCCACCCCTAGTTAGGGGAACTATGACGACTTTGATCCTCATGTCCAGATGAGGTTCGTAAGCAGCGGGGTAGGGCTCGTTCGAGCACAATCTTTATTTTCCCTATATTTTTTCTCTTCGATTTCTTTTTCAATTTCGTTTCTCATTCCAGTTTCAGTCTTTCTTTTGTAGCAGCTTTTATTTCTTCACCCTTTGAAACAGTTTCTTTGCAAGCGTGGATCCCGTCGGGTACGGGGGACGATCTAGGGTGCTAATACCTTTCCAGGTCGTAACCGACTCCCGAACCTAGTCTCTTTGGTTCGCAGGACATGTGTCCTTCCTTTTCTTTTTCTTTTTTGGTTTGTGCAGCATTACCATTCCCGTCCCTCCAGGATAAAAATGTTTGGCTGACGAATCTACCATTTTTCGTGCCACTTTCGTATTTGTACCAGGATGGAAATCCAGGGAGCGACATGTATCTAACATGATAAATAGGTCTTAGCATGAGGATGTTTCACAAAGAAAACTAAAAAACACTTCTTCATTTAAAAAACAACAAAAACACTTAATAAATAAAATAGGCTAGTGTGCTTGAGCCTTAATTTTTGGAACTAGGTTTAGGGATCTCCTCCATACTTATATTTGATTCTTAATCATTCCATCTCGGAGTGATGTAAGAAGTACACACTCCATTGAATGAGACTTAAATACACTCTCCTATGCAAACTCTCAAATAAAAAGCTTCTAAAAACTTCAAACAAACAATAAACGTCTTTCCTTCGGGAATTCTCTTCCTATCTCCTTCACTCTAAATGAAAGAACCAGCTCCTGCTTGTCATTTGAAAAGAGATAAACGCACTCGTTCTAGAAGAACCTGCAACACTTGAGTATATGCATAAGCAAGTCAAACCCTAAAAACACAAGTAAGCTATTTCAGTTTTATTGAGTTGAACTACAATATTCTGACTTTCCTATTGCACTAAGGGAATATGTAGGCACAAGTGACGATGCTTGGTGAACACAATCCTTTAGTCTCTTTCCTCGTTCCTCGTTCCACTTAATCTCCTTATCTGTTCATCTCATTCTTCCTTATTTCTTTTCAGTCCTTTCCAGTAGCAGTTGCAGCAGTAGCAGATACCCTCACCCTTTGAAACAGTACTAGCAAGTGTGGATCCCGTTGAGTAAGATGGATAATCTGAGGTGCAAATATCTTCTTATTTCGTAACCGACTCCCTTACCCTTTCTCTTTGGTTCATGAGACCTCGTTTTCTCATTCTTTCGGGTTTGTGCAACATTACCCTTCCTTCGGGATAAAAATGCCTGGCTGGTGACTCTTCCTTTTCCGCGCCATTTTCGCATTTGTACCAGGATGGAAATTTCAAAAGCGACGGGCTCAAATTTACTTTTTTATCTAATAGGATACTACTTTTTTTACTAAATATTTTCTTCTTAGGATATTAATGAACCACTTTATGCTTGTCAACTTTTACTTTAGGAATTTGTTCACTAGTCTTTACAAAGATGGTCTTGTTAGAATATGGATGATAAAATTTTGAGTAACCAAGAACAATCTTATAATTTGAGTATCTTTGATGACTAAGAACACACTCAAATCCAATTTGTCATTTATCATACCTTTCAAGGACTCTTTTTAATTGGACAATTTGGAAGGAAAGTGACTCACACTTTGTGCATACAAAATTCTGTTTTTGATCACTAATTAGTTTTTGTTTTTCATCTTTGAAGTCATTTTCCATTGTCTCAACCTTTTCTTCTAAAGTTGATATTTGTTTCTTTTGTGATGAAATTGTTTTGTACATAATTTTGCATTCACTTAAGAGTTCATTAATTGCTCCTTGAGCATCACTATCATTGACTAAGAAATTATTTCTAACATCATCGTCTTCATCGTCGAAATGGTGTGATGCCATCAATTCTAGATTTGCGCTTTAATCACTATCTGAGTCTGAAGAAGAGCTTATCTCATTATCCTCCCAAGCAACATAAACCTTATTTTTCTTGTAATTCTTTTTGCCTTTATAGCCACCGTTCTTTGAAAGTTTAGGACATTCTGGTTTGATGTGTCCTGGTTTTCCACATTCATAGCATTGGATATCTTGTGTGTATGTTGACGCTTCCTTCTCCTTGTTCTTTGAAAATTTCTTCCTTTTGATATAGTTATAATTCCCAATATTATATTTAGAACCAAAATATTTTCCTAACCTTTTTACAAGAAGCATAAAATTTTCGTCTTCAATCGGATTGTCTTCTTTTTCAACTTCTTTGGAATCAACCTTTAATGGGATTCTTTTAGATTTCTTTCCTTGATTCTCATGTTTTTCCAATCGCCCAAGTTCTGTCTCATATTCTTGAATTTTTCCAAACAAAGTAGAGAATGTCATCATGGATAAACTTTTCTTTTCGGATATTCTCGTCGCTTTGGGTTGCCATTCTCTAGACAAAGATCTAAGCACTTTAAGATTAAGTTCATCGTTAGCTAATGTCTTACCAAGTGTCGTCAAATGATTTATTAAGTGCACAAATATTTTCTACTAATCAAGGATTGATTCTCCTGGCAGCATTCTGAATAACTCGAACGTGTTTGATATCGATCTTTTAACTTCAACGGTTCCTTCATGAGTTTCCACCAAAGTATCCCAAATTTGTTTTGTCGATGTAAATGTTGAGACACGAAAGAATTCATTCATGCTTAGAGCACTTTGTAGAATATTAATTGTCTTTTTGTCATAGAGAACCTTCTTTTTATTATAAGTATCCCATGAACTTTTAGGGTTTGTTGATCCAATACCATTAATAATCGTTGAAGGAACGATAGAGCAATTTTGGACAACATCCCATATTTCATCTCCTTGTGCTTCTAAATGAGCCTTCATGCGAATTTTCTAGAAGTCAAAATATTCACCACAAAATAGTGGAGGCTTGTTACTATTTCCATCGTCTTTAAACACAAGATTTTTGTTTACGGAAGCCATTCTGAATCGATTAGGAACATGATACCTAAAACCTACTCTGATGCCAATTGTAAGTCTTAGATGCGCCTAAGAGAGGGTGAATTAGGCTTTTAAAAATTCTTTGAAGTTTTTCCAGTTTTATTGATTCTTTACTTTCTTACGGAATCTAAGTGGAGAAAGATTAAATGTGGAAAGTAAAAGAGACACGGAGATTTATCCTGGTTCCCTTCACAATCCGAAGGTACATCCAATCTCATTTCCAAACCGAAAGAGATTTTTACTATATGTTAGAAACCTAAAACAAGACACACCTAGTCCTTTCTAATTCTAACAACCAAGAACAATCCTCTTGGATTTACAACAAGTTCAAAGTCCAATCGAGAATTAAATACTCACACACGGACCTCTTGTTTCCATAATCCGGATCACAAGGACAACCTTACTAACTTATCTCTAACAATCCTAAAGATAAGTAGCAATAAAAAAAATAAGTTCTAAATTTTTATAAGTGTATGGAAGATGAAGCTTTGAATCTCTTATCAATATAAGTATTGGTCTTCTCCTTGAAACAAGTATCACTCAATAAATATACAAGTGTTCTTGAAAGAATGAGATAAAACTAGAATGATATTCTTGAAAATTTATGACAAGTTTCTCTCAAAAAGTTTGAATATGAGCACTTTGAAAATATTTGAAAAATGAAGAATATGAGTGATTTTTTATTATGAAAATTATTGGAGGTGAGTGTGAAATTTGAAAATGATTTGTTTATATAATGCATAAAACACCCTTTCATAAAGGTATCATTTAAATGAAACAATGTCATGGTTTGAATGATAGAAACAATGAAGATTTTAATGAAAAGTCACATAATTTTGCATGCAGTAACAATGTTAATCGGTTAACACATATGTTAATCGGTTAACACCTTTTAACGATAAACCCATAATTCAAAAATGATCTTGGTTAACTGGTTAACTAATCCGTTAACCGGTTAACCAATCCGTTAACCGGTTAACCAATCCGTTAACCGGTACACTGAAGAATTTTGAGAAAAATATTGATTTTTAATGCTTAAACATATGCTACATGAATCCTATCATTCCTAACAATTATATTATGTATAAAATGGATTTTTTGAAGACTCGTATAAATACTTTGAGCAATATTTGTTATACCTTTGTTTTATATCAAGTTGGTCTTCAATTCTTTAAAAATATAATGAATATTGTTTGAAGTTTGATCCACTTGATATTTCTTCAAAACTTGAGCAATGTTAGACCAAACATATGAAGCTTGATTCAAAAGTCCTTCTTCCTTTTTGCACATACACACTTGAGCAATATCTTGTTGTCTTCATCAAAATCCAATATTGAAGGAAGCTTGCATCTAGATTAATCGTGGTGAAATGTTATTTTTAATTGCTTTAATATGGTTGCAGCTGGGTATCGAACCCAGGACCTATAAATTATTTCACAACAGTTATTTGACTTAACCATTGTTATGAGTAGTGTGCTACCTAACTTATAACCATGGTCACTCACATGTTGTGGAAAACATCATATATACAATCACACACTACCTAACTACGGACATGAAACTGTCATTGTATGTATTTTACAACCGTCATGATATGTTTTTTTCCATTGTAGTGACATGACCATTATGGATTGAACTGGTGATTTTCAACAAATAGATTATCTTGCTAAAGTAAAGACAAACCTTGTTGTATACCTTATATCATCCATATCACCATCATAGTTTAAATCAACATTGTTAAACATGATATCATAGCTCGTTCTACCATGCAAGTACGTGAAAAATCACTTGATTGTTTCCCAATGATGCTTTCATGGTTTGGAAATAAACTTACAAGCTTGAGTTAGAGATTTTTCCAAATTTGATATACTGTAGACCATAGCATACATTAAATAAACAATAACACTGACATAAGGAGCCTTTGACATATACTTAACTTGTGCATCTGTCTTTGGACACTAATTCAATGAGAGCTTAAAGTGATTCACCACTGAAGTACTCAAAACTTTTGAATTACTCATGTTAAACTTGTCTAACACCTTTTAAATAAAGTTTTTCCGAGAGAGTCATTATATTCTATCACTCATATCCATGTGAATATCCATACCAAGAATCTTCTTAGAAGCACATATGTCTTTTGTGTCAAACTCGTTTTTAAATATGATTTTCAGTTCATTTACATCACGTAAATGATTAACAATAATCCACATATCATTAACATACAATAACATGAAAAAAAAGTCATCATCAAGGCTCCTAGCATAAACACAAAAATCATACTCATGCCTTATGTAGCCAATGTGAAGCATGTATGAATCAAATCACTTGTACCATTACCTTGGAGACTACTTTAAACCATACAAATACCTTTTTAATTTACAATCTAGTATGTCGTGTCTATTGTTACTAAACCTTTCTAGAACTCGTCTAGCTGGTCTATGTAAATTTGATCTTCTAGATTACCTTAAGTAAATGTTATCTTCACATCCTTATAATCTAAATGCATCTCTCAGCTAGCTAGAAAGGCTAACATGACCCTATGTAAGAATAGGTTGCAACCTAAGAGGGGGAAATTAGGTTTTATAACTTTTTCTCTTTTTTAGGCGATGGTTCTTATGTTCTTATTTTTCTATAAATATAAATTCAAAAATGTAAAAATAAAAAAACAAAAAAAAACACAGGTATGTATATTAATTTCATTTTCCAATAAAAGGCGCGTCATCTAGTCCCATAACACCCCGTGAGAGATTTCATTATGTTTGAGGGTTTCATAACCTCACACCAAGAATCTCTTAACTTTCTAACACAAAGAGAAAAAACCTCGGTTTCTCTTAGACATATTTGTTTCCACAAACATGGCAAACAGGAAACAGTATAATAGTACAGGAGAATTTTGATACTCAACAAAATTCCAACAAAAATTTTCCCTTTCAATGTAACAATTCGTTATAATAAACTCTAAGTGCTTAAGAAACTTTTATTTGATATGAAAATGATATGCAGTAAAGTTTGTATGAGTTTGAAAATTATGCATAAGAATTATTATGAAAATTTGAATGAAAGAGGTGATTTAATTCATGAAAAAATCTTATATATATATATATATATATATATATATATATATATATATATATATATATATATATATATATATATAGTGTGTGTGTGTGTGTGTGTGTGTGTGTGTGTGTGTGTGTGTTTATGTTAGTATATATGTGTGTGTATGCACGCGAGCATGTGTATGGAACCTTGTTTTGCATGTAATTTGCTTATAACAAGGACATCAAGTTTTAATGATGACAACTAATATGATAAGTCAAGCATGAACAAATAAGCGGATAAAGATGAAAACCTAAGGATTGATAGACTTGAATATCTGAAGATAGCAATATAAATGAAGTATAAGATAATTCATCATCTCAAGCTACTCATGCAAGTGCTCACTTAAGAGAAAGTATCTGGAAATGTCTTGAAGTAGTTTGGTACCTTCTATTTCAGTAGTGATGAATGAATTGTAAAATAAAAGGGCTTTATCATAAAAGTGCATGGCTAAACACACCCATACTAAAACATTTTTCAAAATATTTTTTTCCAAAGAAAATATTCGTAAAAATATCTTGAAGTTGTGCTAGATGAGTTAGGAGCTGTCAAAATAGTTATAGGAAAATTTTTGCCTTCTCCAATCGATTAGATCATTTTTCAGTCGAATGGATCAGTTTAAAATTGAGCCACAATCCATTTGGATAACGCCTTCATAATGTGCAATGGCTAGATATCTTTTACTTACTATTTTGAACTTACAATCAATTGTATTTTATGCATCCAATCGGTTGTAAAAACGTGTCAATTGATTGGAAAGTGATAAAATGCATTATTGGAAATTCCTTTTTGAGACAGCCTCTGGCATATAAATAGAGGTCACTTTTCTCATTTATTATCATTTAGAATCGTGTTTTGACACTTTCAAGTCTTTCTCTCTCTCTCTCTCTCTCTCTCTCTCTCTCTCTCTCTCTCTCTCTCTCTCTCTCTAATATTTTAACCTACGTGCTTTTGTGAGAAAAGTCATTTTGTGAGTGTGGATATTATTGTAATTCTAGAAATGGTAGAATTGTAAATTCACCAAGGAAATCTCTTGTATACACCTTGGTTGAATATTGTCCAATTGTGGATTTGTTTGGGATTGTGTGATTTATTTCTAACTTAGGTTCGAGATTATCCCGTTATAAAATCTCTTAGGTTCTTCATTAGCCCCGTATTAAAACCTAGATTATGTAGGAAAGTCCATACTATATAAAAGCTTTCATCAAGTTCAATCTCACCCCATATAAGAATCTCACAGGTTATTGGTTATCCCATATAGAACCAAGGATTAAAGGTTCATGAGCTCAGACCGTGTAAAAGCTTACAATTTTTTGTGTAATGAAGACTAACTGCTTTAATCTACTATTTGTGGAAAAGAAAACTAACAAATTCACCAAGAGATGTCGCACAAGCTAAATCTATCGTCATTTATTATTTGGTTGGAGGTCAACCATCATTTCCTTGTATAAGGGGGTTTATGATTCTTTCCTACTAAAAGTTCTCAATTATTATTGGAAACTCTCAAGATCATTTCATGGGGAGATGAGTAGTTTTTTTTACCGAACCTCTATATACTCTGGTGTTTATCTCTTTTCTTTAAATCTTTATAATTTTATTTTCTGTTGTTAACTTTTTCGCTACTAAGGTTTTGAAAAAAAAGTTAACTATAATTTTATTTCTCAAAGATTTTCAAAACCAAGTTTTTCCAAATCATACAATTCACCCCCCCCCCCCTCCCCGCCTCTTTTGTGTGAAGTTTCAAATCCAACAAGTGGCATCAAAGCCTAACTCCTATTTAAGGACTAATCGCCACAGAAGGAAGATAACTTCCGACAAGAGATTTATCTGAACACACCAAATGATATTTTATTAAAACTTTGTAAGCTAGGTTTAGAAGTTTCTTTAAAACATAAGTCATGATTTATGGAAAACTATAGTCAATGGTCCGGTTTACCCTACTTATCAAGTAGATGATAAAGTAGTAGTAACCTTATTCCTTTTGGACCGAAGAAGAAAAGGGAAAGATATGCATAGATCTTAAAACAAAGAATTTTATAATAATGCCTCTAGATAATAATTAACTTTATGATGTTCGTCATTGTAAAAATGCCAAAGAAACGTGGGAGACTCTTGGAAGAATATATGCTCCAAGTATCAAAGAATAGAAGATAAACACACGAGGCGAATATTTTAATGAAATTCACCATGGATGTTTTTCTAAATTTAAAAATATTAGAAATTTTGTTGGGAACTGCATTACTAACAAATATCTAAGAATCAAATATTGGAAATTTAATCCAATTATCTAATCAAAAGATGGAAGCCTTCATGAATTTTTGGAAAAATCAAGAAAGAAGAAAACTTTAAAAAAGTTAAACGATCCAATTCAACTGCTCAAAGATGAAAGAACCAAACTGAAGAATCATCATCTTTATCATACTCCTATCATACAACTCCTATGCAATATTTCAAAAGAACATACTCAACTATTGAACAATCCTTGAGAAATTCAACATCCTATGAAGGACCCTCTTGTTCAAGGAATAAAGAAGATGAAGAAGTTTCTTCAATAAAAAAGATCAACTTTGCTTAAAGGCATCCTACGAGGGAGATATTATTCTAGGTATAAGGAGGTACGGACAAAGGTTGATGATTCTTAGTCCGACCTAATTAGATGTTAGAATATATAGTTGCTTGATTATGGTAGATACCTTTTAGCAGGCTAACTAAATGATTTATTCAACAATACAACTCAATACAATACAATTATAATTTAGTTTAATCAAATGCAACAGTAAAATTTAAATAATTAATTTAATATGTTATTTTAATGAATTAATTAAATTAATTAAATAAATACATTATTTTATTTATATAATTTTTCAATAGGCATAAATTACTTGACTCAATTAGTCCGCATTTTAGAAGGACGGGGCCACTTCTCCACGAATGAGCCAAGGAAGTGGTTCCCTTAACGCCTTATTGGGTTGAGAAAGATTATTTTGTCCCTTCATAGGGTCTTCTTTTTTCCTTGCCTAAGTTCATACCCCAATTTTTACCTTTTATTTACTTTTAACTTATTAATATTGCATTGTATAATACAAGTTGCATTCATCTACATTCACATTTTATATTCATTACCAGGTCATGGGTATACACATTAGACCTTGGGTATGGCCTTTTTCTTTGGGTCTTTGGGTCATCATATGTCACATGGCATATCTTGCTTTTTAGCATGGTTAATCTTTTGTCCCATTTTATTTGATTGGTCATTTGGTACGTACATTCATTGTCTTACTTTACATATATCATACATTTAAAATAATTGGAATTTGTTCTGATAAAGCATTGTTATATTGGTTTGGTTATTGAACTTTTAAAGTTAGAGGTAATCATCTTTTAGCCTATGTTGTAAATCTCAGAAAACGGCGTTCAAATAATAGTGAGGGAGTGGTGTTTAGAAAATGAAACAACTACTTGGACTCACCTTTTTACATGCTCATGATCATCACCTTTTTACATCATTCCACATGAGGGCCCTCTCCATTCTCCTAATCACCATCTTTTTGCGTCAAATTGTCACCTTCATGCCATCCTATCATGCCCTGCAAAACCAAATAAAGGTGAGCATCAACAACATATCACACATAACATCCATGCTAATTATTTACTTTTTCATAAAACTCTATGAAACTAACACAAAACTCAATAAACTTTTTCATCAAAAATACATTCACAATGCTCATGATAACAACATAACATCCATGTTTAATATTGGATCAATCAAAGAGAACAAATGCACATCAACAATATAGACACACAATTTAGAAGACAGGTACATCTTTTCTCCTCCTTGGCTTCCCTTGTTGAGTTGTAGCGCTTTGGGCCATCACCCTGGGCCCAATTTACTATCAACAACCCCATCTTTTATAACGCAACTTGTTTTC
The DNA here is from genome assembly GCA_963966055.1 of Lathyrus aphaca. Lineage (NCBI taxonomy): Eukaryota > Viridiplantae > Streptophyta > Magnoliopsida > Fabales > Fabaceae > Lathyrus > Lathyrus aphaca. The sequence continues at coordinate 132,013,728 of OZ014522.1, read as the reverse complement.
TTTTCTTTTTCTATTATGTAGTTTTATTTTTTTGAATTATGATGTGGGCCTTGGGTCACCATTTTTTAATTAATAAATTTGTATCCCCAATGCTCTAATACACCCCCTTTATTCTTCTTAATTCTTTTTATTTTACTTATTTCTTTTTACTTTATTAATTATTTTAATTAATTAAATTATTAAATGATGAATAAAATTAATATTGTCAAATAATTAAAACCTTTGATCCAACGTCAAGTGGATTTTTTTAAAATTCGTTTCTTTTCAATTAATTTTAAATTGATACGAATCAAACCTTGATCTATCTCGAGTGCGTTTTATAAAACTAAATGTCTAATTGAAATATTCACAATCCAAACTTTTTAAAACTTAAGTGTTAAATCTTTTCATAATAAATAACATTTGAAAAAGGAACGAGGGATGTGCATCCTTTTGTTACTCGAATAAATGAGTGATTGGCGTACACCACGTTGATCGAATTTTTGTCTACCGTTTAAAATACTCTAAAAAACATGGAAGAAGAAGGGATGAGGGATGTATATCTTTTCGCTCCTCGAATAAGTGAGTGGGAGGCACGCGCCTCACTACTACGAATATTCGTCTTTCGCAAATAATTTTCAAAACTCAGAATTGGACGAAAAGGGAATGGGAGATGCACATCTTTCTGCTCCTCGAATAGACGAATGGTTGGCATACACTTCACCGCTCGGTAATTCATCACCCTCCTAAAAAATAAATCAACACGTCAAACTTAATTTCTCGGTGTCACGCGATCGTAAACCATTTTCAAAAGAACACTATTTAGGTATGTTCTACCGCGATTCAAACAAACGCTTTAAGCCTCCAATCGTGAGTACAAGAAATGTTTAAATGCTAGAGTTCAACCTAAATAGTCATTCAATAAAATCAACCAACCAATACATAGTTTTATACACAGAACTATATTGCTTTGAATTCCTCATTGTACCTGATGATACGTAGGAGCGAGACTCGAAATCTCGTCAAGCATCCTAATAAAAACCTTTTTGCGACTCCTTTTATTTTCCTTTTCAATCTTTTATCACTCGAAGTAAACAAATGAAGTAAGCTAACATTCTATCGTAAATCTAACTAAATGGTTCATGTTGGGTACAACAGATTTGAGGGGTGCTAATACATCTCCCTTGCGTAATCGACTCATGAATCCGAATTTTGTTGTGACAGCTATTTTCATTTTCTTTCAAGGGTTTTATAGATATTTTCTCTTTCCTTCTTTGGAATAAATAAATTCCTGTGGCGACTCTGTTCAATCATCCCGCAAGCGAGTGAATGCTCGTAGGTCGTATTTTTTCGATAGGATAGCTAACAAGGTTCCAGTGTGACTCTTGGGGTCACTTATCTTTCTTCCTAATATGAAGGGTATTCCTCTTAGAAATGGTCATTAGAGCTACCATCCTTTCAAGTAAGGAAAAAATATTACTCAAAATAGTCTATCCATTCTTAATGCCTAGATGAACATCAAACCTATGCAAATAATCGTCGATTTACTTCTCACTACATTCACTTTGATCATACTTTAACCTTTCCTTGAAGCTAATAATACGAAAGTCCTCCAAAATCTTGATAAACTTCTTCTCTATCTCGCCCACGAAATCACAGTTGAAGTCGTTTATTGGCACATATTAATCCCTCAAATATAGCGGAAATTCATTTTCATTGGTCTCCTCAAACATAACAATGGAACGATTATCTCTCCTACATACTCTCACAAACCTATCTTTTCAATTTTTGTAGTAGTTTGAATGAATGGTGAAAACAATCCATCCAAGCAAGGCAACTAATATCACCCACCCATCATTCGCTTATAATCCCAGTGTTATAGAACGAGAAGAAGATGCATATCATAGGTGTGACTTCTAAATAACTATAGATGATCTCGAATGCCCTGATAAATGTCCATTAATTAGGAAATATTTGACAGGGGACCGCTTGTTGATTTATTATGTCAATTGGATATATTCATAACCTTATGATTTCTATCGATATAGAATCAAGAACAGAACTCTACACAAATCCTTATGAGTCAAATATGTGATCGACTTATATCCTTTATACACATACCTGAATATGATTATGAGAATGAAAGTGAAAGAAATCGTACCTGAGTTTGGCATTGGAAATAGTTTAAGGTTATCTAGTATGTGATCTTCCAATTGTAGAGTTCCTTATGCTCCTTGAATCTCCTCTGATGGGGATGAAGAGAGAATTTTCCAAACTTTGAAAGAGAACCTAGTTACCGCTCCAATAATCATAGCACCTAATTGGACTTGTGAGTTTAAACTTATGTGCGATGCTAGTGATTATGCTATTGGAGTGGTTCTAGGGCAAAGAAAAGAAAATGTTTTTCATGTTATACACTACAAAAGAAAAGTTCTTAATGAAGCACAAGTGAATTATGCCACAACTGAAAAATAATTGCTCGCGATAGTGTACGCACTTGAAAATTTTCGTTTTTATTTGATCGGTTCTAAGGTTGTTGTCTACACCGACCATGCCGCGATAAAATCTCTGCTCACCAAACCGGATTCTAAGCAAAGGCTTATCCGTTGGATCCTCCTTCTTCAAGAGTTTGACTTAGAAATTAAGGATAAGAAGGGATCGGAAAATTTGGTGGCGGACCATTTGTCGCGGTTAGTCAATGTGGACATCACCAAGAAAGAAAATGAAATCAGAGAAGAATTTCCGGATGAAAAATTGTATATGGTACAAGTTAGGCCTTTGTTTGCCGATTTTGCAAATCATAAGGCAACGGGTTGGATACCCGAAGACCTAACTTGGAACCAAAAGCGGAAATTCTTGGCGGATGCCCAATACTATGTATGGGATGAACCGTATTTGTTCAAAGTTTGTAGGGACAATTTTCTAAGGAGGTGTGTGACGAGTGATGAAGCTAAGAGTATACTTTGGCATTGTCACAATTCTCCATATGGAGGGAACTTTAATGGACAAAGAACGGCCACTAAAATCCTCCAATCGGGATTTTATTGGCCGACAATTTTCAAAGATGCCAACCTCCATGCGAGGAATTGTGATGAATGCCAAAGGTGCGGTGGGATAAGCAAAAGAGATGAAATGCCCCTTCAAAATATGCAATGGGTAGAAGTTTTAGATTGTTGGGGCATTGATTTCGTTGGCCCATTTCCACCATCCTTTACTAATGAGTACATTTTGGTTTGCGTGGACTATGTTTCAAAGTGGGTAGAAGCCATTGCTTCACCGAAGGCCGGTGGAAAAACGGTGATCAAGTTTTTAAAGAAAAATATTTTCTCCCGTTTTGGCACACCTCATGTTTTGATTAGCGATGGAGGGTCGCACATTTGTAATGCACCATTGGAAAACGTTTTAAAACATTACGGTGTATTGCACAAAGTAGAAACTCCCTACCACCCACAATCTAACGGTCAAGCCGAAGTCTCAAACCGTGAAGTGAAAAGGATTCTTGAAAAAACTGTTTCGGGGTCACGTAAGGATTGGTCTCAAAAGTTGGATGAAGCTTTGTGGGCATATCGCACCGCATACAAAGCTCTGATTGGCTTAACTCCGTTCCAAATGGTTTATGGCAAAACATGCCATTTACCGATTGAAATGGAGCACAAAGCTCTTTGGGCTTTGAAGTTTCTTAACTTTGACCCTACGGATGCCGGAACAAAAAGAAAATTTGAATTGAGTGCCTTGGAAGAAATGAGGGAAGCGGCCTACCACTCAAGTTGGCTCTATAAAGAAAAGACAAAGAAATACCATGATCAAAAGATCAAGTTTAAAGAGTTTGAAGAGGGCCAACTTGTATTGCTTTTCAATTCCCAGTTGAAACTTTTTCCCGAAAAATTGAAAAGTAAGTGGTCGGGACCGTTTTGTGTGAAGGAGGTAAAAGAATACGGTGCAATAGTGATCAAGGATCTTGAAAAGAAGGATAGTTGGACCGTGAACGACCAACGCCTTAAAATCTACCTCGGAGGTAGTTTCGATCGGGAGAGTAAATCTGTCAACTTCGATGATCGTTGATCGTCGTGGACCGTCGAGCTTATCCGACGTTAAACAAGCGCTCGTTGGGAGGCACCCCAATTTTGTAAGTTTTTACTGCTTTTATTTGTTAAAGTGTGTTGTAGGAGTGTTTTTATAGTTGTCTGTGAAGTGACATTGCTGCTAGAAGTGTGTTTTGTTTTCCTGCACTCGCTGAGCGAGGGAATTTTCGCTGAGCGACCCTGTGCAGGTGGAAGCTCCCTGAGCAAGCTCTAGCTCGCTGAGCGAAGGGTGTGTTTTTTTAAATAAAATGGGACTGAACTAGGCCCATTAAGGGAACCCGGTCCAGTCAAAGTTAAGTAAGAGTGTGAGTGATTAGGGTTGCCTATTTGCTCCCTTTTCACATTTTTTTTTCATAGAAGATTCAAAGAAGATTCTCCTTTGTCTTCCCCCTAACTCTTGCTCCATTCCATTTTGTGCTTCCAAGTTCAGATTATTTGCATTTTCCATCACTAAGGTAACAATGTTCTTCACTTCTATCTTTTAAATTTTTGTATTTTTGAGTAAGTAACTTCAATTACTCTTAGAAATCATTGGCCATAGGAATTTCTTGCTCCAATATCACTTTCATAGGAATTTCTCAAGAAAATTTGTAGATTAAATTGAAATTGGGGGTTTTGGTTCAAGAAATTTTGTTTAGGGCAAAGATTTTGAATTTTGAGCAATTGTTGTGAGATTAGTGTTTTAATGTTGTTTTTATGGTTCTGAAACTTTTGTTTTGTGGTATTGGTTGGTATTGTGAATTGTGTTATGAAGGAATGGACCCTGATATTGTAGGAGAGTTTCTGCATTTTTGCAGAGCTCGCTGAGCGAGAGTTCCAGGCAGGTTTTTGCTCAGTGAGCTCCCAGCTCGCTGAGCGACCACTTCTCTCCAGAATTTTTTCAAACTTAGGGGGTATGTCCCTTTTGAATTATCATTAATTTAGGTGAATTTTGTTTTTGTTTTTGTCGGCTGATTTGATTGGAATACTTGTGTTTCGATCTTTTGGTTTGTTTTTGTTTGTGCAGATGTCGAACCGTTCAAAGCGTGGACGTACCGGAAGCTCATCTGCTCGGCCACCCCCTGCTCAGGCTTTTGACCGTAATATATTTCTGACACCCGCTCATCATGATCGCTGTCTGGTTCTTGAAAGAAGAAATGTGTGGCCGGATAGGCTTGTAGAGTTGAATCCGGAGGGGGAATATAGGCATGTTCAGGGCCTTATGGATGATGGGGGATATGTGAAGCTTTATCAGCCGCATCCTGAGTACCATTTGGAGATTGTTAGAGAGTTTTTTTCTAACGCCCTTCAAACATGACCTGAAGGCACTACACCTGAGTACAAAACCTGGGTCCGTGGCAAGGAGATTAATTTCTCTTGGGCTAACATTAATGCTTATTTGGGCAACCACTTTCGGCTACCTCCGGGTGTTCTTTGTGAGTTTGAGAAGATGAAGAAAAGGAGAACTTGGGATGTCGAGCTGATGAGGGAACATATCTGTACCAGTGATCAAACTTATGAGGTGAGTGCTTCTGGAGTCGCTTTGCGTTTCAAGAGGAGTTCTTTGAACAGCAGAGCAAGGGTGATTATGTCGATAGTGTTGCTGTTCGATGTGATTTCTGACGAACAACCTCTGGTTAACCAATCTCTTAGAAAACTGGGTTACTTGCAGGACCAACCAAACAAGTCCTAGGACACATGTGCAATTGGTTGTCGAATTACTCTTAGTGTTGTTAATGATTTGTGGTTTGTTTTGTTAATAATGTCAAAATGTTAAATGTTTTGAATGTGAAAGTAAAATAAAGTGAAAGTTTGAACAAAAGTAAGAAAGTGGCGAAAAGATATAAAATTTGCAGGAAAGTAAAACAGAGTGAAAGTAAAGTAATTTGATGAAACAAAACTAGTAATTTAAATAACTTAAAAGAAAAATGGTGTTCAACACATACATTGTTCCAAATATCAGACTCATTTCTCTCACACTGGGTACTTAGAGTATTTACAGGAGTTTTGTATAAGTTTTCACACACGCATTCTAAACACAAACTATCCTATTTATATACAAACAAAATAACTGCCTAGAACGGGAAAATTCTAACTAAATGACAATTGTCAGCCTGCATGCAATTTTCTTCTCTGAAACTTCCATGTGTCCAACTGCCAAAGGTTGCAACTTTTTGAATTTGAATTCTTCCCTTTGGTGACGAAGCATTGTATCTCTTCACTTGTCGAAATGTCGAAGAAGGAGAAACTCTTCAAACTTTACAAACCAACGTTTCTGCCAAACACCCCTCTTTTGTCGAAGTGTCGAAAAAACACACTTATCTTGACAAATGCAAAACTATAAACAAGTCTCCAAACTTTGCTTGCCAGACACTGTTTGTACTCCTGTCGAAACGTTTGAGTACATAACCTTGTCAACATCTTCTGAATATCTTCACTCCTTTCTTTCTCTTATCTGCTGATCATCTTCTTAGCAAAAGAAATAACTTCATATCTCAATTTCCAAGTGTCGAAATTATGAGCCTACAAATTGCCCCCCAGCAAAGATGTTTTCGACTAACTCTGGAGAAATATCCTTTGATGTCGAAATGACTTCTGACACCATGTCAGTCTCATTAATTATAAAGTAACTTTGTTGAGTCCCAAGGAAACACTATAATTTCAAATTTCTGAAAAAACGTCTCATCTAGCCCACGTTTAGACACAACCTTCCATAACCCTACATTCTAGCTCATCATGGGCTCCTTACCAACCGTCACCTTTAATCATCACCGTTGATCCATACGCACGTCTCCCATGACTAAATTGAAAAGTCTCTTTTTTTTCTTTTTTATTTATTTTTTCCTATTCTGTCACCTTCTATAAATACCATCCCCTACACTTCTTTTCTCTTTTTACACTCTCAGACTCTTCTCCTCTATCAAAGAAAACAAATCTCCATTAAAACTCATTTAAACTGTTACTCCAACTCTCTAATATTTGCATAACAATGGCGCCCCCAAAGAATGTTGTTGACCGTAGTGCTAAGAAAGCAAAGAAGACTACTGATCTCCCTCCTGCTCATACAATGTCTGGACCCACGCAAGTGAATCAACAACAGTACATCCCAGAATCTCCAAATGAGAGGGAGAAAGCTAGCATCTACAGATCTCAGGTAATAATTCCTATTTTGATCTCTGGAGTTCACCATGCAATGTTAGGTCCCATCTCTGACCCCAATGCTGACCCAAACCGTTTAAAGGATTTTTATCCTTCCTATTCTGCCTCTAAACCAATAGGAGCTAGTAAGAACCCTCAAACTGTCGAAACATCCTCTAAGAAACCTGAGATCCCATTAGCTTCGACAGACTTAGACTTGTCGTACTTAAATCAAACTAGGATCTTTAGGAGCCCTCCCCTAACAAAAGACCCTTCAGATTATCTAGCTTGGCTCACTAGAGTCGAAAAAGCTAAAGAAAAATTCTGGAAGAAGACAGGTATTTACGACTTGATTCAGTTGTCGAAAGAAGGTCCACACTACTGCCAGAATATGCTGCTGGCTTCTTTATATTTCTGGGACAGTACCTACAACAACTTCCATCTTCCCTGTGGTATGGTTACCCCCACTCTTTTCGACATAGCAGCCATCACTGGCCTTAGTCCTATAAGAGAAATCTTTAATCCTGAGCACCTAAACAAAGATCCCATAGGATTCGACACCAAACACGCTGGTTATTCCTTATTCATTGCTCATCACCAAGGCGAAGGCACTGAGGAAGTTTCCGACAGAGAATATATAGCTTTCCTCACTTTGTGGTTAGCCAAGTTTGTCTTCTGCACCAGATCCCTCCAGGTTGCCAGAAGCTACATTACCATGGCCAATCAACTTCATACTGGAGTTGCATTTTGTCTAAGTGAATTGCTTCTGGAAAATCTTTATGAATCTCTGAGTGAGAGCGTAAGCAACCTGAAAACTATCAAGGACAAAGGAACCATCAGCCTAACAGGCCCCTTCTGGCTTTTACAATTGTGGCTGAATGCAACTTTTGAAGCCTGCATCCCTATCAAGAGACTAGTTGACGAAGAGGAAGTGAAAGACAGGCGTGTCGAATGGCCCAGGCTCGTTCAACTAACACCTATTGACGAAGGAATAGGTCTTCGACAAGCCTTCACTAGCTATGTAATGATGTTCGCCAAACGTTACAAGTTTACTCCATCCATGGCATCCTTCGCCAACAGGACTGTGGGTCCTAAATGGTTCACTAGGCAACTCCCAGTAGAAAACCAAAAAGAAGAAGACTCCTACATATCCATCTGGGAAGCCTTCCTTATACCAAGACATCTTTTCTCCCATCACAGCCTTAATAACACCAAAGTTTCCCTCATTGTTTATCAACCTAACCTGGTGGCCAGACAATTTGGGCTAACCCAGACGAAGACAAAACCCATCTACCACAAGAAAGGCTCTATTTTATTCTACAACTCATTTCAAAATTTTGAGAACAGTCTAGAATTGTATAACAAATTTTTCGACAAATCTTTGGAGGTCCATCCCACCATATTTCGACCAAACTTCTTGTGCACTGAGGACTTCGACGTCTGGTGGAAGGAGTATTACCTTACCAAATTCTTTGATGTAACAACTTTCAACACACTCCTGACGAATGCCTTTGCTTTTGTGCAGGATAAAAAGAAGAAAGGTACGGATAAACATATCAAAGAAATTCAAAAATTTCAAAAATATTTTGAAACTATTTACAGGCCAAATGATCTTCGTCGAACCATAGGCGAAGCAGCAGTGACTTTAAAACAAAAATTTTCAGAAAAGTTGGATAAGTTGGGGGTGCCTTCATATATTCCACCACATGCACGCTACAACTTTGCTTACACCTCTTTTCCTCCAAAGTTTCCCCCACTCCCTTCTGCAGAATTTGGTGTGGCCTTGTGCCCTCCATTTCCAGATTGGTTTGTGTGTGGATCTCACTTAAAGCTGCTTCGCGAGTCTAGCAAAAAACTTGCCGAACGTGTGGTTCCGACGAAGTATTATTTGGGCAACTTCCCTGGGCACCTTCATGTTGGAATAGAACACGTTAGTGTGGAAGAACCTATTCTTGAAGGTGTCGAAGAAATTAAATCCCTCTTCTTATTTCTAACTCTTTTTATGTTTTATATCAATGTTCATTCATTTTCTTCTCTTTCAGCTGTTAGAATCACTAACAAGAAAACTCCTGGTGAAGGGACCTCTTCCAAACTGGTCGAAAAATCACCCACAGCTGCTAAAAAGGTTTCGACAAATAAAGACATCTCACTTTTTCTTTTATATAAATTCTAATACTCTCAATACTGAACCCATTTCCTTGTTTTCACACCTCAGGTAACTCGCACACCAGCCACAAAGAGAAAACAAGAAGAAAAAGAGGTGAGTGTCGAAGAATCTGAAGATGAATCTCCTGAGCCTCAACCTCTTAAAAGGAACAAAGGCATGAGAATAAAGACAGTGGCATCTCAAAGATCCATTGTCCACAGAAAAACTCCTCCCAGCAGTCCAACCAACAAAATCCCTTCAAGAAGTGAGAAAAGTGGGGATTCAGACACTCACACTGAGATTCCTCAGGTATTATTTTTTCGACTGACAATATTCGTAGTTTTAACTGCATTGTTTCTTCTTTTAAACTTCCCTTTCCTGTTTACTTCAGGTTAACATTGATGTCGAAGAAACTTCTAAGGTCCAAGAAGAGATTATCCCTTCTGATTCTGAGAAGACTTTAGCTGAACGAATTCTGGAAGAAACCACTCCAGATGCTGGTGTTTATGGCCCCCAAACCTTCAGTGACTTCGACATTAGTGACCCATAATCCTCCGACAATAATTCCCCTCTTCATCCAGAATTTACTGTGGAAGAAAAGACTGCCCCAGACCAGGATGCACAAACTCAAGGGCCAATTGATACAACAGAGGCTGATAAGGAAGCTGTCGAAGAAGAACCAGATCTGTCGAAGCAACCATACATAAGCGTGAACCCTGGAGGAAGTACCCAAGTTGTTCCTACTCCAGCAGAAACTCCAACAGAAACCCCTCTAAATACGGGTTCGACAAGCATGTCCCATGAGGAAATTGAAATCCTGAAAGTAAGAAAACCTTTGGAATATCTGAAAGCCTTACTCAGCTCCAGGTATAATTTTCAGGACTCTTCCCACAGCAGCTCAACAACTTCAGGGGCTACCTCTGAAATTCAACCAATCAATGTTATCATGGCTGAGATTAAGGCAAAGATCCTTGGGGTGGACCTATTTGGAACTCTGGCCAAAAACCCTTATGCGCAATATGACTTGAAGAAACTTCTAAAGAAAGCCAATCTCCTAGAGGCTTCGACTGAGGAGAGTCGTCTGGTGATGGACCTGATGTTTATGATTGATTCAGTAAGTGCTGACTTGGTTCGCCAAAAAGACTTTTCTCAAAGCATCACAGCTAAATCTGAAAAACAAGTCTCAGAATGGAATGTTGTAGCCTCTTCGACTGATAGAATCTCAGAGCTAAACCAATTTGTTCGCTGTGATTTCTGACGAACAACCTCTAGTTAACCAATCTCTTAGAAAACTGGGTTACTTGCAGGACCAACCAAACAAGTCCTAGGACACATGTGCAGTTGGTTGTCGAATTACTCTTAGTGTTGTTAATGATTTGTGGTTTGTTTTGTTAATAATGTCAAAATGTTAAATGTTTTGAATGTGAAAGTAAAATAAAGTGAAAGTTTGAACAAAAGTAAGAAAGTGGCGAAAAGATATAAAATTTGCAGGAAAGTAAAACAGACTGAAAGTAAAGTAATTTGATGAAACAAAACTAGTAATTTAAATAACTTAAAAGAAAAATGGTGTTCAACACTTACATTGTTCCAAATATCAGACTCATTTCTCTCACACTGGGTACTTAGAGTATTTACAGGAGTTTTGTATAAGTTTTCACACACACATTCTAAATACAAACTATCCTATTTATATACAAACAAAATAACTGCCTAGGACGGGAAAATTCTAACTAAATGACAATTGTCAGCCTGCATGCAATTTTCTTCTCTGAAACTTCCATGTGTCCAACTGCCAAAGGTTGCAACTTTTTGAATTTGAATTCTTCCCTTTGGTGACGAAGCATTGTATCTCTTCACTTGTCGAAATGTCGAAGAAGGAGAAACTCTTCAAACTTTACAAACCAACGCTTCTGCCAAACACCCCTCTTTTGTCGAAGTGTCGAAAAAACACACTTATCTTGACAAATACAAAACTATAAACAAGTCTCCAAACTTTGCTTGCCAGACACTGTTTGTACTCCTGTCGAAACGTTTGAGTACATAACCTTGTCAACATCTTCTGAATATCTTCACTCCTTTCTTTCTCTTATCTGCTGATCATCTTCTTAGCAAAAGAAATAACTTCATATCTCAATTTCCAAGTGTCGAAATTATGAGCCTACAGTTGCACAACCTCATCCCTATGAGCCATGTGTCTGATGTTACACTTGAGGTGGTGGCCTTGATTTTATGCATTTTGACAAGGAAGGTGGTGAACATTGCCTGGATTATTGCGCATGAGCTTCTGCGAGTCGCTAACAGTGGGACTGTGCATGGTTCCCGTGTTTCCTGTGCCATCTCTCACCCCGGCTTGGTCATGGCCTTGTGTAGAAGAGCTGGAGTGGTTCTTCCGTCTCATGGAAACGTGAGGTTGAAGAAGATTGACGATGAGTATTTTCGTACTTTCTGCTAGCCTCCGCTTCATCCACCTCTGGTCGCTTTCGCACCCCCGTGTAGCATGGGTTTTGATGCTACCGCCAACATGGCGATGCACGCTTCTCATCGTCGCTCCTTAGACTTTATATATGAGAGTATGCTTCAGCTTCAACTGATGATAAGAGAGCCTCAGGAGGGGAATTCTTTGAGGAGCATGGATGACTACAGAGCCTATTCTGCATGGCCTAGGGACATGCCATCGTCTTCAGGGGGAGCAGGTGTTGGTGTTGATAGGGATGCTGGTGCTGGTGCTGATGTTGACGATGATGATAGTTCGAGTTCATTCGAGTGATATCTTCTGGATGGCTTGATGGGCCAGTTTTATGTTGTTCTTAGTGTTTTCCTTTATTTATGTTATTTCCCTTTTTGTTGAGATATTGAGATATTGTGTCTTTTCTTTTTAGTTTGAATATTTGACCATCCGGGGGGATGTGTCCTGTTTTAATGTTGTTTTGAATTGTTTCCCATCCGGGCGGATGGTGCATTTTTTTAATGATTGATTTAATGAACATTCGGGCGGATGCTTTACTTTTATTTTTATTATTACTACTTGGTGTACAAATTTTTGTGTTTGTCTTATCTTTAAGGTGGAAATTTGATGGAAGCGAGTGCGATTTTTGTGATCTAAGCTTGTAACTTCACCTTCTTGGATGGTGATGATAAAATTCTGTAAGTCGCGCGATAAAGGTACTCTATTTCACACCTTTTTGAAAATAACATGTTTATGAACTAGTTGCTTTTCACAAATTTATAGTCTATTTCACTTTGCATAAATGTTCATTTGAGAATCAATTAAGACAAAACCACATAGTGAGCGAGTTCCATTGTTCACAAATTTTTGTGTAATTATAAATTTTGCGAACTCGTTCGATTCATGCTCGTATCGTTATTCTTTGGTTAAAATTTTGGAAACTTAGAAATGATTTAGGCATTGCTTTAATTTGAGAAAACCCATTCATTCCTTTAGGCTTTAGTCACCGGTGAGTAGTGCGAGAATTTGTTAGCCGACTTTGAGCCTTCACACAACTAGAATGAATCAATATTTTCGGTAAAATTGTTGAAGTATCATCTTTTGGTAATCGTTGGTGTGATATTGAAAAGAGAAAAGAAAATTCATTACGATTCATTCTAGCTTGTGTATTATTTTTGTTTACACTTTGACACCCTTACTTTAACACTTTTTGAGAAGAACATTGTCCAATTCTATAATGTCTTTTAAAGTTGGGGAGAATAAAAGGATGGATGATTTTGGGTGCCTCTTGTGAAAATTTAAAATAAAATACAAGTTGTTGAATGAATGAATTAAGAATTGAATTGCACTCATTGTTTGAGTTGCGTGAAAAATGATGAAGTATTCATTCGTTTATGATGAGAACTCTTGAATAGGGGCACCACAAAGAAAAAAAAAAGAAGAGAAAGGAAAAAATATATATATGAAAAAGAATATGGATATTTGGGGGGAACCAATAATTGTTGGTTGAAATGATTTTGGCGTGTTCTTCATTTTTCTAAAACCTTTGAACCCATTTTTGAATCATTGGCCTTAGAAAATTTTCCCATTCTTTGTTACCCTTGCCTCATTATAACATTGAAAATCCCTTTTGGTATTGGTTTCCTTTATGTTGTCTTTTGAATTTGAAGATACTTGCATGAATTGTTCTGGATGTTAGCATTATTACAAACGAGAGTGAATTGTCCCTTTTTGATACTAACGCTTGATTTAGTCAAATATTTAGGTGATTCTCTTATGAACATTCCATTGCATTTGTTTGTAGCTTGCCATTTGTGTTTAGAAATTAGTTCATGATTATGTTGTCGCTCTTTGAGAAGTCGGTTGTACTCGTAAGCAAGATCTTCGGTTTGAACCATTTAGTTTGGTGTGTTTCACTTGTTTAGTTTGTGCTCGCTTATTTAAAAAAGAATTCACCTTTATTTGAGGACAAACAAAGAAACAAGTTGGGGAGAGTTGATAAGTGCATATTAGTGTTAGTATTTAGTTTATTTTTGGCACTTTTCAAGGGTTATTTTGATCTCTTATGCTTTTTCCCCTTTGTTTCTTTTACTTATTCGCAGTTTAATTTTAGTCGTTCTAAGCATTATTCGTTTAACTTCAGTTTGTGTAATTTTAGGTTACAATGAAGAATTTTGAAGCAAATTCCATCTTGGCTGCCTTTGAGAACTTTTGGAAGAATTTGAAGGAATTTTTACTCGTTGCAAGCTCGCTCAGCGAGATCCAAGCGAGCTTTCCAGTGCCATTTTCGCTTAGCGAGCCCTTTGGTTGCTCAGCGAGATGGTACTTTTAATGAAGAGTCGCTCAGCGAGCATACATCGCTCAGCGAGGCCTGCGGATTTCAGCCCCTTTATAAACATTTGTTTCACTATTTCTTGGGATGTAACTTTTGACACTTGACCTAATATTTCTTAAAACACTTTTTCTCTTGGTTATAAGAAGATTGAGTGCATTTAAAGTCAAGACTTTGTTCTTAATGCATCATCTTCTTCATTTTCATATTTTGTTGGAAGCTTCCATGGAAATGGAAAGCTAAACTCATAGTATGTCAAGGTTAGAAGGTAGATATGTTCTATTTTTGTGTGTATAGGCCTTGATCCTCTTGTATAAACTCTTGATGATGAATATATGATGAAAGCTTTGATTTTTATGACAAACCCTTTTGTGTTGTTTCATGATTGAGAGATATGGCCAACATTTGACCTAGGTTTTCATCACCCAAATACCATAAGCTAGAGATAGTCATGGGCTTTGGAGTTCACTTGTATTGAACTTAAATGTTACCATTTTGATAGATTGAGTGAGAAATCATTAATGGATCAAAATGGTAAATCTCACATTTTGTGTTAGAAATAAACTTTATGAGAGGATATTGTGAATGTGTTCATTGTTGAAATGAGTTTATCATTTGGTCAAAACTATATATGCAAAATGAATCTATCAAACCCTAACTTTGACATATGCTTTTAAGACTCTTACAAATCAATACTTTTACTTCTTAGAATTTGTTTGAATGCAAAAGTCCATTTTAGATACAAACACTAAAACCTTTTTGTTACCTTTAAGTCTAAACTTTAGCAATTGTAGAACGACATAAATATCATAAAACAATCTCTGTGGATCGACAAACAAAACCCTTACTCATTTGTGTTATCAACACTTCCTAGATTTGCTCTGGTGTCCCGAGACTTCTAAAACCAACAATAAGACCATATGTCAGCTAAAAGCCTAAGAGCCTAGTTTGTATCTACTGAAGATATGAAGAATTATTTCATCAACCTAGATCAATAGCAATTAAGGAGAAGAGACCATATGCATGTTGAATGGACTCGATAGAACGATTTCAACAACACTAGAACGTCATGCATGATCTTTTCCACAATGATAATATGTGAAAAAACATGTAGTTTATTGTAAATTTTTAGAAGACTTTATGTTTATTTTTATTTTTCAATAATGTACCTAGAGAAGAGAAATAATTACTACAAGTACTCTTCTACTCCCATTGTATTATCCAAAAATTGTTCTTAATAAACAAGTTGTAACTATTTCTTTCTTTCTTTCTTTTCAGATTTACTAGTTCTAACTTTAGAATTGAACAAATAATCCAAGAAAAATTTAGGGACTTGATCATCATGAAAGTAACTGACAACTTAAAGGTAAAGGAAGAGAAAATAATTAAAATACTTGTACTCAACCTTTAGATACCTCATATAGTAAGGTTTGAGCCCAAATAAATTATAGTGTTCACTTTTCTTTCTTTCTTTTGAGTGTATCCATGCATTATTATTTTATCTGGTTTGATCTATTTTTGATTAAGTTGTCTAGTTTGATTGACACATACTGAGGTAATTATCTGTTTATAACTTTGAGCCTTTGTAACCACCTTGTAGTAATAGGAACATGCATTTGCTAACCAGTTTGAGCCTAGCCCTTCTTTCAGTGACGTGGCTTACAAATTCTTAGCCATATGACTTGAAGGATTATTTCTTTCCATCCTCTCTTTAGAGTTAGGTTGAATTTTATTTCTTAAGTTGTATGAAAAATATTAAGTTTGGGGTTGCTCTTGGAAATGAGAAAAGTTCTAAGTTTGGGGTTAGGGTACTAGAGAAAATTAGCAAAAAAAAAAGAGAAAATAAGAAGTGGAAAAGTCGCTTCTTAAAAAAAAAGAGAAAAAATATAAATAAGGACCAAATCTCTAGTAATGTTAAGAAGGAACAAAACGGTATGAGAATAGCAGGAGAACTAGTTACATAACTTCAAAGGTTTAAACCTATTTTCCTAAGAATATCTTAACCGAAATTAAGCCAAGTTAAAACCTGAAAAGACCTCTAATGTGTGAGTTATGATTTCTATGATGAACTATGTAAGAACATGATCAAACTAAGTATAATTTATTTTTCATGTTGATTGAGAGATGACCTTATACATTGAGTAAGTTAAAGTGAGTTGAGAGACATGTTGAGTACTCGTCAATGTTTGAGGACCTTTTTCGAATTTGTCGAATGGAAGTTGGAAGCTGGAATGATGGTCAGGTAACGAAAAATATATGGTGATGTTCAATTGTTATTATGCGACTTGTTGTCTGTTGAAATGTGCAATTTCAGGTGAGTTACTTGAGGACAATTAACGATTCAAGTTTGGCATTGTGATGACATCCCATCATTGCATAAAAATAGGCGAAGAATCAGAGAAAAACAAGTGAAATATGAGGCAAAAGGAAGAAGAAAGACCCAATAATGAAGAAAAATAGCTAAGTATGAAGGAAGATACTTAGTGAAAATTCAGGTGAATATGAGAGCTATTTGGTGCAAATGCTAGAATAATCACGCGCACCATCGCGCGTGTAATAGGGATGTATTAATTACATCGCACTTGCGATGTGTCTATAATGTGCATGATGGTGACTTTTTCTGGTATTTTCTGATGCATTCGGACCCGTTCATAGCTCTTTTTCAGGGGATTTTCCGCACTTTTACAAAGGTTACGAAATTTGGAGAGGAAAGAGCAATTTTGAGAGCATCAAGAGTGGTTTTTAGGGCATTTAATGCTCTCAATGCTCCTCTAGGTTATGTTGTGTTAGGATGAACCTTATTCAATCTTGTTGGATTATATGTTCATTTGACTTTGTATGAATCCTTTGAATTATAATTTTATTCAGTTTTTATCGTTCTTAATGCTTTTTATTTCAGATACTCTATTAAACTAATTTTGGGCACATAGGGATTACTGACCCTTAGCCTATGTGTTGGACCTAGGACAATTTTCTACTTATTTTGGTTGAATAGGAATAGGAAACCCTGAGTAGTGGCATAGGAAATTAACGTTTTGTACATTGTTTAATCCTGCTTACGCTGGTGGACTAGGAATTTAAAGCTCCGAGTAGTGATTAGTGGATTATTTCGTGAGGGTTCGGTTATAGAGGCTTTGTTAATTCGTCATGAGAATATAGGGATAAGATCATTCATACAAGGCATCATACATCAACAAGAGAGGGTAAGGGGATTCGATACACAACCTGAATGTCTTAGTATTTATGTTTAAAACTCGTATTTTGTTTTTCGCTTTGCAACCTGAACCCCCTATTTACTGTTTTCTCTTACATTGTGCAATTATTGTCTTATTCGAACACAATTATTGTGGATTCGATCTTTTATTACTACAATAATCATTGGTACACTCGTCAAGAAGTCATCAATGATCATTATTACTACTAAAATCATAGTTTCTATTATAACTGACAAACATTCCTAAATCTACAAGGTCATAGTAAATTATCATATCCAACCATCTCGCTCTCTACGCATTGTCTCCACATCTCTAAACATTTTTTTTAATTAAACCAGATTCGTTAGTCGTAGATGTATAAATAATGCTATAGAGACTAATAACTTATGATACACGTAACAATATCATTTATTTACTTTATGCTCATTTTACTATCTGTCTTGGATAACAGTAAAACATTACTTCTTTGACGTTATCCAAGACAGAGAATGATTTCTAAAATTAAATGAAAACAATAATAATTTAAAAGACATTATATAAGAAAAAGTAAACAAATGATATTGTTACGTGTAGCATAAGTTATTAGTCAAACTCCGTAGCTGATCTACATTGAATCTATTTTTATCATACAACACAATGAATGAAGATTAATAGCTACAACAAAACAACACATTGAAGAGATACATATAACAAAGTTTTCTATTGGCGGGAAACCTAATCCCTTGACTCAAGATCTTCATCATGTTGACTTTAAGTATATATTTTTAGTCTCTATAACATTATATATACGTCTTCGACTATTTAGTTTGACTTAATTAAAAAAATGTTTTTTCACTAGTTCCGTAGATATATTTGTGGAAAGTTTCAACGTAAAATCAAAAAATGATGCGTCTCGAAGTGTATCAGGGAAATCACTGGATATAATTGAAAATGCAGCAAGTGACTAAGAGATACATGGATGGATTGAGAAATTCTCTTAATTATGGGTCAGTTTGTTTTAGCTTTAAAAAATGGATTTTTTTCTTTGTATTTTCAAAAATGGATTTTGTAAAACCGTTTTTCAAAATATTACAAGTTTTTTAATATTCATTTTTTTAAAATTGGAAGACGATTTTTGACATCGTAAAACATAAATATACATTATTAAAGATCAAAACATATTCGAAATCACATTTTTTTTAAAAAGTTGTATTTAGAAAATAATTTGTATGAAAATCTATTTGAAATAACTTCAAAATTAAGTGATTTTTTGAAATTTTGATATCCAAAATTTTTTTCTGATAAAATGATGAAATATCTAAAATAACATTTTATGAATAACTATCTAAACAAAATTTTTATTTAAAGCTTTTATGAAAAATTTATTTGTAATTTTTCTTTTCCACAAAATTATGGATCCGTTTGTTTTGGTTTTTTTTTTTAAATGATTTTTTAGTGTAACATAATTTTGTGAAAAAAACATTTACAAATAAACTTTTCATAAAAACTTCAAATGAAAATTTTGTTTGAATAGTTATTCTTAAAATGTTATTTTAGATATTTCGTCATCTTATCGGAAAATTAATTTGGATATCAAAATTTCGAAAAATTACTTAATTTTGAAGCTATTTCAAATAGATTCTTATAAAAATAATTTTTGAGATACAATTTAAAAAAAAAATGTGATTTCAACTATATTTTGATATTCAATAATGTATATTAACTTTTTACGATGTCAAAATTAGTCTTTTAATTTAGAAAAAAATGAATATTGAAAAACTTATAATATTTTGAAAAAACGATTTTACAAAATTCATTTTCGAAAATACAAAGGAAAAAAAATCCATTTTTAAAGCTAAAAAAAACTGACACTATGTTACATTAAAAAAATTATTTTAAAAAAAAAATGCAAAACATATTGACCCTAAATCATACCAATGTTTCACTTTATTTAATATATTTAACACCATTAATAAGAAAAATAAAAAAATAATAATAAACTTGAATTTAAAATAAATAGACTCCCCTCATGTCGGTATTGTATGTCGGTATTTTTATTTTTATTTTTAATTTGTGACAAAGACTCTCTAATGTCGGTATTTTATGTAAAGTTTGACAAAGAAACAATAGATGAAGAAAGTGAATCACTACAAAACAACATTATCAACCCACTAATTTATGTTTACACGTACTTCTTTCAATTTTGGTAAGCAACTTAAACGTCTCAGTTGTTAGTGTTGTGTTGTCTAATTCCTACCAATCACCCCCTAACTCATGTATCTCTATTTCTTGTCTAAATTAGACGCACTAAACTAACAAAAAGGAAACTATATATCATGATGGAGAAAAAAAAATAGTTATATGTCGGCTTCATAATATTCACACTTTTTTTTTATTTCATTTTTTTTACAAAATCTACAAATTTCAGAGATTAATTTTTCGAAACAGATAGAATAACAATTGACGGGATTCTCTCTAAAAAAAGTTAATACAACTTTGTATTTAAGGTTGGGTTCGAATCGAAACATTAAAATTTGATTTGTAATATCACTTGATAAATAATGATTGATGATCACTTTAGAGAGAGAAAATTACAAACCGTTCACAAATAGGAGAATAATATTACCTAAAAAATAGTATGTTTAATATGATTTTCACTTTCGTAAATTTTTTTTCAATGCATCCTTATCCTCCATTCTGTTTTAGAGAAAGGGAAAAAATATATTTTTGAGAGAGTAGAGTATATCCACAATTAATTCGGAGGGATTTATTTACTTCAAATATATATGTATTATTTTCTTTTATATGTGTTGTCATCATAAAAAGGGGGAGAATGTGGAATCTTGTTTTGCAGGTGTTATGCTTTTAACAAGGACAGTTATTTTACTTTTGATGGTGACAACCTTTGTTTAATGAGGACAACTGACGATAACAAGTCAAGTATAAGCATTTTTGTGTCTAAAAGAAGGAAAATATCTAACAAAGTCTTGAAGAACAAGAAAGTCGTGCCTCGATTATTTGAAGTGAAAACTTTGCAATGCATAAGGGCATTTTTGTAAAAATGCTTAGGTAAATATCACACACACACATGAAAATATTTTTAAACTATCTTTTTCTAAAAAAAATCAAAAATGTCTTGAAGTTGTTTCAAATGAGTTGGAAGTTGTTTGAAAAGATCTGGGCAAAGTTTTGTCTTTTCTAATCGATTGGCACATTGTCACAATCGATTAAGAGATTTCAAAAATGCACCCACGATTCAAAAAACATCTTAATGTTGGTTAACATCTAGATAATTTTTTCTTTCCATTTTTAAGTTGGTAATAAATTGTAATAGAGTCAACCAATCGATTGGAACACTTTGTCAATCGATTGGCAAGTCATAAAATGCTTTTAAAACGATTTAATTTTGTATCCAACCTCTAGCCTATAAATAAAGGTCCCTTCCCTCATATCAAATAATCGAGAATCGAGTTTCATTTCATACTTCTCTCTCTAAACTTTTCTTTTACTTTCTCTCACTAAGTTTTTAGCTGAAGTGCTTTTCAAGAAAGTCCTTTTTACAAGTAATTTTGGATGGGTAAATTTGTAAGTTCACCAAGAAACTTTTGTTTTTACCTTGGATGAACATTTTATCCAATTAGGGATTGTTTGTTTGGGTTACAAATTAAACTCGTAAAAGTTTTGGTTTGGGGATTATGTGATCAAAACCTTATTTAGGTTTGAAAGCTCGGCCTGTGATAAAAGCTTTCATAGGTTCTTGGTTAGCCCGTGGTAAAACCAAGTTAAGGTTAAATCTTAGCCCTATATTAAAAGCTTGCTAAGTTTTGAGATTAGCTCGATATTAAAATCTCTCAGGGTATTGGTTAGCCCGTGGTAAAACCAAGTTTTAAGGTTTAAGATTAGCCCAGTAATTAGTTAGCTCGTGGTAAAACCAATGTTTAAGGTTCGTGAGCTCAGTTTTGTGTTAAAAGATAGCAAAGTTTGTTTAAAAGCTCAAAGACTAATTACTCTAATATTCTCGTGGAAATGAGACTAATCGCTTTAAGTTTTCGTTTGGAAGTAAAACTCACTACTTCACTCCAATATTTATTATTTGGTTGGAAGTAAACCTTAAACTTCCTTTTTTCTTGTATAAGGAAGGAGGTCTGTGAGTATAACCTACTAAAATATCTCAATATATTGGATACACTCAAGATTAACTCTTGGGAAGAGGAGTATATCTTTTTTCTTTGTTGGAACGAACCTTTATAATTCTCAGTGTTCTCTCTTTTCCCTTAACTCTTTACTTTATGCAGTTTACATTATGCAAACTTTATTTTTCTGCTGCTTAATATTAAAGATGATTTTAAACTCTAATTTTGATCGGCAAAGTTTTTCAAAACCATATTTTTTTTAACCACATAATTCCTTATATCTCTTGTGAGTCATGTCACATGTTCAACACTACCCCTCTCCCAAAAAATTGATCTTGAGAGTATCCAATAAACTTAAGATATTTTAGTATGTTAAACTCTTAAACCCCCTTATACATGAAAAAATAAAGTATTTGACTAACTTCTAACCAAACAACAAACATGGGAGTGAAGCGGCGAGTTTTCCTTCCAAATGGAAAATATATGTGGTTAGTCTCGTTTCCATAAGAAACTTGAAGAGGTTAGTTTTCAAGATTCAAACAAACCTTGTGAGCTTTTAACATCAGGATGAGCTCTCGAACCTAAACTTGGTTTTATATCATGCTAACCAAAAACCTATGAGATTTTACCACGAGATTGATATTGAACCAAAACAAGTTGTTACCACCAGGATGAGCTTTAGCTGAAACTTGGTTTTATCGCGGGCTAACAAAAAACCTTTGAGATTTTATTACGGGCTGATCTCGAACCTTGAAAGCTTTTGAACAGACTGAACTTTCGAACCTAAATGGTGGCTTGATCACGCAATGCCCAAACAAATTTTTTTTACGGGTTTAGCTTAGAACCCAAAAAAATAATCCCTAAATGGATATAACTTTCAACCAAGTTATAAAAAAAATTCCTTTATGAGCTTACAAAACTACCCTTCCAAATTACAACTTTGTCACTCATAAAATGACTTTCTAGAAAAGCACTTCGGCTAAACTCTTGGTGAGAGAATGTAAACAAAAGAAATTTTTTGAGAGAGAGTGGGAAGTGAGAAAATGAAATCATGTTTCTAGATGATATTGAAATTGGTAAAGGATCTCTATTTATAGCCTAGAGGTTGGCATAAAAAAGGAAAAAGTTTAAAGGGTAATTTATGATTTTCCAATCAATTGACAACATACACCAACCGATTGGTTGCCTTCAAATTAATTGATTACTAGGATTAAGAAGGAAAGTAAAGTGATTTAGTAGTTACCAGTCATTAAAGCACTGTCATAATCGATTGGGTCACATTTTTAAAATTCTCCAATCAATTTCCACAGGGTGCCAGTTGTAACAACCCGGACCCCTCGCAAGGCAATCTCGACACTGCTACCTCATGACCTTCTCTACCCCTTCTCTAGCATAGTTTTTTCCTTCTGTGGGAATCGAACCATGTACCCTGGGGTTCAAATAAATCAAATAAAATCACCACTGAAGGGTGTCACATCTTCATAAAAACATCATAATTATTTTCCTGCTTCGTAAGATGTGTTACAACATATAGAAATAACAACTTATTTTGGATCAACACCTCTTTTAAAAATCTCCTTAAAAAAACAACTCATAATAATTTAATCTCATTAAAATTGGAATTTAAAGATAACATCTTACAAATCCTCATGAAACATGTTAATCAAAGAAACACAATATTTAAAACAAAAGAGTTCATATCCCGATGTTACATATCAGAGCAAAACACCTCTATTATTAACGGAAATAGAGTAAAATAACTCCAAATCTAAATCGTCATGCGTCTACGGCTAATCTTGATCACCTGCATGTTACCCACGTGGAGGCAACATTCGAACAAGCAGGGTGAGTAATCACAATTCATTACAAAAGATATAAGGAAAAGATATAGTAGTCAGAACAACAGTTACCAATAATTTATATATTCGTCACATATCATACATATACCCACATTGTGTCTTCATTAGGTCATTCACAACATCGTTATCTCATTGATCAATCATCATCACCAAAATAACACTTAAGTCACAACATCGGCAAACATCATTTAACTCGCAAATTATGCAATGTCACTTAGTATGAAATGCAATATCATAGAATCATGCATGTGGTACCGAACATCATGGATGGACACTAGGAAATCACCCTCCAAAATGGAGCACAGCATAATTACCTCAATCAACACAATGGGATTGAAGCCAACAATGGACCGAAGTCCCAGCATCATCACTGGACCGAAGTCCCAACATCATCACTAGACTGAAATCCCAACATCATCACTGGACCGAAGTCCTAAAAATGTTATGAATGCATGATGCAATACATCGTAATAATCACTGTCACGGCTCGTCAAAGTTGCATCATCATTCATAAAAATTCATCATAAGACTTCACATAGCATATATATCATCAACATTGCATATCATCAATTTAATTCATCATAATATCATAGTATAACATCATCAATAACGTCACAGTAACATCGTAGCAACAACACGCAAAATTCGTCATTTATAGCAAAACATCATTAGTTCCACATACAACTACACACCTTCTAAATATTAATGTATATCATTTTAATTATTTCCAGCAACATGAAACTATTTTTAAATGAAAGTATGTTATCTCAGCTTCACGCAGGTTCAAACGACACACAAATCGGACTACCAGAACTAAAGTTATGAATTTCCAAAGTTTTTCATCAAACACTGACACTGACATCTTACACTAACACCATAAAGCCTCATGACAAACTATTTAACTTTAATTCCAGGACTTTAAATCATTTCTTAAAGAAATTATATTCTATTAGCTTTCCACAGGTTCGAACGGTGGTCAAAACGGACCTACGGATCAAAAGTTATGAATTTTTAAAGTTTTCCAAAAATTGTGTGTTGTGTTCACTAAAACTACTCAAATTCCCATATGGGTTCATCATTAAACAAACCAAAACACACATAGATTACCCATATTATCATAGTATATCATCAACACATCAAATTAGACAACATATATATCATTCTACATAAAAAAACAAATCTTAATTTCATCACTTTCTACTTATTTCATCAAGAACTCATCATAAAACCCAAAACCCCATAAAACTACAAACCTATCTATATTCAGAATCCTATATCAATCATAATGAAAGTTATATTCCTTATACCTTAGCCATACAAATCTTGATTCTTCTCTTTGATTTCTTCAAGAATTCTCTGAGCCATATCTTCTCCTTCTTCCTCAGAGCACTCTTCTCCAAAATTCGATTGATAAAAGTGATTATCCTCAAACTCTAGTTTTTATGTTTTGTCACTCTTAGCCTTTGGACCTCATTATATTATTCCATCTTTAACCTCACTTACTCCACCCAAAAATACCACTTTACCCTCAAAATCTCTAATTTTATTATTTATCAAATTATTTAGATTAATCCTCAATAATTTTTATTAAATCTAAAATAATTTTAATTAAATAATAACTTAGAACTTATCCTCATAATTCTCCTTCTTTTTCTCTCCCACTTGACTCACTATTATAATTATTAAAATAATAATAATAATAATATCTAGTCTTCCTTATTTTTCTCTCTTTCACCCAATTATTAATTATTAAAAATAATAATAATAATAATAATAATAATAATAATAATAATAATAACTTCTCATAGTTATTATAATTTCTTTATTAATTCTATTAGGCTCAATTCTACGTCTCACCATTACTACTTCTATACACCAACAAATCCATTTATCCAAATTAGCATAATTCTACCAATTAAATCCATAACTTAATCAACTCACTACAACGACACAACTTAATCGACATAATCCACTTAATTAATGTGTCCAATCTACAATACGACTTAATTTAACTCAACAAAAATCAAATTAGCAACTTATCACAACCAACTTTGACAATTCAACATAAATCAACACCAATAATGAGAATATAATTAATTAAATAATTAATTAATAAATAGGGCGTTACACCAGTTGATTGGAAATAACAAAAATTTGTCCATATCTTTTCTAACAGTTCCTAACTTGTCTGACATGACTTCAAGGAATTTAAAAAAAAAAATTATTGAGAAACTAAGTTCGTGTGTGTGGCTTATACATGCACTTTTATGATAAAATCATTATGCTTTACAATGTATTCACTCAGGCGTGTTGAGGCAGACTTTCATATACTCCAATACTTGTTAGATGCTTCCTCTTTATAGACACTTTCTTGAGTTTACTTTGATACAAGGGTTGAGTTATAATCCATTTGGTTGGCGTCATCAGTAGAGTCAAGTCCATCAAACCCTAATACACTAGTTTGCATCTTTAACCTTTTTTATTATTTTATGTTTGACTTTAGTTGGTGTCATGATGTAAGTTGATTTCTGGGAAGAATAAACGACGATCCAAAACTGAAATAACCTACGGGAAGAATAAACGATGGCTCGAGGTAACAAGATAACCATTGGGAAGAATAAACGAAGGCCCAAGGTAAGTTGATTTCTTGGAAGAATAAACGATGGCCCAAAAACGAGATAACATACGGGAAGAATAAACGACGGCCCGAGATAACAAGATAACCATTGGGAAGAATAAACGACGGCCCAAGGTAAGTTGATTTCTGGGAAGAATAAACGACGGCCCAAAAATGAGATAACCTGCAGGAAGAATAAACGACAGCCCAAAAAGGAGATAACCTGCGGGAAGAATAAACGACGGCCCGAGGTAACAAGATAACCATTGGGAAGAATAAACGACGACCCAAGGTAAGTTGATTTCTGGGAAGAATAAACGACGGCCCAAAAACGAGATAACCTGCGGGAAGAATAAATGACGGCCCGAGGTAACAAGATAACCATTGGGAAGAATAAATGATGGCCCAAGGTAAGTTGATTTCTGAGAAGAATAAACGACGACCAAGAAATGAGATAACTTGCAGGAAGAATAAACGACGGCCCGAGGTAACAAGATAACCATTGGGAAGAATAAACGACGGCCCAAGGTAAGTTGACTTTTGGGAAGAATAAACGACGGCCCAAAATGAGATAACCTGCGGGAAGAATAAACAACGGCCCGAGGTAACAAGATAACCATTGGGAAGAATAAACGACGGCCCAAGGTAAGTTGATTTCTGGGAAGAATAAACGACGGCCCAAAAATGAGATAAACTGCGGGAAGAATAAACGACGGCCCGAGGTAACAAGATAACCATTGGGAAGAATAAACGACGGCCCAAGGTAAGTTGACTTTAGGGAAGAATAAATGACGGCCCAAAAATGAGATAACCTGCGGAAAGAATAAATGACAGCCCGAGGTAACAAGATAACCATTGGGAAGAATAAACGACGGCCCAAGGTAAGTTGACTTTCGGGAAGAATAAACGACGGCCCAAAATGAGATAACTTGCGGAAAGAATAAACGACGGCCCGAGGTAACAAGATAACCATTGGGAAGAATAAACGACGACCCAAGGTAAGTTGACTTTTAGGAAGAATAAACAACGGCCCAAAATGAGATAACCTGCGGGAAGAATAAATGACGGCCCGAGGTAACAAGATAACCATTGGGAAGAATAAACGACGGCCCAAGGTAAGTTGTTGATGAAGTTTGTCTGCTGGAGAATTAACCTGAAAAACAAGGTTAGTTTGGTGCAAGTATAATGATATATATAACAATCTGCCATATAATATTTTATGAGAATACGTATGATATGATATGATATGATATATGTACGAATGAATTATGTCGGGAAGCTGAACAGTAGCTTCATATAACAATTGTTGGATGGGGGAAATAAATCCCGATTTGTTGCTGAGGAGTATGAAGACTTCGTTCCTGTCTTGTTTAAGAATATCGTACTTAGGAACTTCCCATTTTCGTTCGTCGTAATTTTTATTGAAGGATTAGGTTCCTGAATATCCTGACTGAGGATAAAAGAGATGGACATAGATCCGGGAGACCTATGCAGTTAAGTATCAATTCTTCGGAGGATATGAAAATGCCTGGAGACTTCGTAAAGTTGGAAGTGTAAGATATTGCTTGAGGTATTTCGTAAGGATATCCGTAAAGATTACTTCGTGGGGATGAACTGGCGAAGCTTCGTTGAATTCCTATCTCCCTTCGTTCTTAGTAAATGCTATTATTGTTTTTTTATGCATTTCTGGTAAACATCAATCATATTCAAAGGCATATATACAATCAAACATAAACAACAGACATTTCTCACTTTAGTAAAAAGGGGAAAAGTTAACCTGAATAAAGAGGGAAAAGTAAAGCTGAACTCGAAAACAGAATCGTTTCAACTTTGAGAGTGTATAACCAATTGGATTTAAAGTTCCTGAGATTCTTAACTTTCCTAAATACCTTCCCAGAAATCCTCATAGTTGGATCTGAAGACATGATACTGACACCATCTGATACTACTGGCATAGACAATTAATTTTCACAATGTCTTCTGCTGAGAATCCAATATCAAGGAAATATAATGGGATGGACCATATACACTCCGGATATTAGATTTAGAAAGAGAGAGTTGCCCCTTGGTTGAGGATGAATTGTCCCATAGTGGAAGTATCTAAACAGAATGCCCCACAATAATATGCCCCTGGCATCATGAACTCTATAATGTTACCCTTGGTTATTCAGATAGATGAGGAGATCTGCCCCTGGCTACTTAAACATAGTTGAATCTTGTCCTGATTTCCCTAAATGAGTTAGGCAGTATCATGGCCTACCCCCTTGATTGGGAAATAATGACTATGCCCCTTTGTATACATGGGCTTTGATCTAGGAAGCAACTTTGTTTATCAAAAGGACTTTGGTTTATTGAACATTCATCCTGTAAGTTTCTCTGTTTGTCAAACACTCAGGTATATGCAAACAAATATATTCAAAAATACAATGCTTATGTCTTTCTTGAAGTTTTGAGAAAGAGTTATTTTAGTAAAACAATGCTTGTAAAAACTGTGATATTAACTCAAGATTTATAATAAGCCCTAAAGGAGTCAGGATACCTTTTTGTGGTGATATGCTTTCAAACTAACCATGCTTCAGTTAGGACTTTTAAAGGGTTATAACATGGCCTGGTTCATGGTTTAAGAAAAGAAAGATAAAGGCTCATATTTATTTGTACCCAACCCATTCTTCGTGATGTTCTCCAGTCTTATGCTCGGTTAACTTATGCATTGAGGTTCCAAAGTAGTTTGGAATTGTAACACTGACATTTGTGATGATTCAGGAATCAAAAATTTATTTGAAAATTCAGTCATCTTTGTTTATTGAGGATCTATAGTGACCTCCTTTTTTTCTTTTGACTTTGTTATCCATTCTTTTTTCCTAAACTGTTTATTTCAAGGTTACAGTCAGCGGGATGTCTTAATTTTTTTATTAAGTCTCCTTCATAGGTTTTGACTTAGTGAGCTTTTCTTTTGCTGGATATTGACTTGCAGACTTTAGTGATTACAGGGAAACATCATTAATTGTGTACAACAATTGGCATAGTTGAGTTAACCGAATAACTACCCTGCCCCAGGTTATGAATAAGGGTTTTAATTTGCGTGAGAATGAAAACTCCTACTTCATAGGCTCAAAAGGGTTGACTAGGGATTAACTTCCTTATATCTCCACTGTTTAGGAATTGAAACAATGCTTGTACATCGTCAGCATAGTCTGTTCAAAAGCATACTGCATAAGATTATGGTATTGTTTTCGTCATCCTCCCTCTACAGGCTTATAGCTTTATCAGGAGTTAAATATCACAAAATAGAAATATGAATCATAGTTCAAAATATAGTGAAACGAATGGATTAATTCAAGACAAACATATGCAATGCATTAATGAAAACAAAAGTTTAACATAATAGTAAGTGTTTA
The DNA here is from genome assembly GCA_963966055.1 of Lathyrus aphaca. Classification (NCBI taxonomy): domain Eukaryota; kingdom Viridiplantae; phylum Streptophyta; class Magnoliopsida; order Fabales; family Fabaceae; genus Lathyrus; species Lathyrus aphaca. The sequence goes on along the minus strand of OZ014522.1, from coordinate 131,984,425 downwards.
AACAAAATAAAAGAAATTACAAATGAAAGTTCAAATGTTGTCCCATGCAGTTGGCTGAATGTTTTCAATTGCAATATGTGAACTTTCAGGAGCAGTATATTTCACCATGAAATCAAATTTGCCACTTGGATGTCCCAAGGTGCCCCATATCTCAAAGGGAATAAGTAGGATTTCTTTCTTGCTACTTTGGGCAACTTGTCTTGCGGCTTCGATGTTTGATGGACGATAGTAGAATTCAATTTGGCCTTCTGGCGTAACCTCGAGGATTCCTTCGTCAATCAGGTCTTGAATTTTTTATTCAATGTCCAACAACTATTAGTATCATGTCCGGGAAAGTTGGAGTGATACCCACACCTTGCCTTGGGATTATAGCGAGGAGAGGAAGTATTAAGATTTTGAGGAGGATTTTTCAAGGAAATTAGCTTCATCTCTAACAAGCATTGCAGAACTTGCGACATTGGAGTGCTGAATTTGATAAACTGTCTTCTACATTCCTTGTGTTGAGGTGGATTACCCTTACCAGGTCTTTTTTCTTCAGCTGAAGAACAATCAATGGCAACCTGTCTCTTACCTTCTCTTATCCTCATCTTCCTTTCAACCAAGTAAGCTCGTTTTAACGAAGGTTGACTGACAATTAGATTCTTGACTCCATTACTTTGAAGCTTGTGGACAAAGGTTCTCAGCTCTTCTTGCCCCTGAGCTAAACTTTGGATAAGAGTCACCTGGCCATTCAACTGGATCCTCGTTTCTGCCATCTCAGCTTGCAATTGTTCCAACTGACCATTCTTGTTATTTTCATGATTTTCAAAGAGGAGTACTTTCAACTATTCTTGCCCCTTGGACAAATTCAGGATCACTTCTTGGAACTGAGCATTCTGAGCCTGGAGATCCTTGACATTTTGTTCGAGAGCCATTTCTGCTGAAATAAACAGCGAGAAGATTGAGAAACCTGCTATAGAAACCAGGCATGCATTGATATGGTATTTAAATGTATATGAAATGTTTTCAAGGACCGCAGGATTTAAATATGTTTAAAGAAAACAAAAACAAATTTTATCAGTTAGTGTTTAGTATAAATTTTCCCCTTAGGCTTACAATGAAAGGAAATAACAATAAAGGACAAAAATAAATATATGGGGTTTTAATCCTCCCATGGACGTTTCCTTTTTGTATGGAGATATTTGTTGAGGTTTCGTTCCTCGTGAATTTGCCTTGTTAATTCCATAATTCTTTCTTGACCAGCTCTGAAATGAGTCTCAAAAGTATCCCTTTGCTCCTTCAACTGAATCTAGGACTTCTGCAACTCTTCTAAATCAGTGGGCATGTCTGGATGAAGGGTGGTATAAGGAACATCTCCTTCATCAACAGGCTCCATAGTGATCGATAAAATAGTAGGATATGGCATCATAAGAGTCTGAGCATGAGATCGAACCCATCTGAGATAAGGCTCCATAGGAATAGAATACTTTGGCTCCAAAGTGTTGTTATCAATCCTGTTCACCTTGTTCCAAGCTCGTATAAACTTTTGACGGTAACCCTGAAGATCGTTGTTGTAGTCGAACACAATACCCTGAATAAGCATATCATGAGGACCATTACTCCGAGCATAACCTGTAACACCCTAATTTTTGCCTTAAGATTTCTTCGCATATCATCTGCATTTTGCATACAAACAAGATCGCACTGGTTTCGAGTTTCTTCTCAGATGTAGGATCTATGCTTCGCAAGGGATCACCATTATTTTTACTTCTTTATATTTGTTTATATTTACTGACTTCTAACCAAAACAAAATATGTTGCAGTGTTCTTCTTCTTCTCTCTGTGTTGCAGGATTTCAAAGATAAGACAGTAACTTCATTCAGATGCGTTTGTTCAGTCACAATTCGATCCAAATGGACGTTTGACCTAATATTGGTCAAACTATCAGAAAATTGTTTCGACTGCCAGTTGTGTGTGCCAGTGTTTTAGACAGTGTGTGTTCGAAGATTCAAGTTGTACTGTGTATAAAAGTCATCAGATTATCAAGAAATGTTGCGTGTGAAGGCTGGCTCGATTCATCAGTTCATCAGTGATTCATCTGAGGATTTATTTTCCTCGGTATGGATTCAGTTTATCAGGGAAATAATCAGACAATTTTCAGATGACAGTTGGCTTAAGTTGTGAAATATCCAGTTGGGTCTGTGTTGGCTGTGTTCATTCTAATCAAGTGGCTTGTGCAAGAAGAATTCAAATTTGGTTATGGGCTTAAAATATATATAAAAAATCATCATTTCACCTATTATTCATACATTTTTTTTAGCTACCATTTTTTTTACCTCATCCATATTTCTATTATCCAATCATTTTCTATCCATATATTTCCAACCATTATCCATATTTCAATTCTTTTCCATCATCCATCTTTCTAGAAATTCTATTATCATTTTCTTTTTCCCATATTTTTTAATTCCAATTCAATATCCAAATTATTCAATTTCTATCCATCCTCAATTTTTATTCAAATATCCATTTTAATCAAATTCATTTTTCTTTCAATTTCTAAATCTCCATAATATCCATTTTTTATTATAATTCCAATATTCCCATTATCATATTAAAAAAAATCATTAACCATTTTTTATATATATAATACAATTTTTTTTATCCATTATTATATCTTTCTTTTCTCATACCATAAAAAAAATATAGCAAATACATAAAGCCCATTAGATTTGAAGCCCATTTTTTTTTATCCTCATTTTTATATAAATAAAATAAAATAAAATAAAAAGAGAAAAAAAGAATGTTATGAAAAAGTGTATCATTAAGATTCAGCTTTTGAAGCCACAAGCCTTTGGCCCACCAGCCAAGCCCAAGTCATTTGTATCCAGCCTCACAGCACAACTCCAGCCACAACCTCCTCAAACTCCAAGCCCAACACAATCCGTACACAAGCACTTTTGCCAAACCTCATGCGTGCAAGCCCATAAGCCAAGCTGCTTCACGTCATCACGCATCAACACCAACAAGTCTCAAGTACTTTCCAACTTGCAGCTAACACTTTTACTTGCCAAGCCTCACGCGCGCAAGCTTCAGTTACAAGCCAAACACCCAGCTAGCCAAGTCACTTGCCTTCAACACTCCACGCACACAAAACTTTCCCACATCAGCCAACAACAAAACAACAAATTCAGGCCCAACTTCAAGCCGCAACAAGTACAAGCCTTTCTCGCATGCATCTCGCACACGAGCAGCACCTGAAACAATAAATAAGTCGTACCGCACGAGTTCAATCCCTCAGCCAAGTCCAGCCGCAATGAACAATATCAAAACGCAAATATAAAAGAAGCAAAACGCAAAAAAGCCAAAAAATGTAAATGCAAACCTCACGCAGATGTGAACACGGAAAAAGCATGAACAATAAAACGCATCTGAACAATCAAAACGGCAATCAATTTTCACTCAATTCCATCTATAAATTGAGCCCCTTCTCACTTTCAACTTCAAGCTTGCAAAGCCTCTGAAAACCCTGTCCAAATCAAAACCAACCAATTTCAAATTCTCAAATTTCTCAAATTCCTTTCAATCAAACCATACACATCACTAATTGATACCCTAAAGAAAAAGAGGAACGAAATCCGAAAAGAAGAAGAAGAGAAATTCGCGAAAGAGAGAGAAGAGAGAACGGAATTCGCGAAAGAGAGGAGATTAACGATTCCGTGTTGTTGTTTGTGAAGGTGAGGTAGCCGCTGTGAAGCTTTCATTTTCGTTCTCTTCACTCGCCGCCGTTTTGAAATTGTTGCCCTGTTTCCGTTTGCTTTCGCGAGGAAGAAGAGGATTTGATCTCTTCTGTTTCTTTTTTTTTCTTTCCATTTTCCATTTATATTTTTAATAAAAGATGTATTTGGCTTTAGGCTTGGATCTATATCCAAGTACCATCCTCCATGACCCGCGGATCTAATCCATTGGATTATCTTTTTCTTTCTTTATTATTTTTTTGGTTTATGTGAATTTGTTTTAAGAAAATTATGGTTAATTTCATTTTGATATGGAATTTAGGAAAGAAAAGTTTTCGAATAAATTTTAGTAAAGGTTATAAAAATATATTTTAGAAAAGATTTAGAAAATTTTTTTAGAAATATTTTAGAAAAGCAATTTAGAAAAGATTTTTAGAAATGGATATTTTAAGAAAAGATTTAAAAAAAAATATTTTGATTTCTTTTATGGATCTACTCTTAGATCCATTTTTCTTCATCTTTTTCTTTTTTGGTCGATGACAATCTCCGATTCGTAGATTGTTGATTTCTGATCGGTTTAATCTTCATTATTTCAAATCTATGGATGAATGATCATTTGGATCATTCTCCATACTTTGAGATCGTGATAGGTTGCTTTTCGATAAATTCAACGAAAATCTCGATTAAGATTAGACCGTTCTCTTTCTTTTAGTGTGGCATGTTTTCGGAGAACGATCCATAATATCGTTTCTCTAACATGTATTAACACGAATATTTTCCACTTTAATTAGTGGTGGCCGGCCTCATTTGTAGGGTAATTACTTCGTAAATTACTCGGCGATTGCTTAACATAGACCTAAAGTTGTCCCGATTCGGATTAAGATCCACTTGGATCCGGTTGCCTCGATTTTATTTCTCTTTTCGTGGTTGTGCTTGATTAAGTTCATCATACCACTTATATTGTAAATATTATAATAATGTGAATATAATATGTTTAAATTTAATCTCTCGCACCTTATCCTTTTATTTTAATTCCTCGTTCCCTATCTCTTTATTATGCTTTATCATATTATATCATATATCATTTTGTTTATGTTTATATTGTTGCTTGTGATTTTTATTTTGTCCATTTGGATACCAAAACACTAATAAAGGATTAAACACTTAAAAGACTTGTGACTTTAATTTCGGATTATGGTTACTATCCTTAGCTTTGGAGTATGGACTTAGATTTTAGGATCTTTACCCTTGCTCAAGTTGTGATGGATTGGAAACTTTGGCCTCAAGTCATTTCATTAGTCTTTGAAGATGGAATTCCGAACTTTGAAGAAATGTACAAATATGGTTTGGTAGCTCTTCCCTTAACTTTTAATTCAAGTATTAGGATTAGTCCCTTCATCTCCTCCCCATTCTTAAGTTTTCAAAACTTCTCCCTATTTCAAAAACCTTCTTTGGTTTCAAACTTCAAACACTTTCATAATCAAACCTTGACTTAGGTCAAGCGATTTTTAATCTTTTCACTTTGTTTCCTTAAATAAATGTTAATTCATGTAAATATATCAAAATCATTTTTCTTACATACTTTAAAAAATTCAAAACTCACTCAATTGTTTTTGTGCCTTTTTGTGCACCTTTTCTTTCTACATTTTAAAATTAATGCAACTCATTTGTTTCTTTTCAAATTTTGTACCACGAACTACGAGGTTTTGATCTCGCATTGCACTTTGTGGGTACGTAGGCATGAGGCGTTAAAACCTCATCAAACACAAAATCATTAAAAAACATTTTTCTCCTCATCTCTTCAATCATTTTCAAGCAAACCAATTTCAAACCAAAAAAGCATAAATATTTCAAAGGGCTCCTGTGGAGTACCACAGACGAGTCGGGTGCCTAAAACCTTCCCGGTTCGTAACCAATCCCCGTATCCATTCTCTGTTTGTTTCTTTTAGCTTTTGCTTTTAGACTCCTAGGTTTTTATTCGTTCTTTTACCTTTTTCCTTTCGGAAATAAACAAAAGCACGGTGGCGACTCTGTGTACATCGAGTTAAGTTAATCAATAGCTTACACTCACGATTTTACCGCTACAGAAAAGTGGCGACTCTGCTAGGGAGTAATCTCTAAGCGGATTCAGCCTACTTTGATTTATTTACTGCTTTGGTTTGATTTGTTTGTTATTTGGTTGTTCTGTTTTGGTTTTGGTGATCCTCTGTGTGAGATAGATTCTAACCCGGATCTGAGTTGAAACTTATGATAGGACGGCGATATTCGAAGCGATATGCGATGGAGTAGTCCAAAGCAATATCAATTTGATAATCTCCACTCGGTTAGGCTCTCTTGGACTATCAATGTCATGACGAGTAATCGTACGTGGTATTATTTTCCGACCTTGAGCTGATCATACTGAGGACCTTAGAACCCTTAACCCATCCAAGCCAATTTAGGAACGTAGTGCGGAAACTGTCTGGGTGTAAACCTAAGGCGGTTGTCACGCGATACTACACTCTGACGAGGTCTATTTTAAGAATGTTATCAGTTGGGGAGTAATCCAACGTACCAATGATATTCTAAAGATGGTTGTTAACTCCGGGCACCTCTGTTAGCACCCTTTTGGTTTTCTGCAGGTACAATGAAGACAAAACCTTAGTACTTACCTGTGTGGGTTGGTGTTCTGTTACATTGACTTCATGCTCGTGACTTGGAACCTAAGCCCGTGTGCCTTGTGTGATCTTGTTTGTGTTTGTTGCATACATGCCATCATACATTCATGAGCATTGTTTGTAAGATTTCAAAGGACTTATAAGGAACTTTTGCAAAATGTCAGATGTCCATGGCTATGACTTTTGAAAGGAGGAACACAAAGAAGTACACCTTCAAGAATCCTAATGTAGTAGAGTTGAGAAAGCTAGGAGCTTTGGTTGTTGATACCCAAGAGTTCCGAAGATGTCATGGGAAGCTTTTGTATATGTTGGACACCGATGTACCTGAGGGGATTCTCCCTACTTTAGCTCAGTTCTATGATCCGTTGCACCATTGTTTTACTTTTCCGGATTATCAGCTTGTGCTGACTTTGGAGGAGTATTCACATTGGTTAGGCTTGCCTATTCTGGACAAGGAGTTTCTTTTCAGTGCTTTAGAGAAGGAGCTTACTATCAAGGTCATCGCCAAAGCACTGTTTCTTAAGGAGTCCGATCTTATGGGAAGTTTCTTCCAAAGGGGAGTGTTCGTGGTATTAATGCTAAATTCTTGATGGGAAAGGCTTCTACTTAACTTACTTTGGGTCATAAGGATGCATTTGAGGCTATTCTTGCTTTGCTTATTTACGGGATTGTCTTGTTTCCAAACTTGGATGGTATTGTGGATGAGAATGCTATTCAGATCTTCTTGAAGAAGAATCCGGTGCCTACTTTGCTTGGAGATATGTATCATGCTTTTCACTATAGGACTTCCAAAGGCGACGGAGAGATTGTATGTTGTGCGCCTCTTCTTTATAGGTGGTTTATTTCGCACCTACCGAAGTCGGATGTATTCAAGGACAATAGAGAGAATCGAAGATGGTCTCAAAGGTTGATGTCGCTTTCTCATAAGGACATGACATGGTATAGTTCTCATTATGACACTGGAGTTCTTATTGATAGTTGTGGAGAATTTCCTAATGTACCTCTTCTTGGTACACGTGGAGGAATTAGCTACAACCCCATTCTGGCTAGACGACAGATCAGATATTGTTTGAAGGACGTTCCAAACAATCTTGCCTTATCCCGTTTCTTCTTTCTTAATGGTGCTGATCATATGGAAATGAAGAAAAGGATTGCTCATTCTTGGCATGCGGTTCATCGGAAAGAGAAAGGTCAATTGGGAAGACAACACCTTCCTCCTTCCGAATGTTATATTCAGTGGGTTCGATCTAGAGCTTCCAAGCTCAAGATGCCTTATCCACCTGAGGAGCCTATGTTTCCCATATTACCTTTGTCTGCTTTTCTTCCTCCCGTTGATGAGAAGGTGGATCTTCAAGAAGAGTTGGACAAGATGAAGAAAGAGAAAGAAGAATGGTTACTTGAGAAGGCTACAATGCAGGAGCAGCTAAAGGAGAAGGATGATCTTATTGAGCTACTTGAGCGGCGTGTCACGAAGAGGCCGAGAGAGGATTTATTTTCCTCTAGTACTCCATCTACTATTCCTCCTACTTCCGGTGCTTGGAAGGCCATTGTCGACAAGTTGGTGAAGGATAAGGAAGATATGGAAGATCGGTACAAGAAAGAGATCAAGAGGATTCGCATGAAGTATCAGCCAGGATTCGGGACTTCTTCGGATATGATTCCATAGGCCTAGTTTACTTTTTTTTTTCTTTCTCTCATGTATTAGGATTATTGATGTTTGTACTTCACTTGTAATCCTCATTTTGATCTTAATGAGAATGAGTTTTTAAGTATTTCAAAAATGTCTCTTTATGAATATTGCAAGTTATCTTATAGTCCTTTGAAATCTTTGCATTTGCATATGCATACCATGCATCATACTTGCATTTGTCTTGCTTTTTGAGTGTTCTTCAGGGATCTTATGTTGTTTCTTGGTCTTCATTTAGTTCTCCTGTCAAGCTGACTCATCGATTTGATACTCGAGCTAATCGGAGAAGGGTGATGGAAACTTTGCAACAAGAGAATCGCGAGCTGCGCGAAGAGGTTACTTATCTGAGGGAAAGCTTGGAAAGAGTTTCTGCTATGATGGAAAGTTTGGTGGCTGCTCAGAATCAGCCACCTCCTAATTCTCCTGTTCAGAATACTGTCATCTCTGAGGTTGTTACCGCATCAATTCTTGTTGAGACTGTAATTTATCCTCGCTATCGTATGCCTGCTAGCACACCTTGGGGCATGCCAGTTGATTTTATTCCTGCTGGGTATCGTCCTCCTCATCATCCTGAGACTGCTGCATTTACTACTCTCCCACCACCAGTATGGACTACTCTTCCTCCAGTTGTGACTACTGCACCGCCTGTGGTGCACACTATCCCACACCATGATGAAATGATTTACCATGCTGAGCCCAGTGAAGATGCTGGAGTGGCTGAAAGACTTGATGACTTCCAAGGACGCTTTGTTGAGATACAGAGGGAGACGAGAGCTTTGAAGCACAAGGATTTGTTCGGAAAAGATGCCTATGACCTTTGTCTGGTCCCTAATGTTAAAGTTCCTTACAAATTCAAATTGCCTGAGTTTGAGAAATACAAAGGCAACACTTGTCCGTTGAGCCATCTGACTATGTATGCAAGAAAGATGTCTGCTCAGACAGATAATGATAAGCTGCTGATTCACTATTTCCAGGATAGTTTGACTGGTGCACCTATGAGGTGGTATATGAGCTTGGATAATAGCCAAATCAAGACCTTCAATGATCTGGGAGAAGCTTTTGTGAGGCAGTACAAGTACAACATTGATATGGCGCCAGATAGAGATCAACTTCGTGCTATGTCCCAGAAGGACAAAGATACTTTTAAAGAATATGCACAGAGATGGCGCGAGCTGGCAGCCCAAATTGTTCCTCCGCTGGAAGAAAAAGAAATGACGAAGATCTTCTTGAAGACATTAGGTTCTTTTTATTACGAGAGGATGATAGCAAGCGCTCCTTCCGATTTCACTGAGATGGTGAGTATGGGGATGCGTTTAGAAGAGGGTGTCCGTGAGGGACGGTTAAGTCAAGAGAATAGTAATGGTCCAGGCTCTAGAAGGTTCAACTTTGGGAAAAAGAAAGAAAATGAGACTAATGCAGTATCTCGTGAAAGTTATAGAAGGCCTCACAGTCGTGGGCATCACCATCCGCAGTATGTAGCTTCTGTAACACCGATGATTAATGTGGCTCCAACTATGCCAGTAGTTCCAAAGTATCAACCTCGTTATCAACAACCTTCTGTGCAACAAGGTGGTAATCAACAAGTTCGGGCTAAGCCGAGTTTTGATCCTATTCCGATGTCGTATGCGGACTTGCTTCCGTCTTTGATTGCAAAGAATCTTGTGCAAACCCATCCTCCACCTCCAGTTCCAGAGACTATTCCATGGTGGTATAAGCCAGAGGCTCGTTGTGCTTTTCATCAAGGTGCCCCGGGGCATGATGTTGAGAATTGTTATCCATTGAAGTTTGAAGTACAGAAATTGATGAGGAATAATGTTCTGTATTTTAACGATGTTAATCCAAATGTGCAGAAAAATCTGTTGCCGAAGCATGGTAATGCGTATGTGAATATGGTTGATGGTTGTCCTGGTTTGTTCAAGATTTATGAGGTCCGTCATATTCGAAGGTCTTTGGTTGAGATGCATGCTTTCTTGAGTGAATATCACGATATTGATCACGATTATGCTGGATGTTGTATCTGCTCGGTGAATCCTCGTGGTTGCGTGATTGTTAAGAGAGATATTCAAAAGATGATGGATGATAAGTTGATTGAAGTGATAGCAAAAAGAGATGAATATGAAAATGAAGTGAATGTTATTATGCCTCAGTTCAATCTTCCTGAGAGAGTTGTTCCTGAGAGGGTGGTTATTTCTTTTGATAGTCGCAAAAATGTTGTTACTCCATTGGTGATTAATTTTCCTGGTCCAGTGCCATATGAGTCTGATAAAGCTGTTCCGTACCGGTATAATGCTACGATGATAGAGAATGGTAGGGAAGTTCCTATTCCTACTCCAAAGTCTGTGGTTAGCATTGCTGATGTGACAAAGGTTACCCGAAGTGGTAGAGTGTATGCTTCAGACCCTCCGAAGAGAGTTGAAGATACAAGTGCGAGTAAGCAGATTATGGATGTTGTTGCCCAATCAGGCCAATCTGGTAATAGTGAAGATGTGGTGCTAAAATTGATAAAGAAGAGTGAGTATAACATTACTGAGCAGTTATTGCAGACTCCATCGAAGATATCAGTTTTGTCTCTCTTGATGTGTTCTGAGGCTCATAGGCAGTCTTTGCAGAAGATTCTTGATCAAGCTTATGTTGACCATGATGTGACTATTGATCAATTTGATAGTATTGTGGCTAATATCACGTCATGCAACAATTTGAGCTTCTGTGATGATGATTTGCCTGAAGAAGGAAGGAATCATAACTTGGTGTTGCATATTTCGGTGAATTGTCAGGAAGATGCTATGTCCAAGGTTCTAGTTGATACCGGATCGTCTCTGAACGTTATGCCAAAATCGACTTTGTCAAAGCTTGCATTTCAAGGTGCTCCCATGAGGCACAGTGGGATTATTGTAAAAGCGTTTGACGGGTCGAAGAAGACAGTGATCGGTGAAGTGGATCTTCCTATTCTTATTGGACCGTTTATATTCAAAATTACTTTTCAAGTAATGGATATACGTCCCGCATACAATTGTCTCCTCGGAAGACCATGGATCCACGAGGCAGGAGTTGTTACATCCACTCTTCATCAGAAGTTGAAATTTGTGAAAGAAGGGAAATTGGTGACCATTGAAGGTGAGAGGGCGATGCTTGTGAGCAATTTGTCTTCTTTTTCTTATATTGATGCTGAGGAAGAGGTAGGAACTTCGTTTCAAGCTCTTTCTGTTGTGGATAATGCTGCTAAGAAGAATGTCATGCCCATGTCTTCTTTCAAGGATGCTCTGCGAGTGCTGGAAGCTGGCCAGTCTTATGGTTGGGGACGAATTATTGATGTTGTCGATAACAAGGAAGGTTTTGGTATCGGCTTTACACCAGGCGTGGTTCTTAACGACCCAAAGACTATTCAAGAAGGCTTCCGAAGTGCTGGATTTATCAACGATCATTCCGCTACTGCCATCATTGAAGATGATGAAGATGAAGAAATTCCTGACTTCGTTACGCATGGAAAGATTTTCCAGAACTAGATTGCTGTTGATGTTCCTTTTATTGTTCATTCTTCAAAGTAATTTGTTTTTATTTTCTTTCAAAAATCCTTTCACTCTGCCCAAGGTGAAAGTGATATTTGTCGGGCTTTGTTTCAAATTTTATCATCATCAATAAAATGTTATTTTGTTATTTCCATATGTGTTTTTCCTTTTTGCTTTATTCTGAAAAATGGTAACATAAAAAACCCAAAAATAATAATAATTGTTTATCTGCATATTGTTTGCACTTTTGTTCATACTCTAAAATAAAAATAAAATCATTGTGCAGATTGATTGATAAACCCATTGAAAACAATGATCCTATGCCCTCTCCCAACTTTGAATTCCCTGTGTTTGAAACTGAGGAAGAGGATGTCGAAGAGATTCCTGATGAGATTTCTCGGTTGCTTGAGCACGAGGAGAAGATTATTCAGCCTCATGGAGAGTCTATAGAGATGGTCAACTTGGGTTCTGAAGATGAAAAGAAAGAAGTCAAAGTTGGAGCATTGCTTGGTCCTGATGTTAAGAAGAGGATTGTAGAGCTTCTCAGAGAGTATGTTGATGTATTTGCTTGGTCTTATCAAGACATGCCAGGTCTTGATACTGATATTGTGGAGCATAGATTGCCGTTGAAGCCTGAATGTCCACCTGTAAAGCAAAAGCTGAGAAGAACTCATCCAGACATGGCAGTAAAGATCAAAGAGGAGGTTCAAAAGCAGATCGATGCAGGTTTTCTTGTGACGTCAACTTATCCTGAATGGGTGGCCAATATCGTTCCTGTTCCAAAGAAAGATGGAAAAGTCCGAATGTGCGTTGATTACAGAGATCTGAATAAAGCCAGTCCGAAAGATGATTTTCCATTGCCACACATTGATATGTTGGTAGATAATATAGCTAAGTTTGATGTGTTCTCTTTTATGGACGGATTTTCCGGTTATAATAAAATAAAGATGGCACCCGAGGACATGGAAAAGACCACATTTATTACACCATGGGGAACATTCTGTTACAGAGTGATGCCCTTTGGATTGAAGAATGCTGGTGCGACGTACCAAAGAGCTATGACCACACTTTTCCATGATATGATGCATAAGGAAATCGAAGTATATGTTGATGATATGATCGCTAAGTCGAAGACTAAAGAGGATCATGTTGAACATTTGCTGAAGTTGTTTCAGAGATTAAGGAAGTATAAGCTTCGTTTGAATCCGAACAAGTGCACCTTTGGTGTACGTTCTGGAAAGTTGCTAGGTTTCATTGTCAGCCAAAGAGGTATTGAAGTTGATCCTGATAAAGTGAAAGCTATTCAGGAAATGCCTGCTCCAAGAACCGAAAAGCAAGTGAGAGGATTATTGGGCCGTTTGAATTATATTTCGAGGTTTATTTCTCACATGACTGCCACATGTGCTCCGATCTTCAAGTTGCTTCGGAAAGATAAAGGTTGTGTCTGGACAGATGATTGTCAGAAGGCGTTTGAAAGTATCAAAGAATATCTGCTTGAACCTCCTATTTTGTCTCCTCCGGTGGAAGGTAGACCGTTGATCATGTATTTGACTGTGTTGGAAGATTCCATGGGTTGTGTGCTTGGTCAGCAAGATGAATCTGGAAGAAAAGAATATGCAATTTACTACTTGAGTAAGAAATTCACTGATCGTTAGTCTCGGTACTCCATGCTTGTAAAAACTTGTTGCGCCTTAGCTTGGGCTGCAAAGCGTCTTCGTCAGTATATGCTGAATCATACGACTTGGTTGATCTCTAAAATGGATCCAATCAAGTATATCTTTGAAAAGCCTGCTTTGACTGGGAGGATTGCTCGTTGGCAAATGTTGTTATCAGAATATGATATCGAGTACCGAACTCAAAAAGCTATAAAAGGTAGTATCTTGGCTGACCATTTGGCACATCAACCGATTGATGATTACCAACCTATCAAGTTTGATTTTCCAGATGAGGATGTGATGTTTTTAAAGTGAAAGATTGTGATGAACCTTTGATTGAGGAAGGGTCGGAGCCTGGATCTCGATGGGGTTTAGTTTTTGATGGTGCTGTGAATGCACGCGGAAGAGGAATTGGGGCAATGATCATTACTCCCCATGGTTCGCATATTCCTTTTGCCGCAAGGTTGACTTTTCCTTGTACTAATAATGAAGCTCAGTATGAAGCCTGTATTATAGGTCTTGAAGAAGCTATTGATCTGAGGATTAAGCATCTTGATGTGTATGGAGATTCTGCCTTGGTAATTAATCAGATCCAGGGTACGTGGGTAACTCATCAACCCCACTTGATTCCCTATAGAGATTATGCCAGGAAGATATCAACTTTCTTCACTAAAGTTGAATTTCATTATGTTCCTCGTGATGAGAATCAGATGGCAGATGCTTTAGCAACTATAGCTTCTATGATAAAAGTGCACTAGTGGAATGATGTTCCCATGATCAGTGTGATGCGACTTGAAAGACCAGCTCATGTGTTTGCGGTTGAAGAGGTCCATGATGACAAGCCTTGGTATCACGATATTAAATGTTTCCTCCAGAGTCAGGAATACCCGCTTGGGGCATCCGTTAAAGATAAGAGGACTTTGAGGAGATTGGCAGGCAATTTCTTCCTGAATGGAAATGTGCTTTATAAGAGAAATTTTGACATGGTCTTGCTCAGATGCGTGGATAGACACGAAGCAGACATGTTAATGAAAGAAATTCATGAAGGATATTTTGGCACTCATGCTAATGGGCATGCAATGGCTAAAAAGATGTTGAGAGCAGGTTACTATTGGCTGACAATGGAATCTGATTGTTGCAAATATGTGAAAAAGTGCCATAAGTGTCAAGTGTATGCTGATAAGATTCATGTGCCACCAGCTTATCTCAATGTGATTTCTTCCCCATGGCCTTTCTCTATGTGGGGAATTGATATGATTGGCATGATTGAACCCAAGGCTTCGAATGGACATCGTTTTATTCTTGTGGCAATTGACTACTTCACCAAGTGGGTGGAAGCGGCATCGTATGTTAATGTGACCAAGCAAGTTGTGGTTCGGTTTATCAAGAATAACATTATCTGCAGATATGGTGTTCCGAATAGAATCATTACTGATAATGGTTCGAACTTGAATAACAAGATGATGAAAGAGCTTTGAGAAGAATTCAAGATTCAACACCATAATTCTTCTCCTTATAGACCGAAGATGAATGGGGCTGTTGAAGCTGCGAATAAGAACATTAAGAAGATCATTCAGAAGATGGTTGTGACGTACAAGGATTGGCATGAGATGCTCCCTTTTGCTTTGCATGGGTATCGTACATCTGTCCGCACTTCAACAGGGCAACCCCTTTTTCACTTGTTTATGGTACAGAAGCAGTGCTCCCCGTCGAAGTTGAGATCCCATCAATGAGAGTTATGATGGAAGCCAAGTTGGCTGAGGCTGAATGGTGTCAGAGTAGATTTGATCAGTTGAATTTAATTGAAGAAAAGAGAATAACAGCTTTGTGTCATGGTCGGTTGTGCCAGCAAAGAATGGAGAAAGCTTTTGATAAGAAGGTCAAACCTTGTGTATTCAGAGAAGGTGACCTCGTGCTCAAAAAGATTCAGTTTTTCCTTAAAGATTCTCGGGGCAAGTGGACTCCGAACTATGATGACCCATATGTTGTTAAGAAAGCCTTCTCTGGCGGTTCATTAATTCTTGCAACTATGGATGGTGAGGAGATCACTCACCCTGTGAATGCGGATGCAGTCAAGAAATACTTCGCCTAAAAAAATAAAAAAACAGCTCGCTAAGTTGAAAACCCGAAAGGGCGGCTTAGGCAAAAATGAGCGTCTCGGTGGATTGAAAACCCGAAAGGGCGGTCCAGGCAAAAATTAGAGACAAAAACAGAAATAATTATCTCGGTAGATTGAAAACCCGAAAGGGCAATCTAGGCAAAAGTTAGGGATCATGGCAAGTAACTGCGTCGACAGACTGGATCACTTGTAGCAACCGAGGATTTCAGATTCTATTCCTTAGAAGAATTTCCCATCAAAGATTCTTATTCACTCATCCTTGACTGAAGTTTCGGACACAGTGGAGTTCAAAGTTGATAGGGAGAATAGTGATCATTGTATCTCAATGTAGCCCTTTTCCATGTATTTACCATTTTTCAAACTTGTAATGGTCCATGGAGTCATGCCATTTGCTGACTACCATTTTATCAATGAATTTGAGCTTTTATCCAATTGTTTGCAATTCTTTATATTGTTTCTGTTTACAAAATTTCAATTTATTATTGATGATGATTTTTGAAACAAATTTAATAAATTTTAATTTTTGAAGATTTTAAAAACATTTTTCTTTTGATATACGAACAAAGAAAGGATATCAATAGTGATTCCAAGGACAGTAAAGTCTGGATGTGTGTAACTCGTCTCTGCCAAAGCAGGGTTTGATTCGGTTGTGTCCATGCGAATTTCCTGGATAGTCTTGACAGATTGATGTTAATGATGTTTTGTTCCCCAACAATGATGTTGAACGGGGATTGTATGTATTCCCCAAAAGAGTTGTTGGAAGGGACGTTCTTAAGAATCCCTAACTGAGTTTTGATCTCTTCCTCAGCAAGTTATTTTTAAATTGAGAAGCATTGGGAATCCCCCAGCTGAGCTCTTGTTCCTCAGCTTGATTTGTGTGCATCCTTGAATATAGAAGTATTGATATAGCAGTCAGTTTAGACGTTTTCTTTTACCTGATGGTGGGTACAGATTTAAAATCCCTCGTAACTGTTTTGGCTATGATGTTAACTTCTGATATCCCCATATGGATCCCCAGTAGGTCTGCATGTGTTGATTTCCAGCAGGTTCCTATGTGATTTTCAACAGGTCTCGTACTCTATCCCCAAGTGGAGCAGGAGTGATATGACAGTTATTCCTCGTGAAGTTTCATTTTTTATCGAGAATATTTTCACCCTCAGCAGATTATTACCTTTCCTCAGCAGGATGATATTCCTAGCAGATGCTGTCTCTTCATGATTTAAGCCTTGTAGTAGGATTTTATTCCTTTGATGGCTTATGATATTCCCTTGCAGATTTCAAGTTGAATCTCCAGCATGTTTCCCCGCATTGTTGCCTTGGGATTAGCCGAGTATCTGGTTGTTGTGGTGTTCATGTCACCCGTTTCTTATCTTTATGTCTGTTTTGTCAGCATATTCATAAGCATATTCATACGCATAAGCATAGCATTGTTTTCTTGCATTCTTGCGTTTATCATTGTTATCTGCTCTTTGGTGTGGAGTTTCCCCACAGAGTGTGTGTGTCGTCTTCCTCTCAAGTTTAGAGTGTCGACCATTAAGCAGAAAGAGTTAATCCTTTATAATTCCCCACTGAGTTTGTTTCTCGTGGATGATGTTGATTCAGTTTCCTCCCCAGTTTATTATCTGGATGGAATTTTCCCCAGTTGAGATATTTCCTCCTCGGGATGAGTCTTGTTTGACCGTTTCTTTCCAATTTGTTCTTGGATTGAACTTTGGTCCCCTGTTGTGAGTAATATTGCTTTGGAATTAAGCTATCATTGTTTGATAGTGGGCAACATTTTTCTCCAGCTTGAGTATTATTACTTTGGAATTAAGCTATCAATAATCGATAGTGGGTAATATTACCAAATTGATCAAGTTATTTTACTTGTACTTCTACCCAGTAAATTCGGTAGTCGAGATTTTATCCTATTACCCAGTAAAAAGGTAATAGAGATTGTTTTCCTTTGCTTAAGCTCCTACCCAGTAAATCAGGTAGTCGAGAATTTTTCTACCCAGTAAATCTGGTAGTCGATATTTCTTCTTCTTACCCAGTAAAAAGGTAACATAAGCTGTTTCCCTTTGATTGAGTTCCTACCCAGTAAATCAGGTAGTTGATCATACTCCTATCCAGTAAATCGATAGTCGAGTCCTTTATATTTTCTACCCAGTAAATCAGGTAGTTGAGAATATTTCTTACCCAGTAAAAAGGTAATGGAGGTAATCCCTCTTTACGTTGCTCCTATCCCGTAAATCGATAGTCGAGTCCGTTATATTTCCTACCCAGTAAATCAGGTAGTTGATGATTCTTTTCCAACTCAGTATTTCTCCATTTCTGGACTCGAATACTTTGTTTGATTGATATTTCTGGCAAGGTGTTTATTTTCCCTTGTTGATATCTTTTCCCAAGTGGAGTCGGTTATCCAGTGATTTATTTTCCTGGTAACGCTTTCGTTGTTTGTTGTTTCCCCAGCGGGATTTTCTTCTGTGTCCCCAAGTTTTGCTTTTCTCTGGTGGTCATTATTTTCCCCATAGAGATCTTGGGTTTGCATATCATATTCATATCATATCATTGTTCTGTTAGGACAAAAATTGGGTTTTCTGTATTTAAGTCTCTCCCATCTTGTAGAGACGAAGATGTCAATCTTCATATCTCCGGATTGAAGAAACTTAAATAGGGGCAGCTGTAACACCCTAATTTTTGCCCTAAGATTTCTTCGCATATCATCTGCATTTTGCATACAAACAAGATCGCACTGGTTTCAAGTTTCTTCTCAGATGTAGGATCTATGCTTCGCAGGGGATCACCATTATTTTTACTTCTTTATATTTGTTTATATTTACTGACTTCTAACCAAAAAAAATATGTTGCAGTGTTCTTCTTATTCTCTCTGTGTTGCAGGATTTCAAAGATAAGACAGTAACTTCATTCAGATGCGTTTGTTCAGTCACAATTCGATCCAAATGGACGTTTGACCTAATATTGGTCAAACTATCAGAAAATTATTTCGACTGCCAGTTGTGTGTGCCAGTGTTTTAGACAGTGTGTGTTCGAAGATTCAAGTTGTACTGTGTATAAAAGTCATCATATTATCAAGAAATGTTGCGTGTGAAGTCTGGCTCGATTCATCAGTTCATCAGTGATTCATCTGAGGATTTATTTTCCTCAGTATGGATTCAGTTTATCAGGGAAATAATCAGACAATTTTCAGATGACAGTTGGCTTAAGTTGTGAAATATCCAGTTGGGTCTGTGTTGGTTGTGTTCATTCTAATCAAGTGGCTTGTGCAAGAAGAATACAAATTTGGTTATGGGCTTAAAATAAAATAAAACTCATCATTTCACCTATTATTCATACATTTTTTTTAGCTACCATTTTTTTTACCTCATCCATATTTCTATTATCCAATCATTTTCTATCCATATATTTCCAACCATTATCCATATTTCAATTCTTTTCCATCATCCATCTTTCTAGAAATTCTATTATCATTTTCTTTTTCCCATATTTTTTAATTCCAATTCAATATCCAAATTATTCAATTTCTATCCATCCTCAATTTTTATTCAAATATCCATTTTAATCAAATTCATTTTTCTTTCAATTTCTAAATCTCCATAATATCCATTTTTTATTATAATTCCAATATTCCCATTATCATATTAAAAAAAAACCATTAACCATTTTTTATATATATAATACCATTTTTTTTATCCATTATTATATCTTTCTTTTCTCATACCATAAAAAAATATAGCAAATACATAAAGCCCATTAGATTTGAAGCCCATTTTTTTTATTCTCATTTTTATATAAACAAAATAAAATAAAATAAAAAGAGAAAAAAAGAATGTTATGAAAAAGTGTATCATTAAGATTCAGCTTTTGAAGCCACAAGCCTTTGGCCCACCAGCCAAGCCCAAGTCACTTGTATCCAGCCTCACAGCACAACTCCAGCCACAACCTCCTCAAACTCCAAGCCCAACACAATCCGTACACAAGCACTTTTGCCAAACCTCATGCGTGCAAGCCCATAAGCCAAGCTGCTTCACGTCATCACGCATCAACACCAACAAGTCTCAAGTACTTTCCAACTTGCATCTAACACTTTTACTTGCCAAGCCTCACGCGCGCAAGCTTCAGCTACAAGCCAAACACCCAGCTAGCCAAGTAACTTGCCTTCAACACTCCACGCACACAAAACTTTCCCACATCAGCCAACAACAAAACAACAAATTCAGACCCAGCTTCAAGCCGCAACAAGTACAAGCCTTTCTCGCACGCATCTCGCACACGAGCAGCACCTGAAACAATAAATAAGCCGTACCGCACGAGTTCAATCCCTCAGCCAAGTCCAGCCGCAATGAACAATATCAAAACGCAAATATAAAAGAAGCAAAACGCAAAAAATCCAGAAAATGTAAACGCAAACCTCACGCGGATGTGAACACGGAAAAAGCATGAACAATAAAACGCATCTGAACAATCAAAACGACAATCAATTTTCACCCAATTCAATCTATAAATTGAGCCCCTTCTCACTTTCAACTTCAAGCTTGCAAAGCCTCTGAAAACCCTGTCCAAATCAAAACCAACCAATTTCAAATTCTCAAATTTCTCAAATTCCTTTCAATCAAACCATACACATCACCAATTGATACCCTAAAGAAGAAGAGGAACGAAATCCGAAAAGAAGAAGAAGAGAAATTCGCGAAAGAGAGAGAAGAGAGAAGGGAATTCGCGAAAGAGGGGAGATTAACGATTCCGTGTTGTTGTTTGTGAAGGTGAGGTAGCCGTTGTGAAGCTTTCATTTTCGTTCTCTTCACTCGCCGCCGTTTTGAAATTGTTGCCCTGTTTCCGTTTGCTTTCGCGAGGAAGAAGAGGATTTGATCTCTTCTGTTTCTTTTTTTTTTCTTTCCATTTTCCATTTATTTTTTTAATAAAAGATGTATTTGGCTTTGGGCTTGGATCTATATCCAAGTACCATCCTCCATGACCCGCGGATCTAATCCATTGGATTATCTTTTTCTTTCTTTATTATTTTTTTGGTTTATGTGAATTTGTTTTAAGAAAATTATGGTTAATTTCATTTTGATATGGAATTTAGGAAAGAAAAGTTTTCGAATAAATTTTAGTAAAGGTTATAAAAATATATTTTAGAAAAGATTTAGAAAATTTTTTTAGAAATATTTTAGAAAAGCAATTTAGAAAAGATTTTTAGAAATGGATATTTTAAGAAAAGATTTAAAAAAAATATTTTGATTTCTTTTATGGATCTACTTTTAGATCCATTTTTCTTCATCTTTTTCTTTTTTGGTCGATGACAATCTCCGATTCGTAGATTGTTGATTTCCGATCGGTTTAATCTTCATTATTTCAAATCTATGGATGAATGATCATTTGGATCATTCTCCATACTTTGAGATCGTGATAGGTTGCTTTTCGATAAATTCAACGAAAATCTCGATTAAGATTAGACCGTTCTCTTTCTTTTAGTGTGGCATGTTTTCGGAGAATAATCCATAATATCGTATCTCTAACATGTATTAACACGAATATTTTTCACTTTAATTAGTGGTGGCCGGCCTCATTTGTAGGGTAATTACTTCGTAAATTACTCGGCGATTGCTTAACATAGACCTAAAGTTGTCCCGGTTCGGATTAAGATCCACTTGGATCCGGTTGCCTCGATTTTATTTCTCTTTTTGTGGTTGTGCTTGATTAAGTTCATCATACCACTTATATTGTAAATATTATAATAATGTGAATATAATCTGTTTAAATTTAATCTCTCGCACCTTATCCTTTTATTTTAATTCCTCGTTCCCTATCTCTTTATTATGCTTTATCATATTATATCATATATCATTTTGTTTATGTTTATATTGTTGCTTGTGATTTTTATTTTGTCCATTTGGATACCAAAACACTAATAAAGGATTAAACACTTAAAAGACTTGTGACTTTAATTTCGGACTATGGTTACTATCCTTAGCTTTGGAGTATGGACTTAGATTTTAGGATCTTTACCCCTGCTCAAGTTGTGATGGATTGGAAACTTTGGCCTCAAGTCATTTCATTAGTCTTTGAAGATGGAATTCCGAACTTTGAAGAAATGTGCAAATATGGTTTGGTAGCTCTTCCCTTAACTTTTAATTCAAGTATTAGGATTAGTCCCTTCATCTCCTCCCCATTCTTAAATTTTCAAAACTTCTCCCTATTTCAAAAACCTTCTTTGTTTTCAAACTTCAAACACTTTCATAATCAAACCTTGACTTAGGTCAAGCGATTTTTAATCTTTTCACTTTGTTTCCTTAAATAAATGTTAATTCATGTAAATATATCAAAATCATTTTTCTTACATACTTTAAAAAATTCAAAACTCACTCAATTGTTTTTGTGCCTTTTGTGCACCTTTTCTTTTCACATGTTTAGATATGATTCATCCTTTCTAGCGGAATTATTCGCTAAAGGATGACGACTTATCTCTACATTTTAAAATTAATGCAACTCATTTGTTTCTTTTCAAATTTTGTACCACGAACTACGAGGTTTTGATCTCGCATTGCACTTTGTGGGTACGTAGGCATGAGGCGTTAAAACCTCATCAAACACAAAATCATTAAAAAACATTCTTCTCCTCATCTCTTCAATCATTTTCAAGCAAACCAATTTCAAACCAAAAAAGCATAAATATTTCAAAGGGCTCCCGTGGAGTACCATGGACGAGTCGGGTGCCCAAAACCTTCCCGGTTCGTAACCAATCCCCTTATCCATTCTCTGTTTGTTTCTTTTAGCTTTTGCTTTTAGACTCCTAGGTTTTTATTCGTTCTTTTACCTTTTTCCTTTCGGAAATAAACAAAAGCGCGGTGGCGACTCTGTGTACATCGAGTTAAGTTAATCAATAGCTTACACTCACGATTTTACCGCTACATAACCAAACTGACGTAGTGCTAAAGAAGGGTTGTAGGTAATGCCCCCTCTTATGCAAAGGAGTGACACATTAGGGTATTCCCCACAATGGTCAATGATAGTAACAATCTCCATAGATCGAGAGCACCAATGAATGTCTGAATGAGAAAGTGACATGATCTTCTTAGACCACCTGAACCCTTGTTCATCCTTCATCACTGATCGAGGAAGGTGAGAAATAAACCACCTAGACAATAAAGGTATGCAGCACATCAGAGTTCCTCTCGTCTTCGTAGTACGAGTGTGAAGAGAATGTAAGATATCTCCAAGTAATGTAGGCACTGGATTGTGAGTCAGCAATATGTTGATGGCGTGTATGTCTATGAACTGGTATGGATTAGGGGGAAAAACTAAGTCATAGATCAATAGGGCCAGGATCTCCTCAAAAGCATCATAACTCATGGCCTTCAAGAAGACTTGAGCTTTCTCCATCAATACCTTAGCAAGAATACCTTTAACTCCGCTTCTTGTTTCTAGGACAATGTCTGATTTCTTCAGATGTAAGGCTGCAGCAATGACTTCGGGTTTAGGCTCTTTCTCTAAGCCTGTGAAGGGTCTCTAATCAAGGATAGGTGTACCCAATAGTTTGGAGAACTCCTCCATTGTAGGAACCAGCTGATAGTCGGGGAATGTGAAGCAATGATGTTTAGGATAAAAGGACTGAAATAGGACACTCGTCATGTCTTCATTGAACCCTAAAGTGACCAGATCCAATAGGTGACCACGCTTCTTGATGAATTGGGAGTTTTTAAAAACTTGAGAGACCAATTCCTTAAGCTTAGGAGGTATCCCTACAATGTTGATCCGGATAGTATTCCTACGGGCAGAAGCCATGACCTGCAACAAAGAACAAAGATAAATCCTTTGGTCCTTGAAATGGTTAGTGAAAATGCTATGCTTATGATGTCATGATGTCATGATGATATGCTCAATCACAAACATGTGGCACACACAAACAAGTCACACAATAGCCTTAGGTTTGAAGGCTTGCATGAGGTTTAAAGGTAAGTAACCTCCCCTGAAGTTTAGTTGGTTCATCCTGTCCTACAAAAGTAACCAGGTTCTAAGGGATCTCAATATCACTGATCCTTCCCAAGGGTGGTTATTCAGTAGGCAACTTACTTGCCAACCAAAACCCTCCAAGTTTAGGATCTCAATGAGTGTAGTATCGAGTATTAACCAACTTCAGTCTTCACCAAAGCCGGCTATCTCACTACTTTCTAAAGGCCAAGATGGGATAAATAGGGTTCTAAAAGTTAGTTAGTGTATTGACAACATATGGAAGCCCCATATTATCCTTAACTTATTTAAGGAACATAAGCACCAACCAAGAAGTCACACTAACTATGGCCACCAGATCAACCATATCGGTATACGCCGTACAATTTCCTTGGTCTATTGCCATTTATCTAGGGTAAACTAGATCCGGGTTAGGATCTTTCACACAAAAAGCCCAACAAGTAATATAAAGCAAACAATTTAAGTGATCTAATTCCTAAGGGTACCCCTCTTTTACTTAGTAAGTCCCCAACAGAGTCGCCAGTTCTGTAACACGGTGGGAGAACTGACTTTTAGTCATGTTGCGGATAGCAAGAGTCACCACCGACTTTTATTTTATCAAAGTGGAAAGGACATAAAAGAACAGGAAATACCTATTTTAAAAGACTTGAGTTTGGGGGGTAGGTTATATAAAGGGAAGGTGTTAGCACCCTTTATATCCATGGTTATCCATGGGCTCTTAGTTACTTAGCTCACTTAAATTGTTTTTTGAAAGTGTAGTGTGTGATTAGAAATTTTCTAAGTACTTTGTAATGATCCTCGTATGGATGTATATAATGCCTTGTTTGAAAATATTTTGAAAGTGAGGTGTAAAACGTATTTTGAAATGTGAGCAAGCAACTAAGAGGTACCTGTCGTACCCCGAAAAATACGACCTCACGCGATCCGAATGGACGGAGTCGCGCGCCGGACGGACTGAAGAGTCTCCACCTAATTCTATTTATTCCCGAAGAGGGAAATGGGAGATATAGATACAACCCGGGAGGAAAAGGATGAGGACAAAGGTCAACGGAACCATTGCATGGGTTCGAGAGTCGGTTATGCAGGGGGAAGGTATTAGCACCCCCTACATCCATCGTACTCGATGGGAACCATCTAAGTTATCGCGCGTGAAAGAATGTTTATGCTTAAACGAATTGCTTGCTAGAGGGAAATGAGTTGAATTATAAGTTAGATTGAACCTAGGTGCTCGGCAAGGATTGAGATCCTCGTGCCTACGTACTCCCGTGTGCAATGGGAAAGTCAGAGCCTCGTAGTTCGGCCTACTAAGGGTAATGGTTGTTGATTTTATTACCTTTCGTCGATGAAAGGGTTTAGGAGTTGAAATGCACTAAAGACTATGGATAGTTTATCTCGCCCAACAAGACGAGCGTCCTGCGTCGAAATAATCGGAGCGAGTAACGAGAGCTCGTTATCCTCCTTTCTACCGCTTAAGGCTCGTGGCGTACAAATCTTCTCGTATTTATTAAAGTGTTTTATTTCCTAAGACCGCTTGACGTTGGATCAAGGGTTTGGATCTAATCGGAACATTTTGGTTTTTTGAGGTTAGAGGGTAAATGCAAATGGAGTTTATTTTTGTGGTTTTGTTAGCGAGGCACGAAGCCCTCGGCTCGCAAAGTAAGGTGGATCCTAATAAACGAAACGATAACCAGAAAATAAAGTGTAAGTGTGCAAGTGCAATCGTTTGGCGTTGGACCAAGGATTCAGAATACAAGAAATAAAATGCGTACAAAATAAAGGGAGAGGGGTACAAAATAAATACAGGGGATTGCAAGAAATAAATGGTCTCGTTGTAATTAGCCCAAGAGAAAGCGTGTGTGCAGTGTGTTTGAACTATTCGAAGGCGTTCGGCCTGTTTAATCGGGATGCAACTATTCGAAGGCGTTGGACCTTTTCGGGACGCAGCGAAATTTGGTTCGTTTACTGCCTTAGAGCCGATTTAATGAAATCGTTCTATGAGGAGTCGAATCGTAATTTAAAATGCGAATTAAATGAATAAATAAATTGAATTGCTAGAATAAAATAAAGATAGAATAATGAATTAAATAATCAAATGAAATAAATAATTTAAGAATATGAAATAAATTAAATTAATGTTTATTTATCGAAATAATAAAATAATGAAAAATTAATTACAAGGAGGGCCTCATATTGACCAAAAATCACCGATTAAAATCGGGCGAAAAATTGGCCGTTTAATATATCATTGGCCCTTACAAAATTAAAATTAAATCAAAAAGTGAAAAAAATAAAAAGAAACTAAATAATCTAAATAAAATAGAAATAAAGTTTGTCAAATATGAAAAAGAACAAAAGATTTTAAAACTATTTTCTAAAAAATAGAATAAACTCCAACAATTAAATTAAGTAAGACCTTTTTTAAAAATAAAATAAATGAATAAAAAATCTTTAACAACAAAGTGTAGGGTCGGTGTGTGTATAGTGATTCGAAAGAAGAAAAACACAGGTTCATTGACATAGAAACTCAAAATCCAAAGAGCCATAAAAAATTTAAACTAAAACAAAACTTATAAAAGTGAAACAATCAGACTCAACATATATTTTCTAAACCAAAAACAATTAAAAAAAACACTAGCTTTGAAAAGTAAACCAACCCTCTTCAATGAATCAACAACAATTAACATAAAAAAACAAAAGAAATATAATAGTTTGTTATATATATATATATTTTAAAACTACTAACATCAAAATAAAACTCAGACCTAACTTAAAAACAATAAAAGGGAAAAGAGAAAAAAAAACCTTCAAAAGAAATGATCGGTCTCTCTCTCTGTGCGCAAAACTTCCATCTCTTTCTCTCGATGCTCAACGGCTTCCGTCTTCGCCGTCAGCTGGCTTTCACCGCGTTCGGAGAACAATGCTGCCGGAGAAAAACACCGCCGTCTCACGCTCCCAGTTCACCTTCAATCGCCGCTGCGTTCTGCCTCTCTCGCGGCGTACGGCGGATCCCGGCCTCCTGCAAGTGTCCTCTCGGTTTTTTCGCACAGATTTGGTTGTGTGGTTTCGAAATCCCTTCGGTTTGGATGGTGATGGGTGGAGGTTGCGGTGGATTGAAAGGTTTCACGGCGGCGGTTGCGTGGTTGATGCGACTTGTGAAGGATGGGTTTGTTTCGGTGAAGAGAGTGGTGCAACGGTTTCCGGTGGTGGTCTGAGCTTCGGTTGTTCTGTCTCACACGCTCAAGCTCTCGAAGTCATCTCTCTCAATCTCAGCTTTCGCGGTTCAACACTCGGCTTTGCGTTCTCCGTGTTCTTAAAACTGTGCTTTTTTCATTTTCTGCGTTTTATGAGTTTCGGTAAGTTGGTGTTTCATCTCAGACTTTGGGCTCTCACTCGCAACTCATGGTTTCTGGGTTTGTGTCTGTTTCATCCTGTGTGAATCTGGTTTTCTCGGTTTGGATCCACGATATACTATTCTTCTTTTTTGTTCTTGGTTTGTGTTGCTGCGATAAGGATTATGGTGGTCTCAGCTTGGTTTTATGCGATGGTGTCGGTGAAGAAGAACATGGTATTGTGTGTCTGCGGGTTGAGCTTGAAAAAAAAAGTTTGATTTCGGTGAGCTTATTTTTCGGAATCTCAGATTTGGGCTGATGACGGTCTGGCGAACGGTGCTCTTGGCTTGCGTTCTGTTTTGAGAAAGGGGGTGGAGAGATGCAGTTTGGCTTCGTTTTGTGTTTGGTTCTGTGAAACGATTGTTGCTCTTTTTCTTCTTCTATATTTTTTATTTGATGTTTGAAGGGTTAATGGAGGTTTGGGTTATGGAAAATAGCAGAGGTTGTCAATGGATGCATGGTTGTTTTGAAAGGATTATTTGCTGAAGATTGGAAGGTTAAGTGGTGATGAAATTTTGAGGTTTACAGGTTCTGTCAATGGTGATTTAGGTGGTAAAAAGGAGGTTATGGTGTTTGAAGATGAGGCTGGTTTTGGATTTGTGGCACTGTTTTGTTTTCTCTTCTCTTCTGCAGAAAAAGAATGGACTTATAAAGCAATTGAAAAGGGCAAAATGAGAAAACACCATGGTGCTGCTGAGCTGTGATTTGGTGAATCAAAAAACGTTTTTTTTGGTTGAGGATGAGTGGAGGATGCGCAGCATTTTGGTTTGTTGGTAGTGGAGAGCAGTTTTTTGTGTGTGTACGTTGAAAACAAATTGCTAGTGGGATTGTAAAAAGATTCTATTTGGTTTAGTAAAAGTGAAATATACAAAAAGAAAATTTAGTGGCAAATGCAATAATAAGCAAATATGCAACAGTAATAAAAAAAATTCAATAATGATAATAATTAATAATAATAATAAAAAAAATGATAATAAAAATAATGAAAATTAAAAGAACCTATATATTTTTATAATACTTTTTATGGACAATAAACTATGTAAAAATAAACTACCCTAAATGAAAATTAAGCACACCAAGAATAACCGGTGTTGAAATTGAAAGACCAATAATAATAAAGAGAAAAAAAATGATTAAGTTTCTAAAAAAAGAGTTCACCAATAATAATAAAATAATAATAAGAAACAAATAATGGAATAGGAATAATAATGATAAAAGTAGAATCTAAAAACTATAATAATAAAATTAGAAGAAAAGTAATATTTTTGTGTTTTTTTTTTTATAAAGGGCCTTTTTTAAGATAAAAAATGAATTTACATAAAATGTTTTAATGGAAATAATAATAACAACGGACTCTTTTTTGTATATATTTTTTGATAACACTAAACCATAAAGATAGAAATAAAAGACTTAAAATAAAAAGAAAATTTTAATTTTAATTTGCAAAGAAATAAGTGCATTTTTTCGAATATTTGACAGAAAAATAAAATGGTACATATTTTTTTTGATTTTTGAGATATTTGGTTAGACGGTAAAATAAAAAGGTACAGGTAGGACAAATTTGGGGTATGGCAGATGCCCCTATCGAATTGGCTTAGACCAAGTAAGATGAACTGACTCGCGTTCAATCTTTCAAGGTATAAGATAATTAGATATTAACGGACCCCAAATTTTGTCCGACAAATGAAATAACTGGTCATGATGGGTGACACAGCAAGAAACAAATTGATAAAATAAATCACTTATCACCAGAGGATGATAAGGCAACAGACTGAAAATAAAATCACTTATCAACAGAGGATGATAAGGCAAATGGACTGAAATTAAAATCACTTATCACCAGAGGATGATAAGGCAAATAACTGAAAATAAAATCACTTATCACCAGAGGATGATAAGACAAATAACTGAAAATAAAATCACTTATCACCAGAGGATGATAAGGCAAATAACTGAAAAATAAAATCACTTATCAATAGAGGATGATAAGGCAATAGACAGAAAAATAAACTCACTTATCAACAGAGGAAGATAAGGCAAATAACTGAAAATAAACTCACTTATCAACAGAGGATGATAAGGCAATAAACCGAAAATAAAATCACTTATCACCAGAGGAAGATAAGGCAATAGACAGAAAAATAAACTCACTTATCAACAGAGGAAGATAAGGCAATAGACAGAAAAATAAACTCACTTATCAACAGAGGATGATAAGGCAACAAATTGAAAATAAAACATGGCTATTGAATCCGCCAAGAGGATGCCTGGAATCTGATTGATATGATCCTGACTTCCGTTGGGGAAAGGACTGGAAACTTGCGTTGATCCTGGATCCTGAATTATGCAACTATGCTTGTTTGTTTGAGATGGTATTCCATAATGATGGAGATACGATGCAAATGCTTATGCACTAAGATATAAATTCGATAATGTTGGGGATATGGAAAGCTG
The DNA here is from genome assembly GCA_963966055.1 of Lathyrus aphaca. Classification (NCBI taxonomy): domain Eukaryota; kingdom Viridiplantae; phylum Streptophyta; class Magnoliopsida; order Fabales; family Fabaceae; genus Lathyrus; species Lathyrus aphaca. The sequence continues at coordinate 131,955,271 of OZ014522.1, read as the reverse complement.
GTCTATTTTGGCATGCATATGATGCATATGTTGTAAATGATTGATGTAAATGATGCTTATGACGTTTAATGATGCACAATGATGCATATGAGCGATTGAAAAAAGAAAGGTGCCAGCTTGGTGGACTTTTGGTCTGGTAGTTGCCAATAATGATTGGACTTTGGGTGGGTGGAGGGACTGATCCCCCGACACTCGATCTTCAACGATGTATGATCAGAAGATGGACCTGAAAGCTCCAAGTTCGATTATCTGCCGATGAGCGAAGCGACTTAATTGACACGTGAAGACTGATTTTACTTTGAATGGTTGCCAACACTTGGAAAGATCTGCTTGATTAGCTGGGGAGAAGAGAGAGGAAGATTTGCTCCTTGTTTGCTTACCCCTGCCTGCAGGATATTTGAAATAAATTTGGTGGGGAAGCTTTGACAATAGCCATGACATGACCTGCTCCTGATTGAGCCTTTGACGATGATTTGTCCCTGATTGGGCTGATTTTGAAATAAATTGCCCCTGATTGGGCTGTTGAAGATGCTTTGTCCCTGATTGGACTGCTGAGGTAGTCTTGATTCATGCTGGCGATGAAGTTCAAGCTTCTCTTTTGATTGCCCCTTGTTGGGATTGCACTGATGTCAAGCATTGATTTGCAATTAAATTATTCATACACAAATGGTAGTGTTAATGTAAAGTTCATGTAAGTTTTGAAAAAGTCAATTTATTTGAATGTTGTGATAGTGTGACGAATGGACCGTTAGCCCGAACGAAGTGCTGATTTAGAAAGTTCGTGAAAGATGCAGCAAGAATAATGTGCAATCGAGTTTGAAGATTAGCAAATATATGGGAGTCAATTTACGCAACCTTGTTGGTAGCATGCTTTCAGAATAAACCCTGCCTCAATTAGGACTTTTGAGGGTTGCAACGTGGTCTGGTTAATGGTTAGAGAAACAAAGGTATAAGGCTCAAATGATTTGTACCCACCCCTCTTCGTGATATTCTCCAGTCCAACGTTCAGTTGACTTTACACATGCATTTGTTTTCGACGTTGCAAGAGTGAAAATTAAGCTTTGATGTTCGCTTTGGAAGTGGCAGTCATTTTTTGCTGGTGACCCCTTTGATTTTTTTTTGTGGTCACTGATATTTGTTTTATTTTTGCTGAGGATTCGAGCTCCTCTTTTGATTTGTTTTTTTTCGACTAAGTCTCCCTTCGGGTGCTCAACTTAGTGTTTTTCTTTTCTGTTTTCCTCTTTTTTTGAATGTTGTGACTGCCAAGTCATTTGTTGATGGTCCTCTGACGGGATGTCTCATCTTACGATTCGAAGGTGTAGTCATGTTAACTGAACAACTACCCTGCCCCGGGTTAAATGTAAGGGTTGTATCTGAAAGAAACTCCTACTTCTAGGCTCGAAGTGGTTGACTAGGGATTAACTCCTTATATCTCCAGTGTTTGGGGATTTGAAAGAATGCCTGTACATCATTGACGAGGTTTTATCTGAAAGCATACCGCAACATTTATGGGTATTTCGTTTTCATCATCCTCCCTCAAATATTTGCTAAAGTGAAGTGAGAGAATATTTTTATGATTTTGTGATAAATGATAAATATGAGCGAATGCGAATAGATTGATTCAAAACATGCATAAACATAACATTAACATAACCAAGTACAAACGATGACAATGTTCAGAGCAAATAGTACTTAAACAAACATTACAAAACGACAGGAATGCAAAAATAATAAATGGCACTGGCTGCCTTGATTTGAGGAATTGAACTTCTCTTGATTGAATGCTTCAAAGTTGGAGACTACTCAGCTTGGTCTTCAACAACCCCTTCAAATGTCTTTACTTGTTGGCACCGTGTGACGGCATTGGATCGTTCTGGACATTTGGATTTCTCGGAGTGAGAGTGAGGTCCTTAGAATTGATCATGTCTTGAATCAAGTGTTTGAAAGCATGACAATTCTCGATGTTGTGACCTGGAGCGCCTTTGTGATACTCACAACGAGCATTGGCATCATAGTTTCGGGCGTTGCCAGTCTGAGGTGGCATATCCCTCAACACAAGAGTTCCTTTTGCCATTAGCCCCTTAAAGATTTCGGTATACGTCATAGGTAGGGGATCAATGTGCCTATCATATCCTCTTTGCTGATATGGGGGACGCTGTTGAGGAGCGCGTTGTTGTTGTTGACCAGGCCGTGGTGGATAAGCCTGTTGCTGGTATGGTCCAGGTACATATTGCGCAGCTGCAACCATTGGAGGTGGACGTGGTTGATGAGCCATCTGAGGCGGAAATAAAGCTTGAAAGGCATGCTGATAAGTCATTGGAGGAACTGGCTGATATGGCATAGTAGCATATTGTGCAGCAGCAACATAGGGATACTGATAGTAGGGAACTGGTGCAGGTGCACTCTGTTGAAAATTCCCACTTGCAGCAGAAATGGCATTTGTTTCGCCTTTCTTATACCCGTTGAAAGGTTTCTTGGCATTGGCTTGGCTGCTAGAACCTCCTTGGATCTTTCCACTCTTCAAACCTTCTTCGATTCTTTCTCCGACCATTACCATGTCTGAGAAACCAGAAGATACGCTGCTGATCAGCTTCTCGTAATATTGCCCCTGTAGGGTACCCATGAAGATATCGATCAATTCACGGTCAACCAATGGAGGATGCACTCTGGCGGCTAGCTCTCTCCAGCGTTGGGCGTACTCTTTAAAGGATTCGCTTTCCTTTTGAGACATACTCTGAAGTTGAGTACGGTTAGGAGCAAGGTCAGTGTTGTACTTGTACTGCTTTTTGAATGCATCAGATAGATCAAGCCAAGTACGAACATTGTTGCGTTCGAGTTGTATGTACCATTCTAGAGACGCTCCAGATAGGCTGTCTTGGAAGAAATGGATCATAAGCTTATCATCTTTGGCATGAGCGACCATTTTTCTGCAATACATCCTCAAATGAAGCTCAGGACAGCTGAGACCTTTGTATTTCTCGAATTCTGGCAGTTTAAACTTAGCAGGGATCACAACATCTGGAACTAAGCACATGTCTGATGCACTCAGAGAAGTTGAGTTGTGTCCTTCCATAATTCGGAGTTTTTCGGCTAACTCGCGGCACATCTTCATAGCTTCAGTCTCTTGAACAACATGAGGATTGGTGATTGGAACAGCAGTATGCATCTCATACTCAACTTGATGATTCTCTTCAGTTTGAGGAAACTGGACTTGAGTTGGAATAGGTTGAGCTTGAGGAATAGCACCAACAGTGACACCAGAAGCAGGTATCGGTTGGGAAGTGACCTCTTCAACAGCAGGAGTGAAGCCTGGAGGCAGACCATAAACCAAAGGATTTGGAACGGGAACTGAAGGCAATGCTCGTGAGGTAGATCCTTGCACTTGAGCGTTGTTCATTGCGGCAGCAGCTTCGCGACGTTCTTCCATTCTTGCCAAAGATTGCAAAGTCTCATAAATCTGGTCAATCTTGCCCTTGACCGAGTCAATCTCTTCCCTCATAGCAGCTTGTTCTTCTTGAATCACGTCCATCAGTCTTCTAGTGTTGGCTCTAGTTAAGTATGGGCGTCTAGCACGATACAGGCGTCGGGAAACCAGCTTGATTTACTGAAGATGGAGGAGCATGAAATGAGTTCTCGAATTTGGAATGAAATGCAAGATGAATAAATGATGCAAATGAGATGATATGCGATGACAGAATCCAGGATCGCAAGATCAAGGTCTTAAGGAGTCCAAGGTACAGGTGGAGGATACTCAGATCAAGAACTCACTGGGTAGACTCTAAAGTTTAGGGACCCCAAAGTTATCAACTCATATGGTTGTTCATCACACGCGCCATAAGCATGACGGTTGATTGACTCCGCCACATGAATCTATTTTGGGTGAGATCTTCGTATCGACAACCCACGAGAGAAAATTTTCTCGGGAGTCCATACTACGTGATCATCGACACAAGGTTTAAACAAAGTCCTGGAGTTATGGAACTTTCTCAACTGTTTGATGCACGTGTCAATTTCATACATTCTTGACAGTCAATCAACTCCATTGAGTAAGTCTATTCCAAGTGAGGTTTTCGTATCGAGCCACGCGAGGGTGAACCCTGGTGCCCAATACTACGCAACCATCAACCGATGTTTTAACCAAAAGGTTCTAAAGGTCCTCAGAGTCGACGACTTTAATGAAAACAACTGAGCACACACGCCAAGAGCTTGACGGTTGTCAGTATTTCCATTAGAATCTACTCCAAGTGAGGTTTTCGTATCAACAACCCACGAGAGTGGTTCTCTCGGGAGCCCATACTACACAACCTCGCTAACTTATGTTTGTACTCGAAAGCCCGGGTATAGAGCCTTTCCCTCAAGTTTCTTTTGCAAAGTATCGGTCCAAATTATAGTACCAAGGATCCACAAGATATATAAGATGGAATGCGATAAAGAAAGCGATAAAAATAAACAAGCAAGGCATAGAAGCAAACATCCAAACAAACGCGGGAACCTAGACTAGGCTTGACTCGCATAAGGGTGAACCAGTCCCCAGCAGAGTCGCCAGCTGTCGTACCCCGAAAAATACGACCTCACGCAATCCGAATGGACGGAGTCGCGCGCCGGACGGACTGAAGAGTCGCCACCTAATTCTATTTATTCCCGAAGAGGGAAAGGGGAGATATAGATACAACCCGGGAGGAAAAGGATGAGGACAAAGGTCAACGGAACCATTGCCTGGGTTCGGAAGTCGGTTATGCAGGGGGAAGGTATTAGCACCCCCTACTGTCGCTCCCACCAAAATGACACAGGGCCAAGAGGGGTACAGACGCGAACGGTAGGCGAGAAGGGAATGTGAGAACACACAGGAGTGAACTCACAAGAAAAGAAAAGAGTCGCCAGCTAGGCATTTTTATCCCGGAGGAAAGGCAATGCTGCATAGACCTAGAAAGATATGGATAAGACGGTTGCGAACCAGAGAGACTGAGAAAGGGGGTTGGTTACAACCTGGGAAGGTATTAGCACCCAGATTGTCCGCCGTACTCGACGGGATCCATGCTTAAAGATTTGTGTTTTAAAGGGGTAGTGTCAGTGCAATTTGTGTATATAAAGAGCTGAAAAGGATGTACAGGTGTCAGTGTAAGAGAAGTGAAATGTATAAATGAAGTGTTAGTGTAAGAACAGAGTGAAATGCTCATGATAATGAGGCTAAAAGAATAAGGCTAGAAAGAGGGGGAATATACTGAGACTTTTGTTCGATAACTGTTAAGTTATGCCTACGTATCCTCTCGTGCAATGAGGAAGTCAGAACACCGTAGTTCGACCCAAAGAGACTGAAAGATAAATTGACTTGTGAACTGCTTACTTGCTTATGCTCAAGTGTATGACCTGTCTGGCTCAGGTGCAAATTGTCTTGCATTAGACGGAAGAAGCAGGTTCTCGTTTGTGAGTGAATGAGATGAGAAAAGAATCCCGAAGGAGATGGTTATTGTTTGTTTTGGTGTTTTCAGTCTTTTATTGCCTTTTGAAGTTTGTCATAAGTTAATGAGCTTAAGCCTAAACCAAGGGGTTAGTAAACTCATCACATCCTCCCTCTGATTAGGGGTAATGAGAATACCTTTAGTGTGAAGTCAGCATCTCACACTTAATCACCATGATGTAGGATTAAGATCATTAACCTACTTGTGATTATTTAGATGTTTTTGTTGTTTTTGTTTAGTGTTGAGTAATGAGTTTAAGCCATAATCAGGGATTAAACAGACTCATTACACCATCCTAATAGAAGGATAATAGATGAGAATGTTTAAGCTGAGGAAAACTCCTCAACTTAATCCATGATTATGGATTAAACTCATGACAAAACAAAGCCTTTATTAAGTGGATTTTAGTTAATGATATGATGAAGAAGTTATTTTTAGGATTTATAAGACAACTTGAGGGGGACTTGTTCATTAACACTAGGGTTAGTCCTTCTTAACCAATTAAGGAAGAATTAGAACCCTAATGCAAGGCCCAAGTTACAAGCTTGATGTCTTGATGATTATTAGGATGAATTGATTAAAGTAGTTAAACACATTGAGGGTTTAACACTTAGGATTAAAGTTATACACTCCATCCTAATAGAAGGATGCAGGCATAAGCTTAATCACAAAGCCTTAAAGCCTTTAGGGTTTAGTCCCTGATTGTGAGATGAGAAGAGAAGACTCAAGGAGACACAAAGGTAAAATCTAAGTGGGGGACTAATCAAAACCCTAATTATTATCATGCTTGGTCATTCCTAGGGTTTGTGAGGTTTACAAGAAAAGATCTTCAAAGAAACACCAAGGAGGGAAGCAGATGAAAGGAGAATGAAACAAAGAGAAGCAAAACAACTTGCTTCACTTAAGAAGACAAGTTGCTTGAAGAAAGAAGGTAAGATGAACAAGAATGAGCAAGCTCAATCCAAACACATACAAAATGCAGCAAGGGAGGTATGAAAGAGATGAAAAGAGAATGTGAGAAGTGAAGGCAAATTCACTTCTCAAAGTAACTTACCACCTGAAAAGTTAGTGAAAGAAATGAAATGCAATGCAAATGAGATGAAATGGCATGATGCAAGACAAAGTCAGAAGCAAATACATGATGTTAATGATGCTAAGAGATGATGCAAACATGAAACAAGGCATGAGGATGATCATACAAACATATGGATGCAAGAGAAGCATGCTTAGAACCATGAACATATATGAAAAGTTATGAAATGCAAATGACATACAACATGGCAAATGTGAGATGAAATGATCAAACATGATTCTAATATGTCTTAAGATGTATCATGAATCAAATGAATGCATAAAATGTCATGGCAAGTCATGGTATGCAAGCAAATGTAAGATGAATGCAAAAGAAAGCCCAAATTAGGGTTCATGATCAATGCACAAAACAAAATTCAAAACCAGAAGCAAACATCATGATAAAAATTTGAAAATGCACTCAAAGGAACCCTAAACCTATACAAACTCACTGCCCAAAGGAGAGGACCCAATTCTTAACCTAGTGTAAGTTATGAATTTCCTAAGTTGGCTAGGGTTTTAAGGTACCTTGTCAAGAAAAATGTCAAACAAATTGAAAATGCAATATCAAATCATTCCAATTTAATCCTATAAACTACATGATATGTAAGATGCAATGCAAAAAGAATCATTGTCCAACTCTTAAAGGCTAGGCAGAAATGAATTTTTGAAGTTTGAATCAAAATAATGCCTTGAAATGAAATTAATTCCATTGAAAATTGTCAAAAGGCATCAAGATCAAAAAAGAAATTTGGTTTGAGAGTTGGACAATGTTTCTAAATGATTTTAAATGTTTCATGAATTTTTTTGTGATTTTTAAATACTTAAAAGTATTTTTAATTAATTAATTTTCATTAACTAATTAAAAATAAACTTTTAAATGATTTAAAAATAATTTTTAATGCAAAAAATAAAAATAAAAATATTTTTGGTGATTTTTACAGCCCCGTCAAACATCATAGTCCATTCTTCTTCTGGGTCAGGCCCTTCAGTGTGAACAGGCTCTTCATGATCTTTTGCTTTTATGAACATGATGTCTTCATCAGGGAAGTCAAATCTCATAGGCTGGTAATCATCAATAGGTTGCTCAGCAAGATAATCAGACAATACACTGCCCTTGATGGCTTTCTGAGATGTGTACTGAATGTCATATTCTGTGAGAATCATTTGCCATCTTGCAACCCGTCTGGTAAGTGCTGGCTTCTCAAATATGTACTTGACTGGGTCCATCTTTGAGATCAATAAGGTAGTGTGGGTCAACATATACTGTCTCAGTCGGCGAGCAGCCCACGCTAAAGCACAGCAAGTTTTCTCGAGCAGTGAATAACGTTGTTCACAGTCGGTAAACTTTTTGCTCAGGTAGTATATCGCATACTCTTTTCGACCAGACTCGTCATGCTGGCCCAGCACACACCCCATTGACTCTTCTAATACTGTCAAGTACATTATCAGAGGTCTTCCTTCAACTGGTGGCATAAGGATTGGAGGCTCTTGTAAGTATTCCTTGATCTTGTCAAAAGCCTTCTGGCAGTCTTCGTTCCACCTGACCGTTTGTTCCTTTCTCAACAGCTTGAACAAGGGTTCACAGGTTGCCGTAAGGTGAGATATGAACCTTGAAATGTAGTTAAATCTACCTAGAAACCCTCGAACTTCTTTTTCTGACTTTGGTGCAGGCATTTCTTGAATGGCTTTGACTTTATCAGGGTCAACTTCAATCCCTTTCTCGCTCACAATAAAGCCCAGCAGCTTACCAGATCGCACCCCGAATGTGCACTTGATGGGGTTCAGCTTCAGTTGGTACTTCCTCAGACGCTTGAATAGTTTCAACAGATTTACCAGGTGGTCTTCTTCTGTGAGGGACTTGGCAATCATGTCATCCACATAACATTCGATTTCTTTATGGATCATGTCGTGGAATAATGTTACTATAGCCCGTTGATATGTTGCACCAGCATTCTTCAGTCCGAATGGCATCACCTTGTAACAGAACGTGCCCCAGGGTGTGATAAAATTTGTCTTCTCCATGTCTTCAGGTGACATCTTGATCTGATTATATCCTGAAAATCCGTCCATGAAGGAAAACACCGAGAACTGAGCCGTATTATCAACCAATACATCAATGTGAGGTAAATGGAAATCATCTTTTGGGCTGGCTTTGTTCAGATCCCGGTAATCCACACACATCCTCACCTTGCCATCCTTCTTAGGCACATGCACAATATTAGCAACCCATGGCGGATAGCTAGTCACAGCAAGGAACCCGGCGTCCCACTGCTTTTGCACCTCTTCTTTGATCTTCATTGCCATGTCCGGGCGAGTACGGCGTAGCTTCTGTTTAACTGGGGGCAGTCTTCTCTTAAAGGCAGCTTGTGCATAACAATATCGGTGTCCAACCCTGGCATATCCTGATAAGACCAAGCAAACACATTCACATATTCACGAAGCAGGTCAATCAGTTATTTCTTTACTGAGTCTTGTAAGCAGGCCCCGATCCTAACCTCTTTCACATCTTTATCCGTACCAAGATTAATCGTTTCGACCTCCTCCTGGTGAGGAGTGATAACCTTCTCCTCTTGCCTTAACAACCTGGCTAGCTCTTCAGGAAGCTCATAATCTTCTTCAACCCCTTCATCAGCTTGATTGATTGGATTGTCAAAGTCATACGAAGCCATAGTTGTGTTGTTGTCGGTGCAGTCTGAAAGGCACTCTCTGCAAGGGTTTAGATTATTCATTTTAGTGATTGATTTTAATCTTGTTTAGAAAAGTGAAATAAAGTTGTCATTTTGAAAACATTGCCATTTTATTTTTGTACAAAAAGAAAAATGGAAAAGCAGTGAGCGGAAAAGAAAAAGACTCATTTGCAAAAGATGTCCGATATTCATTGATTGATCTGTTTGCACAAAATTACAGATGGCCCGATTACAAAATGAGTCTTGTCATCTTGGGCAAGATGCAAGACTTGATGCATGCTTAAAATATACAGGAAATAATAATTACTCTGCATGAGTAACCCTTATAATTTCCTGGGAAGACCAGTTTGAGATATGGCTCCCCGGGATCCTTGGACGTATCCAGCTCTCCAGGTTGCGCTCATCTTCCGACTCATCTTCCAAGTTGTTCACTGCATCCGGGGTGAGCATCCCCCCGCTGACAAAATTGGGCTTCTTGGCAGCCTCTGATTGATCTTGTTGAGTTGGTTTGTAACCCAACCCAAATTTGTCCTCCTTCTTCTCCATGGGCAGCAGCTTTCCCCAGCCTTGGACAGTCCCCTCTTCAACAACCTTCCTGGCTTGCTGATAAGACGTCATGGAGGTTCCTAGTACAGCAGATGCTTCATTTATGTTCAGGGCCTCAAATCCCTGGCTCATAGTTTCATGGATCTCTCCATCCATCTCAATGTATTTGTACGTAGCCAGATGGCTAACAAAAATATCTTCTTCGCCACAAATGGTGATGATTTGGCCCTCCCACTCGAATTTCAGCTTCTGGTGAAGGGTAGACGTAACTGCGCCAGCGACATGGATCCAAGGTCTACCCAACAAACAGCTGTATGCCGGCTGAATGTCCATCACATAGAAGGTAATTTTAAAAGTCTGCGGGCCAATCATCACAGGCAGATCAATCTCTCCTAGCACTGATCTCTTAGAGCCATCAAACGCTCTCACCACCAAATTACTTGGACGCAATGCCAAGCCATCATACTCCAGCTTCACCAAGGCTTTCTTTGGTAAAACATTGAGTGAAGACCCAGTGTCTACCAGTACATGTGATAGAACAGCACCCTTGCATTCTAGAGTGATGTGTAAAGCCTTGTTGTGGTTACACCCCTCAGTTGTTAAGTCAGCATTGGTAAAACCCAATCCATGACTGGTGTTGACATTTGCTACCACAGTTTCTAGCTGATTAACAGTGATCTCTTCTGGCACGTATGCTGCGTGCAAGACTTTCAATAATGCATTCCTGTGAGCTTCAGAACACATCAGCAGGGATAGTATGGAGATCTTTGAGGGAGTTTGGTGAAGCTGATCCACCACCTTGTAATCACTTCTCTTTATAATTCTTATAAACTCGTCTACATCTTGCTCGAAGGATGTCTTCTGAGTTTCTTTGATGATTGGTTCTTCAGGTACCACACTCTTCCCCTTTGCTTTGGCAGCAGCTTCTGCTTCGGCATTAGGTCTTTGCATTTGTGAGGCAAAAAGGCGTCCGCTTCTGGTGAAGCCTCCGCCTCCCCCAACATTATCAATTTGTGGAGAAGAGGTTGAAGAATCCAAAGTGATTTTCTCCCCGTTGCAGTAGAGGTCAGAGCCATAATGCCAAGGTATGGCATTACTGCTTTCATACGGAACGGGTCCAGGCACCGTGATGGTAACTGGACTGACTGCTACAGAGGAGGGTACTGAAATGGTGTGCGGATCGTAGTAGATGGTGACTGGTGACCTGGCAAGAGATGCCACTGCTTGTTGCTGAAAATTGTTGTTTGGAGGAACATATGCTGGATCATAGTAGATGGTGACTGTTGAGATATTTGTTAGCGTTGTAGAAGATTCTGCTGAATAAAGGGGTGCTGATGTTGTAGAAGAAATTGTTGTTGACATCTGATTTGTTGAAGTGATGGACGGAGCCATTGTTGATGATATTGATGAATTGGTTGGAATGATTGTTGTTGCAGTTGTAGAAGAATCAGGAATTGTTGTCAAAGGAATTGCTGGATTTGCAGGTACTGATGTTGTGATCTGAAGGATACCACTTTTGATAAGATCATCTATTCCGCTTCTCAATTTAACACACCCGTTGACCGAAATGTTGCAATAACCACAACCGAGCTCGCACCCGGGGAACATCTGGCATTCTAAGAGCTGAGCTTTAATTTCTACCAGAGGTGTCCGAATCTGCCCAACACTGGTGATTAAGAAAGATGGCTTATCTTCCTCAATAGCATTAATTCTTGGTCCTCCATGATTGGGCATGGGATTCTTGTTGACATTTGGCGGGGGTGCAAAATTGAGGGCTTTGGAATCCACTAGATCCTGCACTTTCATTTGTAAATCCCTGCATTTCTCAGTACTGTGGCCAGGTGCATTGGAGTGGAAAGCACATCTGGCGTTGACATCATAATTTCTTGGAAGACTGGAGGGATCTGGTGGTGCCAATGTCCTTAATTCAACCAGGTTGAGTTTCAGAAGTTGTGGCAATAAAGCGGCATAAGGCATAGGGATTGGGTCAATCACCCTATTTGCCTGTGATGGTCTTTGCTGAAAGGGTCTTTGCTGTTGATTGTTGTTGTTGTTGTTGTTGTTGTAATTTCTTTGTGGCGGATACTAAACTTTGTAAACACCCCAAATTTGCCCTCACCCCTTCACACCATGGTTTGTGATCATCTCATATGCATAAACACAATCATATCATCTCACATCTCATTTTTGATTCACTGCATAGATTCAAAGTCATCTGCATCTAGGGTTTGTGATCTGAGCAATCCAAGAGCCTCCTGAGCCACTCCAAAGGCCATCAATCACTTCAAAGGGGTCCATGTGTGTTCTTACATCATATTATATCCTCTCAAAGGCAAGAATTCCAAAGAATCACAAGAACTGGGATTGGTGTGGATGCAGAGCCAAGTTTGACTGCACATTTGACCTAAAATTAGGGTTTTGGTTTCAGAGGCCATAACTCCAAATTTTTTGGTCATTCTTGTTTCCATTGGTCTCTATATGGTATAGGGAGTATGCATATCAATTTTCATGAAGAAATTCCATGGGGAAGTCATCTGATCAAGAGTTGACTTTTCAGACAAGTCAGTGTAAAATCAGGGCATCTGAGGCCCCCAATGACCCAACCAAGGGGTGATCTTCATCATTTTGAGTGTATATGATCTTTATTTGATCATGGAAGAAGGTTGAAGTTCACAAAAATCAAGAATTGGAAGTTTTTGCAAAGTTGACTTTTTTGGGCATAGTTGACTTTTCAAGATTGTGTCATTTTATGTCATTTTTCAAGCCTTGATTCTTGATCCAAAAATGCTTCAAATGGAAAAACCTTGGTCATGAAAGTTGTAGGATACATTTTTCCCTTTTCAAAAAGTACAAGAACATGATCAAATTCTTCTTGGGTCAAAAGTTATGGTGTGACAAAGTTGGCAAAAATCATTGATTTTCAAGATGTGCACTAAATGGAAAGTTTGCAAAATCATGAACCAAGGCCATTTGTAACTTCTAGTTCACTTCAAACCAAGTTACAAACATCACATAAGTCCTAAAAATCAGATTTGGACCAAAAGATCACATGTTCATGGTTTGTATAACAAGGCATTTTCATGAAGTTTCAAAAGGAGCCAACTTGCAAAACTCATGATCACACTCCTACCAACTTGATTTCTTGGATGCTGAACCAGCCATAGCATCTCACCTCACCATGCTGCGCCAGCCCTAGCCCTTGTACCAAGCCTAGCACCAAGCCATACCTTTCCTTACAAAAAGTTGACTTTTGGCAAAAGCAAACATCCCAATCACAGCAGGCCATGTCACATCCTCTGGCCAATTGGGATTGTTTATACTTTCCATTTGCTAGCCAAACATAACACCAAGCCAAGCTGAAACACACCATAGCATCACATACACAAAACTCACCTCATTTGCATCTCTCTTCGAATCTCTCTGCCCAACTCACAAACATTCAAACAAGTTTCACTAATCATCTCACCATGTTTCATTAAGTCCAAACCAACAAAGAACCAAGCCTGAATCAAGCAAGAACACCACTTCTCCATTTTCACTCCAACTTGCAGTTCCTTTCGAAACTCACTCCACAGGCCATAAACATCCAAACAAACTCCACAAACCTTCTTAAAACATCACCCTGATCACAAAGAACCACTTACATTGACCTGAAACTGCCTGCATCACCATTGCCATTTTCAACTGAGCTTGAGCAGAAGTTGTTCAAACTCTTCATCTAGCCAGCACCAACCTCTCCAAAGCATTCAAGCATCATCCAGAGGTCATAAGGAGTGGATTTCACAAGGAGAGGGGGTCTGAAAGTTACCAGAGTGAAAGCTTCGAAGCTCAGGTAGCTCAAGAAATATTTTTCCAAAAATCATTTTTTATGTTCTAAACTTGTTCTCCATGCTTCACTGATTGTTCTGATACTTTTAGTTTTGAAAATGGTGATGAAATGAGAATTTAATTGCTTCCTGAAACTTTTTTGCCCTAGTTCTTGTTTGCTTCGATTCAGCCATTCCAGGAAAGATAAATTTGTTTTGAGTGAGGGTTATGATTCGTGAGTGAGTGGGAAACATTTCTGTTCAATTAGATTTCATTTTCGTAACGTATGGAGTGAGTTTGAGGTTTGGGGTGAACGGAGAAGATGACCGGAACACTGTTCCGGTCATCTGAAAGTGATTAACGGCGTAATTAGGGTTTAAGCATTAATTAGTCATTTTTGAATTTGGACCGTGAGATCTGGCGCCAAGTCAACTCCCGCCCTGGCCATTTTAAATCTCACGCGTTGGATCCATTGACTTCTATTTAATTCAGTTTAAATTCATTTTTATTTCATTTCTTTTCATTTAATTTGTCCAATTTATTTAAAATAGTAAAAATTGTCTAAAAATTATGAAACTTTTTCTCAAGAGTTTCATTAATTTTTAAGACACAAAATATTTTTATTTTTATTTTTAACATTAAAAAAGTATTTTTAAATATTTAAAGATTATTTTTAATTGATTAATGAAAATTAATTTATTAAAAATACTTTTAGGTATTTAAAAATCACCAAAAAATTCATGAATTGTTCTAAGACATTTAGGAACATTGTCCAACCTTCAAACCAAATTTATTTTTTGATCTTGATGCCTTTTAAGAATTTCTCATTGAATTAAAATCATTTTTGTGCATTATTTTGATCCAAAGTTCAAAAAATCATTTCTGCCTATCCATGAAGAGTTGGACATTGATTCTTCTTGCATTGCATTGTGTTTAGCATGTAGTTTGTAGGATTAAATGGCCATGTTTTGATCTTTCATTTTCAATTTGTTTGGCATTTCTTTTGTTTAGGAACCCTAAAACCCTAGAAAACTTAGGAAAACCATAACTTGAAATTGGTTAAGAGTTGAGACCTCTCCTTTGGGCATTGAGTTAGTATAGGATTAGGGGTCCTTTGAGTGCATTTTCAATTTTTTATAATGTTGTTTGTTTCTGGTTTTGGTTTTTGTTTGTTGCATCAATCATAAACCCTAATTTGGGCTTCCATATGCATCCATCTTGCATTCTCTTGCATAACATGACTTGCCATGACATTCCATGCTTCTATGTGATTCATTTGACATCATAAGACATATTGAAAACATGTTTGATCATTGCATCATGTATTTGCCATGTTGTATGTCATGTACACTTCATAACTTTTCATGAATGTTCATGGTTCCTAGCTTGCTTCATTTGCATTCATGAACTTGTATGATCATTTCCATGTGCTGCCTCATGTTTGTAGCATCTCATAGCATCATTAGCATCATGTAAATGCTTCTGGTTTTGTTTCTCATCATGTCACCTCATCCCATTTTGCATTGCATTGCATTTCTTTTCTAACATTTCAGGTGGTAAGTGAATTTGAGAAGTGAATTTGCCTTCACTTCTCATGACTTTTCTTTTCATCTCTCTTGCATCCATTGCTGCATTTTGATATGTGTTTGAGTTTGAGCTTGCTCATTCTTCTTCTCCCCACTTTCTTTCTTCAAGTGACTTGACTTCTTGAATGAAGCAAGTTGCTTTGCTTCTCTTGATCTTTTCATCTGCTTCCTGGTGGTTCCATTGAAGATTGTTCTTATAAACCTCACAAACCTTAGGAACAACCAAGCATGACAATGATTAGGATGTTGTTTAGTCTCCCTTCTTAGTTTTACCTTTGTGTCTCTTTTGAGTCTTCTCTTCTCACCTCATAATCAGGGACTAAACCCCTAAGGCTTTAAGGCTTTGTGATTAAGCTTATGCCTGCATCCTTCTCTTAGGATGGAGTGTATAACTTTAATCCTAAGTGTTAAACCCTTAATGTGTTTAAATCTCTTAATCAATTCACTTAATAATCATCAAGACATCACACTTGTAACTTGGGCCTTGCATTAGGGTTCTAATTCTTCCTTAATTGGTTAAGAAGGACTAACCCTAGTGTTAATGGACAAGTCCCCCTCAAGTTGTCTTACAAACCCTAAAACTCACTTCATCATCATACCATTGAATAAAATCCACTTAATCAAAGGCTTGTTTTGTCATGAGTTTAATCCCTAATCATGGATTAAGTTGAGGAGCTTTCCTCAGCTTAAATATTCTCATCTATTATCCTTCTATTAGGATGGTGTAATGAGTCTGTTTAATCCTTGATTATGGCTTAACCTCATTACTCAACACTAAACAAAAACACAAAAAACATCTAAATAATCACAAGTAGGTTAATGATCTTAATCCTGCATCATGGTGATTAAGTGTGAGAAGCTGACTTCACACTTAAGGTATTCTCATTACCCCTAACCAGAGGGAAGATGTGATGAGTTTACTAAATCCATTGGTTTAGACTTAAGCTCATTAACTTATGACAAAAACCAAAAAAATATAAAAGACTGAAAATACAAAAACAAACAATAATCGTCTCCTCCGGGATTCTTTTCTCATCTCATCCAATCACAAACGAGAGCTCGCTTCTTCCGTCTAATGCAAGACAGTTTGCACCTGAGCCAGACAGGTCACACACTTGAGCATAGACAAGTAAGCAGTTCACAAGTCAATTCACCTTTCAGTCTCTATTGGGTCGAACTACGGTGTTCTGACTTCCTCATTGCACGAGAGGATACGTAGGCATAACTTAACAGTTATCGAACAAAAGTCTTTGTACATTCCCCCTCTTTCCAACATCATTCTTTTAAGCCTCATAGTCATGAGCATTTCACTCTTATCCTTACACTGACACTGTATATATCACACTTTACACTCCCTTTACACTGACACCTGTACATCCCTTTCCAGCTCTTTTATACAAACAAATTGCACTGACACTACCCCTTTAAAACACAAATCTTTTAAGCGTGGATCCCGTCGAGTACGGCGGACAATCTGGGTGCTAATACCTTCCCAGGTTGTAACCAACCCCCTTTCTCAGTCTCTCTGGTTCGCAACCGTCTTATCCATCTTTTTCTAGGTCTATGCAGCATTGCCTTTCCTCCGGGATAAAAATGCCTAGCTGGCGACTCTATTCATCTCCAGTGAGTTCACGGCTGTGTGTTCCCATTGTTCTTTTCGCCGACAGTTCGCGCTTGTACCGGGATGCAAATCTTTGGGAGCGACAAACTTGTTGCTGATAATGTGGTTGTTGTTGTGGTTGATAAGCTGGTTGTTGAGGAATCGGAGCTGGAATAGTGACAGCTGCCACTGACCTATGAACATACTGTGGTCTGCCCCTGTTGGCCTGAATAGCATTAGTCTCACCGGTTCTTCTTGGGCCCACAAAAGGCTTTCTGGGGTTGTTGGACGAGCTTGCACCATTATCAGAAATTTTGCCCATCTTTAATAGGCTTTCAATCCTTTCTCCAGCTATGACTACGTCAGCGAAGCTGGTGGAAGAAAAGGCAGCTAGCCTGTCAATATATGTCCCTTGGAGGGTATTCATAAACATGTCGGCCATTTCCCTTTCCGACATGGGTGGCTGGACAGCAGCAGCAAGCTGTCTCCACCTCTGGGCGTATTCCCGGAAGCTTTCCCTGGATGATTGAGACATTCCCATCAGGAGGGTCCTGTTAGGAGCCATGTCCAAGTTGTACTGGTACTGTCTGATGAAGGCCTCAGCTAGGTCCTTCTAGCATCTGATGGTTGCTCTGGTCAAGTGAGAGTACCATTCCCTTGAGGCTCTGGTTAAACTGTCTTCAAAATAAAACATCCACAGTTTTTCATCCATAGTGTATGCCTTCAGTCTCCCCAGAAAGGATTGCAAGTGGGTTCGTGGACAGGAAGTTCCGTTGTACTTCTCGAAGCACGGGGGTTTAAACTTGTGGGGAATCCTTACCCCGTCCACTAATCCCATATCCATGACATCAAAACCCAAGGAGTTTTGAGACTCCAGGGATCTTAATTTCTCAGCAATTTCGTCAAGCCTCCTATCATAGGCTTCGTCCCCAGCTCCCATTACAGTGAATTGATCCTCTTGAGGGTCTTCTTGCATAACTCTGCCTGCAGTAGCATTCCCTTGCACATTAGCAGGGATGTTGATCTCTGGATGAAGATGAGGCCCATACACTGGTGGATTAACATGAGGCTGAACCCTCTCATTGTTACTCGTTCCTCCAGTCCCCAGATGGGGTTCTTCCTGGGTCTGCCTTTCTACCAATGCCCTTAATATTTCTTGGCTTTGAGCCAAGCCATTCATCACCTCCATGAACTGGGTCATCTGGTTTCTCATTTCCAACCTCTCATTGGCCATTTGAGTCCTGATTTCTGTAAGATCCTGCTGTACTTGATCCATCTGGATACCAGGAAGATTGTTGCGAGTAGGATATCTGTGTGGATGGTTGAGTGGAAACACCCGACGACGAGCAATAATTCCTGAACCATAACAGAGTTAGTAACAAACAAAACAAAACCTACAAAACAAAACAAAAGTTAGTATGCAATGCAGTATGCTTATTTGTTTCCAAGGTATCCGGCTTGGCATTTGGTTTTGACCTTTCCAGACCCCTGAGGAAGGTGCTTTGATGTTGCTTCAGATGAAACAAGCTAATGAGTACATTACAAATGGTGAATCATACATAGTTTGTTTTTTACAATACATGCCCCTGAGGGGTCAAAAAATACAACATAAAAGAAAAATACATGAAATGAAAGCAACAACAAGCAAAAAGTCAGACATCAAGACCAAACTCATCCTCCTTAACTTCCTTCAGAAGTGCTTCAGTTACAGGGTCAGCTGGATGCTCTGTGAGGCTTCTGATAAGAAGATTCATGGTGGCGATAGCAGTGGTTAGCTTCTTGTTCCTGTCTTGGTCCTTCGACCTCTTCACACCAGCCCTAAGCTTTAATTCTGAGATTTCCCTCTGGGCTGCTAGCAGAGCCTCCTGTTGCTTCTTTTCATTAGCCTCTAACTGCTCAATCTTGTCCTGAGTTCTCTTATCTTCCTGAGTGCGAGCTTCAGTGATCCTGACCCACCTAGCTTGACTTTCTTTCAGATAGAGATCAGTCCTAGCCTTCTGAAACTGGGCCTCTTTACAGGCATTCTTCAAAATCTGCTCTCATGCTCTTGATTTCTTGATGTAGTCCTCTGATTTCTCAATCCTGGCTAGATGTTCCACCTTTAGCTTTTCTAACCTTTCAATGTCCAGACGACCATCACTCCTCTCCCAGAGGGTCTTCTGCAGAGCTTGAGTCAAGTTCTCATTCCTTTCTTTCAGTTTCTCAAATTCCTTTAGGCTGACAGTAGCTGGAGGGGGTGTTGTGGATGGTCCAGGTGCATCCTCGATGGTGAAAGGCATCCCAGAAATTTGAGCCCTAGCACGAGACCATTCATAATACTGTGCTGAAGCCACATTGTTGCATTTCCCAAGAATGGCCATCCCTTTAGTTTGGATGTTGTCCCAAGCCCAGGATGCTTGTCTGACAACAGCTAGATTAGGCTTTATCTCACAGTAAAGGGTTTCAGCCAAGTCTTGCACTTTAGGAGGATGAACCAGAGCATAGCCCAACTGTCTTTTGAATAGCAAAGGGTTGTAGTTGATGCAACCCTTCACTCCTATCAGAGGTACATTGGGAAACTTCCCACAACTAGTAATTATGTCTCTTCCTTTGGTGCTCTGGGTACACCACCTGATGTCATCTGAAGTCAAAGCAGTGAGTCTTCTAGCCCAATTCTTTTTTTGGTGAGGGTTCAAGAAAGCATCAGTCTTGGGTAGACGTTTAAGCAGCCAGGTATGAAATAAAGGAGCACAGCATCTCACCAATCTCCCTCTCTGCTTCTCATTCCTTTGGTGAATAGAATAATAGAAATCTCCCAGCAAGGTGGGTACTGGGTTCCTCAAAAGGAAGAGATGAATAGCGTTCTTGCTGATAAACTTGGGCTCATCTGCAAAAAGTATGACCCCGTATATACTGAGGGCTAACAATGCACAAACTGCCTTCCATTCTCCCAAGGAGGCCTTCAGGATGGCCTGAGAAGTCAAGAAATCCAAGTGCAGACCAGGAATTCCAGCCTTTGTAGTCATGTTCTGCTCAATTAGAATAGGTTCCAGACACAGTGCCTTTGCCACCTCTTCACTGCTGGGAGAAGGCATCTCTGGGTTGAAGGGGATACCACCCCTGACAGGCACTCCAATCAGTGATGAATACTCCTCCAAGAGGGGTCCCAACTGAAAATTCTGGAAGGTGAAGCATCTCAAGGGAGGATCATAGAACTGTAGGCAAGTGTGAATCAAACTCCTCTGAGAAGGGTCCAAGTCCATAACCATATCAAGGATGCTTCCATAATGTTCTCTGAATAAAGGGATATGGTCTGGAGTAATGAGTGCCTGGACCTTCCTGATGCCAGCCAACACAGGCTCAAAGAAGTGATATGAAATGTTGCTCTTCTTAGGTGCCATGTCTGCTGATGAAGAGCTGAAAACAGATACTGATGGTGAAGACTGATACTGATAAGCTGAGACTGGTGATAATAGTTGCTGAAGCAGGCAACTGATGAAGATGGCTGGAGCAGATAGCTGATGAACAGGGGTCTAATCAGATAAAGGGGTCAAAACCAAGCCAAATGTAATATGGATACCCTGAAAAACAAATAAGCAAATGTTAAATGATGCAATGATGATGTATGCAAATGATATGCAAGGGTTTGTGATCAAGCTGGATCTGATTACTGCCTTGATATAAAGGTCCATGTATGTCTAAGAAGTCCAGATGGAGGTTCAAAAGTCCAGTAACCAAGGTGGGGGACTCAAATAAAGAGTCACATGTCCTGGGTTAAATCACAAGAACTGTCCAAAGTGAAGCAATCTTAAATACAATAAGAAACAGGGTATGATGTGGCCAAAGGTTCCTGCAAACCTGTAAACAGCCCAACCCCCCTCACAGGTGATGTTCTAAAACAAGGATCCTCAAACTTGGATTAGTTATGAGAAGTGTAAACACTTCTAACCCGGAGGTACAGTGTTTACAATAACCATAAAAGATCCTCCTCTAATTCACCTCAGTTTCTGAAGGTCATAGTAAAGGTCATCCAGACTTAGCAGGCTTCCCAGATAGCCCTAGCACTACAGGAGATCTGTAGCACAAAGTTCTCAAGAAGAAACCCATATCTGAACCGTGTTTCATATTCCCGCACCAGACCGAAATGGAATGGGAAAGAACATGAACCACTATAGCCTAGGTGTCACTCAGGTCCCAGGTATAGGACCTTAAACTCTCAATAGAACCCCACCCATCAAGACAGAAAACAGATCCATCCAGATAACAGTTATGACAGTATGATGCATATAAAGCTGTAAAGAAAGCGATAAATAATTGTACATAAAGCAATAAATAAAGCAACTATATAAACACAATTAGCACATAACACCCCAGTAAACACAAATCAAACAAGCGCTAGGAGGAACCCACAAAAAGAACCAGAAGCCCTGGTTACAGTATAAGTTTCCCCAGCAGAGTCGCCAAGCTGTCGCTCCCACCAAAATGACACAGGGCCAAGAGGGGTACAGACGCGAACGGTCGGCGAGAAGGGAATGTGAGAACACACAGGAGTGAACTCACAAGAAAAGAAAAGAGTCGCCAGCTAGGCATTTTTATCCCGGAGGAAAGGCAATGCTGCATAGACCTAGAAAGATATGGATAAGATGGTTGCGAACCAGAGAGACTGAGAAAGGGGGTTGGTTACAACCTGGGAAGGTATTAGCACCCAGATTGTCCGCCGTACTCGACGGGATCCATGCTTAAAGATTTGTGTTTTAAAGGGGTAGTGTCAGTGCAATTTGTGTATATAAAGAGCTGAAAAGGATGTACAGGTGTCAGTGTAAGAGAAGTGAAATGTATAAATGAAGTGTCAGTGTAAGAACAGAGTGAAATGCTCATGATAATGAGGCTAAAAGAATAAGGCTAGAAAGAGGGGGAATATACTGAGACTTTTGTTCGATAACTGTTAAGTTATGCCTACGTATCCTCTCGTGCAATGAGGAAGTCAGAACACCGTAGTTCGACCCAAAGAGACTGAAAGATAAATTGACTTATGAACTGTTTACTTGCTTATGCTCAAGTGTATGACCTGTCTGGCTCAGGTGCAAACTGTCTTGCATTAGACGGAAGAAGCAGGTTCTCGTTTGTGAGTGAATGAGATGAGAAAAGAATCCCGAAGGAGATGGTTATTGTTTGTTTTGGTGTTTTTCAGTCTTTTATTGCCTTTTGAAGTTTGTCATTAGTTAATGAGCTTAAGCCTAAACCAAGGGGTTAGTAAACTCATCACATACTCCCTCTGATTAGGGGTAATGAGAATACCTTAAGTGTGAAGTCAGCATCTCACACTTAATCACCATGATGTAGGATTAAGATCATTAACCTACTTGTGATTATTTAGATGTTTTTGTTGTTTTTGTTTAGTGTTGAGTAATGAGTTTAAGTCATAATCAGGGATTAAACAGACTCATTACACCATCCTAATAGAAGGATAATAGATGAGAATGTTTAAGCTGAGGAAAACTCCTCAACTAAATCCATGATTAGGGATTAAACTCATGACAAAACAAAGCCTTTATTAAGTGGATTTTAGTTAATGATATGATGAAGAAGTGATTTTTAGGATTTATAAGACAACTTGAGGGGGACTTGTCCATTAACACTAGGGTTAGTCCTTCTTAACCAATTAAGGAAGAATTAGAACCCTAATGCAATGCCCAAGTTACAAGCTTGATATCTTGATGATTATTAGGATGAATTGATTAAAGGAGTTAAACACATTTAGGGTTTAACACTTAGGATTAAAGTTATACACTCCATCCTAATAGAAGGATGCAGGCATAAGCTTAATCACAAAGCCTTAAAGCCTTTAGGGTTTAGTCCCTGATTGTGAGATGAGAAGAGAAGACTCAAGGAGACACAAAGGTAAAAGCTAAGTGGGGGACTAATCAAAACCCTAATTATTATCATGCTTGGTCATTCCTAGGGTTTGTGAGGTTTACAAGAAAAGATCTTCAAAGAAACACCAAGGAGGGAAGTAGATGAAAGGAGAATGAAACAAAGAGAAGCAAAACAACTTGCTTCACTTAAGAAGACAAGTTGCTTGAAGAAAGAAGGTAAGATGAACAAGAATGAGCAAGCTCAATCCAAACAAATACAAAATGCAGCAAGGGAGGTATGAAATGGATGAAAAGAGAATGTGAGAAGTGAAGGCAAATTCACTTCTCAAAGTAACTTACCACCTGAAAAGTTAGTGAAAGAAATGAAATGCAATGCAAATGAGATGAAATGGCATGATACAAGACAAAGTCTGAAGCAAATACATGATGTTAATGATGCTAAGAGATGATGCAAACATGAAACAAGGCATGAGGATGATCATACAAACATATGGATGCAAGAGAAGCATGCTTAGAACCATGAACATATATGAAAAGTTATGAAATGAAAATGACATACAACATGGCAAATGTGAGATGCAATGATCAAACATGATTCTAATATGTCTTAAGATGTATCATGAATCAAATGAATGCATAAAATGTCATGGCAAGTCATGGTATGCAAGCAAATGTAAGATGAATGCAAAAGAAAGCCCAAATTAGGGTTCATGATCAATGCACAAAACAAAATTCAAAACCAGAAGCAAACATCATGATAAAAATTTGAAAATTCACTCAAAGGAACCCTAAATCTATACAAACTCACTGCCCAAAGGAGAGGACCCAATTCTTAACCTAGTGTAAGTTATGAATTTCCTAAGTTGGCTAGGGTTTTAAGGTACCTTGTCAAGAAAAATGTCAAACAAATTGAAAATTCAATATCAAATCATGCCAATTTAATCCTATAAAGTACATGATATGCAAGATGCAATGCAAAAAGAATCATTGTCCAACTCTTAAAGGCTAGGCAGAAATGAATTTTTGAAGTTTGAATCAAAATAATGCCTTGAAATGAAATTAATTCCATTGAAAATTGTCAAAAGGAATCAAAATCAAAAAAGAAATTTGGTTTGAGAGTTGGACAATGTTTCTAAATGATTTTAAATGTTTCATGAATTTTTTTGTGATTTTTAAATACTTAAAAGTATTTTTAATTAATTAATTTTCATTAACTAATTAAAAATAAACTTTTAAATGATTTAAAAATAATTTTTAATGCAAAAAATAAAAATAAAAATATCTTTGGTTTCTGAAAATTAATAAAAGGGTTGATAAAAATTTTCAGAATTTTTTGATGATTTTTACTATTTTTTATAAAATGTACAAAACAAATGAAATAAAATGAAAATAAAAATGAATTTAAACTGAAAATGAGAAAGTCAGCGCATCCAAGGGCCAAGATTCAAACGAAAAGGGAGTGAATTGACCAGCGCACGCATCTGGACGGCTCACATTCAAACTTACGTAATTAAGACTAAACCCTAATTAATTAACCCTAATCACTTTCAGATGACCGGAACAGTGTTCCGGTCATCTTCTCCGGCAAGGTGAAATCACTATCTCTCTCTCCACGCAATGAAAATGAAATCTCTCTGCCCATAATCAAACCTCATTCAACACTGAATCAAAACCCCCAAACAAAAACCATTTTTCATTCATCAATCATGCAAATCGAAGCAAAACAAATTTAGGGCAGAAAGTTTCAGACAACTCATACATGCTCAATATTTCACCATTTTCACTTTTAAACACATCATGATGATCAGGATAACATGTAGAATCAATTTATGACAAGTAAATGAAGTTCTGGAAAATTTGTTCTTGATGGATACCTGAACTGAAGTCCTTCGAACATGAGCTTTCTGAGCCTTTCTCCTATGCAAACTGACTCCTCTGGTCCCCCTGAGCTCAATGGAATGCTTCACAACTCTTGTTGATGGATGATTTGGGAGATGGCAGAAGTTCTGTTCAAAGGGGGGGGGGGGTGATCGTGTTTTGGTTTCAGTGGCTTTTAGGCTGTTTTAATGGTTGGTTTGTGATCAGTGAGTCATGTTGAGATTGTTTGTGAAGTCTGTTTGTGTGTTTGATGCTTGTGGAGAGTGTTTCGAAAGTTTTTGCAAATGAAGCATAAACTTGGAACTATGTCTTCTGATCTGATTCAGGCTTGGATGTGTGGTGTGTCATGCTGGCTTTGGTCCATGTATCAAGTGGTGATAGGTCAGAGAGTTGTTGGTGGCCTATGGTGATTGGTATGGGCAAGTTGCCAAAATGTCAAACTTTGTGTAAGAGAGGTATGGGCAATGGTACAACTTGCTTTTTGGCTTGCTTTGGCTCAGCTTGAATCAAGGAAAGCTATGGAAAAGGTCTAGAGGCAATGCAGCAAGTGGTTTGTGGTTTGTGATAGGTTTTGCAAGTTTCACAAAGTTTGGTTCCTTTGGGATTTCTTGAGGTTCAAGGCATCAAAATGCAATGTTCTTTGGCCCATTCTGATTTTTAGAGGTCATGTGATCATGTTGTGAAGAATTTGTACACATTTGAGGCTTTTAGAGCACTTGATCAAACCTTTTTGCAAAATGCCTCTTTGGTAGAAAACTTCAAATTATGTGATTTTGGCCAACTTTGACAAGCCATAACTTTTGATCCAAAATGAATTAGGTCAAGTTCTTGTACTTTTTGAAAAGGTAATGATCCATTCTATAACTTTCAAGACCAAAGTTTTTCCATTTGAAGCATTTTTGAATCAAAAAGCAAGGGTTGAAAAAGTTTCCCAAAATGGCAATTTTCAATATAAGTCAACTTTCCCAAAAAGTTAACTTTGCAAATGGCTTGAAATTATTCAATTTTGTGAACTTCCAACATCTTCTATAATCAAATAAAGATCATACACAATCAAAATGATGAAGAACACCCTTTGGTTGGGTCATTGTGGGCCTCAGATACCCTGATTTTGCACTGACTTGCTCAAGAAGTCAACTCTTGATCAGATGACTTCCCCATGGAATTTCTTCATGAAAATTGATATGCATGATACTTATACCATATAGAGACCAATAGAAACAAGAATGACCAAAAAAATTGGAGTTATGGCCTTTGAAACCAAAACCCTAATTCTAGGTCATCTGTGCAGTTAAACCTGGCTCTGCTTCCATGCTATCCTCAGTTCTTGTGATTTTTTGACATTCTTGACTTTGAGAGGATATAGTATGATGCTTGAACATACATGGACTCCTTTGAAATGATTGATGACCTTTGGAGTGGTTCAAGTGGCTCTTGGATTGCTCAGATCACAAACCCTAGATGCAGATGACTTAGAAACAATGCAGTGAATCACAAATGTGATATGAGATGCTATGATTGAACTTATGTACATGAAATGATCACAAGCCATGGTGTGAATGGGTGAGGGCAATTTTGGGGTGTTTACACCTACATCCATCGTACTCGATGGGAACCATCTAAGTTATCGCGCGTGAAAGGATGTTTATGCTTAAACGAATTGCTTGCTAGAGGGAAATGAGTTGAATTATAAGTTAGATTGAACCTAGGTGCTCGGAAAGGATTGAGATCCTCATGCCTACGTACTCCTGTGTGCAATGGGAAAGTCAGAGCCTCGTAGTTCGGCCTACTAAGGGTAATGGTTGTTGATTTTATTACCTTTCGTCGATGAAAGGGTTTAGGAGTTGAAATGCACTAAAGACTATGGATAGTTTATCTCGCCCAACAAGACGAGCGTCCTGCGTCGAAATAATCGGAGCGAGTAACGAGAGCTCGTTATCCTCCTTTCTACCGCTTAAGGCTCGTGGCGTACAAATCTTCTCGTATTTATTAAAGTGTTTTATTTCCTAAGACCGCTTGACGTTGGATCAAGGGTTTGGATCTAATCGGAACATTTTGGTTTTTTGAGGTTAGAGGGTAAATGCAAATGGAGTTTATTTTTGTGGTTTTGTTAGCGAGGCACGAAGCGCTCGGCTCGCAAAGTAAGGTGGATCCTAATAAACGAAACGATAACCAGAAAATAAAGTGTAAGTGTGCAAGTGCAATCGTTTGGCGTTGGACCAAGGATTCAGAATACAAGAAATAAAATGCGTACAAAATAAAGGGAGAGGGGTACAAAATAAATACAGGGGATTGCAAGAAATAAATGGTCTCGTTGTAATTAGCCCAAGAGAAAGCGTGTGTGCAGTGTGTTTGAACTATTCGAAGGCGTTCGGCCTGTTTAATCGGGATGCAACTATTCGAAGGCGTTGGACCTTTTCGGGACGCAGCGAAATTTGGTTCGTTTACTGCCTTAGAGCCGATTTAATGAAATCGTTCTATGAGGAGTCGAATCGTAATTTAAAATGCGAATTAAATGAATAAATAAATTGAATTGCTAGAATAAAATAAAGATAGAATAATGAATTAAATAATCAAATGAAATAAATAATTTAAGAATATAAAATAAATTAAATTAATGTTTATTTATCGAAATAATAAAATAATGAAAAATTAATTACAAGGAGGGCCTCATATTGACCAAAAATCACCGATTAAAATTGGGCGAAAAATTGGCCGTTTAATATATCATTGGCCCTTACAAAATTAAAATTAAATCAAAAAGTGAAAAAAATAAAAAGAAACTAAATAATCTAAATAAAATAGAAATAAAGTTTGTCAAATATGAAAAAGAACAAAAGATTTTAAAACTATTTTCTAAAAAAAAGAATAAACTCCAACAATTAAATTAAGTAAGACCTTTTTTAAAAATAAAATAAATGAATAAAAAATATTTAACAACAAAGTGTAGGGTCGGTGTGTGTATAGTGATTCGAAAGAAGAAAAACACGGGTTCATTGACATAGAAACTCAAAATCCAAAGAGCCATAAAAAATTTAAACTAAAACAAAACTTATAAAAGTGAAACAATCAGACTCAACATATATTTTCTAAACCAAAAACAATTAAAAAAACACTAGCTTTGAAAAGTAAACCAACCCTCTTCAATGAATCAACAACAATTAACATAAAAAAACAAAAGAAATATAATAGTTTGTTATATATATATATATTTTTAAAACTACTAACATCAAAATAAATCTCAGACCTAACTTAAAAACAATAAAAGGGAAAAGAGAAAAAAAAACCTTCAAAAGAAATGACCGGTCTCTCTCTCTGTGCGCAAAACTTCCATCTCTTTCTCTCGATGCTCAACGGCTTCCGTCTTCGCCGTCAGCTGGCTTTCACCGCGTTCGGAGAACAATGCTGCCGGAGAAAAACACCGCCGTCTCACGCTCCCAGTTCACCTTCAATCGCCGCCGCGTTCTGCCTCTCTCACGGCGTACGGCGGATCCCGGCCTCCTGCAAGTGTCCTCTCGATTTTTTCGCACAGATTTGGTTGTGTGGTTTCGAAATCCCTTCGGTTTGGATGGTGATGGGTGGAGGTTGCGGTGGATTGAAAGGTTTCACGGCGGCGGTTGCGTGGTTGATGCGACTTGTGAAGGATGGGTTTGTTTCGGTGAAGAGAGTGGTGCAACGGTTTCCGGTGGTGGTCTGAGCTTCGGTTGTTCTGTCTCACACGCTCAAGCTCTCGAAGTCATCTCTCTCAATCTCAGCTTTCGCGGTTCAACACTCGGCTTTGCGTTCTCCGTGTTCTTAAAACTGTGCTTTGTTCATTTTCTGCGTTTTATGAGTTTCGGTAAGTTGGTGTTTCATCTCAGACTTTGGGCTCTCACTCGCAACTCATGGTTTCTGGGTTTGTGTCTGTTTCATCCTGTGTGAATCTGGTTTTCTCGGTTTGGATCCACGATATACTATTCTTCTTTTTTGTTCTTGGTTTGTGTTGCTGCGATAAGGATTATGGTGGTCTCAGCTTGGTTTTATGCGATGGTGTCGGTGAAGAAGAACATGGTATTGTGTGTCTGCGGGTTGAGCTTGAAAAAAAAAAGTTTGATTTCGGTGAGCTTATTTTTCGGAATCTCAGATTTGGGCTGATGACGGTCTGGCAAACGGTGCTCTTGGCTTGCGTTCTGTTTTGAGAAAGGGGGTGGAGAGATGTGGTTTGGCTTCGTTTTGTGTTTGGTTCTGTGAAACGATTGTTGCTCTTTTTCTTCTTCTATATTTTTTATTTGATGTTTGAAGGGTTAATGGAGGTTTGGGTTATGGAAAATAGCAGAGGTTGTCAATGGATGCATGGTTGTTTTGAAAGGATTATTTGCTGAAGATTGGAAGGTTAAGTGGTGATGAAATTTTGAGGTTTACAGGTTCTGTCAATGGTGATTTAGGTGGTAAAAAGGAGGTTATGGTGTTTGAAGATGAGGTTGGTTTTGGATTTGTGGCACTGTTTTGTTTTCTCTTCTCTTCTGCAGAAAAAGAATGGACTTATAAAGCAATTGAAAAGGGCAAAATGAGAAAACACCATGGTGCTGCTGAGCTGTGATTTGGTGAATCAAAAAACGTTTTTTTTGGTTGAGGATGAGTGGAGGATGCGCAGCATTTTGGTTTGTTGGTAGTGGAGAGCAGTTTTTTGTGTGTGTACGTTGAAAACAAATTGCTAGTGGGATTGTAAAAAGATTCTATTTGGTTTAGTAAAAGTGAAATATACAAAAAGAAAATTTATAGTGGCAAATGCAATAATAAGCAAATATGCAACAGTAATAAAAAAAATTCAATAATGATAATAATTAATAATAATAAAAAAAAATGATAATAAAAATAATGAAAATTAAAAGAACCTATATATTTTTATAATACTTTTTATGGACAATAAACTATGTAAAAATAAACTACCCTAAATGAAAATTAAGCACACCAAGAATAACCGGTATTGAAATTGAAAGACCAATAATAATAAAGAGAAAAAAAATGATTAAGTTTCTAAAAAAAGAGTTCACCAATAATAATAAAATAATAATAAGAAACAAATAATGGAATAGGAATAATAATGATAAAAGTAGAATCTAAAAACTATAATAATAAAATTAGAAGAAAAGTAATATTTTGTGTTTTTTTTTTTATAAAGGGCCTTTTTTAAGATAAAAAATGAATTTAAATAAAATGTTTTAATGGAAATAATAATAACAACGGACTATTTTTTGTATATATTTTTTGATAACACTAAACCATAAAGATAGAAATAAAAGACTTAAAATAAAAAGAAAATTTTAATTTTAATTTGCAAAGAAATAAGTGCATTTTTTCGAATAATTGACAGAAAAATAGAATGGTACATATTTTTTTTTATTTTTGAGATATTTGGTTAGACGGTAAAATAAAAAGGTACAGGTAGGACAAATTTGGGGTATGACAGTACCTACCCTAGATTAAGTCTTTCATGTTCTCGTATGTTCTTTCAATGGTAAGACTATCCCTATTATTAAGGAATAGGTAGTCATTACCTTGGATGTGTTAAGGGACAAGCTTAAGTTCATCGTATGGTCATAGAAAGCAACTTAAGGAATGTCTTTAGCAATTCGTAGGGACTATCATCATTTATTCGAAGGGACAAGATCATTATTCCGTAGGCAACCTGTTGCACCCCAAAATTTGCCCTCACAAGACAAGACTTTGTGTACTAAGAGGTTCACAAGGTTCACAAGACATATCATGATGTTCACAAGGTTCACAAAGTTCACAAATAGTCATATAGTTTGACAATTCTCTCAGACAATGCCTCCTCCTAAGCAGGGTATCCAAAACTAGGGTTTTGACTTTAATCAGGATAAATGGAATTCCAAGACTTCAAGTGAGCTTCATAACATCTTATATGTGTTTAAGAACCCCCATGACAAGTTTCAAGACTTTTCCCAAAGGTTTGCTCAGTCAGATGATCAGATAGGTTAAAATCAGTCAAAGTAGTTAAAAAGTCAAACTGAGGTCAACTGTGGTCAAACCAAAGTCAAACTTCATGATTTTTTGCCAACATCAAGTATATTAAGTAAAATTCATCATTTTATCAAGGGTTTATCATGATTCATCAAGGAGATTTCAGATCATCAAGAATCAGGAGTTTCTAAATTAGGGTTTCCTTAGGAAAAGTCAACTGAACTTTGACCAGCCATAACTTTCACATGCTTCATCAAATTTTTTCCATCCAAAGCTCATTTTTAAGGAAATTGAATTCTCTACAACTTTGTGTCTCACAAGACAAGCCCAAAAATGCTTCATTTGGAAGGTATGAGCTAAGACATTATAGGTCCTTTTGAAAGTCAACAAAAAGTCAACAACTTCAAAAGGGCATAACTTGAGAATGGTAAAAGATATGGACATGAAACCAATGGGGTTGGTTAGAGGACTATTTAAGCTTTCCAAAATGTCCAAGAACACCCCCATATCATTAAAATTGAAGGATTTGTGCCCTTGAAAAGTTGGGAAATTTTTGAGTGGTTTATGAAATAAATGGGGTCTTAAAACCATAATTCTTCAAATGGGCTGACTTTTTTGTGACCCAGTGTGTTCCATGACATCATGCACGAAATTTATTTAATATTTTCATTATTTTATTCATTTTATTTTATTTATTATGATTTTTTTATATTAAAAATCATTTTAAATTCAAATAAAATATAAAATATGAAGATTTAAAAAATATTTTGATTCTAGAAAGTCATGAAAGCTAATTGGATCAGATTGATATGAGAATTATGGTGATTGTCTTAAAATAGCAAGGTTGTATCAAAAAATATTTGAATTTTAAGGCATGATCTTTTTCAATCTCCTTGATCCAAAAAGTCCAAAGAGTAATCACTTCTCTTGACCTAATTTCACTCACTGCATATACACAAACTCATCACAATGCATAAGGACGAATTTTGCAGCCTCAAATCATAATTTCAAACTTCACAAAATCCTTCAAAAATCAATTTTCGGTTTCAATCCTAGAAGAGGTTTCAAGGTATTCTAAAGACACTACAAGCTTCCTTGAGCTTCCCTGAATCAAAACCAACCCTTACATGCCTTTGAATCATGCCATAATGCATAACCCGAAGCAATTTTGTTCTTGAATTATTTTTTTCGATTCCATAAATTCACTGTGTTTTAATGGATTTTGTTTGTTTAATCATGTTTATAGTGATGTGTAGAATGTTCCTGGATACTTAGATCAAAGCTTCATGGACGAATCATGAAAACACCATTTTTAGGGTTTCGGCCAAGGTTTAGGGCTTCATGATCTATGGAAGATAAATGAATTCTGGAAACATGGTTGTGTTGTATGGATCTTGAGGATCATGTTTCACTAATCAATTTGTAATAATTGTACTATTTTGTTGATATTCGAAATTCGTAGGTTTTATATATTATGAGATTCGCAGGAAAATTCGTGACAAACTTCGCAACAAAATTCGCAGGAACCAAGGTTGAAGATGACCTCTTGGCGCCATCAGGAAATTCAAAAATTGGTTTAATATTTTTTGTAATTGTTTCTATTTTATTTCAGCTAAGGCTGCCTGGCCCAGTGGTAATGGCTGCGCGTGTTATGGTTCAAGACCTTGGTTCGATTCCTGGAGGCATCATTCTTTTTATTTGATTTTCACATTCATTTACATAACTTAATATATTATGAATTGTTGTGGTTATCTAACAGATGCGCCCTTCTGGCTGGATGGTTGGACTGTTTGTTTGTTGGTTGAGGGTCCTGGGTTCGAATCCCCCCAGGCCCTTTTGTATTATTTTGCTTTTTGTTGTGATTTTTGCAGGAATGGAATAAAACAAAGTCATGCTGATTGCTATCACCAACGCGCACGTTGGCCCAGTGGTTGGAGTCTTCTTCAGGTATTGGGGAGGTCCTGGGATCAAAACCAGGCCTCCCCCTTTTTTCTTTCTCCCATTTTATGTTTTGTTTTAATTATTATTGTTATTGTTTTTAATTAAAATAAATTGATAATTAGACTATAACTCTAATCTTTTTTAAGTTCTAAAATTTTTTAATTTATTTTTATAAATCCTAATTATATTTTAAGTCTTAATTTATTTATTTGTAAATTTTAATCATGTATATTTATTTTATAATTTGTGTATAATTTTTATATGAAAATAACTTAATTAAATAATTAACCCTAAAAAAAATATGTTAAACCCTAATTCTATTTTATAAACTCCTAAACCCTAATTTATTTTGATTAACCCTAATACTTTTATAAACCCTAATTGTAAATATTAATTTATTTGTTTATTTTAATTTCATAATTTTGTTTATATTTTAATTAAGTAGTAAACCCTAATATATTTTTCTAAATAATTAAACCCTAATTTTATCTTATGTATATAATTTATTATTTTATATGCTTATTTAATTTTAATTAGATATTTTTATAATATGTATATAAATTTAAATAATTAGAATAATTAATCATATTTATTAGTATATAATATTTATTATTTTTCTTATTAAAAATCTTAAAAAAATAATTATTTATTTAAAAATTGAATTTTTTTATATTATTATGCTAATTTCTTCCTCTTATATTTATTTTTGTTTATTATTACTAACTTCTTTATTTATTTATCTATTATGTGATTATTTATTTTATTATTATTATTATTACTAACCGATTTAATTATTTATTTATTTACTT
Organism: Lathyrus aphaca; assembly: GCA_963966055.1. NCBI lineage: Eukaryota > Viridiplantae > Streptophyta > Magnoliopsida > Fabales > Fabaceae > Lathyrus > Lathyrus aphaca. The sequence continues at coordinate 131,922,065 of OZ014522.1, read as the reverse complement.
ATTTATTTTAATTATTTTAATTATTATAATGTAATTGTATCCAATATGTAATAGTTGTAGAATAATTTTTATTATTTATTTTTAATTGCTATGGTTAGTAAAATAGGGAGTGTAAAACATGTTTGTATTTAAAAATCAATTTAGATCATTAATTTAAAGATAAATATTTGAATTGGTACACTCACACACGTAAGTCGATCTTTGATCGCCATCTCACTTCTTAAGGGTTGCCTCTCAAGTTGCCTAAACAAAAGGTCAAGTAAGGTGTATAAAGCAAAGTCCCTTCATTCTCTCATATCATCTAGTCCCTTAACAAATAAAAATATCAAGTCCCTTAATGGTTGCCTTCGTAATGATCTTGTCCCTTTCGAATAAAGATGATAAGTCCCTTCGAATTGCTTATACACCTTACAATTGCCTAAATAACAGATGTCCCTTCACTTGTCCCTCATACATCCAAGGTAATGACTACCTATTTCTTAATAATAGGGATTGTCTTACCATTTAAAGGATATTCAAGAACAGAAAAGACTTAACATAGGGTAGGTTCCTCTTATGTACTTGCTCACTTTTCAAAAACATTTCAAACACTTCACATTTTCAAACAGTTTTCAATACAAAGTCTTTATATATATCCGTACATGGATCATTATAAAGTACTTAAGAAAATTTCTAAACACACACTACACTTCTCAAAAACATTTTAAAGTGAGCTAAGTAACTAAGAGCCCATGGATAACCATGGATATAAAGGGTGCTAACACCTTCCCTTTGTATAACCTACCCCCCGAACTCAAAATCTTTTTAAGGTCTTTCCTGTTCTTTTATGTCCTTTCCTTATGGATAAAATAAAAGTCGGTGGCGACTCTTGCTATCCGCAACATAACTAAAAGTCAGTTCTCCCACCGTGTTACACAACCTCGAAGGGACTTGATCTTTTAAATTGTAGGGATTTTGCTTAAGACATCCCTATATTTGAGGGACTTGACCATTTTAAATAAGGCAACCAAGAGGGATACCCTAGAAAGTGCAAGATGGCGATCAAAGATCGACTTACGTGTGTGAGTATTTTATTTCAAATATTTATTCTTTTTATTTAATTTTCTAAGTTAATTTAATTCATTTAATCTTTTCACTCCCTATTTACTAACCACGCAGTTACATTTACGAAAATAAAAAAATAATGATAAAATCCTAACTATTACATGGCTTAGGGGCAGATACAATATAAATCGAGCGAAAAATAAATTACAAATAAATTTAACCTATACATTTTTCTCTAATAAAAATAAGTAATACTATATAAATAATAAAGCAAAATAAAGGAAACAAAATAAATTTAAGATTAAAAAATTAAATTAAAGTTTTAATTAAAAAGAATTAAGTTTAGGTTAAGAAAATTAATTAAGTTAAATTTTTAATGTTAATGAGGAAAATTAGGGTTTTAGAAAATAATTAAAGTTTTAAATAATTAAGGTTTTAAATATTTATTTAAAAAATATATATATAATAAAAATTAATAATAGAATAAAATTTTAGAAAAATAATTAACATTTATTTACAAAGATATATAAAAAATAATAATAGGATAAAATTTTAGAAAAAAAATAATTATAATTAACATTTATTTACAAAAATATTTTATAATATAATATACTTAAGTTAAAATTTGAGTTATTTAATTAGTTAATTAGTTAGTAAGATAATTAATTAATATAATATAATAATATAATAATTAAATCATGAAAATAAAGAAAAAGAAAAGAAAAGCAATCAAAAAAGAAAATGGTGGTGGCTGGGAATCGAACCCACCACCTTTACCTCACAAGTTGAACTCCTTATCACCAGGCCAGACGCGCGTCTGTGTCTTCTGAATGGCAAGATTAAATTATAAAAACAATCCAAATTTCAAATTCTAGTTTCGCGCCAGGGTCGTCTTCTTCACGCATCCGTCTAATTAGCCTATAACTATGATTTCGTCTGTAGCAAAAGGCTTTAGTGACGACTCGTCCGTCACTATAGGACCTGTGTTTTTACGAAAAGTGATTCAAGCAATATAAATTAATTCTACCAATGCAAATCGATTAAAGAATGTTACAGGAGTCTTATTAAGGCATCAATTGGTTCTTAAATTGCTTTTTTATGGAGTTCCCAATTTAGAGCTTTGAAACCCTAACAATGGTGGAACCTTAAACCTACATCGAATCTCAAAATAACTTGTCCAGAAATCATCTACATCATCAACCAAACAATGTTATATACTCAAAATCAATTAATCATGCTTTAAACGTATAAATCGAAAAAAACCAAGAATGATATGAAAATCGATTCGGTTTAGAGGTTATGCAATGCTTTGGACAATGGTGATGATCGAATCATGTTGAAAACACTTCAAGGAAGCTGTTGCAATGCTCATTTGGCCTTGAAAGTACCTGAAATTCACAAACCGAATATGATTTTTCTTTCAAAATTTTGAAGTTAGAATGGTGTCTTTGGAGGCAGCAAATTCGTCCCTTATGCTATGGTTGTCTTGTGCTTATGTAGTAGAGTGAAATTAGGTCAACAAAACATATAACTTTGTGGGCTTATGGATACCTTGGGTGTGAAGAAATCTCCTTGCCAAATTGGTCAAAAAATCAAATATATTCATGCCATAATGCCTTAGCACGAAAATGGAACTTCTCAATCAACTTTAAATGACCTTTAAGAGTTTCTAGAAGAAGGATCCAATCAAATAATTGTATTTTTATATTTTATTTTGATTTAAAATGAATTTTAATGAATAAAATCCAAATAAATATAAGATAAATTATAAATCTGAAAGAAAAAAAAGCATTGGGTCGTGCATGATGTCATTGTAAAGATTGGATTACAAAATTGCAAGCCCATTTGGAAAATTTTGGTTTTAAGACCTCATTTGCTCAATATACCCCTCAAAAATTTCCCAACTTTGCCAAGGCATAAATCCCTCAATTTTAAGGCTATGAAGGTGTTCTTGGACATTTTGGAAATCTTAAAGAGTCCTCTAACCAACCTCTTTGGTCTCATGTCCATATCCTTTACCATTTTCAAATTATGCCATTTGGAAGATGTTGACTTTTTGTTGACTTTTGAAATGACCTATAATGTTTTAGCTCATACCTGCTAAATGAAGGATTTTTAGGCTTGGCTTGTGAGACACAAAGTTGTAGAGAATTCAATTTCCTTAAAAATGAGCTTTGGATGGGAATTTTTTGATGAAGCATGTGAAAGTTATGGCTGGTCAAAGTTCAGTTGACTTTCCTTAAGAAAACCCTAATTTAGAAACTCTTGATTCTTGATGATCTGAAACTTCCTTGATGAATCATGATCAAACCTTGATCAAATGATGAATTTTACTTTATAAAATTGATGTTGGCAAAAAATCTTGAAGTTTGACTTTGGTTTGACCACAATTGACCTCAATTTGACTTTTTAACTACTTTGACTGATTTTTGCATATCTGATCATCTGACTGGCCAAACTTATTGGGAAATCCTTGAAACTTGACATGGGGATTCTTGAATACATGTGGGATTTTATGAAGCTCACTTGAGGCCTTGAAAACCATTTTAACCTGAGGAAACACAAAACCTTAGTTTTGAACACTTGGCTTAGAAGAAGGCATTGTCTGAGGAAACTTCCATACTTCTTGACCAATTGGGAGTCTTGAGGACCTTATGATCATTTAGAAATCTTGAGAGAGATTGTCTTGATTGTGGGAGGACAAATTTTGGGGTACAACATGATCAAATGAGGTCTCTATTTATAGGAAAAAATGTTGAGATTTCTTAGCCCTTAAGTCTTGAAGTGATAAGATCAACATCATTGATCATTGCTTGCCATAATATCTTTTAAATGGTGAATGATGAGATTCATCAAATAGCTCAGTTATGCAGTGGGCTAATTCACATTCTTCAAAAGTTTTGAACTTGGATTGTGGACACCTATTGCTTGTTGATCAAGAGATCCAAGAATATGCCATTTTGGAGCATGGTGACCATTGGATTGAAATGCATAGGTGTTGAATTCCATAAATGCCATTTATGGGAATTCCTTAGTGCAATCATGAATTTGCAGGTTTATTCAGGTTTGTAATGATTGTTTAGATGCTTAAGACCATTTGATCGTATCTCTTGACTCACAAAAATTAGAATTTCAAGTTTATGAAAATCTGTTTTTGGAAAAACAGTTTGTCATGGTGACTTTGATCCATGATTTCTTCATGCACAAGCAAGATCTTTTCATGTCAATTGACTCTTTGAATTGTTGGCAACATTTGCAACAACATTGATGTATGACATTGGAATTGATTCAACTTGGAACTATGTGAAAAATGCCTCCAAGTTTTGATATTTTGATTAATTTTGTACTTAGGCAAATTTTGTCTAAGTGTTGAAATTTCCAATTTTTTCTTAATTTTGATCAATCTTCAACTAAAAATATATGATGAATTGGAGTTTTGTGTAGTTGAATCATTTGTATTTTATGGCAAGATCTTTCATTTGAGTTTTGATTCACAAAAATCAGATGCTTGGATCACAAGTTATGATGCTTGAAAGTAGGGTACTTGAATACTTTTTCTTATAACTTAGAAATTTTTCTAAGTTTCAAAGATTGCCCCTTTTATAAGTTATCTTCAAATCTCTGATTTTTTGGGATAAAATGCATTCGTGGACCATATATTCTAGTAATATAGGTCATGAGGATCATTTTGGGTGAAAAAGTGAAACTTTGATCTTTTGGTCCAGATGAAAATTACACTAGATATCCCTAGTTTTCTGATTTTTTTACTGGACATTCTATGAGGTATTTCAAACCTATAAATGGACTTTCAAGGTGCATATAAGCTATTTAAACCATTTCCTATGGTATTGGTTCTTTTCTAGATGAAAATTTTGACTTTGGGTTCCTCGATCAGTCAGAAACCCTGATTTGGGCACTGTGAAACCCTAATCTTGAAATCCTTGATCTTTGCATCTCTTGGACTTGTAGATGGCTTGTCAAAATCATTTAAACCTTTCTTGATGAAATTTGGAGGACTTGGTTCTTGTTTCCATGAAAAATTTCATCTGGAGGGCTCAGTTGACTGAAACCTTAATTGGTGATACTAATGACTCGGGGCCCAGATCACTAAAATTATGTACATTCTTTGAATGATTCTTCACCATTTTAGATTCCTTGATCCTTTAAAAATTATTGAAAGGATTAAAATATTATGTATTAATGATTGGTCCTTTGTCTGAATCTTTTGACAGACTCAGGAATCCTGATTCATTGTAGGGATACTGTCCAGACCAGTCTGACACAGTCTTTTGGTCAGTGGATTTCTTCTGATGAGGTATATATCTTAGGGTTAAAATTTAGAGTATGACACATAACAATAAATTAACCTTTTTTTCTTTTCTCATGTAAAAATGACTATTTTCGACTTGGTCGAAAAAAGGAATTAAAGGACTAAAAAGACATATAAAATGTCGACTTTAATTGCTTTAGAAAAGTAAACGAACAATGAAAAAGATTGAAAATGTAAAAGGAAGTGACTTGAAAAGGATAAAAAGTAAATAAATAAGGCAAAACAAAATTAAAATTAAATATTTTGCATTGAAATTAAAGGATGGTGATTCATGGTTCATACATTTTCTTAGTCATAACTCGTTTCTCTAGACGCTGGTACTTTGAGTTTTGTGTAAGATTTTTATAACCAAATGAACACCCGAATTCAACATAATGAACTCATATATATACAAGTACTAAATAACTACTCCTAACATTTCTATTTTCAGAGTTTTCCATGTGAAGCTCTACATGCAGCTCGTCTTTGGGCTCTCTCCACATGTCCTTCGGAAAAGAAACTCATAGGAAATTATTGGTATTGGGTATTTGAACGTAGCATTTGAATGCTTAAATAAACGCCTTTTTGACCAGTCCACTGCTGTCGAAATTAACATGCGGTCAAGATGTCTCCGTAACAACCCAAAAAATCACTAAGTCTTAACTCTAGTCAAACCAAGACTCCTTGGTACACATCATTTATGCACCTTTGACTTTGTCCTTTTGCTGAGGTTTTTCCCTTGTCAAAAATGCCAGCTAACACTAAGATGATTTACTAATGGTGCACCCTTAGCCGGGTTCTTGGACTCTGATGATAGTTATGAAATCAGATATTTGGATGAAAATGGTCAATATTTTCAAAGAAAGATGGTGACCAGTTGGTTGAACCATCATTTGGAGGAGATTTTACTTTCTTTATGCATATTTTGTTTTACAGGATCTATAGACGATGTTTTCTCAGCCGTTTCTTAATAGATTATTTGATACATCTACTCCTTAATGTGTAACTTTATATTATAATCAACTTTTTTACATGTTTCGTGAATCATTTTCCATTTTACCAAAATAAATATATCTAGTCTAGCATCTTTCATGACACACCATCATCATCAAATTAAAACCTTTTTCAGTGTGTATGTATCTTATCAATGCAAACATGTATGTTGTGACAACGTTTATTTGGAATGATACAAGCACATGAAAGACTATATATTATTTTGTTTGTACAACTACATTTTGAGCTATTCATATTGATTTCCACTTAACGCATAACTTTGTAAAGGAAAAATTAATCCCGCCCGAAATTTTTTTCTAATCAACCGAAAGTACAAAACCTTTTTCTTAAACCTATATTCTAATACAATGATGTTATTCTTGAAGGAAGTATGTATCTTGGTATGCTGCAACATAATTATGTTGGTAATTTCTTTTCAACTTTGTGAAAACACCCTTATTATTAAACAAATATAATTTCAACTAACTATGAATAAATCCAGTTTTTTAGTTGTGCTACCAAAGTGTCTAATCAGACCAATTTAATCTCGAACTATTTTCTCTCTCACCGATTATAATATGGTACTTTTAAAATATTTCAAAAACTTTAGAAATTTAGTGTGCACACATCTTAATTGCATAAAAGAATAATAAATCATGTTAAGCTAACTCAGTTAGGAGATGTGCATGGCATTATATGCAACTTGTTCACCTTCAAAATGATTAATTACATCCACTATGTTATTTGACAAAAAAAAGATATAGCTCTTATGTAGAATAGTTTATTATAGTTTTCCATCTTGTCGTTATGTTGTTATAAACTTCTTTTGATTTGACATTTTATATACTCTAGTCTTTAGATTTTACATCTAAGTTACATCTACCTCTCACAATTTTTATTATATAATCCTGATACAATAAAAGAAAATATGTTAGAAAAATATTCTATGAAATTTATCAACGCGGTATCATAATTAGTGACAATAATTTATAATATTTTTAGAGTCATCTCAAACTTTTAAGAGGTCCTATGCAAGAAGTTGATGTTAGCTTTAGTTGAATCATGAATTATTTTAAAAAACCATATTTAATCATAAGTTATTCGTGAAATATATGTATGAAGATTCTTTTTCCGTAGCTTAATCATGAAAATGAGTAAGATCATGTGATATATGATGCATTGCATATTCTCAAAGACAACACTAACCATATTATTTTGGACTAGGCCTGTAAGTCAGTGTCGGGAAAAGGCCCAATCCGTCGGGTAAAGGCCTAAACCATCGGCCACGACCCACGACCCACTATCCAGAAGTGGGGAGAGAACGTCTCTCCCACATGCGCCATATCATCCAACTTTCCATCATTATCTGCTGAAATATAGGGGCAGTTGGACCAAGGGCAAGACCATGTGCTAGGTTTTACTTGCTCTTACGCATTCCTTGGAAATTCTTCCTTGGGCCTAGCTGATCCAACCCAAGGAAGGGCCTTGGCCCAACGCTGAAGGCATACTATAAATACCCTTTTTTCACTAGAGGGTTAGGTATTCTAAATCTTTTCTTTTCTACCTTTCTGTATCACATTCTCACTTTAGCATCGGAGTGCCTTGCAGGTATACCCCCTCCTTTCTCAATCCATCATTGTGTTTGTTGTCAAACACTTTGAGGGTTCCTTCTGATCAGGTCAGATCAGTGGTGCCGTCTGTGGAAACCTAATTTTCCCCCCATCTTCCACAACAAAAGACCAAAGCTTCAATTCACCTTTCAACCATCCAGCATGACCAGCAAACACGGTGACAACCGTGCCCTCGGCCTTGTCGACTACAACACCGGGGCGAAAGACAAACAACATGTCATCCACGAATCCGACCCGAGGGACGGATATCCTGCCACCCCATCCCCCGAGCCCGAGGACAACGACGTTCATAAACCTCAGCTCGCGGCTCCCTTTTAACCCATCCCAATACCGGTTGAAGGGGACGTCACGATGATAGCTATGGTGAACACGCTCAACCAGACCAACCTCATGCTCTTTCAACAATAGGAGAGGATCATGGCGCTGGAAACAGAATGCTAGACCAAACCTCCTCGACATGGTTGTGGGTCTCAACTAGAGAGATGCCAACCAGAGGCAACCAAGAAGCGAGGATGATCACCTCCTCGACGAGGACGACGCTCCCCATCACCAAAGAAAAATAAGGCCAAGGGGCACCCTGAGAGGTCGAACGACCAACCAAGGACATCCCCTCGGCACGACCAGAGCCCTAGGAATAAGGACTACTCACCCCTAAGGAGCGACGAGGATGGCCCTCGCTGCCCCCTTTCTCGGGCTATCATGGAGACACCACTCCCAGCGGGCATGGAGAAACCCCCAAATCTGGCGACCTACGATGGGTTAACTGACCCCGATGACCACGTCGACAACATTAACGCCATCCTAGGCTACCTCAATTGTCGCCACCTGGATTTCCATCCTGGTACAAACGCGAAGGTAGCGTGGAAAAGGGTAGAGTCGCCAGCCAGGCATTTTTATACCAAAGGAATGAGAAAGGTAATGCAGCACAAACCGAAGAAAAGAAAGGAAAGGACAAGGTCATACGAACCAAAGAACTAGGTTCGGGAGTCGGTTATGACCTGGGAAGGTATTAGCACGCCAGATTGTTTGATGTACCCGACGAGATCCACGCTTGCAAAGAAATTGTTTCAAAGGGTGAAGAAATGAAAATTGCTGCAAAAGAAAGACTGAAACTGGATAAGGAAAGAAAAGAAAGGGGAAAATGTAGGGAAAATAAAAGAGTGCTCGAACGGGCCCTACCTCGCTTCCTACGTACCTTATCTGGATATGAGGATCAGAGACACCGTAGTTCCCCTAACTAGGGGTGGAAAGATTGCTTGTGTTTTAAAATCTTGAACTGCTTATTTCAGTGCTTAGGTGTTGTAGGCTCGTCTAGTACAAGTGCGTTACCGTCTTACAAAAAGACAAGTTGGAGCAAGTTGTTACATTATGAGTGAAGGAGATGAGAAAAGAAGTCCCGAAGGAGAGACAGTTATTCTTTGTTTTGTGTTTTTAGGAGTTTTTTATTGGTGTGGCACAAGAAAGTGAATTCAAGTCTGTTTGCATGGAATTTGTACTTGCTACTACATTCCAAGATGGAATAATAGAACAAGCACACCAACTAAGGAGATTTTATCCAAGACTTGTTTCCAAGGGTTAGGGCTTAAGCTCACTAACTTGTTAAATTTATTAGATGTTTTTGGGTTTTTTGATAAAGAAGTACCTTTTAAGGTTTTCTTTATGAAAGTAGTCGCATGATTAGACTTGTACATCATGCTAGACAAGTTTACTATTCCAAGATGGAATGAATACAAATGCCCCATGGCATAAGTCCCTACACACAAGATTATTTCAACCATTATTAAGTGTTTTTTAGGTTTTTGTATGAAGATGAGAAAGAGAAGAAACCAAAGGAGAAAAGGTAAAAGACAAAGGGGGACTATTAATTCTAAGGTTATCATGCATAGTGGAACCTAGGTTAGTGTGGCTTCAACTATCCTAAAGAAGAAGGAAAGAAAAGAAGAAGGAAAAGGAAATAGAAAGTTAACTTACTTCTTCTAAAAAAGATAAGTTGATTTCTAAGATGGATGGAAAGAAGTTGAACAAATGATGACATAAGGAAAATCTCAAAGACAAATAAGAAAGCATTAAAAGAGAATGAGATAATGTTTGAAATGTGGATAACATCCACACTTCACTTACCATTGCACCTACAAAGGGTTAGCATCATATACAAAAGATAAAATGAAAGCAAGTAAGATCAAATGAGATTCAAACAAGAAAAAGATCAAATCAAACTATCACAACCATAATTCAAACTTTCACATTCAAGTTCCAAGATCAAACACATAACAACATGTAAGAAATGAAGCAAAAGGTCACAACAAAACATTACACATTAGCATGAAAGAAACAAAGGCATAACATGAAATATGAAGGCTACACAAGCTAAAAATCTCACACAAACACCAAGGTCAGAACCCTAACATGATATAGAGTGCCTAAGAAAGGAAATCAAACATGAGTGGAGACATACAAACTCAAACAAGTTCAAACAATAAAGGCATGTAGAAGTGAGAGGTGATGTGAACATTCATATAAGTGTGAAGCTTAATGAACAAGTAACACAAAACAAATCAAGAAACGAACTCCATACAAGGACCAAGGATGTATCAACATGTCAAAAGACCCCAAATCAAACCTTAGGAGTTGGCACAAGTTCCCTCCTAACCTAAAGAGCAAGCATACATCAAGAACATATCAAAATTAGGTCAAGCTACTCATAAAAAAATCACATAAAAATGGAAACAAGTCTAAAAAATTCTACAATTAAGCATAAGGACTCTTTGAACAATTAGAAACAACATATCAACATTACAAGTCAAAAATTAGAGGCAAACTATATCAATTAAGTGCACAAAGTTGAATTAGGGCTTCATAAGGTTCATCACAAAGCAACATGGCAAAAAGCAAGCAAATAAATTATAAAAATTATGAAATAAATCTCCAATGAACTTTAACATGTTAGGAATTAAAAGCAAAAAGAAACAGGTTCATTACTATTTTCAAACTCAAATTATAAAATTGACAAGTCAAGTCATGCATAAAAGAAACTAAAATAAAGAAATGAAAGTCAACAATTAATTAAGTCAAGAAAATAATAAAATAAATGTGAAATAAAATCACAGAAAAATTAAGAATATCAAAAGGAGTCTACATGATTTTTTTTAATGATTTTTGGATAAGTCTAACTATTTTTAATAATTGAAAACCAAAACAAATAATAAAACTGAAAATAAAAAGAGACAAACAAAAGGAGGGTGCATAAAGTAATCCAAACATGTTATAAATCCTCTGGGCCGAAATGAAGGGGTGCAGACAGAAAATAACCCTAGGCCCACTCGAAAATCCCACAACACCCACTTTATTCAGCTTTTATTATTATCATTTATTTTATAAAACAAAAAAAGGAATAAAAACTATGTAAATTTATATCAATTGTTAACTCTCACTTAAATGAAATAGAATAAAACACAAAAATAAAATGCCAGGACCAATAACATGTTGCCACGACATCATCTTCTTCATCTAGCCATGAAAAAACTCAAGAACACCAGCAAAAGCAGGGCAACATGAACACGATTTCAGCATCACCAACACTAACTCACCTCAACATAACTTCACCAAATTTCAACGAAATTACAAAATGTAAAAATCAAAATTCAACTACTAAACAAGAGGAACACAACCACACTTTTGGTTTTCACAAACAACCATCACACACCAAGATTCAGGGGCTTAAAGTATGGACCTCAAAATTGCAAATCACAAAAATATCAAATCTCAAAGCTTCTATTTACTTCATACAAACTAAAATAGGCACATACATCATAAAACAAACAAGAACAAACCAAAACAGAAGCAAAAAAAAGAGTTGATATTCAAACCTAGTGAGGAGTTCTTCTTGCAATTTTCAGAAAACCAGAGAATATATTTTGTGATGAGAAGCTGATGTAAATCGTAAGGTAGTATAATTGTGTGATTGGGTGATATAGGTGTGCATGGTGTTGTTATGAGATCACGTGAACCCTTCATTCTTTCTTCATTGACAACGCGTGAGGGTGGTGGAGAAAAATTGATATTGTGAGTGGAGTGAAGGAATGGGCGTGTATTTTGTTGATCTTCCTCATGACATGTGCACATTTCCTTGTACTATTTTTGTATTATTTTCACAAAGAAATACACTAAAAGCAAAACAAAACAAAATGGTACATGTAAGTCACTTGTCCATGTAAACATGGGAGCTGACCCACTAAAAAAAGTGTGAAAAAAATATTATAATATGTGACAAGAAAAAATAGAAAGTGGACCAATGAGATTGTGACAAAAAGGCACTAAAACCCTAAAATACACCAAAATTTAGAAAATTCATATCTTGAGTTCTACAAATGATATGAAGCTGTTTTTGGACTTTTTGGAAAGGGAAAATCATGATCTACAACTTTCATGTTCAAGGAAAAATCATTTGGAGCTTTTTTACACATGAAATAATAGCTTGAAGATTTAGGACAAATAATTTCCAAAAATAGAAACTTCTAAACTTCCAAATTTAGCAACTTTTTGCACATTCTTGATTTTTGACAATTGAGTTCATCCAAGCTATTCCTTTATCAAATATGACCTTATGAAGTTGATAACCATGCTCATGACCCTAAAAATCCGCCAGTTGACCTTTATTCGGTTCAGTTGACTTTCTTGCTTTATCAACAAGCAACTGCTTCAATGATTGACTTCCTCAATGAATTTTTGCCTTAAACTTCATACCCAAGCCTTGTATACTATAAGAGAGCATTTGATCATATGAATTGGTCAAAGATATGAGAATATGAGGTTCTGGTCCAAAACCCTAATTAGGGTTTCCTCTGCATATGATGGTATTGTACCATTGAACTTCTGATGAAGTTTTTTTCTCTTCTAGGGCTTTGAGGATGACCTTGAGCCTATATAGGATAGAGAAGACCCTGTGAGCCTCTTGTACTATTACTTGGCTCTTGACTTGACTTTGAAGATCATAAATTTCCAGATAATTGAACGTATGCCTTATGCTTGTGATTATGGATGCTCATGTTTCCTTTTTCTATGCCCAATGCTAGAATATGGTATCTACATGCTATGCCTATGATATGCAAAATGATATGAAACAAAGAGGACAAATTTGGGGTCTTACAACTGACCCTATTCAAGCAACTGTTAATCTGAAAAGGACGAAAGTAACGGCTGTCGGCCATTCAAGATGAATTGTGGTTGAATATCCAAAATAACCCTGAAATTTGCACCCTGCTGGAGAAAGGACTGGGAAATAAACTCAGCCAAAGAGAACTACTACGAACCCTGACAAGGTAACAAGTAACTAATAACCAAGAAAATGTCCTTTAAACGACACCAGGGGACTACTAACCTGTCACAACGACGATGGACTTTGAAATTATCTTTTGAACGACGCCAGACGACTACTGGCTTGCCACAATGACGATGGATTTTGAAACAGTCTTTCGAACGATGCCAGACGACTACTGGCTTGCCACAACGACAATGGACTTTGAAATGGGTGATTCCTTACGAATCTCACGTCATCCTACGCTTCCCATTGGTGCATCTGAGTATGTGGGGTGGACATGCATTGATCAGGATCCGCATCTTAACATGTGCTTATGATAATGACTAGAATTTGCATCCTAACATGCTCTTACGATTCTCTTCATATAAACTCGGGTCAGATATACGGTGAACGCGTGCATCTGGGAGAATTCGCATCTTAACATGCGCTTACGATCCTTTGCACTACTTTGACGATATAAAACCACTGCCAGGATCTCGCCTTAATTGCGCTGGAACGACCCTAATTAGAATCCACATCTTAACATGCGCTAATGATTCTAAAGCAAAGTTTCGACGATTTCTACCATCTGGACTTTAAACCTATGTCCGTTGACACGAGACAAAGCGATGAATGAGAGGAGTCCGTTGACACTGGACGACGCAAATTGAGTACAAGGAGTCCGTTGACACTGGATAACACGAATCGAATAAGGAAATGGTATCAAGTGATCCATAACCAGGTCCATTGATACGAGACAAAGCGATCAACATAAGATTTGTTGAGGAGAGTAACAACCCCGCAAGGGAGAATACCGTTTGTAACTCTGGTGAGGATGAGAACACTCTGAGTAACGTTCTGCTGAGGAAAAGACATTAAGACATTCTTACAATACTTGATCTTAACTGAGGAATGATAAAACTGTCTGCATTACTGTGTCACCTGGGCCAAAAATAAATTGGCGACCTTCTCAGGGAATGCTTCAATGATGGTTGACTTCCGATCATGAAACTCTGTGGGGAATAACAATCTTCCGACTCGGTTGGGGAAACAAAACTGTTAAGACCTAGCTGGGGATAAAATTTTGACAATTCTAACTCTGTAGGGAGACAATGCATTCAGCTGCTTGCTGGGAATGAAGACTCCGCTTGGGGAAGAGATCCGTTCAACTGATCTCGAAGTTCTGCTGGGAACACTGCCTGCTCTGACTCAACTAGGGAATGTCTTTTCTCGCACTCTACTGAGGATGTTGTGGATCATCTTCCTGTAAAGTGTCTCTTGCTGGGGAGAAACACTCTGCTTGGAAAATATTGTCTAGTAACACTCTTCTTGGAATTTCGTAGCACAACGTAGGCACAAGCAGTCTCCCTAGAAAGCGAAGGTTGCCGATCAGGCTGTAAGAGACCTCTTAGAGGCAAATTTTATTTCTAAAGCCTAGTACACAACCTGGATATCTAATGTAGTTCTTGTTAAAAAAATAATGGAAAATAACGAATGTGTGTTGATTATACCGATCTCAATATGGCATATCCCAAAGATGTTTTTCCATTACCTAACATAGATAAATTGGTCGATAGTTTTGCAGGTTTAAAATTCCTGTCCTTTATGGACGCGTATAACAGATATAACTAAATTCCCATGCCGGACACGGAAAAACGGAACACGACCTTCATGACCCCGACTGGCAATTACTACTATAACGTTATGTCTTTCGGACTGAAGAACGTCGAGGCTACATCCCAGCGCGTGATGAATAAGATATTCTGGGGAGATATCAGGGACATGCTTGAGGGGTACATGGACGACATGATAGTAAAGTCACACCAGGAGCTCGATCATGTCCGACATCTCAGAAAGGTCTTCGAGCAAGCAAGGAGGTGCAAAATGAGGTCCAACCATGAAAAATGCACCTTCGACATACAGGCAGGGAAGTTCCCCGACTTCTACCTCATCGAATGAGAGATCAAAGCTAACCCCGACAAATTTAGGGTGTTCTTAGAATTCCTAACCCTGAACTCGAAGAAACCCATTCAATCACTCAACTACATGCTCGTCTCCCTATCCCGTTTCGTCGCTAAATCCGTACAACACACACTTCCATTCTTCAAGCTACTACGGAAGGAAGTTGTCTTTGAGTGGACCGAGGAGTGCGAGCAAGCATTGCTCCACCTCAAGAGGCGCTCTTCGAACCACCAATACTGTCACGACCCCTGGAAAAGGAAACATTATACCTATACCTATCCGTAGCCACCGAGGCGGTCAGCGCAATCCTCATTCGTGAAACAAGTGACGAGCAAAAACCCATATATTTCCCGAGCAAATCCCTCCAGGGCCCTGAGCTCAGATACCAGCAGACCGAGAAGGTCTCTTTGGCCCTGATAAACGCAACAAGGAGACTGCGGCATTATTTCCTCGCCCATATAATCAAAGTTCGAACAAATCAACCCATAAAATAACTGCTTGGACAACCTGATATGGCCGACAGAATCTTGAAATGATCATTAGAACTATCAGAATTGGACATCCAATATGAAAGCAGGAAGGCCCTAAAAGCACAGGTCCTGGACGACTACGTGGCCAAAATGACGTATAACCCGACCCCGACTAGTGGCACCCACAAAGACGACATCCTGATTGAAGTATCACTAGCATTGGCCTTCCCGACTTCGAACAACTAAGTCGAATATGAAGCGTTCTTGGCAAGTTTACGACTGGCTGAAGACCTAGGAGCAAAGGAAGTGAAAATCTCCACCGACTCTCAGCTCGTAGCGTCCCAAGTACGAGGAGAATATCAGGCTAAGAACAATAACCTTGTCGAATATCAAGACCCGGTGAAAGGAAAACTAGAGAAATTCAACACTTAGGAGGTCCAACATGTCCCACGAGAGAATAACACCCGAGAAGATGTCTTATCAAAACTGGCGAGCACACGAAAGAAGTGCGGAAACAAATCCATGATCTAAGATATCCTCCCCCGACCAAGCATCGAGAAACCTTCCCCTCCACTTGAGGTGCATGCCATCGGGGACGCTCATTGTTGGATGACTCCCATCCACACCTACCTCACGAGGGACGAACTCCTAGCGGATCCAAAAGAGGCAACTGCAACCAAAAGTGAGTGTTCATATGTCCTCCTCAAAGGTAAACTTTACCGACGAGGTCTCTCCATCCCACTACTCAAATGCATCGAGGAAGAAAAGGTACCCGACATATTGGGAGAAATTCATGGAGGAATCAACGCCCAACACCTCGGCGGAAAGTCACTAGCACGAAAATCACTCCAAGCAGGCTACTATTGGCCGACGATACAACACGACGCAAAAGAGCACGTCAAGAGATGTGGCAGGTGTCAAAGACACGCAGACATGCACCTAGCTCCCCCAAACGAGCTAAAAACACTTTTCTCCCTGTGGCCTTTCACTTGGTGGGGAATGGACATCCTCAAACCATTCGTGACCAGCTAATATCAAAATAAATATCTTATCGTCGGCGTCGACTACTTCACAAAATGGATCGAGGCCGAATCCCTCGCCAAAATCACAACACAAAATATACTCTGTTTCTTCAAAAGAAACATCCTCGCCTGCTTCGGCATATCCCAAGTCTTTGTCACCGACAATGAAACGTAATTCACGGGCAGAAGGTTCCAGGACTTCGTCGCCAACCTGGGAATGAAGCAACACTTCATGGTCGTCGAACATCCCCAAACTAACGGTCAAGCAGAGGCGGCTAATAGGGTAATATTACAAGGACTAAAGCGCAGGTTGGGTGAGGCAAATAAGCTTGGGTCGAGGAGCTACACAGCGTACTCTGGGCCTACCGCACGACCCCACATTCAACAACCGGAGATACTTCATTCCGCCTAACATATGGGACGAAGGCAGTCATCCCGGTAGAAATTCGAGAACCCTTTAGGAGGACGGAAGCACTCCTCGACAAGGAGATGAACGACGAAGCCCTGCGAGTGTAGCTCAACCTTGTCGAGAAGATCCGATCCGAAGCAACCCTCTGGGAAGCATCGCTAAAACTAAATGTGGCTCTGCGCCACGACGCGAAAGTTATCAAAAGGGAATTCCAGGTCGACAACCTCGTCCTCAGGCAAAATCAAAAGAATCCGTGAGAAGGAAAGTTGGCCGCGAACTGGCCGGGATCCGTGAGAATGCAAGCTGCCCGGGATCAGGGCCTCGAACGCGACCCTCGTCCCATTCACACGCGGATGTAAAACCCGCCACCTTGCTGGTTCCCTAAATCGGTGAGCCTATATTGTCGAGCAAACAAGTTCATATCTCGGTATTAAATCCAAAAAATAGAAACTTGAAATAAAAATTTTTCATTACGTAGATCCTCCAGAACCTGACCGGTAAATAGTACAAAAGAAAGGGCCAAACCCAAATTACAAGTGGCACGCAGGCCATAAAAACAAAAAAGTGGCACGCATGCCAAAAAAGAGATGGCACACAGGTCAAAAAGAATTATGGCGCGCAATCCAAACCCATTCATTAACCTCCTCTTCTTATCCCTCGCCTTCCAGGTCAATGAACGGGAATACAATTTTCCCGTCGACCACCTCGTAGTTAAAGGCCATCCCCTCAGTCACGAGCCTAGGGTTGACAACCTTTGAGTTGGTCAGTAGCGTTGTCAAAACCCACTTGAAAGGTCTCCACACAATCCTTCGCAAGTTTCCTGATCTGAGCAATCAGGTCACCCCAGCTTCGCATGACCTGGTCCTCCCCGCTCTCCCCCTCAGCAGGGAGAACCAATCCCTCCAACGTCTCAACCCTCAGACGGAGACGCTCATTCTCCGCAACAGTTTCATTAAACTCAACCTCCCGGTCCTTCAGCTTTTTATTTTCTTCAATCAAGTTGTCCCGCTCGAGCTTAACCTCGACCAACTCAGACGTCAGCCCCTCCTAGAGTTTATATTCTTCCTTGTAGTTGGAGATAACTTTCTCGATTCTCTGACCTTCAGCACTAAAGGATTCACGCTCGAAGTGGAAAGAGGGTAGGAGATAGCTCCCTCGATTCTCAGACGAACCGCCGTCCATAACAGCTGCTTGACTCGGCGGGCCCTCAGCCTGAAGGTGTTTGCGGGGAGGAGAATCATGCACCATGATGGGACTATCAGGCATCACCATTACATATGGAGAGTTCAGAGTAGGACTAAGGGTCCCAGAGCCACCTCCCACGTCCTCTGTGGCTACTTTCCGAACACAGATTTTACTCGGTTTCTTTGACTGCTTGGCTGGGGCCGCACCCTTGTTGGCCAGCTTCAGCATGCATTCTTTGAGATGGGGCATAACAGCTACAAAATAAGCAACAAGTTAGCAGGATGAATAAAAAAAATCAAGAAGGAGTCGAGCATAAACTACCTAAAAGTCGGAGAGCCTCCTCATTCGATCTACATTTGAGCATGACCCTAGTGTTAATCAACCGAGCCTCTAAGATAGGTAGCCTTCCATCATCCAGAAGCGGATTTCCTAATCGGTCCACACACGTTGCGAGATCAAAACTTTGGACATATGCCACAAACGTTTCGTAGACCAATTTGTCCTTGGACCCCATATGCTCGGCCTTCACGCTATAATGGTCGGTCGACCATCTAAAATGATTCCGCTTCCATTCAAGAGGAATCTTCGACACTAGACGCTCCGTGCCTTGGGCATCCCGCTGCACATTGTAAATGCTATCCAGGGCACGCGCAGTTACATGCTTCACCATATACCACATGTCCTTGAAGTTTTTGACAAAATCTGGAGCCGCCCGATCGCTGCAGATAGAAGACATGGAAGAAAAGGGGCAGCGTGCAACCAACCTCGAGGTGCTGACATACCAGTTCAAACGAACATTATGGCATTTGGATGATGTTACGAAAGCGCCAAGCTGAGCCGCTTGAAAACACCCGCCTGGAAACTGGTGAAAGGGAGCCGGATCCCCGCCTCCCGGAAAGCAAACTCGTACATGGGGAACCGCTTTCCCCGAAAGGCCGAACAAATCCGTTGCTCAGGGAGAGGGGCGAAGCACTCCCAATTGTGCGGTTCGTCTGGGTCTAAGTCCTCCACGATGGTGTGGGTAGTAATATGATCCTGGACAAAGCGAGAGCCCGTCTCCAACGGCTCGTCGGCGACCCAAGAGAGATCCTCGCCCCCAGATGTAGACGACGCACTTCTTTCTGCGGGACGTTCTTGATCCACGTTACCTGAAAAAGCAGAGGAAACCGGCGAATTCGACGTCACATCAAATTCACCCATCCACCGTAGTTCAAGTGAAAGGGCGATGATTAAAAAAAGGGAAAGAAGAAGCCCGCCATATTCATCTCAACCCGACATATGTTCGAAATATTCATCTAAGGGTGCTCGCGTTATTCAAGGGAACCCCTAACAATGCCCGAGAAACTAAAGGAAACTACCTAAGTCTGCCCGACGTATTCATGATAAAACACATGACGTGCTCGAGATATTTATGAGGATCCCTCTTAAAAGGCCTAAGAAAAGTCCTCCCTGCCTACCACGGCGAATAAGTCACCGTACAAACAAATAAATCAGGCCTAAATTACCAAGAAAATGGTAGAAAAACAGTATGTGACATGATTCTGGTGATGTGACGACGGTGGAAACAACGATGATCGTCCGATGAAGGGAAGAGTGAAAGTCAGATAAAACGTGACGGGAGGAAAAGAAGCGTAAAAAAAAAGTGGTCCCCTCAAACCCTTTTATAGATGCTGCATGGGGGGGGGGGGACGCGCCTAGGAAATCATTGCCTAGGCCACCTAGATTCCCTAGGGCGACAAGCATTTAATGCGCCGTCACGCAGGAAACGGGACGACGCACATTAAATGCCATTTAAGGGAGAAACGAAAAGACAAGACACATCATTCTTGGGAAGTTCAGGGGACACCGAGCACGCGTGTCCCCGACATCCTAAGAACACACGTATCTCCCCGGATCTACGAGAATGCGCGCACGTCTTCGACGCCCCACGAACATTCACAGGCTACCCCTACAGGAAATTCTCCCCGATAAAGAGGAAGCCCACGAGGCCGCGCCCTCCAGTTTAAATGCACCTCGACTCCGTTCGTTCCCATCCTTCAAACTGCGTCATCGACACGACAAAGTCAGACATACTTCCACCCTAGCATTGTGAACTTCGCCAGACATGAGTATGTGATTGTCCTCGATATTACCTGATCGTGTCCGACATACTCCCTCTTAAGTCATCACTCCGCTCCGGAGTTTCGACTTGGGGGGCTCCTATGCCGGATTGGGCATGTAAGTCAGTGTCGGGCAAAGGTCCAAACCGTCGGCCACGACCCACGACCCACTATCCAGAAGTGGGGAGACATCGTCTCTCCGACATGCGCCACATCACCCAACTGTCCACCATTATCTCCTGAAATATATGGGAAGTTGGACCAAGGGCAAGACCACATGTTAGGTCTTACTTGCTCCAACGCATTCCTTGACAATTCTTCCTTGGACCTAGTTGATCCGGCCCAAGGAAAGGCCTTGACCCAGCGTTGAGGGCACACTATAAATATCCTCTTTCACTAGAGGGTCAGGTATTCTGAATCTTTTCTCTTCTACCTTTCTGTACCGCATTCTCACTTTAGCATCGGAGTGCCTTACAGGCACAACCCTCTCCTTTCTCAATCCATCATCGTGCTTGTTGTCTAACACTTAAAAGATTGTTTCTAATCAGATCAAATCACATATTATCTAAATTTTTAACAAATAATAACATATCTCTAAATTTCCAATAACATTCTCTAACATTCGCCTGTTTTTCAGTATTTGTAAAAGCTAATTCAATTCAATATGCCATCTTTATAAATATAATATCAACAAATTCAAGTAAAAGTAATATGTATTTGTTGATCTTATATATCAAATCCATATAAAATATAATAAAAATGTATAAAATCTAAATGCTCCAAAATATATAAAACAGTTTGTCCATCACCAAATTTATATCTAAAAACATATTTGTCATCCAATTATTAGAACAATCATATAAAAATAATACATCCTTTATATAAATTTGTTGTAACAACTATTAGAGATATATTTGTAGAAAAGTTCATAATAGAGAATGAGAAGAATATTTTTTATTTTAAGTAAATACGAACTTGTCCCTAAAAGCATAAATTCAAGAGCTTAATAGAATACGGACAAAAAAAATTTAATAGAAAAAAATCATTTCAAAAGAGAAATTCAATTTTCTTGATATTAAAATTTTGATTTTTTTATTTTTAACATGTGGGCACAAGTTACCAGAATAATTCATTTCTTATTTATGATAGCTTTAATTAACAAAATAAAATAAGTACTAACTTCCCAGTTTAATCTGACGTGGCATTCTTTTACAAGTTAAAATTCCCAGAAAACCACGTATCCACAAAACGCCGTTACATACTACGGCAACCATGACTAAGACGTGAGAGAAAGCGAGAGTTCCTTTAACAGCGTCAAAATAGACGGCGCCGCTCCATTTTTCTTCCTTCTCTTTTATCTCTCTTATTTCCCTCCTCTCTCTCTTCATCACTTTTTCTCTACTTTCTCTCTCTAGAAATTCCTTTACAACAACTGAAGTAACGAAGCTCTCTTTTTCCCTGTTTTCATCTAAGGTACGCTATGCTTCTATCATGTATCGCTCCTTCGTATTATCACTCTCTCTAGTTTCTCTCTCTAAAAATCCAATGTTTTTGACTGATAATTCCGAATTTTCTGCATTGATTTCTGATCCTTTTGACTGTCTGTATGTGAAACTGAAAGTGTGAGTGTTGAATTTTATTACTTTCTGTTTTCTTTAATTGAGATGTTGATTTTCTGGATTGGATCATTCTATGATTTCAGAACTCGTTTTTAATCAATTTTGATAATTTTATATTTTAGGTATTTGATTTGAAGCCAATTTTATTCAGTTTTGTTTCATGATGTGTGTTCATTTTTTGTTTGTTTGTGATTGAGGTAGGTTATAATAAGTTATAGCTAAATGAGAGAGTATAATGATTTTGTTCGAGTCCATTTTGTGTTTTTGTGAATTAAAGGCTTCTTTGCAGCTTATAACCCAAGTGCTTGTTAAAATAAGTGCTTATGAATAAGCTTGTATAATCCATTTTTATTACAAAAGAAAAAATGAATTTTAATTGATTTCATATATACTAACAGATATTTTCATTAGCCATCTTGAATAATTTATTAGATATAATTTATAAAAATAAGTTCAAAATAAGTGCTTATGCCATTAGATATGCTCAAATAAGCTAATCCAAACATGCTGTAAATTTTGTTATGAGTTGTCTCTTAAATTGATTTTTCTTGCACTTCTTTTTCCATGTTCTTTGTTAAGAATTTCACATCGGACAATATATGGCATGTCATGAACATGTGCTTATAAGTGACGACAATCCTCACACTACAAGCCGGTTTTGTGTATGATTGAGTTAGACCAACCACAATTGTTAATATGGTATCAGAACCTGATTTAAAATTTATTAAGCCACTTGTAATCAGGTTTCTGCTATCGGGTCACTCACTATTTAATTCCATGTTCCAAATGTTTAGTCCTGAGCGTGAGGGGGTGTGTTAAGAGTCTCATATTAGACAATATATGGCTTGAACATGTGTTTTTAAGTGGCAACAATTCTTTACACCCTTTGTTACTCTTATGCTCACTTTGTTTGGCTGACAAATGATTGAGATTTTTTAAATTATGTTTTGGCTGTCACATTATAGATTATTGCAATTGATGATATGTCTTTCTCATCTGTTCCAGAGGGAAAGCATTGTTCACTGGTGAATGGGTGTTTCTGGTGGCTGTGTTAACATAAGAAGCTAAATACTGTTACTTGTATCAGAATGGGTGCTGCTTGTTGTGTTGCAGCCAGAGATAAAACTATTCAAAGTGGACCAACTAGTGAAATCTGGCATAGGAATGTTCGTTGTTCCCCGACATGGAGCTTGAGGTGGGATCATCGAGGCCGTGTAGCCGGAGAAGATACTACTATAAATTGGTTTTCGGATGGTGTCAGCAGCAATGATAGGTTGGAGAATAAAAATGAATCACATATATCCGAGGACGGAAGCACGTCGCATAATCATCAAAGGAATAGATGGCTAAAGTCCCCAATCTCTGAAGGAACTGCTAGATACACAAAATCATTTTCTGGTAATTTTCATTGAATCAACTCTCTGATTTTAACAGTCCATAATACACTTGCTTTGGTTGCACTTTTGGAAGTGGGTGTATGTCAGTAATATTCTTTCTTTTACTGCTTTGGTTGTACTTTTACAAATTCACCATTAGTTTAGCAGCGCACTTTATCAGTCACGGTCAGCCGTTGTAGTAAACAAAACAATGAGTATCCCTTAGTCCCTCAATGCTTGTTACCTTGAGAAATTTAAAAAAAAAATGAGGAGTGTGTTTGGTGTAAGCTTGTTCGTTAAAAAGCCTAACTCTGTTTGAATAGTTTATTGAATCTTTTTTATTGACCTTTGATTTTGATAAGCTTATTTCATTATTGAATGTGTTAGGGTGGAATGTGCACCAATGAATAAGTTAAGTTTCTCTCATTCATCATAATCCAGTATTTGATTAACAAAACCGATAATAGAATGGAAAATCTTGTAAGCATATAAATGTCTAACTGGTTAGTGGTCTGAAAAAATAACCAGTAATTAACAATTCCATTGCACTGAAAAACAATACTTTCATGGAATGTTTGGGCAAATCACCTTCCCTCTCAAATACATATGAAAATTATTCTGTGAATTTCCTATAAATGCCCCCACCAATGGGAAAACAGGCTTATTATCTAACTATTCTAGAGCCTGTTCCGCCAACATTTCCCCCTATAAACGTACAATCTTGGATGAAGATCCATTTTGAGAAAATTCAAAATTGTCTCTGTTAAGGTCTTTTTAAAGAGTCAACAAAAAAAACTTTTCTGATCAATGTGTATCTTTGTCTGTCGGCCAGTAATTACCGGGTAACTTAAAGTGGCTTCTTTTATATTGCGTCTGCTTCCTATCTTGCCAACCTCTGGACAGATGCAAGACAGTAATCCGGGGCTTGAAAAATAATGTAGACCATCTGTTTTAATTGAGCCATTGTTATTCATTAAATTGATTGATTCATAGTTCTGACATTGTTGATCATGTTTATGTCAGATCAATCTATTCCAAGGAATGTTTCCATGGATGGGAGAATGGAACAGGTAAGATTATAACTGGGAAGGAATTCGGTGTTGTTTTAAGTTTTTGTCCGTAGTTTATATCTGATTTATTGGGTGCATTTCGTTCTTATGAATCTCTCTATAGGTGAAGGAGTTGGAAGAGCTATCAGCAGTATCATGTCCATTTCCTACAAAAACTTCACCCACATTGTCTTCTACTTCGTTGTCAATATCTCCTCTGCCGTCTCAAAGCCGTCCACTTCCATCGAGCTCAACACCATTAAGGCAGCCCTCCCATTCCACAGGACACCAGTTATCACGACAAGTTTCTGATAGCCGAATCATGGGATTTAAGTCACCTAGCAATTGTGATGTATCTGAAGAAAGGCTAGTGTTTCCTTCATGGAGCAATGAATATGGTATGCACTCTGGTGGTGGATCTTCAGATTATTGCTCTAGGCCCGGCTTTACTGAGCTGACGGGCAATTCTCCCATGGAAAGATGGTCATTTGAAAGCGAGCCATTTGGTTTTAATTGTGAAAGGCTGGCTAGATTCAGTAATCGGTTTTCAACTTCTCCAGTTGATTCACAAACGTGTGGTGTTTGCTCAAATCTTTTAACCGAAAAGTCTTCTTGGAGCTCTCAAAAGATTATTCTAAATAATGACCTTTGTGTAGTTTCTGTTCTTATTTGTGGACATGTCTATCACGCTGAATGCTTAGAGAGTATGACACCTGAAATCAACAAGTACGATCCAGCTTGCCCTATTTGCACTTTTGGCGAGAAACAAGCTCGTAAATTATTTGAAAAAACTTTGAAAGCTGAAATGGATTCAAAAGCTCGGAATAAGAAATCAAAAAACCAAATTGTGGATAATGACATCGATGACGGTTCTGTTGTATTTGATCAGTTTAAAGATAAAAAGCGTCAAAGTAAAAGTCCTAGAATGGACTCTAGTTCTAGCAAGAGAAGCTCTTCTGGTAAACCTTTTCTGAGTAGACACTTCTCATTTGGCTCAAAGGGTTCAAAATCCATGTTAGATAATCACCCAACCCGAAAAAAAGGCTTTTTTTGGGCAAAATCTAGCAGGGAATAAGCTGTTTCTTGGTTATCGATATAGGTAAGTCGCATCTTCATTGTGTTGCTTTCACGAGTTTAATCCTAAGATGTTATTTTTAATTTAATTCATTTCAATTTTCTTTTCTTTAAAACAGGTTCTATTGCTGATCTTCTCTGCAACCTCAGATAAAATGACTGATAAAGAGCAAGATATCAATCACCAAGCTTTAACTTTTGAGCAACTGCATACAGTCATATATATCAATGCGCAAGCTCAAAAGGATTAGAAACTGAAATTACTATGTAAAGAAGAAAAGTGGAAAACATACAGAAGGATAAGATAAATACATGAAGACAGAGATAGTGTTTAGAGACCAAGGTTTTCTTTATATATTCTGTACAGATTGATTTGTTTATTGCATGGATATAATTCATTATTCATGTATACAAATGATGTTCTGTAATCAATTATTCTACTAATGTAATTCAGCATACATGCTTAGGGTGTATCTGGTGTTTGGCAACACCATTTACTAGTTTGGTTAAGTTAGTTGCATTCAGGTGAAATGACATTTTCAGAAAGACATTGTATCTGATCAATGCTTTATTGGTTAGAATGATTTGTGATTTTGGTAGCAGATTGGATTATCTGCTTTATTTAATGCATTTGTTGCTTGCTGACTGTTTGTTGAATCACCAAACCTTTTAAGTTTAAATATTTACACCAACACTGATGTTGCCTGTGGCTTTAGAGATTTACGTGCACGTTTCCTCTAATTTCTTCTAGTAATATTCTTAACTTATACGCTCCCATGAAATTCTGATTCGACATGAGAAGATAAAACAAATAAAAAGTACTGATAAAGAGTCTTTCTACTTGTTATTGGGCGACAAAAAAGAGCAAATGTTGACTCAGAGGAATAAAGGTGATATTTAAAAAAGAATCATTTTTATTAAAGTATCTCTATTCATTGCTCCCTTCTCTCATGTGTTGATTAGTAAAAGCAATAAAAAGTAATTAGATAATAACAGCGAGTTGATAAATCTCTATATCTTTAGATATGATTTTAGAAAAATATCTCATTTAAAAAATACAAATTTGGAAGTTATAAGTTAAGAGTTCGTTTTTTTATGGGTACCTAAAGTCGTGGTGAAGCGTCAAGAGAAACACAAGGATGTGATTACATGTTTCAAGTAAGACAAATATACCCCGAAAGAAGAGTAGAAGATTGGCGTTGTATAACCAGTTATGACTGAAGAGACAAAGTTTAGTACGATACATCAGAATGTTATATTCAGTAAGAGGTTAATTCAGAAATGTTAAATTATCCAAGGAATGGTATAAGGTATAGTGTCGGAGAAAGAACAAACTTTATTTAGTAACATGAGGTGTATTTAATATGGACTAGATGGAGTTAATTTGTATTTAATAAATCCTTCTTGAATACTCTTTGGTTCATTGGCAGTCAATCCTGGAGTAAAACCTAGACCGAATCCCTCTTTGTTATCAACAACATCGATAACTCGTCCCCAACTGTCATATCAACCAGTCTCAAGCACATGCAAAACATCCTTGAAAGAAGACATAAGCAAGACATTATTCTTAACAACATTATCAACAACAGGAAGAACTTGGAACGATGTTCCGACATCTTCATTAACATCGATATAGGAAAAGGATGACAAATTGCTCACTAGCATCGCCTGCTCACCGCCGACAGTCACTAATTTTCTATCTTTCACAAACTTCAGCTTTTGGTGGAGCGTGGAAGTCACAGCTCCTGCCTCATGAATCCAGGGTCTTCCAAGGAGATAACTATAAGTTGGATGTATATCCATTACATGGAAAGTAATTTGGAATACAAACGGTCCAATCAAAATAGGAAGATCAACCTCACCAATCATTGTTTTCTCCGAGCCATCGAAAGCCTTCCCAACAATCCAACTATACCTCATAGGAGCACATTGGTACGCAAGCCTTAACAAATTCGACTTCGGCATCACATTCAGGGATGATCCGGTATCAATCATCACATTAAACATAACATTATCCTGACAATTCACTGAAATATGCAAAGCCAAGTTATGGTTCCTTCCTTCTTCTGGAAAGTCATCATCACAGAAACTCAAATTGTTGCACGATGTGATATTAGCCACAATACTATCAAATTGATTGACAGTCAGATCATGTTCCACATAAGCTTGTTCAAGAATCTTTTGCAAAGACTGCCTATGAGCCTCAGAACACATCAAGAGTGATAAAACTGATATCTTTGATGGAGTATGCAATAGTTGCTCAGCAATGTTTTACTCACTCTTCTTTATCAATTTTAAAACCTCATCTTCACTATCTTTCAAACTGGAATCACCAAATTGGCCTAATCGGGCAACAACATCCTCAATCTGTTTACTCACACTTGTATCTTCAGTTCTCTTCGGAGGATCCGAAGCAAAGACTCTACTACTTTGAGTAACCATAGTCATATCATCAATGCTAACCACATACTTTGGAGAAGGAATATGAACTTCCTTACCATTTTCTAATATCGTAGCATTATAACTGTACGAAATAGCTTTATCAGACTTATATGGCATTGGACCGGGTAATTTGATCACCAATGAAGTAACAACAGATTTGTGGCTATCAAAAGAAATCACTACCTTATCAGAAATATTGAATTGAGGTACAATGACATTCACTTCATTCTCATACTCATCTCTTTTCGTTGTTACTTCAATCAACTTATCATCCATCATTTTTTGAAGATCTCTCTTAACAATCACGCAACCACGAGGATTCACCGAGAAAATACAACAAACAGCATAATCTTGATCAATGTCATAATATTCACTTAAGAAAGCATGCATCTCAATCAGAGATCTTCGTATCCAGCGGACATCATAAATCTTGAACATACTAGGACAACCATCAACCATGTTCACAGACGCCTTACCATGGTTAGGCAACGGGTTTGTCTTAACATTCAAATTAACATCATTGAAAGACAAGGTATTACTCCTTATCAATTTCTGCACTTCACTCTTTAATGGATAACAATTCTCAATATCGTGTCGATGTAAAGCACAGTGAGCTTCTGGTTTATACCACCATGGAACAACCTCTGGAACCGAAGGTGGAGAACATGTTTGAACAAAATTCTTCTCAATCAGCGATGGAAACAATTTTGCATACGTCATTAGAATGGGATCAAAGTTTGACTTAGCACAACCCTGTTGAGTACTATTCTGTTGAACACGAGGCTGATACTTCGGAGCCACTGGCACAGTTGGAGTTACACTAATCACTGGAGTTACAGAAGCTACCTGTTGTTGGTGACAGACTTCTCGACCACGGGGTCTTTTATATTCTTAACGACACACATTAATCTAACCTTCTTTCTTTTTACCAAAGCCAAACCTCTTAGAACTTGAACCATAATTACTTTCTTACTCAATTGTCCTTCGCGAACACCTTCTTCTAACCGCATTCCCATATTCACCATTTCTGTTAAATCACTTGGAGCGCTTGTAATCATCTTCTCATAATAGAAAGAACCTAAAGTCTTCAAAAAGATCTTCGTCATCTCTTTCTCTTCCAATGGAGGAACAATCTGAGCAACAAGCTCGCAACATCTCTGTGCATACTCTTTGAATGTTTATTTTTCTTTCTGAGACATAATACGAAATTGATCTCTGTCTGGTGCCATATCAACATTATACTTGTACTATCTCACAAAAGCCTCTCCCAAATCATTGAAAGTCTTGATTTGTCTGCTGTCCAAACCCATATAACATCTCAATGTTGCACCTGTCAAGCTGTCTTGGAAGTAATGAATCAGAAGTTGATCATTGTCTGTCTGAGAAGGCATCTTCCTTGCATACATAGTCAAGTGACTCAGAGGACAAGAATTTCATTTGTATTTCTCAAACTCATGCATTTTGAACTTTTGAGGAACCTTAACATTAGGAACCAAACAAAGATCATAAGAATCTTTACCAAATAACTCCTTATGTCTCAAAGCCTTAACTTCTTTCTGCATTTAATCAAACCGTTCTTGAAATTCATCAAGCCTTTCATTCACACTAGTGCCTTCACTAGGCTCAACATGTTAAATCACTTCATCAAGATGCGGAGTAGTATGAATCACAGGCGGCGTCGTAGTCATCACAGGCTGAAGAGGAGCAAAAGCAGGAATCTTAGGAGGAGGAGGATAACCCCCAGGAATGAAATTAACCGGCATACCCCACGATGTACTAGCAGACATACGGTAACAAGGAGAAATGACAGTTTCCACAGGAATCGATGCAGTAGCATCTCAAAGATGATTGTGCGCTGAACCAGAGAATTAAGAGGAGGGGGTGTGAAATGCCCCATATAATAAATACCTAGAATATCATTATACAAGAGTTTATTTGGTATTGACACCTTCATAAGTTCCTAATGGCATAATTCACATTCTTGACCAATACT
This sequence comes from Lathyrus aphaca, assembly GCA_963966055.1. Taxonomy (NCBI): domain Eukaryota; kingdom Viridiplantae; phylum Streptophyta; class Magnoliopsida; order Fabales; family Fabaceae; genus Lathyrus; species Lathyrus aphaca. The sequence continues at coordinate 131,892,092 of OZ014522.1, read as the reverse complement.
AAAACATAATACAAACTATGATACAAGACATGGAAATCATACAAAAATAAAAATACTAAGATCAATGCAATATCCTTTATTGTACAAAAGATAAAATACAAGACGGAAAACTAAATCTATGCTTCTCTTGAAACATCCAAGCATAGCTCCACTTGTAAATCAAATCTGCAAAAGAAACCTGAAAAGCAAAAACAATAGTGGGGTGAGATATCAACATCTTAGGGAGTTCCCTATCTTATGGATTCTCTCGTCTCTACAAGGTTTTACAAGAAAATCCTACTCAAGTCAGGGGAAAACCTATACCTTGAGTTCACAATCTCACACTCATATGGAAACATGTCTTGAGTTCACTAACTCGAAAAGTATCACTAATCCGGAAACCATAAAGGTATCCCCTATTCATATCCTCTTCTATGTCTAGAAGTCGGCCCGAGTCATGGATCCCTGTATTTACTTGGCATACAAAATGGATTTGGATCCCAGGTCTGTTAACCTTGAATCATCACTTCAAATAGTCTGTTAACCATCTCAAGTCTCTACATATAAATATGTTCCATTTGTACTAAAAGTAGGAATCAAACCTGCCAAGTACGACATGCATACATTCTAGAGGAGCCCATGGCTCATGAAACGACATTCTCAGGAAAATTCGGTTTCAATTACGTGATTTCACTTAAATGAGAATGTATAAAACATTCCTAAGGCCTGTTAACCTTTTTCACAAACAACACACCCAAATAGGTTCACACACATGTTCCATATAGTGTCTCACTCACCACTAGACCATTACTTGACTAAGATACTTCTCTAAGCATCGAACTTCTGGGCATCTCCATCTAGTTTATATCAAATTACTAGTTACCATTAGGTTCTACCATTCCCTAGATACGTCTCTAGGTTTCATTATCGTGCCATATTAAGGTTCCCTCACAATACCCTAATCTGCATGTCTTATGGTTCACGAATTACTTACATAATCGGCATTTTTAATCTATATAAAAAAAATAAATAATTTCCACATCAAAAGTAATATTTTCTCTCACCATTGGATAATACATTGTCATAGATTTCCAACGATATAAATTTTTCCTCAATCGATACCCTAGTAAAAAGTAACAGATTTTACAAGAATAAATATTTTTCAAAACACATCAGTGGTAACTGGTTACTCCCAGGTGAGTAACCGATTACTAGTGTAAATCTACGTAAAAATACCATTTTTTCAAAGGGTAACCGGTTACTCCCAGAAGGGTAATCGGTTACTTGCAGTCAGTAGGCAAATATACTGCATTTTTCCATAACAGAAGCCATAGTTTTCCATTCTTTTCACTTAGTAACTTCCCAATAATTATCGGGGATCACTCCTACATATATCATGATCATACTCAAGCATTTACTAGACACTTTAACCATTAGAAACTTCAATTATCAAGATTAATCGTTTCTAACCTAAAACTCTAGAATTTTAAAATTCTAAGACAAAAGTTTCTATCTAGAACACACCTCTAATCATGAAGAGGAGTTTAATGAAGACGATGATTGGAGAATCATGGCAAGCTTCTCCATGAATTTCTTCTCCTTCCAAGAGCTTATTCTTCTTCTCTTAGAGCTTTATGTTACATAACAAACAATTGTTATACTAATATAACAAATTGCTAGTAATCTAACGGGTCCAGATTGAGGGTATCCAAAAATGTCTCTGAGTCACTTATTTAACAAAACCTCTGATTCAGATAATATTAACTAGTTAATTCGAGTTCATCAATTGCTCTAATTATTTAAGTTGAAAACTCTCAATGCACACCTGAATACTATTGACCTTAATTAATATTATCCAGACTTCCCCTCCTTAAATTGAAATTCAGACTTCCCCTCCTTAAATTGAAATTCTTCCTTGAATTTACTTTTCTCAATAGCAACAACGGTTTGTAACACTGTCTTTGATCTATAATCATCCGTACTTCTGCTACATATCCTGACATATTCAGATTCCAATTTGACTTCACGACTCAAAGTACTTGTTTCACAATAAATCAAACTTGACTTCCTTACTCATACGTTTGTTCCAACATTGGGTTAACTTCTAACTTACCTTTCAATAATTCATTTGTTACTTCTCACCTTCAGAGAAACATACTGTAAACACCCCAAATTTTCCCTCTCACTTTCTCATGCCTTGGCTTATGATCACACATATTGCATATCATATCATTACATCTTACATTGCATATTCACCTTTAATATTTCATTGCATCTCTGCACAACTATGGTTTGTGATCAGATGAATCTTGAAGAGAGTATGAGGTATCTCAGAGGACATGAAGCATGACAAGAAGGCCCTTGAGTGTTCTAAGGTCATATTATACCCCCAAGGGCTCTTGGAAGTCAAAAATCACAAGAGATTGCAGAGCCACCCAGGCAGGCTCAGGGTTCCTACACAGATGACCTAAAATTAGGGTTTTGGGTTTGAGGCCCTTACAACCAAAATTTTTGGTCATTCTTGATTCCAATGGTCTTTATATGATATAATGAGCTTGTGTATGAAGTTTGATGCAAAAATTCACTGAGGAAGTCATCTGATCAAGCTGTGACTTGTTGTGCAAGAAAAGTCAGGATTAGGGCATCTGAGGCCTCCAACAAGGGTCATCACCATCAATTTGAGGTCCTTTGATCTTTATTTGGTCTTAGGAATGTTTTAAAGATCACAATATTGAAGAATTTTGAGCCTTTGCAAAAGTTGCCATTTTTGGACATGACTTGAAGTGAAAACTTTCCATTTTGGGAAAGATTTTCAACCTCCTCTTTCTTGATCAAAAAGGTTTCAAATGAATTTTCTTCAAACATGAAAGTTATAGATTGGATCTTCCCATTTTCAAAAATTACAAGAACTCCTCTTGATTCATCATATAACTCAAGATATGGCAAGTCAAAGTTGGGAAAAATCTTGTAATTTTCAAGTTCATGTCAAAGAGGGAAATGTGAAAAAGTGAATTTTAGGCATCTACATGACTTATAATCCACTCAAATGCATCATGGCATGATCAAACAACATCTCAAAGTCAGAATTGAGCCTTGAACCAAAGGGTTCCATGACTTGTTTCTCAAGAAATCACAAAGTTGCAAAATTGCAAAACCTATGCAAACTCTTGATCCAAGCCATACAGCTCATAACATTTGATCCTAGGGTGCTCCTTGAAGCCAGCTGAGGCAGATCAAGCCCTCAAATCAGCTCTGCCATGGCCCATACCTCAAGTACACAACTTTTGACTTTTTGGCCAATTGAGCCATGCCATTCCCACAGTGGATATCTACTCTTCTGACTCATTCCAATTGTTTATGAATTGCCTAAAGATCATAAAACACAACACGCAAGAGCTCAGAGGACACACACTCAAATTGCTCAAAAATTCCCAAAAACTTCCTCTCTTCGATTCTCCCAATCCAGCCATCAAACTTCAAAAATTCCTTCACCAATCAACCACACATCACCCATAGAACAAATCCCACCCCTCACAATGGCCTGAAACAAAACACACAAGAACCTCATTTTCTGCCATATCAGAACTGAACCTCTCAAACTAGCCACTTTCAAAGCATTCCAAGCATTCCATTAGCCTCAGGAGGTTCAAAGGAGGCCATTTGCACAAGAGGGAGGCTCTGAAAGCTCACTTTCGAAGGTCTCAAGCTCAGGTATAACTCAAGAACTTTTTTCTCATAACTTCATTTTCTTGTTACAAAATGAATCTTCATGTTGCACTGATCATCTAGATGTGTTTAGAATTGAAAATAAGCAAGAAATGACCATTTTATGTTGTTCTGAAAGTTTGCCCGTGTTTTGATTTTTTGCTTCGATTTTCTTGATTCGTGTGTTATAAATGTTGTTTGATTGTTGATTTGTGTTCCATGAAGTGTGGGGAGTGTTTCTGAGCAGGTTAGAGGTCTTGGGATGACCTGGGGAAGAAGATAGGGTTTTGGTTGGCCGAAGAAGATGACCAGAGCATTGTTCCGATCATCTGAAAGTGATTAGGGTTAGGGTGCCCAGATTGAACGTGAGACCTTAGATCCTGATTAGGTTAGGGAGCAGACGGTTCAGATTAGTCATTAACCCTAATTATAATTAATTAAAATAAAACCTAATTATAATTAATGAAAATCCCCTTTTTCATAAACCTAATTCAAAAACTCATTTCTGCCTAACTAAAATGAGTTTGTACTAAGTTCTTTTTACATTATTTCACATGTTGCATCTAGTATCTAGGACATTTAAATCATATTTTTGCATTGCATTTTCAATTTTTTTTGACTTTTTCTTTGTAAAGTATCCAAAACCCTAGCCAAACTTAGGAAAACCATAATTTAACTTTGGTTTAGCTTTAGACCTTCCCCTTTGGAGGGTGTTCTCATGTAGGTTTAGGGTTTGTTTGGATGCAATTTCAATTTTTTATCATGTGATTTGCTTCTGATTTTGATCATGGACTTTGTGTATGTACATACTAACTTTTCAGGTGCAAATGGTAAGATAATCAGGATGTGGATGTGCATCCACATCCAATCTCTTCTCACCCTCTTATTTATTTGTGTTTGAAGTGAATTTGATTCACTTGTGTTGGTTCCTCTCCCACTCTTAGGTTACTTAACTTCTTCAGGAAGTAAGTAACCTATCTTTCTCTCTCTTTCTCTTTCATCTGCTTCTTCCTTAGTGGCTATCTGAAGACTTCTCTCTAAGCCTCATAAACCATAAGAACATCCAAGCATGATAATTTTAGGGTTGTGATTATTCCCCCTTAGTCTTTTACCTTTTGGGTCTCTTTGAGTCTTTTCTTCTCATCTCAATAACAAAGGGTAAACAGTTAAAGTTTTGGGGCTCTGTATTAGGGTTATGCATGTATCCTTATCTTAGGATAGAATGTGTAACACCCCCTTTCTATACCCCCAAATAATACATTAAATCATTTAGGCATAGATAAAATTTCGTCAGAGTATAATTTAAACCAAGCTTAAAAAGGAGCATGCCACATTACGTGAAATTAAAACATACAACACCTGCTCAAACAGATATGCAACAATGGGGTAGCTATCCACAAAGGAATTTCAATCCTTACACCCATATCTCAATTATAAATTGCACAACGGAAAACTTAAATCATCAACAACTTCAGCTTATATATTTATCAAAATATATCCACAAGTTAGAAGCGTACAAATATATCATGTTATACAAAACATGTCCACAATGAATACATATACAAATGTATCCCCAAAAAGGCACAAGGCCACCTAACTACCCGGTGCTACATATCATAGCCGACCAACCAAAAGATATGAAGACAAGCTTCACAAAAACGACTCCGACACACCTAATCTGCAATGCCTCGTAGAGCATCATAAAACAGCAGAAGGGTGATAAATATTATCATAATAACATTGCATATAATTATATATCTCAACATATAACATATACATCAACATATTCTCACCACAACATATCATTCATACACAACATAAAGCATACTTATACGCATACTTATCACCATTTCATTCACATAACACAAATCATATTCAACCATGTTCACATAACTCACATACATCGCAATGTATCTTCATTTACCAATCAACATGTACAATCATTCACAAATCACCAATACACATAAATCTTATATTATTTATGTCTATTCTTTATTTACATTCATTCCGCATAAACATACGACAAGCTATGTTTAAATCTCACATATACATTCAATGTATAAATCACATACATATATACATATCAACATGCATATATATATATATATATATATATATATATATATATATATATATATATATATATATATATATATATATATATATATATATATATATATATATATATCCGCAAGTATGTCCTTCACACATACCAATCATTTCACAACATTCCAAATAAACATATGCACAATCATGTTTATTTCAGCATATACATACAATGTATAAAATCACATACATATATACATATCAACATGCATATATATACATATATATATATATATATATATATATATATATATATATATATACATATATATATATATATATATATATATACATATATATATATATATATACATATATATATATATATATACATATATATATATATATATATACATATATATATATATATATATATATATATATATATATATATATATATATATATATATATATATATATATATATATATATATATCCGCAAATATGTCCTTCACACATACCAATCATTTCACAACATTCCAAATAAACATATGCACAATCATGTTTATTTCAGCATATACATATGATGTATAAAATCACATACATATATACATATCAACATGCATATATATATATATATATATATATATATATATATATATATATATATATATATATATATATATATATATATATATATATATCCGCAAATATGTCCTTCACACATACCAATCATTTCACAATATTCCAAATAAACATATGCACAATCATGTTTATTTCAGCATATACATACAATGTATAAAATCACATACATATACACATATCAAACATGCATATATATATATATATATATATATATATATATATATATATATATATATATATATATATATATATATATATATATATATATATATATATATATATATATATATATATATATATATATATATATATATATATATATATATATATATATATATATATATATCCGCAAGTATGTCCTTCACACATACCAATCATTTCACAACATTCCAAATAAACATATGCACAATCATGTTTATTTCAGCATATACATACAATGTATAAAGTCACATACATATACACATATCAAACATGCATATATATATATATATATATATATATATATATATATATATATATATATATATATATATATATATATATATATATATATATATATATATACGCAAGTATGTCCTTCACACATACCAATCATTTCACAACATTCCAAATAAACATATGCACAATCATGTTTATTTCAGCATATACATACAGTGTATAAAATGCAACTCATAGAGACCGACATACGACTCTATGCAGATGCAATGTGGTACCAACTCAACATTCAGCAAGTTCACTCAGGAACCAAATAGAATCATCGCTTGTTACCTAAAGTAACTCCCCGTTGGGCACACGATGTTCCCCATTGCTCACACCCCACATGGGCACACAATGTTTCATGATTGCTCAAACCCCACACGGGCACACAATCCAATTGCTCACACCCCATACGGGAACACAATCAATGTGAATAAATCACCCATCGCTCACACCCCACACGGGCACACGATGTTTCTGGATTGCTCACACCCCACATGGACACACAATCCAATTGCTCACACCCCACATGGGCACATGATCAATGTAAACTTAATCACCCATCGCTCACACCCCACACGGTAACACGATGTTTATGGATTGCTCACACCCCACACGGGCACACAATCTGATCGCTCACACCCCACATGGGCACACGATCGTGTTGTAGTCATCGCTCACACTCCACATGAGCACACGACGCTACAACGGATTCACAAGGAACCCACAAGAATGCAAACATGATGCTTACATGCAAAATGACACAAAACATCCTTGAAAATGCATACATTATTCACAACATAATTATGCACTCAACACATATCATTAACATACATATGCATACAATTTAAGCATAGTAATCACTTGCCCAATGGCCACAACATTATAACAAACCCACATTTCCATAATTAACTCATTTACATTTTATTGTAAAAGTCGGCTAAAAATTACATATTTTAGCATCAATAGATTCTACATGTTTCTAGCTTCAAATCGATATAAGGATCGCTAAAAACGAATACCCGAAACTCAAGCTACGGATTAAAACACATAATCCCTCAAAAACCTACAGGCTCGCTGAGCGCCCTCTTGCTCGCTGAGCGAAAATCGCCCTGGAACTTTCGCTGAGCGAAGGGTAGCTCGCTGAGCGACCACTGTGATTTCAGCAAATTACCAGCTGCGAACAGTCTAACAAAATCACCCCAAAACTTCTCTAAACTCATACAAACATGATCAATAACATGTATCTAACATCATACTTCGGTTACAACGATTTCTAACCGATTAATCTACCGATTTCCAAGTTTTCTCATCAAAACCCTAAACCTAACTTTCTCTAAAACTTCTCCAAATCATAGACCCAATCCACCAAACACATACATAATCATACACAAGATTAAGATAACAATTCTTATCACCCTTACCCGATTATTCCGATTCCTTGGAGCAATCTTGAAGCTTTTCCAACTTTTCTCTCTTTTCTCTTCTTTCCTCTTTCTTTCTTCTCTTTTTCTTTCTATCTTTCCTTTTCTTTCTCTTTCTCACAACTTATACTATTTTCTTTCTATTTCTATTCTTACTCTATTAATTCTATTTCATTCCAACCAAATATCATTTTCTCACAAAATACCAATCTATTAATTCTAATTTATCACTAATTAACAAAAGTCTAAAATACCCTTTAATCCAATTTTACCCGGAAATTCACAAAACGGTAAAATCTCACAACACAATATATCACATTAATTCATCAACATATTTTATCATCATATTAATTTCACAAACAAAATAATAATTATTCAATTAAAATAAAAGACTCCAACACAATGGGAATTATCGAATCGGGGCGTTACAGAGTGTATAACTTTAATACTTAGTGTTAAACCTTTAAGTTGTTTTCACCTCTTAATCAAAACACCTAATAAATTATCAAGACTTAAGCTTGTAACTTGGGCCTTATATTAGGGTTACATCTCTGCCTTTGGGTCAGAGGGATTAACCCTAGTGTTTAATGGACAAGTCCCCCTCAGGTTTAGTCTTACAAACATAAAATTCACTTCTTAATCTAATCTCCAATCAAAATCCACTTTAATAAAGGTTTGTTATATAATGATTTTAATCCCTGACCATGGATTAAGTTGAGGTATCTTTCTCATCTTATGTGTCCTCATCTATCATCCTTCTCTTAGGATGGTGTAATGAGTTCACTAATCCCTGATTAGAGATTAAACTCATTACTTAACACAAAACAAAAATCCAAAAATACTCAATAATTACAAGTAGGTTAATGATCTTAATCCTGTATCATTAGGGTAATTAAGTTGGGATATCCATCTCATACTTAAGTATACTCATTATCCCTAATTAGGGATGATATAATGAGTTTGCAAACCCTTGATTAAGGCTTAAGCTCATTATCCTATGCAAAACACCAAAAACAATAAAAAATTGAAAACACAAAAACAAACAATAAACGTCTCCTCCGGGATTCTTTTCTCATCACATTCACTCTGAAAATGAGAACTCGCTTCTTCCTTCTAATTAAAGATAGTTAGCACTCGAGCCAGACGAGTCATACACTTGAGCATAGACAAGCAAGCAGTTCACAACAGAAGCATACAGGTCTCTTTGAGTCGAACTACGGTGTTCTGACTTCCTCATTACACGAGAGGATACGTAGATAACTTAACGGTTATCGAACAAAAGTCCCCAGGTCTCCCTCCTCTCCTCTTTCTAGCTTTATTTTCTTAGCCTCAATTTTGAGCTCCCATTCTTTGTATACCATCACCCTGTACATCCATCTCTCTTATACACTGTTAGAACATACACTATCCCCCCTTTAACATAGTCAGGTAAGCGTGGATCCCATCGAGTACGACGGACGATCTGGGTGCTAATACCTTCCCAGGTCGTAACCAACCCCTTACCCAGTCTCTTTGGTTCGCAACCGTCTTATCCATATCTTTATAGGTTTATGCAGCATTACCTTTCCTTCGGGATAAAAATGCCTAGCTGGCGACTCTATTCAACCTCAACCTTCAACATCGCCAACACCAGTTCGCGTTTGCACCAGGATGAAAATCCGGGGAGCGACAACTTGGCTACTCTGCTGGGGACTTTGTAACCAGAGCTTCTGAGTCCTTGAGGGTTTCTCCTAGAGCTTGTTTGATTTGTGTTTATGGGGGTGTTATGTGATATATGTGTTTATGTGTTTTTGCTTTATTTATCGCTTTCTGTATAGCTTTATTTATTGCTTTCGTTTATCACTTTCATTTACTGCTTTTCGAATTTCTTTCTTTATCATATCATTGTGCTGGATTGTTGTTACCTTGGTGGGTGGGGTATTCTTGTGAGAAAGGCTCAATACAAAGGCCTCAGTGACACATAGGATTATAGTGGTTTCGCATTCTTTCCCATTCCATTTCGGTCTGGTGCGGGAATATGAAAACACGGTTCAAACATGGGTTTCCTTTTGAGAACTCTGTGCTACGGATCTCCTGTAGTGCTAGAGCTATCTGGGAAGTCTGCTAAGTCTGGATGACCTTTTTAGATGACCTTCAGCATCTAAGGTGAATTAGGGGAGGATTCTTTATGATTAGTGTTAGCAATATATCCCCCAGGATGAATGTGTTTACACTTCTCATAATAAATCCAAACCTGAGGATCTTTGTTCTAGTACATACATGTGAGTGGGATAGGATGTTTACAGGTTTGCAGGAACCCTTGACCTCATCATACCTTGCTACTGGAATGACATAAGGTTGCACTATTTTGGACTGATTCTTTGAAACCCTGGACTATTGACTCTTTATTTGAGTCCCCCACCCGGTTACTGGTTCTCAAGCCTTCATCTGAAACTTTGAACACTCAAGGATCCCACCAGAGGCAACTAATAATCCAGCACTTGATCACAAACCTTTGCATATCATCATCATACATCATATTGCGTCATTTCTAACACTTGTCTATTTGTTTTACAAGGTATCTATTTTTTCTTGGTTTGGTTTTGACCGTTCTTCTGCTCAGCCTATGTGCTACAACACTTCTTCATTTATCTCCTACAACACACACCTTCAGGATGGATTCAACAAGGAAAAGTAACATCACTTATCATTTCTTCGAGTATCCTTTAACAAAAATTAAACAGATGCAGGCCCTCATTACTCCTGATCATGTACCTCTGTTCAGAAAAAGTTACGGTAGAATCTTGGACATAATTATGGACCTGGATGCATCACAAAGGAGCATGATTCACACTTGTCTACAGTTTTATGACCCTCCCCTCCGTTGTTTCACTTTCCGAGACTTTCAGATAGGCCCTTTGCTAGAAGAGTACTCCATGTTGTTGGATATCCCCATTCGAAGAGGAATTCCTTTCAATCCTGAAATGACTCCTCCAAAGAATGAAGACATAGCCAAAGCACTACATCTGGAAGTAACCACCATTGATGAAAACATGACTTCCAAAGCTGGAATCCCATGCCTTCATCTGGATTTCTTAATCACTCAGGCTACAAAGCATGCTGCAAAAGGGAATTGGGAAACTGTCTATGTTCTCCTAGCTCTCAGCATTTATGGTATTATTTTGTTTGCAGACGAGCCTAAGTTTGTAAGCAAGAATGCCATCCACATATTCATGCTAAATAATCCGGTTCCCACCTTGTTAGGAGACTTTTATTACTCAGTTCATCAGAGGAATGAAAAACAGAGAGGAAGACTAGTAAGATGTTGTGCACCTCTTTTCTACAGTTGGTTGATGAAACACATGCCAAAGACGAAAGCTTTCTTGAACCCACATCAGACAAGGAATTAGGCTAAGAGAATGATTGCCCTTACTTCAGAAGATATCAGGTGGTGTACTCAGGACACCAAAGGCCGAGATATAGTAACCAGCTGTGGTCAATACCCAAATTTGCCTCTCATCAGAGTGAAAGGTTGCATCAACTACAATCCTTTACTTTTCAAAAGACAATTGGGGTATGCCTTGGTACATCCACCTAGGGAGCAATACCTAGCAGAATATCTTTATTATGTTGTTCAAAACAATCATGCCACTGTCCAACAAGCAGCTTGGACTTAGGACAATATACAAACTAAAGGAACCGCCATTCTGAGAAAGTCCAATAACATAGCTTCTGCTCAGTACACCGAATGGTCACGTATTAGAGGACAAATTACTCGTATGCCATTCACCCTGGAAGATGTACCAGGGCCATCAGCAGTTGAGCCCATAACTACAGTAAGCCTGAAAGAGTTTGAAAAGCTGAAGGAAAGAAATACCCAGCTCGCCGAAGCTTTAAAGAAGACCCTTTGGGAAAGGAATGATGCTTACTTGGACATTGAGAGGTTAGAAAAGCTACGCATCGAGCAGGTAACCAAGATTGATAAGACTGAAGACTTCATCAGGAAATCCCGAGCAAGAGAACTTGTGTTGAAGAATGCATGTAAAGAGGCAAAAATTCAGAAGGCAAGAGCTGAGCATTATCTGGAAGAGATTCAGGGAAGATGGATCAGAATAACTAAGGCTCGTTTGCAAGAAGGTCAGAAGATGCAAGCCAAGATGGAATAGTTAGAATCCAGTGAAAGAAGAAGCCGAGAAGCACTTCTATCCGCTCAGAAGGAAATCTCAGAGTTAAAACTCCGGGCAGGATTAAAAAGATCCAAAGAACAAGATAAGTATCAGAAGATGACAAGTGCCATCGCAACTAGAAACCTTCTCATCAGGACCATCACAGAGCACCCAGCTGGACCCGTGACTGATGCTCTCATGAAAGAAGTCAGGGAGGATGTATATGGATTGGATGTTTGATTTTATTTGTACTTGTTTTTGTATTTTGACTCACCATGGAAGTTTGTTTTGTTGTATTCGAGAACTGATTGTATTATAGTTTATGTATTATTGTTGTATTTCAGCTCACCAGGGGAGTTTTTGTTTTTGTTGTATTCACAAACTAGTTGTATTTTGGAAATTCCGTTTGTGTTCTATGTATTATTGGTTTTTGTGGATTTCGTTCAACAACTTTATCTCCTTCAAGGGGTCTGGAAGGTCAAAACCAAGAACCAAACCGGATACCCTCGAAAGACAAATAGGCATATTGTATTGCATTCTAACCACATACCTTTTATTTTTGCAGGTGTTTTGTTGTTGTCTTCTCACTTTGTTGATTTTTTCAGGAAATATTGCTCACAGAAGGGTCTTTTTCGTCAACTGAGTCCACAGATATCCAACTCGACACAATCTTCTGAGTCTACAAATAAATCAGCTACAACAAGAACTGACAGATGTGAGGACTCAAATGACAGATGTGAGGACAGAAGTGAGGACCCAAATGAATCAATTCATGGCTGTGATGACTGGATTGGCCCAGACCCAGGAAAGATTGAGGGAGTTAGTCGAGTGGCAAACCCCAGAAGATAACCACGCAGGCACTAGAGGTACTAGTAACAACGAGCGCGAGCAGCCGCGAACGACTCCAATAGTGTTTGGACCCGACAACAATCCCGAAGATAATATAATTGGGAATGGCCAAAGGAACACTGAAGATCGTATTCTACTGGAAGATCCTCAAGATGAGCAGTTCACAGTGTTAGGTGCTGGGGCAGATGAAGCTTATAACTGTCGGCTAGACGAGATATCAGAAAAGTTAAGATCCTTAGAATCCCAGAAATCCTTGGGATTTGATGTAATGGACATGGGCCTGGTTGAGGGGGTAAGGATTCCCCACAAATTCAAGCCCCCGTGTTTCGAAAAGTACAATGGAACTTCCTGTCCTCGCACTCATTTGCAGTCCTTCCTAGGAAGATTGAAGGCATACACTATGGATGAGAAGCTATGGATGTTTTATTTTGAAGATATCTTGACTGAGGCATCCAGAGAATGGTACTCACACTTATCCAGGGCCACCGTTAGAAATTGGAAAGATTTGGCTTAAGCCTTTGTGCGCTAGTATCAATACAACTTGGACATGGCACCTAATAGGACTTTCCTAATGGGGATGTCTCAATCTTCGAGGGAAAGTTTCCGTGAGTACGCTCAGAGATGGAGACAGCTGGCTGCTGCTGTCCAACCTCTAATGTCAGAAAGAGAGATGGCTGACATGTTCATGAATACCCTGCAAGGAACTTATATTGATAGACTTGCTGCTTTCTCTTCCACTAGCTTTGCTGATGTAGTCATAGCGGGAGAGAGAGCTGAAAGTTTGTTGAAGATGGGTAAGATTTCTGATAATGGCGCCATCTCCAGCAACGCCAAGAAGCCATTCTCTGGACCCCGAAGGACAAGAGAGACTAATTCAGTGCATATTGGCAGAGGTAGGCCTTAATATTTGCAAAGGTCAGTGGTTGCTGTCACCATTCCTACTCCAGCACCTCAGCAACAACAGTTCCCATAACAACAATAAATACCTTACAACAACAATAATCAACAACAGCGTCCATTTCAACAAAGAACTTCCCACAACTATTGAAACTCAACTTGATTGAACTGAGGACTTTGGCTCCACCAGATCCTCTCAACCTTCCAAGAAATTATGATGTCAACGCAAGATGTGCCTGCCACTCAATTGCTCTTGGCCATGCCACAAAAAAGTGTAGGGCCCTGCATATGAAGGTTCAAGACCTGATTGATTCCAAAGATGTAAACAACACACCTCCTCCGAGTGTTATCAAAAATCCAATACCTAACCACGGTGGGCCAAGGATTAATGCTATCGAGGAAGACCAACCAGCGATCTTGATTAATGATGTTACAAGTGTTCGAACACCTCTGGTCGAGGTGAAAGCTCAGCTTTTAAAATGCCAGGTGTTTCCAGGCTGTGAAGCCTACTGCGAAGCTTGTAAGGTTACTACTAATGGTTGCGTAAGTTTGAAGAATGGTATCAACAGTCTGATTAAGGAAGACATCCTAGAAATAACATCAACAATTCAAGCTTCTACAACTGCAACAGAAACCACTTCTACAAATACATCAAAAATCATTTCAACAGAATCGGCTACAACAGCAACAAACACCAGCAGTGATGTTTCAACAGTTACTATCTACTATGACCCGACAACGGTCCCTGTTCCAGAGTCTCACAACAACAACTTCTAGCAACATTCTCACCAACATCATCCCAACAACACTCTCTCATCAGTATGTCAGATTCCTACATTTATACCACCTTCAGTTAGACTCCCTGTTACTATATACTACGACCCATAGACAATCATGACTCCTTCTTCTGCTACAATTAGCCTGGTGACCATCATGGTGTCTGGACCAATTCCTTATGATAACAACAGTGTCGTGCCTTGGCATTATGGTTCAGATCTTTACTGCCACGGAAGGAAGGTCACTCTTAACTCTTCAACATCTGCACCACAAGTAGACAATGTAGGGGGAGGCGGAGGCTTCACTAGAAGCGGACGTCTCTTTGCTTCACAAATTCCCAGAACTAATGCCGAAGCGGAAGCGGCTGCCAAAGCTAAAGGTAAAAGTGTGGTGCTAGAAGAACCTGCTGCAAAAGAAACTCAGAAGACACCCTTTGATCAGGATGTAGACAAGTTTATGAGGATTATCAAGAGAAGTGACTACAAAATCGTGGATCAGCTCCACCAAACACCCTCCAAGATCTCCATATTATCACTGCTCATGTGTTCCGAGGCTCACCGGAATGCATTACTCAAAGTTCTGCACGCAGCTTATGTGCCTGAAGAGATCACTGTCAATCAGTTGGAATCAGTAGTCGCAAATGGCAATAATAGTCATGGACTAGGCTTTACCGATGCTGATTTGACTACAAAGGGGCATAACCACAACAAGGCATTAGACATCACTCTGGAGTGTAAAGGGGCTTTGCTCTCGCACGTCCTTGTCGACACTGGATCATCACTCAACGTCCTGCTAAAGAAAGCTTTAGTCAAATTGGAGTATGATCGTCTAGCCCTCCGTCCGAGCAATCTAGTTGTAAGAGATTTTGATGGTTCGAAGAGATCGGTTCTCGGAGAGGTGGAGCTACCCGTGGTAATTGGCCCACAAGTTTTCAAAACTACCTTCTACGTGATGGACTACAGCCTGCCTACAACTGTTTATTGGGTCGACCGTGGATTCATGCCGCCGGCGCGGTAACATCAACCCTTCACCAGAAGTTAAAATATGAGTGGGAAGGTCAAATTATCACTATCTGTGGAGAAGAAGGCATCTTTGTCAGTCACCTGGCTACGTACAAGTACATAGAAATGGATGGAGAAATCCATGAAACCATGAGACAAGGTTTTGAAGCTCTAAATGTCAACGAAGCTACAACTGAGGTGTATGCTGCATCCCAAGAGGAGAAGATGGGTACCTCAATTGCTTCCTACAAACAGGCTCAGAAGGTTGTGGAAGAAGGGAATGCCCAAGGCTGGGGTAAGCTGCTGAAGGTGGAAATGAAAGAAGACAAATTCAGGTTGGGTTACAGACCATCCCGACAAGTTCAAGAGGAGCCTGCTGGAGGACCGAAGTTCATAAGTGGGTGAATGCTGACCCCTGATGCTGTCAACACTTTGAAAGAAGAGGCTGAGAACGACTACAACCTGGAAAACTAGATCCGTCCAAGAATCCCGGGCCAACAAGTCCTCAACTGGTCTTCCCAGGAAATTATAAGGGTTACTGCTGCAGAGTAATTATTATTTCCTGTTTTGAGCATGCATCAAAGTCCTGCATCTTGCCCAAGATGTCGGGACTCATTTTGTAATAGGGCCATATGTATTTGTGCAAATTGAATATTAATGAACAGTGGACATCTTTTTGCAAACAATCTTTTTCGCTCCCTGTCTTTTCATTTTTGTTATTTTCACACAAAGCAATAAATGAAAATGTTTTTCAAATAAGAACTTCATTTTCTCTCTTTTTCTAAAAAACAAAATAAAATCAATCACTAAAATGAACCAAATCTCAACCCTTGCAGAAATAGCCCTCCAGATTGCACTGACAACGACACTGTTATGACTTTGTATGACTTCGACAATCCGATTAATCAAGCAGATGAAGGGGTTGAAGAAGACTACGGTTTACCTAAAGAGTTAGACAGGTTATTGAGACAAGAGGAAAAGGTGATTTCTCCTCATCAGGATGAGGTTGAGACTATTAATCTTGGTACCGAGGAAGTTGTAAAAGAAGTGAAGATTGGAGCCAGTCTGCAAGCTCCAGTAAAAGAACAACTTATCAGTATGCTGCGAGAATATGTCGATGTCTTCGCTTGGTCCTACCAAGATATGTCAAGCTTTGATAGATATATTGTCATGCACAGGTTTCCATTAAAAGAGGATTGCCCACCGGTCAAACAAAAGTTGCATCGTACTTGCCCAGACATGGCCATGAAGATCAAAGAGGAAGTACAAAAGCAGTGGGACGCCAGTTTCCTTGCTGTAACTAGTTACCCGCCGTGGGTTGCTAACATTGTGCCCATACCTAAGAAGGATGGCAAGGTGCGTAGGTGTGTCGATTACCGGGATCTGAACAGGCAAGCCCGAAAGATGACTTCCCATTACCTCACATTGATGTATTGGTAGACAACACAACTCATTTCTCGATAGTTTCCTTCATGGACGGATTTTCTGGATATAATCAGATCAAGATGTCACCTGAAGATATGGAGAAGACAACCTTCATCACACCATGGGGCATGTTCTTCTACAAAGTAATTCCGTTTAGTTTGAAGAACACCGGTGCAACATATCAACGGGCTATGGTAACATTATTCCACGACATGATCCATAAAGAAATTGAGTGCTATATGGATGACATGATTGCCAAGTCCCAAACAGAGGAAGAGCATTTGGTAAATCTTTTGAAACTTTTCAAGCATCTGAGGAAATATCAGTTAAGGTTAAACCCCAATAAGTGCACATTCGGGGTACGTTCTGGTAAGCTGCTGGGGTTTATTGTGAGCAGAAGAGGAATTGAGGTTGACCCCGACAAAGTTAAAGCAATTCAGGAAATGCCTGCACCTAAGACTGAGAAGGAAGTTTGAGGGTTCTTGGGTAGGTTGAACTACATTTCAAGGTTCATATCTCATCTCACTGCAACCTGCGAGCCTTTGTTCAAACTGCTAAGAAAGGAACAAACAGTCAGGTGGAACGATGATTGTCAAAAAGCTTTTGAAAAGATCAAGGAGTATCTGCAAGAACCTCTAATTCTCATGCCTCCAGTTGAAGAAAGACCTCTAATAATGTACCTGACAATATTAGATGAATCGATGGGGTGTGTGTTAGGCCAACATGACGAGTCTGGTCGAAAAGAGTATGCAATATACTACCTAAGAAAAAAGTTTACCGACTGTGAACAACGTTATTCACTGCTCGAGAAAACTTACTGTGCTTTAGCGTGGGCTGCTCGCCGACTAAGACAATATATGTTGACTCATACTACCTTATTGATCTCAAAGATAGACCCAGTCAAGTACATATTTGAGAAGCCAACACTTACCGGAAGAGTTGCAAGGTTGCAAATGATTCTGACAGAATATGATATTCAGTACACCTCTCAAAAGGCCATCAAAGGCAGTGTATTGTCTGACTATCTGGCTGAGCAACCCATTGATGATTACCAGTCTATGAGATTTGATTTCCCCGATGAAGACATCATGTTCTTAAAATCAAAAGATTGTGAAGAGCCTGTTCACACTGAAGGGCCAGATCCAGAAGAAGCATGGACTATGATGTTCGACGGGGCAGTTAATTGTAACGGTCGTGGGGTGTGTGCAATGCTTATTACACCCGAGGGAGTCCATTTGCCTTTCTCAGCAAAACTCACCTTTGCCTGCATTAACAATGAAGCAGAGTACGAAGCTTGTATCATGGGTCTTGAGGAAGCCATTGACCTCAGGATCAAAACCTGTAATGTATTCAGAGATTCGGCTTTGGTGATCAACCAAACTAATGGCAAGTGGTATACTCATCAAGAGCATCTCGTTCCCTATCGCAACTATACGAAGAGATTGTTGACTTTCTTTACAGCGGTCAAGCTTGAATACATCCCTCGAGATGAGAATCAGTTTGCAGATGCCTGGGCCACTATTTCATCTATGATCAAAGTACAGACTGCCAACTATGTGCCTCGGATTTTAGTATCCAGACTGAACCGACCGACATATGTCTTCTCTGTGGACACTGTTACTGACAACAAACCTTGGTTCCATGACATCAAATGCTTCTTAGAGACTCATACATACCCACCTGGGGTATCGTCCAATGATGAGAAGACATTAAGAAGGTTAGCCGACAGTTTCTTCCTCAATACTGATGGGTCCTTATACAAGCAAAACTTCGACATGGTCTTGCTCAGATGTGTTGACAAGAAGGAAGCAGACCTGCTGATGCACGAAGTACATGAGGGCTCTTTCAGTACCCATGCCGGAGGACATGCAATGGCGAAGAAATTGTTGAGACCAAGTTGCTATTGGATCACAATGGATGCAGACTGTTGTGCCTATGCCAGAAAATGCCATAAATGCCAGTTCTACGCAGACAAAGTGCATGTGCCTCCAAATCCTTTGAATGTATTGTCTTCACCCTGGCCCTTCGCCATGTAGGGCATTGATATGATTGGAAATATCGAACCAACTACTTCAAATGGTCACAGATTCATCCTGGTAGCTATTGATTACTTTACCAAATGGGTCGAAGCAGCTTCGTATGCAAACATCACCAAGCAAGTGGTAGCCCGATTTCTGAAAAAGGATATCATTTGTCGATATAGAGTTCCCGAGCGAATCATTACTGATAATGGTTCAAGCCTTAATAACAAAATGATGATAGAGCTATGCCGGGATTTCAAGATTCAACATCACAACTCTTCTCTTTACATGCCAAAGATGACTGGCGCTGTTGAGGCAGCTAACAAGAACATTAAG
Organism: Lathyrus aphaca; assembly: GCA_963966055.1. Taxonomy (NCBI): domain Eukaryota; kingdom Viridiplantae; phylum Streptophyta; class Magnoliopsida; order Fabales; family Fabaceae; genus Lathyrus; species Lathyrus aphaca. Next base: position 131,872,365 of record OZ014522.1, on the reverse strand, counting down.
AAGATTGTGCAAAAAATGGTAGTCACATACAAAGACTGGCACGAAATGTTACCGTTCGCCTTACATGGGTACCGAACTTCCATCAGAACATCTACCGGGGCAACGCCTTATCAGCTTGTGTATGGTATGTGTAACACCCCAAAATTTGCCCTTTTATTTATTATCAACCTCGAGCGGTTTATGCTTCATTCTTGCATCATTTCGCATATCATTGCATCGCATTTGAAAAATAAATAAGTAAATAAATCATCATCCTTTGCATGCGCATGAGGTGTGTGGTCAATCGAGGCTTGCCAAACATTGGAGTTCAAGAGAAAAATAATATCCCAAAAATAATCCAAACCACTTCCAAGCTAACCAACCAAAAAAAGGGAGATTTCACCTTTTCCTTCCATTTTCCTTCCACTTTCTTTCCACACTTCCTTTCATTCTTTCCCTCTTATTTTTCCACTTCAATTCCACTCCATTTCCCTTGGAAGCTTCTACCATGTTCTACCACCTTCTAGAGTGTTCCAAGGAATATTCCTTCTCCAACCCTAACCCTAACTAACTACTAACCTAGCTCCATTCCTAAACCTAACTCCATTCCCATACCTAGATCCTAGCCTAGCCCCTATATAATCACTAATCACTTCAATGCAAAGGGTTCCCAAAAATTTCCAATTTTTTCACTCTCTCACAATCACTTTTTCTCTCTCACTTTTCCTCCATTTTCCCTTTTCATCAAAACTTTTTTTGAAGAAGCTCTTCAAGTTTCACATTGAAACTTGAATATCTTGAAGCTTAGCCTCCAACCTCCATTGATTTGTAGATTGTAGAAGAAGAAACTACTGATTTTGTGAGGATTTCGGCTTATCGGAAGTGCACGAAGGTTCAAGCATCAAGAACGCATTTATTTTGCGGTTTCGCGGTTTTTCGTAGTTTTCTCTTCGATCAAGCTCCGATTCTTGCAACATTCACCGAAGCACTTCTCCGCTTCGTAGGTTGGTGATCTAAATCACTTCTCCTTTAAGTTATTCTCTTCATCTCGCCATTTCGGCATTCTTTAATCGCTTTTCACATTGCTTGTGATCGATTACGTTTTCGTTATGAGTTGTTTGCGATTTGTGATTTTTAATGGATTAGAAGTTAAGGTGTAGATAATTATAGGATCTAGCATGTGTAAATAAGCCCCAATTAAGTAGAAATTAGTGTTAACATGTTCCTAGGTGTGTTAGAGATCATTAGAAGTGAGTTTGTGGCCAAAAGCACTTATTTCTAAACTTTTTTCACATTCTGGATCATTGTTAACCGGTTAACGCGTGCGTTTTAGCCACAAATTATTGTTGTTTTAGGTCCGTTAACTGGTTAACTATTTGGTTAACCGGTTAATGCTGTTAATTTTTGAAAATTTTGCTTATTTGATAGCTTAGTCCTTGTTTCTAGTGCCCCCAATGTTCATACATGTTTAGGTACTGATTTTAGGGAATTTTTGGGTCTATTTCCAGTAGCCGATTCATTCATTTCGAGTCATTTCGACGCGTTTCCTTAAATATTGCATATTATGCGTTTTTGTGTTCCTTTGTGTATAGCTTGATTTCTTGCATTTTGTTGCCATGTTTATGCATCATTTGGTATGTGAATAATCATGTTGCATTATGTTTTTACATCTTTCGCATTGCGTTAAATCATTTTGCATTTCATCGTATCAAGATATGTTGCATTTCACATAATCATGTATGTATGTGCATTTGGTTGCATGTGGTTGCATGCTTGATCATATTATTCACATCAATTCAATTCTGAATTTTTCATTGAGATTGACATTCTTGTTGATCCATCATATTGCATGTTCATGATCAATGCTCATTATGTTCATATGTATGTTCATGTGCCAAATTTTGCATATTTGTGGCATAATCAATTATGTGGTGCATTCTTGCATAATCCCTCAAAATGTTCATGTTCTTTCATTTATGTATGTTGATCTAGGTTCAAATGCATGTTCATGATGAATTGGTACACGTTTCATTGAGTTTGTGCATTAAAAAATGAAAATAACCAAATCTGTATTTTACATTTCATAGCTGACTTTGCATATAGGTGCTGTAGAATACATGTTGTTTGTTATGTTTGCATGCTGTATTTGATTCTTTTACACCTACCTTTTCATGCTGCATGCTGGCTGTAAAAAGCTGATTTGTGTTATGCATTGTTTTGATAGCTGTTTGTGTATTAGGGGCTGTTGTAGGTGCTGGATTTTGTTTTTAGCATTCTTTTAGTTCTCTAGAATTAAGATAGAATCTAAATTGAGTCCTAGATTCATTAGGATTTAATTAGTGTATGTTTGCTTTATTATTTTTAATAAAATGCAACACTAATCTTTGTTTTGTAGGGAGGGAAAGGTATGTTTCCTTACACCATATCCTTTTATTTTTTTATGCATTTCCTTTATGCATTTTATTCATTTTTCCTTCCATATTTGTGGTTGGTAGGACCCCCTTTTGTTAGGATCAACTTATCTTGCTTAGGAAGTGAGTTGCATCCTTTTTCTTTTTTCTTTTCCTTTTCTTCCTTAGGATTAGAAAACCTCACTAACCATTATGATCTCCCTTTTGTATATAATAAATAACTTAGGGTTGGTCTTAGCCCCCCCTTTAGATTTTTGTCCTTTTTCCGATTTGAGTCTTTTTCTCTCATCTTCAAACAAAAATCTAAAAGACACTTAATAAAAGATTGAAATAGTCTCTTGCGCATAGCCTTATTCCATGGGGCACTCATATTCATTCCATCTTGGAATAGTGTGGGCTTGTCTAGCATGATGTACAAGTCTAATCATGAGACTATCTTCACAAACAATAAACTTCAAAACACTTCTCATAAAAGACAACCAACAGGACATCGCGTCTTCTCTTCTCATCTCCTAATCTTTGCGAACGAATGCGACTTGCCTTGACAGTTCAAACAGCGATACGGTAAACACCCTCGAGTCAGAGCCGGTAACACCTGAGCTAGAACTATGGCAACGTCATCTTCACAAACAAAGGTCCCGCCTTAGTTAGGAGAACTACATCGACTCTGATCCTCATTTTCCCGATGAGGTACGTAGGCAGCGGGGTAGGGCCCGTTCGAACACATTCTTTATTTTCCCTACATTTTCCCCTCTTTCTTTCCATTCTCCAGTTCCTTTCTCAGTTCCCTTTCTCATTCCATTCCATTCCAGTTCCAACAACAGTTTTATTCAGCAACAGTTATATTCTTTTACCCTTTGAAACAAACAAACAAGCGTGGATCCCGTCGGGTACGATGGACGGCCTGGGGTGCTAATACCTTCCCAGGTCGTAACCGACTCCCGAACCCAAATCTTTGGTTCGCATGACCTTGTTGTTTCCTTCTTCCTCAGGTTTGTGCAGCATTACCTTTCCCGTTCCTTCGGGATAAAAATGCATGGCTGGCAACTCTACCTTTTCCGCGCCACTTTCGTGTTTGTACTAGGATGAAAATCCCGGGAGCGAAAGTATGGAAGCCGTTCTACCTGTTGAAGTTGAATTGCCCTCCTTGCGGGTAATAATGGATGTGAAACTGGACGAAGCAGAATGGGTCCGATCTCGTTATAATCAACTGAGCCTGATTGAAGAAAAGAGATTAGCAGCTATTTGTCATGGTCAGTTATATCAGAAACGGATGAAAAGAGCCTTCGATCAAAAGGTGAGACCCCAGGAATATCAAGTGAGAGAACTTGTACTGAAAGGAATCCTTCTTCCTCATACGGACCATAGGGGCAAGTGGACGCCAAACTATGAAGGTCCCTACGTGATAACAAAAGTCTTCTCAGGCGGAGCACTGATGCTCGCGACCATGGATGGCAAAAATTTCCCATCTCCTGTGAATTCAGATGCAGTTAAAAAATACTTCGCATAAATGACCCGCTGGACATAAAAACAGAATGTAAGTCCAGGCAAAAATAGGGCATCCCGGCAAGTCAAAAACATAATAAAAGACTCGGGCAAAAATAAGGGAAAATATAAAATAAAAAAAATGTGCACACCCGCTGAGTTGAAAAGCCACATCGGACAGCTCAGGAAAAAATGGGTATCCTGGTGGATTTAAAACCCGAAAGGGCGATCCACGCAAAATAAGGGAATAAACGAACAACTGCACTCTGAATTCGTCTGTATTACACTTACATAAAATGGCAAGCTTCGAAAGGACAAAGCGTCGATCAAAATCAACTTTCTTCAGAAATCAAGATAAGAAGAGTGTTCAAAGTCATACAGGTCATAACAAAAGGAAGATTGGAGCATCAACTTCAGCATTGCCAAATAGAATACTTTTATTTTCTCAATTTTATAGTAATCTCCTCATTTCAGGGATTAGCTTCTTCAAATGTATTCGCCTGTTTAGGGCACACAAGTCAATAAAATCAATATTCACTCATACTCTGTTTTGTACTCTTTTGTTTTGTTTACAAAAATGTCCAAAGTTCGTAATACAACATTTGCATGAAAACATATAAGCCATTTTCAATAAATGCTTGCAGGAAATATGTACTTTTAAGCAAATCTAACTCCTATGACGGAATCCAGTTGAGGATGCCTCAGGACACTTGTGCGTTTCCTTTGTTTAACAGGTTGCAGGTACTCAAGGCAGATAATCTTTTGCAGCATGGGGCATATCAGGCACTATATCCCCAACCAAGTCAGCAGTCACATCATCGGCAGGATCGCTTGACAAAGGTATCCCCCACGGAGCTCACCATTCCCCCAGAATACAACCCGAGTGAAAGAATTACAACAAATTACTTCTCAGAAGTTCTCTCCTCCCTAAGCGGGATCTCCCGAGCAATAACTGAATTTGTTTCTTCCCCAACAAATACAAATGCCAATACCTTGGGGTTTCCCTCATCCCCAGCTTAAATTTCCCCACAGAGTTCTCTAGAAAGATCGCCCAGAGATCCTTTCTCACCGCTAAGTTCAGATCCCGGATCGGTTCTCTCATTTGCATAATCATAGCATTCACATCATCTTCCCCAAACAGAGCGTAGCATTCCGTCTAAATACGAAGCATTACGACAAAAATCAAACATGCATTTTCATGATCATAAGTCAGGTTCAAACCATTCACCTGTATATACAGAAACCACTCCCCCAATAGTGTACAAACAAAAACACCTCTCCCCTGCAGTTGCCAGAATACAATTTTGCATTCTCAATACAAACACCCTTATACTATTCTCCAGCAGACCAAACACTCGTCCGTGTTCCTTGCTTGACCAATTGATACTCGTCCGTATCATTATCCCTAAACACGCGTCGGCGTTTGTTTCTATCGATACTCGTCCGTATCGTGGTCCTACAGATACTCGTCCGTATCTTTAGTCTATACACACCGTCGAAACACTTATACCATTTTATTTTTGGGCTTAAAACACTCGTCCGTGTTTATCTCTTCTCACAACGAAAATATCTTTCTATCCAACATTCATCCTATGTCGTGATATTTTCAGCAGCCGTCTGTAGGCACATAATTTCGACACCATGAGTTTAAGATGTAAAATCATTTTTTGCTAAGGAAATAGTCACCAGATAAAGGAGAAAAGAAATAAAGATATTCAGAAGTTTTTGATAAGGCCAGATGCTCAAGTATTTCGACAGAAATACAAAGAATGTTCCAGCAAACAAAGTTTGAAGATCTTTTATAGTTCAACATTTGACAGAATTGGTATGCTTTTTCAACATTTCGACAGAGGATAAGGTTTTCGACAAAAGCATTATCTTGTAAGGTTTGAAGAGTTTTTGTCCTCTTCGACAATTCGATAAAACGAAGAGATGCAACGTTTCGTCACAAAGCGGAAGAATTCAAATTTAAAAGTTACAACATTTGGCAGTTGGACGCGTGGAAGCTTCAGGAAAGGAAGAATGCATGCAGACTGACAAGTGTCATTTAGTTAGGATTTTTCCGTTCTAGGCAGTTATTTTATTTGTATATAAATAGGGTAGTTGTTGTAGAATCTTGTGTGTGAAAAACTTGTACAATAATCCTGTGAAATACTCTAAGTACCCAATGTGAGAGAAATGAGTTTGATAACTGGAGAAATGTATGTGTTGAACACCAATTTCATTTGAGTTATTTAAAATTACTAGTCTTGTTTCGTCAAATTATTTTACTTTTAGTCTCTTTATTTTCCTGCAAATTTTATACTCTTTCTTTGCCATTTTCTTACTTTTGTTCAACTTTTGCTTTACTTTACTTTTTACATTCAAACATTCAAGATCTTAAATATCATTAACAAAACAAACCACAAACAATTATCAAACACTAAGAGTAATTCGACAACAAATTGCACATGTGTCCTAGGACTTGTTTGGTTGGTCCTGCAAGTAACCCAGTTTTGTAAGAGATTGGTTAACCAGAGGTTGTTCGTCAGAAATCACAGCGAACACCGTCCCCTACTAGGTGATCGTCCTTCACCTTTTGATGACCGTCCCTCATCATTTATCTGATGGTCGTCCCCATCGTTGATCTTTCTATCCGGCATTCGTCCTATGTCGTGATATTTTCAACAGCCGTCCCCTGCTAGGTGATCGTCCTTCACCTTTTGATGACCTCCCCTCATCATTTATCCGATGGTCGTCCCCATCGTTGATCTTTCTATCCGGCATTCGTCCTATGTCGTGATATTTTCAGCAGCCGTACCCTGCTAGGTGATCGTCCTTCACCTTATGATGACCGTCCCTCATCATTATTTCATAAGTTTATCCGATGGCCGTCCCCATCGTGGATTCCTATTCTTTAGCCCGATGGCCGTCCCCGTCACGGATTCTTTAGCCTGATGGCCGTCCGCGTCAGTGCGTCTCTCACCTCTCCCCAACAGTCGTCCTCTGCTCGATGGTCGTCCTCCATCTCTATCATTCGATGTTCATTCTATATCGTCTGGTTTTGTAAATAACAAGTTATATCCCTTTTCTTCTTATACCAAAGAGCGCAAATTTTGGACTGTCTTGGTATTCAACCACAAGTTATCTTGTTTACCTGCTAAGCCTGGCGCTTACATCCTGCACAGCTAACTCATGCTTGAATAGGGGCAGCTGTAAACACCCCAAATTTTCCCTCTCACTTTCTCATTCCTTGGCTTATGATCACAGATATTGCATAGCATATCATTACATCTTACATTGCATATTCACCTTTAATGTTTCATTGCATCTCTGCATAGCTAGGGTTTGTGATTAGATGAATCTTGAAGAGAGTATGAGGTATCTCAGAGGCCATGAAGCATGACAAGAAGGCCCTTAATTGTTCTAAGGTCATATTATACCCCCAAGGGCTCTTGGAAGTCAAAAATCATAAGAGATTGCAGAGCTACCCAGGCAGGCTCACGGTTCCTACACAGATGACCTAAAATTAAGGTTTTGGGTTTGAGGCCCTTACAATAAAAAAATTTGGTCATTCTTGATTCAAATGGTCTTTATATGATATAAGGAGCTTGTGTATGAAGTTTGATGGAAAAATTCACTGAGGAAGTCATTTGATCAAGCTGTGACTTGTTGTGCAAGAAAAGTCAGGATTAAGGCATCTAAGGCCTCTAACAAGGGTCCCAAAGGGTCATCATCAGCAATTTGAGGTCCTATGACCTTTATTTGGCCTTAGAAATGTTTGAAAGATCACAAGATTGAAGAATTTTGAGCCTTTGCAAAAGTTTCCATTTTTGGACATGACTTGAAGTGAAAACTTTCCATTTTGGGAAAGATTTTCAACCTCCTCTTTCTTGATCAAAAAGGTTTCAAATGAATTTTCTTCAAACATGAAAGTTGTAGATTGGATCTTCCCATTTTCAAAAAGTACAAGAACTCCTCTTGATTCATCCTAGAACTCAAGATATGGCAAGTCAAAGTTGGGAATAATCTTGAAATTTTCAAGTTCATGTCAAAGAGGGAAATGTGCAAAAGTGAATTTCAGGCATCTACATGACTTCTAATCCACTCAAATACATCATGGCATGATCAAACAACATCTCAAATTCAGAATTGAGCCTTGAACCAAAGGATTCCATGACTTGTTTCTCAAGAAATTACAAAGTTGTAAAATTGCAAAACCTATGCAAACTCTTGATCCAAGCCATACAACTCATAACATTTGATCCTAGGGTGCTCCTTGAAGCTAGCTGAGGCAGCTCAAGCCCTCATATCAGCTCTGCCATGGCCCATACCTCAAGTACACAACTTTTGACTTTTTGGCCAATTGAGCCATGCCATTCCCATAATGGATATCTACTCTTCTGACTCATTCCAATTGTTTATGCATTGCCTAAAGATCATAAAACACAACACACAAGAGCTCAGAGGACACACACTCAGATTGCACAAAAATTTCCAAAAACTTCCTCTCTTCGATTCTCCCAATCCAACCATCAAACTTCAAAAATTCCTTCACCAATCAACCACACATCACCCATATACAAATCCCACTCCTCACAATGGCCTGAAACACAACACACAAGGACCTCATTTTCTGCCATATCAGAATTGAACCTCTCAAAATAGCCACTCTCAAAGCATTCCAAGAATTCCATTAGCCTCAGGAGGTTCAAAGGAGGCCATTTGCATAAGAGGGAGGCTCTGGAAGCTCACTTTCGAAGGTCTCCAGCTCAGGTATAGCTCAAGAACTTTTTTCTCAGAATTTCATTTTCTTGTTACAAAATGAATCTTCATGTTGCACTGATCATCTAGATGTGTTTAGAATTGAAAATGAGCAAGAAATGACCATTTCATGTTGTTCTAGTTTGCCCGTGTTTTGATTTTTGCTTTGATTTGCATGATTCGTGTGTTATAAATGTTGTTTGATTGTTGATTTGTGTTCCATGAAGTGTGGGGAGTGTTTCTGGGCAGGTTAGAGGTCTTGGGATGGCCTGGGGAAAAATATAGGGTTTTGGTTGGCCGGAGAAGATGACCGGAGCACTGTTCCGGTCATCTGAAAGTGATTAGGGTTAGGGTGCCCAGATTGAACGTGAGCCCTTAGATCCTGATTAGGTTAGGGAGCGGACGATTCAGATTAGTCATTAACCCTAATTATAATTAATTAAAATAAAACCTAATTAATTAAATCAGATTGAATGATGGCCCTTGGATTGCGTGCCTTTTATAAGTTTAAACCTGGACCTTTGGATCTTCATACCTTCAGTCAAACTGACTTGCATCCTCAACCTTTGATCTAGCTTCCACGCAATCTGATCCCTCCCTTTCAATTACTTTTCATTTTTATTTTATTTATTTCATTTTGTTTTCCTTTATTTATTAAAAATAGCAAAACATTTTTAAATATTATGATTTTTTACACATTCACTCTAATTAATATTAAAAACCCAAACATATTTTTATTTTTATTGTTTGCATTAAAAAATTATTTTTAAATCATTTAATTGTATTATTTAGTTAATTAATTCATTTTAATTAATTAAAAATACTTTTAGGTATTTAAAAATCACCAAAAAAAAAACAGAGAGCCTCTTTGAACATTAAGAACAATTTACAAACTCATTTCAGAAATTTATTTTAGGGTTTGATCATGGTTTAACAATTAAACTTGAATTAGGGTTTTGAAAATCCCCTTTTTCATAACCCTAATTCAAAAATTCATTTCTGCCTAACAAAAATGAGTTTGTACTTGGTTCTTTTTACATTCTTTCACATGTTGCATCTAATATCTAGGAAATTTAAATCATATTTTTGCATTTCATTTTCAATTTGTTTTGACTTTTTCTTTGTAAAGTATCCAAAACCCTAACCAAACTTAGGAAAACCATGACTTGACTTTGGTTTAGCTTTAGACCTCCCCCTTTGGAGGGTGTTCTCATGTAGGTTTAGGGTTTGTTTGGATGCAATTTCAATTTTTTATCATGTGATTTGCTTCTAATTTTGATCATGGACTTTGTGTATGTACATACTAACTTTTCAGGTGCAAATGGTAAGATAATCAGGATGTGGATGTGCATTCACATCCAATATCTTCTCACCCTCTTATTTATTTGTGTTTGAAGTGAATTTGATTCACTTGTATTGGTTTCTCTCCCATTCCTAGGTTACTTAACTTTTTCAGGAAGTAAGTAACCTATCTTTCTCTCTCTTTCTCTTTCATCTGCTTCTTCCTTGGTGGCTATCTGAAGACTTCTCTTTAAGCCTCATAAACCATAGGAACATCCAAGCATGATAACTTTAGGGTTGTGATTAGTCCCCCTTAGTTTTTTACCTTTTGGGTCTCTTTGAATCTTTGCTTCTCATCTCAATAACAAAGGCTAAATAGTTAATGTTTTGGGGCTCTGTATTAGGGTTATGCCTGTATCCTTATCTTAGGATGGAGTGTATAACTTTAATACTTAGTGTTAAACCTGTAAGTTGTTTTCACCTCTTAATCAAAACACCTAATAAATTATCAAGACTTAAACTTGTAACTTGTGCCTTATATTAGTGTTACATCTTTGCCTTTGGGTCAGAGGGATTAACCCTAGTGTTTAATGGACAAGTCCCTCTCAGGTTTAGTCTTACAAACATAAAATTCATTTCTTAATCTAATCTCCAATCAAAATCCACTTTAATAAAGGTTTGTTATATAATGATTTTAATCCCTGACCATGGATTAAGTTGAGGTATCTTCCTCATCTTATGTGTCCTCATCTATCATCCTTCTCTTAGGATGGTGTAATGAGTTCACTAATCCCTGATTAGAGATTAAACTTATTACTTAACACAAAACAAAAATCCAAAAATACTTAATAATTACAAGTAGGTTAATGATCTTAATCCTGTATCATTAGGGTAATTAAGTTTGGATATCCATCTCATACTTACGCATACTCATTATCCCTAATCAGGGATGATATAATGAGTTTGCAAACCATCGATTAAAGCTTAAGCTCATTATCCTATGAAAAACACCAAAAACAATAAAAAATTGAAAACACAAAAACAAACAATAAACGTCTCCTCCGGGATTCTTTTCTCATCACATTCACTCTGAAAACGAGAACTCGCTTCTTCCTTCTAATGCAAGATAGTTAGCACTCGAGCCAGACGAGTCATACACTTGAGCATATACAAGCAAGCAGTTCACACCAAAAGCATCCAAGTCTTTTTGAGTCGAACTACGATGTTCTGACTTCCTCATTGCACGAGAGGATACGTAGGCATAACTTAACGGTTATCGAACAAAAGTCCCCAGGTCTCCCCCCTCTCCTCTTTCTAGCTTTCTTTTCCTAGCCTCTTGTTGCGGTGAGAATCAGATACCAAGCTATTGATTAAGCTTGAATCACAATTATTTTATGTTCACCACCGATTTTAATTTAATCCAAAGGGAAAAGGGAAAAAGATCGTAAAAACCCTAAATAAGGAGAAACTAGGTTCGGGGGTTGATTATACCTAGGGAAGGTGTTAGCATCCTAAGCATCCGCAGTATCCTACGGGAACCTCTTGTTAATATTTGCGTTATTGTTATTTATTGCTTGCTAAAACTAAGGGAACCTAAGGTTTTATTTCTAATGGTGCTCGCACAACATCACATCGATGCCTACGTATCGGGTATAGAATCAGAGCACTCGTAGTTCTCCTAAGGATTAACGAACACTTAGTTACGCTCAAGGTTCGCGGGGGAAGGTAAGTGTTATGGCAAACACTCACGTGACTTTAGGAAAGTCACAAAAAAGTTCTAAAATAAAAATTCCTAATGGCTAAGGTAAAAAAGGTAACTAGGGATGGCTAAACTTCCTATGACATTGAGTCAACTGCAGGAGTTCTTTCCCTTTTGGATTGAAATGCGAAAAATAAAGTAAACAAATGAGGGTGCAAGCTCCTAAGTCTAAGGCATAGGTTGCTACTTGCAAAAATGAACTGAATAAAGTAAATAGAAATGCAAGGTAAAAGGCTTAGTAACCGGGCTATGACTCGATATATGGATCGAGAATGCGGGGGTGGAAGACAAGCGTGGTGCGACAATTTCCTTAAGTTGGAAAGCTGTGAAGTGTAAAGACTGTGCAGATGGCGATCGCAAAACGACCGACTTACGCGTGTGAGTGAAGTGTGTATGAATTCGACTTGGCGTTGGACCAAGGATTATTATTTTGAAAATTAAAGTTAATATGGTGAGCGTTTCATGTTTTATCTTAGCATTTTATGGTCTTATTACGAAATTAAAATCAATGTAATCCACGACATATAACCAATATAATAAAAGATTAGACACACACTCAAACAAAAAGAAATAGACCTAAATTCAAACTCTCACACTAATGGGACACACTTAATGATATAACCTAAACTGCTTAACGACGATTTAAAACGAAAGTTAATTTGAAACATGTTTTTTTAGATTTTTAGTATTAGAGAAATGACTAAGTAAAAACTAAGACCTAAATAGATTAGTTAAAATTAAATAAGGGTTAATGAAATAAATATAAGGAAAATACAATATTTTTGGCTTTTCATGGATATTTTTAGAAAGAGAAGTAAGTGAAATAAAAAAGAAAATTAGTAAATTAAACAAGAACTCTAAAAAACAAAAAAAAAGGGACCAAGAAACTTGGGGGATGGATAACACTACAAGCCCACTTGTGGCGCGGGACCTACTGGGTCGGGTTAACACCCATGACCCGATCAAATGTTAAGGAGAGGGTTTTGAGAAAACCTAACAGAACACAACCAAAACGGCCAAAGGAAAAAAGCTGAGGGCGCAATGCGATCGAACCAAACCCTCTCCATCACCCAGTTTAACGCTAATTCCCTCAAATTTGTTCATCTTCCCTCACGCTCAAACCCTCTCACCGATCTCTTCTTTCCTTCTCGCGATTCACGCCTCTCTCGAACCCTAAACGTTCTTCACAAGAACGCACATCTCTCTTCAACCGTTCGGTCACGGTGTTCTCTCTCCCTATGTTTCCCTCACTTGCGCGGCGGCAGTTCATTTCTTTGGTGGTTTTGGGTGGTGATGAGCGATTTTCTGAGGTTTGATGTTTGAACGACGATGGCGGTTTAGCGGTTGTTTCTCAGATTCTGACGATTCTCAACTTCATCTTATTCTGTTTTTATTTTGGATTTTTGTGAGGTTTATTGCGTTTGTGAGTGGTTGATGATTGTCGTTTTTTTGTTGAAGGGTTGTGTCGCGGTTTTGGCAGATGGGCTTGTGGTTCAGAGTGTTTGAAGGTTTTGCGGTGGGGAGGTGTCATGGAGGATTTTCGTGGTTATGAGTGTGTTCGAAAAAATGAGGAGGTTGATAGATTTTGTTGCTTGTTTCACATCGAGAAAGATGATGAGTGAAGGGGTAAAGGTATTTCCCCCTTCTTTATCGAAAAATTTGTGTGTCTGTGTTGTAAGGGTTTTTGGTTGTTGATGTTTTTGGTGTTACTGAGTTTTTGTGGCTTCCAGATTTTGTTGTGGATGTTGATGGTGTTTTCTTTTATTGTTTCGTGTTAACAAACGATGAACAGGAAGGTGGCAGGTGAGGGGCTGGATGGTTCAGAGGTGATGAGAGGGTTTGCGGCATGATTTCGGTTGCAGTGGCTGCAATGGTTTATCGAGGGTTGTGGCTTTGTGATGACTCAGGTCTTTGTTTGATGGTGAGTCCTTTTTGCTACTATGGTTTTTGTTTGATGTTGCTACTGAATTTTCCTGTATGAAATTGTTGCTGAGTTATGCAGTATGAGGTTGCTGCTGAGTTTTTTGTATGGTTGCTTTGGTTTTTCGACTCTCCTCCTAGGGTTTTTCTTCGGTAACATGTGGTTGGGGTTATTTGTGGCTGCCTGAGTTTTTCGGTGTCGTTTTCTCTGTCTATTTTTTTTTGAAGTTTTTTATGGATTTGTGTATGCAGTATGAGGAGTGATGAAATGAAACTGAAAAAGAAACCTAGCTATTCGGAATCGAAATCAAACCGTAAACATAAACATGGCTAAAAGAGGAATCAAGTAAGATGAACAATATTCCGTAAAAAAAGTGAAGGAAATTGAGAATATTATCGGCCCGAAAGTTATCGGGGTGAAGAATCCACAATGGTAAGCTTCGCTTGATACGTTTCCTTCCTCTATTATTCACCCCTTCGTGTAACTTCTTCTCTGTTCCTTACTGTTGTTGGTGTGGGTCTGTTTTTTTTGATTTGCAGGCTTGCTTGCTTGTTATTGAGGAAGAAGGAAAAAAGTGTTCAGTAGGTTAATGAGCAGATTTTCATTTCTCTCTTATGGCTGTGTTTCTATTGCTTCTTGTTCTATGAAACATTTTTTTGAAAAAATTGGTATGATAGACTTAGGTTGATATGTCTGCTGGATGAAAACTGTATTGGTTTTTTTTTTGTGTGAATGTTCCTCCCTTTCATGAATGAAACAGTCCCATATATGTAGGATGAAATTAGGGTTTTTTGGTTTGAATTTCTGTACCCTATTGCTTGTTGATGAAGGGTTGGGACAAGGGAGACAAATTCTGAGTTTGTGTGTGGTGGAGGAAATGACTTACAATGTAATTGAAATTAAAAAAAGAATTGAAAATGACTTAGAACTTTTAAAAGAAACATGAAAATGAAACTTGCAATAAGACTTAGAATGGAAATAGAAACTTGAAAAAATGAAATGAAAAATTTGAAATTTACATTAAAATTAAATTTAGAAACAAAAAACTTGAAAATGAATTAAAAATTAGGAATAGAAATTAAAAATTAATTTAGAAATAAAAACCTTGAAAATGAAATGGAAATAAAATTTAAGAATATATATTGAGATTAAATTTAAACTAAAATAGATAAATACAATGCCATTGAAATTAAAAAAAAGGAATTGAAAATAACTTAGAACTTTTAAAAGAAACATGAAAATGAAAATTGAAATAAGACTTAGAATGGAAATAGAAACTTGAAAAATGAAATGAAAAATTTGAAATTTACATTAAAATTAAATTTTGAAACAAAAAACTTGAAAATGAATTAAAAATGGAATAGAAATTAAAAATTAATTTAGAAATAAAAACTTTGAAAATGAAATGGAAATAAAATTTAAGTTTAAAATTTAAGAATGAATTAAGAATTAGAAGTAGAAATTGAAAAAAGTTAGAAACTTGAAAATAGAATAAGAAAAGGTAATAGAAATTAAAATTAAAACATAAGTTAAAGAGTTAGAAATGTGAAATAGAAATTAAATAAAAACTTAGAAGTGAAAAGAAATTAAAATTAAATTTAAAAAAATAACTTGAAAATGAGTTAGAAGCAACAGAATAAAAAAAATCTTGGAATTTCTCTGTTAAATGCGATGAATGTATGATGCGAGCAGTTAAGGGTAAAATTTGGGGTATGACAGTTGCCCCTATTTAAATAACTTTACCAGATGGCATGAATGATGATAGACACTCAGGCGATCAGGGTGAAAGGTATTTAAATATATAAATAACCGGAAATTTTGCCCCTAAATGCAATGCTATGCTGGACTACAAACTATCTAACTCTGCAACTCTTATGCAATGAATGATGATTATGGTATGAATGATTAGAATGAGATATATCGACGACCACAAGCCAAGACTCACTGGGGATGACATACACTGGGGATAAAGAAACGAAAACGGAAAGTATTCAAAGTGATAAATCAACAGGTTCAAGTGTAACTGTTGATGTAACATCCCGATTTTAGTAATTATTTATTTATTATATTAATTGATTAATTGTGTGATTTTGTGCCTAATTGATTTAATTGATTTATTGAAATTATTTAATTTAAATGAATTATTTTAATTAATTGATTTAATTGGATTATTGGGTATAATTGAATTATTTGATTTATTTGAAATAATTGAATTAATTGTATTAATTGATTTATTTGGTTTATTTGAAATAATTTAATTATTTGATTTAATTGAATTATTGAATTATTTTATTTGTTGGAATAAAATAGATATTTAGTAAGATTAAAATAATTGGGTCTAGATTAGGAGTGTGAATAGAAATGTGAGAGTGGGTCAATGAGCCCAATAAAAAAAAATTGTGAGATTGATAAAGAAGATAATGAGATAGAATAGGGTTAGAAGTTGGAAGAGGGAAAAAGAGGCTAGAAGAGGAGAAGAGGGGAAGAAGAGAAAATCAAGTTCAAGAGTTCTAGAAATCCAAGAAAAATCAAGGTAAGGGTGAGTTTTCATGAAATTATTGGGATTGTGGGATAATATAGAATGAGTAATAATGTGGGTAGGATAAAATCCCAATTTGTATGTATTTTAGAATTTAAATTTTACTCAAAATCTTTGATTTACTTGTGTATTTGAGTATGCTTGAAGTTTTGTGATAAGTATATTATAGAGACCCATTTGTAGTGGGGAGAAAATAAATTAGTGATAAGCTTCTAAATAATTGAACAATAGCGTAAATTATTTTATTGAACAGTAGCGTGATTCTATATGTTGTTATAACACTTTCATTCTCCTAAGTTCTATTCATATCATTAATGGCACTGATAGGTGATGAATTATAAATATATGGCACAAGTTGGGTGTATGGTAATAGCTCTTTCTTTTTCATTCTTGTGACCCTGTACGTTTTCTTTCTTTCTCTGGGATTATGATAGAATCTACTTAGTAAAGTTGAATAGAATAGAATTAATACTATCCCTGGATGCATTTACTACCACCTGTTTTATCCATTGAAAATGAGAATTTAATAATTTAGGAAGTACCTGTAAAAGTCACTAGCACAACCTTTTCATTGGCTCATGTGATGGTCTTTAATAAAATAGGTGATGATGTCTAATGTTCCATAGAGTAGCTACTTCATGGATATTGTTTTTATAAAAAAAATAGTAGCATGATCCCACTTTATGTCTAGTCAATAACTATATGCACCAGTAAGTAAACTTGTGATATCACCCATTATCTTTCTTCTTCTTCTTTTTTTTTTTTTTTGGTTTATTCTATGCAACTTTTTAGGAAGAAAGGTGGTGGCATGTCATTATAATTTTTATACATTAGTAGATTTATAAAAGTAGTTAATAGAACTATATCATGTATTGGTAATGCATCACATGTCTAACTGGAATAATTTTCTTCTTCCCTATTTAATGTTAGTCATCGCCCTTTTCTTATAAGAAGTGAATAAATGTCACTTTTTCATATGCCCTGTAGAAAATATAGTGTCTTAGTGATATTATTAAATGATGTAGTAGTAATTAGGAATGATAAATGTTAAATGCTTTATGCATTACTGTAACATGTGTATTACAAAACAAAGTGACTATATGATATTTATTGAATTACTTTATAATCTTTACTATAATTCTAATTATTATTTAATATATTTTGTTCCCATTTAAACATTAGAAATTGTTAAAAGAATATAAACATCTGATGGAAATATATGTTTAGAAGTACATTTAATTTGGTAATTATTTTGGTGATTAACTAAGAGATTAATTAGTGATTAAATTTGTGATTATATTGATGATTAATTTAGAGATTAATTTGGTAATTATTTTGGTGATTAACTAAGAGATTAATTAGTGATTAAATTTGTGATTATTTTGATGGATCGATTGTTCTATATTAATCGGTATTGTGTGTTTTGTGATTTGAGATTGAATCGTGTTGATAATTGTGTATTACTTACTAAATGTGTTGATATTGTTTGAAGTAAGAATACATTGATTTTAAATGTGTTGTTGTGTGTGCAATTGTGTGATAATTCGAAGGTGATGAATTATTGGGATATGCATGAATATTAAGATTAGAGGACGATCTTAATTGCATATGGTTGTTGTAATTGCACATGCATCATTTTGTCAAGAGGCAATGTTTGTTAGTTTCATGGGAGCTAGTGACTTGTCCCAAACCTAGAGGACGGGTTTGAAAGCTTAGAGGACGGGCTTTTGGTTTGTTATCGGTCTAGAGGACGGACCCGGTTCAAATGTAAAAACCAAAAAATGATAATAAGAGATTGGTACCACATGCATGAGTTGCATTTGAGTCTTGCATTGAGTCTCATTGTGTCTATGGTTATAGTGTGAGATTATATGTGTTATGTGAATTGTTGAATTGGTGAATTATGGATTTGTGAGTATGTACTTGTTAATAGTATGACTACTTGAGTGATATTATGTTGATGAAACTTTTGAAGTGTGAGAATAATTGTGATTATGCTCGTACACCTTAACTTATATATTATCTTATGATTTCAGTAATTATGTGAATTCTCACCCTTCTGTTGGAATGATGTTTTATACGACATCGCTCAGGTACTGAAGATTAGAGTTGCTTCTAGCAAGAGAGTAGCTGATGGAGTAACCTATTTTAGTTTCATATTTATTTTGGGTCGAGTCGTGCTCTGATCATGTAACACTGGGAATATTTGATTCATGTCTTAAGAGATACAATTGTATACTCTATCTATTTTGTTAATTGAACTTGAATTTTATGGAAAAGTGGCTTTTATGCCTAAGTTGATTTAATGAATGAAGTTTATTTGAGACTGGAATGTCATGAGATTCTTAATGAAAGTAATTCGCTGCTACATGCTAATGTGAAAGTATATGAAAACATGAATTTATTTCAAGTGTTATTGAGCATGACAGGTGTATGTGTGATGTTTTGAATTATGTGTGACATCCTTGTTTGATATGCATGATAATTACTTTGATTATTTATATATTTTCCGTGGGGTTTAGAAGGGTGTTACAGTTGACACTAAGAATAACAAAAGACGGGAACAAAAGGAAATCCAACGAGTTGGATCATCGAACACAGGTAAAGTCAAGTTGACACTTAGGATGACAAAACAAAATGAAATTCAAAGTGACCGCACAGTGGCTCGATACAACCAACTGACACCAAGAATAAAAATAAGACAAGGAAATAAATCGAAGTGGTAGATCAATGGCTCTATGCGACCAATTGACTTTGAGAAGTAAAAAACAACAACATATTCAAAGTGAATGCGCAGCGGCTCGATGCGACCAACTAACACTAAGAATACAACAAAATAAACATTCAAAGTGAATGTGCAGCGGCTCCATGCGACCAACTGTCACTGGAAATGATAAACATAATATTCAAAGTGAATGCGCAGTGGCCCGATGCGACCAACTGACACTAAGAATACAACAAAATAAACATTCAAAGTGAATGTGCAGCGGCTCCATACGACCAACTGTCATTGGAAATGATAAACATAATATTCAAAGTGAATGCGCAGTGGCCCGATGCGACCAACTGACACTAATAATACAACAAAATAAACATTCAAAGTGAATGTGCAGCGGCTCCATGCGACCAACTGTCACTGGAAATGATAAACATAATATTCAAAGTGAATGCGCAGTGGCCCGATGCGACCAACTGACACTAAGAATACAACAAAATAAACATTCAAAGTGAATGTGCAGCGGCTCCATGCGACCAACTGTCACTGGAAATGATAAACATAATATTCAAAGTGAATGCGCAGTGGCCCGATGCGACCAACTGACACTAAGAATACAACAAAATAAACATTCAAAGTGAATGTGCAGCGGCTCTATGCGAGCAACTGTCACTGGAGATGATAAAAATAATATTCAAAGTGAATGCGCAGTGGCCCGATGCGACCAACTGACACTAAGAATAGAAGCCAAGATACACTCAAAGTAAATGCGCAACAGGTTCATGACCAGTCGACACTAAGAATGGTAAAGACAAAGTAGACAAAGTAATCAAAACGGTAAATTAGCAGGTTCAAATGTAACTGCCAACACCGAGGATAAAGAAGGAAATCACAGTGATTTAACAGCGGCTCTATGCGACCAGCTAGCATAGGGGATAGAATGCAAATCTCCCAAAGATAGATCAACGGCTCTAGGCGACTGGCTAACACAAAGAAGTAACAACAAAATATGTTGGAGTTTTCAAATAAGATAAAATACCCAACCTCTGGAAATTCCTTCAGGAACCATCAGGAGAAAGGTACAAGTATGTGCCAAAATCAAATGGACTTGGATTTTAAGCAAAAGGTTTCAGGACCTGCTTAAAAGATTTGTACCAATGACAATTGGACTTCAAGGAGATATTGGTGGTCATAAAGACAAATACCAACCACAATTAGAATTCCCCGGGGGACACCGACAATTACTGGGGACAAAAACATTAGTAAACCAAACTTCGGGTACCAACAACAATGAATTCTCAAATTGAACACTAATGATATCTGGACTTGGAGTTAGACAGACGACAACCGGGGAAAGACAAATGCTAAAGTCAAATGCGCATGATTGAGCATGATGCGAATGATCATGATATGCAAATATCGACTCTAAAGAGACAAAGAGTTTTGACAGAACTTAATGAGGAGTAGGATCTCAACACTAATACTTAGACGATCAATATGAAAAACACTGGGGAGATATCTTCGAACTTGGAAATCATGCTTGGTCCAAGGATCCATCCAAGAGTGTTATAAGTTTTGAACTTCTATGGGGATTTCTGTAATAATAGTATAAAAGTGTTGTTGCAAAACAGGACTTCTTGGGGAAACAAAAGGTTTTTCCAATTTTTCCAAAGTCAAAGAAACTTGAAAGTTTTTCAGTATGTTTTCAAAAAAACATTTCCTTAAAAAAAACTTGTCATTTTCAGAGTTAAATTGTAATCAAGTGATGGCATTTTGCATAACAAAAGAAAATAAGAAGCTGAACAACAAAATTCATAGGCAAAGTTTGTATTTTATTCAAGAATGGTAGCTTGCCAATGGCAAAAACTCCATGGGAAATTACAATTTGAAAATGGCAATGGGGAAAGGTTTACATTGAATCCAACGACCACTAAAATCCCTAATAACCAAGACTGCCTGACACCTTGCTTCTGACAAGAGCAAATGGATTGGTCTTCCATTATGATTCTTCAGTAATGGTAAACACCATCTGACACAGTCAAATGCCTTTGTCCCTAACTTTTTCCTGGATCGCCCTTTCGGGTTTTCAATCCACCGGGACGCTCTTTTTTGCCTAAGCCGCCCATTCGGGTTTTCAACTTAGCGAGCTTTTATTTTCATTTTTATCCCTAACTTTTGCCTGGATCTCCTTCATAGGTTTTGATCCACCGGGATACCCATTTTTGCATAGGTCGCCATTTCTGGTTTTCGACCTATCGGGTTTTATTTAGGCATAATATTTTTTGACTGCATCAGAATTCACCGGGTGCTTCAGCTGTTCACCATCCATAGTTGTAAGGATTAAGGAACCTCCGGAGAATGCCACCTTCACAACATATGGACCTTCAAAGTTAGGACTCCATTTTCCACGCGTGTCTTTGTGGACTGGCAAGATTTTCTTGAGTATAAGATCTCCTTCTTTGAATTCTCGGAGACAGACTTTCTTGTCAAATGCTCTCTTGATGCGCTTTTGGTACAACTGGACATGGCACATGGCGGTCATTCTCTTCTCATCAATGAGGTTCAGTTGGTCAAACCTGTTCTGGACCCACTCAGCTTCCTCCAGTTTGGTTTCCATCAAGATTCTCAAAGATGGTATCTCTACTTCAATAGGGAGAACTGCATCCATCCCATACACCAGAGAGAAAGGGGTTGCCCCTGTTGAAGTGCGAACTGATGTTCTGTATCCGTGTAAAGCATATGGTAACATCACGTGCCAATCTTTGTAAGTTTTTACCATCTTCTGCAGAATCTTTTTGATGTTCTTGTTTGCAGCTTCAACAGCTCCATTCATCTTCGGACGATACAGAGAAGAGTTATGATGTTCAATCTTGAATGTCTCACACTGCTCTTTCATTGTTTTGTTGTTCAAATTGGTCCCATTATCTGTGATGATTCGACTTGGGATTCCATAACGGCAAATAATTTGGTTCTTGATGAAACGGGCAACCACTTGCTTTGTCACATTGGCGTAGGAAGCTGCTTCTACCCATTTGATGAAGTAATCGATTGCGACCAAGATAAACCGATGACCATTGGAAGCTTTAGGCTCAATTGCCCCTATCATGTCAATGCCCCACATTGAGAAAGGCCAAGGCGATGACAGAACATTCAAAAGTGTTAGAGGTACGTGCACCTTGTCGGCATAAATCTGGCATTTATGACACTTCCTGGCATACTTGAAACAATCTGATTCCATGGTCAACCAGAAGTATCCAGCTCTCAAAATCTTCCTGGACATGGCATGTCCATTGGCATGTGTTCCAAATGATCCTTCATGGATTTCCCTGATCAATAAGTCTTCTTCGCGCTTGTCCACACATCTGAGCAGAACCATATCATGATTTCTCTTGTAAAGCACATTGTTGCTGAGGAAAAATTTGGACGCCAATCTTCTTAAAGTCTTGTTGTCTAGAGTTGTTGCATCCGCTGGGTACTCCTGATTTTGCAAATAGTTCTTGATGTCGTAGAACCACGGTTTCTCATCAATTCCCTCTTCGACCAGTAGACACTAGGCTGGTGCAGTTCTTCGCTCGATTGTAATGAGTGGAGCTTCATTAAGAAATCTGACTTGAAACATAGAGGCCAACATAGCCAAAGCATCTGCAATTTGATTTTCTGCCCTTGGAACATGATGGAAAGTGACTTCATCAAAGTATTTGATCAATTCCACAATGTGGGCACGGTATGAGATCAACTTCTCATCACGGGTCTCCCATTCGCCTTTGACTTGGTATATTACCAAAGCTGAGTCTCCATATACATCAAGGATCTTGATTCTGGTATCAATTGCAGCTTCAATACCCAAAACACATGCTTCATACTCTGCGATGTTGTTTGTACATTCGAAACATAATCTGGCTGTGAAAGGAGTATAACCACCATCAGGATTCATCAAAACAACTCCTACACCATGCCCCATGTAGTTAGAGGAACCATCAAACATCATCTTCCAACGAGAACCTGGCTCGGGACCTTCATCTGGACCTGGAACTTCACAGTCCTTTATCAACATAATGTCCTCGTCCGGGAAATCGAATTTCAAAGGTTCATAATCTTCGACAGGATGATCAGCAAGGTATTCAGATAAAACACTGCCTTTAATAAACTTCTGGGTTACATACTGGATATCATATTCGGATAACAACATGTGCCAATGGGCGAGTCTTCCTGTCAAGGCAGGCTTCTCAAAAATGTACTTTATTGGATCCATTTTCGAGATCAAAAAAGTAGTGTGACAAATCATATACTGCCTGAGGCGTCTAGCAGCCCATGCCAAAGCACAACAAGTCTTCTCTAAGAGTGAATATCTGCTTTCACAATCTGTGAACTTCTTGCTTAAGTAATAAATGGCATGCTCCTTACGACAAGTTTCGTCCCGTTGGCCTAAAACGCAACCCATAGAACCCTCAAGTACAATTAGGTACATGAAGAGAGGCTTCCCTGGAGTAGGTGGGATCAAGATAGGAGGTTCCTGTAGATAAACCTTAATCTTCTCAAATGCCTGTTGACAATCAGAATTCCACTCAATTGCTTGATCCTTTCGGAGCAACTTGAATAAAGGCTCACAATACCCTGACTTGCTTTTCTGTTTTGGGAGCTGCCATCTCTTGAATTACCCTGACCTTGTCCGGATCTACTTCAATACCTTGTTGGCTAACAATAAAACCAAGTAACTTTCCTGATCGGACACCAAAGGTACACTTAGCTGGATTCAGACGCAGTTGGAACTTTCTGAGGCGCTCAAATAACTTCAGGAGATGATTCAAATGATCCTCCTCACTCTGTGATTTGGCAATCATATCATCCACGTAGACTTCTATCTCTTTATGCATCATATCATGGAAAAGGGTGACCATTGCCCTCTGATAAGTGGCTCCTGCATTTCTGAGACCGAATGGCATAACCTTGTAACAATAAGTCCCCCATGGTGTAATAAAAGTGGTCTTTTCCATATCATCAGGATCCATCTTGATCTGGTTATATCCTGAAAATCCGTCCATGAAGGAGAAAACAGCGAACTTAGCAGTATTGTCAACCAATGTATCAATGTGCGGAAGAGGGAAATCGTCCTTCGGACTGGCTTTGCTCAAATCCCTATAGTCCACACACATTCTGACTTTGCCATCCTTTTTAGGGACTGGCACAATATTAGCTACCCACTCAGGGTACTTCGCAACTGCAAGGAATCCAGCATCGAACTGCCTTTTGACCTCTTCTCGAATCTTCAGAGCCATGTCCGGTCTTGTTCTTCGGAGCTTTTGCTTTACTGGAGGACAATCTGGTCGAAGAGGTAACTTGTGGACCACTATGTCCGTGTCTAAACCGGGCATATCTTGATACGACCATGCAAACACATCTGCATATTCTTTGAGAAGCTTGACCAATCTTTCTCTGACATCTGCCCCAAGTGTTGTACCAATCTTGACTTCCTTCTTGTCTTCATCAGTGCCAAGATTGATGGTCTCTACCTGCTCCTTATGTGGCTGAAGATCTGTGTGCTCATACTCAACTAATCTTGCCAGCTCTTCGGGAATGTCACAATCTTCCTCACTTTCATCTTCCGCTTGGTATATGGGCGAATCAAAGTTAGGAGAGAATGTAGAGTCATTGGATTCAACAGGGTTTTCGCTTATTCTGCATATGATAATGATTTGCTTTTATTAAAAGTGGAAAATAGAGAAATGCAAGAGAAAAAGCTTTTTATTGGTTTTGAAAGATTTCCATTTTCTTTTTTAAAAGTGAAAAGAGAGAGAGAGAGAGAGAGAGAGAGAGAGAGAGAAACAGTAAATGATCAAAATGAGAGTTTAACGAAATGCCTTCATTGATAATAACTTTTGAAAATGAGAAGGGGCCATACAAAATACTCCCATAGCCTTGGGCAGAGCTAGGGAACTTTGAAAACACTTAAAAAAAACAATAGATTACTTTGACAATGGAAAAAACTCTGGGATCTCGACTGCCTCCCAATTGCCCAAGGCTTCTTCACACTGATACACCAAATGATTCACATCTTCATCTTCAGAACCTCCATCAATTGCATTGACCTGATAACCAGCACTAGAAAACACTTCTTGAATGGTCTTTGGACGTCCTTTAACGGAGGTTGACGCTCCTTCCTTCACATGAGTTGGTTTGTAACCCAACCCGCAACGATCTAGCTTCTGTTTGACTTCAATGACATCACCCCAACCTTCATAGCTTCTTTCTTCAATGGTGGAAATGGTACTCTTCAGCGATGCAAAAGATGGGATACCCCTCCCTTTTGGTTCCTCTACTTCCAAAAGGACAACATTGGCTATCTCAAGAGCTTGGAAAGAAGTTTCCAAAGCATCTTCATCAGCCTTAATATAGCTAAAGGATGAAAGGTTGCTAACCATGAGATCTTCTTCCCCAGACACGGTTACCAGCTTATTATCGACCACAAACTTCATCTTCTGATGTAGGGTAGAAGTGACTGCCCCAGCGGCATGGATCCAAGGTCTTCCCAACAAACAACTGTAATAGGATTGATGTCCATAACCTGGAAAGTGATTTTGAAGACCTGTGGCCCAATCAAGATTGGTAGGTCTACTTCTCCAATAACGGTCCTCCTTGACCCATCAAAAGCTTTCACAATCAGTGCACTGGGCCTCATCTCTGCCCCTTGATAAGATAACTTGGCAAGCGTTCTTTTCGGCAAAACATTCAACGAAGATCCTGTATCCACAAGAACTCTTGCTAAAGTATCCTCCTGACATTTTACAAATATGTGGAGAGCACGGTTATGGTCCAAGCCATCCTTTGGAAGATCCTCTGTACTGAAGCTGAGATTGTTACATGCAGTGATATTGGCAATGACTCCATCAAACTGATTCACAGTTATATCATGCGTAACATGAGCTTGGGCTAGTAATTTCTGGAGAGCACCTCGGTGGGCTGCCGAATGCATTAGAAGTGATAAGATAGATATTTTGGAAGGCGTTGGATGTAGCTGATCAATAACCTTATAATCACTCTTCTTAATGATTCTGAGGAATTCTGCATCCTCTTCTTCCAAGACCAATTCTTTATCCTTGTTGGTAACAGCGGGAATGACTTCTTTAGGTGGAACCGTATTGGCTTGCTGAGTATAAACACGACCACTGCGAGTTAAACGACCTACACCCGCTATGTCAGCACTTGCCACTTTTGAACCTTCCTTCTGACTAGCTTTATCAATCTTCTGATGAACTTTCCCTGTATCATACTTCCATGGAACTGCTTTAGTGTCTTCATAAAGGAAAGGGTTACTCCTTTGTTCAAACCTTGGCTCAGGTATATTGAAAATGGGCATCACAGGCTCTGGCATATTAAAGATGGGTTGAACTCTTGAGGACTCAGGCAGGTTGAACACTGGCACCAAGGTAGAATCAGATTCAGGCAAGTTGAAAATGGGTTCAATCATTGCCACTTCATTCTTCTTCACACGACCGCTTACTTGTAAAACACCCAGATTAATCAAATCTTGAACATCTTTTAAGACCAATTCACATCCCTTTAGGTTATTCGCACAAGCTTCACAATTCTTATGACAGTTCTTCAACATACCCACTTCTACTAACTTCGCATGGAAGTCTCTAAGCGGGTTCTTGATCTCTGTGGCGTTGAAAATCAAATCTTCGTCAGGCTCGTCAACAATGGCATTTATGGACCCATGCTTGGGTAAAGGGTTATCTTTGACATTCGGACCAGTATTCCCAAATGACAGAATGTTTTTCTCCATCAAATCGTTCACGATGTACTTCAAAGCATAACAACCCTCCAAATCGTGCCCTGGGGCACCTTCATGGAATAAACAGTGGGCATTTGAGTTGTAATTTGGTGGGAGCGGATTTGGTGGAGGACCCAAAGGCCTTGGAGTAACCAAACCCTTCTTCAGCAGTGAAGGATATAATTCAGTGTAGGTCATAGGGATTAGAGGATTAGGAGGCCTTCCTCCTGGTCTTTTATTCTGAAAGTTAGGATTCGGATGAGGAGCTGGGGTCCTCTGCTGGTAGGCTGAAGCATTGGGCGCTTGTTGATAGCCTGGATTGTTGAGCATTGGCTGATAAGGTGGAATCACTGGAGCCGCTTGCTGATACATCGGTACTGCTTGAGTTGGCCGATACATCGGGACTTGTGGATTATATGACGGTTGAACCGCCGCTACATAAGGGTGTTGGGCATACTGTGGTGGATGAGCATACTGCTGTTGAGCCATAGGTGGAGGTCTCTGCCAAAGCGGATTTCTTCTTTGACTTGTCATTATTGCATTCGTCTCACCCTCTTTCTTCTTGTGGAAATTACTGGTAAATTTCTTGACATTATTTCCACTGCCAGTGCTGGAACTGCCAGATGCACCACTCATCTTTCCACTTTTTAGTCCAAGTTCAACTTTGATTCCCACGGCTACAAGGTCAGAGAAGCTAGCAGTTATGCTCCCCACCATTCTCTCATAGAATTCTGGTTGCACAGTGTCAATAAACCAGTCAGCTAATTCTCTTTCAGTCAATGGGGGCTCTACCTGAGAAGCGGTCCCTCTCCACCTCTGAGCATATTCTTTAAATGATTCAGTATCTTTTTGTGACATACTCAACAGTTGCCTCCTATCGGGAGCAAGGTCCATATTGTATTTGTATTGCTGGATGAAAGCATCTGCCAAGTCTTGGAAACTGCGAATCTTCGACTGGTCTAGCGTTAGATACCACTTGGAGGAGATTCCCTTCAGACTGTCCTAGAAGCAGTGGATCATTAATTTATCATTGTCCACCTGCGCAGCCATTCTTCGATAGTACATAAAGAGATGGTTCTTAGGACAAGTTGCGCCCTCATACATATCAAAGGTGGGTATCTTGAACTTTGGAGGTATTACCAATCCAGACACCAGACACATCTCTCTAGCAGCGGCCCCAAAGATCTGGTCACCTTCAATCGCTCTTAACCTTTTTTCAAGGGTATCAAAATTCTCTTGCATCTTCTCATGTTTCTCGTCTCCGTTTTCAGACATATCAGGCGCGTCATACACCTGATGGTCATTAAAGTATGGTTGGGCACGGGTGTGCACAATGTCTGGTGTAAAATTAGCAACTGCATGGTTCTCTTCATTAGTCACAAGAATAGTCTGTTGAGCAGCAAATCCTTGAGGAGGAGGCACAAAACCTTGGGAAGGAAATGCCATACCCTGAGAAGGAGGTGCGAAACTTTGAGAAGCTAAGCCTTGGGAAGGAGGGAAGAAACCCTGAGCAGCAAGTCCTTGGGAAGAAGGAATGAAACTTTGAGAAGCAAAACCTTGGGAAGGAGGGAAGAAACCCTGAGCAGCAAGTCCTTGGGAAGAAGGAATAAAACTTTGAGAAGCAAAACCTTGGGAAGGAGGGAAGAAACCTTGAGCAGTAAGTCCTTGGGAAGAAGGAATAAAAATTTGAGAAGCAAAACCTTGAGGAGGAGGAACGAATCCATGAGGAAGCCCAAAAGGGGGCCAGGTCACAGGGGTAGTGACTGATGACGTAGGCTCAGTCGTTGCAGTGACTATTTCTGACACCACAGTCTGTTGGGTATCCATCTTCGCTCGAATGACCTGCAACATTTCCATCATCTGACCCATATTTCCACGAATATCAGTAAGCTCCTCGTTAACTCTGTCCATCTCTAGGTCTCTTTCAGCCATCCTCTTTCTGGCTTGAGCTCGAGTGTAGTATTTGCGTGAGAGCCTCAGTGTGAAAGCTGGAGGGCAGATGACGGGAATGAGTTTTATATGAAAAATGCAAATGAAATGCCAAATGTATGAGTGCAATGCGAAAATTAAATTTTATTCAAGGAACTTAAGAAACAATTTGCAAATACCAAGGAACACATAATGATCAAAAGGATATGATTTCATTAAATTCAAAAAGTGATACAAAGTCTTGAGTACATCTTCAAAAATCCCAAACAAAGCTTAATAAAGACAAAGACAAAGTCCTAAGGAGATTCTCCTAAAATCCTCAAGTTGAGCTTCTCGATTTGTGCCTTCATCTGAGCTCTTTCAAGCATAAGTTGATCCACGATCGACTTCCAAGAAGTGTCCCCTTGAGTGCTGGAGGAAAATAAATCCTCTTGCGCTTTCCTTTTCTTGTTGGAGACCTCTTCTTCTTCCTTCATCTTCAGTTGTCTTCTAAGTTCTTCATTCTCACTACTGATGATCTGATGTCGATTCCTCCATGCATTCTTCTCTCGAAGCTCTTTCTCCAAATCAATCTTCAGCTTCTCTGCATCGTCCATAAAGATTAGAATGGGTTTCTTGAAGGTCATAGGATCCTGGCGAGGGTAAGGCATCTTCAGACTGATTGCCCTATCTCGTACCCATTGGAGATAGGGTTCCATAGAAACATAATTCGGCTTTCCCAAGCTACTCCTCCCCTTCCTATGGATGTACTTCCAAGCTTGCATAATCTGTTTCTTGAGCTCTGGTTCTTCGTCATCCTTAAAGAAAATTCCTTCCACTTCAACACTCTTAGGTTTGTCCTTCAACGGATACCCGAGTTGGCGGCGAGCCAAAACTGGATTATAGCTGATTCCTCCCTTAGTGCCAAGAAGAGGCACATTAGCAAAATCACCACAGCTATCAATAATTAATACTCCATCATAAACACGATTGTACCAACTAATGTCAGAGTGGGTAAGAGACATGATCCTTTGTGACCACCACAAACCATCCTTAAGGTTCCAAAATGAGGCTGACTTAGGCAAGTGCGAAATAAACCACTCGTACAGCAATGATGCATAACAAGTAATCATCCCTCCCTTATGGAGATTCCTCAGATGGATGGAATGGTAAGTGTCTCCAAGCAAAGTAGGGACCAGGTTCTTCTTCAGAAATATTTTGATGGCGTTCAGGTCTATAAAGTCTTCAAAGTTTGGGAAAAGTAACACTCCATATATTAGCAGAATAAAGGTCGCCTCAAAAGCTTTCATATCCTTCACACTAACAAAATTCTTGGCCTTTTCTACCAAAAACTTTGTAGGGAATCCAAAAATCTTTCCTTTATAGGTCATATTTGCCTTGACCTCAGGAACACTCAAATATGTTGCCTTTGCAATCTCCGCTTCTTCAGGGTCCTTCTCTAGAACAGGGAATGGAAACTCATCCTTAACACGTGATCCCACCAGAAATGAGTACTCTTCCAAAGTAGGCGCCAATTGGTAATCAGGGAACGTAAAACAATGGTAGAGAGGATCATAAAACTGGAGCATCACAGAGAGCAACCTTCCATCCCACTCAGTCTTAAGTAAGGCTAAAGTCTCCTATGCTTCTCCATGAAGGCTTCTTGATCCAAAACCAAATCTCTTAATTTCCTTAGGTCTTCGAGTTTGGGAGTTTTGAATGTATACTTGACAGTCTTTCTTCTTCCAAAGTCCATGATGATACCTACGATATTTGCAAAGATAGAGTTTCTGAGTTCCTTGAATAAATTGGCAAAAATGATGCTTCATGATGCGTGAATGCATGAATACACAAACACACACAAGGCTTAGGTTCAAAGCTTGCATGAAGTCGAAGGTTCAACCCTCCCAAAAGGTATGTACTATGAGTTTATTTGTACCTGTACAACGGGTTCTAAAAGTTCCCAGAATCATTGTCCCATCTTTTGGATATTACCGACTTCCCAACTCAACTTGGTAATCAATAATATTCTCAAGAGAGTCTCATCCGGGTGTAGTATCGCGTATCAAATATTTTGGATTTGCACCCTCATAGTCATCGCACTACATCCCTAAAAGGCCAAGTGGGGGTAAATGTTCTACGGTCCTCAACATTAACGGCTCTCAGGTCGAATATAGTAATGCTTTCACGACTGAACTCGATCAACAAAACTACATCCGAGGAGGCCTCCGCTGAGTGGTGGTGTCTCAAGTCAACTTGATCGGGACTCAACTCCCTACAAGCCTTTTTGAATATACCACCGTCCTATCTTATTTTGCACTCAAGTCCGGGTTAGGACTTATCTCACCACACATGGAACACCCAACAAAAATCCCAAATAAGAACAAGCAATACAACAACAAATATACAAATATACAAGGTGGGCTTAACCCTCAAAAATAGAGTCCCTAGTGAAGTCGCCATTTCTGTTGCGGTGAGAATCGGATACCAAGCTATTGATTAAGCTTGAATCACAATTATTTTATGTTCACCACCGACTTTAATTTAATCCAAAGGGAAAAGGGAAAAAGATCGTAAAAACCCTAAATAAGGAGAAACTAGGTTCGGGGGTTGATTATACCTAGGGAAGGTGTTAGCATCCTAAGCATCCGCAGTATCCTTCGGGAACCTCTTGTTAATATTTGCGTTATTGTTATTTATTGCTTGCTAAAACTAAGGGAACCTAAGGTTTTATTTCTAATGGTGCTCGCACAACATCGCATTGATGCCTACGTATCGGGTATAGAATCAGAGCACTCGTAGTTATCCTAAGGATTAACGAACACTTGGTTACGCTCAAGGTTCGCGGGGGAAGGTAAGTGTTATGGCAAACACTCACGTGACTTTAGGAAAGTCACAAAAAAGTTCTAAAATAAAAAGTCCTAATGGCTAAGGTAAAAAAGGTAACTAGGGATGGCTAAACTTCCTATGACATTGAGTCAACTACAGGAGTTCTTTCCCTTTTGGATTGAAATGCGAAAAATAAAGTAAACAAATGAGGGTGCAAGCTCCTAAGTCTAAGGCATAGGTTGCTACTTGCAAAAATGAACTGAATAAAGTAAATAGAAATGCAAGGTAAAAGGCTTAGTAACCGGGCTATGACTCGATATATGGATCGAGAATGCGGGCGTGGAAGACAAGCGTGGTGCGACAATTTCCTTAAGTTGGAAAGCTGTGAAGTGTAAAGACTGTGCAGATGGCGATCGCAAAACGACCGACTTACGCGTGTGAGTGAAGTGTGTATGAATTCGACTTGGAGTTAGACCAAGGATTATTATTTTGAAAATTAAAGTTAATATGGTGAGCGTTTCATGTTTTATCTTAGCATTTTATGGTCTTATTACGAAATTAAAATCAATGTAATCCACGACATATAACCAATATAATAAAATATTAGACACACACTCAAACAGAAAGAAATAGACCTAAATTCAAACTCTCACACTAATGGGACACACTTAATGATATAACCTAAACTGCTTAACGACGATTTAAAACGAAAGTTAATTCGAAACATGTTTTTTTAGATTTTTAGTATTAGAGAAATGACTAAGTAAAAACTAAGACCTAAATAGATTAGTTAAAATTAAATAAGGGTTAATGAAATAAATATAATGAAAATACAATATTTTTGGCTTTTCATGGATATTTTTAATGAAAAATTAACGGTTGGAAATTAAATTAAAAAAAAAACCATACAAAATAATATTCTCAAAATAAAAGTTAAATAAAAGTGTTATTTTTTTGTATTTTTGTATATATATTATAAAATTTTTAGAAAGAGAAGTAAGTGAAATAAAAAAGAAAATTAGTAAATTAAACAAGAACTCTAAAAAACAAAAAAAAAGGGACCAAGAAACTTGGGGGATGGATAACACTACAAGCCCACTTGGGGCGCGGGACCTACTGGGTCGGGTTAACACCCCTGACCCGATCAAATGTTAAGGAGAGGGTTTTGAGAAAACCTAACAGAACACAACCAAAACGGCCAAAGGAAAAAAGCTGAGGGCGCAATGCGATCGAACCAAACCCTCTCCATCACCCAATTTAACGCTAATTCCCTCAAATTTGTTCATCTTCCCTCACGCTCAAACCCTCTCACCGATCTCTTCTTTCCTTCTCGCGATTCGCGCCTCTCTCGAACCCTCAACGTTCTTCACAAGAACGCACAGCTCTCTTCAACCGTTCGCTCACGGTGTTCTCTCTCCCTATGTTTCCCTCACTTGCGCGGCGACAGTTCATTGCTTTGGTGGTTTTGGGTGGTGATGAGCGATTTTCTGAGGTTTGATGTTTGAGCGACGATGGCGGTTTAGCGGTTGTTTCTCAGATTCTGACGATTCTCAACTTCATCTTATTCTGTTTTTATTTTGGATTTTTGTGAGGTTTATTGCGTTTGTGAGTGGTTGATGATTGTCGTTTTTTTGTTGAAGGGTTGTGTCGTGGTTTTGGCAGATGGGCTTGTGGTTCAGAGTGTTTGAAGGTTTTGCGGTGGGGAGGTGTTATGGAGGATTTTCGTGGTTATGAGTGTCTGTTCAAAAAAATGAGGAGGTTGATAGATTTTGTTGCTTGTTTCACATCGAGAAAGATGATGAGTGAAGGGGTAAAGGTATTTCCCCCTTCTTTATCGAAAAATTTGTGTGTCTGTGTTGTAAGAGTTTTTGGTTGTTGATGTTTTTGGTGTTACTGAGTTTTTGTGGCTTCCAGATTTTGTTGTGGATGTTGATGGTGTTTTCTTTTATTGTTTCGTGTTAACAAACGATGAACAGGAAGGTGGCAGGTGAGGGGCTGGATGGTTCAGAAGTGATGAGAGGGTTTGCGGCATGATTTCGGTTGCAGTGGCTGCAATGGTTTATCGAGGGTTGTGGCTTTGTGATGACTCGGGTCTTTGTTTGATGGTGAGTCCTTTTTGCTACTATGGTTTTTGTTTGATGTTGCTACTGAATTTTCCTGTATGAAATTGTTGCTGAGTTATGCAGTATGAGGTTGCTGCTGAGTTTTTTGTATGGTTGCTTTGGTTTTTCGACTCTTCTCCTAGGGTTTTTCTTCGGTAACATGTGGTTGGGGTTATTTGTGGCTGCCTGAGTTTTTCGGTGTCGTTTTCTCTGTCTATTTTTTTTTGAAGTTTTTTATGGCTTTGTGTATGCAGTATGAGGAGTGATGAAATGAAACTGAAAAAGAAACCTAGCTATTCGGAATCGAAATCAAACCGTAAACATAAACATGGCTAAAAGAGGAATCAAGTAAGATGAACAATATTCCGAAAAAAAGTGAAGGAAATGGAGAATATTACCGGCCCGAAAGTTATCAGGGTGAAGAATCCACAATGGTAAGCTTCGCTTGATACGTTTCCTTCCTCTATTATTCACCCTTTCGTGTAACTTCTTCTCTGTTCCTTACTGTTGTTGGTGTGGGTCTGTTTTTTTTTATTTGCAGGCTTCCTTGCTTGTTATTGAGGAAGAAGGAAAAAAGTGTTCAGCAGGTTAATGAGCAGATTTTCATTTCTCTCTTATGGCTGTGTTTCTATTGCTTCTTGTTCTATGAAACATTTTTTTGAAAAAATTGGTATGATAGACTTAGGTTGATATGTCTGCTGGATGAAAACTGTATTGGTTTTTTTTTGTGTGAATGTTCCTCCCTTTTATGAATGAAACAGTCCCATATATGTAGGATGAAATTAGGGTTTTTTGGTTTGAATTTCTGTACCCTATTGCTTGTTGATGAAGGGTTGGGACAAGGGAGACAAATTCTGAGTTTGTGTGTGGTGGAGGAAATGGAGCAGGATGGTACAGTGCAGTAATGCTGCAACGTTTTTGCCTGATTTTTGTTGAAATTTGTCTATTAAAACTTATTGTGGTGGTCCCTTGCTTGTGCTTTTTCTGCTACTGTCCTTTTGTGAAATTGCAACATGAATAATTGAAAAGTGATTATGTTTGAATGAAATGTGAATGCTAAACTTCTAGTTTGTTTTGAATTTTCAAGTGCATGATTTTGATGAACACTAATTTTTATTATTTCTATGTACATGAGAATGGAAGAAGCATGGATATTCCCGGAGCTTGAAGAGATAAACCAAAGTCATCAGTTATGAATTTTTGGAGACTTGCAAGATATGGATTTACGTCCCACTTTGGAAGAAATTGGTTTCACTAGGCTCATGGAATTTGAATCTCATGTCTTAAACCTTTGTATTATTTGAACTTGAAATTTTAAGAAAAGAGATTTGTAATATGATTATGAGCTTTAAATCTTGAATGAAGTTTGAAATGCAAAAGAGAATTAGAATTTGAAAAAAAATGGACTTGGAATAGAAATTGTAATTTGAAAATGAAAGAGATAGGAATAAAATTGGGACTTGAGATTTAAGAATATAAATTGAGGTTAAATTTGGACTAAAATAAATAAATACAATGCAATTGAAATTAAAAAAAGAATTGAAAATGACTTAGAACTTTTAAAAGAAACATGAAAATGAAACTTGCAATAAGACTTAGAATGGAAATAGAAACTTGAAAAAATGAAATGAAAAATTTGAAATTTACATTAAAATTAAATTTAGAAACAAAAAACTTGAAAATGAATTAAAAATTAGGAATAGAAATTAAAAATTAATTTAGAAATAAAAACCTCGAAAATGAAATGGAAATAAAATTTAAGAATATATATTGAGATTAAATTTGAACTAAAATAGATAAATACAATGCCATTGAAATTAAAAAAAAGGAATTGAAAATAACTTAGAACTTTTAAAAGAAACATGAAAATGAAAATTGAAATAAGACTTAGAATGGAAATAGAAACTTGAAAAATGAAATGAAAAATTTGAAATTTACATTAAAATTAAATTTTGAAACAAAAAACTTGAAAATGAATTAAAAATGGAATAGAAATTAAAAATTAATTTAGAAATAAAAACTTTGAAAATGAAATGGAAATAAAATTTAAGTTTAAAATTTAAGAATGAATTAAGAATTAGAAGTAGAAATTGAAAAAAGTTAGAAACTTGAAAATAGAATAAGAAAAGGTAATAGAAATTAAAATTAAAACATAAGTTAAAGAGTTAGAAATGTGAAATAGAAATTAAATAAAAACTTGGAAGTGAAAAGAAATTAAAATTAAATTTAAAAAAATAACTTGAAAATGAGTTAGAAGCAACAGAATAAAAAAATCTTGGAATTTCTCTGTTAAATGCGATGAATGTATGATGCGAGCAGTTAGGGGTAAAATTTGGGGTATGACACCTCTGTTTTGAGCTCCCATTCTTTGTATACAATCACCCTGTACATCCATCTCTCTTATACAATGTTAGCACTTACACTATCCCCCTTTAACACAGTCAGGTAAGCGTGGATCCCGTCGAGTACGACGGAAGATCTGGGTGCTAATACCTTCCCAGGTCGTAACCAACCCCCTTACCCAGTCTCTTTGGTTCGCAACTGTCTTATCCATATCTTTCTAGGTTTATGCAACATTACCTTTCCTTCGGGATAAAAATGCCTAGCTGGCAACTCTATTCAACCTCAACCTTCAACATCACTGACACCAGTTCGCGTTTGCACCAGGATGAAAATCCAGGGAGCGACACATACCATTCTAATTCATTATATTGAGTCATAATACAAAAGCATAACACTCCAACTTGATTTGGGGATAACAAAAACTCAACAAAACCCCACAAGGTATCTTAGTGAAATCTTATCTACACATAATTACCGATAATAATCTTATTAAAATCCTTCATTTACTACAACCATTTCAAAAAGTTTTCAAACGACTTCTTTACCAATTCCACTTAGTCCGACATCATACATTGTAACCATTTACATCTGACACTTCATCCTTTCAGTATCTTACTTAAAGACAACATACTTAGAACAAAAAATTTCTTACTCCAATTCCTTAAATAATTATTCTTCTAATTCTCAATAATCGATTGAACTCTTTCATTTGTCTCCTTCCACTACACTCTCAAAGTCTAACGGTGGAGATACCACAAAATTTCAAGAAATACTAGGTAGTTGATACTCTGCGGAGTACACACTTATCTATTGGAGTTCTCACCAACCAACAGAACAAGAACTTGCAGACATTCAAGTTTAGAACAATTATTTTCCAATCATACAATAATAACATCGGTCCAAACTCTCCAAATGATAGAGACACAAAGGTTATATTATTGCAATCATAACTGGTACAATTTCCAAATCTATTTTAATCTCGAAACAATTTGTCATGTTGTAACACCCAAAAATTTGCCCTCTCTTTTCATAGCATATAGCATATCATTTACATACATAACATTACATTCATAGCATAGAAAGTTGCAGCATAACATTCATGGTTTGAAGCATAAGGCGTGTGATCAGTGAATTGTAAGTTTATGATAATCCAAAGCCAAGAACAAGAGGCAAGTGTCTCCTATAAAGTCTCAAGGGTTCCTTTCATCCCACATAAGTTCAAATGATACTTCAAGTCACCAGAAGAAGTGAATTCATCAAGAAGTTGGCTCAGAGCTTCACCTCCTACACAATTGGCCCAAATTAGGGTTTTGGTTACAAGAAGCTTCTTGAAGGATTTTTGGTTCTAACTTATTCTCAGGGTCTTCTATATGTTACCAAGTGTTCATGTATGAAATTTGGTGCTTTGGTCCCTCATGGAAGGTTTTCAATCAGGCAATTACTTATGATCTAAGCAAAAGTCAATTGGGAAGAAAGAAAAGTCCACTGTGGATTTTTGGGGTCTAAACCATGATTTTCTAGTTCATACACCTTCCCGTGGTCATGAAATGTCAATATTTCTATCATTCATTAAGAATATGGGTGCATGGCAAAAGTTACTAAATTTGGAAATGACTTGTAATTCAAAGTTTCTATTTTTGGAAGCTTTATAAGTCACATTCAACTTGACTTTTCATTATCAGAAATGATTCAAATGTATTTTTTTCAAACATGAAAGTTGAAGATCATTCTCTCCCCTTTCCAAAAAGTATAAGATCATCTCCATAGCATTCTTGGATCACAAGTTATGATCAAAAGACTCAAGGTTGGTTTTTAGGGTTTTCACATGTGTCCAAATCTTCCACTTTTGCAAAAAGGTTCCAAAGTGACTTGTATTGATTCCACTTTCCCAATTAAGCTTATAACATCAAATTACACTTCATTTAAAGTAAAATTGGCTTTTGAATCATGGCATTTGGTGGATTATTTCTCACATATTTCATGAAATGCAAAATTGCAAAATCACTTTAAACACTCAAACCAAGCAACCACAAGTCATAAACTCAATTGCTTACTGATTAGTACACAAAGTGTGAGTAATGCATGCACATGATTAAGGCCATGCACATGTTATTCACTACATACATCATAACTTGCATTTTTGCAAATTCATTCTAAAATCATTAACCACACATCCAATGGATCCTTAACCAGAGTTAGGCCCAAAAATCCTCACATATAAGCTCTTAACCCCAATGGTCAGAGCTAGGGTTTAACCATTGTTGAGATTTCACAAAATTGCACCAAATATTCTCTTCTTAGAATCTCTCTCCTCAGAAGGGTTCCTTGATATTTTTCTTCATATTCTTTATCAGTGAACTTCATAGATAAAAAATCAACCACTGTTTGAAGCTCTAAGCAAGTATTTCATCAAGTCAATTTCAAGAGGATTATTCTTCAAATCTCAAGACCCAGTCCAAATTTAAGCTCTAATTGCATTTATTTTACAATTAGAGGTTCCAAGGAGTTGATCTGCAGCTCTCAGATGGTTTTCTAGGAGTATTTTCATTGCTGCAAGCTTCAGGTAAGATCTAGATTCATGCTCGTATTTCTTGATTTTCATGTGTGCATTATGTTCTCTGTGTGCTAGTGATCATGATGATGTGTTTAGATTTGAATTTAATGTGTAACATGAGAGTATTATGGATTTGAAGTTTTTATATCTAAACTTTTTACTTGTGATTTGCTTGATATATACATGTTATGATGAAATGAAGGTGATATTTGTGATCCGCATAAAAAATGGAGTAAAAATGTGGTAGAGTTTGTTATTTATGGAAATTTTTGTTTGAGTGTTCGCCGAAAGGGACGAACGGAGCTAGGGCTCCGGCGTCTGAATATTTGCAGGTGGCCTGAGGTTTAAATGGAGAAGACAAAATCAACATCGTCCAATATCTTGATCTAATGACTTTAAATGAGCCAACACATTAAAAATTATTGTGCAAGTCACATGTTCATTTTTATAACAATTAATCAGCTTGTGTGCTTTCTCATGTTTACTTTGGTGTGCGCGTAATCTTGGCCTTTGATCTTGCTTACCTTTGGCTTGTGTTGACTATTTACCATGTGTTGGATTAATCTTGTGGCTGCAGTGAGAGTCAAGTGTTGACCAGAGTCTATAAAATTTTGTTTGACTTGCGTTTTTGATGGACTGGGTTTTAGTTTGCTATCCTCACCCCTATGTTTAGCCCATTTTAATTTATGGACGTGAGAATTGCTTTGCCTGAACCCCCTGGCTTGATTTCTTTCATTTTTGTTTTATTTTCATATAGTTTCTACATTTTATTTTTAAAATCATTTCTGATCACTCAAAAATTCCAAATATATTTATGATTCCTTTTCACATATTAAAATAATTTTTGACACTTTTTGTTTCTGGTTTTCTTTATTTTTCATAATATTTTGATATTTTTCTTTTACTTTCTTTTTGAATTGTTTCTATCTTGATACCTTAACTTCAAAATTTTATTTTGCATAGTCCATTAAACATTTTTCAACTCTTCTTTTTGAATTCATCCATAAGCATCCTAAAGTTCATAAAAACATTTGTTTACCTATTTTTAAAATCATTTTTCATTGCATTTTGGTCCCTACCTTTTACATCTTTGTTTTTTGATCCTTATGCAACTTTGGCTAATTGTTTGAGGTAGTTTGCTTTTGAGTTTTTGTTTGATATTTTAGCAAGTAAATAGCCTATGACCTAGTTCACTTGAAGTAAATTTTTATAATTTTTTAATATTTTTTGATGCGTGTTTGGTTGCTTGTGATTGAAGGTATTTTTCATGCTCATTCCTTGTCTTCCCTTAACCCTAATTGTTTGAAGGAATTTATGCCATTGTGTGAGGTCACTTGTTTGGTGTTTTTAGGTTTTTTTAGATGTTTATAGGTCTCCTTTGATCATTTATAGTTCCATTGTGGTTTGTATTTTCCTCTTGCTTGAGTTTGTGCATCTTTGTTCAACTTTGACCTAATTCTCCCATGTCTTCATCCTATGCTTCTCATGTTTGTTTGTGTGCATCTAACATGTTCATAGCTTCATCTAATTTTCATTACATCTCAAGTATGCTACTTACTTCATGCATAAGCATCCATATTTATATTTCATGTTGCATTTTTTGTCTTACATCTTAAGTATGAATCATCATTTCCTTATGTGACATCCTTTGGTATGATTGTTAAATTGTTTAGACTTGTTTGCTATATGAATTTGATATGTTCACATGTGCATATTTAACATGTAATCTTGGTCATATGATTCTTACTTTCATCATCTCATGTTCATCTTTAATTCTTTGACTTTCATCTTGAATTATGTTTTCTTCTTACATGAACATGTGGTTGTCATCCTCTCCTCATCTCTCATTATATCATGAACTAATTCATGAACGTTGGTATGCTCCTTTAGGATTAAATTAGGAATTTAAAAATGACTTAGAATTCTGACTTTGATGTTTCTCATGTGCTTTCATCCATGTTAGACCTCTTTTTCATCCTTACTCCTTCATGTGTGATTTCTTTGAACCTCATTGCCTCTTTGGTGCTTCTTTGAACTTGTTTAACTTGGTTTGAATTCTTTGAGATTCTTAAAGTTAATTTGTGACTTGGTTCTTAATTTTGAAGTTATTGAACCTTAATATCTCTTCCATTTACTTTCTTTGTGTGTCTGGGTTCCATTTCATGTCTTACGAACATTTGTGCTTCATTTGCTAACATTTCAGGGGCTTTGGTAAGTTGTAGGAGTGTGAATGTGCTTCCACATTCCAACCTATCCTCTATTTTTTACATTTCAATCTTGTGTTTTTTTAAGTATATAAGATGATTTGGTTTGTATAATTCTCACTTATCCCCTTAGAAGCAACTTAACTTCCATCTTGGAAGTA
Source organism: Lathyrus aphaca (assembly GCA_963966055.1). Classification (NCBI taxonomy): domain Eukaryota; kingdom Viridiplantae; phylum Streptophyta; class Magnoliopsida; order Fabales; family Fabaceae; genus Lathyrus; species Lathyrus aphaca. Next base: position 131,831,659 of record OZ014522.1, on the reverse strand, counting down.
AGTTGTCTTCTAATCTTTCTTTCTCTTCTTCCTCTTCTTTTCTTCTTTTTCTTCTCTTCTCTTCTTCCCCAATTAGGATAAATATCTTGAAACTCACTAACCCTAGGACATCCAAGCATGGCAACTCTTAGGATTGTTAGTTTTCCTTTATACTTTTACCTTTTGAGTCTCTTTTGAGTTATTCTCTTTCTCATCTCAAAACAAAAAGCTAAAAAACACCTATAAAGGTTGAAATAACTTCTTGTGGCAAAGCCTTATTCCATGGGGAACTTGCATATATCCCATCTTGGGGTAATGTGAGCTTATCTAGCATGATGCACAAGTTTTCAACATGAAGTTGTTTCACAAAGAAAATCTAAAAAACACTTCTTCACTCAAAAACAACAAAACACTTAATAAATACAGTAGGCTAGTGTGCTTGAGCCTCAATCCTTGGAACTGAGTCTTGAGGATCTTATCCTTACTTAGGTGTGCTTCTTCTTTATTCCATCTTGGAGTGATGTAAGAAGTACACACTCCATTGAATGAGACTTGAATACAGTCTTCTATACAAAATTTCAAATAAAAATCTTCTAAAAAACTTCAACCAACAATAAGTGTCTTTCCTTCGGGAATTCTCTTCTTATCTCCTTCACTCTAAACGAAAGAACTTGCTCCTACTTGTCATTTTCAAGACGGTAAACGCACTTGTTCCAAACGAGCTTGCAATACTTGAGCATGGACATAATCAGTTCAATCCTAAAAACACAAGCAAGTTGTGTCAGTCTTATTGAGTCGAACTACGATGTTCTGAATTTCCTATTGTATAAAGGGAATACGTAGCTGTTGCACCCCAAAATTTGCCCTCACCAAGACAAGACATTGTGTACTAAGGTATCCCAAGAGATTCACAAGGTTCACAAGATTCACAAGGTATCTCAAGAGGTTCAAGAGATTCAAAAGGTTCACAATTAGTCAGAAAGTTTGACAATTCCCTCAGACAATGCATCCTCCTAAGCAAGGCATCATAAACTAGGGTTTTGACTTTCATCAGGATAAATGGACTTCCAAGACTTCAAGAGAGCTTCAGAGCATCCTATATGTGTTCAAGAATCCCCATGACAAGTTTCAGGACTTTCCCAAAAGGTTTGCTCAGTCAGATGATCAGATATGCAAAAATCAGTCAAAGTAGTTAAAAAGTCAAACTGAGGTCAACTGTGGTCAAACCAAAGTCAAACTTCATGATTTTTTTGCCAACATCAAGTATATGAAGTAAAATTCATTATTTGATCAAGGGTTGATCATGATTCATCAAGGAGATTTCAGATCATCAAGAATCAGGAGTTTCTAAATTAGGGTTTTCATAGGAAAAGTCAACCAAACTTTGACCAGCCATAACTTTCACATGCTTCATCAAACATTTTCCATCCAAAGCTCATTTTGAAGGAAATTGAATTCTCTACAAAATAGGTCCTTTTAAAAGTAAACAAAAAGTCAACAAAATTCACACAAAGCTCATATTCGGTTTGTAGGTTTAAGGTATTTTCAAGATCAAATAATGATGGAAATAGCTTCCCTGAACATCATTGAGTGTAACATGATCATCATATTCATCAAATACATCGCATATTGAGAAATCCAAATCACATTTTTCTCACTTTTTGATTTTTTCGTTCTTGCATATTTACGTGTTATTAATCAAGTTTGTCCATTGATTTGTGTTTAGATGAAAGCAGTGATGGATTCTAGGCAATTAAATTGATGTTTCGATGGCCAATTCATGAGACGCCATTTTAGGGTTCATACCTCTTGAATTAGGGTTTCACAATATAATGACTATAAACATATTTTGAGACCATAAATCAACTCAATGAACTGTCTGGATCATATTTATGTAATTAATTTGATAAAATCGTGTGTGTTTGGCAAAGTATGAGTTTCGCAGGTTCTCCATATGCAGGAAAATTCGCAAGAAAACTTGTATATAAATTCGCAGCAAATTCCACAAGTCTCAAGGAAGAAGATGACCCCCTTGGCGCCATCCGCAAATTTAAAAATTTGATTTAATATTTTTAGAATTGTTTTCTATTTTGTTTCAACAAGTGTTAGTTGGCCCAGTGGTAAGGGTTGCGCGTATTATTGCTCAGGACCTTGGTTCGATTCTTGGTTGCAGCATTCTTTTACTAATTTTTCCATTTATTCGTATAACTTAATATATTATGATTTGTTGTTGATTGTATAGCAAACGCGCCCCATGTAGCTTGGTGGTTGGAGTGTTTGGTTGTTGACTGATGGGCAGGGGTTCGAATCCAGGTTCCCACATTTTTGTTCATAATTATTTTTTTTTAGCAGGATTAAAATATAATGAGTTCGTTCCATAATATTATCATCAGCGCATGCTGGCCTGATTGGTTTTGATGCTGCGTATTGAGGTAAGGGACCTGGGTTCAAATCCCAGGTCCTATCTTTTTGGCCAATTGTTCATATTTTTCCTATTTTCTATTTTTTTTTTCATATAATAACTTTATTTTGTTTAAATTATTAAATATAAATTATAGAAATAATTTCTAAAACAATATTACAATATTTTTTTTATTTATATTCTTAAAAAAAAATCATAATTTATTATTTAATTTGTTTATATTTATTTTATAATATGTATACATGTATAATTATTATATTTTTGTAAATAGATTAATTATATATTTTAATTAATAACATAAACCCTAATTTTCTTAAAATAATATCAAAACCCTAATTTCTAACCCTAAATATTTTATTAACCCTAATTTTAACATTTAATTTAATTAATTTTTGTTCTAAACTATAATTAAGTAATTAATCTTTTTTATGTAAATAATTAGTACTTGTTTATTATTATAATTATTCTATTTTCTTTCTAAATTTTTTCCTAAATGTTTATTTAACTTAAAAAATAATATTTTCTCTTGAATTGTTATTTTCTTTATATTTTTACTAATCCTTTTTATTATTTTTATTATTATTATTACTAACCTTTAAATTATTGTTTATTCATTATATTTATCATTATTATTTCTATTATTATGTAATTGCAAAAGCCATGTAATAGTTGTAGATTTATTTTTTGTCTCTATTTTATTTTTTAAATATTTTTATTGCCATGGTTAGTAATCTTAGGGTGTGTATAACTATGTGTAATTAAAATAACTTAGATAATTAACCTTAAATAAGATAAATATCTGAACATGAATACTCACACACGTAAGTCGATCTTTGATCGCCATCTTTCACTTTCTAGGGTTACCTCTCATGTTGCCTATTTCTAAGGTCAAGTAAGGTGTCTTAAGCAAAGTCCCTTCATAAAATATCATCAAGTCCCTTCAAATTATAAGATCAAGTCCCTTCGATGTTGCCTACGATAAATGATCTTGTCCCTTCGAATAAAAGAGTATAAGTCCCTACGTATTGCTAAAGACACCTTACAGTTGCCTAAATTCAGATGTCCCTTCACATGTCCCTTATCACATCCAAGGTAATGACTACCTATTCCTTAATAATAGGGATAGTCTTACCATTGAAAGAACATATAAGAACAGTAAAGATTTAATATAGGGTAGGTTCCTCTTAAGTACTTGCTCACACCTTTTCAAAATACATTTTACACTTCACATTTCAAACAAATTTTCAAAACATAGTCTTTATATACATCCATACGAGGATCATTATAAAGTACTTAGAAATTTTTTAATCACACACTACATCTTTTTCAAAACAATTTAAAGTGAGCTAAGTAACTAAGAGCCCATGGATAACCATGGATATAAAGGGTTCTAACACCTTCCCTTTGTATAACCTACCCCCCGAACTCAAAATCTTTTTAAGGTCTTTCCTGTTCTTTTATGTACTTTCCTTTTGGATAAAATAAAAGTCGGTGGCGACTCTTGCTATCCGCAACATTTAACTAAAAGTCAGTTCTCCCACCGTGTTACAGAACTGGCGACTCTGCTGGGGATAATATAAAAGAGGGGTACCCTTAGGAATTAGATCACTTTAAAATTGTTTGCTTTGATTGCTTTACTTTACTTGTTGGGGCTCTTATGTGTGAAAGATCCTAACCCGGATCTAGTGTACCTTAGGTAAATGGCAATAGACCAAGGAAACTGTACGGCGTATACCGATATGGTTGATCTGGTGGCCATAGTTAGTGTGACTTCTTGGTTGGTGCTTATGTTCCTTAAGCAAGTTGAGGATAATATGAGGCTGCCATATGTTGTCAATACACTAACTAACTTGTAGAACCTTAGTCATCCCATCTTGGCCTTTAGAAAAGTAGTGAGATAACCGGCTTTGATGAAGACTGAGGTTGGTTGATACTCGATGCTACACTCATTGAGATTCGAAACTTGGAGGGTGTTGGTTGACAAGTAAGTTGCCTACTGAACAACCACCCTTGTGAAGGATCAATGATATTGAGATCCCTTAGAACCTGGTTACTTTATAGGACATGATGAACCAACTAAACTTCAAGGGAGGGTACTTACCTTTAAATCTCATGCAAGCCTTTAAACCTAGGGCTATTGTGTGACTTGTTTGTGTTGCCACATGTTTGTGATTGAGCATAACATCATAACATCATCATGCATCATAAGCATAACATTTTCACCAACCATTTCAAGGACCAAATGATTTATCTTTGTTCTTTGTTGCAGGTCATGGCTTCTGCTCTTAGGAATACTATCCAGATCAACTTTGTAGAACACCTTCTAAGCTTAAGGAATTGGTCTCTCAAGTTTCTGAAAACTCCCAGTTCATCAAGAAGCATGGTCACCTACTGGATTTAGTCACTTCAGGGTTCAACGAAGACATGATGAGTGTTCTGTTTCATTTCTTTGATCCTAAACATCATTGCTTCACATTCCCCGACTATCAGTTGGTTCCTACAATGGAAGAGTTCTCTAAGCTTCTGGGTATACCTATCCTTGATTAGAAACCCTTCACAGGCTTAGAAAAAGAGCCTAAACCTGAAGTCATTGCTACAGCCCTACATTTTAAGAAATCAGACATTGTCCTAGAAACAAGGAGTGGAGTTAAGGGTATTCTTGCTAAGGTATTGATGGAGAAAGCTCAAGTGTTCCTGAAGGCTATGAGTTATGATGCTTTTGAGGAGAACTTAACCCTATTGATCTATGGCTTAGTATTGTTCCCCAATCCAGACCAGTTCATAGACGTACACACCATCAACATATTTCTGACTCACAACCTAGTGCATACATTACTTTGAGACATCTTACATTCTCTTCACACTCGTACTACGAAGGCGAGGGGAACTTTGATGTGTTGCATACCTTTATTGGCTAGGCGGTTTATTTCTCACCTTCCTCGATCAGTGATGAAGAATGAACAAGGGTTAAGGTGGTCTAAGAGGATTATGTCACTTTCTCATTCAGATATTCATTGGTGCTCTAGATCCATGGAGGATGTTACTATCATTGACCATTGTGGGGAGTTCCCTAATGTGCCCCTCCTGGGCATAAGAGGGGGCATTACTTACAATCCTTCCTTAGCTCTACGACAGTTTGGTTACACTCGGAGTGATGGTCCTCATGACATGCTTATTCAGTGTATTGTGTTCGACTACGACAACGATCTGCAAAGTTACCGTCAAAGGTTTATACGGGCATGGGGTAAAGTGAACAAGGTTGACAACAAGACTCTGGAACTCAAGTATACTATTCCTATGGAACCTTATCTCAGATGGGTACGAGCACGTGCTCAGACTCTTATGATGCCATATCCTGCTATCCTGCCAGTTACCATGGAGCCTGTTGTTGAAGGAGATACTTCTTATATCATTCTTCATCGAGACATGCCCACTAACATGGAAGAGTTACAAAGGTCCTGGATCCAGTTGAAGGAGCAAAAGGATACTTTTGAGACTCATTTCAAAGCTAGTCAAGAAAGAATCCTAGAGCTAACAAGACAACTTCACGAGGAGCGGAATCTCAACTCATTCCTCAACACAAAGAGGAAACGTCCATGGGAGACTTAAAACCCCATCTTTGTATTCATTTCATTTTTGTTGTAAGCCCAAGGGGAAAACAAGTTTATTGCTTACTAATAAAAGTTTTCATTTCTGGTTGTTTAAGCAAATTTAAGTTCTGCGGTCCTTGAAAACATTGCATAAACATATACATACTATATCATTGCATGACAGGTTTCTTATAAACAAGTATCTTATCTTCTCGCTGTTTATTTCAGCAAGAATGGCTCTCGAACAAACAGTCAAGGATCTCCAGGCTCATAATGCTCAGTTCCAAGAAGTGATCCTGAATTTGTCCAAGGGGCAAGAAGAGTTGAAAGCACTCCTCTCTGAAAATCATGAAGATAACAAGAATGGTCAGTTGGAATAATTGCAAGCTGAGATAGCAGAAATGAGGATCCAGATGAATGGTCAGGTGGCTCTTACCCAAAGTTTAGCTCAGGGGCAAGAAGAGCTGAGAACCTTTGTCCACAAACTTCAAAGTAATGGAGTCAGGAATCTAATCGTCAGTCAACCTCCGATAAAACAAGCTAACTTGGTTGAAAAGAAGATAAGGATAAGAGAAGGTAAGAGACAGGTTGCCACTGATTGTTCTTCAGTTGAAGAAAAAAAGGCCTGGTAAGCTTAATCCACCTCAACACAAGGAATGTAGAAGACAGTTTACCAAATTCAGCACTCCAATGTTGCAAGTTCTGCAATGCTTGTTGGAGATGAAGCTAATTTCCTTGAAAAATCCTCCTCAAAATCCTAATACTTCCTCTCCTCGCTATAATCCCAAGGCAAGATACTAATAGTTGTTGGACATTGAAGAAAAAGATTCAAGACCTGATTGACGAAGGAATCCTAGAGGTTACACCAGAAGGTCAAATTGAGTTCTACTATCGTCCATCAAACATCGAAACTGCAAGACAAGTTGCCCAAAGTAGCAAGAAAGAAAGCATACCTATTCCTGTTGAGATATGGGGCACCTTGGACATCCAAGTGGCAAATTTGATTTCATGGTGAAATATACTGCTCCTGAAAGTTCACAGATTGCAATTGAAGACATTCAGCCAACTGGATGGGATAACATTTGAATTTTCATTTGTAATTTCTTTTATTTTGTTTAAACACTTATTATTATGTTAAACTTTTGTTTTCATTAATGCATTGCATATGTTTGTCTTGAATTAATCCATTCGTTTCACTATATTTTGAACTATGCTTCATATTTCTATTTTGTGATATTTAACTCCTGATAAAGCTATAAGCCTGTAGAGGGAGGATGACGAAAACAATACCATAATCTTATGCAGTATGCTTTTGAACAGACTATGCTGACGATGTACAGGCATTGTTTCAATTCCTAAATAGTGGAGGTATAAGGAAGTTAATCCCTAGTCAACCCTTTTGAGCCTATGAAGTAGGAGTTTTCATTCTCATGCAAATTAAAACCCTTATTCATAACCTGGGGCAGGGTAATTACTCGGTTAACTTAACTATGCCAATTGTTTGTGTTGTACACAACTAATGATGTTTCCCTATAATCACTAAAGTCTGCAAGTCAATATCTAGCAAAAGAAAAAGCTCACTAATTCAAAACCTATGAAGGAGACTTAGTAAAAAATTAAGACATCCCGTTGACTGTAACCTTGAAATAAACAGTTCAGGAAAAAAGAAGGGATAGCAAAGTCAAAAGAAAAAAGGAGGTCACTATAGATCCTAATAAAGAAAGATGACTTAATTTTCAAATAAAGTTTTTGATTCCTGAATTATCACAAATGTCAGTGTTACAATTCCAAACTACTTTGGAACCTCAATGCATAAGTTAACCGAACATAGGACTGAAGAACATCACGAAGAATGGGTTGGGTATAAATAAATTTGAGCCTTTATCTTTTGTTTCTTAAACCATGAACTAGACCACGTTATAACCCTTTAAAAGTCTTAACTGAAGCATGGTTAGTTTGAAAGCATACTACTACAAAAGGTATCCTGACTCCTTTAGGGCTTATTATAAAACTTGAGTTAATATCACAGTTTTCATAAAAATTGTTTTACTGAAATAATTCTTTTTCAAAACTTCAAGAAAGACATAAGCATTGCATTTTTGAATATATTTGTTTGCATATACCTGAGTGTTTGATAAACAGAGAAACTTACAGGATGAATGCTCAATAAACCAAAGTCCTTCCGATAAACAAAGTTGCTTCCTGGATACAAGTCCATGTATACAAAGGGGCATATTCTTATGGGGCATTCTGCTTATTTCTCTTGAGGTAGCTCATTTCAGATACTTCCATTAGGGGACAATTCATCCTTAACCAAGGGGCAACGCTCTCTTTCCAAATCTAATGCCCGAGGCGTATATGGTCCATCACAATTTGAAAACACGTTCCTCTCATTGTATTACCTTGATATTGGATTCTCTGCAGAAGCCATTGTGGAAATTAATAGTCTACGCCAGTAGTATCAGATGGTGTCAGTATCATGTCTTCGGATCTAGCCATGATAATTTTTAGGAAATTATTCAAGAAAATTAAGAACCTCAGAAGCTCTAAATCCAATTGGTTATACACTCTCAAGGTTGAAACGATTCTGTTTTCAAGTTCAGCTTTACTTTTCCCTCTTTATTCAGGATTATTGTTCCCTATTTACCTAAGCGAAAACGTCCATTGGTTGTGTTTGAATGTATGTATTCTTTTGAATATGATTGATGTTTACCAGAAATGCATAAAATGCAGTAATAGTATTTACTAAGGACGAACGAGGGTAGGAGTTCAACGAAGCTTCGCCGATTCATCCCCACATGACAACTACAAATCCCCAACAGAGCAAATATATCTTTATAGATACTTCGAGTTACATCTCCCCTTGAATTTATGTCCATCTCTTTTATCCTCAGTCAGGATACTCAGGAACTTATTCCTTCAATAGAAGTACGACGAACGAAGACGGGATGTTATAAATACTATACTATCAAACAAGACGGGAACGAAGTCCTCATATTCCTCAGCAACGAACCGGGATTTATTTTCCCTAGCCAGCAGTTGCTATGCAGAGATACCCAGACACTTCAGGATGCATGATTTATACATACATCATTTACATCATATCACAGCATACACAATACATATAATATTTACTTAGAAACATCATGCCATACATGCATACATATTGCATGAACTAACCTTTACTTTGCAGGATAGTTACATGCAGATAAAATACTATCAACAATTCACAACAGTTCAGAGACGATCTATACGAAGGTCTAGTGCTGATACTTAATTCAGGGATGATCGCCATGAAGATTCATTGCTGATAATCATTACTCAAGTTGTCCTTGGATAGTAGGCAAACGGTCTATACAAAGATCTATTCCCTAATCCAGGATATTTCCAAAAGAGATAATCGTCACGAAGAATTATTTCTACTGGTCTATTCAACAATTCAAAACAGTTCAGAGACGATCTATACAAAGGTCTAGTGCTGATACTTAATTTAGGGATGATCGCCACGAAGATTCATTGCTGATAATCATTACTCAAGTTGTCCTTGGATAGTAGGCAAACGGTCTATACGAAGATCTATTCCCTAATCCAGGATATTTCTAGAAGAGATAATCGTCATGAAGATTTATTTCTACTGGTCTATTCAACAATTCAAAACAGTTCAGAGACGATCTATACGAAGATTTAGTGCTGATACTTAATTCAGAAAAAAAATCTCCACGAAGATTTGGTTCTGATCCTTAAATTAAAGTATGTTCTTAGATATGGTTCAGAGACGATCTATACGAAGATCTAAGCCCTAACACTTAAGGAAGGATCTTCTTTTTCCCCAGAGATAATGCAGAGACGATCTATACGAAGATCTAGTGCTAGCATTCAACTCAAACCATGTTGCATAAACGATTCAGAGACGACCTATACGAAGACCTAGTACTGATATCCAGTATCAATATAAAGATATTATCACCTCCTGATATTATGGATGGAATCTATAAGCCCATCTCCAGTTCTTCCAAGTGGCATCTTCAAGCCCACTTAAGCATACACAACTATTCATCAGTGTTACTTTACGCACCGGCGAGTGCAAATTTTTGGGCTTTTGTGTTCAATCCCTTTCAACATTCCAGGTCACGAATTGCACATATGCCAATCTAACCCCTCAGGTTTCAGAAAATTGAACAGGGGCAGCTGTTGCACCCCAAACTTTGCCCTCACCAAGACAAGACATTGTGTACTAAGGTATCCCAAGAGGTTCACAAGGTTCACAAGATTCACAAGGTATCTCAAGAGGTTCACAAGATTCACAAGGTTCACAATTAGTCAGAAAGTTTGACAATACCCTCAGACAATGCATCCTCCTAAGTAAGGCATCCTAAACTAGGGTTTTGACTTTCATCAGGCTAAATGGATTTCCAAGACTTCAAGAGAGCTTCATAGCATTCTATATGTGTTCAAGAATCCCCATGACAAGTTTCAGGACTTTCCCAAAAGGTTTGCTCAGTCAGATGACCAGATATGCAAAAATCAGTCAAAGAAGTTAAAAAGTCAAACTGAGGTCAACTGTGGTCAAACCAAAGTCAAACTTCATGATTTTTTGCCAACATCAAGTATATGAAGTAAAATTCATTATTTTATCAAGGGTTGATCATGATTCATCAAGGAGATTTCAGATCATCAAGAATCAGGAGTTTCTAAATTAGGGTTTTCATAGGAAAAGTCAACCGAACTTTGACTAGCCATAACTTTCACATGCTTCATCAAAAATTTTCCATCCAAATCTCATTTTGAAGGAAATTTAGTTCTATACAACTTTGTGTCTCACAAGTCAAGCCCAAAAATGCTTCATTTGGAAGGTATGAGCTAAGACATTATAGGTCATTTTAAAAGTCAACAAAAAGTCAACATCTTCCAAAGGGCATAACTTGAGAATGGTAGAAGATATGAACATAAGACCAAAGAGGTTGGTTAGAGGACTCTCTAAGCTTTCTAAAATGTCCAATAACACCTTCATAGCATTAAAATTGAGAGATTTGTGCCTTTGCAAAGTTGGGAAATTTTTGAGAGGTTTATAAAGCAAATGGGACCTTAGAACCAAATTTCTCCAAATGGGCTTGCATTTTTATGACCCAAACACTTCCATGAAATCATGCACGACCCAATCCTCATTTATTCAGATTTTTATAATTTATTTTATATTTATTTTGATTTTATTCATTAAAAATCAATTTAAATCAAAAAAAAATTATGAAAACTCAATATTTAAATGTGATTCTTCTTCTAGAAACTCTTAAAGACCATTTAAATTGATTTGATGCTATCCAAATTCGTGCTAAGGCATTATGGCATGAAAATATTTGATTTTTTGACTAATTTGGCAAGAAGATTTCTTCACATTCAAGTCATCCAAAAGCCCACAAAAGTTCTATGTTTTTTTGACCTAATATGACTCTACTACATAAGGACAACATAAACAAACACAGAGGACAGGAATGGCAACCACCAAGAACAAGAATCAAACCTCAAAAAATTCACACAAAGCTCATATTCGGTTTGTAGGTTTAAGGTATTTTCAAGACCAAATAATGATGGAAATAGCTTCCCTAAACATCATTGAGTGTAACATGATCATCATATTCATCAAATACATCGCATATTGAGAAATCCGAATCACATTTTTCTCACTTTTTGATTTTTTCATTCTTGCATATTTACGTGTTATTAATCAAGTTTGTCCATTGATTTGTGGTTAGATGAATGCAGTGATGGATTATGGGCAATTAAATTGATGTTTCGATGGCCAATTCATGAGACGCCATTTTAGGGTTCATACCTCTTGAAATAGGGTTTCACAATCTAATGACTATAAACGTATTTTGAGACCATAAATCAACTCAATGAACTGTCTGGATCATATTTATGTAATTAATTTGATAAAATCGTGTGTGTTTGGCAAAGTATGAGTTTCGTAGGTTCTTCATATGCAGGAAAATTCGCAAGAAAACTTGTATATAAATTCGCAGCAAATTCCACAAGTCTCAAGGAAGAAGATGACCCCCTTGGCGCCATCCGAAAATTTAAAAATTTGATTTAATATTTTTAGAATTGTTTTCTATTTTGTTTCAACAAGTGTTGGTTGGCCCAGTGGTAAGGGTTGCGCGTATTATTGCTCAGGACCTTGGTTCGATTCTTGGTTGCAACATTCTTTTACTAATTTTTCCATTTATTCGTATAACTTAATATATTATGATTTGTTGTTGATTGTATAGCAGACGCGCCCCATGTAGCTTGGTGGTTGGAGTGTTTGGTTGTTGACTGATGGGCAGGGGTTCGAATCCAGGTTCCCACATTTTTGTTCATAATTATTTTGTTTTAGCAGGATTAAAATATAATGAGTTCGTTCCATAATATTATCACCAACGCATGTTGGCCTGATTGGTTTTGATGCTGCGTATTGAGGTAAGGGACCTGGGTTCAAATCCCAGGTCCTATCTTTTTGGCCAATTGTTCATATTTTTCCTATTTTCTATTTTTTTTCATATAATAACTTTATTTTGTTTAAATTATTAAATATAAATTATAGAAATAATTTCTAAAACAATATTACAATATTGTTTTTCTTTATATTCTTAAAAAAAATCATAATTTATTTTTTAATTTGTTTATATTTATTTTATAATATGTATATATGTATAATTATTATATTTTTGTAAATAGATTAATTATATATTTTAATTAATAACATAAACCCTAATTTTTCTTAAAATAATATCAACACCCTAATTTCTAACCCTAAATATTTTATTAACCCTAATTTTAACATTTAATTTAATTAATTTTTGTTCTAAACTATAATTAAGTAATTAATCTTTTTTATGTAAATAATTAGTACTTGTTTATTATTATAATTATTCTATTTTCTTTCTAAATTTTTTCCTAAATGTTTATTTAACTTAAAAAATAATATTTTCTCTTGAATTGTTATTTTCTTTATATTTTTACTAACCCTTTTTATTATATTTATTATTATTATTACTAACCTTTAAATTATTGTTTATTCATTATATTTATCATTATTATTTCTATTATTATGTAATTGCAAAAGCCATGTAATAGTTGTAGATTTATTTTTTGTCTCTATTTTATTTTTTAAATATTTTTATTGCCATGGTTAGTAATCTTAGGGTGTGTATAACTATGTGTAATTAAAATAACTTAGATAATTAACCTTAAATAAGATAAATATCTGAACATGAACACTCACACACGTAAGTCGATCTTTGATCGCCATCTTTCACTTTCTAGGGTTACCTCTCATGTTGCCTATTTCTAAGGTCAAGTAAGGTGTCTTAAGCAAAGTCCCTTCATAAAATATCATCAAGTTCCTTCAAATTATAAGATCAAGTCCCTTCGAGGTTGCCTACGATAAATGATCTCGTCCCTTCGAATAAAAGATGATAAGTCCCTACGTATTGCTAAAGACACCTTACAGTTGCCTAAATTCAGATGTCCCTTCACATGTCCCTTATCACATCCAAGGTAATGACTACCTATTCCTTAATAATAGGGATAGTCTTACCATTGAAAGAACATATAAGAACAATAAAGATTTAATATAGGGTAGTTTCCTCTTAAGTACTTGCTCACACCTTTTCAAAATACATTTTACACTTCACATTTCAAACAAATTTTCAAAACATAGTCTTTATATACATCCATACGAGGATCATTATAAAGTACTTTGAAAATATTTAATCACACACTACATCTTTCTCAAAACAATTTAAAGTGAGCTAAGTAACTAAGAGCCCATGGATAACCATGGATATAAAGGGTGCTAACACCTTCCCTTTGTATAACCTACCCCCCGAACTCAAAATCTTTTTAAGGTCTTTCCTGTTCTTTTATGTCCTTTCCTTTTGGATAAAATAAAAGTTGGTGGCGACTCTTGCTATCCACAACATTTAACTAAAAGTCAGTTCTCCCACCGTGTTACAGTAGGCACAAGCGACGATGCTTGGAAAACATAATTCTTCAGTCTCTTTCCTCGTTTTTCGTGCCATTTCATCTCCTTATCCCTTTATCTCATTCTTCTTTATTTCCTTTCAGTCCTTTCCAGTAGTAGTTGCAGCAGTAGCAAATACCACCACCCTTTGAAACAATGCTAGCAAGTGTGGATCCTGTCGGGTACGACGGACGATCTGGGATGCTAATACCTTCCCATTTCATAACCGACTCCCTTACCCTTTCTTTTTGGTTTGTGAGACCCCGATTTCTCCTTTTTCCAAGTTTGTGCAGCATTACCCTTCCTTCGGGATAAAAATGCATGGCTGGCGACTCTTCCTTTTTCGCGCCATTTTCGCATATGTACCAAGATGGAAATCCCGGGAGCGACAGCTGGCGACTCTGCTAGGGAACTCTTGACCATATTTTCTCTGGTTCCCTATGCAAGTTAATCCTAGCGTTTGTATGTTTATGTTTCTTTGGGTGTTTATCTGTTTGTTTTTGTGTGCTTTAGTTTAGTTTTGTTGTTTTATTTACAACTTTACTTTACAACTTCATTTACTGCTTTCCGTATTTACCTTTTCATGCATCATATATATTGGACTGTCTGGACTGGTTTTTCTTTGGTGGGATGGGAGTTACTATGATATGAGCCTAATACACAGGCTCGAGTGCACCCTAAACTCTAGCGTGGACAATCACTTTTTTTCATGATATCTTGTCATGCGAGTAGTAGTGAGTTCCACACCTAGATTACGAAAATCTTGGAAATGTCCTGTTATAGGGGTCTTCCCTATTCCAAGATACGACCATGATAGTTATGTGCATCTGGGGACTGATCACTAAGGACCTTTGTGGAAACATTCCTCTCCAGTGGTGACAGTGGAAAACCACATTTGTTGGCAAACCCACTCGCACCGAGGGCCCACTAGGAACTCTCATAGGATGGCCTTGTTCTCTCGTAAGAACTTAGTCAAAGCACTCTTCGTATGGCAATAGTATTGCACCCTTCAAGATGAATCTACTATTTCTTCTCAATCTCAGTGCTTGAAGTTGGGAACTTATGGGGGATGCTTGTTTTTCAGGACTCACTTGAGACCTCCTCTTTTAGTGTATAATTCCAAACCGGAAACAGTGACCGTATTATTTCTTCTCGACCTGAGAGTCTGTGATCTTGACCCTTGATAGCACACCCGTGAGATGGGGGGATTGTTTATAGGTTTTCAGGAACCCTAACTTTCTACATATCCACTTCATCAGTGTTATTTCTATGATTTGATCCGGTTGTAAACTATTTCTGGAATCCTTCCATCCTTTTGTTGATTCCTCCCCCTTCACTTGGAACATGAGAGTACCTTCGGTTTTCTGAGATAATGTGTACCAGTGGATATGGACAAGCTTTTACAATAGTTGGAACATTAGATATCGGGTTTTTAACCTCCTGGTATGACATTCTTTGCTAGTGCATTTTGAAGAGTTAGAAGTTTGTAACCTTCAAACATAGACGTTCCTGCGAAGTTCCTCAATTCTTCAGTTAGTCGAGGATTATATGCTTCCAGGATAAAACCATATGGCATGCCCCATTGACGATACTTTGGAATCTCATACCTTGGATCCTTATACGGTACCTCTTCAATCGGTGCAGACACGACTTCAGAGATTATTATTCTTTGATGAAGATTATAAGCTACAGTCAGAGCTTTGACCATTTCTTTTAGACTTTCCATAGTTGATTCATTCTAGAAATCTCCTCTTTCAACTCTATGTTCTCTTCCTCAAGGTCTTCCATTCTTTTCTGGTGATCGGCCCGAGTATTGTACGAATGAGATAGTTTGACTTCTAAAAGAAGTACAAAATAAGACTTGATGAAAATAAAAATGCAAATGATGAATGATAATGCAATGATAAAAAATAATATTTGTTAATTTTCTCCTTTATTTAAA
Source organism: Lathyrus aphaca (assembly GCA_963966055.1). Lineage (NCBI taxonomy): Eukaryota > Viridiplantae > Streptophyta > Magnoliopsida > Fabales > Fabaceae > Lathyrus > Lathyrus aphaca. The sequence goes on along the minus strand of OZ014522.1, from coordinate 131,815,724 downwards.
GAAAGAATTGATTGAACAAATTGTTGCAAAGTATCATACATAATTTTTTTTTGAACTGAAATAAGTTACATCCACGGTACATTATTTGAATGCAGGAAATAAAGTTTAAAACTCTAAAGTTCTCTTTGCTGGGGGCTTCAGTTTCTTGACGATCTGTTTTTTGTTTCTTGAGCGATACTCTTCCAGATCTTCAGTTCTTTTCCAGATGTAAAAGGTTTCGGTGTTTCCTTGAATATTTAGTTGTTTCTCCTTCTCTATGATGTGGTACTCAAGTACCTTAATGAGGCCATCCTTTTCTTTCACGAGTTTCTGAATTTTGGCATTCTCTAGGCTGAGAATCTGATATTTGTTTTTCTAGGAGTCTCTCTCCCTCTGCATTTAGTTGAAAGCCATCTGAAGCTTCTCTGTATCATTCATGAAGTAGAGAACAGTTTTCTTTAGTGGAAGCACCCCTTCTCGAGGGTAAGGCATCCTCAATTTCTATGCTCTGGCTTGTACCCATCGGAGGTAAGGATCCAAAGTGATACAATTTGGTCTTCCAAGAGATTTTATTCCTTTCTTGTGTACATGTTTCCAAGCATGCACAATCTCTCCTCTAATAGTCTTGTGCTCTTCTCCTTCTTCGAAGAAAAGTCCTTCATAATGAGCATTGATGGGTATATATATCATCGGGTATCCCATCTGACGTCGAGCTAACTTTAGGTGATAATTGATCCCTCCCTTGGTACCAATGAGAGGTACATTAAGAAAATTACCACAGCTGGTGATGATCTTGATTCCTTCGTAGACTGGATTGGACCAATTGATGTCTGAATTGGTCAAAGACATAATCTTTTATGAGCAGTGAATTTCACTTTTAGTCTCCCAAAACGCCGATGACTTGGGTAAGTGGGAAGTAAATCATTTGTAGAGAAGTGGTACAGAACAAGTAATCAATCCTCCACCGCGTAAATTCCTCAGGTGAACTGAGTGGATAGCATCTACGAGCAGTGTAGGAACTAGATTTCTAATGAGAAAGATCTTTATCATATTGATGTCGACAAAGTTTTCTACATTGGGAAATAAGAAAATCCCATAAATGAGCAATGCGAAGATGACTTCTAATGCAATAGTATTTCTGATACTAGAAACGTATAATGCTTTCTCAATCAGAAATATGGAGGGTAAACCCTCGATTCCTCCTTTGGTAGTCCAATGAGCTTTAACTTTTTGACTCTTCCAAAGCAAGATTCCTGGAAATTGTTGATTCTCTCGACATTCCTTCCAATCCTGAGAATGGTATTTTCTCATTAATAGGGATTCTTATTAATTGAGAGTACTCTTCCAATGTTGGACATAGTTTAACCAGGAAATGTGAAGCAGTGGTACACCGGGTCGTAGAACTGGACCAGTGTAACAAGTACACCTTCTACCATGCTGAATTTTAGTAGGGATAATACAATTCTACAAACTTTTCCCTAAATGATTCTCCATTTGTGACAAGTTTTCCTAGCTTTCTCAGGTCATCCAATCTTGGACTTTTGAATGTAAACTTGCGGGTTTTCCGTCACCCAAAGTCCTTTTTTTAAAAGACTGATAATATGAAATAGACGTTCATTCAGATATTTTAAAAAGGAGAAAATAATGATGATTTTTTTTGAAAATATTTTCTTTTGATGAATGCATGAATGTAACACACAAAAACACGGTGAAAACATGGGTTCAAGGGTTTGGTGACATAAGGCCAGAACTCTACCCGTTCCCAAAGGTTTATACTACAAAAAAAGATTTTTGTACTTGTAGATCATGTAAGTCAAGGTCAAGGGGTAAATGTTTACTAAATCCTCAGCATTATGAGTATCTGATTGGAAATCGCCGAGTTTTCACGGAGTATGCTATAAACATCGATTTCACACCGAATATCTAGACTAATTCAGGGACTTTTGAGGTTTCACCTGATCTAGATTCAAGTCCCAACAAGCTATCTCAATTATTACCTACCTATCTTAAAGTGATCTCAAGCTCATCCAGATGTGGATTAATCGCATTCCCATTTTTTGAGAAACCACCCCAAAGGATATTATTTGAACATATATTTTGTGGAAACATAAACATAAAGCAGCATAAAAGCAATATAAAAGATGTATGTATACATGTTCCTAATTCTAGGATTTTTTTAAAAAGAAAAATCTAACTTCAAACGGTAAGAATATTCCCACAGACAGCGCCATTTTCCTGTAGCTCGATTTTTGTGGTCTTTAATCACTTCCGCATTTTTGTTACTTTCTGATTTTTCTTCTTCTAGTGAAGCTGGTTATGACAGGAAAAAGATATCTTAAACTCACCCAGCTTTTCATACTGTTATTTAACAGATGCGCATATGGTTTTTGGTTCTTCTTTAGCTTATTTCACCTTTAGATTAGTGCAAAATTTGTTCTTTTTTATATTGATAGGGATTTCTTTGATATGGATTTGGATATGAGATGAGTGTTAGTTGATAGGATGATGTTGGTGTTTTTATGTTTATGTATCATCATAATATTTTGATGTTTTTCTTAGGTTTAGAAACCTAATTGTTGTTTTTGTTTGGTGTGCTCGCAAAGATCTTACGACCTTTTGCCTACGTACCCCCTAAAAGAGAATTGAGAGATCAGAGCAGTGTAGTTCCTCCTAAAAGGCTAGAGCTAGGAGGAAAGGGTTAATTTGTATCCTAGTTAAAGCATGTGATGTTGATGCTAAAAAGTATGTATTTGTGTCTTGATCAAAACCCAAGATTGAAGCTAAAAAGTTTGTTTGTTTCCTGATGAAAGCCCAAGATTGAAGCTGAAAACAATTATTTATAATTGGTTGGTTGCTTGAATTGCATAGCACAAGGCATTAGCTGAATCGCATCTATATTTGCATAGCTCAAGAAAGGTTGAATGGGTACCCTGAATTACATAGGTCAAGGAGGAATGAATGGTTGACCTAAATTGCATAACTCAGGATAAATGAATGGGTTATCTTGATTTGCATAGCTCAAGAAAGGCTGAATGTTTAGCTTAGTTAGAGTCCAAGACTATGACTGTTGTTAGCTTAGTTAAAGTCCAAGATTGTGTGTAATGAAAGAATTAGCTTATTTAAAGTCCAAGACTATGACTGATTTTGAGTGATTGTAAAGTAATTGACTGTATGTGCTTATATTGAAGCCCAAGGTAGAAGCTAAGAGGTGCTCAGTGGAGAGAAATTGTCATCTCTAAAGAGGGAAGATTTGTTTATATGTGCCTGTATTGAAGCCCAAGGTTGAAGCTAAACAAAGAAAACTGACTTTGTGGGAAAGCTTATTTGTGTCTTGATTTGGAAGCCCATGTGTGAAGTTTATTTGTGAGAGACTGACTCTTGGTTTATCTGTATCTTATATGAAGCCTAAGATGGGAGGCTGAAAAATTGTTGGGAGACTGACTCTGTATGGAGAGTATTTTGTCTGTTGGGAAGTTTATGTGAAATGTGGTCATCAGAAATTCCTTTGTCCGGGGGAATTCAATTGTACAAAGCCTAAGATGAGGTTAGCTTGGTCATCCATTGGGGAGAAGGAAACTATTGTATTTTTTTGATTCTAAGGTATGTTCTTATACGTTTAGGAAGCCTGAGAGGGTCCTTGTGTTTAAGCCCAATATGAGGCTAGGTTACCTGTAAGAGGCTCATAGGTCCTTGAACAAAGCCCAAGAGGGGGATGGGGAAGTCTGAGTAACATCTAAGCCTGAGAGAAGACACATTTAAGAGGCCTGAGAGTCCTCGAATGAAGCCCAAGAGGAGGATATTTTTTTCCCTAGTTTGGTTCTAGTTATTCAAAGGTTAGGTCTGGTGACAGTAACCCATTTACTTAAATTCTAGCAGAGATGTAAGTATATACAATAAAGATGCATGCATACAGATTAAAGGTTTCAGTGAATGTGTTTAATAGCTTTTAGTATGTCTTTACTATGGTTTGAATATTCTTAAGTTGTTTTATTAAGAATGAAGTTGGGGGTGACATTGGGAAGCAGAGACCCAAAATCCTGAGGAAGAACGATTACATATGTCTTTTAACATTGTATTCCCTTTGTAATTAAGAAGTATTTTATTATCTTTGCTTTAGTATGAGGTGAAGAAAGATAATTATGGGAAATAATTTTATTCTAAGAAAGCACAACAGTTTAAGAAAACAACAAGAAGTTAGAAAGAGAAAGATGGCTCAAAAGCCAATAATAGGGCTTAAACATAAGGATGCCTATGGAATTTGTTTTATTGATTAATCATCTGATGATTTCATACATATAGTAGGACTTGGGTGCTAGAAAGCTGCCACATCCTAGAAAGCAATTCACTGGAGTGAAGCTCAATCTAGTTGTTGGTGTATTAGATATTTAGTCATAAAGATGAAAAAAGAAAAGGATATGAGATTAGTAAACAAATACTCATGAATCTTTGTTTAGGAGATTAAAAATTGTTTAAGAAACCGTTGGTGGATTCAGAGGACTTATACGGAAGCCTGACGAAGTTTTAAAACAGACCGAAGAAAGTTTAAAACAGAAAGAATGAGTCTAAACACATAGGATTCCTCATGACACATTTTGACAATTCATTTTATAAAATAAATGGTTATGTGTAAAGATATTCACAAAAAAGATTCATAGATGAAAACTTAATGGGGTGAAAAAGGCGATCGCGTCGAGTTTTTGAAAATGGATCAGATGAACCCTAATGGTTCATTTTTCAAAAAGGGATGGGTCGTACACTCTAATAGAGGCCCAAGAGATGATAAAAACCAATTTGAGGGTGATTAAAATCAAAACCCTAGTTTTTGGTATTTTTTGATATTTTAAATATAAAAATATTTAAAATCTTTGATAAATTCCAAACATAATTAAAAAAACAAGGTGAAACATTGGATCAATGTTTGAAAAATTATGTTTTATCCATGATACAACTTGAATATCATTTATGTTTGAAAAATCAAGTGAAAGAAATGAATTTTAAAATGTTTAGAAACAAATAAAATTAATTCTTTATGAAAATAATAAATATATTAAAAAATATATTTTTTGGAAAATTTTTAATGGAATAAAATATTTAAACATTTTTTAGAATTAATGAAAAAAATAATCATTTAAAAACTCAAAATAATCAGAGAGAAATTAATTTTGGATTGAATTAAATAAAATCACAAAATTTGAAAATTTGAAAAAGGCTGTCAATAACACGCGCCATGGCTGTTTTTCCCAGAATTTGAAAAATCAATCATATCTCATGGAATAGGAATCCATTTTAGATGAAATAAACATCAAAATTGCTCGTTTTGATCCCAAGAACCCAATGGTACCAATTAATTTCATTTATTTTAAGTGTAGAGTGAAAAATCAGTGAAGAACATTGAAGAATCCTAATTTGGCCTGAGCCTCATGAAATTATACATGATGATAATTTTGTGAAATTGATTGAGGGTAATTACTTAGAGTATGATTACACACATATGGCAAAAAGACAATGCGAGGAAATATGCATAGATCATGAATTGGCCAAGTTTGAGGCTTACCTGGACTTGAGCTTGCAACTGGAGTTGTGATTTCGAGATGGAGGTGTTATAGAGATGTTGTGATGATATGGACAACTTTCATACACCATATGGAGTGTGTTTCAACATTTGAACTTGATTGCAAATGGTTGGATCAACTTCTGATCTTCAAGTTACAGAAACAAAGCTTTTTTGAGGTTTTGAAGAGTGATTTTGAGTTGGAAGTGTTTCTGGATTGGTTCAAGTGTTTGAAAACCTCAGATACATCATATGTGATGTGTTTGAGCAATTGGTTTGACCCTTTTGTGGATCAAACTCCAAACCTGATGGTGTTTGCTCAAATAAGGTCTATATTTATAGGCAAAGATGTTGAGATTGCTTAGCCCTTAAGTCTTGAAGAGATGAGGTCACAATTGTGAGTCATGCTTTGTAAAAATATCTCTTACACATGGAATGATGAATTTTTCAAATAGCTCATCTATGCAACACCAAATTTCACATTCCTCAAAATTTTTATGCTTGGATTGTGTCCACATATTGCTTGTTGAACAAGATATCCAAGAATATGCCATTTTGGAGTTTGGGGACCCTTGGATCAAAATGCATAATGTTGAAATTTATGAAGGTCATTTTGGTGAATTCCATGGTGTAATCATGAATTTTCAGGTTTTCTCAGGTTTGTAATGATTGTTTAGGTTCTTAAACCCACTTGACATTGTCCTTCGATTCAAAAAATCTGATTTCACAAGTTTGTGAAAAACTGTTTTTGAAAAACAGTTTGGGATGGTTACTTTGATCCATGATTTCTTCATGCACAAGCAATATCTTTTCATTCCAATTGGTTCTTTGAATTATTGGCAACATTTGAAACAACATTAGTGTTTTGAAAAGGATTTGAATCATCTTGGAACTAGTGTCGCTCCCGGGATTTTCATCCTAGTACAAACACGAAAGTGGCGCAGAAAAGGTAGAGTCGCCAACCAAACATTTTTATCCCGAATGAATGGGAAAGGTAATGTTGCACAAACCCGAGGAAGAAGGAAAAGGACGAGGCCTTAAGAACCAAATATCTAGGTCCGGAAGTCGGTTATGAATTGGGAAGGTATTAGCACCCCAATCCGTCCGCCGTACCCGACGGGATCCACACTTGTTTGCTTGTTTCAAAGGGTGAGAAATAAGATGCTGTTGAACGAAATAAAAGCTAACTGGAATGAAATGGAAATGAGAAAGGAAATGAAAGAGAACAAACAGAAGGGGGAAAATGTAGGGAAAATAAAGAATGTGCTCGAATGGGTCCTACCCCACTGCCTACGTACCTCATCGGGAAAATGAGGATCAGAGTCTCCGTAGTTCGTCTAACTAAGGCGGGAACTTGTTTGTGTTTTTTAGGATGACGTTGCCATAGCTCTAGCTCAGGTGTTACCGGCTCTGACTCGAGGGTGTTTACCGTATCGTTGTTCGAACTATCGAGGCAAGTCGCATTCGTCCGCAAAGAGTATGAGATGAGAAGAGAAGACACGATGTCTTGTTGGTTTATTGTCTTTTAGAAGAAATGTCTTGATTTTGTGTTTATTGTATGTACAACACTAAAGACTATGATACAGGAGCGAATACTTTCCAAGATCGCCCCCAATGGAACGTTTGTAAAGTACCCTAGAAGAGTGAAGGAGACCTCCACTAGTCATTTCCCGTATAACTTAAGGCTTGTGGCGCATTGTACACATTTTCCTTTATTAAGTATTTTGATTTTTCTTTATGAGAAGTGAGACTCAATTTGAAAGGAAAAACTCTAAAGGGAGACTATGACACAACCCTAAGTTAGTTGAGTTTAAGGGTGACCTATGGTTAGTGATGTTTGAAAGATTAAAGCTACCTAAGGATATAAATCATAAAGAAAAAACGAGTATGCACAAAGTGATGGAATGAGGTCCTCCTAGGTCATGGTTGGTGATAACGTGTATGAATCGTAAATGAGATGAAACGATGGATCGGGTGGGTTGGTTGCGTGGTGCTGAAATGCACGACTTATGTTGTGTAACATACAAGGTTTGCTTTTGGGTGTAATGGAGTGGAGCGATGGTAATCGAGGAATCCTAAAGTCACATGAAACTTTATTTATTTATTTGAAAATTTTACTCGACGTTGGATCAAGTATTTCTTTATTTTATTTTTGAGATTTGGTTTTCTATCTATTAGTTTTATCTTTTTCTATCCTAATTATGAGAACTATATAAGCATACAAGTTCTAAGCTATTACATCACAAAGTACAAACCACAAAAATATAACCGAGGCATAATAAAATAATCCAAGTCCATAAGCGAATCCTCGAAACAATACCTTGCACAAAAAGAGGATGTTAGTAAATGAAATGAAGATGCATATGCAACAATATGTCGAAAATGAATTAAGATAAAAAATTTATAAGGATTTCTAAAGCATATAAGGCATAAAACCGAAATAATGGCTAATCGTTTCATGGAAACGCACTTGAACGGTTTCTAAGCCTAAGTCCTAAAACTAAAGGATTTTGCATGATATCAAGCTTCTAAAATCAGTAGCTAAACCACATTAAGGCCTTCTAATATTCTAAGATCAAGCTTAATTAATCTATGTCCTAATGCACCATAAAATCCTAAGCTAAACTAGATGGATATACAATGGAAAAGTTGAATGAGATCAAGGCACTAAAAATAGCAAAAGTCCTGGAAAAAATATGAAATTAATTCCCTAGGGTCTCTAACTTGACTATAATATTGTGTTAAAAAATCTCATAAAAATTCAAAGTCTAACTATGTCAAATGGTCACTTAAATCTACCTAAGATCTATTCACAATTTTTCACAAACTAAGCTACCAAAACAGTGGATAGAATGACCTAAAAAATACACCAAACATATTTCCAGGTACTACTATTAGTCCTCTAATCATAGCAAAAAGAATGGGACAAAAATATTATAGGAAGTGGGAGAAATAAAATGTACAAAATAAAGTGTATAAGAAAGAAATCAATATAACACTAATTAAATGGAAAATCGAAATTAAATTGAAAAATGACAAAATTCAGAAACTAAAAATATAGAAAAGTTTTAAATTGAATTAGGATCCTACTTTAATTTTTATGAAATTTTATTGAGTGTTTTACTATTTTTTTATAGAATTAAATTGAAAGGTATAAAAACAGAAATTTAAAAAGATAGAAAATAAAAGGGGGGTGAAAATATAAATAATTATTAGTTAAGATGAACATATGGGCCTGCGTATGGGGGTGGATAGCATATTTCATGGGCCCAAAACGCAGGTGGCCTGAGGGAGTATGTTATGGTATACAATTAACCTTTGTTGACTCCATTTAGAACGTTGGATTTGTGGTCTCTTCAAGGTATTTCCATCCAATGGTTCACAAAGTGAAGGATCATGATACTATGGTGTGGTGTCACGTGTGGGATCATAATATTGAAAACCTACCGGACGGTGAAAAGTGTCACTGCCGGTATGGTGAGAATCCAAAACCCCCTCTAATCTTATCCGTTTACCTCATCGCAAGAACTCTTAAGATTTTCTTTATTTTTATAACTTAATTCCTTATGAAATAAAGCAAAACATCAGACAAACCCTAAAACTCTCTCCTCACTCTCAGCGGTGCTATCTTCTTCCTCCAACCTAGACCGCCGCCACTAATAATCAATCGGAGATAACAACACCATAATGGCACGCCCTTATCACAAAAATTGACCTAGTCCGTCTCGAACACACCATTTTAGAAGGAACAAACACAACAAACAACATCTAAAGACGAGCTTGATTCGTACCTGACGATTCGACACCGTATCGGCGATGTCAAAGAAGGAAAAATGATGATGATGTTCTGATGTGATGAGGACGCGATGAACAAACACGTTCAGGTACGTACGATTCCACTTCTCGCGCTCTCTTTCTCGTTCTTCTTCCGTGAACGCATGTGTTGCTGATTTTGTTCTTCTACTTATCGAACTCTTCTATGTGTGTGCTTCCACGTTGTTGAAATCGTTGTGATGTGAAAATTGTTATTGACCTTGCAAATTTGGTGAAGATACAATGTCTTCTTGACTACGACGTTGTTTCGGTTGTTTGAGGAGTTTTTGACGATGAGCGATGTTGTCGTTGTAGACTGATGATGAAGAGTGTTTGGCTGCAAAAATTGATAGAGATGTATGGGATTGTTCAGTCCTGAAGAACGATGGTGATGTTACACCTTAGGCATGATATTCTTTAATCTATGCTTCTCTATGCTTTCTTTACTTTGTCTTTTCTTCTTCTTATTCTTTCCGTGAATGATTGTTTGAGGACTGGTTGATGAGTCTTGCAATTGCAAGGTGTAGAAGATGATGAAGATTACTGATGTTGAATCCTCCTATCCGATTTCGACGAGGATGGTGAAGTGGTTCAGATTTGGTGATGCAGTGTTGAAGGTTAATGAATAATGATTGATGAAGATCGATGGCAAAGTGATGAAGAAAATAGAGCGAATTTGTAGATTGGAGAGAGGTGATTGATGAAGATTGTGAATGAAGATTGAAATTTGCAGAGGGATTGAAGAAGAAGAAGTAGAAGGAGGAGGTTGAAGAGTATGGTGAAAAAAATCAGAGAGAGTGAGGTGAGGGAGAAGGAAGAAGAAGATTCAATGGAGAGGAAAAATCAGAGCCTTCTCCTTTGCAACAAAATTGATTCTTATATGTGATCAAGGTGAGGGCACATTGGTATTTTTGATTGAATTCGGTTAGAAAGTTTGTTGAAAATTCTGTTAGAGTTAGTTGTGAGCTTCTGTAACTATTTTTGTGTTGAACTTCTCTCTGAATTTATGTTGGTTTTTCTTCTTCTTGTTTTGCAGGTTTGGTTGAACTCTATTTATGATGAGGATTGTTGATTATTGATGAAGATGCTTGGTGAGAGTTTTGTCGATGAAAAATAATGAAGGTTTTTGAAGTTCTGAATTTAGAGTCTTGAAGAGTGAATCGTTGATGGAGGATGAAGTTGGAGATTGATGAAGATTTCTCCCAAATTTTTGTTTCTGAATTATTTCTCATCATTAAGTTATTCTTCTGTGAACTTTTTGTAACTGAAATCTCATATGTAACTGAATTTCTAACTGAATCTTCATTCAGTTTTCTGTTATCCCTCCATGCTCTCATTTTTTGTAACCGACTCTTCTTTTCAGTTTTGTGACTAAAATTCTGATGAGTTTTTTTGGTTAAGTTATCCACCTCTTAATCTTTTGTTACGGACCATCAATAATCAGATTCTTTGAGAGTTATTTGCATCAGTTTTGTAAATTTCTTCTTATGTCCATACATAACATATTAAATGTGTCTTTTTGAATTGAAATTATCATTTAAATGTTAATGGGCTAATGGACCTAGAGGAACAAAATGAATATTGGATTTGAAGTGTGAACATGGATTAAGAAAAATGTTAATGTTCACTTGGACGAAAAAAAATTAGTATGGACTAAAATGTGGTTTAAGTTTTTGATTTATTGACATTGACATAAACATGAGCTTTTGGATAATGAATTGATTTTAAACATGAGCATGGATTGGTTTAGACTAACTGAAGTAGGAAATTTGGACAAATATGGACACTTGAATTAGAAATGAATTTAAATGTGTTCGGATTTAGAAAAGGTTTAGAGAATGAAAATGGTCATTGGTTTTGAAATTTGAATATGGTTTTTGGACTATTAATTTGAGAATTAAAAATGATATATGGGCTTGGATAAAGACAATTGAATTGTGATTGAAGTTAAATTGAATATTTTTTATTCCTAGATAGAAAGAAATTGAAACAAAAATCAAAACTTGGTGTTTAATTTGGCGGATATGGTGAACGTCTTGCCTTTGGTAGCTTGAATTAAAATAAATCCACACGAATTTTCTTCCAACTTGGTATGCTTAACATCCTTGATCCTCTTGGATACTTTTGATCTCGAATCATGTCCAAACCCATACTTTGTATTCTTGATCAACCTTTTCACTCAACAAACCTAGTCAACTTGAATTAATAGTAACTAACAAATTGCCATGATCACAACTTCATCTTTGAAGAATCAAATCCATAATATCACCTTAGTGATAGGACTAAGCCTTAAAACCTTATCATGAAACCCTAATCTTTCATTGACGAATCCATAAACCTAACCACCAGAGGAAAGAAACCATAGTTCACTTGAGCCCTTTTGAGAAGTATTGAAGACAACAAACTCGATATTGGACGAACATCAATAAGAAAATACTAATGATGATGTGAGCTTAAGCTTTGTCTCGATGTTGAGTGTAATGGCCTGATGAATCACCTCTGAATAGGAAAATTCAAGTCACAAGAGAATACTTAATATCATGCCTTGGGAGCTCAATGAAATTCATAATTGTGATGTTATGACCTAATGGAGAATGCAAATGAATGTGAAGCATAAGGCCAGTTAGAGGTAATAAATATGAGGGAAAATTTTGGGGTGTTACAACTAGGTGAAAAATTCCTCCAAGTTTTGGTGTTTTGCTGATTTTGTACTTAGACAGATTTTGTCTAAGGGTTGAAGATCAATATTTTTCTTGATTTTGATCCATCTTCAACTTAAAATCCATAATGAATTGGAGTTTTGTGTAGTTTAATTATTTGTAGTTTGTGATGAGATCTTTCATTTGAGATTTGGTTCACCAAAATCTGATGCTTGGATCACAAGTTATGATGCTTGGAAGTAGGCCACTTGAGCACTTTTTTTTTCCATAACTTATAAAAATTTCTAAGTTTCAAATGTTTCCCCTTTTACAAGTTATCTTCAAATTTCTGATTTTTTGTGATCAAATGCATTTATGGGCCATATATCTATAATATAAGAAAATTTGATGTTTTGGAAATCACAATGATACAATTGCCTCATTAATTGCCACTTCATCATTTCAAGGGTATTTTGAGTCTAAAAATTACTTTTTGCAACCAAATGGGATATGCAACTAAGAAAGTTAGCTTTTGCTTTGTAAATTTGAATGTGTTTGTTGCAAACTAATTTATTTTCACCAAAGCTAACTACTTTTTAAAGAAAAAGCAAACTAGATTGTCTTCCCAATGTAGGGTCAATCAATATTCTTTTCAACCCATATTTACCTTTTCATTATCTATTGTTTGTTCTCACTCGTCTTCCTTTTACTTTGTCTCTCTCTCTCACCGTCATTTCTCTATTTCTATCTCTTTTATCCTCTTCTTCTTCCTTCATCCTCGTCTTCTTCCTTCTTCCTATTCCTTCTTCCTTATCGTCTTCTTGCTTCTACGGTTTTGGACATCATATTTCTATATATATATATTGTCAAAGTGATGCATTGAAAATCTTGAAGGTTTTCTAAATCAAGATCTGTTACCCATGGTAAGAAATTTTTGATTTGTTGTTTCTTTGATGTTTGATGTTGTAAAAGTTTTTTTTTTCATTTTTCATATGTTTTTATTTACAGTTTAGATCTGGTACAAACTATTGCTACCAATTCAACGTTGTTGTGAGTTAGATCTTATTGTTTGAATGGTGTTTCAGATTTAATATTATGAGTTTTTGTATATATGTGGTGGTCGTTGGAATCAAAATGATTTTTGTGTGATTTTGTCAGGTTAGGTTTTGTTATTACCTTATTCTAATTTAAACCCTAAGTTTAGGTTCTTTTAATGATTTTATTTATAATGTTGGTGTGATCATTGGGGTTTCAATTTTTAGGTGTTTGGAAAAGAGATGTTGTCAATATCAAGAGTCTTGCATTTTATGGTGTCTCCATTACACTTTACAACATAACACTTGATAAAGCACATGTGGTTCTGAGTAATCATGTCAAACGAGATGTTCCTTTGTTATGGGATTCGACTGCATTAGCGAGGTACTTTATGCGATTAATATGAGATGGTATTTGTGTCAAAAGAATATTAAGGACATTTAACCTGTAACTGAATTAATGAATCCACTTGCGATGTTTGAGTTGCAACTTATAGATAATCTTTCCATAGTACCTTTTCAGGTTCATTGAGAAATATGGAACCCATGCTATTGCTGGGGTAAAAATAGGGGGACTGATATAATTTATGCTAAGTAGCAGTATTCATCTCCTCTACAACCTTCGGAAAATAGGGGAACTGATATAATTTATGCTAAGCAGCGATATTCTAAATCACAGTGGATGGTTTTGATAATTTAGAATTTTTTTGTTCAATGCAATTTGTCATGATGTGCTTTTTATATGAAATGAATCCTTGTTGTATACAATTAAACATTTTGTGTAAAATGCTTTTATATTGATTGAAATGTACAAATGGATGGCTACTATCTGATTGTTGTACCCTTTTACATTTTATATTACTCTGTTTGTGATGTGAAAAAAGCTGGTGAAAATTCATGTTGTATTATTAATTTATTAGTAGAGATGGTACTTGAGCTGAAATGCACTCTTTTCTGCAGTATTTTTTGAATCCCAAAATTGCTAAGGAGCCCGTACCACCCCAATTAGAGCTCATAGCCAAATAAATTCTTGTTCCTTTGCTTGCTGTATTCTGTAACACCCCATTTCTACCCGCAAACAATTATAAATAAATCAGAGTTCAAAAAAATAGGGTATCACATTTTTCCTCGTAAAAACATCATCATTATAGAATAACAAATAACAGTTCATCTTTTTAACTACGCAACAGAATTCATTTAAATCATAACACTCATCTTTAAAATCAACTTCATAATATTTCATCTCAATTCAAACATCATATTCTAACATAAACATCTTATATCCAAAACATAACAAAACGAAAGCTAAATCAAAATAATTCATTCGCTAATCCCCCCGAAGTGCTACGTATCAGAGCGACCAACGACTCAAACCATCTAACGGAAACTCCTCGCTACTCAAGATTACCTGCACGTTACCAACCAAGGGAAACATTCAAACATATGGGGTGAGATATCGACAATTATAAATAGGATATAATAATCAACATATACAAGTTAAAGTCATTTCAATCACCCATTCACACTACATTCATCATAAACATCGCATTCTCACAGCATCTATCACATCTCAATAGTTCATACAATAATGCAATTCATATGCGACTCGACAATGTATGCATGTGGTACCATTCAGAGCGAACTCCCATCTTAAAATTCATGTCAGTTATGTGGGCATCAGCAAGACATAAGTCTTCATCTTAAACATCGTGTTTTTCATTCCAGGCCATCTTAATAATGCACATGTATGCGGTATGAAAATGGCATACAACACAATAAAAAATCGTAAACATCATTCATCACATTATCTTAAATCATCACAACATCATTGGCCGTAAGACCTACATCACAATATACCCATCACATCGGGTAAAGTCATCTTAACCGTCTTAGTTTGATATCTAAATAGTTCATCATTAAATCCGTTCAACAACAATCATCAAATCATCATATTATTAACCTTTAATTACATCTAACATCAGTTACTAGTTCTCAGTCATCTAACGGAACATCAGAAAAAGGAACGAACGCGAATCAATAAGCAAAACGCTACAAAAATCACAAAAACGCATCTCTGCTGCCCAAACGTGTACCAAACGCGTAACAACCTTCCCCTTACGCGTACCAGTGTACGCTCTTACGCGTACTATACGCAATTTGCCAAAGGGCCGGAAATCCACCCTCCATACGCGTAACAGGCAGTGTAACCACCATATGATATGCGTATTGCCTAGCCTCATACACGTATGACCAGATCCATTATGCAAATCAACAGAGGCCCTCTTAGCTCATCTTCTTCTACGGGTTCATCATTATGTCACTCCAATTCAGTCCTTGTTGGGTTTCTACCTTCTTTTAGACTTCTAATTCATCATTTTATTTCCTATATATCATTACTACATCAATTTCTCATCCTAATATCATCATCCTCTCAATCAAATTCATCACAATTAAATCTCAAAATCTCAGAACAGAGATACACAACAACAATCAGAAGATTCACATCAGTTATTCAATCATAAATTCGTCGTATTCATACGAAATCGCACAAAAAACATCATACAAACAACAACAAGAAATCCAAACAACCCACCAATACATACATATTATTTCTTTCCCGGTTATAAGATACGAATCTCACCCTTAACTTTGGATTGAATGGAGCTAAAATCTACGGTTGAAATTTTTTACGAAAATCCTTAGCCCTAGTTCTTGCTCTCCCAAAGACTCGTTCTTCTCTCCAAAATTCTGATTATGACTAATTCTCTCTAAACCCTTACTAATCCTATTTTACTTATTTTAATTAAAAGGCCTTAAAAATAATACTCCCTCCGTCCCAAAATAATTGTCACATTTGAGGAAAAAAATTATCCCAAAATACTTGTCACTTTATATTACCAAGACATTTTTATATTTAATCTTCCAATTATATCCTCTAATAAATACTCTTAATTAATTGTTTTCTCACTTAACATTAATGCTAATTTGAATACACCAATAGTTAATTAGGATAATTTGGTAAAGTTACTATTCTCTCTCTTTTATTTATTACTGTTTCTTAATCTGTGTGAAATGATCAAATGTGACAAATAATATGGGACGGAGGGAGTACTATTATTATTTACTAAAAATCATTTAATTAATCCACTAATGGGCTTCTATTTACACCTCCCAACATTATTACTAAAACCTCCCCAAACTAAGTCTAACTCACAACTCAACTTAAAACAACTTAAATCAATTAATAATCTTATCATCTTATCATCTTATCATCTTATCATCTTATCATCAAACATCATACATCTCAAATAACAACAAATCTACTCAAAATAATTTAATTTAATTAATGAATTAAATTGGGGTGTTACAACTCTCCCCCACTAGAACATTTTCGTCCTCGAAAATCTTACCTCAATTAAACAACTCAGGATAAGACTCCTACATCTTGCTCTCCAATTCCCACGTCATACTCTCTCCAGCAGCTCCTAGCCAAACAACAATCACTAACGTTATCTCCTTGCCTCACAAGGTCTTCATCTCTCGATCCTCAATACGTACCGGCATAGTCTCCACATTGAGAATAACCCGTACTTGAATATCATCCATACTAACAACATGAGACAGATCGGGAACATACTTTCGGAGTTGCGAAACATGGAACACATCATGCAAATTCGACAAATTAGGCGTTAAAGCCACACGATAAGCAACCCTTCCAATTCTGTCCAAAATCTGATACGGACCAATAAATCTCGGAGTAAGCTTCTTAGACTTCGTCGCTCTCCCAACACCGGTTACATGCGTAACTCTCAGAAACACATGTTCACCAGCTTGGAATTCTAATTCTTTTCTTCGCTTATCATGGTAACTTTTCTTTCTACTCTGAGACGTTTTCATCTTTTCTCTAATCAACTTGATCTTCTCCGTAGTCTCTCAAACTATCTCAGGTTCAAGCACTACACCTTCACCAAATTCATGCCAACATAACGGAGTCCTACATCTCTGACCATACAAGGCCTCAAAAGGTGCCATCCCAATACTAGAATGGTAACCGTTGTTATACGTAAATTCTATCAATGGAAGATAAGTATCCTACTAACCTCCCTGCTCAAGAACACACGTTCTCAACAGATCTTCCAGCGACTGAATAGTCCTCTTAGTTTGTCCATATGTCTGATGATGATAAGCTGAACTCAACCTTAATTTAGTACCCAACGCCTCTTGCAAACTCTTCCAAAACTCTAACGTAAACCTTAGATCTTTATCCGACACAATACTCAACAGAACACCATGCAGCTTCACAATTACTCTAACATAGATCTCAACCAACTTAGACACCAAAAAACTAATATTGATAGGAATGAAGTGAGTCGACTTTGTTAACCTATCAACAATGACCCAAATTGAATCGTTCCCTCTTGCAGTATTAGGAAACCCTGTAACAAAATCCATAGAAATGCTATCCCATTTCCATTTTGGAATCTCCAACGGTTGCATCATCCCAGCAGGCTTCTGATGCTCAACCTTCAACTTCTGACAAGTCAAACAGGCGTACACAAAACGTGTTATATCTTCCTTCATACCAGACCACCAAAACAACTTCTTCAAATCCTGATACATCTTTGTAGCTCCCAGATGAATACTCAAATTACTTCTATGACCTTCTTCAAGAATACTCTTTTTCATATCAGCATCATCAGGAATACAAATTTGGTTATGCAATCTCAAAACACCATTTGCATCTATCTTGAAATTGCACTTCTCTAACTTACCACACCCAACCATAATATCTTCCAGCTTCACATCTAACTTCTGAACCTCTCTGATATTATCCATAAAATCATTATTAATCTTAAACATACCCAACTTTACACTCTGCAAGGTCACTTTGCAAACCAAACTCATATCACGGAATTTCTCGATCAACTCTAGCTCTTTAATCATCATTGCTGACATATGCAAAGTCTTTCGACTTAAAGCATCAACTACAACATTAGCTTTACCTGGATGGTAATTCAAACCAAAATCATAATCCTTCAACAATTCTAACCACCTGCGTTGCCTCATATTCAATTCGTTCTGATCGAACAGATACTTCAGACTCTTATGATCGCTAAACACTTCAAATCGAGAACCATAAAGATAATGCCTCCAAATCTCCAATACGAAAACAACTGCAGCAAGTTCCAAATCCTGCGTAGGATAATTCTTTTCATGCACTCGCAACTGCCTCGATGCATACACAATAACCTTATTATTCTGCATAAGCACACCTCCTAAACCCATCAACGAAGCATCACAATATACCATAAACGGTTCATCTGGATTAGGCAATGTCAAAACCGGAGCCGACATTAACGTTCTTTAACTCTGTAAAACTCTCTTCACAACGAATATCCCAAACGAAAACCTTACTCTTACAAGTTAATCTAGTCAACAGAAGTGCCAACTTAGAGAACCTTTCAATGAATCTTCTGTAATAACTGACTAACCCCAAAAAGCTCCTAATTTCTGTAGCCGATCTTGGAGTTTCCCATTGTAACACAACTTCTACTTTAGAAGTATCAATTGAAATACCACTACCAGAAATTACATAACCAAGAAAAATGACTTCCTTCAACCAGAATTCACACTTGGACAACTTCGCATATAACTTCTTCTCTCTCAAAACTTCCAACACAGTCTTCAAATGTTCTTTATGTTCATTTTCTGACTTAGAGTACATCGGAATATCATCGATAAACACAACCACAAAACGATCCAGATGCGTATGAAAAATATGATTCATGTACTCCATGAATAGTCTCGGTGCATTGGTAACACCGAAAGGCATCATTGAATACTCGTAATGTCCATATCGTGTTTTGAACGCAGTCTTCTGAATATCCTTATCTTTTACTTTGATTTGGTGGTAACCCGACTGCAAATCTATTTTGATGAACACACAAACACCTACCAATTGATCCATCAAATCATCAATCCTAGGAAGCGGATACTTATACTTGATCGTTACCTTATTCAGTTGTCTATAATCCACACATAGTCTCATACTTCCATCTTTCTTCTTTACTAACAACACTGGAGCTCCCCATGATGATCGTTCGGCCTCATAAACTTCTTCTCAAGTAACTCTTCTAACTGCTTCTTTAACTCTGAAAATTCCGATGCATACATACGATACGGTTCCATAGAAATAAGTCTAGTACCAGGTATAAGATCAATCGTAAACTCAACCCCCCTCTCTGGCGGCACATCAAGAATTTCATCAGGAAAAACTTCAGAAAAATCACTTACCACTTGCAATTCCTCAATTTTAGCTTTATTTTCAATAGACAACATCACCATCAATGAAAACATCTGAGTTTCCCCTTTCACCAATTTCTGCAACTCTCTGAAAGACAATAACTCAACTCCTTCTTCTTCTGGAGTAGAAAACCTCACTGACTTGCGATAACAATTTATATGAACATAGTTATACTCTAACCAATTCATACCTAGGATTACATCCATCCCAGTCAATGTCAGACAAACCAAATCAACCAAGAAATATTTATCGAAAATTGAGAAAGGACATTTCAAACACACGAGAGAAGTAGTCATTGATCCCGAAGCTAGAATCTCGACAATTAACTCTCCATTCATAGTAGACAACGAAAGACCCAATCTCTTAACACAATCAGAAGAAACAAAACAATGCGTTGCACCAGTATCAATAATAGTAATTAAAGGAATACTATTAATGAAAAATGTACCTCTAATCAGCTTGTCCTCGCTAGCGGTCCGAATTCCTGCAGACGCGAACACTTTTCTCGTTTGAGATTTCTTCGGCTCCTGACATTTACTACCAATGTGTCCCTCTTCTCCACAATTAAAATAGACTACCTCTTTATGCTTACAATCATTCGTTGTATGTCCAATCTTGCCACATCGGAAACACCTCTTAACTCCAGCAATACAAATGTTTCTCTTGTGACCAGCTTGACCACACTTGAAACAAACAATACCAGCAGGAGCATCTCCCCCACTATTTCTCTGACCCGAAGCAGTCTTCTTCTTACTCTTGCCAGCCGAAACATCATACGGTTTGCCATGATTCTGTTGGTGCTTTCCTCTTCTGTCTTTCACAATATTAAAATGAGCATTACTATCTTCCTCGAAGATCCTGCAACTATCAACCAGATCAGAAAACACTCAAATCTTTTGGTACCCTACAACCTTCTTAACATTGGAGCACAACCCATTCTCAAACTTGATGTACTTAGAGAATTCTGCTCTAGCCCCCATCATAATGCGAATAAAACTTAGACAACTTAGTGAACTTTGTAGCATAGTCAGTCACTGACATATTTCCCTGCTTCAGCTCAAGGAATTCAACCTAATCCTTACCGCAAACATCTTCAGGGTAATACTTTCTCATAAACTCCCTTCAGAAAACAGCCCAAGTGACCTCTTCACCTGGCGCTTCTAATCTTGAACGAGTCTCTAACCACCAGTCGTCAACCTCAAGAGCCAACACATGTGTACCATAGCGAACCTTTTGTGCTACCGTACAATCCATCACTTGGAAGATCCTTTCAATCTCCTTCAACCATTCCAATGTTGCGTCAGGGTCATACTTACCCTTGAAAGTAGGTGGGTTTTCCCTCTGAAAAGTCGCCAAACTATGAGATCCCTCATTCTCGCCAGCATTCGGTAGGATCTGCAAAGCTTGAGCCATTTCTTGCATTGCAGCAGCCATAACAACGTCGTTTCTTCCAGCCATCTCAATTTTAACACCACAACAAGAGAAAAAATCAGCACAAAAATAACAATACTCGATTGCTAGACAACTAAGACTCGACACTTAGTCGGACAAACCGACCTTCTCTAATACCATTAATGTAACACCCCATTTCTACCCGCAAACAATTATAAATAAATTAGAGTTAAAAAAAAAAGGGTATCACATTTTCCTCGTAAAAACATCATCATCATAGAATTACAAATAACAGTTCATCTTTTTAACTACGCATCAAAATTCATTTAAATCATAATACTCATCTTTAAAATCAACTTCATAATATTTCATCTTAATTCAAACATCATATTCTAACATAAGCATCTTAAATCCAAAACATAACAAAACGAAAGCTAAATCAAAATAATTCATTCGCTAATCCCCCCCGAAGTGCTACGTATCAGAGTGACCAACGACTCAAACCATCTAATGGAAACTCCTCGCTACTCAGGATTACCTGCACGTTACCAACGAAGGGCAACATTCAAATATAAGGGGTGAGATATCGACAATTATAAACAGAATATAATGATCAGCATATACAAGTTAAAGTCATTTCAATTACCCATTCACATCACATTCATCATAAACATCGCATCCTCACAACATCTATCACATCTAAATAGTCTAGACAACAATACAATTCATATGCGACTCGACAATGTATGCATGTGGTACCATTCAGAGCGAACTCCCATCTTAAAATTCATGCCAGTTAGGTGGGCATTAGCAAGACATAAGTCTTCATCTTAAACATCGTGTTTGTCATTCCAGGTCATCTTAATAATGCAAATGTATGCGGTATGAAAATGGCATACAACACAATCAAACATCGTAAACATCGTTCATCACATCATCTTAAATCATCACAACATCATTGGCCGTAAGACCTACATCACAATATACCCATCACATCGGGTAAAGTTATCTTAACCGTCTTAGTTTGACATCTAAATAATTCATCATTAAATTCGTTCAATGACAATCAACAAATCATCATATTATTAACCTCTAATTACATCTATCATCAGTTACTAGTTCTTAGTCATCTTACGAAACATCAGAAAAATGAACGGATGTGAATCAATAAGTGAAACGCTACGAAAATCACAAAAACGCATCTCTGCTGCCCAAATGCGTACCAAACGCGTAACAGCCTTCCCCTTACGCGTACCAGTGTATGATCTTACGTTTATTATACGCAATTTTCCAGAGGGCCTGAAAATCCACCCTCCATACGTGTAACAGGAAGCGTAACCACCATATGATACGCGTATTGCCTGACCTCATACGCATATGACCAGATCCATTATGCAAATCAACAGAGGCCATCTCAGCTCATCTTCTGCTATGGGTTCATCATCCTATTACTCCAATTTAGTCCTAATTGGGTTTCTACCATCTTTTAGACTCCTAATTCATCATTTTATTTCCTATCTATCATTACTACATCAATTTCTCATCCTAATATCATCATCATCTCAATCAAATTCGTCACAATTAAATCTCAAAATCTCATAACAGAGAAACACAACAACAATCAGAAGATTCACATCAGTTATTCAATCATAAATTCGTCGTATTCATACGAAATTGCACAAAAAACATCATACAAACAACATAAAGAAATCCAAACAACCCACCAATACATACAAATTTTTTTCCCGGTTATAGGATACAAATCCCACCCTTACCTTTGGATTGAATGGAGTTCGAATCTACGGTTGAAACTTTTTACGAAAATCCTAGCCCTAACTCTTGCTCTCCCAAAGACTCGTTCTTCTCTCCAAAATTATGATTATGACTAATTCTCTCTAAACCCTTACTATTCCTATTTTCTTTATTTTAATTAAAATGCCTTAAAAATAATACTAATATTATTTACTAAAATCATTTAATTAATCCACTAATGGGCCTCTATTTACACCTCTCAACATTATTACTAAAACCTCCCCAAACTAAGTCTAACTCACAACTAAGCTTAAAATAACTTAAATCGACTAATCATCTTATCATCAAACATCATACATCTCAAATAACAACAAATCTACTCAAAATAATTAAATTAAATTAATTAATTAAATCGGGGTGTTACATATTCCATCAATATGTTGGAAAGGTATTGTGTTTTACCTTTTTGTTGTACTCAATATTTCTTGTGAACTTCACTTCTGATTGATTTTATGATGCATGGGTCATGCTATAGCAAACCATGGAAGTGCAGACATAGAAACTGAGAAAGCCAACCTCACTATATGTAAATGCCTACATTTTGTAGTAAGTAACGGTTTGACAGGTCTATAGTTGATATTTATAAATCTATGTTTACTAATTGTTGGCATTGATATGAAAATATATTAAACCATGTTATAGATTTAACCCTATATTTAGTAGATTTAACCCTATAGATTTAAGCACTTAATTGCTACTAATGCAACATCGACATTTCAGTCAATTGTATCTTCTTACCCAGGAGAGTTAGTTCTTGTATCAATACAAGTACTTTCGTTGTGATCTTCTATGTCATTAGTTTTGCCATGCATACGTCTTTATTGACGTCGTTTTCTTTTATGTTTGCAGTGTCCAAATCCTGATTTCAGTAAACCTGAATATAGATGGACAATGCTACAAAGATAGTTCCTTTGATTTCGGCTTAATACTCTACGAGGAAACCAAGCCTACAACAATGGGGATTTGTCTATTGGGATCAAGCAATTTTATCAATGTGTGCATTATGCAGACATACATGAATTGCATAAGGGAATTCAATTTCAATTCCAATTTGCATATTGTTTTTCCCACCATTGTCCATAGCTTATCCTGTCTTGGCTTGAGTCCCTTAAAGAAAGTTCTGAACTTTGAAAATTAAAACATAAAATGGGATATTAGTAGTTATTGATGATCGTGAATCCAATAATTTTCCTACTCCATTGGAAGTGTCAAACAAGGACGACGTTGTTGTTGGCAGAATTCGTCGTGACCTATCTCAAGATGGAAATCAAGGGTATAATTTCTTCTGTGAATATATATCAGTGTCAGTTTTCAATCAGTTTTGCACTTCATTATAATAATTTTACATCAAAGGTGGATTATAGACACATGTTGTAGGGAATGAGGTTACTGGTGAAAATTAAGCTTTGGTCACATTATGATCATTTTACTAGTAAACTTTTTTTAGGCTGAATATTTGTGATAAGACTCTCATTCTCTATTTCATTAGCAAGATATTTTTTATAATGTTTGTTAGAATTAGGAAAGAGTGTAACAATGGATCCAAAATCAACAATTGTGGTACTTGAATATAGGCATAGACTCCATGCAATTGATGTTTTAAATTCTAATTTGGTATGTGTGGTTTTCATAGTATTGTAGCTTTTGTTGCTGGCATTCATTTTGATAAAACTGATTGTGATTGATATATGCCTATAAAGATGTTCTAACTTTTGTTTTCTGCTGCTGCATTTTCCTTTAATATGATGTGTATGATATGTTTTGGCCAAAAGTGTGCCAAAGGGGAAGATTGTAAGTTCTGAGTTGGCAACACTTACTATTATGTTACTGGCATTCACAGATTGCAATTGAAGATATTCAACCAACTGGATGGGACAACATTTGATTTTTCATTTGTAATTGAAGATATATGTTTAAACACTTACTATTATGTTAAACTTTTGTTTTCATTAATGCATTGCATATGTTTGTCTTGAATTAATCCATTCGTTTCACTATACTTAAAACTATGCTTTTACTTCGCTATTTGTGATGTTTAACTCTTGATAAAGTTGTAAGCCTTTAGAGGGAGGATGACGAAAACAATACCATAATCTTATGCAACATGCTTTTGAACAGACTATGCTGACGATGTACAGATATTGTTTTCATTCCTAAACAGTGGAGATATAAGGAAGTTAATCCCTTGTCAACCCTTTTGAGCCTATGAAGTAGGAGTTTTTCTTTCTCACGCAAATTAAAACCCTTATTCATAACATAGGGCAGGGTAGTTACTCGGTTAACTCAATTATGCCAATTATCCGTGTTGTACACAACTAATGATGGTTCCCTATAATCATTAAGCTTGCTGGTCAATATCTAGCAAAAGAAAAGCTCACTAAGTCAAAACCTATGAAAAAGACTTAGTAAAAATTTAGAGGTCCCGCTGACTGTAATCTTGAAACAAACATTTCAGGCAAAAAGAAGGGATAATAAAGTCAAAAGAAAAAAAAAGAGGTCACTATAAATCCTCAACAAAGAAAGATGACTGAAAGTTTCAAATAAATTTCTGGTTTCTGAACCATCACAAATGTCAGTACTACAATTCCAAACTACTTTGGAACCTCAATGCATAAAGTTAACCGAACATAGGACTGAAGAACATCATGAAGAATGGGTTGGGTACAAATAAAATTTGAGCCTTTATCCTTTGTTTCTTAAACCGTAAACCATGCCGCATTATAACCCTTTAAAAGTCATAACTGGAGCATGGTTAGTTTGAGAGCGTATTGCTACAAAAAGGTATCCTGACTCCTTTAGGGCTTATTATAAATCTTGAGTTAATATCACAGTTTTTACAAACATTGTTTTATTAAAATAATTCTTTTTCAAAACTTCAAGACAAACATAAGCATTGCATTTTTTTAATATCATTGTTTGCATATAACTGAGTGTGTGGCAAACAGAGAAACTTACAGGATGAATGTTCAATAAACCAATTCTGGTAGACAAAGTTGCTTCCTGGATCAAAGCCAATGTATACAAGGGGGCATAGTCACTATCTCCCAATCAAGAGGGCATACCATGATACTGTCTAATTCATTTAGGGCAATCAGGTCAAAATTCAGCAATGTTTAAGTAGCCAGAGGCAAATCTCCTCATCTATCTGAATTACCAAGGGTGACATTACAGAGTTCACCATGTCAGGGGCATATGTTTATGGGGCATTTTGCTTAGGTAACTCCTTTCAGATACTTCCATTATGGGACAATTCATCCTCAACCAAGGGGGTAACACTCTCTTCCAAATCTAATACTCGGAGCGTATATGGTCCATCACAATTTGAAGGCACGTTCCTCTCATTGTATTACCTTGATATTGGATTCTCAACAGAAGCCATTGTAGAAATTAACTATCTATTCCAGTAGTATCAGATGGTGTCAGTATCATGTCTTCGGATCCAACAATGAGAATTTCTAGGAAATTATTCAGGAAAGTTAAGAACCTTAGAAGCTCTAAATCCAATTGGTTATACACTCTCAAAGTTGAAATGATTCTATTTTCGAGTTCAACTTTACTTTTCCCTCTTTATTCAGGTTTACTTTTCCCGTTTTACTAAAGCGAGAAACGTTTGTTGGTTATGTTTGAATGTATATATGCCTTTGAATATGATTGATGTTTACCAGAAATGCATAAAATACAACAATAACATTTTCTAAGAACGAACAGAGGTAGGAATTCAATGAATCTTCGCCGGTTCATCCCACAGATTAATCTTTACGGATATTCTTACGGAATACTTCAAGTAATATCTTGTACTTCCAACTCTACGAAGTCTCCAAGCAGTTTCATATCCTCCGAAGAATTGATACTTAACTACTTAGGTCTCCCAGATCTATGTCCATCTCTTTTATCCCCAGTCAGGATAATTAGGAACTTAATCCTTCAATAAGAAGTACGAAGAACAAAAAACGGGAAGTTCTAAGTACGATGTTCTCAAACAAGACGGGAACGAAGTCTTCATACTCCTCAGCAACGGATCGGGATTTATTTTCCCCAGTCAGCATTTGTTCTACGAAGCTACTTATACACTTCAGTTACATAATTCATTCATACATCATACGCATTCTCATAAAATATTATCGTGCAGAATGTTATATATATCATGATATTTACACCGAACTAACCTTGTTTTTCAGGTTAATTCTCCAGCAGACAAACTTCATCAACAACTCATTTTGGGCCGTCGTTTATTCTTCCCAAAATCTATTTTGAGACGTCGATTATCTTCTTAAAAGACATTTTGTTACCTCGGGCCGTCGTATATTCTTCCCGAAGGTTATCTCATTTTGGGTCGTCGTTTATTCTTACCAAAAACTGTTTTGAGACGTCGATTATCTTCTCAAAAGTAATTTTGTTACCTCGGGCCGTCGTTTATTCTTCCTGAAGGTTATCTCATTTTGGGCCGTCGTTTATTCTTCCCAAAAGCTATTTTGAGACGTCGATTATTCTTCTCAAAAGCCATTTTGTTACCTCGGGCCGTCATTTATTCTTCCCGAAGGTTATCTCATTTTGGACCGTCGTTTATTCTTCCCAAAAGCTATTTTGAGACGTCCATTATCTTCTCAAAAGTCATTTTGTTACCTCGGGCCGTCGTTTATTCTTCCCGAAGGTTATCTCATTTTGGGCCGTCGTTTATTCTTCCCAAAAGCTATTTTGAGACGTCGATTATTCTTCTCAAAAGCCATTTTGTTACCTCGGGCCGTCGTTTATTCTTCCTGAAGGTTATCTCATTTTGGGCCGTCGTTTATTCTTCCCAAAAGCTATTTTGAGACGTCGATTATTCTTCTCAAAAGCCATTTTGTTACCTCGGGCCGTCGTTTATTCTTCCCGAAGGTTATCTCATTTTGGGTCGTCGTTTATTCTTCCCAAAAGCTATTTTGAGACGTTGATTATTCTTCTCAAAAGCCATTTTGTTACCTCGGGCCGTTGTTTATTCTTCCCGAAGGTTATCTCATTTTGGGCCGTCTTTTATTCTTCCCAAAAGCTATTTTGAGACGTCGATTATCTTCTCAAAAGTCATTTTGTTACCTCAGGTCGTCGTTTATTCTTCCCGAAGGTTATCTCATTTTGGGCCGTCGTTTATTCTTCCCAAAAGCTATTTTGAGACGTCGTTTATTCTTCTCAAAAGCCATTTTGTTACCTCGGGCCGTCGTTTATTCTTCCCGAAGGTTATCTCATTTTAGACCGTCGTTTATCTTCCAAAAAGATTATTTTGAGACGTCGTTTATTCTTCTCAAAAGCCATATTGTTACCTTGGGCCGTTGTTTATCCACCCAAAGGCTATAAGCTTCATATTTGGGATTGCTTCCCTCTCAAAGAAATATATCTGAAGATTTTTTCTCCGAATGACATCTTTAAGTTCATTCAAGCATCACAACCAACCAACAATATCAGTCTACGCACCGGCGAGTGCAAATTTTTGGGCTGTTGTGTTCAATCCTCTTCAACCTTCAAGTCACGAATGGCGTACATGCTAGTCTAACTCCTCAGGTTTCAGAAAATTGAACAGGGCCAGCTGTTGTACCCCAAAATTTGCCCTCTATTTATAACTCTAACCGACTTTTTGTTTCGCATTCATTTGCATCATCTTCATATCATAACATTTTTTTCTTAATATTAGCCGGAATAATTTCTCGGAATTTACAGACAGACTGGTCAAATTAATTTTCAATTGTGCCTAAAATCAGTGAACGAAAAAATGTCAAGTTTAAGTTTGCAAATGTCGGTAATATTAATCTGCGGTTTACATGGTTTAATTTGACATGCTAAAAATATTTTTACGACTATTTTTTGTCATATGTTGATCAATCTGAGCGGCTTAAACGGTCGTAATTTTTATTTCAAAATCCGACCAAACGCTGTATTTTTCCGAGTCATTTATTTCGCGTTGATTATTTTGACGTGTTCATTTTATTTTTTTCGAGCATTTTGGTGCCCGACTTTTATTTTTTTGAGTCTATTTATTTTTATATTGGGTCTAGAATAAATAAATAGGTTAATTAGTTTTTTTTTTAATTATTAAACTTTATTTAATTATTTATATTAATATTTTATTGAATTCCAAATTGCGTCTTCGGTATTCACCTTCGGCATATTTTCTTATACATGGTTCTCTTTTATATGATCTACTTGTTTTATATAGATAGTCTTCTTGTTCTATCATGTTTCCAATGTCATGCTTTACTAACATATGCATATAAAAAAAGACCATGCATCAATATACATATATGTTTCATCTTTTTGTAAATAATTTCCTCTGCTAACATATCATGCACGTTTTGTGGTATTTGTGATTTTTTCTATTGTTTTTTTTTAAATACATAACGTTAATATATATATATATATATATATATATATATATATATATATATATATATATATATATATATATATATATATATATATATATATATATATATATATATATATATATATATATATATATAGTTTTATTTATTTTATTTTTTGTTTTAATATTGGTAATTCTAATTTTTATAATTATTTCATTATGTTCGGATCGGATCGTGTTGATACGCTATTTACACATTGATGTGTATAACGCGTGACATTTGTGTTGATCCAATCCTGTTGCGATGATCGTAATTTTACGTTAGCAACGTCGTTTTTTTTTAATTCATATTATTATTATTTTTTATGTTATATATATATATATATATATATATATATATATATATATATATATATATATATATATATATATATATATATATATATATATATATATATATATATATATATATATATATATATATATATGCCGAAGGCCGGAGCGCCTACCGGCGCCGCCTCATTAACACCGCGAATAGCCCGATTGCTCCGATGCGTCGTGCCTAAGTGCTCAAGTGCCGTCTACAAGCCGCCACTAGCGCCTCTACGCCCACGCCCTCGGAGCCGGTGTCGCCGGTGGCGACACCGGCGAGGGGTGTTTTGTATGAGACAAGTGACATAATGCTTGGGACCACCACATATGACTATGTGGCACTTTATCCTCTTTGGCTCCTTTGGAAAGTACATTGTTCCAAGGGTCTTATAAATGCTATTTAATTTTACTCCACTTCCAATGTGGGACTTATGTGAAGCATTTATTGCCAATTAACTATAACCCACTTTGTCATGATTGAAACAACTTAATAGAAATAATATTTCATTATTTCCAACAATCCCCCACTTGTTCTAATAATGACAAAATAATAATTCCAGAAATAAGACATAAGAAGTGTTAGTACAGTTAAGTATCTTTCGATTTTAAACTTAACCTTAGTAAGGATAACACAAAGTTTAATCGGAATATTAGGTAGCAATGCTTTTAAACCATGAATCCATATGAATAGACCGGTGTTACCTTACACACACTCCTTAAAGATTCTTCCTCTGCATAACTTGCTTAGCACTTATTTATGGCCATGTGCTATCCTGTTTCATGAATTTTTATGAGAGAAACTCCAACTCTCACTTTGAGACGGCACCATCTCAGAATTCACATAGGTGAAGTTCATATTGTATCTGTTTCCAATAGATACGTACCCTCGGTATTGAACTTCATTAAGAGTTTAAAATAAAACTCAACCCTCATTTCCAAGGTCAACATAATCACGAAATGTTAGACAATTATCCAAATCAACGACTTGTTATTACCCATTGAAAATCTTAAAGTTAATGTTCTGTTAACTTAGGATTGGGTTACCGTCGTTGTCGGTACTCTTACTCAAGGAGTTTCAACCCCATACCTCTCGAGGTTGTTTTTACTAAGTCTCTGGCCAGTGGCTTAGTAAACGGATCAGCCAAATTATAGTTTGTTCGTATATACGTGAATGAAATGATTCCATCCTTAATCAGTTTTCTCACGAACGAATGTCTAAGTCCTATATGCCTAGACTTTCCATTATACACTTCGCTAAATGCTCTTGCCAAAGTGGCCTGACTGTCGCAGTGTATCATCACTTTTGAAACATTGTCTTTAGCCAAAGGAACTTCCAAAAGAAGATCCCTTAACCACTCTGCCTCTTGACCAGCGGAAGCAAGAGCCACGAACTCTGATTCCATGGTCGAAAGAGTGATGCATGTTTGTTTCTTGCTCTTCCAAGAAATTGCTCCTCCAGCTAGGGTAAATATCCACCCAGTTGTAGATTTATGATCTCCCACATTAGAGATCCAACTCGCATCAGTATATCCTTCTAATATAGCAGGAAACCTCCCCTAATGAAGGCCAAGATCTTTGGTTTTCAACAAATAACCAAATATCCTCGTGATTGCCTTCCAATGTTCATTACTTGGATTACTAGTAAATCTACTCATTTTACTAACTGCAAACGATATATCGGGTCTGGTACATTGCATTAAGTACATAAGACAGCCAATCGCACTTGCATATTCTAATTGAGCCACTGCTCTTCCATCATTCTTTTCAAGTTTGATTACATGATCAAATGGAGTAGTGACTTCCTTAAATTTCAGGTGTTTGAACTTATCAAGCATTTTCTCAATATAATGTGTTTGGTTAAGTTCATAACCCCCACTATTTCTCTTAACTTTTATTCCTAAAATTGTGTCAACAAGTCCAAGATCTTTCATCTTGAAAGTGGAAGTTAGAAACCTTTTTGTTTCTAAAATTCCATTAAGTTTGTTGCTTATTATTAGCATGTCATCAACATAAAGACACAAGAATATTACAGTGTTATTATTCACTTTTGTATATAAACACTTGTCACAAGAATTAGGAATAAATCCATTTGACATTATTGTAGAATCAAACTTTTGATGCCATTGTTTTGGTGCTTGTTTTAAGCCATATAGAGATTTGACAAGTTTGCACACCTTTCGTTCATTTCCAGGAAGGACGTATCCTTCTGGTTGTTCCATGTAGATTTCCTCATCGAGATCTCCGTTTAGGAACGCTGTCTTAACATCCATTTGATGAACAATCAGATCATTCAAAGATGCTAAAGCAAATAACAACCTTATAGTGGTTGTTCTTGCTACAGGTGCATAAGTGTCAAAATAATCTATACCTTCCTTTTGTCTAAATCCTTTTGCCACTAATCTTGCTTTATAAGTGTTTAATGTACCATCACTATGATATTTCTTTTTAAACACCCACTTGCATCCAATGGGTCTTGATCCCTTTGGTAAATCAACAAGTTCCCAAGTGTGGTTGGACATAATTGAATCCATTTCATCTCGGATAGCATCTTTCCAAAAAGAGGAGTCTCTTGAAGCTATTGCTTCCTTATAAGTTTTAGGATCTTCCCCGACTTGAAGAATTACCGAAATGCTTTTAATAAACTTTGTATTATTCCCTTCAACCAGATAAAATGAAATGGATTGAGAATCAATTTCGTCTGGTCCTAGGTTCTTTGTTTTCCGGACTCTTTTGCTTATCCTAGGTTCAGGTTGTGATTCATTGATTCGAGAAGTGCCTTCAGGTTGTATTTCTACAATCCGAGAAGAATCTTCTTCACAAGATTCTTTATTTATGGCCGACTCTAAATCTTTATCCTTAGTGATAAGATTTTCAAAGAATTCTACATCCCGAGATTCAACAATAACATTAGACTCTAAATTTAAAAGTCTATATGCTTTGCTATTTTGTGCATATCCTACAAAGGCACATCTTATCCCTCGAGGACCCAACTTGGTTCTCTTAGGATCCATGTTTTTGTAGTATGCCACACACCCCACACCTTAAAATAGCCAATATTTGGTGTCATGTCTTTCCATACCTCATATGGAGAAATTCCAGTTTTCTTTAAAGGAATTCTATTAATTATGTGACAAGCGGATAATAAGGCTTCACCCCACAAATTGAAAGGTAGTTCAGAATGCATTAACATGGCATTCATCATTTCTTGATATGTTCGATTTTTCCTTTCGACTATGCCATTTTATTGTGGTGTTCTAGGCGCCGAACATTCATGTATTATACCGTGTTCTTCACAAAATGCATCAAATTCAGTAGAAAAATATTCACCGCCCCTATCACTCCTAAGGACTTTTATACTTCTACTTAATTGATTTTCCACTTCTGCTTTATAAATTTTAAAGGCATTAAAAGCTTCATCTTTATGCTTTAAGAGATATACATATGTGTATCTAGAACAATCATCAATGAATGTAATGAAATATCTATTTCCCCCACGGGTCAACATGCCATTAAATTCGCACAAATCTGAATGTACAAGATCAAGCAGATTTGTATTTCTTTCAACACTTTTGAAAGGTTTCTTAATCATCTTTGATTTAACACATAATTCACATTTATTGAAATTTTTGATATTACATGATATCAAGCCAAATTTTATTAGTCTCTTCATTGAACTAATACTAATATGTGCTAATCTATTGTGCCATAAAGTAACTGAATCAAGCATGTAAGCAGAATTAGAAATTTCATTAATCATATTATTGGTGATACATAGTTTGATCATTCCTTCAGCGGAATATCCTTTTCCAACAAATACACCATTACGGGTTAAAATAAGTTTTCCCGATTCATACACAGATTTAATACCCGGTTTTCCCAATAAATCCCCACTAACAAGATTCCTATTCATGTCTGGGACATGAAGTACATTGACAAGAGTAACTTTCTTTCCAGAAGTGAAGTTGAGTTCGACCGTTCCGGTTCCAACAACTTTAGATCGTACTTCATTTCCCATTTGTACTTTTTGTCCATCATTTGTCTCAGAATATGTTTTGAATGCAGCCTTGTCATATGAGACATGAACCGTGGCACACGTATCATACCACCAGCGTTGGACTTTGCCTTTGATTGCCATAATTTCGCTCACAGTAGCAATTATATCATCATTAGCATTGACTGCATTGATCTCGTTTTTTGCTTTATTGTTCCTGCAATCTCGAGCATGGTGTCCAGGTTTTCCACATACAAAATTTCAAACCTATAACTTTAACCTTGATTTTTTCCTAAAACCTTAAATTTTTTATACAAACCTTAATTGTTTCTCTAAAACTGATTATATATTTTCTTTATGAATTTTTTTTCTCATGTAAAACTTAAAACTTTCTTATAAACTTTAACCGTGTTATTTCCTCTAAACCATAAACCATTTTCTCAAACCTTAACAAACCTGTTATTATTTCTTATTTTCACTAATTTTTTATGTTATTCATCAGTCATTTATTTTTATGTGATTATTTCTCATCTGTAATATTTTTTGGTTTACTTTTATTTTTCGCCTTATAATGATGTAACTGTCCCAAAGCGTTGTAATAGTTAGTCATTTATTTTCTGCCATTTTATTTTTCTGCAATTTATTTTCTGCCATTTATTTTTCTACCATTTAAATTTCTGCCACTGATCCTATATTAACTGCGTGGTTTAGTAATGTAAGGCGTGAAAACCTACTAAATTACTTATTTAATATTTGTCTATAATCTTTATATTTTTTTTTTGTAAATAAATGTTAATTATTTTTATAAACTTATTTTATTACTTATTTATAACAATAAATCTTTATTTTGTAAATACTAACTCTTTTATTATTTTGTACATATTAAATTAATGTTTTTTTTTCTCTCTAAAAAATTTCTCAATAACATTTTGTCAATAATATTTTATATATTAATAGTATTTTATTATAATAGTAATAATCATATAGTATAAATAATTAAAAGTTTTCTCAATAATCTTTAATTGTTTTTCTCTAAACTTAATTCCTTTTTTTCACTAATTCTAATAACTTCTAAAAAAATCTAACTTGTCTAACCTAAACTTTTTCTTTTTTTAATTAAATGTTTTAATTTATTTTAATTTTATTATTTTTGTTTTATTAGTATTATTATTGATTTATTATTATTGTTTATTTACTATTTTATTATATCTATTATTCTTGCTTTATAATTTATTTTTATCCTACTATTATGTATCTGACAAAGCCTTGTAATAGCTTATAGATTTATTTTTCCGTCTTTATTTTCTTTTTTTAACTGCGTGGTTAGTAATTTAGGGAGTGCAAAACTAACGGTAAATAATTGAATTTAGAAAATTAAATACAAGACAAATATTTGAAAAATAACACTCACACATGTAAGTCGATCTTTGATCGCCATCTGTACTTCCTAGCGTATTCCTCTTGGTTGCTTATTTAAAATGGTCAAGTCCCTCGAATATAAGGGTGTTTAAGCAAAGTCCCTTCAAAAGAAATCATCATTGTCCCTTTAAAGATTTTAAAAGATCAAGTCCATATGAGGTTGCCTACGATATAGTGATCTTGTTCCTTCGGTAAATATGATGATGGTCCCTTCAAATTGCTAAAGACACCCTTATATGTTGCCTTCATTGATTATACGATGACCCTACGCCCGTCCCTTAATAAAATCCAAAGTAATGACTACCTATTCCTTAATAATAGGGATAGTCTTACTCTTGAAGAAACATAAAAGAACATGAATGACTTAGTGTAGGGTAGGTACTTCATAGTTACTTGCTCACTCTTCAAAAATACTTTTCACACCTCACAATATTTTCAAACAAGGCTTTGTATACATCCATACGAGGATCATTACAAAGTATTTAGAAAATTTCTAATCACACACTACACTTTTCAAAAGCATTTAAGTGGGCTAAATAACTAAGAGCCCATAGATAACCATGAATATAAAGGGTGTTAATAACTTTCCTTTATATAACCTACCCCAAATCCAAGTCTTTTCAAAATGGTCTTTCCTGTTCTTTTATGTCCCTTCCTTATGGATAAAATAAAAGTCGGTGACGACTCTTGTTATCCGCAACATGACTAAATGTCAGTTCTTCCATCGTGTTACACTTATATATGAAGAGGTTATTGTTGTAACCATGTATTTATTTTGTAATTCAGGTAGTTGGAAGTGATACTGTATATTATTTTCATGATATGATAGTTCAAAATGCAGAAATGAGAGTATCAATAGGGGAAGTCACTTTTTGGATTTAGATATGATTTTCGACAATGCAACATGTAGCTAATGAAGATTCAAAATAGGACAGGAAATTCTGAAAAGTAGGTTTTGATATTGGATATTCCTAATTGATATATAAAATTCTGAATTAATAATTGAAGTCTCTAATTTATTATTCTATTTTGTACCATTTACGTTCATTGCATCTTTATTACGAGTTAAAACATGACATTTGTTAGTTATAAGAATCACTGTTACTAATCAAACTCATTATTATTATGGACTAGTAGTGTTTGTGTTTTTGTTATCTCATGTTTCCACCTTCTCAAATACAAAATAAAGCCTTTGTGTTGCTTCTGATTCAACCCATCAAAAAAGTTATGTTGGTTTGATCTGGCATTATTTATCACAGGTTGTTCAATTCTTAAAATTGTGTGATTATAGAGTAATTGCAATTGGTGTTGCGGGAATGATTTATGGATGATACAACAAACTGATACATGCTTTGGAATTAGTATACAAGAAGGATTGTGGGTTGGCAAGGGTAGTTGATTTGTAGTATTGGAAGTAAGTAGTTTTATATTTTTTGGTTTTTCAATCATGATGTGTATACAACTTGTATACATATTTCTTGTATACAACTTGTATCTTAGTTTGCACCAATTTGAAATAGATATTCACCATTTAATTTATAATTATGATCTTGTTTTGTAGATTATTTGAATTAATTTCAAATAATTTGAATTTTTGTATGCTTTGCAGACATGGAGAGACTCTATTTGCATATTATTCAGCAGTTACAACTTGAGCTAGAAGAGGCAAGAGAGAGGACCAGAACTTACAATGATGACTCCTGAATGTCACAAATAAGTTTGAAAAGTAATATATCTCAGTATGGACAAGAAAATGGAAACCAATTTCACCTAAATGGAGGCAATGCCTCATATGGAAATATATATTTTTGATAGAGAAGAATGATTTTTTTTATTTGTATGAATTTTTTTCTTTCTAATTTGACATCTTGTATCCTTTTAGAAGTAATAATAGAGAAGAATGATTTTTTTTATTTGTATGAAATTTTTTTAATTCACTACAAATAGTGAATGAAAAAATTCTTTTTAGCAGATTATTTCGTTAGTAAGAGTTTAAAAGTGTAACTTCAACGAATAATGTTGGAATCCCTTTTTTTCTAAATGAGTGAAATACATTTTTTGGAAAATGAAAAACTTCTGAGAATTGTGAATATAAATTAAAATAAATTCAATGTGTGATATAAATTTAATTTAATATTCACAATTCCCAATAATAACTTTTTTTTACATGTTATTTAATAATTTTAACATCACTTTTCCCATTTGAGAATCATATATACGTCATATACATCGGTTATTCGAACATACGTGCCCGTGCGAACGCACGGTTTTTTTACTAGTTCTTGTAATATATATCATGAGGATCATTTTGGGTGAAAAAGTCAAACTTTGACTTTTTTGTCCAGATGAATATTACACTGGATACCCCTAGTGTTCTGATTTTTTGACTGGATATCCTCTGAGGTATTTTGACCTTATGAATGGACTTTCATGATTTATATGAGCTATTTAAACCATTCCTTATGGTATAGGCTCTTGTCCAGATGAAAATCTTGACTTTTGGTTCCCTGATTAATCAGAAACCCTAATTTGGGAACTATGAAACCCAATCTTGCAGTCTTTGATCTCAACATCTCTTGTACTTGTAAATGGCTTGTCAAAGTCATGTCAACATTCTTGATGATGTATGGAGGTCTTGGCTCCTTTCTCTATGAAAATTTCATCTGGAGGACTCAGATGACTAAAACCATAATTGGTGATTGTGATGGCTCGGGGCCCAAATCACTGAAACTTTTATATAGTCCTTGAAATATTTTCCATCATTTGAGATTACTTAACCCTTTGATAGTGATTGAAAGGTTGAAAATATTATGTCTTAATGATGGTACCTTTGCCTGAATCCTCTGAGGGACTCAAGAATCCTGATTCATTGCGTGGTTAATTAGAATAATTAGAACTCCACCCTCACCTTAAAGTTCTTTGTAGCAAAGTTTTCCTCTACCTTGCCCTAACTCTTCTTCTCCCTTTTCTCTATTTTTCACGTACTGATAACTTCTCCTCCCTTATTCCCATTTTCTTGTTATTATATTATTATTATTATTATTATTATTATTATTATTACTAATATCCACTTATTAAAATAATAATAATAATCAATATTTTAATAAATTTAATATTATTTAACTAATATTATATTCAATCAAATATTACTAATATAATTTAATTAGGACTACTCTCCACACCACCAAGTTCTACATAATTGGTCACACACCCCTCACATTAATCTATATAATTCTAAGGTCACTACCTCATACTAAGGGCAACCCAAACACAACCAAAACACATATAATCAAACACATATACACAACATCATATAATTTTAATTACAAAAAATAATTAAAATAAATTGGGGCGTTACAACTCTCCCCCACTTGGAATATTTTCGTCCTCGAAAATTTATCTGATACTAACAACTCCGAATACGACTCATGCATCATGCTTTCTAACTCCCAAGTCAAAATATTACTGGCAGTGTGATCGGTAAAATCGCAAGTGTACTATTTTATTGATGTAGTAATAATAAGGAATTTTTCCCCAGTGTCGGTCTCTTTAGGACTGCGCAGTAAAAATAAGTTTGTGCAAAACAATTGAACAAAAATTACTTGGGTTGTTTTAAGGTTGAAATTTTTGAATTAAAATTAACAAAGTAAAAGTACTTAATAAAATAAGTTGTTATGATAAATATGAGAAATACACTAGGAAGGTGTATAATTTGCAATGTAATGACTTGATAATTCCTGACTCTAGAAAGATATGCATAAAACCTTATCTTTCATATGTTCAAGGTTGTTTTTCAAAAATTCCTTTAAAGAAAAACCTTTGATATTCTTCCTCGACCCTAATTCCTCAGAGGCCTAGGAAGAACGTCAAGCAATAGTTCTGACAAAAAAATGGTTTCTACAAGGTATTCCAATTCCTCGGTAATATTTACCGTGATAAAAATAATGCAACAGGGTTAGGGTGGTTGGTCAGACCAAAACCTAACTACGATCAAATATCAGATTTTCCAAAAAGATAAAGCATTAAGAACGTTGCATAAGATAAAGAATAAAATCAAACACACAATTTCATAGATTAAGAAATTCAAAATTCATTACAATTGCAAATTAGGGACACCCCCTAGCATTGGGGGGTTTAGTTTCTCATGTTCATAATGGAAATCAAAACAACATATGAAAAGAAAACAGACATTACAATAAAAGTTGGATTGCTTGGATCGTCAATTGCTTCCGCTTTTGATCAATCCTTGTTCTCCGAGAATGTCCACCCTAAACTCCACTCGTCAAAGCATAAAAGTTCAAAAGTAAAAAAGTAATCGTTTCCTAGCCACAATCGCATAATTGTATAAGACTCTCATTACTCAGTGAAATACCCAAACTGCCCTTTGGATAAGTAGATCAGAGAATGCAACAAAATAATAAAAATCTGTCTCCATCCCTCTTAACACGGGCCGTGTCCACTGAAACCGGCTGTGTCAGTTGACACGGGGGCCGTGTCAGGCCCTCTGTTGATGCGCCATACTTCCTTTGTCCAGGTGTGCTAACACGGGTCGTGTCAGCTCTTTGTTTCTTCTTG
Organism: Lathyrus aphaca; assembly: GCA_963966055.1. NCBI lineage: Eukaryota > Viridiplantae > Streptophyta > Magnoliopsida > Fabales > Fabaceae > Lathyrus > Lathyrus aphaca. The sequence continues at coordinate 131,776,512 of OZ014522.1, read as the reverse complement.
ACAAACTCTTCCAAGGTATCTCTCTGACACGGGCCGTGTTGAGCAACACGGGCGCCATGTCAGGCCTCTGTATTTCTCCAATCTACTTATTTTCCAAGCTCCAAAAGCTCCATTCTTCGTGCGTGGCTTCCGGTTCTTTCACCTGTGACTTGAGATCAACAACAACTACCAAATACGTGTAAAATGCACCAAATAGCATGGAAACTCAAAAACTACATAATTACATAAAGTAAATGCGGAATGTAAACATAAAGCGAAAGCAAGACTGAAACCACACAAATTGTTACCGATTTTGTTACTCAATACTGACAGAACGAACAAAAAACTCAGAGAAATGGAGACCGATCACAACTCCAAACTTATCTCATTACTTGTCCCCAAGTGATGCTCGAGACACAAGTTGGTCACCCCTAAATTTACAATTGACCACAATATCGCTACGGCTTTTCACCACTCTCTTCCCACTTTCCTTTCAACAATTTCTTTCTTACCCGACTTTGAAGTCCACCATATTTCCACATCCGAGTACCTTTTCCACTGCCAGTTTTCCCTCAATCTCCCTGCATCTCTCGGAGTTAAGTATTTACGCTCATAATCACAATATGTAAATGCCGACTCACAAATTTGAATACCATCTATTTTCATCTCTCACACACATACAACACACTTTACAGGGACTTTTAGGGTTGTAGCGGGGTTAAGGGAAAAGATGGGATAAAAATAAAAATGGAAAGGGAAAAACAAAAGGGATTTTTGGCTCAACTTTGGTGTTATCTCTTTCATCTCTATGCATTTTTCTATTCATCTATGAAAAAGGGAGTTGTACACAATTTCTCAGGATTTCCAGTTTTCTCTCTTCCTTGATATTTGAGGTTTTATTCATTGCTTTCAGCTGGATTTTGCGTCTAGTGAGTACATTCAATTATATATTTTTTCTCTTTTTTTTCAAAGCTCTTTTTTTTCCATTTTTTTCCGAATGTACTCACTTTATTTCATCTGAGCATAACAACCCCAAACTTGGATTTTTGCATAGTTCCGAAATTAATAACATGAAGTCGAGCAAGGTAGTGAGTGTTTAGGCTTATGGTTAACATAATGTGGTTATAAAAAACCAAAAAGTAAACAAATCTCAACGGGGGTAACGAAGGATAAACGATGAGGGTTGGCTAGAAAGGCTATGGGTTAAAACAAACAAATGCCTCAGTGTGTAGATGTGTGAATTGAAACTCCAACAGATGGGTACGCAAACTAACAGTGACAAAAACATACCTGATACTCTCCCGATGATGAAATATTTGGCTATTAAGCTCACCATGTTTGGTATACTGACAGCTTCCTCAGTCTCTTCAGTGTGATATGGCATCATTTCCGTTTCAGGTGGCCAGTACTCTCGTTTCAGTCTTGTGCTGGAGAGTTGCGTCCAACCATTTCTTTAGAGATATCCACTTATAAGGGTTTCCTTGAGATCGCGCTTGGTTCGCGTCTTCTCAACCAATTACTAAGAGTCTTTCCATTCACCCGACATCATCATAACAATTTGTAACATACACAACCGAAAACACACAACGCAAATAAAAATAATAGAAAACATAGAAAAAACAAACCAACATAAACCAAATTATGATGAAAGCAAATAAACTGAAAGAAAATAAACTAAATCCCCCCCCACACACTTGGACTAAACAATGACCTCACTGTTTAAGAACAAATACAAGAGGGATCTCACAACGCGTCATTGAGGAGGAGGAAAATGCAGCATCATCTTGTTCATATTATCTAAAATTTCACCCTGGCGAGTCTGCTCTGTAGCCTGGAAATATTGTTCTCCCCTAATCTCCCCGATCTCGGTCTGAATCCATGTCCATTGGTCCGAAGCCATGGAGAATGACCCTGAACCGGTGCTTGAAGCACTCGCAAAAGGTGGAACAGTCTGATGTGGCTCGGGCTCTTCATGGAAACCTTCTTGTTCCTAGGTACCTGCAACATGTTCCTCCTCGAGCTCGTCCCCAACATTGAGGACGACATTATCATAACACCAATTTTGAACCTCATCAATCCCGATTTTGTCGGGGTTAGGCAAAGTCATCAGAAAGAAACCAGAACATAAAAATGAATAAGAATTCTCACTATATGCAATCATACCTTGTTGGATTAATGCATGCAAATCCAGCCTTGACTTTCCGGAGATGGTTGTTTCATTGTGCTCCTCCTGATCATACCCCAGATGTTCAGCAATCTGGGTGATCATTCCCCCAATAAAGATGGCACTCGAAGCCGCTCGGGCCACTCTCCCCAAATAATCAGCTGTAAAAGAGGCTACACTAACCGATGTCCTGGTTGCCATTGCATGCATGAGGAATAATTATCACTGCATGGCCACCCCATTGTTACCACCTCTACTGAAAAGGGTGTAGGCCAAGGCTTTTTGCGCAAACCTGAAGCACAGGTTTTAAATTCCTGATGCCTTGGCCCCTTTTGAGTCTTAATCCTCCTGGCCATTAATTGTTGTCCAAAACGAGTGAGCATCAAACGAGTTTGGAACCATGCTTGTGCCATCGATTGAGAGGTTTAGCACATCCCCCAATTGCACTATAGTCAGTTCATGATCATTGTTGTACAACCTGAAAGTCATTGTCCCATAAAAGTAGTAAGAAGTATCAGTCCATTTTCTTTTCAATTTAAAATCCAAAGTACTTAAGAATTAGAGCATAATATTCTTATAAGTTGGTGCTTCGTACTGCATATACACTTAAAATGTGGAACATCCTCTCTACTTCAACTTTTAATCCTAACTGAGTCAGAGCATTGGAACACATATAACTGGTTGGTGTGATTTTTTGCTTTAGATGCAAAGCGTACCTCTTCTCTTGGTCCTCGTGGTTGAACACAATTCCATGAGAATTTGGCCTACGAGCTGGCCTTTTCCTAGTTTGGGATGTCTCAGCAGCAGGACGCTTTCCCGTGTCTCTGCGCTTGGGGGGGGGGGGGAATTTTCGTACATACAAAAAATTACAGAAAACTCGACGAAAATATTAGTAAAAAATATTACCGTCAACGTGTAGAGGACAACGAGTAGAACAACTTTCGTGAATGCTCTGTGACATTTCAGTGTACGGAGGAGTGGGAAAGTGAAGGTTTTGTTGGAGGTGGCTATGGAGTTTTTAGACAAAAAAGGTTTGTAAGAAGAGGGAGAAGCAGAGTTATGAGAAATAAAAAGTAAATTAAAAGAGAATAAAGAAAGATGGGGGAATAAATCAGGTGGGCCCCATCAATAAAAAATTTAAAATTTGAAAAGGGGAGAGAACATCCAAACCCGCGCTGCTTGACACGGTCGTGTTAGGCTTATATTTCTTCACCCAAAATTCTTTTCGCTTCAGGACTCCTGACACGGGTCGTGTCAGCTGACACGGGGGTCGTGTCAGGCTTCTAGTTCTCCATTTTTTCTTCATTTTTGTAACTTTTTGTCATCTTGGTATTGCTCCAACTTCCTCCTTTTTGTTATGACACTACAAAACATAAATAAACACACAAACACACTTAGTTAGTAAAAAAACCGTGGGTTTCCTCCCACTAAGCGCTTCGTTTAACATCACATGGCTCGACGGTCGTCCATCTTATCCCGCAAGACGAATGATATCCACTTGTCCACTGGCCTGTCCTTGGTAATAAGGCTTCATTCTCTGCCTATTCACATTGAAAGTATCCCCGCTTGTTTGATTTTTCAACTCAACAGCTCCATGTGGGAACACCTTGTTAACAATAAACGGTCCTGACCATTAGGACCGCAACTTCCCAAAACTCTTTTCTCTGAATCTTTTTATCATGCCACTTTTTTGTTTGTTCCTTGTACATCTTGGCATTTTCGTAAGCATGATTCTGAAACTCTTCCAACTCATGAAGCTGAAGAATCCTAGAACTTTTGGCAAGGGATGAATCCATATTCAAGAATTTGGTTGCCCAAAATGCCTTGTTTTCCAGCTCTAAGGGAAAATGACATGCATTTCCATAGACAAGTTGGTATGGCGACATACCAATGGGCGTTTTGAAATCCATTCGATAAGCCCATAATGCATCATCCAATTTTGTTGCCTAATCTTTCGGGGACGAACTTACTGTCTTCTCTAAAATCTGCTTGAGTTGCCTATTAGACACCTGACCACTTGTTTGAGGATGGTAAGGTGTGGGTATCTGATGCTTCACATTATATTTTTGAAGGAGCCTCTTGTAATACCTCAAAATTTGCCCTCTTTATTCTTATCCTTAACTGGCTTACCATTTTGCATTTCATTTGCTTCTTCCACTAGGTCATTAACATTCACGATCATACATTTCATCGGCTCCTAAGGCATGGGATCAAAATCATCTTCTGGTGATATAACTCTTCCCATTCGGAGGTGATCTATCTGACGACTACACTCAAGAATGCTCCGTAGTATTGTGCGTCGCAGGAGTTAGGGTTTCATTAAAATCATGAGTGAGTTTCTCTATAAACGGTGGTTCGCAAATGATTTGTGTTTGACGTTTAAATCACGAGTTAGGGTTTATTTCTCTAATTAAGTGATACTCGACAAAGTTTCCTTGCGAAATGTGTTCCTAAGTGGTCTTGTCATTCAAGGGATTCCATTATCACTTGAGACGCGATTTATTGAAGATCATAGTGCATGCAGAGCTTACTAGGATTTTTCATGACAAATGAGTGTTGGTTTATGGTACGAGGGATCAAGTTACGCATTCTTATAATAATCAGGGCATTGTGGTCCTCTTTATAGTTCGTTGTTGGTAATACAGGTCATTGGGATTTGGATTTGAAGGTTGACTGAAGACCGATGATTCATTGAAGACTCGAGTTTGGATTAGATTGGGGGGTTTAAGTTGGATTAAACATATTGAGATTGGTCGCAAGGATTACTTGGGTTTCAATGATCCATTCACCTGCTAATATTCATTTTTTGTCCACTATCCAAATTAAGCCCATAAACTTTGTTTTAGTTCATTATTTGCATTAAGCAATTCAATTCTCACCTCCACTTTGGACCCTTTTCAAGGCCCATCTGTGTAATATAATATCCAAGTGTCTAAATCCAATTTTAATAAATACCCGACTTTATTTGTCCATTCAATTCTCAACTGTATCCCGAAGTCATAAATCCATGCTAAAAAATACCACAAGAGTCCTTTCCAAATTATCATAACCAAAACTCATCTAAACACTTGCTCAAGAGGCCCAATTCTAACCAAATGTCCATATACCCATTTAGCATCCATATTTCAATTCTATTCTAGAATTTTTTTTTAAATTTAATTCATCATATTTTAGATCCATTCAAATAGGAATTAGTTGTTTTTTTTAGGCAAAGGCCCTACAAAATATGACCCCTTTTCTCCTTTTATTTCCAGCCGACAATGGCATTATGCAGAAAATTTCCGACCGACAACACACTAGAAAGAAAAAGGCTCTCAAATTAAATAACAGAAAACTTCCAATAACAGATTTTTTTTAATTACAAAAATAATTCAGTTATTACAATCATAACAGAAATAGTTAGAAAAAATTCAGTTATTACAATCATAACAGAAACAGTTACAAAAAGAAGAAAAAAATCAGTTCCATAACTGATATAACAGGAAAAAATCCAGAAACCGAAGAAAAGGAAAAAATTCTAAATCTCTAAAACCGAAGAAGCAGAATTCATAGTCTTCAATTCACCTCTTTAAACCAAAAAAAAAATCAATAAACTTCACCAACAGCAAAATCTTCTCCATTCTCAACATCTATCATCATTCTTCAATCTTTTTTTCTTTTCTGCATAAAATCTCTACCCTTCCTCTATCAAAAAAAAAGAAAGGGAACTCAGAATCAGAGATCTCAGCATCAATCTCCAAAGCACTCTCCAACTTCATTCATCTCAGTCTCAATCTTCTTCAATTGATCTCCAGCAAACCAATCCTTCTTCAATGATAATATGCAACTCTCACCATCAATCTTGATCTTCAATCACAGATCAACGAGCTTCATCAATTCAATCTGCAGATTCAAGAACTCCCAAATTCAGATAAACATATTCGACAACAACCCAAGTTTACCAGGACCATATTTTACGATTCTTGACAGAAGTAGAAGAAGATATAGTCTCTGAATCGTGAGAAGGAAATGTGAAGAATACAGAATCTTACCAAAACATTGTGTCAGCACCGTCATCTTGGTAACGCAATCGCGATGGAGAAAGTCGCGGCGGTCGTTTCGCAGCATCGTTGGTGTTGCCGTTGTGCAGTGATTACAGATCGAAAAGACGCGATTCGGTAATATCATCCAACATCCTGCAATTCAAAATTACAACAACACGATTGGCAATCACAGCAAGAACGATTCACGTCAACCATCCTGCAACTCCAATCTCCAAGCTTCAGATCTTCATCACCGACACCTCCACATAACACCAATCTGCATCTTCACCATCGATCCCCCATCAACCTTCAACGAATTGCAAGTTCATCAATCAATGTTAACAATCCTACAAAAAATGAATCGCCGGTTCGGAATTAAGGTACAATTCAACACAATGTACACAGAGAAATCAACAGCGACAACGTAGATCGAGAAAACGTATAAGAAGAAGATCGAATAGGAGCCTACGCAAGGGACCTATCAAAGTCATCTTCCGTTTGCACAGGTTTTGATTCCGCCATGGAGCTTGCCATTGCGACTCGACAACTTCTACGACGTTTGCTGCTGTCGCGAGTCTACGGTTTAGATAGAGGATTAAGCGAACGAATCACGATGCTTGAGAGTTGAGTCCGATATGGAGGTTTCACGCTCAGAGAATAAGTTTGGTGATGATTATGGTTTGTCGGAGACGATTCGAACGGAAGGTTAATGTCGCGTCTGTGGATGAACGAAGAAGACTGATGTTAGTAATGTCGTGGTGGTGCAAGAAGGTATTGACGATGGCGGTAGAAAGAGATCGTCTTCATCGATGCTTTGGTAGGAGCCAATTTGTGTAAAGAGAGGGAAGAGAATCTTCGAACAAAGGATTCACGGTGAGTTTTTTCCGGCAACGGAATTTGAAGAAAGGAGAGGGCATTGTTTGTTTTCGTGAGTGAAAGTGAAGAAGAAGGTTGAAGAAGGAAGAGAACGGCTGTTTTTTTTGAAGATTAGGGATTGCTCTTAGTTTTTAGGGTTTCGGTGAGCAAGAGTTGAAGTGGGCCGGGTCAACACCTGTTTCCACGAACTCCGTTTTGCACCGTCCATTTCGCTAAGTGAAACCCTCCCTGCGTTGAAGGTGTGGCTTGGGCCAGGCCTGCCATCAAATTATTATGGACACATCCTGTGATTTCTAAGTCACTCCCTTGTTTTTCTCTATTATTTAATTTATGTTATTGAAATTTCATGTTAAAAAAATCATAATTAATTCTTGTTAAATCATTTTTTATGGGTTATCTTAATCCTTTTTTTTTGGTAATTTAGTTTAGAATTTTTACACTAATTCTAATTAGTGTTTAGTACTAATTATGGATTAAAATGTTTATGAGTTTTTTGATCGATTTGTATCGATTTCGATTATGGAAAGGCTTCACAAAGAATTTATGGAAGATAAGCATTTATTTTGCTTATGGAGATCACAATACATTGTTTGAAGTTTTATTGGATTTCCTTTATGTGAGGAATCGGCACTTCGATCAAGTAAGTAATTTCAAGCTTTTTTCGGCTTTTAAGCATCATTCTAATTGTATGCGGCTTAGGATCATATAACTTAAGGTGCATATTGAGCCCTCCCACCTGAGGCATTGGATATATTTGTGATTTTTGATGATATGTATCGATTTCGGAACTTAGGGATTAGGTTGCGAACCATTAGGATCGATTCCTTTCACTTACCTCAAAATCTACTTTTTTGCCCGTTTCGTCGCATTTTTTAAAAATAGTTTTAGGTGGGATAAAATTCTGGAAAAATTCATGAGTTATCCTCATCCTCTTTATTAATTTTTCATATTTTTTGTTTCCAGATTTGGGTGGTTTTAATAATTAATTTGGATTTTAGATCATAAGCTGTCCCAAAAAGGAATGTTTTGACATAAGGGACCAAAAACAATTTTTCCCCTTAGGTGTGAGACCTATTTTTTGTGTGTGATTAACCACTAGAATTTGTGACACTATGATGCTCATTAGGAATTTTTTTCATATTTTTTAGTGCCCTTTTTGATCCACTTTGTGGAGTTGTTTTTCGATGATCGTGATTTGTTACCTTGCTAGTCAAGGATTTGTTTTGGCACTCTGGTGCATAATTTTATGAAATCCTTTGGGACAATGTAAGATAATGACTATATCATTCCAGATATTTAATTTCATAATTTGTTAAGCCTTTTTGCTATTTTTCTATGTCACCTAGATTCTAGGTTGATTCATGTGTTTATGTGTCGCATAACCTAAATGTTAAGAAGGCATTCATGCCATTTTCTTGAGGGGATTTTTGGTATCTTTTAGGAGTTGATTATAGTTCATTTTTATGTCTTTAATTCCAGTCATATGTCATTTTTTGAACCATGCTCATTTGGTTTGTTTTGGTGCTTTAAAGTGCATACTTATGTGGACTAACTTTAACCTAAACTAGTTTCTCTTCTCCTCTAAATAATAACTTGAATTATGTGGAAATCATTAATGCCTATTCATGCATTCTAATTGCATCTCATATCTTTTATGCTACTGACCCATAATCATTTCATGCATATTCACATGTGATTCTTCCTTAACTTTCATCATTTGTGATCTTATGCGATGTTTATTTCATTTCTTCTCATGTATTCTTCTCCTTGCTCCATATGCTTAAACCATTGCACTCGTGATTGTATATTCATTCATCTTCATTCATAAGCATTTACTACTGACTTTGGTGTTCATTTCATGTACTAATTCATGTTTGTAAGCCATATGCGTTCATACTTCATCCATAAACCCTAATTTGCATTTAGGTGAACTTGGGTGAACTTTTTGTACATAGTTTGACATAGTTTGATCTTGTAAGGTATCCTAGCATCCTTAGGGACCTATATCATGTAGCTACTGACTTTATAAGTCATGTAACCTTTAGGTACCTTCACCTTTAGACTTAGGTCTTATTTTGAACCTAGTTCCATTCTAGGACGTTTATGATACTTAATCGCTTTCATGCTTTGACTTTACTTTCAATATGCATTGTCATGCTAACTTTTGTTTTGTAGGGGGGAAGGTTGAGGTAAGCATTACTTCATTCCTATCTCTTATACATTTAATTGTGTTTGCCTTAGCACTTTGTGCTTTGCTTTTAGGCTTTCCCTTTCTTTAGAGACAACTTAACTTCCTTAGGAAGTAAGTTAGTTTCTAACTCTTTTTTCTTCTTTTCCTTTTCTTTCTTAGGATTAGAATACCTCATTAACCAAAGAATCTCCCTTTTGTATTTGATAAATAACTTAGGGTTTTGTCTTAGTTCCCCTTAGTTTTTTTCCCTTTTGCAACTTGAGTCATTCTTTCTCATCTCATAAAGAAAAGCAATAAAACACTTAATAAAAACCGAACTTTCTTGTACGACACGAGACTTTGTTGCGGCGTGTTTATACGCGTCTTGTTTCGGGGCGAGGTATAAATACTTCCCGCGATGGATAGGTCTTAGTATGAGAATGTTCACAAACAAATTCAAAATACTTCTCATAAAAGACAAAAACAAACAACAAGCGGCTTTCCTGCGGGAGCTTCTCTTCTCACCTTATTCACTCATAACGCGAACTCGCGACTACTTGTCTCGCATGCAAGACGGTAAACGCACTCGTGCCAGACGAGCCTGCAACAACTGAGCATAGACATACGCAGTTCTAGCATAAAAAACACAAACAAATAGTTCCCGCCTTAGTTAGGCGAACTACGTCGACTCTGATCCTCATTATCCTGATGAGGTACGTAGGCAGCGGGGTAGGGCCTGTTCGAGCACATTCTTTATTTTCCCTACATTTTCCCCATTCTTTCTTTTCATTTTCTTATTCCTTTCTCATTTCTCATTCCATTCCAGTTAGCAGTTTTGTTCAGCATCAGTTATATTTTCTCACCCTTTGAAACAAACAAGCAAGCGTGGATCCCGTCGGGTACGGCGGACGATCTGGGGTGCTAATACCTTCCCAGGTCGTAACCGACTCCCGAACCCAGATCTTTGGTTCGCAGGACCTTGTCCTTTCCTTCTTCCTCAGGTTTGTGCAACATTACCTTTCCCATTCATTCGGGATAAAAATGTCTGGCTGGCGACTCTACCTTTTCCGAGCCACTTTCGCGTTTGTACTAGGATGAAAATCCCGGGAGCGACAGCTGGCGACTCTGCTGGGGATCGAACCCAGAATCTCTGGTTTCCCTTGTAGAGTCAATCCTAGCGCCTATTTGTTTTTGCTTTCTTCGGGTGTTTATATGTGTGTGTTGTTGTGCTTATTTACTGTTTTTATTTGCAGTTTACTTTACCGCATTTATTTACCGCTTTTAGTATTTATTTTCACATGCATCATATGTTGGACTGTGCTGGTTTTCATTTTTTCTGTGGGATGGGGTTACTGTGAGATGAGCTCGTAACCGGGGCTCGAGTGCACCCTAGGACTTAGAGTGGTTCCACTTTGGCTTCATGGCATCTTGCTATGTTGGTAGTAGTGAGTTCCACACCTTGACTTGCGACCTTCTCGGGAATGTATTGATACCGGAATCTTTCTAGGTTAATACGCTACCTTGATAGTTATGTGCAGTTAGGGGACCGATCATTGAGAACCTTTGTGGAAACATCCCTCTCCAGTGATGATAGTGGCAGACCACATTTGTTGGCAAACCCACTCGCATCCGAGGGCCCACTGGGAACTCGCATAGGATGGCCTGGTTCTCTCATAGGAATCTAGTCAAGGCAAATTGTTCGTATGACGGTAGTATTGTACCCTTCGGGATGAATGTACTATTGTTTCTCGATTCAGTGCTTAAAGCTGGGGACTTATGAGGGATGCTTGTTTCCTTAGACTCAACTGAGACCTCCCTGAGTAGCACATAATGCCAAACCGATTCCCTGATTTGGTCATGAGCCATTTCTCGGAAATGGTGAACGTCTTATTGCTATTCGACTTTGAGAGTCCGTGATGTTGACCCGAGTAACACACCCGTGAGATTGGGAGGGGTTTACAGGTTTGCAGGAACCCTAAACTTCAACATACCCACTTTGTCAGTATTGTTCAGTGTTCTATGGTTCTCTGATTCTGAGATTCGGGAGTTCTATTCAGAGAAATTGTTACTGTGATTACCATTGTGACCCTGATATTGTGATTATTATTATGACTCTCCACAGACACTTGGCTTGTTGTTCAGCTTCAACACCATCGGTGACTGTTCAATTATGTGATCCAGTTCTACAGTTATTGGGTTCTCAGTTATGGTGTTCTATACAGAGATGGTGCCGCTATTGTGGTTCTATAAAGACAGTTGGTTCACTGCTCAACACCAGCATCAGACCATTGATCACATGCCTACTGCATACATGACATCATAGCATTCCAGCACACATGTTCAGTTATTTCCGAGGATCACATATCTGAATCATGCCATTGGACTTTTTCTGTGTCAAAACTTGAATCAAAGCAGATAGATTCCTCAGAAATAACTGAACATGGCATTTGCATACATCCTTGCATTCTTGACAGGTGTTCAGAGACAGATTCTTTTCCTGACTTGATTTCTCTTCAAATGCTCAACTTGAATCACATTCATCAAGGTATATATTTGAAGCAACTCCGGGCGGAGGTAATCGAAGGAAGACTCAGCTGAGGCCATTCAAGGCAGAGATATAAACTTTATTTCAGGATCAGAAACTGTTGAAAGAGGAAGTCAACCAGATGAAGACTCAGATAAGCCGGTTTTGGAAATCCTGAATGTGGTGTCAAGGAAATGAAGTTATTTTCATCCCTATTGAGGGGAACTACGCTGCTCTGATTCTCCATTGGTCAATGGAGATACGTAGGCAGGAGATCGTGCAAGATCTTTCCGAGCAACCTTATCTATTAACTTTATCAACCTCTTCCCTCCAAATGTCGTATGTCAGCATCCAACCTCAGCTTCCCAAGAGTGTCCTAGGGGCAGAGCATAAGGTTATAGGCCAAGACAAATTGAAAAGGAGTTTGATCATATTATGAGGTAGTACACGCAACAAGTTTCCTCATTTGCTCAGATTCAAGCTGGTTGAGCTAGTTGCATCAGGATCATCTCTGACAAAGCTTCCTTTGGGGTTTCAATGCCAAGTATGATTACCATTCTGGGGAACTTGGTCGTTTAATTGAAGTTTGCAAGTATTTCAGAGGCAAAGGTAAAAACAAGGTCGCGAATGTGATTGACTCCAAGATTATTATGTTCACACCAGGGAAAAGTGGAAATATAGCACCAAAACAATAATGGAATGAACGTCCAGATTAATGACCGTTGAAAGTCTCCAAGAGAAATAAGTCCAGACGGAGTCAAGCCTCCTGAATAATGGCTACCACAATGTGAATACTAGATGCAAATACCACTCAGGGGCATTTAGGCATACCATTTGACAACTGTGATGTGTTCAGATACGATGTGCAAAATTTGATCTACTCAAAGGTCATCATGCCAGAAAGTCCTCCCACATATTGAAGTCTCCTCATCAAATGATATCCTAGTTTGCAAGGGCATCTTCAGAAGCAATAAGTCCAGACGGAGTCAAGTCTCCTCAATGACGACAATGTTCAACTTCTTTACTGCATTTTTATTTGTAGTTTATATTGTTTGTTTAAGCATTTGTATGCATGCATGAAACTTATTTGTTTTTGAATGTTAACCATAATAAAATGCACATGTTTTTCTTGAAGTAATCCATTCGTATTCACTCATGATTTTGTGTATGTGCATTGCAATACCAACTGTTGTGCTTAAACTCTATCGGGGAGGATGACGAAATGAAAACGCAAAAACTCTAATTGTGTGCTTTTGAGAAAGACCATGTTGATGATGTACAGGCATTGTTTCAAATCCTAAACACCGGAGATATAAGGGAGATAGACCCTCGCCAACCCATTTGAGCCTTGAAGTAGGAGTTTCTTTTCGCATGAAAAAAAAAATCCTTGCATGTAACCCAGGGGCAGGGTAGGCGTTTGTTAGTTTGACCGAGCGTTCAAATTTCAAAAAGGAGTGTACATTTGAGGATCCATTACTTTTCGTTGTACCAAATCAAGAGGTCCAATGACCAGAAACCACAATGGTTATCCCAAGCAAGAGGTTCAAAGACCGGATACCACAATGGTTATCCTTCATCAACCAAGAAGTGAGACAGTCACGACCCTTTCAAAGCAATCAAGACAAACAGTGTCACACGATTTGTTCAAAAAAAAAAGAATTGAAAAAAATAGAAATGAAAAAGCCCGCTAAGTCGAAACTTGAAAACAAGCGACTTAGGCAAAAACTAGGGCATCCCGCTGGACTTCACAATCAAAGATTCACAAGAATCAGTCCAGGCAAAAGTTAGGGATAATCAAAATAATGCAAAAGCAAAAGAAGAAAAGGATTACATAAGAAAGATCCTTGAACAAGAACAAAGTCGTGTGATACAGACACGAAAGACAAAGGGGTGACTGACTCCAAACAACAATCTGATTGGTGCTTAAACCGTTAGAGTAATTGGTTCCTTAACCATCACAAAACCCTTTTTGAGAAGTGAGCGCTTGTGAAAGCTAGTTGAAAATAGGAATGGAGAACATCATGAAGATGGGTGGGCACAAATAAATTTCGAGCCTATACCCTTTGTTTCTATAACCGTGAACCAGGCCACAATACAACCCTCAAAAGTCCTAATTGAAACAGGGTTATTTTGAGAGTGTACTACCACGAGAATGCGTTCCATACTCCTATGATTTGAGCTGAAAAATCTTTGTTGGTGTTGCATGTGCATGATTTCTATTATTAAAAAAAACGTTAATGTCGTATATTAACTAGTGATTCGCTCACAAAGGTTTGCGACATCTTTTACATTAAAACTTCAAGATTAACATGTGTGTTGCATTAGAATTTTCATTCTTAGAATAAATATTTTCTGCTTGCATACATTTGTTTGGCATCATCAAAAGTTTACATATGGAATCTCAGTCCAGTAGCTTAATCTTGCCAAGTTGAGAAGTCTGAAATTTCCGAAGGACAATCTGTCGAGGTGCACTTTTCAAGAAAACCCCATTGAGTGGGGACTTTCCCAACAGTCGTAGTAAGAGCCAACTAATCTGGGGAAATCATGTCGAGCAGTCTCTTTGAAATTCAGCCTAGCTGGGGCAATCACTTCGAGATTTAAATCTCTCAAAGAGCCATCAGGCGGAGGCATTATTCAAATTTCAACCAAACTGGGGCAGTTACTTCAAGATCCAATCTTTCAAAGAACAATTTGTATGGGTGTTTTCTTCAAAGAACAATCATTTAGAGGTGATCACTTCAAGACTTGAACTGGAGCAGGCCACCACAAGAGCATGAGAAGTCACTTTTTCCCGAAGACGGTAAATCCAAAGCACCTATCCAAAGTTCAAAATACTAGGGCAGAATATTTCAGGGTGATATGATGTTCTTTCATGAATACTCGCAAGGAAAATTTCTTTCATAGATCATGCAGTCTAGGGCAGTTATTTCGAGATCCGACGAATCTCACCAAGAGTTTGAAGACACTGAGGCATTTCGTGTGTCATGTTTTCTGTAAAATCCTCTTGAAACATTTTCTCCCGATGGACCTTAGTCTGAGGCGAGTTGAAAATTTCAGAGAACCATTATTCAATCATGGTTAGTTGGCGATCTATCAACCCAGAGGCTGGAAGCAAAGCCGTTGTTAGCATAGTACTTCAAGAGTTATTTCATCAGCAAGCTTCATTGATCAAAATTCCTTAGCAAGTCTCATTAGACAATTCCTTCTCCAGTAGTGCGGCAAATGGAAGGTTGCTTCTTGAGCAGAAGGGTATCATCATCTCTCATTCCCAACATGAGAGGATTTTTTTCTTATCCCCAGCAAGTGGCAACTTGAGCTCTTACCTTCAGCGGGAAGCTTTATCATTGACATTATCTGTCATCCCCATCAGAGTGCCAGAAGGGACATCTCCAGCAGGTTCATGGCTCTCCAATCTCAAAGTCCAATTTATTTTTGGCAGTGGCGGCAGTTCATAGCCGGTGCATCATTAACATATTTCCCCACAGAGTTGTCTCCTCCTCATCAGGATGAACCAGATCAATGCAGTGATCATCAGTTCCTCCCCAGTCAAGCCATCTGGGATTCTTGCAGTCTCCTTATCAGGAGATTCCTTTGCATTTGCATTTGCATAATCATCATTACATTTGCATCCTCCAAAGCGTAGCATTACGCCAAAAATTCAAACATATGCATGCTAGCATGGGCCAATTTTGAGGTATATTACATACAACCTATAACATCTTTTCAACCTGAAGTACTCCGCACAGAGGATACCAACATCATTTTTCAGACATCCTTGTCTTTTCAAGTCAATGTTGGTCATTTATTCCGCGTCTTGTTTGGTACAACGGTCGCGTCGCAGGTTCCTGTTTTGTACAACGGTCCTGTTTTCCTGGGCTCTCGTTTATGTACAACGATCTCGTTCTATCTTGTCCTATTGTCTTTGTTTCTGGTTACCGCCTGCGGCCGGTATACCTTTGCATCTCCATTCGAGGATGGTTTCGTGTTAGATCCGAGGATCTTTTGGATTGTCATTCGAGGATGGCATTTCTTTTCTTCAAGTCCTTCTGCGATTGGTCTTGTTTGTGGCTATTATTCGAGGATAGTAGTTCACTTTTTGAGCTTATTGATCGAGGTCAGTTTGTCTCTTTTGCAAAGTCTGTCTGAGGTCAGCTTTGTTTCTGGTTACCGCCTGCGGCCGGTATACCTTTGCGTCTCCATTCGAGGATGGTTTCGTGTTAGATCCGAGGATCTTTTGGATTGTCATTCGAGGATGGCATTTCTTTTCTTCAAGTCCTTCTGCGGTTGGTCTTATTCGTGGCTATTATTCGAGGATAGTAGTTCACTTTTTGAGCTTATTGATCGAGGTCAGTTTGTCTCTTTTGCAAAGTCTGTCTGAGGTCAGCTTTGTGTTTGGTTATCAGTCGAGGCTGGTATACCTTTGCATCTCCATTCGAGGATGGTTTCGTGTTAGATCCGAGGATCTTTTGGATTGTCATTCGAGGATGGCATTTCTTTTCTTCAAGTCCTTCTGCGGTTGGTCTTGTTTGTGGCTATTATTCGAGGATAGTAGTTCACTTTTTGAGCTTATTGATCGAGGTCAGTTTGTCTCTTTTGCAAAGTCTGTTTGAGGTCAGCTTTGTGTTTGGTTATCAGTCGGGGATGGTATACCTTTGCGTCTCCATTCGAGGATGGTTTCGTGTTAGATCCGAGGATCTTTTGAGAATTGTCATTCGAGGATGGCATTCTTTTCTTCAAGTCGTTCTGAGGTTGGTCTTGTTGTTGTGGCTATTATTCGAGGATGATAGTCCACTTTTTTGAGCTTATTGATCGTGGTCAGTTTGTCTCCTTTGCAAAGTCTTTATGAGGTCAGCTTTGTGTTTGGTTATCAGTCGAGGCTGGTATACCTTTGCGTCTCCATTTGAGGATGGTTTCGTGTTAGATCGGAGGATCTTTTGAATTGTCATTTGAGGATGGCATTTCTTTTCTTCAAGTCCTTCTGCGGTTGGTCTTGTTTCTTGTGGCTATTATTCGAGGATGGTAGTCCACGTTTTGAGCTTATTGATTGAGGTCAGTTTGTCTCTTTTGCAAAGTCTGTCCGAGGTCAGTCTTTGTTGTTAATGGTTTTCGCATGCGGACGGTATACCATTGTGTTTCTATTCGAGGAGGGTTTTAGTACTAGATCCGAGGATCCCGTGTGAATGGTCATTCGAGGATGGCATTCTTCCAAGCATATTTCCACCTGGTTCTATTTTCGCTACCTATTCAGAGGTCAAAATCAAAAAATATATAAATAAATAAATGGGCAGTCGGCATTTCTGTTGCCCTCAGTGTGCAAATTTTCAGGTTTTATTCGAGTATTCAATCACTCCATACCTTGAACGTCTAAAAGCTGTTGCAATTATCCATTCAAGTCTGCAGTTGATTGAATAGGGGCAGCTGTAATACCTCAAAATTTGCCCTCTTTATTCTTATCCTTAATTGGCTTACCGTTTTGCATTTCATTTGCTTCTTCCACTAGGTCATTAACATTCACGATCATGCATTTCATCGGCTCCTAAGGCATGGGATCAAAAGCATCTTCTGGTGATATAACTCTTCCCATTCGAAGGTGATCTATCTAACGACTACACTCAAGAATGCTTCGTAGTATTGTGCGTCGCAGGAGTTAGGGTTTCATTAAAATCATGAGTGAGTTTGTCGCTCCCGGGAGTCGGTTACGAATTGGGAAGGTATTAGCACCCCAATCCGTCCGTCGTACCCGACGGGATCCACGCTTGCTTGTTTGTTTCAAAGGGTGAGAAAAATACGAATGCTGCTGAATAAAACTGCTAACTGGAATGGAAATGAGAAAGGAACTGAAATAAGAAAATGGAAAGAAAGGGGGAAATGTAGGGAAAATAAAGAATGTGCTCGAACGGGCCCTACCCCGCTGCCTACGTACCTCATCGGGATAATGAGGATCAGAGTCAACGTAGTTCGCCTAACCTAGGCGGGAACTATTTGTTTGTGTTTTTTACAGCTGGAACTGCGTATGTCTATGCTCAGGTGTTGCAGGCTCGTCTGGTACGAGTGCGTTTACCGTCTTGCAAATGAGACAAGTCGCCGCGAGTTCGCGTTGTGAGTGAATGAGATGAGAAGAGAAGTTCCCGCAGGATAGTCGCTTGTTGTGTTTTTGTCTTTTATGAGTTTTGTATGAATTTGGCACAAGGAAGTGAATTCAAACTCTTTTCCGTGGAATGTACACTTGACACTACATTCCAAGATGGAATAATAGAACAAGCATACCCAGCAAGGAGAATTTATCCAAGACTGGTTTCCTAGGATTAGGGCTTAAGTTCACTGGCTTGTTGAACTTTATTAAGTGTTTTTGTTGCTTTTGTGAAGAAGTGTCTTTTAAGTTTTTCTTTGTGAACAACTCCTTGATGAGACTTGTGCATCATGATAGACAAGCTTACACCACTCCAAGATGGAATGAATGCAAGTGCTTCATGGAATAAGGCTATACACAAGGAATCCTTTCATTTATTTGTTAAGTGTTTTTGGATTTTGTTTGAAGATGAGAAGAGAATGACTCAAGTTGATAAAAGGACAAAATCTAAGGGACTAAGACTCAATCCTAAGTTTATTTGTTTATTTACAAGAGATCCTATGGTTAATGGAGTTTCCTATTCCTAATGAGAAACTAGAAACTACTAGAATTCAACTTACTTCTTAATGAAGTTAAGTTGATTCTAAGAACAATGGGGAAGCCTATACAAGTTATAAGATCAAGTGATAAGGCAAAACAATAGAATTGAATAAAGCAATAAACTTCTAAAAATGCAATTAAAGGCATGAACTAAAAAATAGTCTATTTTATTTATTCTAATTCTAATGACAATGGAACTTTAAGCCTAAGTACTAAATCAAAGTTAAGCCTAATATTCATTCTAAAAACTCAATTTAAACTAATCTAAACCTATATTAAATTCTAAGACTAAATTTAAACTAAACCATATTTTTTGTACTTTATTTTTTAATGGCCTAAACTAATGGGAATTACACATAACTAATCCTAAGAACTAATATTCTAAAAAATATCTAAACTTCTGGAAAAATTATGAAAATTGAACTATAGGGACCTAATACTACCGATAATATTGTACTAAGAGGGATCCTAAAAATCATATTTTTTCTATGCCTAAAAAATTATTTAATTTCAGCTAAGAATTAACCACTAATTCCTAAGGATTACTCCACTAAAACCTAAGATAAAAGGCCCTAAAAATTCCACTAAAAATATCCTAAGAACTATTATGAGTCCTCTAATTACAGAAAAAAGAGTGGCTCAAAAATCCTACTGGAAGTTATAAAAATAAAATGAACAAAATTCAGCACAATTAAAAGCAATCCAATAAAAGATAATTAAAAGAAAATTCAGAATTAAATTGAAAATAATGCCAAATTCAGAAAATAAAAGTGACACAAATTTCTAAATTCAATTATTAAACTACTGGAATTTTTGGGGAATTTTCTAATGATTTTTACTATTTTTATTGGATTTATTTCTAAACTATATTAACTAAGAAAATAAAATCCTAAAGAAATAATACAGGGGGTGCAATTAGTTATTTTTCTAGTTATCTTTGTTAACAGGGCCTAAAAGGGGGTAAAAATAGCAAAATAATCAGGCCCAAATGCGCAGGCCCTGGGGAGGTGTGGAAAGCTTTTTTTTAGTTCATTTTTTCTGTGGGCTCAGGAAAGGGGGTGAAGTTAGCAAAACTCTTGGGCCCAGATGCGCATAATTGAGAGAGGGTGTATTCAGCGTTTTTTTTATGTTGTTATTTCCATATGGGCTTCTAGGAGGGGTGTAAATAGCAATTATAACAAGAGCCTACCGGACGGTGACAAGTGTCACCGCCGGTGTGGCTGAGGATCTCAACATCTATAATCTTATCCATATTTTCTTGTAATCTTGACAATAAAACGAATTAAAAGGGGTTAATTTGCCTTTATTATAAGTTAATGAAAAATTAACAATAATAATGTTTTCTTAATTTTCCATTACCAATAATCAATTTAAAAATAAAAACTGAGACAAAAAAACTAAACCCTAATCCTCTTTTTCCCTTCTCTCTCGCCGTCACACATCCTTCTCCTTCTTCTTCCACCTTCCTCTTCTCCGCCGCCATCCCCTCATCGTCTTCCTTTACCCCTTTCCTCTACCAAATCCGAATCAAATATCAAAGAAACCTAACCCTACTTCCAATTGAGAAACCCTAAACGCAAGTCCTCCTTCCGCCGCCGCAACCATAACCCCTCACTTCTTCGTCTATACCGACCCTAAACGCCGTCACGGTAGCCTCTCCACCTACCCCCTCTAATCCTCCAGCACTCCTTTACCATCTTTCCCACCTCGTCTCGAATCCAAGACTCTTTCAACCTAAGTCTATAAACTGAAAACCTCCAAGGATTCAAAGAAAATGGAGTTGCGGTAAATAGGATTCACACCTGAAATTGTGTTCGTCGCGGTCGTTGCTGATGCAGATGATGACGGACTCGTGCGATGAATCTTCTTCCTCAGTCGCGGCCTTTATTTTCCTCTTTTGATTCTTCTAATTTTCTGAGTATTGTTGGTGTTTGTTGCAGGTTGTGGTCGTTGCGGTTGTTGACTGAATTCGATATTGATGAAACCGAATGATGAACTTTGCTATGGTGGATTGAAGCTTCTTGATGACGGCGCGGTAATCTTCTCAGGTGATCTCGATTTGTTCTCTCTTCTGAGTATCTCTTTACTCTGTTATATCTGCCGCGATTATGAACCTATGCCCTTAAATCGTGACTGTAATCCTGAAACTTGCAGATGCAACTACAGATGTTTGACGAAGGTCGAAGCGATTTGTGGATTACTGAATGTTTACGGGCTCATCAGTGCTGAACAGTGCTTCTTATGTTGAAGACGAGAGTGATTTCGAATCGGCAACATTATTTAGGTAAAGCAACTCATCTCGCTTCAATTCTTATGATTACAGAGTGCTTTGTAATTCCGTTGTTGATGAATTGTTTCTGAATCGTTTCAGAGTTGTTGAGTTGATGAATCTTTGGTTTCGGTTGCGGATATTGCCATTATGCTGATGTTAATGAAGGTTACCATTGAAGATTTTGGTTCTTGGACCAATGATATTGAATCAGTGATGAAGATAATGTGAAGGTTGGTGAAAATGAATTGATAAGGGTTCTTTTTATGGATCACAGGTTGATGATGATGAAGGGGAGAAGATTGATACAGATTGATGAAGGTGATGGTGAAGATTGAGGAAAGCTTGGATTGAAGAAAAAGGATGATAAGAGTGGAAAAAGATTGAGAGAAGAAAAAAGATGGTGAAGAAGATTGAAGAAGAGTGAGGAGTCTGATATATAGGACTGGAAGATTGTTCTAGAACTTCTCAGGTGCACCTTCTGGAAAAAATTCGGTTGTGATTTCAGTTGGAATTAGTGAATCTTCTAGAAGGAAATTAGGTTGTGACTAAGGTATGAGCTTCTGGATTCAATTAATTTGTTAGCACATTCTTTATCAGTTGAAACAAATCTGTATCCTCATCTGTAATATGCTGCTTGAATCCCTTTGCCACAGGTTCTAGCCCTTTGAGCATTTCATGGTAAAGTCTGTGCATCCTAGAGATCATCTGCATTATCGTTTTTAAGCAAGGCACGGCAGCCTGAGTTTTCAGCCCCTGTCCTTTTGCTTGAATAGGTACAGAAACGGAAGCTGACTGAGAAGGCAAAGGAATGGCAGCTTGAAGATTAGAGATGGAGTCATGGAGAATAAAATAGAGTAATCCAGGACTGATGAAGGTTGAGGAGTTCATGAGGTGGTTCAAGATTGGTGAGGAATTTGATGAAACTCTGCTCCCTTTTTCCGACGGACTCTCCAGTTTTCTTATATTATTAATTATGTCGTTTGTGAATGGAATAATAATAGTACCTTGGCTCCAACTTTCGAGCTTGAATTTCTTCCTCTCTGTTAGCCTTCTGCATTTGTTAGGTTGTATCTGATTATGTTAATATCTGAAAAATAATATAGAAGTAGATTTTATGGAATAGAAAGTATCTCTGTCACTTTTCTATATTCTGTGTTAACTTTTCTTTTTCTCTCTGATACTTTTTATCTATCCCATTTTTGTTGTAATTGGATTTCCTGAGTGTATTGATTTCTTGCCATTTGAATATTTTCGGGATTCTACGCGTAGGCTACTTAGTAAGCTGAAACAGATGCTTGTGGCCATGCTATTGCCAACCTGCAAATGGAATAGCCAACAAAAATGCACATATGGATAATTCCATGGCATAATCTATGTACACTGTAACTCTCCAAATTCCACACACAAAACTAACAAATTATTCCTACTGCAATACTACTCAAGAAATAGAATGTATTAGTGATATCCAAATCTATCAGTTCCTGTAACCCAGCTTGACTTGTGAACATCCTCCAAGTATCGGAAGAAGCTTGCACACACCCTTTGCAATATGCTCCAACGTGCACGAAACCCCATATATTCTCCCAACTCATAAGATGCGCGGCAAATTCCATTGCACGTGAACAATTACCTTTACATATATATAAATTTAATAATTGTGCAAAATATTGGATGAGTTTGATGACTAGGAGGATAATGGAGGCTAGAGAAACAATTCCAATTAAGTGTTTAATTGTGTCATGAAATGCAACTCTAATGTTCACGATGACATGATCGGTAAAATGTGTATATTGGATCCATGAAATTGTGACTTGCATTGCATTCTTCATAACTTGCATTGTCTAACCAAAGCTCAGAATGATCAGTAAGATGAACATGTCAGCCTGTATGGTTCTGTTTCCGTTCGCATTTTTTTCAATTCCATACACTAGAAAATAGCAGTAAACCAAAATGACGCCCCAGAGTGCCTATTTCGGCTAACATGCAATGATACAATGCCATGTGAAATCAAGAATTCCTGCGCATAGGGTTGATGCTAGAAGTGAAGGGTACCACTTGCCAAGGTGGAAATGGTGGGTGATTGAATCGTAAAATGGATATGTAAATGGCGATGGTTTATATATGAAGCAGATATCGAGAACTAGAATTTGAATTTGAAGGATATCTTCCAAATAAACCAATAACTGTGCGTTCTCTTTTGACCTAAATCGAATCTTTCCACATAATCCATTCTTAAGAACTTTGATGCCATATTAAACTCCGCACAAATCTCGGATTATTGTTCTGTAAACAAATGGATTGAATCCACCCTTCGATACACTGGATCTCAATTGGTGAAGCGCCCTTCAAATCAAAATCATGAACAAGAACTCCAAGTCCCTTGAAATATTAAATGAGGCAGAACGCAACTTGAGACGTTGAAAAGAGCCAGCATTCTCATTCAGAAACAAGTCTGTGTGACCATCCCCAAAAGTGGGTCAGATATACCAGTGAATAACCCCCATCAGTTCAATCCCTGATAGATACAGATAAGGTATAAAACCCTATTCCCGTATGGCCTAAACCACATGCCTTATGAAACAATAAAATGCACTAATATGCTGTTAATGACTTAGTGAGAAATGCAGATGAATGCAAAACGATATGCCAGTAGAGGGAATAAATATGAGGGCAAATTTTGAGGTATTACAGAGTTTTGCTATAAACGGTGGTTCGCAAATGATTTGTGTTTGACGTTTAAATCATGAGTTAGGGTTTATTTCCCTAATTAAGTGATACTCGACAAAGTTTCCTTGCAAAATATGTTCCTAAGTGGTCTTGTCGTTCAAGGGATTCCATTATCACTTGAGACGCGATTTATTGAAGATCATAGTGCATTTTAGAGTTTTTGCACCTCAAGCATTTCTCTTCGAATCTCATCACTCTCTCACTCTCTTCGCAAACAAATCACATATTCTAAATCCTTGAAGCATAAGGATCATTAATCTACCACTCATTCAAGATGAAAGTGAAGAATTTGAGAGGTGCCATTCAAGGGCAGGTTGATTCGAAGCTGCAAGTTCAAGCTCTCTCAAGCTTCCTCTTGCATTTATTTTGCAAGAGGAGATCAAAAGGAGTAGATCTGCAGCATCTGGAGCATTATCTTGGTGATTTTGAAGTGGTTCCATCTCAGGTATGCTCTGAAATCCATGGATCTGAAACTTGTGTTTATTGTGTGCATTGTGATCTGTGAACCTTGCTGAGTACTCTGCACCTTTTAGATTTGAAAATGCTTGAGAATTGAGTGATTGGTGATGATTTGAAGTTTCTTGGTTAGATCTGTTTGTCTTCGATCCGTTTGATTCATTGATCCATTGTGAATTTCATGATCATTTTTGGATTCAACATAGTTTAATTGTTTGATCTGGACATTTTGATGTATTTCTGTTGATATTTGTTCATAGTTTGAGTTTTTCGGTGCCGGAGACCTAGCCCCGGTCACCGGATTCTGCATCTTTGTTGGCCTGAGTTCTAAGGAAGAAGACGAGCATGAACCCTTGGATTGCTTCATCTGGATGGCCCTGGATGTGCCAACGCATTAATGAACCCCCTCCCTCTCACGTGATTTTCTATTTTCTGAATTAATCAATTTGTTTCTCATCATACCATTGTTAACGTGCACTCTCACCCCTGACCAATTAATATGTTTACTTTGTTTAATGAGTTGACTAATCATGTGCGTACATTTGATCCATTGGTCCACTGTTTTTGCTGAATTAAATGAATTTCCATTATAATTATTGTGTTATGCGCTGGACTGAGTGGGCTTGAGTGCTATTCCCACCCTCTGACTTTGAGGCCCATTGAATTTGAACTAGAATTGTTTCTATGCGCACCCCCTGGCTCATTCTTTATTTTTATTTCTTTTTTTTGTTTTCATTTTAATTTCAGTTTGGTTTTCAATTTTTGAAAATAGTTTTAGGTTTCCAAAAATTATAAAAAAATTCATGAATGCTTTGAGTTTTCTCTAATTTTTAATATTTTTATTTTCCATTTATTTTTATTTGGGACGTGGAAATTAATTTTTCCTTTTAATTAATTCATTTTATTTCATTTTGAACCATGTTGACTTGTCCATTTTCTATCTTGGTCATTATTTGGAATTTTTAAGTGATTCTTTTTGCTCTGGATTCATGATGAGGTGTAGTTTATTGGTGTTTTTTTGCTGATTTTTAGAATTTTGTTTAATTGACTTTGATCTCTAACTTGTGAGTGAAGCTTCCTAACACTAATTGATATTTGAACCCTCATTTGACTTGTCAAGCTTCTGATTCTTTCTCCCTCCTTTTGGTATGTTGTTATGGTATGATTGAAGATCATTTGTGCAAGTTTGTGGAATTTTTAGATGCTTACTTAATTTGAGTTTTGGTTCTTCACTTATCTTTTTTTTGCTCCTCTTGGATCACTTGTTCTCTCCATAGCCTAGAAGGGCACTTGTGCCAACTTCTTCAACTTGTTTAGAGCCTTATTAGGATGTTGATACCTCTCTGATCTTGGGTTGTGGTTTGTGTCTTAGGAATTTTGTGTTTGTTTGTTCTTGAAGTTCATTCACTTGTATGTATATCCACCTCATTTCCTTTGCTTCTTCCTTCTCATAATGTAAATGCTTGGCTATGTGCCCTTCTTCTCTTCATCTCCCATGCTTCTTAGGCACTTTTCTAACATGATTAGGGTTCTGGTCTTGCACCTTGAGGTTGTGGTTTGTTTATTTTGCTTTGCATCTTCTCAGGTTTGCTTTGTTTTGCCATAATGATTCTTATTGCTTCATGTTGAGTTATGTGGTTCTCTTCTCATGCTTGTACTTTGAGTTTGCTTTTGGTATTTGGGTTTATGATTTCACTTCTGGTTGTGTGACTTTACTTTGACTATATGTTCATTTTGTATTGCCTTTATGCTTGTGCCACTAACCATTTCAGGGGCCTTGGTAAGTGAGAGGTGTGGATGTGATTCCCACATCTCCAAATCTTATCTCTTCTCTTCTCCTTATTATTATTCTAACCTTGTGTTTTGTTGGGCTTAGGCCTTACTTCCCCTCTCTTCTATTCTTCTTTCTTCTTCTTCTCTTCTTCTTTCTTTCTTCTTTAGGATAGTAAACCTCACTAACCTAGGATTACCATTGCATGATAACTTTAGGATTCATTAGTCCCCCATTAGACTTTTACCTTTGTGATCCTTGTGTTTCTCTTCTCTTCTCCTCTCAAAACCCTAAGAAAACACTTAATAAAGATTGAAGTGATATCTTGAGCAATAGCCTTATCCCATGAGACACTTGTAGTCTTCCCATCTTGGGATAGTACAAGCTTGTCTTATGATGCATAAGTCTGATCAGGATATCTTCTTCACCAAGAAAATCATAAAACACACTTCTTCATTTTTAAATACCAAAAACACTTAATAAATTCAACGAGTTAGTGAGCTTAGGCCCTAATCTCTGGAACCAAGTTTTGGGGATCTTCTCCTTACTTGAGTGTGCTTGTTCTATTATTCCATCTTAGAATGTAGTAACGAGTACACATTCCATGGAAAAGAGCTTGAGTTCACTTCCTTGTAACACACTCATAGAAAACTCATAAAAAACACTGGACAAACAATAAACGCCTCTCCTTCGGGACTTCTTTTCTCATCACCTTCACTCTCATCGTACGAACTTGCTCCTACTTGTCATTTTGCAAGACGGTAACACACTCGTCGTCCGAGCCTGCAACACCTGAGCATTGACATAGGCAGTTCAAGCCTTAAGACACATGCAATCTTTTCCACACCTAGTTAGGGGAACTATGGTGACTCTGATCCTCATTGTCCAGATGAGGTACGTAGGCTGCGGGGCAGGGCCCGTTCGAGCACAATCTTTATTTTCCCTACATTTTTCCTTTTTATTTCTTTTTTTCAGTTCCCTTTTCTGTCCTTTTCTAGTTCCAGTTCCTTTTCTTTTGCAGCAACTTTCATTTTTTCACCCTTTGAAACAGATTTCTTTGCAAGCGTGGATCCCGTCGGGTACGGCGGACGATCTGGGGTGCTAATACCTTCCCAGGTCGTGACCGACTCCCGAACTCAGTCTCTTTGGTTCGCAGGACCCGTGTCCTTCCTTTTCTTTTCCTCTGGTTTGTACAGCATTACCATTCCCGTTCCTTCGGGATAAAAATGCCTGGCTGGCGACTCTAACCTCTTCCGCGCCACTTTCGCGTTTGTACCAGGATGGAAATCCCGGGAGCGACAGCTGGCGACTCTGTTGGGGAATGCCTAACCAGAATCTCTGGTTCCCCTGTGAGTCTCTCCTAGCGCTTGTTTGCTTCTATTTCTTTGGGTATTGATTGCTTGCTGTTGTGTGTTGTACTTTACTGTTGTTTATTTACAGTTTATTTACAGCTTTATTTACAGTTTTCAGTATTTAGTTTCTGCATCATATTATTACTGGACTGTATGGACTGGATCTTCTGTTTGGTGGGTTTGGGTGATACTGTTTCTGAGAGATGAGCTCATTACCACGACTCGAGTGCACCTTAGGACTTAGAGTGGTTCCACTTTGGCCTCATGAGATCTTGTCATGGGGGTAGTAGTGAGTTCCACACCCAGATTTGCGACCTTCTTGGAAATGTCTTGATTTGGGGATCTTCCTCTCTCATTTCATAACATTGATAGTTATGTGCAGCTAGGGACCGATCATTGAGAACCTTGTGGAAACATCCCTCTCTAGTGATGACAATGGCAGACCACATTTTGTGGCAAACCCATTCGCATCCGAGGGCCCACCTGGGACTTACATAGGATGACCTTGTTTTCCCGGACTCAGTTGAGGCCTCCCTGCGTAGTATATAATGCCAAACCGATTCCCTGATCTGGTCATGAGCCATTTCTCGGAAATGGTGAAAGTATTATTGCTATTCGGCTTTGAGAGTCCGTGATGTCTGACCCGGAGCATACCAGTGAGATTGGGAGGGGTTTACAGGTGTGCAGGAACCCTTGGCCTCTACATACCCTCACTATCAGTGGTCCTTGTTGAGATTTGGTCCTTATGGTTCTGGTGTTCTGGTTTTCTTGGTGTTATGATTCTGAGTTTACATCAGAGGGTTGTGATTCAGAGGATCTTGGTTTTCAGCTATTCAGAGGGTCCTTATATCCAGTGTCCAGTATCCAGATGGTCCCAGATTTATCATATGCCTGCATTGCATTTGCATTGCATCATTCTTGCATTAACTTTTTATGTTTCCATTTTTCAGGTTATTGTTCACAGTTAGCACCCAGTTCTGGTAATCTTAAGCTCTCCAAATGGAAGAAGTTAAGAGAATCAAAAGGAAAAAGAATGTTCATTATACTTTTCTTCAACCAGAAGTCAGGAGTGTTAAGAAATTAGCAGGTTTGATGAATGACCAAGTCTTGGGGAATTTCAGAAAGAGGTATGGTCAGATATTGAAGTACATGGACAAACCTACTGCAGACCAGAAGGACAGCTTGCACACCTTGCTTCAGTTCTATGATCCCCTGCTGCGGTGTTTTGTGTTTCCAGATTACATCTTGGCTCCTACCTTGGAGGAGATTTCCAGCATTTTGGGTGTTCTAGTTAGAGATACCTTGCCTTTCTATGGGTCTGAGGTGGTGCTTAAGGAAGAAGATATAGCCAAAGTCTGTCGTTTACCAGCTGCTACAGTCAAGAAGGCTCTGAAGGACAGTGAAGGCAGAGGACTCCCTTGGAATGTGCTTATACCGGAGGCTGAGGAATATGCCAAAGAGGGTAAATGGGGGGATTTTGGTGTTGTGTTGGCTTTGATGGTGTATGAGTCTAGTCTTTTCCCGGGAGAAAAAGAGTTTGTGAGCTCGGAAGTGATCTCTATCTTTGCTAAAGGCAATCCTGTGCCAACGCTGTTGGGAGATTTCTACTACAACGTTCACTACCGGAATGAGAAAGGTAGAGGTGGACCAGTGGGCTGTTGTGCTTCATTGTTTGTTGAGTGGTTTGCTAGGCAATTGCCAAAATCAGGTGCTTTCAAGGAGATGAGAGATGAGTGGAAATAGTCTAGAAGGATGATGGGGCTAACCTCTGAGGACATAGCTTGGGGATATGACAAAGATCTGCTAGGGAAGGAATTGCTGGTCAGTTGTGGAAGATTTGTTGGAGTGCCTTTGCTGGGAAGGAAGGGTGTGATTAGTTGTCATCTGACATTAGCCAGGAAGCAATTTGGTTATCCTCTGAGAGATCCACCAAGTATGAAAGAGTTTGCTGAGTCTTTGTTTTTTCCTGTGGAGGGAAACAAAGAGTTAGTTATACAAGCATCTCAGGCTTGGGCTCACAGAGTGAGGAAAGGTAAGAAAGACTTTGGCAGGGTAGATCCCAGGACATATCCTCCTTTTGCTACATGGTTGCAGAAACGTGTAGAAGAAGTTATCATGCCATTCTCAGTAGAAGCTCCATTATATCCTAAAGAAGTTCCATGTCGGAGTACGGTCTCCCTTGAAGAGTATAAGAAGCTGGAAGCTCAGCTGCACGAAGTCCGAGTGGAGAATGCTGAAATGGTTAACTTATACCATCTTGCCAACCGGGCTAAAAAGGAAGCAGAGGGGAAGCTACAAAAGATGCAAGCCTCCTTGGAAGCTAAAGAGAAAGACTTTGCTGGAAGAGAAGCTCACTTTTAAAGGTTGGGTCTGATGGAGGAAAAAAGAGAAGCAGAGCGCAAAAAGACTTTGAATACTCTCAAAGAAGCTCGCCAGTCCATTGTTTGGTTGCAAGGCCAAAGGGAACAGGAGCAGCAGAAGTATAAAGAAAAAGAAGAGTTTTTCGAGGTACAAATGGCCTTCAAGAAAGAAGAGGTGGAACAAGTCCACAACATACGAAGGGAAAAGACTCAGCAGTTGGCACAAAGCTAGATAGCCTTGGAGGAGGCACTAAAGGAGATTGAAGAGTTCAAGCTGAGAGCAGGCGTGAAGAAGAACAGGACAGAGGTGGCTGCAGAAGAACCTGGGTCTTTAGTTTAGTTTTTATTATTCAGACTACCTACAGACTTGTTGTAGGAGTCTTGCTTTATTTTTTGTCTTTTGTTTTTTTGTATTAACTTGTAACCCTTCGGGGAAATTTTTGTTTGTGCTCTAACTTTTGGCCGGCAGTGGGTTGTCCATGATATACAGTGTCAATATGCAAATTACCATTTCTGAACGTGCTAAGTTTGTTTGTCTGATACTGCTAAGATCTGAACACTCTTCAAAGGGGAAGATTGAAAACTAATACTCAAAGTGGCTATCTGGAGCAAATACCAGAACTGGGGTATATAAATGCCTAAAACTTGGAAACATGAGCAGTTACATTGCATGCATATAACGTGTTTGTTTGTTTTGCAGGTAGTTCTTCAGTTTCTAACGTTTATGTCCTTTCAGGAACTATAGCTCCCAGGAAGGTTCGAGAATAGCCGATCGTACACAGATATCCCACAAGAGTCAACAGAGAAAGAGTCATGGATCAAATGCAGGATGATTTAGCTGACTTGAGACTGAGGATGCAAAATTTCATGACCCTTATGGCAGGGATGGGTCAGAATCAGGAACGTCTTCGTGAGTTGGTGGAAAATAATCAAGCCAGGAACAACGGTACTGCTGATGGAGGTAATCGTAACGGTGCGGGCGCCCGTCAAGTTGAGATCCCTGTGGCACAGCCAGGGGTCAGCATTATCAATGATGGACTGAACAATGTACAGATGGACGGTCAAGACGAACAGTTTACGTTGATGGACGAAATAGAAGGCCAAGGGGCTGAAATGAACAGGAAATTTGAAGAGATGGCTGAACAGATCAGGGCTATTCAATCTCAGAACTCTCTGGGGTTCGACATTACTGACTTGGGCTTGGTTCCAGGGGTTAGAATCCCTTACAAGTTCAAGGTCCCGACTTTCGAGAAGTATAATGGCACAGCGTGTCCAAAGACTCACCTCCAGTCCTTTGTAGGAGGGATTGCTGCCCATACTGAAGATGAGAAGCTATGGATGTACTATTTCCAGGATAGCCTGGTTGGGGCTGTCGCTCCCGATAAATGGGAATGACCCAAATAAGGGTACAGACGCGAACGGTCGGCGAAAGGAGATGCGAGAACACACAGCAGTGAACTCACAGGGAAATGAAAAGAGTCGCCAGCTAGGCATTTTTATCCCGGAGGAAAGGTAATGCTGCATAGACCTAGAAAGAGATGGATAAGACGGTTGCGAACCAGAGAGACTGAGAAAGGGGGTTGGTTACAACCTGGGAAGGTATTAGCACCCAGATTGTCCGTCGTACTCGACGGGATCCACGCTTAAAAGATTTGTGTTTTAAAGGGGTAGTGTCAGTGCAATTTGTGTATTAAAGAGCTGGAAAAGGATGTACAGGTGTCAGTGTAAGAGAAGTGAAGTGTATGAATGTACAGTGTCAGTGTGAGAACAAGAACGAAATGCTCAAGATCATGAGGCTTAAAAGAATGAAACTGGAAGGAGGGGGAATATACAGAGACTTTTGTTCGATAACTGTTAAGTTATGCCTACGTATCCTCTCGTGCAATGAGGAAGTCAGAACACCGTAGTTCGACCCAAAGAGACTGAAAGATGAATTTGACTTGTGAACTGCTTGCTTGTCTATGCTCAAGTGTATGACATGTCTGGCTCAGGTGCAAATTGTCTTGCATTAGACGGAAGAAGCAAGTTCTCGTTTATGAGTGAATGAGATGAGAAAAGAATCCCGGAGGAAAAGATTATTGTTTGTTTTTGAGTTTTCAGTCTTTTATTACTTTTGAAAGATTTTTCATAAGTTAATGAGCTTAAGCCTAAACCAAAGGATTAGTAAACTCATCACATCTTCCCTCTGATTAGGGGTAATGAGAATACCTTAAGTGTGAAGTCAGCTTCTCACACTTAATCACCTTTGGTGTAGGATTAAGATCATTAACCTACTTGTGATTATTTAGATGTTTTTGGTGTTTTGTTTAGTGTTAAGTAATGAGGTTAAGCCATAATCAAGGATTAAACAGACTCATTACACCATCCTAATAGAAGGATAATAGATGAGAATGTTTAAGCTGAGGAAAGCTCCTCAACTTAATCCATGATTAGGGATTAAACTCATGACAAAACAAGCCTTTGGTTAAGTGGATTTTATTTAATGATATGATGATGAAGTGATTTTTAGGGTTTGTAAGACAACTTGAGGGGGACTTGTCCATTAACACTAGGGTTAGTCCTTCTTAACCAATTAAGGAAGAATTAGAACCCTAATGCAAGGCCCAAGTTACAAGCTTGATGTCTTGATGATTATTAAGTGGATTGATTAAAGGAGTTAAACACATTAAGGGTTTAACACTTAGGATTAAAGTTATACACTCCATCCTAATATAAGGATGCATGCATAAACTTAATCACAAAGCCTTAAAACCTTTAGGGTTTAGTCCTTGATTGTGAGATGAGAAGAGAAGACTCTAAGAGACACAAAGGTAAAACTAAGTGGGGAGACTAATCAAAACCCTAATCATTGTCATGCTTGGTTGTTCCTAAGGTTTGTGAGGTTTAACAAGAAAGATCTTCAATGGAACCACCAGGAAGCAGATGAAAGAATCAAGAGAAGCAAAGCAACTTGCTTCATTTAAGAAGGCAAGTCACTTGAGGAAAGAAAGTGGGAAGAAGAATGAGCAAGCTCAATCTCAAACACAAGATAAAATGCAGCAAGGATGCATATAAGAGATGAGAAGAAGTTGTGAGAAGTGAAGGCAAATCCACTTCTCCAGATTACTTACCACCTGAAAAGTTAATGAAAGGAATGCAATGCAATGTAAGATGAGATGAAATGGCATGAAGAGAAACAAAACCAGAAGCACATACATGATGTTAATGATGCTATGAGATGCTACAAACATGAAACAACACATGGGGATGATCATACAAGCTTATGGATGCAAATGAAACAAGTTAAGAACCATGAACATACATGAAAAGTCATGAAATGCATATGGCATACAACATGGCAAATACATGATGCAATGATCAAACATGCTTCTAACATGTCTTAAGATGTCCAATGAATCAAATGGATGCATAAAATGTCATGGCAAGTTATGGTATGCAAGCAAATGCAAGATGGATGCATATGGAAGTTCAAATTAGGGTTTATGATCAAAGCATCAAACAAAAACCAAAATCAGAAGCAAACATCAAGATAAAAAATTGAAAATGCACTCAAAGGATCCCTAAACCTATACTATCTCACTGCCCAAAGGAGAGGTTCCAACTCTTAACCTAATTCAAGTTATGATTTTCCTAAGTTTTCTAAGGTTTTAGGGTTCCTTAACAAGAAAAATGCCAAACAAATGGAAAATGAAAGATCAAATCATGCCAATTTAATCTCACAAACTACATGATATGCTAAACACAATGCAAAAAGAATCAAAGTCCAACTCTCAATGGTTAGGCAGAAATGATTTTTGGAAGTTTGGATCAAAATAATGCATTAAAATGATTTTAATTCCATGAAAAATTTTCAAAATGCATCAAGATCAAAAAAGAAATTTTGTTTGAGGGTTGGACAATGTTTCTAAATGGTTTTAAATGTTTCATGAATTTTTTGGTGATTTTTAAATACCTAAAAGTATTTTTAATTAATTAATTCTCATTAATTAATTAAAAATGAACTTTTAAATATTTAAAAATATTTTAAAAATGCAAAAAATAAAAATAAAAATGTTTTTGGTTTCTGAAATTTAATAAAAGTTTGTATAAAAAATTTCAGAATTTTTGAATAAGTTTTACTATTTTTAAATAAATGCACAAATTAAATGAGAAAAAATTGAAATAAAAAAAATGAAAATGAGAAGTAATCATATCCAACGCATCAGATTCAAAGTTGGGGGTCAGTTGTTGACTTGGCGCGTGAATCAAGGGTCAGGATGGACTCTGACTTAATTAAATTAATTAAACTTAATTAATTTAATAAAGATGGATTAGGGCTAAATGAACGAATCTGGGCCGTGTATGACTTAACCTAATCACCATCCAAGGGCTGTGAATCAAACTGGGAAATTAATTAGGGATTAGGGTTAATAACTTTCAGGTGACCGGAGGGAAGCTCCGGTCATCTTCTCCGGCGGGTTGAAAACCCTAGATCATGATTCAGGCCACCATTCATCAAATTGAAAGCAGGGAAATGATCCTCTACCCAAACCCCATTCAAGTCACCCCTCAAACAATATTTATCATGCACAATCAGAGAGAATCGAAGCCAACAAGATTCACGGGTGAAATTTCAGAGCACCAGTAAATCCTCATTTTTCACTCATTTTCAATTCTAAGCACATCATTATGATCAGCACAACATACACTTTCAATTTGTAACATAAAATGCAAGCTCTGAAAAGTTGAAGATTCGAAGCTACCTGAAGTGATGAACTATGAATATGAGCTCTCCAGACCTTGCTTTGATGCAGAATGCCTCCTCTGAACCCCCTGAAGCCAATGGAATGCTCACAATCCTTTGTTGGTGGCTAGTTTGAGAGCTTGAGTTCTGATATGGCAGGTTTTACAGTTGTGATTTGTAGGGTTTCAAGCTGCTTTAATGGTGGATTCTGGTTCCCTTGAGTGTGTATGATGCAATGGTGAAGAGAAAATGTGTGTTTGATGGCTGGAAAAAGAGATTCGAAGAAGAAGAGTTTTTTGACAGATTTTTGTGAAGGCTGTGTTGTCCCTTGTTTCAATGACCAATGCCTTGCTATAACACTCCCAAGATGTATGAGTAGCCTGTGGAGCAGGTCAGTAGAGGTGGCTGCTCACTGTTCCAAGAGTATGGGGGTTTTGGCCAAAAAGTCAATGTGATTGGTACTTGCAGCATGGGCTATGGCAGCAGCTATCTAAGGGCTTGTCTTGCCTCAGCTTGAGTCAAGGATGACCCTTAGATTGCTTGTGAATGTCTGCAGCATGTGGATCATGAGCTATGCTAGATCTTGCAACTTGCCCACTTGAGTTTTCTTATGATTTTGTGCTATGTACATGAGATGATTCTTGCTGAATTTTGTTGCATGGAACTTCATTTAGTCATGGCAATGCATAAAAACTAATTGGTGATCACACAATTCATGGGAAGATGATTTTGCCAAGAATCCCTCTTTGCATCTTTATGAAAAATGACTTATGGATTTCTTGAAAATCAAGTCACAAAAATGAAAGATTCCTTGGGCCAATTCTGTTTTTAGGTCATGTGTGATGTTTGTGTAAAGGTTTGACATCAATTAGAAGTCACAAATTGCCTTGGTACAAGAGTTTTGCAAGTTTTCCATTTGGTGCATAACTTGAAATTTAGTGATTTTTGCCAACTTTGATGAGCCATAACTTTTGATCCAAAATGAATTAGGTCATGTTCTTGTACTTTTTGAAAAGGGAAAGATCTATTCTATAACTTTCATGACCAAAGTTTTTCCATTTGAAGCCTTTTTTAATCAAAAAGTAAGGGTTGAAAAGTTGCCTAAAATGACAAATTCATTAAAAGTCAAACTTGCCCAAAAAGTCAACTTTGCAAAATACTTGAAATTCTTGAATTTTGTGAACTTCCAACTTCTTCTATGATCAAATAAAGATCATATAAAATCAAAATGATGAATAACACCCTTTGTTTGGGTCATTGGGGGCCTCAGATGCCCTGATTTTACACTGACTTGTTCAGAAAGTCAACCCTTGATCAGATGACTTCCCCATGGAATTTCTTCATGAAAATTGATATGCATACTCCCTATACCATATAGAGACCAATAGAAACAAGAATGACCAAAAAAATTGGAGTTATGGCCTCTGAAACCAAAACCCTAATTTTAGGTCATCTGTGCAGTCAAACCTGGCTCTGCTTCCATACCAATCTCAGTTCTTGGATTCTTTGGAATTCTTGACTTTGAGAGGATATAATATGATACTTGAACACATATGGACCCCTTTGAAGTAATTGATGACCTTTGGAGTGGCTCAACAAGCTCTTGGATTGCTCAGATCACAAACCCTAGATGCAGATGACTTTGAATCTATGCAGTGAATCAAAATTGTACTATGTGATGGTATGATTGTGTTTATGCATATGAAATGATCACAAACCATGGTGTGAATGGGTAAGGGAAAATTTGGGGTGTTTACAGCTGCCCCTATTCAAACATGAGTTAGCTGTGCAGGATGTAAGCGAAGGCTTAACAGGCAAACAAGATAACTTGTGGTTGAATACCAAAGACAGTCCAAAATTTGCACTCACAAAATGAAGAAGAAAAGGGATATAGATTGTAAAGGAAAATAAAGTATATTGTAAAGTATGGGCGATGGAGGACGACCGCCGAGCAGAGGACGACTGCTGGGTAAAGAGCAATGACGGGGACGGCCGACATGCTGAGAAAGTGCAGGAAATAAAGCAATGACGGGGACGGCTGACATGCTGGGGATAAAAAGAATTATGATGGGGCGGCCATCAAGCTAAAGTTGTAAGATTCTCTGGGGATTAATGAAACATGATGGGGACAGCCATCAAGTTCATAAAGTAAAGTAACCAACGATGGGGACGGCCATCGGGTTTAAGAAAAAGGACCACGACAGGGACGACCATCGGGTTAAAGAATAAATGAAATAAACAGATGATGAGGTACGGTCATCAAAGGTGAAAGACGATCACCTAGCAGGGGACGGCTGCTCTGTTGGGTTAAGATGAGGGACGATCACCTGGCAGGGTACGACTGCCTAAAATATCACGACATAGGACAAATGCCGGATAAAAGGTCAACGATGGGGACGACCATCGGATGAGCATGATGGAGGACGACCATCAAGAGGTGGAGGACGACCACCTAGCAGGGGACGGCTGCTCTCAAGGTTTATCATGACGTAGGACGAATGCCAGATAACCAAAATCAACAATGGGGACGGCCATTGGATAAAATGATGAAGGAAGATCATCAAAAAGGTGAAGGACGATCACCTAGAAGGGGACGACTGCTAAAATATCACGACATAGGACGAATGTCGGATAAAAGGTCAACGATGGGGACGTCCATCGGACGAGCATGATGGAGGACGACCATCTAGAGGTGGAGGATGACCACCTAGCAGGGTACGGCTGCTCTCAGGGTTTATCATGACATAGGACGAATGTCAGATAAAAAGAAATTTGCTTTGTGGGTGATCTACTAGGGAATAGTAAACACGGACGAGTGTTTACAATCCAAGAAATAAAAGGTATAAGTGTTTAGATGTGTATAGATTAAAGATGCGGACGAGCATCCTTTAGACTATGATACGGACGGGTATCAGGTAGAAACAAGAACTGACACGTACTCCGAGATGATGATACGGACGAGTATCAACTGGTTAACAAGGAACACGGACGAGTGTTGTATCTGAAAGAACTCTTCTGGGGAATAGTAGACACAGACGAGTATCTATATTCAAGAAGGAACAGTGTATGGATTAAAGATGCAGACGAGCATCCTTAAGACTATGATACGGACGAGTATCATGTAGAAACAAACGCTTGACGCATGCTCTGAGATGATGGTACGGACGAGTACCAACGGGTTAACAAAGAACACGGACTAGTGTTGAATCTGCGGGGATGTAAACGGTGTATACAAGATACGGACGAGTATCTGTATAAGGTAAGTAGAAAGTATGTGTGATGTATAGGCGAGTGTTCAATCTGCTGGGGAGAATGACACATGCGAGTGCCAAAAAGAGAAAGGTATAGTATAAACAAATATCTAGTATACAAAGTGTTTATATTACTGTACTGGAAAAAATGACATGGACGGATGTCAAGGAAAAGTATATATATATATATATATATATATATATATATATATATATATATATATATATATATATAAGTGTTTGTGAGTGCAAAGAGGATGTCTTTGGCTTCCTGTTGGAGATATGACACGGACGGGTACCACAAGGAGTATGTACTGATGTTTTGTGAATGTGAAGTAACCGCTTTTGCTGTGGAATCCGGGATGTATTCTGTATATTACTGATGGATTGTTAATATTCACAGGTGTTTGATTCAGACCATGGCTTATGATTATGCAATATGTTTGATTTCTGCCGTAATGCTCCGTATTAAACGGAATGCTACGCTTTGTTTGGTGAATATGATGTGAATGCTATGATTATGCGAAAGATACCGATCCGGGATTCGAATCCCGTTGCTGTGAAGATCTCTGGTCGATCTGCTCGAAATGAACATCCCAGCTGGGGATGAGATCGTCGATAGATCTAATGAAATGATTCTGCTTGGGGAGAGGGGTCAATGATAGACCTATTCCTGGCAAATGAAGGACCCAGCTGGGGTTTGTAGAAGCTTTCGTCGCTCTGTTGTGATTCCTTCGTGCGTTGCTTTTCTGGATAGAGGCTGAAACTCTGTGGGGAAGTGGTTCCCTGGCCTTTGTACTTGACGGAAGAAGAATGATTGGAAACTCGGTTGGGAGAAGCAACAAGTGACAACTCAGCTGGGGAGAAAACACCTTGAGTGCTAAGGCTGAGTGAGTGTTGATTTGCCAGCTTGCTGGGGTGAAGCTTTCATGCCCCATGTTGCGCTTTTGAATACCTGCAATCCTGCAAAGACAGAGAAACGCACAAGTATTCCCGAGGTATCCTTTACTGGGTCCCATCATGAGAGTTCAGACACTCTTGAGAGTAAGTATATTCCCTGTAAGCACGTGTTTTATTTTTCTTCATTTTTAAAGATAAACATCCGTATTCATGCAACCAGTTTTCTTAAGACATCAGACATTCTTTTGCAAATAAAAAAAATGTACAAAACGAAACATGACTGAAAAAATCTGATTTTATTAATTCAAATGCCCTGAATTGGCAAGATACAGTCAAAGAAACGAATCTCCTGAAATGAGGAAATTGTTACAAATTGAGAAACAAAAATGCTGGCAATGTTGTTGACGCTTTCAAGGAGCTTCCCCTCTTGCTATGACCCGTATGACTGTTGACGCTCTTCTCGTCTTGCTTTCTGAAGAAGGCTGATTTTGACAGAAGCTTGATCCCTTCGAGGTTTACCAAGTTGCAGGTGATACAGACGAATTCAGAATGCAATTGTTCGCTTATTCCCTTATTTTGCATGGATCTCCCTTTCGGGTTTTCAATCCATCGGGATACCCATTTTTGCCTGAGCTGTCCAATGCGGCTTTTCAACTCAGCGGGTGTACATTTTTTTGTTTATTTCCCTTATTTTTGCCCGAGTCTTTTATTCTGTTTTTGACTCGCCGGGATGCCCTATTTTGCCTGGACTTACATTCTGTTTTTGTGTCCAGCGGGTCATTTTTATGCGAAGTATTTTTTAACTGCATCTGAATTCACAGGGGACGGGAAATCTTCACCATCCATGGTGCTGAGCATCAGTGTTCCACCAGAGAAAACTTTCTTTACCACGAATGGTCCTTCATAGTTTGGAGTCCATTTGCCCCTGTGGTCTGTATGAGGAGGGAGGATTCTTTTCAGCACAAGATCTCCTACTTGGTACTCTCGGTGCCTGACTTTCTGATCGAAGGCTCTCTTCATTCTTTTCTGATACAACTGCCCATGACAAATTGCAGCCAATCTTTTCTCTTCAATCAGACTCAGTTGTTCGTATCGGGATCGGACCCACTCTGCTTTGTTCAGCTTAACATCCATCAGTACCCGTAGGGAGGGTAGTTCAACTTCAACAGGTAGGACTGCTTCCATACCATACACAAGCTGATACGGCGTTGCCCCAGTGGATGTTCTGATTGACGTGCGGTACCCATGCAAGGCAAATGGTAGCATCTCATGCCAGTCTTTGTAGGTAACTACCATCTTCTGCACAATCTTCTTAATATTCTTATTAGCTGCCTCAACAGCGCCGTTCATCTTTGGCCTGTAAGGAGAAGAATTGTGGTGTTGGATCTTGAAGTCCCGGCATAGTTCTGCCATCATTTTGTTGTTTAAGTTGGAACCATTATCAGTAATGATTCGCTCGGGCACTCCGTATCGGCAGATGATGTCTTTTTTCAGAAATCTGGCTACCACTTGTCTTGTAACATTGGCATAAGAAGCTGCTTCAACCCACTTGGTAAAATAGTCAATGGCTACCAGGATGAATCTGTGGCCATTTGAAGCAGTCGGCTCAATCTTGCCAATCATGTCAATTCCCCACATAGCAAAGGGCCAGGGTGAAGACATTATATTCAAAGGATTGGGAGGCACATGCACCTTATCCGCATAGATCTGGCATTTATGGCATTTTCTGGCATAGGCACAACAGTCTGCATCCATTGTGATCCAGTAATAACCTGATCTTAGCAATTTCTTAGCCATGGCATGCCCTCCTGCATGGGTACCAAAGGATCCTTCGTGCACCTCGTGCATTAACAAGTCTGCTTCTGTTCTATCAACACATCTGAGGAGTACCATATCAAAGTTTCTCTTGTACAGGGAACCATCAGTGTTCAGAAAGAAACTACCAGCAAGCCTTCTCAAAGTCTTCTTATCATGGGAAGATGCCCCAGGTGGGTATGTTTGATCCTCCAAGAAGCACTTAATGTCATGGAACCAAGGCTTATCATCTTTGACAATATCTGCTGCAAATACATATGCTGGTCTGTCGAGTCTGGATACTGAAATCTGAGGTACAAAGTTGGCAGCTTGAACTTTGATCATGGATGAAATGGTAGCCAGGGCATCTGCAAACTGATTCTCATCTCGAGGGATATACTTAAGCTTGACCGTTGTGAAAAAAGTCAATAACCTCCTTGTATAATCCCTGTAAGGTATCAGATGATCCTGGTGGGTGTACCATTTGCCGTTGGTTTGATTAACTACCAGAGCTGAATCTCCGAATACAGTCAATGTCTTGATTCTGAGGTCAATAGCTTCCTCAAGACCCATAATGCAAGCTTCGTATTCAGCTTCGTTGTTAGTGCAGTTGAAAGTGAGCTTTGCCGAGAAAGGCATGTGAACTCCCTTAGGTGTAATGAGTACTGCACCAACACCACGACCGTTCATATTAACAGCCCCATCAAACATCATAGTCCATTCTTCTTCCGGGTCGGGCCCTTCAGTGTGAATAGGCTCTTCATGATCTTTCGCTTTTATGGACATGATGTCTTCATCAGGGAAGTCAAATCTCATAGGCTGGTAGTCATCAATGGGTTGCTCAGCAAGATATTCAGACAGTACACTGCCCTTGATGGCTTTCTGAGAAGTGTATTGGAT
This sequence comes from Lathyrus aphaca, assembly GCA_963966055.1. Classification (NCBI taxonomy): domain Eukaryota; kingdom Viridiplantae; phylum Streptophyta; class Magnoliopsida; order Fabales; family Fabaceae; genus Lathyrus; species Lathyrus aphaca. The sequence continues at coordinate 131,735,601 of OZ014522.1, read as the reverse complement.
GTCATATTCCGTAAGAATCATTTGCCATCTCGCAACCCGTCCGGTAAGTGCTGGCTTCTCAAAAATATACTTGACTGGGTCCATTTTTGAGATCAATAAGGTAGTGTGGGTCAACATATACTGTCTCAGTCGGCGAGCTGCCCACGCTAAAGCACAACAAGTTTTCTCGAGCAGTGAATAACGTTGTTCACAGTCGGTAAACTTTTTGCTTAGGTAGAATATTGCATACTCTTTTCGACCAGACTCGTCATGCTGGCCCAGCACACACCCCATTGACTCTTCTAATACTATCAAGTACATTATTAGAGGTCTTCCTTCAACTGGAGGCATAAGGATCGAAGGTTCTTGCAAGTATTCCTTGATCTTGTCAAAAGCCTTCTGGCAGTCTTCGTTCCACCTGACCGTCTGTTCTTTTCTTAACAGTTTGAACAAAGGTTCACAAGTTGCTGTAAGGTGAGATATGAACCTTGAAATGTAGTTCAATCTTCCTAGAAACCCTCGAACTTCTTTTTCTGACTTTGGTGCAGGCATCTCTTGAATGGCTTTGACTTTATCAGGGTCCACTTCAATCCCTTTCTCGCTTACAATAAAACCCAGCAGCTTACCAGATCGCACCCCGAATGTGCACTTGTTGGGGTTCAGCTTCAGTTGGTACTTCCTCAGACGCTTGAATAGCTTTAGCAGATTCACCAGGTGGTCTTCTTCTGTGAGGGACTTGGCAATCATGTCATCCACATAACACTCGATTTCTTTATGGATCATATCGTGGAATAATGTTACCATAGCCCGTTGATATGTTGCACCAACATTCTTCAATCCGAATGGCATCACCTTGTAACAGAACGTGCCCCAGGGTGTGATGAAAGTTGTCTTCTCCATGTCTTCAGGTGACATCTTGATCTGATTGTATCCTGAAAAACCATCCATGAAGGAGAATACCGAGAACTGAGCCGTATTATCAACCAATACATCAATGTGAGGTAATGGGAAATCATCTTTCGGGCTAGCTCTGTTCAGGTCCCGGTAGTCAACACACATCCTTACCTTGCCGTCATTCTTAGGCACAGGTACTATATTAGCAACCCACGGCGGATAGCTAGTCACAGCAAGGAACCCGGCGTCCCACTGCTTTTGTACCTCCTCTTTGATCTTCATTGCCATGTCCGGGCGAGTACGGCGCAATTTCTGTTTGACCGGTGGGCATTCTTCTCTCAGAGGCAGCTTATGCATAACAATATCGGTGTCCAACCCTGGCATATCCTGATAAGACCAAGCAAACACATCCACATATTCCTGAAGCAGGTCAATCAGTTGTTTCTTCACTGAGTCTTGTAAGCAGGCCCCGATCTTAACTTCTTTCACGTCTTCATCTGTACCAAGATTAATCGTTTCCACCTCCTCCTGATGAGGAGTGATAACCTTTTCCTCTTGTCTTAACAACCTGGCTAGCTCTTCAGGAAGCTCATAATCTTCTTCAACCCCTTCATCAGCTTGATTGATTGGATTGTCAAAGTCATACGAAGTCATAGCCGTGCTGTTGTCGGTGCGGTCTGGAAGGCACTCTCTGCAAGGGTTCAGTTTGTTCATTTTAGTGATTGATTTTAATCTTGTTTAGAAAAGTGAAAAAAAGTTGTTATTTTGAAAACATTGCCATTTTATTTTTTGTACAAAAAGAAAAATGGAAAAACAGTGAGCGGAAAAGAAAAAGACTCGTTTGCAAAAGATGTCTGATATTTCATTGATTAATCTTGTTGCACAAAAATTACAGATGGCCCGATTACAAAATGAGTCTTGTCATCTTGGGCAAGATGCAAGACTTGATGCATGCTTAAAATATACAGGAAATAATAATTACTCTGCAGGAGTAACTCTTATAATTTCCTGGGAAGACCAGTTTGAGATACTGCTCCCCGGGATCTTTGGACGAATCCAGCTTTCCAGGTTGCGTTCATCTTCCGACTCATCTTCCAAGTTGTTGACAGCATCGGGGGTGAGCATCCCCCCACTAACAAAGTTGGGCTTCTTGGCAACCTCTGCTTGATCTTCTTGAGTTGGTTTGTAACCCAACCCAAATCTATCTTCTTTCTTCTCCACAGGCAACAATTTGCCCCAGCCTTGAGCGTTTCCTTCTTCCACCACCTTCCGGGCCTGCTGGTAGGATGTCATGGAAGTCCCAAGTACAACAGAGGTTTCATTAATATTCAGGGCCTCAAACCCTTGACTCATCGTCTCGTGGATCTCCCCATCCATCTCAATATATTTGTATGTAGCCAGATGGCTAACAAAAATATCCTCCTCTCCACAAATAGTAACGACCTGGCCCTCCCACTCGAATTTTAACTTCTGGTGAAGGGTAGACGTAACTGCGCCAGCGGCATGAATCCATGGTCTACCCAACAAACAGCTGTAGGCAGGCTAAATGTCCATCACGTAGAAGGTCGTTTTGAAAGTTTGTGGGCCAATTGTTACAGGAAACTCAATTTCTCCCAGAACTGATCTCTTAGAGCCGTCAAAAGCTCTCACTACCAAGTTACTGGGTCGTAATGCCAATCCTTCATATTCCAGCTTCACAAGGGCTTTTTTAGGCAAGACATTGAGGGATGATCCTGTGTCTACCAGTACATGTGAAAGAACTGCACCCTTACACTCCATGGTATTGTGCAAAGCCTTGTTATGATTGCGGCCTTCCGAAGTCAAATCAGTGTTGGTAAATCCTATTCCATTGCTAGCATTGACATTTCCAACCACAGCTTCCAACTGATTGACGGTGATCTCTTCCGGCACATAAGCTGCGTGCAAGACTTTGAGTAGTGCGTTCCGATGAGCCTCGGAGCACATAAGCAGTGATAGAATGGAGATCTTGGAAGGCGTCTGGTGAAGCTGGTCTACTATCTTGTAATCACTTTTCTTGATGATTCTCATGAATTCATCAACTTCCTGGTCAAAAGGTGTTTTCAAAGCCTCTTTAACAATTTGCTCTTCTTGCACCATGCTCTTCCCTTTTGCCTTGGCAGCAGCTTCTGCTTCAGCAGTGGGTCTTTGAATTTGCGGGGCAAAGAGACGTCCGCTTCGAGTGAAGCCTCCGCCTCCCCCCACATTGTCTACTTGTGGTGAAGAAGTTGATGATTCGAAAGTGATTTTCTGTCCTTCGCAGTATAAATCAGAGTCGTAATGCCAAGGGATGGCATTACTGCTTTCATAAGGTACTGGCCCAGGCACTGTGATAGTGACTGGACTGATAGCAGCTGCAGAAGGGACCGTGATAGTCTGTGGATCATAGTATATTGTGACTGGTGCTCTGGTAGGAGTGGCATTTTGTGAGTTGTAGGCGGGATCATTTGCAGGATCATAATAAATTGTAACTGTTGAGACACTTGCACTGTTTGCTGCTGATGTTGTAGGAGACATTGTTGGAAGGATGGGTGTTGTTGTTGTAGGAGACTCTGAATGAAGGGGTGCTGAAGTTGTAGAAGGGATGTTTGCTGATATTTGGTCCGTTGAAGTAACAGACGAAGCATTTGTTGATGAAACTGAAAAGTTGTTTGGAACAATGGTTGTTGCAGTTGTAGACGATTCTGGAACTGTGGTTAAGGAGATTGCTGGGTTGGTAGGTATTGATGTTGTGATTTGAAGCAGGCCACTCTGGATGAGACCATCTATGCCATCCCTCAAGTTATCACAACCATTTACTGAAATGTTGCAATAAGCACACCCTAGCTCACATCCCGGGAACATCTGACATTCGAGGAGTTGAGCTTTAATCTCTACCAACGGTGTCCGAATCTGACCCACACTGGTTATCAAGTAAGACGGTTTGTCTTCCTCGACAGCATTGATTATGGGTCCTCCGTGGTGTGGCATAGGGTTCTTGTTAACATTTGGTGGTGGTGCAAAGTTTAGAGCCTTGGAATCCACTAGGTCCTGTACCTTCATATGTAAGGCTCTACACTTTTCTGTACTGTGGCCAGGTGCATTCGAGTGAAAAGCACATCTGGCGCTGGCGTCATAATTTCTGGGTAGATTGGCAGGATCTGGAGGTGCCAATGTCCTTAGCTCAACCAGGTTGAGTTTCAGGAGTTGTGGCAGTAATGTGGCATAGGGCATAGGGATCGGATCAATCACCCTATTGGCCTGAGAAGGTCTCTGTTGAAATGGTCTTTGCTGATTGTTGCCGCTGGCGTTGTTGTAGTTTCTCTGAGGAGGATAAGGAGTTTGTTGCTGGTAATTTTGTTGTTGTGGTTGATAAGCTGGTTGTGGATGAATTGGAGCGGGAATGGTGACTGCTGCCACAGACCTATGAACATATTGGGGTCTGCCCTTGCTGGTATGGATAGCATTAGTTTCACCAGTTCTTCTTGGGCCCACAAAAGGCTTTCTTGGATTGCTGGACGAGCTGGCACCGTTGTCAGAAATTTTGCCCATCTTTAACAGGCTCTCAATTCTTTCTCCAGCTATAACGACATCTGCAAAGCTGGTAGAAGAAAAGGCAGCTAGCCTATCAATGTATGTCCCTTGGAGGGTGTTCATAAACATATCAGCCATCTCCCTCTCTGACATGGGTGGCTGGACAGCAGCAGCAAGCTGTCTCCACCTTTGAGCGTACTCCCGGAAGCTTTCCCTGGATGATTGAGACATCCCCATCAGGAGGGTCCTATTGGGGGGCATATCCAAGTTGTACTGGTATTGTCTGATAAAGGCCTCAGCCAAGTCCTTCCAGCACCTAATGGTCGCTTTAGTCAAATGAGAGTACCATTCCCTTGAAGCTCCTGTTAAGCTATCTTCGAAATAAAACATCCATAGATTTTCGTCCATGGTATACGCTTTCAGCCTCCCCAGAAAGGATTGTAAATGGGTCCGGGGACAGGAAGTCCCGTTGTACTTCTCAAAGCACGGTGGTTTAAATTTGTGAGGAATCCTGACCCCGTCCACTAAGCCCATGTCCATAACATCAAAACCCAAAGAGTTTTGAGACTCCAAGGATCTTAATTTTTCAGCAATTTCATCTAGCCTTCTGTAATAAGCTTCCTCCCCAACTCCCATCACTGTGAACTGATCTTCCTGGGGGTCTTCTTGTAACACTCTGCCTGCAGTGGCAGTCCCTTGCACATTAACAGGGATGTTGATCTCTGGATGAAGGTGGGGTCCATAGACCGGAGGATTAACATGAGGTTGAACTCTCTCATTATTGCTTGTCCCGCCAGTCCCTAGATGGGGATCCTCCTGATTCTGCCTCTCTACCAGTGCTCTTAATCTCTCTTGGCTTTGAGCCATATTGTTCATCACCTCCATAAATTGTGTCATCTGATTCCTCATTTCCAATCTCTCATTCGCCATTTGGTTCCTGACCTCTGTAAGGTCCTGCTGTACCTGGTCCATTTGTATGCCCGGAAGGTTGTTACGGGTCGGATATCTGTGTGGACGGTTGAGTGGGAACACCCGACGTCGAGCAATAGTTCCTGAAGTCACAACAGAGTTAGTAACAATAAAACAAAAACCTACAAAACAGAACAAAAGGTTAGTATGCAATGCAGTATGCTTTTTTGCATTCAAGGTATCCGGCTTGGCACTTGGTTTTGACCTTTCCAGACCCCTGAGAAAGATGCTTGTGATGTTGCTTGAAGAGTTCAGACAAAACAAACCAACACATATATTACAAAAAGTAAATGATACATAGTTTGTTTTCTTTTTACAATACATGCCCTCTGAGGGGTTAAAATTACAACATAAAGAAAAGTACACGAAATGAAAGCAACAACAAGCAAAAGTCAAACACTAAGACCAAACTCATCCTCCTGAACTTCCTTGAGAAGTGCTTCAGTCACAGGATCAGCTGGACGCTCGGTGAGGTTCCTGATAAGGAGATTCCTGGTAGTAACAGCTGCAGTTAGCCTCCTGTGTTGACTCTGGTCTTTAGACCTCTTCACACCAGCTTTAATCTTCAACTCTGAGATCTCTCTCTGGGCTGCTGCCAGGGCTTCCTGTTGCTCTTTTGCACTAGCTTCCAACTGCTCAATCTTGTCCTGAGTCCTTTTATCCTCCTGAGTGCGAGCTTCGGTGATCCTGACCCACCTAGCCTGACTCTCCTTCAGATACAAATCAGTCCTAGCTCTTTGAAATTGGGCCTCTTTGCAGGCATTCTTCAGGATCTGTTCTCCAGCCCTAGACTTCTTAATGTAATCCTCAGACTTCTCAATTCTGGCTAGATGCTCCACCTTTAGCTTTTCTAACCTTTCAATGTCCAGCCGACCATCACTCCTCTCCCAGAGGGTCTTCTGTAGAGCCTGAGTCAGCTTTTCATTTCTCTCTTTCAGTTTCTCAAACTCCTCTAAGCTGACAGTGGCAGGATGTGGTGTTGTGGAGGGTCCAGGCACATCTTCAATAGTGAAGGGCATTCTAGTAATTTGAGCCCTGGCATGAGACCACTCATAGTACTGGGCTGAGGCCACATTATTGCATCTCCCAAGAATGGTTACCCCCTTAGTCTGCACATTGTCCCAGGCCCAGGATACCTGCCTGACAATGGCCAGATTAGGCTTGATCTCACAATAAAGGGTCTCTGCCAGATCCTGTACTCTAGGAGGATGAACTAATGCATAGCCTAGTTGTCTTTTGAATAGCAGAGGGTTGTAGTTGATGCAACCCTTCACTCCTATCAGAGGCACATTGGGAAATTGCCCACAACTAGTAATGATGTCTCTGCCCTTGGTGCTCTGAGTGCACCACCTGATGTCATCTGAGGTTAGAGCAACAAGCCTCCTAGCCCAGTTCCTTTGCTGGTGAGGGTTCAAGAATGCATCAGTCTTTGGCAAATGCTTGAGCAGCCAAGTATGGAACAAAGGAGCACAGCATCTTACTAATCTTCCCCTTTGCTTTTCATTCCTTTGATGAATAGAGTAGTAAAGATCTCCCAGTAAGGTGGGCACTGGGTTTCTCAGGATGAAAAGATGGATAGCATTCTTGCTAACAAACCTAGGCTCATCTGCAAAAAGTATGACCCCATATATGCTAAGGGCCAACAGAGCACAGACTGCCTTCCACTCCCCCAAGGAGGCCTTCAGAATAGCCTGAGAAGTCAAGAAATCCAGATGAAAACCAGAGACTCCAGCTTTAGCTGTCAAATTCTGCCCAATCAGGACTGGTTCCAGATATAATGCCTTTGCTACCTCCTCATTACTAGGTAAAACCATCTCAGGGTTGAAGGGGATTCCACCCCTGACAGGTACACCAATCAGTGATGAATACTCTTCCAACAAGGGTCCCAACTGAAAATTCTGAAAGGTGAAGCACCTCAGAGGGGGATCATAGAACTGCAAGCAAATATGAATCAAGCTCCTTTGTGAAGGGTCCAAATCCAAAACCACATCAAGGATTCCTCCATAATGTTCTCTGAAAAGTGGTATATGGTCTGGAGTAATCAGGGTCTGAATCTTCCTGATGTTGGCCAATTCAGGCTCAAAGAAATGATAGGAGATGTTACTCTTCTTAGGTGCCATATTGTTGAAGAAGAGTTGAGTCAGATGCTGAGAATAATACTGAAGATAGGCCTCTGACAGGCTGAGACTGGTGATGCAGGTGACTGAAGCAGGGTAGCTGACAGCTGAAGCAAGATACTGATGAAGATAGGTCTATGCTGAAGAAGGGGTCAAAACCAAGCCAAAATATAGGATGGATACCCTGAAAAGCAAATAAACACATGTTAAAATGATGCAATGAGGATGTATGCAAATGATATGCAAGGGTTTGTGACTGAGCTGGATCTGATCAAGTGCTCTGATATAAGTCCAGGTATGTTCAAGAAATCCAGATGGAGGTTCATAAGTCCGGTAACCAAGGTGGGGGACTCAAATAAAGAGTCACATGTCCTGGGTTAAAAATCACAAGAACTGTTCCAAAGTGGAGTACTCTTAATCAAAACAAAGTAACAGGGTATGCTGAGGTCAAGGGTACCTGCAAACCTGTAAACAGCCCAACCCCCCTCACAGGTGATGTTCTAAAACAAGGATCCTCAGACTTGGATCAGTTATGAGAAGTGTAAACACTTCTAACCCGGAGGTACAGTGTTTACAATAACCATAAAAGATCCTCCTCTAATTCACCTCAGTTTCTGAAGGTCAAAACTAAAGGTCATCCAGACTTAGCAGGCTTCCCAGATAGCCCTAGTACTACAGGAAATCTGCAGCACAGAGTTCTCAAGAAGAAACCCATATCTGAACCGTGTTTCATATTCCCGCACCAGACCCAAATGGAATGGGAAAGAACATGAACCACTCTAGCCTAGGTGTCACTCAGGTCCCAGGTATAGGACCTCAACTCTCAATGGAACACCCACCCACCAAAGCAACAAAACAGATCCAGCCAGCACAGTGTGACTGTATGATATATGTAAAGCTGTAAAGAAAGCAGTAAAACAACTGTACATAAAGAAATAAACAAAAATAAATAATACAAGCACAGATAGCACATAACACCCCAGTAAACACAAATCAAACAAGCGCTAGGAGGAACCCACAAAAAGAACCAGAAGCCCTGGTTACAGTATAAGGGTCCCCAGCAGAGTCGCCAAGCTGTCGCTCCCGATAAATGGGAATGACCCAAATAAGGGTACAGACGCGAACGGTCGGCGAAAGGAGATGCGAGAACACACAGCAGTGAACTCACAGGGAAATGAAAAGAGTCACCAGCTAGGCATTTTTATCCCGGAGGAAAGGTAATGCTGCATAGACCTAGAAAGAGATGGATAAGACGGTTGCGAACCAGAGAGACTGAGAAAGGGGGTTGGTTACAACCTGGGAAGGTATTAGCACCCAGATTGTCCGTCGTACTCGACGGGATCCACGCTTAAAAGATTTGTGTTTTAAAGGGGTAGTGTCAGTGCAATTTGTGTATTAAAGAGCTGGAAAAGGATGTACAGGTGTCAGTGTAAGAGAAGTGAAGTGTATGAATGTACAGTGTCAGTGTGAGAACAAGAATGAAATGCTCAAGATCATGAGGCTTAAAAGAATGAAACTGGAAGGAGGGGGAATATACAGAGACTTTTGTTCGATAACTGTTAAGTTATGCCTACGTATCCTCTCGTGCAATGAGGAAGTCAGAACACCGTAGTTCGACCCAAAGAGACTGAAAGATGAATTTGACTTGTGAACTGCTTGCTTGTCTATGCTCAAGTGTATGACCTGTCTGGCTCAGGTGCAAACTGTCTTGCATTAGACGGAAGAAGCAAGTTCTCGTTTATGAGTGAATGAGATGAGAAAAGAATCCCGGAGGAAAAGATTATTGTTTGTTTTTGAGTTTTCAGTATTTTATTACTTTTGAAAGATTTTTCATAAGTTAATGAGCTTAAGCCTAAACCAAAGGATTAGTAAACTCATCACATCTTCCCTCTGATTAGGGGTAATGAGAATACCTTAAGTGTGAAGTCAGCTTCTCACACTTAATCACCTTTGGTGTAGGATTAAGATCATTAACCTACTTGTGATTATTTAGATGTTTTTGGTGTTTTGTTTAGTGTTAAGTAATGAGGTTAAGCCATAATCAAGGATTAAACAGACTCATTACACCATCATAATAGAAGGATAATAGATGAGAATGTTTAAGCTGAGGAAAGCTCCTCAACTTAATCCATGATTAGGGATTAAACTCATGACAAAACAAGCCTTTGGTTAAGTGGATTTTATTTAATGATATGATGATGAAGTGATTTTTAGGGTTTGTAAGACAACTTGAGGGGGACTTGTCCATTAACACTAGGGTTAGTCCTTCTTAACCAATTAAGGAAGAATTAGAACCCTAATGCAAGGCCCAAGTTACAAGCTTGATGTCTTGATGATTATTAAGTGGATTGATTAAAGGATTTAAACACATTAAGGGTTTAACACTTAGGATTAAAGTTATACACTCCATCCTAATATAAGGATGCAGGCATAAACTTAATCACAAAGCCTTAAAACCTTTAGGGTTTAGTCCTTGATTGTGAGATGAGAAGAGAAGACTCTAAGAGACACAAAGGTAAAACTAAGTGGGGAGACTAATCAAAACCCTAATCATTGTCATGCTTGGTTGTTCCTAAGGTTTGTGAGGTTTAACAAGAAAGATCTTCAATGGAACCACCAGGAAGCAGATGAAAGAATCAAGAGAAGCAAAGCAACTTGCTTCATTTAAGAAGGCAAGTCACTTGAGGAAAGAAAGTGGGAAGAAGAATGAGCAAGCTCAATCTCAAACACAAGATAAAATGCAGCAAGGATGCATATAAGAGATGAGAAGAAGTTGTGAGAAGTGAAGGCAAATCCACTTCTCCAGATTACTTACCACCTGAAAAGTTAATGAAAGGAATGCAATGCAATGTAAGATGAGATGAAATGGCATGAAGAGAAACAAAACCAGAAGCACATACATGATGTTAATGATGCTATGAGATGCTACAAACATGAAACAACACATGGGGATGATCATACAAGCTTATGGATGCAAATGAAACAAGTTAAGAACCGTGAACATACATGAAAAGTCATGAAATGCATATGGCATACAACATGGCAAATACATGATGCAATGATAAAACATGCTTCTAACATGTCTTAAGATGTCCAATGAATCAAATGGATGCATAAAATGTCATGGCAAGTTATGGTATGCAAGCAAATGCAAGATGGATGCATATGGAAGTTCAAATTAGGGTTTATGATCAAAGCATCAAACAAAAACCAAAATCAGAAGCAAACATCAAGATAAAAAATTGAAAATGCACTCAAAGGATCCCTAAACCTATAATATCTCACTGCCCAAAGGAGAGGTTCCAACTCTTAACCTAATTCAAGTTATGATTTTCCTAAGTTTTCTAAGGTTTTAGGGTTCCTTAACAAGAAAAATGCCAAACAAATGGAAAATGAAAGATCAAATCATGCCAATTTAATCTCACAAACTACATGATATGCTAAACACAATGCAAAAAGAATCAAAGTCCAACTCTCAATGGTTAGGCAGAAATGATTTTTGGAAGTTTGGATCAAAATAATGCATTAAAATGATTTTAATTCCATGAAAAATTCTCAAAATGCATCAAGATCAAAAAATAAATTTGGTTTGAGGGTTGGACAATGTTTCTAAATGGTTTTAAATGTTTCATGAATTTTTTGGTGATTTTTAAATACCTAAAAGTATTTTTAATTAATTAATTCTCATTAATTAATTAAAAATGAACTTTTAAATATTTTAAAATATTTTAAAAATGCAAAAAATAAAAATAAAAATGTTTTTGGTTTCTGAAATTTAATAAAAGTTTGTATAAAAAATTTCAGAATTTTTGAATAAGTTTTACTATTTTTAAATAAATGCACAAATTAAATGAGAAAAAATTGAAATAAAAAAAATGAAAATGAGAAGTAATCATATCCAACGCATCAGATTCAAAGTTGGGGGTCAGCTGTTGACTTGGCACGTGAATCAAGGGTCAGGATAGACTCTGACTTAATTAAATTAATTAAACTTAATTAATTTAATAAAGATGGATTAGGGCTAAATGAACGAATCTGGGCCGTGTATGACTTAACCTAATCACCATCCAAGGGCTGTGAATCAAACTGGGAAATTAATTAGGGATTAGGGTTAATAACTTTCAGGTGACCGGAGGGAAGCTCCGGTCATCTTCTCCGGCGGGTTGAAAACCCTAGATCATGATTCAGGCCACCATTCATCAAATTGAAAGCAGGGAAATGATCCTCTACCCAAACCCCATTCAAGTCACCCCTCAAACAATATTTATCATGCACAATCAGAGAGAATCGAAGCCAACAAGATTCACGGGTGAAATTTCAGAGCACCAATAAATCCTCATTTTTCACTCATTTTCAATTCTAAGCACATCATTATGATCAGCACAACATACACTTTCAATTTGTAACATAAAATGCAAGCTCTGAAAAGTTGAAGATTCGAAGCTACCTGAAGTGATGAACTATGAATATGAGCTCTCCAGACCTTGCTTTGATGCAGAATGCCTCCTCTGAACCCCCTGAAGCCAATGGAATGCTCACAATCCTTTGTTGGTGGCTAGTTTGAGAGCTTGAGTTCTGATATGGCAGGTTTTACAGTTGTGATTTGTAGGGTTTCAAGCTGCTTTAATGGTGGATTCTGGTTCCCTTGAGTGTGTATGATGCAATGGTGAAGAGAAAATGTGTGTTTGATGGCTGGAAAAAGAGATTCGAAGAAGAAGAGTTTTTTGACAGATTTTTGTGAAGGCTGTGTTGTCCCTTGTTTCAATGACCAATGCCTTGCTATAACACTCCCAAGATGTATGAGTAGCCTGTGGAGCAGGTCAGTAGAGGTGGCTGCTCACTGTTCCAAGAGTATGGGGGTTTTGGCCAAAAAGTCAATGTGATTGGTACTTGCAGCATGGGCTATGGCAGCAGCTGTCTAAGGGCTTGTCTTGCCTCAGCTTGAGTCAAGGATGACCCTTAGATTGCTTGTGAATGTCTGCAGCATGTGGATCATGAGCTATGCTAGATCTTGCAACTTGCCCACTTGAGTTTTCTTATGATTTTGTGCTATGTACATGAGATAATTCTTGCTGAATTTTGTTGCATGGAACTTCATTTAGTCATGGCAATGCATAGAAACTAATTGGTGATCACACAATTCATGGGAAGATGATTTTGCCAAGAATCCCTCTTTGCATCTTTATGAAAAATGACTTATGGATTTCTTGAAAATCAAGTCACAAAAATGAAAGATTCCTTGGGCCAATTCTGTTTTTAGGTCATGTGTGATGTTTGTGTAAAGGTTTGACATCAATTAGAAGTCACAAATTGCCTTGGTACAAGAGTTTTGCAAGTTTTCCATTTGGTGCATAACTTGAAATTTAGTGATTTTTGCCAACTTTGATGAGCCATAACTTTTGATCCAAAATGAATTAGGTCATGTTCTTGTACTTTTTGAAAAGGGAAAGATCTATTCTACAACTTTCATGACCAAAGTTTTTCCATTTGAAGCCTTTTTGAATCAAAAAGTAAGGGTTGAAAAGTTGCCTAAAATGACAAATTCATTAAAAGTCAAACTTGCCCAAAAAGTCAACTTTGCAAAAGACTTGAAATTCTTGAATTTTGTGAACTTCCAACTTCTTCTATGATCAAATAAAGATCATATACAATCAAAATGATGAAGAACACCCTTTGGTTGGGTCATTGGGGGCCTCAGATGCCCTGATTTTACACTGACTTGTTCAGAAAGTCAACCCTTGATCAGATGACTTCCCCATGGAATTTCTTCATGAAAATTGATATGCATACTCCCTATACCATATAGAGACCAATAGAAACAATAATGACCAAAAAAATTGGAGTTATGGCCTCTGAAACCAAAACCCTAATTTTAGGTCATCTGTGCAGTCAAACCTGGCTCTGCTTCCATACCAATCTCAGTTCTTGTGATTCTTTGGCATTATTGACTTTGAGAGGATATAATATGATACTTGAACACATATGGACCCCTTTGAAGTGATTGATGACCTTTGGAGTGGCTCAACAAGCTCTTGGATTGCTCAGATCACAAACCCTAGATGCAGATGACTTTGAATCTATGCAGTGAATCAAAATTTTACTATGAGATGGTATGATTGTGTTTATGCATATGAAATGATCACAAACCATGGTGTGAATGGGTGAGGGAAAATTTGGGGTGTTTACAGGGGATTCCCTGGAATGGTATATGAAGCTAAGTAGGGTCAACATTAAGAGCTGGAAGGACTTGGCAGAGGCGTTCGTGAAGCAATACCAATACAATTTGGACATGGCTCCAAATCGCACTCAACTGCAGAATATGTCTCAAACTGCTAAGGAGGGGTTTAAAGAGTATGCTCAAAGGTGGCGTCAGCTCGCTGCCAGAGTACAACCACCATTGCTGGAGAATGAGATGGCTGATATGTTCATGGGAACATTGCAAGGGGTGTTTATCGAAAGGTTGGCGTCCTGTTCGGCAACCAAGTTCAATGATATAGTGATAGCAGGTGAGAGAGTCGAGACTCTGTTAAAGATGGGGAAGATTCAGGATACTAGTGCAAGCAGCTCGAGTGGCGTAAGAAAAGCTTTCAGCGGACCCCCGAGAAGAAGGGAAGGGGAAACCAATGTCGTGTTTGGTCGAGGACGGGGCCGAGGATATAGAAGATCATATGAGCAAGTGGCAGCTGTCACTATCCCTTCCAGTCCTGTGCAGCAGATACAGACTCAACCTCCACAACAACGGCAACAACAACCACAACGTAGCAATTACCAACAAAGACCTTACCAGCCAAGACAAGCTCGTCCGGCTAATAGGGTGCTTGAAGCAATTCCCATGACATACACTGCATTGTTGCAGAGATTGCTAGACCTGAACTTGATACAACTGAGGACATTAGCACCACCACCACCTGGAGAGCTTCCAGTGAGGTACGATGCCAATGCTAGATGCGCTCTCCATTCAGGAGCACCCGGGCACTCAACTGAGAAGTGCAGGGAGCTACAGCATAAAGTTCAAGATCTGATCGACTCCAAAGCGATTAACTTCGCACCACCGCCTAATGTTACTTCAAACCCTATTTCGAACCATGGAGGGGCTAGAATAAATGTTGTTGATGGTGGTGAGAAGTTAAGTCTGATTCTGAGCATAGAAGAAGTGAAGACTCTGTTGTTGGTAGTGAAGGAGTGGCTGTTAAAAGGACAAGTGTTCCCGGGATGCAGTTCTGAGTGTGAAGAGTGTTTGAATTCAGTGAACGGTTGTGAAGACTTGAAAGTGGGGTTGCAGAATCTGATTGATGAAGGGTCATTGCAGTTTGATAAAGTTGACAATGAAAGTGATTGTGTGTCCACTATAACCATTTACTATGATCCAGCTAAGGTGCCTATTAGAAGGGAGTCTGTGACTATTTATGCTCCTGAAGTCAGTCCTGTTATTATCACTGTTCCTGGGCCTGTTCCTTATATTGATGATAAATCCATCCCATGGCATTACGGCTCAGAAGTGTACGTGGAAGGACAAAAGGTTGAGAGTAAGTCAGTAACAATTGACCCGACTGTGGTGAACGTCGGAGGAGTTGGAGGTTTTACGAGAAGTGGTCGCCTTTTTGCTCCCCCAGTTATGAGAGGAGATCCTGAAGCTGAGGCTGCAGCAAAGGCTAAAGGAAAGCAAACAGCGACTGAAGAAACGACAACTCATGTTGCTGGACAGGGTACCTTTGAGAAAGAAGTGGAGGAATTTATGCGAATAATAAAGAAGAGTGACTACAAGGTATTTGAACAGTTGAACCAGACGCCGTCCAAGATATCAATTTTTTCTTTGTTGATGTGTTCTCCAGCACATAGAGAAGCCTTGCTGAAAGTGTTACAGATGGCATACGTTCCTCAAGAAATAACTGTTAATCAACTGGAAGCTATAGTGGGCAGTGTGAATGCAAGCCACGGGTTGGGCTTCACAGATAGAGACCTTACTTCAGAGGGTCGTAACCATAACAAAGCACTGCATATTACTATGGAGTGTAAGGGTGCCGTTTTGTCGCATGTCCTGGTTGACACAGGCTCTTCTCTTAATGTACTCCCAAAGAAATCCTTAATGAAGTTGAATGTCGATGGTATCGTCCTGCGACCCAGTGATTTGATAGTTAAAGCCTTTGATGGGTCCAGAAGGCCAGTGTTCTGAGAAGTTGAGTTACCTGGGAAAATAGGGTCTCAAGTATTCAAGAGCACATTCTACGTCATGGATATTCAGCCCGCATATAGTTGCTTGTTAGGACGTCCGTGGATTCATGCAGCAGGAGCAGTAACTTCCACTTTGCATCAAAAGCTAAAGTACGTGGTTGATGGCCAAGTGATCACTGTGTGTGGGGAGGAAGATATCTTTGTGAGCCACTTATCAACTTTCAAATATGTGGAGATGGACGGAGAGATCCATGAAACGGTGTGTCAGGCCTTCGAAGCAGTTAATGTCAGTATTTTGGCTCCGGTGGAGAGGAACAATGAGAAAGAAGGTACCTCCATTCACTCCTACAAGCAGGCTAAGGAAGTGGTTCAATCGGGAAGCGCCCAGGGTTGGGGCAAGTTGCTGGAATTAAAGAAGAAGGACGATAAGTTTGGTCTGGGTTATAAACCTGATGGGTCTAACTGGACTCGGAATGGTAAAGCTATTACTTTCATAAGCGCTGGGATGCTCGACCGCAACCATATATGTGTAACAAGTGAAGATGGAGATAGTGACTGTGACTGGGACAACTGGATTCATCCGTGTGCACCCAGAGAAGAGCTCAAGAACTGGTCTGCTGAAGACATCGTCCAAGTTACCTAGCAACCAAAGTAATTTACTTGTTTCCTTTTTTATCATGCTGCATTGTCAATCATGCACTCTGCCCAAGGTGCACGGATCCATTTGTAGGGCCACCATGCTTTGAATGCATTTATTTTTTACCATGAAATAAAGGACATTTTTCAGACAAATTGTGTTCTCTTTCCTTCGTTTTAAATTTTTCACAAAAAGAAAATGGCAATGAGTTTTTCCTTTTTGTTTGTGTGTTTGCGCCTCTTTTGAAAAATAAACAGATTCTGAAATAAGCACATCATCTATGCAGTGTTGATCATCCGGATTCTAGTGATAACGTTCCTGCTATGACCACGCATGACTTTGACAATCCTATCTACCAAGCTGATGAAGGGGTTGAGGAAGACTGTGAACTCCCTGAAGAATTGGTCAGGTTGTTGAAATAAGAGGAAAGGATCATTCAGCCTCATTAGGAAGAAATAGAGATCATCAACATCGGAACTGAAGATGTGAAGAAAGAGATAAAGATAGGGGCCAGTCTGCAGGCCGAGGTAAAGAAAGAGTTGATTGGTATGCTGCGTGAGTATGTGGATATCTTCGCCTGGTCGTATCAAGATATGCCAGGATTAGATACTGACATCGTTGTGCATAGGCTACCACTAAGAGAAGACTGTCCTCCAGTGAAATAAAAGCTGAGAAGAACTCGTCCTGATATGGCGATGAAGATCAAGGAGGAAGTTCAGAAGCAGTGGGATGCTGGATTCCTTGCCGTAACTAGTTACCCACCTTGGGTAGCTAATATTGTGCCTGTACCAAAGAAAGACGGCAAAGTCCGGATGTGCGTTGACTATCGGGATCTAAATAGAGCAAGTCCAAAGGATGACTTTCCATTACCTCACATTGATGTGCTGGTAGACAACACCACTCAGTTCTCGGTGTTTTCCTTCATGGATGGATTCTCCGGGTATAATCAGATTAAGATGGCGCCGGAAGACAAGGAGAAAACAACGTTCATTACCCAGTGGGGTACATTCTGCTACAAGGTGATTCCCTTTGGTTTGAAGAACGCTGGGGCAACGTATCAGCGGGCTATGTGTAAAACGGTGGGAGAACTGACTTTAGTTATGTTGCGGATAGCAAGAGTCGCCACTGACTTTTATTTTATCCAAAAGGAAAGGGTATAAAAGAACAAGAAAGACCTTAAAAGATTTTTGGGTTCGGGGGGTAGGTTATGTAAAGGGAAGGTATTAGCACCCTTTACATCCATGGTTATCCATGGGCTCTTAGTTACTTAGCTCACTTTAAACTGTTTTTGAAATGTGAAGTGTGTGAATAGAAATTTCATTAAGTACTTTATAATGATCCATGTACGAATATATATAAAGCCTTTGTTTTGAAAATTTGTTTGAAAATGTAAAGTGTTTGAAATGTTTTTGAAAAGTGAGCAAGTATATAAGAGAAACCTACCCTAAATTAAGTCTTTTCTGTTCTTGAATATCCTTTAAATGGTAAGACTATCCCTATTATTAAGGAATAGGTAGTCATTACCTTGAATGTGTGAGGGACAAGTGAAGGGACATCTATTATTTAGGCAACTGTAAGGTGTATAAGCAATTCGAAGGGACTTATCATCTTTATTCGAAAGGGACAAGATCATTACGAAGGCAACATTCGAAGGGACTTGATCTTTTTATCTGTTTAAGGGACTAGATGATATAAGATGAGGGACTTTGCTTTATACACCCTACTTGACCTTTTGTTTAGGCAACTTGAGAGGTAACCCTTAAGAAGTGAGATGGCGATCCAGGATCGACTTACGTGTGTGAGTGTACCAATTTAAATATTTATCTTTAAATTTAATGAGCTAAATTAATTTTTAAATACAAACATGTTTTACACTCCCTATTTTACTAACCATAGCATTTAAAATATAAATATTAAAAATTACTACTACAAATATTACATAAGGGATACAATTACATAATAATAATAATAAATAAGTTAAATAAGCAAATAATAATAAATAATTGGGTTAGTAACAATAAAATAAAATAAAAATCATATGATATATAAATAAATGGGGTTAGTAATAATAAAATAAATAAGAATAAAAATAAAGAAATTAGCATAATAATAAATAATAAATTAAAAGTTCAAAATTAAATAAATAATATTTTTTAAGAGAATTTAATAAAAGAAATAAATAATACGTATTATATACTAAATTATTCTAATGATTTAAATTTATATACATATTATAAAAATATTTACTAATCATAATTAGATAAACATGTAACAAAAAAAAATTAATTTAATAAAATAAAGTTAAGGTTTTTCAATTGTTTTTAGGAAAATAAATTATGGTTTACTAATTAATCTAATCCTAATTACATCATTTACATAAAGCTATATATAATAATAATATAAACAAATTATAAACATAAATAAACATAATTAACATTTACATAAAATAATTAGGGTTTTAAAAAAATATATTATTAGGGTTAATCATATTAAATTAGGGTTTACAAAAATATTAGGGTTTATATGTTTAGAAAAATAAATTAGGGTTAATTATCTAAATTAATTATACAAAATTATATAATATTAATAATATACAAAAATAAATATTAAATAATTTTACTAATAAAGTTTAATTTTTGAAAAGATGAATTTTGAATTATAGAAAAGAAAATAGCATAAACATTTTTTTTATCATTTAGATTTATTTAACTATAATATAAACAAATTAAATAGAAAAACAAGAAAAAGTGAAAAAAGAACTTACCTGGGCTGGGATTCGAACCCAGTCCCTATGCTTTCATACTCTCCAGACCAACAAGCCAGCCACTGGGCTACGCACGCGCAGGTGATATGGAAGGAACTCCATATTATTTTGTTTCAAATCCTGTGAAAATCATAACAAAACAAAAAAATAGCACAAAAAGGGCTTGGGGGATTTCGAACCCAGGACCCTCTCACAACAAGCAAACACTTTTACCATCCAGCCAGAAGGGCTCATCTGTGTGTATAATCATCACAAATAATAATATATCAAGTCCTGTGAATAAGTGGGAAAATCAAATAAAAAGAATGTTGCCTCCCAGGAATCGAACCCAAGCCTTGAAGCAATACGCGCGCATTCATCACCACTGGGCCAGGCATACGTCTGTGAAACAAATCAACAACAATACAATAAAATATTAAGACAAATATTTGAATTTCAGAATGCGCACCAGGGTCTTCGTCTTCTTCCTGGCTACCTTCGAATTTTGCTGCGAAATCACCTACGCATTTTCCTGCGAGTTCTTGATATTCATAACCTGCGAATTTCAAACAGCAAGCAAACGGTACAATTTCTTCCAATTGATTAGGGCATTGTGATTCCCAGAGCTCACACAATCATTCTATGTTTTTCAAATTCATTTATATTAGGTTTAGTGTGAAGCCCTAAAAGCTTGGTCGAAACCCTAACAATGGCAATTCCTTAAACCTGTATCAAAACTTCAATTAAACAACCTAGAAACAATCAACAACTCAATACAAACATGAAACAATGATCAAATTTCATTTATAACACTCAAATATAAGAAAACAAAAAAGTCATCAAAGCATGAAAAGTTTGATTCGGGTTATGCATTATGTCATGTTTTTTATGCTTTTAATGATTGGAATAGGTTCAGTGATGTCCATAGAACATGTATCAACCTTCAAATTGCCTTGAAAGAGCTTGAAGAGTGAAATCCGAATTGTGTTTTTGGTGAGTTTTGGAAAATTGGAAACTTACTCTTGAGGCAGAATTTTCGTCCCTGTGCATTGTGTTAGGTTTGTATACTTATAGTAAATGAAATTAGGTCAAAGATTTGGATGGTTATTTGGACTTTTTGGATTCAAAAGATTGAAAAAGATTATGGCTTGAATTTCAAATATTTTTGAATGAAACCTTTCTATCTTACGACAATCATCATCAATTGCACATCAATCTGATCCAACTCATGTTTATGACTTTCTAAAATCAAAATATATTTTAAATCTTCATATTTGATATTTTATTTAAATTTTAAAATGATTTTTAATATAAAAAATCATAATAAATAAAATAAAATAATGAAAATATTAAATAAATTTCGTGCATGATGTCATGGAACACCTTGGGTCACAAAATGTTCAGCCCATTTGAAGAATTATGGTTTTAAGACCCTATTTTCTTCATAAACCACCCAAAAATTTCCCAACTTTGCAAGGGCACAAATCCTTCAATTTTAATGCTATGAGGGTGTTCTTGGACATTTTGGAAAGCTTAAAGAGTCCTCTAACCAACCCCATTGGTTTCATGTCCATATCATTTACCATTCTCAAGTTATGCCCTTTTGAAGTTGTTGACTTTTTGTTGACTTTCAAAAGGACCTATAATGTCTTAGCTCACACCTTCCAAATGAAGCATTTTTGGGCTTGGCTTGTGAGACACAAAGTTGTAGAAAATTCAATTTCCTTCAAAATGAGCTTTGGATGGAAAAAATTTGATGAAGTATGTGAAAGTTATGGCTGGTCAAAGTTCAGTTGACTTTTCCTGAGGAAACCCTAATTTAGAAACCTCTGATTCTTGATGATCTGAAATGTCCTTGATGAATCATGATCAACCCTAGTTTTGGAAGTCCATTTAGCCTGATTAAAGTCAAAACCCTAGTTTTGGATGCCCTGCTTAGGAGGATGCATTGTCTGAGGGAATTGTCAAATCTTCTGATTAATTGTGAACTTTGTGAACCTTGTGAACATCATTGTAAACCTTGTGAACCTCATAAGATGTCTTGTGAACCTTGTGAACCTCATGAGAGGTCTTGTGAACCTTGTGAACTTAATGAGAGGTCTTGTGAACCTTGTGAACCTCATAAGGTGTCTTGTGAACCTTGTGAACATCATAGTACACAAAGTCTTGTTTTGTGAGGGAAAATTTTAGGGTGCAACAGCTGCCCCTGTTCAATTTTCTGAAACCTGAGGAGTTAGATTGGTATATGTGTCAGTCGTGTCCTGGAAGGTTGAAGGGGATTGAACACAAAAGCCCAAAAATTTGCATTCACCGGTGCGTAGAGTGATATTGATGAATAGCTGTATATGCTTGAGTGGGCTTAAAGATGCCACTTGGAAAAAGTTCTTCAAATATACCTCTTGGAGAATAAAGCAGTCCAAAATATGAAGATATAGCTTTTTGGGAGGATAAACAATGGCCCAAAATAATGATAGCTTTCAGGAGGATAAACAACGTCCTGAGGTATAAGTATAACTTTTGGGAAGATAAACAACGGCCCAAAGAAATGATAGCTTTCAGGAGGATAAACAACGTCCTGAGGTATAAGTATAACTTTTGGGAAGATAAACAACGGCCCAAAGAAATGATAGCTTTCAGGAGGATAAACAACGTCCTGAGGTATAAGTATAACTCTTGGGAAGATAAACAACGGCCCAAAGAAATGATAGCTTTCAGGAGGATAAACAACGTCCTGAGGTATAATGATAGCTTTTAGGAGGATAAACAACGTCCTGAGGTATAAATATAACTTTTGGGAGGATAAACAACGGCCCAAAGTCATGATATGGCTTTTGAGAAGATAAACAACGTCTCAAGATAGCCTTCGGGAGGATAAACGACATCCCATGATAATGAGGTAACCTTTGGGAAGATAAACAACGGCCCAAGGTTATGATAGCTTTCAGGAGGATAAACAACGTCCTGAGGTATAATGATAGCTTTCAGGAGGATAAACAACGTCCTGAGGTATAATGATAGCTTTCAGGAGGATAAACAACGTCCTGAGGTATAAATATAACTTTTAGGAGGATAAACAACGGCCCAAAGTAACAAGTTGTTGATGAAGTTTGTCTGCTGGAGAATTAATCTGAAAAACAAGATTATAACATTTTGCACGATAATATTAATTTATGTATTATGTATGCATGTACAATATGATGCACTTAAGTAATGTATTATGTATTTATGGATATGTATGATATGATGTAAATGATGTATGTATGAATCATGCAGCCTGACGCGTCTGGATATCTTTGTATAACAACTGCTGGCCAGGGAAAATAAATCCCGATTTGTTGCTGAAGAATATGAGGAACTCGTTCCCATTTTGTTTGATAATATAGTATTCATAACCTCCCGTCTTCGTTCGATAGTAGGGTATTCACAACCTCCCATCTTCGTTTGATAGTAAGGTATCCATAACCTACCGTCTCCGTTAGATAGTAAGGTATATATAACCTTCCGTCTTCGTTCGTTGTACTCCTATTGGAAAAATGAATTCCCGACTATCCGTATGAGGATAAAAGAGATGGATATAAATTCCAGGGGAGATGTGACTCGAAGTACTTATGAAGATGGATTTGCCCTACCGGGGGACTTGTAGATGTCTTGTGGGAATGAACTGGCGAAGCTTCGTTGAAATCCTTCCCTCGTTCGTCCTTAGTAAATACTATTACTGCATTCTCATGCATTTCTGGTAAACATCAATCATATTAAGCATTTATGCATTTCTGGTAAACATCAATCATATTCAAAAGCATACATACATTCAAACACAACCAATGGATGTTTCGCTTATGTAAATAGGGTAAAAGTAAATCTGGATTCGAAGATGAAATTTTATTTATATCAAAAAGTGACCTATACATAGGCAAGTTTGTACAAGGAGACAGAAATCCTAGTAAGAGGAATTTGTCGTAACAATTTTTAAAAAACAAGGAAAATCAGCTATGTGGGAAATAATCCTATTGAGTTTCAATTCTACTATTGCCATTATCTTTAAGTATCTCATCTTCTGCTGTCGAGACGAAAATGATTGGATTGAGCTTTATCTGTTCGAGCTTGAGTAAGTAGCACAACTGGTTGTAGTTTCATGGGTGATCCAAACGAGACATAGTCATACGCTTTGATCCCTAACTTTTGCTTGGATTGCCTTTTCAGGTTTTCAATCCACCGGGATACCCTTTTTTGCCCAAGCCGCCTTTTCAAGTTTTCGACTTGCCGGGTGTACATTTTTTTTTATATATATCCCTAATTTTTGCCCGAACCCTTTTGGTTCGCCAGGATGCCCTTATTTTTGCCTAGGCCAGTCAACCTAGAGGGTCTCTTTTTATGCGTAGTATTTTTTAACTATGTCTGCGTTTACAGGATATGGGAAATCTTCACCATCCATAGTAGTAAGTATCATGGCACCTCCTGAGAATACTGTCTTGACTACAAATGGTCCTTCATATGTAGGATTCCACTTGCCCCTAGGATCACCCTGTGGTAATATGATACGCTTGATTACCAAATCACCAACCTGATATACCTTTGGCTTAACCTTCTTATTAAAAGCTTTGATCATTCGTTTCTGGTACATCTGGCCATGACAAACAGCTGCTAACCTCTTCTCATCAATCAAATTTATCTGGTCAAGTCGAGTCTGAATCCACTCATCTTCATCCAAGCCTGCATCTTTCATGATTCTTAAAGAGGGAATCTGAACTTCAATGGGCAGAAATGCTTCCATACCATATACTAGGGAGAACGGGGTTGCCCCTGTTGAAGTACGTATTGTAGTACGATAACCATGAAGAGCAAATGGTAACATCTCATGCCAATCCTTATAGGTAACAGTCATCTTCTGTATAATCTTCTTAATGTTCTTGTTAGCAGCTTCAACTGCCCCATTCATCTTCGGACGATACAGAGAAGAGTTGTGATGCTTAATCTTGAACTGCGTGCAGAGATCAGTAATCATAGTGTTGTTCAGATTAGAGTCGTTGTCAGTAATAATCCTTTCAGGGATGCCATACCTACATATGAGATTATTCTTAATGAATCGAGCCACAACATTCTTGGTAACAGATGCAAATGAAGCTGCCTCTACCCACTTCGTGAAGTAATCAATAGCAACCAGGATGAAACGATGCCCATTAGAAGCAGTAGGCTTGATCTCACCAATCATATCAATGCCCCACATGGCAAAAGGCCAAGGATCAGTCAACACATTCAATGGTGATGGAGGTATATGTACTTTATCATCATAGATTTGACACTTATGACACGTTCTGGAGTGTTGATAGCAGTCAGCTTCCATGGTAGACCAATAGTAACCTGCTCTCAATATCTTCTTTGCCATAGTATGACCACTAGAATGAGTGCCAAAGATCCCATCATGCATATCTTCCATAATCTCAGTTGTTTCTTTCTTATCCACACAACGAAGCATAGTTGAATCATGATTGCGCTTGTACAAAATCCCATTACTCAAAAAGAACTTAGCAGAAAACCTCCTCAGAAACTTCCTATCTTTGACAGATGCCCCTTCAGGGAACTCCTGAGTTTCAAGATATCTTTTCACTTCATAGAACCAAGGTTTCTCCTCTGCCTCTTCAGTATCAATCTCATTGCAGTATGCAGGCTTCTCAAATCTATCAATAGTAATCTTGGGAGCTTCATCATCCCAGCTGATCTCAAACATAGATGCCATGGTAGCTAATGCATCTGCCAACTGATTCTCTCTTCGTGAAATATGTCCAAAGGTAATCTCTTTGAAATGTGGGATCAAAGACAACACATGCTCTCTGTATGGAATGAGATTATCATGCTTGGTATCCCAATCTCCTTTGATCTGACTTATTACCAGGGCTGAATCTCCATACACGTCAAGGAACTGAATCTTCATATCAATGGCAGCTTTGATACCCAAGATACATGCCTCATACTCAGCCATATTATCGGTACAATAGAAACAAAGTCTGGCAGTAATAGGGGTATGACAACCTTCAGGGGAACTGATCACAACACCAATACCATTACCAAGTGCATTAGAAGCTCCATCAAAAACCATAGTCCATCGGGATCCTTGTTCAGGTCCGTCATATTGTCCAGGTTCTTTGGTAATAATCATAATATCTTCATCAGGGAACTCAAAACTCATTGACTAATAATCATCCACTGCTTGATGATCCAAATGATCAGCCACAACACTTCCTTTAATGGCCTTCTGAGTAGTATACTGTATATCATATTCTGTTAAGATCATTTGCCATCTTGCAATTCTTCCAGAGAGAGCAGGTTTCTCAAATATGTACTTGATTGGATCCATCTTCGAAATCAATAAGGTATTATGAGTCAACATATACTGTCTTAGTCGGCGAGCAGCCCATGCCAAAGCGCAGCAAGTTTTCTCGAGCAGTGAGTATCTTGTTTCACAGTCGGTAAACTTTTTGCTAAGGTAATAGATTGCCTGCTCTTTTCGACCAGACTCGTCATGTTGCCCCAATACACACCCCATTGAGTTGTCTAACACTGTTAAGTACATAATAAAGGGTCTTCCTTCAACTGGTGGCATCAAAATTGGAGGTTCTAGCAGATATTTCTTGATTTCATCAAAGGCAGTCTGGCACTCATCATTCCATTCCATCACCTGATCTTTCTTCAACAATTTGAAGATTGGCTCACAGATGGCAGTTAATTGGGAAATAAATCTTGCAATGTAATTCAGTCGTCCCAAGAAACCTCTAACTTCCTTCTCAGTACGGGGAGCTGGCATTTCACGTATAGCTTTCACTTTTGCAGGATCTACTTCAATACCTTTTCCACTGACAATAAAACCCAGGAGCTTACCAGATCTGACTCCAAAAGTACACTTGTTTGGGTTCAATCTCAACTTGTATTTCTTCAACCTTTCAAACAACTTATGCAGATGATCAAGGTGTTGTTCTTCATTCTGGGACCTGGCTATCATATCATCCACATATACCTCTATCTCATGATGAATCATATCATGAAACAAAGCCACCATAGCACGCTGATATGTTGCCCCTGCATTCTTTAAACCAAATGGCATCACTTTATAACAAAAAGTGCCCCACTGTGTAACAAATGTCGTCTTCTCCATATCTTCAGGTGCCATCTTGATTTGATTATAACCAGAGAAACCATCCATAAAAGAGAATACCTTATGCTGAGCAGTGTTGTCTACCAGAACATCAATATGAGGAAGTGGAAAGTCATCCTTGGGGCTGGCCTTGTTCAAATCCCTGTAGTCTACACACATACGTACCTTACCATCTTTCTTAGGTACCGGTACCACATTTGCAACCCACTGAGGATAAGAAGTCACAGCTAAGAACCCTGCATCAAACTGTTTCATCACCTCTGCTTTAATCTTCTCTGACATTTCAAGACGCATGCGACGAACCTTCTACTTCTTTGGACGACAATCTTCTTTTACTGGTAAACGATGAACCACAATGTCTGTATCCAACCCTGGCATATCTTCATAGGACCAAGCAAAGATTTCCACATAATCATGTAACATCTGAATTAATCTGCTCTTGACACTATCCTCTAAATCAGCCCCTATCTTGACCTCTTTCCTGTTTTCTTCAGTTCCCAGATTCACAACTTCGACTGGCTCTTCATGTGGCTGTATAGCTTTCTCTTCTTGTTGTAACAACCTAGCAGGCTCTACAGGTACTTCACAATCGTCCTCATTTCCATCTTCAGCTTGATAGATCAGATTCTAGAAATTATAATTGGCAATAGTAGAACTGTTATCAACAGGATCCAGAGTGGATGAGGATCTGCATTTTAGTGATGTGGGTGTGTGTAAGAACACATAACTGATAAACAAAAATAAAAGAAAAGAAAGACAAGGAACACAATATTTACGAAAACGAAACGTCCACTGATTTTTATTGAATGAAGTATGCAAATGAAATGACATCCCGTAGCAAGCATACCATTGTGCCCCGGGTAAGGCACAAGGCTTAAGAGTTTAATTGTTCAAGAAATTACAAACTTAAAAATAACAACACAGTAATAGTATTTACTCCTGACTAAAGGAGATAGGAACAACATCTTCAGCTTTCCAATTATTGAGCCCAGCACCCGCAGTAGGAAAAATCCAAGCATCCAAATTGTAGTCTTCGTCATAGTTACCCACATCATTGATTTGATCTTTCATAATCCCCTGATTGGTGATACGAACAGCACGAGCACGACGAACAGCCTTCTGGGACTCTGTAGTGAAACCCAAACCAAATTTTTCAGACTTGTAAGGAATGTCAGGAAGCTGACCCCAAATAGTACAACCACCTTCATCCACCACAGCTCTGGCATCCTTGAGGGAAGCCATTGTTGGAGGTACTCTGGTGACCACAGGAACTTTCTTGACGACAGGAGGAG
Source organism: Lathyrus aphaca (assembly GCA_963966055.1). Lineage (NCBI taxonomy): Eukaryota > Viridiplantae > Streptophyta > Magnoliopsida > Fabales > Fabaceae > Lathyrus > Lathyrus aphaca. The sequence goes on along the minus strand of OZ014522.1, from coordinate 131,708,120 downwards.
CTTCATAATTATTAACAATTCAAGGAACCACTTCAAATGTCTGGCACGGAGTTTCAACATATTCACCTTCCATTTCAAGATATTTAAAGGTGTTCACATGGCTAACTATATATCCTTCCTCTCCATAAACAGTGACAACTTTTCCTTCTACCGGATATCTCAGTTTCTGGTGTAAAGTGGAGGTTACAGCACCTGCCCCATGGATCCAGGGACGTCCAAGCAAACAAGAATACGACGGACGAATATCCATTACATAAAAGGTGGCATTGAAGACCTGAGAACCTACTTTTATTGGGAGATCAATTTCTCCATGCACCACTCTTCTCGAACCATCAAAAGCCTTCACCACTATATTATTGTGCTTCAACACAGCATCTTCAGGACTAAGCTTATTCAGAACTTCTTTGGGCAACACATTCAGCGAGGAACCATTGTCTATTAACACATGTGACAGGGTAGTGCCCCTGCATTCAATAGAGATATGTAGAGCCCTATTATGATCTCTCTTGGCCGGAGTCAAATTAGCATCGGAGAAACCTAGCCCATAATCATAGGTCAAGTGTGCAACACAATTTTCAAACTGGTCAACAGAAATTTCATTTGGTACATGAGCAATCTTCAGAAATTTAATCAGAGCCTTGGCATGAGCCTCAGAACACAATAATAAGGACAGCATGGAAATCTTGGAGGGAGTATGCCCCAATTGATCAACAATGTCATAATCACTCTTGCGAATGATCTTCAATACTTCTTCCATCTGCTTAGCAAGATCATCAGCAACTGTCACATCAGTTGGTATAGGTTCAATGACATGACCTTTGCCCCGAGCATCAGCAATGGAGGTAGTAGCTGGAGTAACTGTATTCTTCGAGGTAACTGGAGGAGAGAAGACTCTTCCACTTCGTGTGATCTTACTAGATCCAGCAATATTATCAACATCAAGGTTTTCATCAACAATAGGTGTCTCAGCTAAAGGTTCCTGCTTAACACCATGGATATAAACATCAGACCCATAATGCCAAGGAACAACTTTATCAGAAGTATATGGAATAGGACCAGGTGTGGTAATGATCATAGGAGCCACTCTAGCTTCAGCAACAATCTTCACAGGGCCTTCAGCAGTAATCTTAATTGGACCCTTATGAGTGATTTTGACAGGACCCTTGGAAGTAATCCTTACCGGCACTTTATCAACCATATCCACCTCTTCAACCTTCGCACCTTTAGTTATATGATCAACCATGATTTCCACAGAAGGTGGTGTCCTCTCAAACACTATGGTATAATTATTCATGAGGCGTTGAATTCCGTCCTTCAACCTCCAGCAGCTATCCGGCTTATAGGTACAATATAAACAATCTTCACGACAACCTGGAAAGAACCCAGCTTGTACTAGCTTCTTCTTAATAACGGACAACGGTGTAGTCAACTCTGCAACTGAGGAAATATGTAAATCTTCATCAATGGCATTGACAGTCTTCTCATGATTTGGCATGGGAGCAGTGATCACATTTGGAGTACCCGGAGGGTCAAATTCAATCTCTCCAGCATCAATCATATCTTGAATTTTGTTCTTCAATGCCCAGCAACTATTGGTATCACGTCCCTGACAATTTGAATGATATGCACATCGTGCATTAGGATTATACCTGGGTGAGGTAACATTGGGATTCTGAGGAGGATCCCTCAAAGTGATAAGTTCACCCTTCAACAAGTGTTGCAAGGCTTGGGCCGGTGACATGTTGATCTTAGTGAACTGCCTTCTAGCCCTCTGTTGATTTCCCTGTGGCTGCTCTGGTGTTGCAGGAGTTGGATTGGATATATGAACTGCACTCACTGACTGATGCCTCCTACTACGATCAGGTTGAACATAAACAACATTTGACTCTTTCTTCCGACTAGGGGGCTTCTTTGCAGTATTGGATGAAGAAGCACCCACCTGGATCTTGCCACTCCTTATACCACTTTCTACGCGCTCTCCTGTCATTATCAACTCAGTGAAGCCAGATGATGAGCTTCCAATGAGGTGACTGTAAAAAGGACCATTCAACGTACACATGAACATATCAACTAACTCTTTGTCAGTTAGAGGGGGTTGCACCCTTCCAGCCAAGTCTCTCCACTTCTGAGCATACTCCTTGAAATTTTCTTTAGCACCCATGGACATGCTTTGTAGTTACATGCGAGTAGGGGCTAGATCAGCATTGTATTGATATTGTTTGTAGAAGGCTTCAGCAAGATCATTCCAATCACGGATGTTGACACTCTCCAACTGATAGTACCATTCCAATTGAGCTCCAGATAAGCTCTCTTGGATGAAATGGATCCACAACTTCTTATCAGCAGTATGGGGTTGGATTCTCCGGACATAAGACCTCAGATGCAGCTTGGGACAAGAGACACCATCATAAACTACGAAAGTAGGAACCTTGAAACCAATGGGTATAACCACCCCAGATATCAAACTCAGGTCTTCAAAATCCATCCCAGAAGACTTTTGCAATTCCATAGCATCCATTCTATCCACCAGCATTTTGAACTTATCTTCATTAGGCTCATGATAGTAGTTAGCTTCAGAATCAGAGTCCCCCATTGTATTATGGAGACTGCCTCCCTCTTTCTCAGACTCTTCAGACTCATAATCTTCAACCTGTTCTTTGGTCTTGACAGGACCTCTGAACCTTCTTCCCATGTTGATCAGGCCTCCTGACCTTCTAGTCTTCTTAGTCTTCTTGGCCAGCAGTGTCTTCAATTCATCCTGCCCCTTAGACAAGTTCAGGATCCGCTCTTGGAACTGTGCATTTTGTGCCTGGAGATCTTTAACTGTTTGTTCAAGAGCCATTGCTGAAATAAATAGCGAGAAGATAAGAAACCTGTGCACAATAAACCTGTGATGCAATGATATGTGAATGCATATGCAATGTTTTCAAGGACCGCGGGATTTAAATTTGCTTAAACAATCAAGAAGGTAAACTTTTATTAGTAATAAGTTTGTTTGCCCCTTTGGGCTTACAAAATGAAATGAAATAAATACAAAAGATGGGTTTTTAAGTCTCCCATGGACGTTTCCTCTTTGTGTTGAGGTATGAGTTGAGATTTCGCTCCTCGTGAAGTTATTTTGTTAGCTCTAGGATTCTTTCTTGACTTGCTTTGTAATGAGTCTCGAAAGTATCCCTTTGCTCCTTCAACTGGATCCAGGACCTCTGTAAGTCTTCCATGTCAGTGGGCATGTCTGGGTGAAGGATGGTATAAGAGGTATCCCCTTCAGCAACAGGCTCCATAGTAATTGGCAGGATGGCAGGATATGGCATCATAAGAGTCTGAGCATGAGATCGTACCCATCCAAGGTAAGCTTCCATAGGAATAGTGTAATTAGGCTCCAGAGTCTTGCTGTCAACCTTGTTTACTTTTCCCCCATGCTCTTATGAACCTTTAACGGTGACCCTGCAGATCGTTGTCATAGTCAAACATAATACCCTGAATCAACATGTCATGTGGACCATCACTCCGAGCGTAACCAAACTGACGTAAATCTAAGGAAGGGTTGTAAGTAATGCCCCCTCTTATGCCTAGAAGTGGCACATTAGGGAACTCCCCACAACGGTCAATGATAGTAACATTCTCCATAGATCTAGAGCACCAATGAATATCTGAATGAGAGAGTGACATAATCCTTTTGGACCATCTGAACCCTTGCTCATTCTTCATCACTGATCGAGGAAGGTGAGAAATAAACCACCTAGATAGCAGAGGTATGCAGCACATCAGAGTTCCTCGTGCCTTTGTAGTACGAGTATTAAGAGAATGCAGGATGTCTCCAAGTAATGTAGGCACTGGATTGTGACTCAGAAATATATTGATGGCATGCACGTCTATGAACTGATCAGGATTGGGGAACAACACTAAGCCATAAATCAACAAGGCTAAGATCTCCTCAAAAGCATCATAGCTCATAGCTTTCAAGAACACTTGAGCCTTCTCTATCAATACCTTAGCAAGAATACCCTTGACTCCGCTTCTCGTTTCTAGAACAATGTCAGACTTCTTCAGATGTAGAGCTGCAGCAATAACCTCAGGTTTAGGCTCTTTTTCCAAGCCTGAGAATGGTTTCTGATCAAGTACAGGTATACCCAGAAGTTTAGAGAACTCTTCCATTGTAGGAACCAGCTGGTAGTCGGGGAATGTGAAGCAATGGTGCTTAGGATCAAAGAACTGAAACAGTACACTCATCATGTCTTCATTGAATCCTGAGGTGACTAGATCCAATAGGTGACCATGTCTCTTGATGAACTGGGAGTGTTCAGACACTTGAGAAACTAACTTTTTAAGCTTAGCAGGTATCCCTACAAAGTTGATCCTGATAGTGTTTCTACGAGCAGAAGCCATGACCTGCAACAAAGAACAAAGATAAATCCTTTGGTCCTTAAAATGGTTAGTGAAAATGTTATGCTTATGATGCATGATGATGCTATGATGTTATGCTCAATCACAAACATGTGGCACACACAAACAAGTCACACAATAGCCCTAGGTTTAAAGGCTTGCATGAGGTTTAAAGATAAATACCCTCCCCTGAAGTTTAGTTGGTTCATCCTGTCCTATTAAGTAACCAGGTTCTAAGGGATCTCAATATCATTGATCCTTCACAAGGGTGGTTGTTCAGAAGGCAACTTACTTGCCAACCAAAACACTCCAAGTTTAGAATCTCAATGAGCGTAGTATCGAGTATCAACCAACTTCAGTCTGCACCAAAGCCGGTTATCTCACTACTTTCTAGAGGCCAAGATGGGATAACTAGGGTTCTAAAAGTTAGTTAGTACATTGACAACATATGGTAGCCACATATTATCCTCAACTTGACTTAAGGAACATAAGCACCAACCAAGAAGTCACACTAACTATGGCCACCAGATCAACCATATCGGTATACGCCGTACAGTTTCCTTGGTCTATTGCCATTTACCTAAGGTACACTAGATCCGGGTTAGGATCTTTCACACATAAGAGCACCCCAACAGATAAGTATAAAGCAAACAAGGCAAACAATTTTAAAGTGATCTAATTCCTAAGGGTACCCCTCTTTAATTTAAATCCCCAGCAGAGTCGCCAGTTCTGTAAAACGGTGGGAGAACTGACTTTAGTTATGTTGCGGATAGCAAGAGTCGCCACCGACTTTTATTTTATCCAAAAGGAAAGGGTATAAAAGAACAGGAAAGACCTTAAAAGATTTTTGGGTTCGGGGGGTAGGTTATGTAAAGGGAAGGTATTAGCACCCTTTACATCCATGGTTATCCATGGGCTCTTAGTTACTTAGCTCACTTTAAACTGTTTTTGAAATGTGAAGTGTGTGAATAGAAATTTCATTAAGTACTTTATAATGATCCATGTACGGATATATATAAAGCCTTTGTTTTGAAAATTTGTTTGAAAATGTAAAGTGTTTGAAATGTTTTTGAAAAGTGAGCAAGTATATAAGAGAAACCTACCCTAAATTAAGTCTTTTCTGTTCTTGAATATCCTTTAAATGGTAAGACTATCCCTATTAAGGAATAGGTAGTCATTACCTTGGATGTGTGAGGGACAAGTGAAGGGACATCTATTATTTAGGCAACTGTAAGGTGTATAAGCAATTCGAAGGGACTTATCATCTTTATTCGAAAGGGACAAGATCATTACGAAGGCAACATTCGAAGGGACTTGATCTTTTTATCTGTTTAAGGGACTAGATGATATAAGATGAGGGACTTTGCTTTATACACCCTACTTGACCTTTTGTTTAGGCAACTTGAGAGGTAACCCTTAAGAAGTGAGATGGCGATCCAGGATCGACTTACGTGTGTGAGTGTACCAATTTAAATATTTATCTTTAAATTTAATGAGCTAAATTAATTTTTAAATACACATGTTTTACACTCCCTATTTTACTAACCATAGCATTTAAAATATAAATATTAAAAATTACTACTACAAATATTACATAAGGGATACAATTACATAATAATAATAATAATAAATAAGTTAAATAAGCAAATAATAATAAATAATTGGGTTAGTAACAATAAAATAAAATAAAAATCATATGATATATAAATAAATGGGGTTAGTAATAATAAAATAAATAAGAATAAAAATAAAGAAATTAGCATAATAATAAATAATAAATTAAAAGTTCAAAATTAAATAAATAGTATTTTTTAAGAGAATTTAATAAAAGAAATAAATAATACGTATTATATACTAAATTATTCTAATGATTTAAATTTATATACATATTATAAAAATATTTACTAATCATAATTAGATAAACATGTAACAAAAAAAATTAATTTAATAAAATAAAGTTAAGGTTTTTCAATTGTTTTTAGGAAAATAAATTATGGTTTACTAATTAATCTAATCCTAATTACATCATTTACATAAAGCTATATATAATAATAATATAAACAAATTATAAACATAAATAAACATAATTAACATTTACATAAAATAATTAGGGTTTTAAAAAAATATATTATTAGGGTTAATCATATTAAATTAGGGTTTACAAAAATATTAGGGTTTATATGTTTAGAAAAATAAATTAGGGTTAATTATCTAAATTAATTATGCAAAATTATATAATATTAATAATATACAAAAATAAATATTAAATAATTTTACTAATAAAGTTTAATTTTTGAAAAGATGAATTTTGAATTATAGAAAAGAAAATAGCATAAACATTTTTTTTATCATTTAGATTTATTTAACTATAATATAAACAAATTAAATAGAAAAACAAGAAAAAGTGAAAAAAGAACTTACCTGGGCTGGGATTCGAACCCAGTCCCTATGCTTTCATACTCTCCAGACCAACAAGCCAGCCACTGGGCTACGCACGCGCAGGTGATATGGAAGGAACTCCATATTGTTTTGTTTCAAATCCTGTGAAAATCATAACAAAACAAAAAAATAGCACAAAAAGGGCCTGGGGGGTTTCGAACCCAGGACCTTCACACAACAAGCAAACACTTTTACCATCCAGCCAGAAGGGCGCATCAGTGTGTATAATCATCACAAATAATAATATATCAAGTCCTGTGAATTAGTGGGAAAATCAAATAAAAAGAATGCTGCCTCCCAGGAATCGAACCCAAGCCTTGAAGCAATACGCGCGCATTCATCACCACTGGGTCAGGCATACGTCTGTGAAACAAATCAACAACAATACAATAAAATATTAAGACAAATATTTGAATTTCAGAATGCGCGCCAGGGTCTTCGTCTTCTTCCTGGCTACCTTCAAATTTTGCTGCGAAATCACCTACGCATTTTCCTGCGAGTTCTTGATATTCATAACCTGCGAATTTCAAACAGCAAGCAAACGGTACAATTTCTTCCAATTGATTAGGGAATTGTGATTCCCAGAGCTCACACAATCATTCTATGTTTTTCAAATTCATTTATATTAGGTTTAGTGTGAAGCCCTAAAAGCTTGGCCGAAACCCTAACAATGGCAATTCCTTAAACTTGTATCAAAACTTCAATTAAACAACCCAGAAACAATCAACAACTCAATACAAACATGAAACAATGATCAAATTTCATTTATAACACACAAATATAAGAAAACGAAAAATTCATCAAAGCATGAAAAGTTTGATTCGGGTTATGCATTATGTCATGTTTTTGATGCTTTTAATGATTGGAATAGGTTCAGTGATGTCCATAGAACATGTATCAACCTTCAAATTGCCTTGAAAGAGCTTGAAGAGTGAAATCCGAATTGTGTTTTTGGTGAGTTTTGGAAAATTGGATACTTACTCTTGAGGCAGAATTTTCGTCCCTGTGCATTGTGTTAGGTTTGTATACTTATAGTAAATGAAATTAGGTCAAAGATTTGGATGGTTATTTGGACTTTTTGGATTCAAAAGATTGAAAAAGATTATGGCTTGAATTTCAAATATTTTTGAATGAAACCTTTCTATCTTAAGACAATCATCATCAATTGCACATCAATCTGATCCAACTCATGTTTATGACTTTCTAAAATCAAAATATATTTTAAATCTTCATATTTGATATTTTATTTAAATTTTAAAATGATTTTTAATATAAAAAATCATAATAAATAAAATAAAATTATGAAAATATTAAATAAATTTCGTGCATGATGTCATGGAACACCTTGGGTCACAAAATGTTCAGCCCATTTGAAGAATTATGGTTTTAAGACCCTATTTTCTTCATAAACCACCCAAATATTTCCCAACTTTGCAAGGGCACAAATCCTTCAATTTTAATGCTATGAGGGTGTTCTTGGACATTTTGGAAATCTTAAAGAGTCCTCTAACCAACCCCATTGGTTTCATGTCCATATCATTTACCATTCTCAAGTTATGCCCTTTTGAAGTTGTTGACTTTTTGTTGACTTTCAAAAGGACCTATAATGTCTTAGCTCATACCTTCCAAATGAAGCATTTTTGGGCTTGGCTTGTGAGACACAAAGTTGTAGAGAATTCAATTTCCTTCAAATGGGCTTTGGATGGAAAAAATTTGATGAAGTATGTGAAAGTTATGGCTGGTCAAAGTTCAGTTGACTTTTCCTGAGGAAACCCTAATTTAGAAACCTCTGATTCTTGATGATCTGAAATGTCCTTGATGAATCATGATCAACCCTTGATCAAATGATGAATTTTACTCCATATAATTGATGTTGGCAAAAAATCATGAAGTTTGACTTTGGTTTGACCACAGTTGACCTCAGTTTGACTTTTTAACTACTTTGACCGACTTTGACTTATCTGATCATCTGACTGAGCAAATCTTTGAGAAAAGTCTTGAAACTTGTCATGGGGATTCTTAAACACATATAAGATGCTATGAAGCTCACTTGAAGTCTTGGAAGTCCATTTAGCCTGATTAAAGTCAAAACCCTAGTTTTGGATGCCCTGCTTAGGAGGATGCATTGTCTGAGGGAATTGTCAAATCTTCTGATTAATTGTGAACTTTGTGAACCTTGTGAACATCATTGTAAACCTTGTGAACCTCATAAGATGTCTTGTGAACCTTGTGAACCTCATGAGAGGTCTTGTGAACCTTGTGAACCTCATGAGAGGTCTTGTGAACCTTGTGAACTTCATGAGAGGTCTTGTGAACCTTGTGAACCTCATAAGGTGTCTTGTGAACCTTGTGAACATCATAGTACACAAAGTCTTGTTTTGTGAGGGAAAATTTTGGGGTGCAACACTATGGTCACATTGTTCCATGACATGATACACAAGGAGATAGAGTGCTTTGTGGACGATATGATTGCTAAATCCCGAGACAAAGAAGAGCATCTGGTCAATCTCAAGAAGCTGTTTGATAGACTGATAAAGTATAAGCTGAGGTTGAATCCAAACAAGTGCACTTTCGGAGTGCGTTCCGGAAAACTGCTGGGTTTCATTGTTAGTCAGAAAGGATTTAAGGTGGATCCATCAAAAGTAAAAGCAATACAAGATATGCCTACACCGAAAACAGAAAAAGAAGTGTGCGGGTTTTTAGGGAGATTGAACTACATTTCACGGTTCATATCTCATCTAACGGCCACGTGTGAACCAATATTCAAATTGCTAAGAAAAGAGAAAACGGTCAGGTGGAATGAGGATTGTAAAAGGGCCTTTGAAAAGATAAAAGAATATTTGAAGACACCTCCGATTATAATGCCTCCAGTTCCAGGGCGGTCGCTTATCATGTACTTGACTGTGCTAGAAGGGTCAATGGGGTGTGTTCTAGGCCAACATGACGAGTCTGGTCGAAAAGAGTACGCTATTTATTACCTTAGCAAAAAGTTTACAGACTGTGAATCCCGTTACTCACTGCTCGAGAAAACTTGTTGCGCTTTGGTATGGGCTGCTCGCCGACTGAGACAGTATATGTTGACCCATACCACACTGCTAATCTCAAAAATGGATCTTGTCAAGTATATCTGTGAGAAACCCGCGTTAACCGGAAGGGTTGCTAGATGGAAAATGATTTTAACAGAATATGACATACAATATACTTCTCAGAAAGCCATCAAAGGAAGTGTATTGTCATATTACCTTGCACAGCAACCTCTTGAAGAGGACTATCAGCCAATGAAGTTTGATTTCCCTGATGAAGACATCTTGTACCTCAAAGCAAAAGATTGCGAGGAACCATTTCCGGAGGAGGGGCCAGACCCTGAATCCAAATGGAAGTTGATGTTTGATGGGGCAATCAATATCAATGGACGTGGAGTTGGTGCTATTCTTATCACTCTTGAAGGTGTTCACTTTCCCTTCGCTTCCAGAATTACGTTTGGCTGCACCAACAATTAAGTGGAATATGAGGCGTGCATAATGGGAATAGAGGAGGCTATTAATCTTCGGATTAAGACCCTCGATATATTCAGAGATTCATCCCTTGTTATCAATCAGGTTACCGGCAAGTGGTATACGCATCAAGAACATTTAATTCCTTATAGGGATTATGCCAGAAGACTGTTGACGTTCTTTACAACGGTTAAGCTTCAGTACATACCACATGATGAGAATCAATTTGCCGATGCATTGGCTACTCTTTCTTCGTCTATCAAAGTCTTGTGTTGGAATTATGTGCCCAGAATTTACATTTCCAGGCTTGACGCACCAGCTCATGCTTTCTCTGTAGACGTCGTGTCTGATGAGAAACCTTGGTACTTTGATATCAAGCTCTTCCTGGAAAAGTAAGAATACCCAGCTGGGGCGTCATCCAACGACAAGAAGACCTTGAGGCGACTTGCTGCTAGTTTCTTCTTGAATACATATGGGGTTTTGTATAAGAGGAACTTTGACATGGTCTTGCTCAGATGCGTGGATAGACACGAAGCAAGCCTATTAATGCAGGAAGTCCACGAGGGATCTTTCGGTACTCATGCAGGAGGGCATGTTATGGCAAAGAAGTTGTTGAGATCGGGGTATTATTGGATGACAATGGATGCAGACTGTTGTTCATACACCCGTAAGTGCCACAAGTGCCAAATTTATGCAGACAAGGTGCATATTCCTCCAAGCCCGCTCAACGTCATGTCATCTCCTTGGCCCTTTTCTATGTGGGGTATTGAAATGATTGGAAAGATAGAGCTTACTGCTTCAAATGGTCATCGCTTCATCTTGGTCGCGATCGATTACTTCACTAAGTGGGTTGAAGCAGCATCTTACGCCAATGTCACTCTTCAAGTGGTGGCCAGATTTTTGAAAAGAGACATTATTTGCAGATATGGAGTGCCCGAAAGAATTATTACTGACAATGGTTCTAACTTGAACAACAAGATGATGGCAGAGTTGTGTCGGGACTTCCAGATTCAGCATCACAATTCTTCTCCTTACCGACCAAAGATGAATGGTGCAGTAGAGGCGGCAAATAAGAATATCAAGAAAATTGTGCAAAAGATGGTTGTCACTTACAAAGATTGGCATGAGATGTTACCATTTGCGTTGCATGGGTACGAAACGTCAGTCAGGACATCAACTGGGGCAACTCCCTTCTCATTGCTATATGGTATGGAGGCAGTCTTGCCTGTTGAAGTTGAAATTCCTTCATTGCTTGTGATAATGGATGTAAAGCTTGATGAGGCTGAGTGGGTACGTGCTCGATACAATCAACTATGCTTAATTGAGGAAAAGAGATTAGCGGCTATCTGTCATGGTCAGCTTTATCAGAGGAGAATGAAGCGAGCATTCGATCGACGAGTACGTACTCGGGAGTATCAAGTAGGTGAGCTTGTGCTCAAGAGGATTTGTTCCTCCAGGTTCAGATCACAGGGGCAAGTGGACCCCAAACTACGAAGGACCATTCATAGTGAAGAAAGTTTTCTCAGGAGGAGCGTTGATGCTCACCACTGTGGATGGAGAAGATTTCCAATCCCCTGTTAACTCGGACGCAGTTAAAAAATACTTCGCATAAAGAGACCCGCTGGACACAAAAAACAGAATTAAAGTCCAGGAAAGAAAAGGGCATCCCGGCGAGCTAAAAATAGAATAAAAATCTCGGGCAAAAGTTAGGGAAAATAAATGAAAAAAAATGTACACCCGCTGAGTTAAAAAGCCACATCGGACAGCTCAGGCAAAAAAGGGTATCTCGGTGGATTGAAAACCCGAAAGGGCGGTCCACGCAAAATAAGGGAATAAGCGAACAACTGCGATCCGAGTAATCTGAAACAAATCATCGTTTCGTACAGCTTGACAAATATCAGAAGGATAGGAATCAGTCCCCTCATCTCCTCAAAAAGCAAAGGCAAGAATGGAGAGTTTTGAAGACATGCGGGTCATAGCAAGAAGGAAACTCATTGGGATGCCGTGTCCATTTCCATTAGGATAGTTTATTTTCTCAATTTTATGGTAGCTACCTCTTTCCAGGTGGTTGCTTCCTGATGTAAAATCTTTGCCTATTCAGAGGCCTTTCAATAAAGGAATATTCAGTCAAAAAGCTGTGTTGTGTTTACTTTTGCTTGCAAAAATGTCCTGAAGTTTTGGCCAAAAATAGCATTGCATTTAAAACATGGTGATTTATTTTCTAAAAAGAAAAATGACATTGCAGGGAAACATTTGAAATCCTCTTTGAGTGTTGGGTGACGATGGATGAGCAGATCATACCATGCAAGTCCCTGGGGCACATATATGTTTTCTGTTGTTGCAGGTTTTGAAGGATGGCGTCACATTCTCCCAAACCGAGTTCTCCCCAGCTAAGTCGTGGCAGGGGGGATCCCCAGCAGTTTATTTCTTCACAAGTGGAGTATGCCCAGCAGGATGCTGAATGCCTGATTTCCCCACAAGGTTCATATTTGGGTTTCACTCCCATCAGTGAAATATTCCCCAGAGAAGTCGCCAATTTATTTTTGGTCATTGGGATGATACAAACAGTTATTCATTCCCCTAACTAGAGTTAGATGTCAAAGCCTCTTGACTTGGTTCTCCCCTGCAGAGTTGTGATTCTTGTTGCCAATCAGGCATTTACTTGTTGCTCGTCTGCACTTCTCAACACTCGTCTGTGTTATCACTTTGATATTGCTCGTTTGCTCTCCCCAGCAGTTGCCCGTGGCTGTAATTGCTGTTGCTCGTCTGCACTTCCCAAACACTCGTCTGTGTTTAATATTTGTTGTTGCTCGTATGCATTCCCCAACACTCGTCTGTGTTCATTATCTGTTTGAAGCTCGTCTGCATTGTTTGGATACTCGTCTGTATCATCCCTTACACTCGTTCGTGTTAGCTTATATCCATATGTGTTGATTTGATAATCACTCTGGTACTTGTCTGTATTGCTACTCCAAATGCTCGTTTGTGTTTGAATTTCTGGTATTCGTCTATACCAGGGGCTGATATTCGTCTGTATCGGAGCATGAAGCGCCCGTCTGTGTTTCTTTGATCATCGTCTGATATTCGTTTGTATCATTGATTTATGGCACTCACCTGTGTTCTCTTGATGATTATCCAATACTTGTCTGTGTTGAAGAGGTTTGAAGTCCTGACTGTGGGAATGAATGTCAAAATGGTCACCGGTCCTGGCGTAACAGGTATATCCGAAGGAGGCTCGTCTGTCTCAAGTACCACTTATTTTTGTTGCACCTGGCGTAACAGGTTCGTTCGAAGAAGGCTCGTCTGTTTTAGACCATATATCCACGAATAATATATGGAGAAGGTTCGTCTACCTTGATTATGCATGTCTATCCCACATACTTAAATTGACACCGGTCCTGGCGTAACAGGTGTATCCGAAGGAGATTCGTCTGTCTCAAGTCATATGTTTTGCAAAGTGTTTGAGGACTCGTATGTCCATTTCCTGGCATAACAGGATTGTTCGAAGAAGACTCGTCTGTCAAAGTATTCTGATTCCATATAACAGTTTCAACTTGGAAGGAGCTTGTCTGCTTTCTCTCCGCTTCAGTCACCAAAGCTTCATTTGGTTGGGTTCATTTCTCAGTGCTTGCATTCTCTAGCAGAGTGCAAATTTCAGGTTTTCTTGGTATTAAACCACAGTTTATCTTGAACGGTCGATAGCCCGTGCTACCGTCCTTTTCATATTAACAGTTGCTTGAATATGGGCAGCTGTAACACCCCAAATTTGCCCTCTTTTTTTTAAGCATCATATCACATCATGTTCATCATAAGTATATCATATTCTTGGCATCTTAGCATGGAAAGATGAGGCATAACATTCTCATGACCTAGCATTAGGCATATGATCATCTGTGGAGGGATTTGAAGCATTTCAAGCTATAATAAGGGGCCCAATGGATTTTCTCATGTCCTATGAGGAGTCTACATTGCATTCACATGCTTAAGATCATTCACAAAAGCTCAGGAGGTTGGAAGATCACCAGGGAATTCAAGCTAGGGCAAAGCTCCTACACAATGGTCCTAAATTAGGGTTTGAGTTTCAAGCATGAAAACCTTGTGACTTTGGCCATTTCATTTGGGAAAAGTCTCTCATATGTTAAGAGGATCCTAGGGATGAAATTTGGTGAGAAAATTCCTTGTGGAAGTCAAGTATTTCTTCAGTTGCTTGTAAATGAAGAAATTGGTCAACTGTGCATTCTAGAAGTCAACTATGAAATTTCAAAGGGTACAACCCTAGTTTTCAAGCCAAGGGATGTTCTTATAACCTTAGAAGAGGTTTGGCAAAGTCAAAGATCAAGAATCAAGAGGTTTTGAGGTGTTTTGCATTTTTGGCATAAGTTTGGTCATGAAATTTCCATTTTTAGTAACTTTTTGCCCTAATTTTCAAGTAAGCATAACTTGGTGAAAAAAGCTTCAAATGGATTGCCATCAAACACGAAAGTTGAATATTAAAACCTACCATTTTTAAAAAGTACAAGAGCATTTTCATAGCCCTCATGGTTTGAGAGAAAAGTCCTTCGAAAATTGATGGATTTTTAGGGCATGGCATGATTTTCAAGTTTTCCACAAAGGCAAAATTTCATTTAACTTGTTTCCAAGTGGTTTGGTGGACAAAATAAGGTCATAATGCTTCAATTCAAGGCATGAGAAGAATTTTTGCCCAAGGAAGCAAGCAAATTCGTGCATAGGATGTGGTGTAATTCATAAGTTGCAAAAATGCATAAACATGGGAAATGCATGACCCTCACGTCCAAGGGCCAAGATGATTTCTGTTTTGAACCAAGGGTTGGATATTGCTTGGACATGTGCAAAGGGAGAGGGAAATGCACGAGCAAATCACCTCATCACACAAGTCTTGCAAGTTTTGCAATTTGATCCTCACACTCTCCTCTCACGTGCAATTCCATTCATTCTTTCAGCATTGCATATTGGGATGATATAAAAGAAAACTAGGGTTTCATTTCACCCCAGATCCATCACATTTGTTCATTCCAGATTTTTTTCACCTCAAGCATTTCTCTTCGAATCTCATCACTCTCTCACTCTCTTCGCAAATAAATCACATATTCCGAATCCTTGAAGCATAAGGATCATTAATCTACCACTCATTCAAGCTGAAAGTGAAGAATTGAAGAGGTGCCATTCAAGGGCAGGTTGATTCGAAGATGCAAGTTCAAGCTCTCACAAGCTTCCTCTTGCATTTATTTTGCAAGAGGAGATCAAAAGGAGTAGATCTGCAGCATCTGGAGCATTATCTTTGTGATTTTGAAGTGGTTCCATCTCAGGTATGCTCTGAAATCCATGGATCTGAAACTTGTGTTTATTGTGTGCATTGTGATCTGTGAACCTTGTTGAGTACTCTGCACCTTTTAGATTTGAAAATGCTTGAGAATTGAGTGATTGGTGATGATTTGAAGTTTCTTGGTTAGATCTGTTTGTCTTCGATCCGTTTGATTCATTGATCCATTGTGAATTTCATGATCATTTTTGGATTCAGCATAGTTTAATTGTTTGATCTGGACATTTTGATGAATTTCAGTTGAGATTTGTTCATAGTTTGAGTTTTCCGGTGCCGGATCCCTAGCTCCGGTCACCGGATTCTGCGTCTTTGTTGGCCTGAGTTCTAAGGAAGAAGACGAGCATGAACCCTTGGATTGCTTCATCTGGATGGCCCTGGATGTGCCAACGCATTAATGAACCCCCTCCCTCTCACGTGATTTTCTATTTTCTGAATTAATCAATTTGTTTCTCATCACACCATTGTTAACGTGCACTCTCACCCCTGACCAATTAGTATGTTTACTTTGTTTAATGAGTTGACTAATTATGTGCGTACATTTGATCCATTGGTCCTCTGTTTTTGCTGAATTAAATGAATTTCCATTATAATTATTGTGTTATGCGCTGGACTGAGTAGGCTTGAGTGCTATTCCCACCCCCCTGACTTTGAGGCCCATTGAATTTGAACTAGAATTGTTTCTATGCGCACCCCCTGGCTCATTCTTTATTTTTATTTCTTTTTTTTGTTTTCATTTTAATTTCAGTTTGGTTTTCAATTTTTAAAAATAGTTTTAGGTTTCAAAAAATTATAAAAAACTTCATGAATGCTTCTTTGAGTTTCTCTAATTTTTAATATTTTTATTTTCCATTTATTTTTATTTGGGACGTGGAAATTAATTGTTCCTTTTAATTAATTCATTTTATTTCATTTTGAACCATGCTGACTTGTCCATTTTCTATCTTGGTCATTATTTGGAATTTTTAAGTGATTCTTTTTGCTCTGGATTCATGATGAGGTGTAGTTTATTGGTGTTTTTTTGCTGATTTTTAGAATTTTGTTTAATTGACTTTGATCTCTAACTTGTGAGTGAAGCTTCCTAACCCTAATTGATATTTGAACCCTCATTTGACTTGTCAAGCTTCTGATTCTTTCTCACTCCTTTTGGTATGTTGTTATGGTATGATTGAAGATCATTTTTGCAAGTTTGTGGAATTTTTAGATGCTTACTTAATTTGAGTTTTGGTTCTTCACTTGTCTTTTTTTTGCTCCTCTTGGATCACGTGTTCTCTCCTTAGCCTAGAATGGCACTTGTGCCAACTTCTTCAACTTGTTTAGAACCTTATTAGGATGTTGATACCTCTCTGATCTTGGGTTGTGGTTTGTGTCTTAGGAATTTTGTGTTTGTTTGTTCTTGAAGTTCATTCACTTGTATGTATATCCACCTCATTTCCTTTGCTTCTTCCTTCTCATAATGTAAATGCTTGGCTATGTGCCCTTCTTCTCTTCATCTCCCATGCTTCTTAGGCACTTTTCTAACATGATTAGGGTTCTGGTCTTGCACCTTGAGGTTGTGGTTTGTTTATTTTGCTTTGCATCTTCTCAGGTTTGCTTTGTTTTGCCATAATGATTCTTATTGCTTCATGTTGAGTTATGTGGTTCTCTTCTCATGCTTGTACTTTGAGTTTGCATTTGGTATTTGGGTTTATGATTTCACTTCTGGTTGTGTGACTTTACTTTGACTATATGTTCATTTTGTATTGCCTTTATGTTTGTGTCACTAACCATTTCAGGGGCCTTGGTAAGTGATAGGTGTGGATGTGATTCCCACATCTCCAAATCTTATCTCTTCTCTTCTCCTTATTATTGTTCTAACCTTGTGTTTTGTTGGGCTTAGGCCTTACTTCCCCTCTCTTATATTCTTCTTTCTTCTTATTCTCTTCTTCTTTCTTTCTTCTTTAGGATAGTAAACCTCACTAACCTAGGATTACCATTGCATGATAACTTTAGGATTCATTAGTCCCCCATTAGACTTTTACCTTTGTGATCCTTGTGTTTCTCTTCTCTTCTCCTCTCAAAACCCTAAGAAAACACTTAATAAAGATTGAAGTGATATCTTGAGCAATAGCCTTATCCCATGAGACACTTGTAGTCTTCCCATCTTGGGATAGTACAAGCTTGTCTTGTGATGCACAAGTCTGATCAGGTTATCTTCTTCACCGAGAAAATCATAAAACACACTTCTTCATTTTTAAATACCAAAAACACTTAATAAATTCAACGAGTTAGTGAGCTTAGGCCCTAATCTCTGGAACCAAGTTTTGGGGATCTTCTCCTTACTTGAGTATGCTTGTTCTATTATTCCATCTTGGAATGTAGTAACGAGTACACATTCCATGGAAAAGAGCTTGAGTTCACTTCCTTGTAACACACTCATAGAAAACTCATAAAAAACACTGGACAAACAATAAACGCCTCTCCTTCGGGACTTCTTTTCTCATCACCTTCACTCTCATCGTACGAACTTGCTCCTACTTGTCATTTTGCAAGACGGTAACGCACTCGTCGTCCGAGCCTGCAACACCTGAGCATTGACATAGGCAGTTCAAGCCTTAAGACACAGGCAATCTTTTCCACCCCTAGTTAGGGGAACTACGACGACTCTGATCCTCATTGTCCAGATGAGGTACGTAGGTAGCGGGGTAGGGCCCGGTCGAGCACAATCTTTATTTTCCCTACATTTTTCCTTTTCATTTCTTTTTTTCAGTTCCCTTTTCTTTCCTTTTCCAGTTCCAGTTCCTTTTCTTTTGCAGCAACTTTCATTTTTTCACCCTTTGAAAAAGATTTCTTTGCAAGTGTGGATCCCGTCGGGTACAGAGGGCGATCTGGGGTGCTAATACCTTCCCCGGTCGTGACCGACTCCCGAACTTAATCTCTTTGGTTCACAGGACCCGTGTCCTTCCTTTTCTTTTCCTCTGGTTTGTGCAGCATTACCATTCCCGTTCCTTCGGGATAAAAATGCCTGGCTGGCGACTCTAACCTCTTCCGCACCACTTTCGCGTTTGTACCAGGATGTTCTCCGTGCTCTTGCGGAGTACGAGAATAGATAAGAATATCATCGATAAAGATCACCACAAATTTATCCAAATAATTCTGGAATATCCGATTCATGTAGTCCATAAAAATAGTTGGAGCATTCGTCACACCGAAAGGCATTACTAAGAATCCGTAATGACCTTAACGGATTCTGAACGCAGTCTTCGGAATATCAGAACTTTTCACACGAATCTGGTGATAGCCTGATCTCAGATCAATCTTCGAGAACACGCAAGCTCATTTCAATTGGTCTAGAAGATCGTCTATCCTTGGTAAGGGGTATTTATTCTTATTGTAACCTTGTTCAACTTTCGATAATTGATGCACAGCCTCATACCACCATCCTTTTTCTTTACCAATAACACCGGAGCTCCCCACGGTGAGACACTAGGTCTTACAAAATGTCTTGCCATAAAATTTTCTAATTGATCCTTCAATTATTTCAACTCGAGAGGAGTCATCTGATAAGGGGAAACGGATATAGGAGTCGTTCCCGGTATCAGGTCGACTGAGAATTCAACTTCCCTCACCGGAGGTAAGGAAGTGACATCTTCAGGAAAAACGTCGTAAAATTCATAAACTATCAGAATGTTCAAAACTTGCTGGTCAATACTCTCCTCTTTAGTAAGGACAAGCAAAACAAATTTCTCTTGCTCAAACAGAAAATTTACCATTCCAATCGTACCTTCTAAGATCGTTGCCAAAACATCTTTCGGAGGCACTTCAGCGGAGGGAATGAGGATCAACTTCTCTTCACACCCAATAAACACAGAATTAGCAGACAACCAGTCCATTCCCAGGATAACATCAATTTTCTTAAGGGGCAAACAAATGAGGTCAATCTGAAAGATTCTGCCATCCACGGACAACGTACAGTTCTCACACTTAAGTGACGTCTCGACGGTTTCATCCATAGAGGTAGTAACCACCATTGGAGGAGACAAGGGAAAAAGTTGTAACCCAAGTCGCTTCGCACAAATAGTAGATATAAAATAATGCGTAGCTACACAATCAAATAAAACAAGACAATGATGGTTGTTAATAAGACAATTACCCGCAATCAAGGAATTGTCGCCTTTCGTCTTCCTGACGTCCATAGTATAAACTCTCCCTTGATTCAGATCCTTCCTCTGAGGGCAATCCCTAGAAATATGTCCTTCCTTTTGGCAATGATAGCAAAATACACCGTTCTGCTCACATCTTCCAAAGTGACTCTTGCGACCACGGGGGTGTCGCTCCTGGGATTTTCATCCTAGTACAAACGCGAAAGTGGCGGCGAAAAGGTAGAGTCGCCAGCCATGCATTTTTATCCCGAATGGAACGGGAAAGGTAATACTGCACAAACCTGAGGAAGAAGGAAAGGGAAAGGTCCTGCAAACCAAAGATCTGGGTTCGGGAGTCGGTTACGACCTGGGAAGGTATTAGCACCCCAGATCGTCCGCCGTACCCGACGGGATCCACGCTTGCTTGTTTTGTTTCAAAGGGTGAGAAAGAATATAATTGTTGCTGAATAAAACGGCTAACTGGAACTGGAATGAGAAATGAGAAGGGAACTGGAAAAGAGAACAAAAAGAAAGAATGGGGAAAATGTAGGGAAAATAAAGAATGTGCTCGAACGGGCCCTACCCCGCTGCCTACGTACCTCATCGGGATAATGAGGATCAGAGTCGACGTAGTTCGCCTAACTAAGGCGGGAACTATTTGTTTGTGTTTTTTACATTTGGAACTGCGTATGTCTATGCTCAGGCGTTGCAGGCTCGTCTGGTACGAGTGCGTTTACCGTCTTGCATGCGAGACAAGTCGTCGCGAGTTCGCGTTGTGAATGAATGAGATGAGAAAAGAAGTTCCCGCAGGATAGTCGCTTATCATTTGTTTTTGTCTTTTATGAGAAGTGTTTTTTGAATTTGTTTGTTTTATGAAACAACCCCTTGATGAGGCTTGTACATCATGATAGACGAGCTTACACCACTCCAAGATGGAATGAGTGAAAGTGCATCATGGAATAAGGCTATACACAAGGAATCCTTTCATTTATTTGTTAAGTGTTTTTGGATTTTGTTTGAAGATGAGAAAAGAAGGACTCAAGTTGCAAAAGGACGAAATCTAAGGGACTAGGACACAACCCTAATTTTATTTGTTTATTTACAAGTGATCTTAAGGTTTGTGAGGTTTTCTAAACCTAATGGAAAAAGGAACTTAGAAACTACTAGAATGCAACTTAGTTCCTAAGGAAGATAAGTTGATTCTAAAGCAGGAGGGAAACCTATACAAGTGAAATATCAAGCAATATAACAAAGCATTAAAATTGACATAAGAATAAAATTCTAAACAAAACATTTAAATGTGTAAAACCAAAAACAAACCTAAATTTATTCTAAGTCTATTTATTTTGAATCCTAAGCCTAAGTCCTAAAACTAAGGGCATTACCTAATATTTTCATTCTAAAAATCAGAAACTAAACTAGTCTAAGCCAATATTAAATCCTAAGATTAAATCTAATTAAACTATTTCTTAATAAAATCCTAATATTCTAGCCTAAACTAATGGAAATTTATATGTAACAAAGCCTAAAGATTAATACCCTAAAAATATTAAAGGTTCTGGAAAAATTATGTACTAATTCTATAGGATCCTAAAACTACCTGTAATATTATGTTTAAAAAAATCCTAAAAAATCAGAAGTTTGATATGTCTAAAAATCATTTCATTCTATCTAATGATTAGCCATTATTTTCTAAGGATTAAGCTACTAAAACATGGGATAAAATGACCTAAAAAATCTACTAAAATTATACTAAGTACTATTATGAGTCCTCTAACTATGGCAAAAAGAGTGGGCCAAAAATGTTACTGGAATGCTAAAAAATAAAATGAACAAATTTATGTACAGTTGAAGGAAATTCACTAAAAACTAATTACATGAAAAAATCAGAATTAATTCGAAAATAATGCAAATTCAGAAAAATACAATGCCAAAAATTTCTAAAATGAATTAATAGCCTACTTGATTTTTTTGGTAATTTTTTCATGCTTTTTTCTATTTTTTAATGATTATTTTCTAAAATATAGCTAACTAAAAAAATAAATTCTAAAGAAAGAAAAACAGGGGTGAATTAAGTATTATTTTCAGTTCTTTTTCTTATTGGGCTTAAAAGAGGTGGTGCAGAAAGCAAGATGATGGGCCCAAAACGCAGAGTAGCAGGGAGAGGGTGCAGGAAGTAGTCTTTTGCAACTGCTTTTTTAATGGGCCTTGAAAGGGAGGTGTTAACAGCAAAGAAACTTAAGCCCATTTGCGTTGGAAAAACCTAGGGTGTAGAAAGCATTCTTTTGTAGTTCATTTTCTTAATGGGCTTCACAAGAGGGGTGTTAACAGCAAAGAAACTTAAGCCCAACTGCGCTGGATTATGAGGTGTACCGTATGGACTTCAGTCAAGATGTTGACTTCACAGGTGTAACACCCCATTTTCTAACCGCGAATATAACTGAAAATCAGAGTTTATAAAAACTTTCCACAAAACGGGATATCACATTTTAAACTATACACAAATCTCAACTTAAGGAAGTCATACTTAATACATAGTACTTTTCATAATAACATAAAACAACTTTAGTTTACTCAAATAAATCAATTTCATAAAACATTACGCAGCGGATTCACATCACAACTCATAGCATGTTTATTCAACCTAACAACAACTTTAAAATAAGAAATAAGCAACTCTAAATTCTTCAACTAAATAAAATTTAGCCATAATACAACACGCGTTAATCCCCCCCCCCCCCGAGTGCTACGTATCAGAGCGACTGACCACTGACTCGACCAACGGTAACCGGCTACTTCTCAGGATTACCTGCACGTTGTCCATACGGACAACATTCAACAGAAGGGGTGAGTTACGATAATTATAAGCAATATATGAAAAACAATACAATAAATAAGGATCATAAACAAACACCACTTCACAACTCCAACCAAACATCAACACAAATAACCCAACAAGAATACAACTTTAATGCGCTCGACTAATTATGCATGTGGTACCATTCGGAGTAAAAACTCCCAGCTTAATAATTGCCAGGTTATCGAGGCATCAAGGCATAAGCCTTCAACTTTCAACTTAAACTGCCAATCCAGGCCAACGTGGTGTGAGCAACGGCTTCGACAAATGCAAATGACTTAAATGCATACACGACTTTAAAACTTCGACAACATAACAATAATAGCAACACAACAACGTTTACAACATAATCAACTTATATTCAACTTTGGCTTATCAAGCCTACAACTTAGCAACTTTCATATTTTCCGTACACGAAATAAGTTAACAACGCAGTCATACCTATATCAACATTTCATAGCATAATCCCAACAAAATAATTCATCAAAAATCAACTAAAATTTTACCCGAATTACTCCAACAAATTTCATTAAAATCCGAGCAACTTCGTTTTCTGCCTAATTCGGCTGATCTGGCTAATTCGACACTGATTTTTTTTTCTACTTCCTGTCATTAGTACGATTCTTCCTACTAAACTTAAATTCCATATGTTCTATTAATATCATCCGTCTTAGAAATCGTATTGTCTCCATTATTTCTGTTAACGTATTATACCTGCATTTTCTACTAAACTATGCACTGCATTATTATTCAAAAACTTGGATTCTACTGTTCGAATTATATATGTATTTATCAACATACTAATCCTCATTACTAAATGTAATTTATTTTATGTATATTAATATTTGTCTTAATTGAAGTAATATTTCCTAACAATTACTTTAATATTTAATAGTTTGGATTATTATATTCTAATAGAGAATCATTAATTAAAATGAAATGAAATTATTTCTACAACAGACAGGGTGGCCTGCGCCACCCATGTCTCTCCCAAGAGCCAATGCGCGCCAGGCATGTGGGAGGCCCCCTTACGGCCTGCGCCACACACCAAAATGATGGAGGAGGAAAATATGTGTGGCATGCGCCACACATTGAATTTGGTGAGGGGAAAGATGAATGTGGCCTGCGCCACAGACTTCATGAAGGGAGGGGGCGTGCGCCATGGCCACGTGGACCCCACCCAGTCTTGTTCCACTTATTTAATTCCATAAAAATAACTCCTTCTTCTAATCCTTTCTCCAACAACTTCCAGACTTCAATTTCTTTCCTTTTTCTTTGTATATACTATGATAACGTATTATTTGAGTTAATATTTATATCATCTACAATTGGTAATTTAGTAGCATCTCAACATAGTTTCTATACAATTAATTGGTTATTAGATTTTCAATAACAGTCGCAAAATCAACGAAGACATATCGACCTAATTACCCAAAACAACCCAAATTAAAGTATTGAGATTCATACCCGATTATAAAAATCGAACCCACCCTTACCTGAATTCCTGATAAAATTCTGCGAGAATTGATGATGAATATTTTTCCTTGCCTCCCTCTTATTCTTCCTCTCAGTCGTTCTTACGTGATAAATTTGTTGTCTTCCCTTTTCTTTTTGTTAACCTCCCACTAATTCCACCTAAAACTTATTTATTCCTTATTTCTCTCCCACTAACAATATCATTAATAAACTCTTATTTTTACCTAATAATAATCTTAATAATAATAATAATACTCATAATAATAATAATAATGACAATAATACTAATGATAATAATAGTAATAATAATAATAATAATGTTAACCATAATAATATCACTTTTACTAATATTATTAGTTACACCCTCCAATTATCCACTATTTTAATTATCCACTCAATATTATTTAAATCAATATCCTCCTAATATTATAATTAAATATATAATAACTAACATAGTCTAATTAGTTTTGCTCGTCACACCACCAATCTCTACACTTTTGGTCACACACCCTTACTACCTTAAAGTCTTCTTTTTAAGGCGACTATCCTTTACCATGGATACAAAATTACAACGAATACACACCAAAACACACAATTAATTATATCAATTTCCTAGTTAATTCACAAATAATAATCAAAATAAAAACGGAGTGTTACAACTCTCCCCCACTTAAAATATTTTCGTCCTCGAAAATTTACCGGATACGAACTACTCCGGACACACCCTCACAACCAATTAGTCATCTCCCATGTCATGAAAGGCAACATCACAAATAAAAAAAACAACAAACTTTCTTATCAAAGACAACGACAACAAGATGTAGTGCCTACACAATGCACTTGACGACTAACTCAAGATACAAAGAATGACCAAGTTAAGAATACACAAGTTCACTATGAACCAGAACACAACACGATCATTACCATTACCATAGGCAATACTCCCCTAATTCCCCATTCTAGGAATTAGCTACTCGCACTCGAACCATCACCATAGGTACGAGGCAACTACAAAGATAAGAACACAAAATCTCATAACACAACATTGACGTAACCAAACTATTAACATCGCGGTTACCTACGTATGAACAAATGCGATACACCACGCTTCTACTACGCACTATGATTACTAGCACCCATCAGTCTACCAAGTTCACATCAAGCTTTTGACCATCAAGGTCATCGGAAATTCCGAACAAACAGGTATTCTACACTTTTGCAATTATTAAACACTTTGAACCCATATCCATAAAAATAATACCTCAGAATGTTCAACATAATTACAACCGCAGCAATTCTGAATCTTGAATAGGATAAATACTTTCACGAATTCTCGATTATCACTAAACATAAGCTACAACTTTACCATCTTGTATTAACATACTGCCCAAACTCATCTTAAACACATAACAACATTGCAACAACATAAGGATACATGTGTCCAAATAATTTCAACAAGAAAGTCATCTTTTCACTGCCAGTCCACCCTAAGCAACGACCATCCCTCGCTAAGAGAAAACTGTGAATTCTGCAGAAAACCCAACGATAAAATCCATCTTCTGTTGAGATTTAACACTTTCCAAATAGTTTTTAACACCAATTAACCACAGCTTTTGCATCAATACTCCACACCTAACCTATGCACATTAACCAAGCCAATCCAACAACCAATTCATCAA
Organism: Lathyrus aphaca; assembly: GCA_963966055.1. Taxonomy (NCBI): domain Eukaryota; kingdom Viridiplantae; phylum Streptophyta; class Magnoliopsida; order Fabales; family Fabaceae; genus Lathyrus; species Lathyrus aphaca. The sequence continues at coordinate 131,682,333 of OZ014522.1, read as the reverse complement.
TTTCTACTCATAATAAAACAATTTCTTCATACACCCTCTTCTGAATTAACATAACCAAGTAAACTCATCTTTACTAACCAAAAATCACACTTTTATAACTTAACATATAACTTCACCTCTTTCAATAATTGTAACTCAATTTTCAAATACTCTACTATCTCTCCTTTCGATTTTATAACTGATCAGAATATCCACAATGAACACCTGTTTTAACTTATCCAAACAAGTATGGAAGATACGATTCATACTCCATATATACACTTTAAGGCATATTGGCCCCCACTATTCTCTATCTGACATCCTTGGTCAAATCGTGGTCTTGCATTTCCATTCACTTCCTCCTTGGATTATCTCCATAATGCTTCAAGTCTCATTTCAATCAGATTCTTGGTCCATCACAAATCAAAACTCGAGTTATCCCGAACACCACTATGAGTTTCCACACTATTCACCGATCAACTCACAATCTCATACTAACATCCTCGAGTCTGCATCATCTTCTTATATAGGAATCTGCATCAACTAATTAAAATAATCCTTTAGCCCTTGGCTCACTCCAAACAATTCATTGTGCATACAATTCTAGTTGGCAAGACACGTCTATTCCATCCAACATGATTCCATCTACTATCAACAAGAGATCAAGGTTGATCAGTTCCTCAATTTGTAAATAGATAGCCAGCAACCATAATGGTGGCATAAATCATCATTACCCAACCACAACAGTGTCCTTTACCTTGTGCTCGAGGTTACCTCAGCATACTGCTCTACTAACTCTTTATGGCTTGCAAACGTCTCTTGAATCTAATTATTTCCAACCTCGCCATTTATATACAACGTCCAAGGTCCAACGCATATTCCCTTAATTCCAACTTCATCAACGATACAAAACATCCAAAAATTCAATACACATTTTCTTATGTACACAAATAGTACCACACGACTTTCAATATCCATCTAACACCGGAGTCGTTACAACAAGTACCATCCAAAACTGTCTGTTCCAATTACAACTTTCATCCAAGTTAAAATATTTAATAACACTAATCAACTTCCATCTTTTCCCTAACATCACCATCTCCTAGAATAGGCACTTTAATTGTCCTCATTCGACACAAATTGTATCTCTATGCATTCTCTGATACCAAGATTTTATTATTTATTAACATTTGTATCTTTCCAAATTTTCAGCAACACACGCTCCACTTCGAACGCAATTATCTTCTCCAATACAGACCTCCAAATCACAAAATTATATTCTAACATGAAGAAAATTTTGTGCAGATTCCAAAACTCCAAGAATCGCTCGAATCCGACTTACGAGTAAAACGTTATCCCCATCACAATGGGACTGGTCAACAATTTTCGTATGCAGAATTTCCAAAATCAGCAGCAGACCCAACTATTAAAACCTACTTATCTCCCTCATTACAAACCTCCTGAATTCAAATCTTATATGAAAACTGTAGGAAATTTCGTAAGCTTTCCAAAAATTCTAGAACCGCTTCAATCCGAATCACGGTTAAAAAGTTATGCCACTTCTCGTGACAACTGCTCCAAGATTTCAAAAACCAGAATTTTTGAGATTGATGAATGTAAATTCCACCTCTCTCCATCTTAATTCCATGTTCTACCAAAAATCTTGCTCTACACCTAACTTCGAAATTTACTCGACTTTAATCCACTACACTCAAGGCATAGCAATTTACCGACTTGATCCTTCAACTTAATTCATCAACTTGTCTTTTTATTTGGAATAAATCCTTCTTTCTTAAACAATCTCCATCCATAAATCCACGTACTTCTCAAGCCGACCGATATGAATTCATGAATCCATGCTCTCACCGGTCTGCAACAACGTCTCTCCAACAACCTTGCACTCTTGCAATCAACATCAACTTGAACCAACTCCGACATTCTAACAACAGTCCGGGAGTCAAGCTTCTCCCCCACTTAATTCCAATTCACCTGCAGACAACGACTAGAAACTAACAACAAGTACCGACAGTGTTTCACACACATGTCGCGTACTAAGGAATCAACAACGCTAGACAACATTGGCCGGAAGGACCGACCTGCTCTGATACCACTAATGTAACACCCCATTTTCTAACCGCGAATATAATTGAAAATCAGAGTTTATAAAAACTTTCCACAAAACGGGATATCACATTTTCAACTATACACAAATCTCAACTTAAGGAAGTCATACTTAATACATAGTACTTTTCATAATAACATAAAACAACTTTAGTTTACTCAAATAAATCAATTTCATAAAACATTACGCAGCGGATTCACATCACAACTCATAGCATGTTTATTCAACCTAACAACAACTTTAAAATAAGAAATAAGCAACTCTAAATTCTTTAACTAAATAAAATTTAGCCAGAATACAACAAGCGTTAATCCCCCCCCCCCCCGAGTGCTACGTATCAGAGCGACTGACCACTGACTCGACCAACGGTAACCGGCTACTTCTCAGGATTACCTGCACGTTGTCCATACGGACAACATTCAACAGAAGGGGTGAGTTACGATAATTATAAGCAGTATATGAAAAACAATACAATAAATAAGGATCATAAACAAACACCACTTCACAACTCCAACCAAACATCAACATAAATAACCCAACAAGAATACAACTTTAATGCGACTCGACTAATTATGCATGTGGTACCATTCGGAGTAAAAACTCCCAACTTAATAATTGCCAGGTTATCGAGGCATCAAGGCATAAGCCTTCAACTTTCAACTTAAACTGCCAATCCAGGACAAAGTGGTGTGAGCAACGGCTTCGACAAATGCAAATGACTTAAATGCATACACGACTTTAAAACTTCGACAACATAACAATAATAGCAACACAACAACGTTTACAACATAATCAACTTATATTCAACTTTGGCTTATCAAGCCTACAACTTAGCAACTTTCATATTTTTCGTACACGGAATAAGTTAACAACGCAGTCATACCTGTATCAACATTTCATAGCATAATCCCAACAAAATAATTCATCAAAAATCAACTAAAATTTTACCCGAATTACTCCAACAAATTTCATTAAAATCCGAGCAACTTCGTTTTCCGCCTAATTCGGCCGATCCGACTAATTCGACACTGATTTATTTTTCTACTTCCTGTCATTAGTACGATTCTTCCTACTAAACTTAAATTCCATATGTTCTATTAATATCACTCGTCTTAGAAATCATACTGTCTCCATTATTTCTGTTAACGTATTATACATGCATTTTCTACTAAACTATGCACTACATTATTATTCAAAAACTTGGATTCTACTGTTCGAATTATATATGTATTTATCAACATACTAATCCTCATTACTAAATGTAATTTATTTTATATATATTAATATTTGTCTTAATTGAAGTAATATTTCCTAACAATTACTTTAATATTTAATAGTTTGGATTATTATATTCTAATAGAGAATCATTAATTAAAATGAAATGAAATTATTTCTACAATAGACAGGGTGGCCTGCGCCACCCATGTCTCTCCCAAGAGCCAATGCACGCCAGGCATGTGGGAGGCCCCCTTACGGCCTGCGCCACACATCAAAATGATGGAGGAGGAAAATATGTGTGGCCTGCGCCACACATTGAATTTGGTGAGGGGAAAGATGAATGTGGCCTGCGCCACAGACTTCATGAAGGGAGGGGGCGTGCGCCATGGCCACGTGGACCCCACCCAGTCTTGTTCCACTTATTTAATTCCATAAAAATAACTCCTTCTTCTAATCCTTTCTCCAACAACTTCCAGACTTCCATTTCTTTCCTTTTTCTTTGTATATACTACGATAACGTATTATTCGAGTTAATATTTATATCATCTACAATTGGTAATTTAGTAGCATCTCAACATAGTTTCTATACAATTAATTGGTTTTTAGATTTTCAATAACAGTCGCAAAATCAACGAAGACATATCGACCTAATTATCCAAAACAACCTAAATTAAAGTATTGAGATTCATACCCGATTATAAAAATCGAACCCACCCTTACCTGAATTCCTGATAAAATTCTGCGAGAATTGATGATGAAGATTTTTCCTTGCCTCCCTCTTATTCTTCCTCTCAGTCGTTCTTACGTGATAAATTTGTTGTCTTCCCTTTTCTTTTTGTTAACCTCCCACTAATTCCACCTAAAACTTATTTATTCCTTATTTCTCTCCACTAACTCCTTATTTATCTCCCACTAACAATATCATTAATAAACTCTTATTTTTACCTAATAATAATCTTAATAATAATAATAATACTCATAATAATAATAATAATGACAATAATACTAATGATAATAATAGTAATAATAATAATAATGCTAACCATAATAATATCACTTTTACTAATATTATTAGTTACACCCTCCAATTATCCACTATTTTAATTATCCACTCAATATTATTTAAATCAATATCCTCCTAATATTATAATTAAATATATAATAACTAACATAGTCTAATTAGTTTTGCTCGCCACACCACCAATCTCTACACTTTTGGTCACACACCCTTACTACCTTAAAGTCTTCTTCTTAAGGCGACTATCCTTTACCATGGATACAAAATTACAATGAATACACACCAAAACACACAATTAATTATATCAATTCACAAATAATAATCAAAATAAAAACGGAGTGTTACAATAGGAACCATTCGATCCAAGGTCTTCTAAAGTAATTTCATTGTACGCTCACAAACGCACGCCCACGAAATCTTATGGTGCACTGCCTACATACAACCGACCGCTGGCACGGCCTACCGGACAGTGACAAGTGTCACCGTCGGTGTGGCTAAGGGATTCAAACTTATCTTCTCACATAATCCAAATTAAGCGAAAATTAAATACTCATTATTATGGATTAACTCTTCTTTATTGTTGTTAATTTCTCTTAATCTCTATTAATTAAAATAATTGTCTCTTAAACTTTCCAGAAAATAAACAACTGTTCTTATAATAACAAAAATACAAACACTCACAACCATGAAATACGTGAAACCCTAAACCTAACCTCTTCTTCTTCCCCCCTTCCTCACGCCGCCACTGACGTCTCTCATCTCTTCCTTAACCTAACCTCCACCTCCTACCCTCCTTCATCATCAATTCACCTTCCAGAAGCAATTAAACAAGCGGAAAACCTAATGCGACTCTGAACCACAAATCATCACCCCTATCTAACTGTTCTTCCTCATCTTAAACCATGATATGAATTCAGAAAGCAAACTGAAGAAGATCCTAAGAAATCAACACGTCGACCTCTATCGGGAACGGCGAAATCGTACCTTGCAATTGAAGTTATATTGATGAGGATATGGAGACGAACGACGACTCGGTGGTTTCGATGCCGCGAAGTTGTTACTTGCTCTTCCAATTGAAGAACGAGGTCGTCGCGACGATGTTGACAAGAGTGGCCTTCGGATGATGACGAAGAGGTTAGTACACGAACTGAGTTTATTATTTTGCTCTCCTTTACTTTGCGTCTGTGTCTCTGAAATTGCCATGGATAACCATTCACGTGTCTTCGTCTTCTCACTGCGTATATTCGATTGCAGGTGATAGTGTTATCAAGCTTCGCCAATGGAGGGTGAAGCAGGACGAATTGATGACGAAGAACGATGAGGGAAGGTTGAAGAATGAGAGAAGAGATGAAACTGAATGGTTGTGTCGAAGCTATGAAGAGATTCCGTGTAGAAGGAAGAAGATTGAAGTTGTGAAAGTTGTATGGAAGAAAACCGAAAAATGGGAAAAGATTGAAAGATTTGGGATGAAGAATCCAGAAGAAGAAAGAAGAAGATTCGAGAAGAAAATGGTGAATGGTTGAAGAAGAGTGGTGAAGGATTGGAGAAGAAGGGTTGAATAATGGAGGAGGAGAAATGATGTGAGGGGAATCGAAAACTATCTAGAAGAAAAACTTGAAGTTATGGTGATCTTCCTGTTTTATAGAAGATGTTTGAGGATGGTTATTCTGGAACTTTCTTCAGGTGAATCAATCAGTTTTTTTTGTTACAAATTCAGTTAGGATTTGGTTATTTCTGTTATTGATTTCATTTCTAACTTTCAATTCTGTTATGAAGTTTGTTATTTTTAGTTATCAGTTCCGGATTTTGCTTCAATTCTGTTATGAGTTTCTGTTTTTGATTGCCCTTATTGCTGCTTTTTCCTTCTGCCGAACTTCTTTTGTTTTTGTGGGAATATGCAGGCTTAAAGTTAATGAATGGTGGAGATTGGAAGTTGATTGGAGATTAAAGGTTTTCAGAGTTTGAGTCTGTTTGAGATTGAATGATGAATCGTGATTTTGATGAAGATGATGGTGCGGGAAAATGAAAAGTTGATGAAGTCCTGATTAGGTATGAGTCCTGCAAACTCTCTTGTCTTGATTCAATCTGTAACGTCTTCTTCTTCGCGATCTCGAAACACTTGCTAATATTGTTTCATTGTTGTTGCTGAGCTGTTCGATCTCAGATCAATTTTTATAGGGTTCTGAATTGTTCGATTGAAGTTCAATTGATGAAGAATATTGAGGATAGTTTGAGGGACCCAATTGCAGAGATTGAAGGAGTCAATATAAAGGCTGAAGAAGAATTTTATGAGTTTCTCATTTTTTCTATGATTTTGTAACTGCATTCGCATTTGTAACAAAATTTCGATTAAATATTATTATGGTTTTCTTGATACCATTTTTGATGTGCCTTGTTATAACTTTTGTATCTATTCTCTCCTTATCTTTCTGCTGAAGTTTTCTGGTGTAAAAACAAAAAGAACCCTCTTGATACATATTTTCCTGCATTTTCTATCAACCCTGTTATAGGCCAAATGGAATGATCCGAAGGAATTCGTATGACCATTTGCATTTCCCCTTTCTCTTTCAATATTTTTGTAACAAATTGAATAGGACAATGGGCCTTTGATATATGAATTAAAAATTGATCTTAACAAAGGAACATTACATGAGTAAATCAAGTGAACCATATGAGTTTTAGCAAAAATTAAAAAAATGGATGAGAAATAAAAGGGAGTTTGGGCCATGATGCATGAGTTCAATTTGAACAATATTTGGTCCTAAAGAAATGGATGAAATTGAGTGGGTAATTGTGTTATTAATATGCATAATGAACAAAATTTTATGATCTGCAAAAAGAAATGGGCTTAATGTTGAAAAGAAATGGTTGACGCTTAGAGAAAAAAATGATGTGGGAAATGGAATGTTAGAAATATGAATATGGACACACAAAAAATGACTTTGGTTAGTGAAACGGGATAAGATCATGGTGACTAAAAAATGGTGAATTAACTCGAATCGGAAAGTTGATATGTAGAATGGCAATGGCTTGTATTTGAAATGAATATCAAGAACTAGAATTTGAACTTCAATGACGTCTTCCAAATAAACCAATAACTGTGCATTTCTCTTTTAACTTAAATCAGATCCTTTAACATAATCCACTCTTAAGAACTTTGATGCCATACTAAACTCCTCACAATCTCGAATTATTATTCCATAAACAAATGGATCTAAACCAATCTTTGATACACTAGACCTCCATTGGTGAAGTTCCCTTCAAATCAAAATCATGAACAAGAACTCCAAATTTTCCTTGAGATATTCAATGATGAGGGATAGAACTTGAGATGCTAAGAAAAGCCCCCACTCTTATTCAAAGCAAATTTGATTGAACCCCTCAATAACGGGCTAGATGCACCAGTGAATATTATCCACATGTTCAGTCCCTGATAGATACGGGTAAGGTACGAAACCCTAATTTCCCAGGGTCTTGATCACCTGCCCTATGAATCCATGAAATGCACTATTATGATGTTAATGACCTAGTGAATGCAGATGAATGTGAAGCGATAAGCTAGTTAAAGGAATAAATATGAGGGCAATCTGGAATATCCTCTCCATTCCAGTCACCCATTCATGAGCCTTAACCAGATCCAACCCGCCATGAAACTCCTGAGGGTTCATGCGGAAGAAGTCTCTAAATGTTCCAACCGCAGCTCCAGGAGCAACCGCGTGAGGGTGAAGGCCCCCACTCATCTGATGCATCATTTCTTGCATGAATTGGTGTTGTTGTTGCTGCATCTGCTGCATAAATTGGAACATAGGAGCATTCCCTTCGCTACCTCCTTGATCGCTACCGGGAGGAGTGACACTGGGTTGAGCACAAGTTCCACGTCTACTAGCCATATTTCCTAAATGTCATCAAAACAGGATTAAGTTGATCAGGCTCAATACCATAAACATAACATTTAGTCCTATTGCAAGTCAACGTGTATGAACGGAAGGAAAATACTCATAATATTTCAAGGTTAGGTCGAGGATACAACCTGCTCTGATACCAACTGTAATACCCATATACAAAAGACATGCATAAATCATATTTTTCATATATAATATTAATGATTTGGTACTTGAAATACAAATAAGTTCTTAGCAACACATTGCATAAATATAGCCACTACAACTTACGGTACTAAACAAGGCTATATAATAATACAAGATGTTCAACTACAAAAAGATTTAAGAACTAGATCTGAAGATCTCAAAAGTCCACAGCGGAAGACTAAGCCATCAGCTAGTAAAGATAATCAAGTCGCCTTATCCTTACCCTTAGCGGAACCTGAAGTACCTGGAATAACAACATCAACATGGGGTGAGATAAAACATCTCAGTGGGTTCACTATCTTAGAGTTCTCTCGGCTCTAAGGGTCATTTCCAACGAAACTCGCATGCTTCGCGAACCAATTTACACAAGGGACAAGGATATAGGGAAAACTAGGGTCCACACACGATTTCAAAACACAAAAGGGAAATGCCTACCTCAAGTCCTTAAAGATGCTCTAGTGAAAAACATAGTAACAACATAGAGACTTATGCAAGACCTTACGAAGGAAAGACATAACACGCGCTTCAATCCTTACGGATGCTTCCCGTGGGACTCAGGATAACCCACCTCAAGACTTACTCAAGATTGACACAATTAGCATAGCACTTGCCCCAATTCCTTATGGATGCTTCACGTAGGACTAAGGGCAACCCACCTCAAGACTTACTCAAGACCTTACGGGGAACTTATAGTCTACACTTCTCAAATCGACGCCCACGTATACACAACGGATACCTCAAGTCCTTACGGATGCTCTAGGGAAACACATAGTAACCACATAGAGACTTATACAAGACCTTACAGAGGATCCTAAAAACGAAACATAAAACATAAATCAAACGAGTTTAAGGGAAACCTAGATACCTCACAAGTCGTACCTTTTCTCCATTTCCATTAACTCACAAGTTCCATTTTATCAAGTTTTGGTCATTTAAAATTAGTCGGGTAAAAGTCGGCTCGAAATTAATGTTATTCAATCTTAATAGATAAATTATTCTTTAAGCTTCAAAACGATATGTGGAACGCTCAAAACGGACACCCCAAACATAAGTTACAAATTAAAAACCAACATTTAAAACTACAGGTCTCGCTGAGCGAGCTCCTTCTCGCTGAGCGAAACTCGCCCTGGAACTTTCGCTGAGCGAGCTACACCAGTTCAGGAAGTTCCAGCCTTACGGGAAATCACTCTCCCCACACCCAATCACTCCCAAATCTTAACCAATGCAACAAGACCTGATCAAACGTATCTATTATCATAATATGAGTATTTTAGGTAGGTTTTAATCGAGTTTTAACCGTTAAACTTCTGATTTCTCTTAGGTTTCCAACTAAACCCTAACCACAAATATTTCTAAAACTCAACCAAAATCAAAGATAAAAATTTCTAACTAAGAACCCACCTCGAGAGATGAAGATTGGCGGAAAGATTGAGTTCATTCGACGGACGGATGATCGGGAATGAAGGATTGGAGCTTTAGGGTTTTTTCTCTCTTCTTCTTCTCTTCTCTTCTCCTTTTCTTCTTTTCTTCTTTCCTTACTAACTTTTTCTTTCTCTCACAATCTTTCTATATATATATATATATATATATATATATATATATATATATATATATATATATGTATATATATATATAATATAAGAAGCTTATATTTTTACCGATAAGTCAAAATTAGAGAGTATCTGAAAATGTCTCTTAATCCGATATTTTATAAAACCTCTGAGTCAGCTAATCTTAATTAATAAAATATAATCTCATGAATTACTCTATTTAGTTCCATCAAAATTTCTTAGAGTATTCTGAAATAATATTATTACCAATTAATTATGTCCAGAGCTTTAAATAAAATACGGGGTATTACATATATCCTTAGGAAACACGTCAGGATACTCCACACATCACTGGCCGATATCATAGTTGGACAAAAGTTGAATTTTTAAAGTTTTAGAAAAATTTGTCCATTCTGGTGGTAATTGGTTAACCAATACATGTTAACCGGTTAACCATACCCAGACTTCCAAAAACACGTATTTTAACGTGTTACCATTACCCGCACATGGTTAATTGGTTAACAGTATTACATAAGCAGTTTTCTGCTATTTTTCACCCTATAACTTATTTTTAAGTTGTTTCAAACCCAGTTTTTATTAAAATTCATCCCAAAACAGTTTTCAAGACAGAAATACATTTTCCAAAGGTTTAAAAACTCAAGTTTCCTTTTTCAAATTGTTCATAGCATTTGTTCTGACTCTGACACACGAACAGACACAACCACAACTTCCACAACATCATACGGATCATCAATCATATGATTTCAACAACAATTACATCAATGTATTATTCTAAAAACAATGACAACAACAACATCAACATATAACATGAAATTAAATCATAATTTCACAATTTTCACAATCATTCATCAAAAACATGAATAGAGAAGAAAACAAAAACCCTACATGTTATGATCTACCCACCATTCATCATGCAATCCCTTAAATAATAAAAACTTCACCCTTACCTTAGAGTTATTTGTAGAAAATCTTTCCTCTACCTTTCCCTAGCTCTTCTTCTCCCTTTTCTCTATTTTTCACGTACTGATAACTTTTCCTTCCTTATTCCCATTTTCTTGTTATTATGTTATATTATTATTATTATTACTACTACTAATATCTATTTATTAAAATAATAATAATAAATATTTTAATTATTTTAATATTATTCAACTAATATTATAATCAATCAAATATTACTAATATAATTTAATTATGACTACTCTCCAAACCACCAAGTTCTACATAATTGGTTAGACACCCCTAACACATTAATCTCTATAATTCTATGGTCACTACCCCATACTAAGAGCAACCCAAACACAACCAAAATACATATAATCACACACATATACACAACGTCATATAATTTTAATTAGGAAAAGATAACTAAAATAAATCGGAATGTTACATAGGTGACCAAAAGACCTCCTGAAAATGTTAACAGGATAGCTTGAGAGTAAGAAAAACGGTTATGGTTTTATTCAATGCTCCGCAAACAAACGTACAGGGAGTAAAATTCATAGATCTAGACCGCAAAATAGAACTCGGAAAGGAAAGACAAACACCCACTAAATATCAACATGATGTCCATGTCATTCCCTAGGAGCTCCAACCCACCAACCAAGGCTTCCCCACAATAGGAACTGAAGAAGAGGAAGTGAAAAAATCTATATATGGGATCCTATTAAATGGTCATATTTGTTCATCTTGAATAAATCAAGTTGGCTCGGATTCAGGTCAAGGTAGAAGAATTGCACTTGTTTCTTAACTCATTAAAAATACTTGTCAGAGGTCTCGACCATTTCATATTTTCACTCTAACAATTCACCCTCAAGTCTCTTTTAGGAGAAAAAGGTTTCCTTAAGAGATTCTTCATAATCCTTAAACTTATTTTATATCATAGTAAGTTTTATGTCAGCTTCTTTTGCATCTTCATTTGCCTTCTCCAAGGCCTCTTTCAATTTTTCCTTAGAACTGTTTACCTCATAACGCTCCTTAGTCATAATCTTCAGCGACTCTTGCTCCTTATCCAGCACCTCCTCCTTCGCATTGTTCAAATTGGTCTTTAACTCATCAATGAAGCTATCTGCTTGATCATGAGTGCTCAATAATATGTGCTCCAACACTAGACATATTAGTATATGGTTATCCACCATGGTGGATAGATACATGGTACCCATTGTACTCACCACTTTGAATTCGTTTGGAAATTATTCAACAAGGGGGAGACGGGTACCAACATAGCATTTATCATTGTAATGCTTATTCCATAGGGATGGCATTATAACTCCCTCCAATTTTTATTTAGGGACTTCTGCTTGAAAGGAAGATCTATTTTGATCATTTTCTTGAATATCGTCCTCTAGAGTGAACATCTAGTTGATGTAAGCCCTAAAGGCCAATACTTTTGGTACTTGTATCTGTCGCACCCCGAAAAATATAACCTCACGTGATCTAAAGAGAAGAGTCGCGCGCTGGGCAGACATGAGAGTCGCCACCTAATTTTAATTTATTCCCGAAGAGGGAAAGGGAAGATATAGATAAAACCCGTTGAAAAGGAGGATAAAGACAAAGGTCTCGGAACCATTGCTTGGGTTTGGAAGTCGGTTATGCAGGGGGAAGGTATTAGTACCCCCTACATCCATCGTACTCGATGGGAACCATCTAAGTTGTCACACGCGAAAGGATGTCTAAGCTTAACGAATTACTTGCTAAGGGAAATGAGTTGAATTATAAGTTAGATTGATCTTAGGTGAGGATTGAGATCCTTGTGCCTACGTACTCCCACGTGCAATGGGAAAGCCAGAGCCTCGTAGTTCGGCCTACTACGGTTGATGGTTGTTGATTTTATTACCTTTCTTCGATGAAAGGGTTTAGGAGTCGAATTGCACTAAAGACTATGGATAGTTTATTTCGTCCAACAAGACGAGCGTCATGCGTCGAAATAATCAAAGCGAGTAACGAGAGCTCGTTATCCTCCTTTCTACCGCTTAAGGCTCGTGGCGCACAATTTCTTCTCGTATTATTAATGTGTTTTATTAACCTACGACCGCTTGATGTTGGATCAAGGGTTTGGATCTAATCAAAACATTTTGGTTTTTTTGAGGTTAGAGGGTGAATGCGAATGGAGGTTTATTTTGTGGTTTGTTAGCGAGGCACAGTGCGCTCGGCTCGCAAGGTGAGGTGGATCATAGAAAACAAAACGAAAACTGAAAGTAAAGTGCAAGTGCAACCGCTTGGCGTTGGACCAAGGGTTCACGAACGAGATAATAATCGATAAAATGCGGAAAATAAAATGCGTACAAAATAATGGGAGAGGGATACATGTAAGTTACACGGGATTGCGAGAAATAAAGGGTATCGTTGTAGTTTGCCCAAGAGGAAGCGTGTGTGCAGTGTTTTCGAACTGTTCGGAGGCGTTCGGCCTTTTTATTCGGAGGCAACTATTCGAAGACGTTGGACCTTTTCGGACGCATCGAAGTGTGGTTCGTTAACTACCTTAGAGCCGGTTCAAAATTTAGAACCGTTCTATGAGGAGTCGAATCGTTTTATGTATTAAAAAGCAATAAATTGAATAAATTAAATAAGGTGGTATAACCGATAAATAAATAAAAATAATGAATTAATTAATTTGTGAAACAACAGTAAATTGGAAAGAATGGAAAAATAAATAAAATTACATAGGCCTCATATTGATCGAGTATCACCGATTTAACGAAATCGGGCGAAACGTCGACCTTTTGTTATATCATTGACCCCAATAAAATAAACAAATAAAAAAAACGAGATAAAAATAAGAAATAATAATAATGAATAGAAAATAAACAAATCTAAACACAATGATAATCAATACATAAAACAATAAAAAATTTAGAAAATAAAAAGAAATAAATCTTTTGTTTTTAGGAAACTAAAAAAGTAATGAAAAAAAATAATGAAGTAGGGGACATTGGAAATGGGGTGTGTAGATAGTAAAGTCATAGATCCGAATGTCCATTAACAGTAATTAGTAAGATAAATAAAACAAAATAAAAATAAAATTAGCAGAATGGAGGTGATGGGTCGGTGATGTGTGCATCGTGTAAACTGATTATGGGCCTTAAACAACTATTATGTTCAACTTGCATTTTTTATAAAAAAAATAAATAGATAAATAAATAAATAAGTGGATAAAAGCAAAACAACCTCAGTTACGTTTCCAAAGATGAGAACTGCACGCAATAGGAAACGAAAACCCCACCCTCATGAACGATTCAGAAAGCGAAAACCCCACCTTTGTTCTAAAACGAATCCGACGGCGGTTTACCCTCAAACGATTCAACGAAGCTCTCATTCGGTTTTCTCACTCAAATCTCGTTGTTTTCACTCTCAGATCAAATTTTGCGATGGTTGTATGGGTTGTGCGATGGTGGCGAAGTGGTGGTGATACGGATTAATGGAGGCAAGGTAATGGGTAGCGGCGGTTTTCGGTTCTGTTTTCGTTTACGATTTGTGCGGGTTTTCGGGTGGTTCTGCGTTTGGATTCCTTACTCGCGTTTTGAAGTGGTTTTGGGCGGTGTTTATTGAAGAGGGGTGGTGGTTCGTTTGGTTGAAGAAAAGTGACTTTAGAGCAGGTTTTGAAGAGATAATGGTTATGGTGTTTTCATTTTTCAGATTTTTCTGGGTTTATGATTATTGCGGTTTGGTTTCATCTCATTCACTCTCTCATTCTACGTTTGGTATGTTTATCAGTGTTTGAGCGAAAAAATATTTTTTGGTTTTGAAGCTTGGTCTGAATTTGTTTCTGCAGAATTATTGTAGGCTCTCCCAGCTTTTTTTATGAGAGGAATGGGGTTATTTTAGAGTGTTTGAAAGGGATTCAGATAAGAAGGAATTGTGCTTAGCTGTGAAAAGTTTGTTGATGTGTGGAATTCGTTAGTATGTGGATAGTGGTGGTGTTGCATTGCTGAAATCGTTGGGGAAAAAAATCATGTGGGGCATAGTGAAGGGAAAAGTTAAAAGTTATGTTGATGGAAGAAATAAAATACAGGCTGTAAATGTGGGGTAGTGTGATATTGTGCAAATTGGAGTGTGATACTTAATAAATGAGAAAGGAAAAAAATGGAATATGAATACGATGTCTTTTTGGATTGATTTTAGAAAATATAAAAATAATAATAATAATAATAATCATAAAAATAAATGGAAATAATTAAAACTAATAATAAAGATAGTAATAATAATACTACTAATAGAAACAATAATAATAATAATAAAAGTTAATAATAACAATAAAGAGATGTTAATAATAATAATAATAATAGTAATAAGAAGAAGATAGATAGTCATAATAAAAAATAATAGTAAAAAAAATAAAAAATAAAAAAGTAGTAATAATAGAAATAGAAATCAAATAAAAAATAACAATAATAAATGAGATGAATTTTTTTTAGAATTTTTTATGGTAAATGGGCTAGTGGACTTTGGAATAAACTATAAATATATTTTTTTGAGTTTTCTTTGGAAAAGATATATATAAAATCAGATAAAAAAATAAATGAAAGAAACTACGAATTTTTCTTTTTACGAAATAAACCGACCACCACGCACATTGATATTTTTAAACACAAACACACTCGCACTCGACTCAAACTGACAACTTCAAATGACCTGATTTTTCGCATTAAAGAAAATAACATTTGTTGGGATTTTTAAATAATGGTTAAACAGTAAAATAAAATGGTGCGGGTAGGACAAATTTGGGGTATGACAGTTGCCCCTATCGAATTGACTTAGACCGAGTAAGATGAATTGGCATGCATTCATACTTTCAAGGTATAAGACAATTAGATACTAACAGACTTCGAATTTGTCCGCAAAAGAAAGAAATTGTGCAGTAAATCGATGATTAAAATTGGAAAATAAAGGTGATACGAAACAGAAACAGGTTGACAGAAAATTAAATAATCGCTTATCACCGCAAGGATGATAATGCGACCCCGACACCAAAAGGATGCCGAGTAGCAGAAAATTAAACAAATCACTTACCACCCCAATGATGATAATGCGACCCCAGCACTCGATGCCAGGTCGATGTTGTGTAACAGAAAATTAAATAATCGTTTACCACCGCAAGGATGATAATACGACCCCGACACCAAGAGGATGTCGAGTGGCAGAAAATTAAACATATCGCTTATCACCGCAAGGATGATAATGCGACCCCGACACCAACAGGATTCTGAGTGGCAGAAAATTAAACAAATCGCTTACCACCGCAAGGATGATAATGCGACCCCAACACTCGATGCTAGGTCGATGTTGAGTAGCAGAAAGTTAAATAATCGCTTACCACCGCAAGGATGATAATGTGACCCCAACACTCGAACTAGGTCGATGCTGAGTAACAGAAAAATTAAATAATCACTTACCACCGCAAGGATGATAATGCGACCCCAACACTCGATGCTAGGTCGATGCTGAGTAACGGAAAATTAAATAATCGCTTACCACCACAAGGATGATAATGCGACCCCAACACTCAATGCTAGGTCGATGCTGAGTAACAAAAAATTAAATAATCGCTTACCACCGCAAGGATGATAATGCGACCCCAACACTCGATGCTAGGTCGATGCTGAGTAACAGAAAATTAAATAATTGCTTACCACCGCAAGGATGATAATGCGACCCCAACACTCGATGCTAGGTCGATGTTGAGTAACAGAAAATTAAATAATCTGGAAGAGAAATTTCCAACGGGGACGTCCACTGAATAACTCCTAGGAGAATCTTTGGAATCTTCGATCGACCCTGGATCCTGACTTCCGCTGGGGGAAGGCCTGGAATCTTGGGTTGATCATGGATCCTGAATTATGAAAATATGCTTGTTTGTTTTTGAAATGGTATTCCATAATGATGGAAATGCAATGCAAATGTTTATGCACTGAGAAGAAAATTGAAACGTTAGGGAATATAAAAAGTCTGATTTATTTATGTATGCAAATGATGTGTATGCTGTAAATGATTGATGTAAATGATGTATAATGATGCATATGAGGTGATTGGAAAATGAAAGGTGACAGCTTTATGGACTTTTGGTCTGGTAGTTGCCAATAACGATTGGACTTTGGTTGGGTGGAGGGTTTAATTCCCCGACACTCGATCTTCAACGATGCATGGTCAGAAGATGGATCTGAATGCTCCAAGTTCGGTCACTTGCTGATGAGCTGAGTGACTTAATTGGCACATGAAGATTGCTTTTCTTTGAATGATTACTAACGCCTGCCAAGATCTGCTTGTTCAACTGGGGAAAAGAGATAGGAAGATTTGCTCCTTGTTTTCTTGCCCCTGTCTGTAGGGTATTGGAAAGAATTATGGCGGGGAAACTTTGAGAGTGACCATGACATGATCTGCCCCAATGTCTGGATTTGGTAGGTGATTGCCCCTGATTGAGCTGTTTGAAGATAATTTGCCCCTGATTGGGCCGTTGAAGATGATTTGCCCCTGATTGGACTGTTGAGGTAGTCTTGATTCATGTTGGCACCAATGAAGTTCAAATTTCTCTTTTGATTTCCCCTTGTTGGGATGTCTTGATGTCAAGCACTAATTTTGCAATTAAATTGTTCATACACAAATGGTAATGTTAATGCAACGTTCATGTAAGTTTTGAAAAAGTCAATTTATTTGAATGCTATGAAAGTGTGGCGAATGAACCGTTAGTCCAAACGAGGTGCGAATTTAGAAAGTGCGTGAAAGATGCAGCAAGAATAATGTGCAATCGAGATTGAAGATTAGCAAATATATGGGAGTCATTTTACGCAACCTTGTTGGTAATAAGCTTTCAGAATAAACTTTGCCTCAATTAGGTCTTTTGAGGGTTGTAACGTGGTATGGTTAATGGTTTGAGAAACAAAGGATATTAGGCTCAAAGTTTGATTTGTACCCACCCCTTCTTCATAATGTTCTCCAGCCCTACGTTCAGTTAACTCTACACGTGCATTTGTTTTTGACATTGCAAGAGTGAAGATGAAGCTTTGATGTTTGCTTGGAAGTGGCAGTCATCTTATTTTGCTGGTAACTCTGGTTCTTGATTTGGTGGTCACTGATATTTGTTTTGATTTTGCTGAGGATTTGAGTTCATCTTTTGATTTGTTCTTTTTCGACTAAGTCTCCCTTCGGGTGCTCAACTTAGTGATTTTTTCTTTTCTTTTCTTTTTGTCTGAATGTTGTGACTGCCAAGTCATTTGTTAATGGTCCTCCGATGGGATGTCTCATCTTGCGATTTGAAAGTGTAGTCAGGTTAAATAAACAACTACCCTGCCCCGGGTTAAATATAAAGGTTTGTATCCGAAAGAAACTCCTACTTCTAGGCTCGAAGTGGTTGACTAGGGATTAACACCTTATCTCTCCAGTGTTTGGGGATTTGAAGAAAATGCATGTACATCATTGACGAAGTTTTTATCCGAAAGCATACCGCAACAGTTATGGGTATTTCGTTTTCATCATCCTCCCTCAAATATTTGCTAAAGTGAAGCGAGGGAATTTTTTTGTGATTTTTGTGTTAAATGAGAAATAATGAGTGAATGCAAATAGACTGATTCAAAACATGCATAAACATAATATTAACAAAACCAAGTACAAACGATAATGTTCAAAGCAAATAGTACTTAACAAACAATACAAAATAACAAGAATGCGAAAATGATAAATGGAGACGACTGCCTTGATTTGAGGAATTGAACTTCTCTTGATTTGACTTGCTCAGAGTTGGAGACCATTCAACTCGATCTTCAACAACCCCTTCAAAAACTTTCACTTGCTGGCACCGTGCGGCGGCATTGGATTGTTCTGGACATTCGGATTCTTCTGAGTGAAGGTGAGATCCTTAGAGTCGATTAGGTCTTGAACTTTGTGCTTGAACACTCTACAGTTCTCGATTATGTGACCTGGAGCACCTTTGTGATACCCACAATGAGCATTGGCGTCATAGTCTCGGGCGTTACCAGTTTGAGGAGTGTGTTGCTGTTGTTGACCAGTCTGTTGTGGATAAGCCGGTTGTTGGTATGGATTGGGTGCATATTGCGCAGTAGAAATTAGAGGATATGGATGTGGTTGATAAGCCATTTGAGACGGAAACAGAGCTTGAATAGCTGGCTGATAAGGCATTGGAGGAACTGGTTGATATGGCACAGGAGTGTATTGTGCAGCAGCAACATACGGGTACTGATAGTAGGGGATTGAAGTAGGCGCACTCTGTTGAGGTTTCCCACTTGCAATAAAAATGGCATTTGTTTCGCCCATTTTGTACCCGTTGAAAGGCTTCTTGACACTGGCTTGGCTGCTAGATCCTCCTTGGATTTTTCCACTTTTCAGACCTTCTTCGATTCTTTCTCCAACAATCACCATGTCTGAGAAACCTGAAGACACGCTGCTGATCAGCTTCTCGTAGTATTGCCCTTGTAAGGTACCCATGAAGATATCAATCAATTCACGGTCAACCAATGGAGGATGTACTCTGGCGGCTAGTTTCCTCCAGTGTTGTGCATACTCTTTGAAGGATTCGTTCTCCTTTTGAGTCATACTCTGAAGTTGAGTACGGTTCGGAGCTAAGTCAGTGTTGTACTTGTACTGCTTTTTAAATGCATCAGATAGATCAAGCCAAGTACGCACATTATTGCGCTCAAGTTGCATGTACCATTCTAGAGATGCTCCAGACAGGTTGTCTTGGAAGCAATGGATCATGAGTCTGTCGTCTTTGGCATGAGCGGCCATTTTTCTGCAATACATCCTCAAATGGAGTTCAGGACAACTGAGGCCTTTGTATTTTTCGAATTTTGGCAGTTTGAATTTAGCAGGGATCATAACATCCAGAACTAGGCACATGTTTGAGGCACTCAGAGAGGTTGAATTGTGTCCTTCCATGATTTGGAGTTTTTCAGCTAACTCGCGACACATCTTCATAGCTTCAGATTCTTGAACATCATGAGGATTGGTGATTGGAACAACAATATGCATCTCATACTCAACTTGATGATCCTCTTCAGCATGAGGAAACTGGACTTGAGTTGGAATAGGTTGAGCTTGAGGAATAGCACCAATAGTAACACCAGAGGTAAGTATTGGTTGAGATGTGGCTTCTTCAACAGCAGGAGTGAAGCCTGGAGGCAAACCATAGACCAAAGGATTTGGAACTGGAACTGAAGGCATTGTGTGCGAGGTAGATCCTTACACGAGAACATTGTTCCTTGCAGCAGCAGCTTCGCGACGTTCTTCCATCCTGGCCAAAGCTTGTAAAGTCTCAAAAATATGATCGATCTTGCTCTTGACCGAGTCAATCTCTTCTCTCATAGCAGCTTGTTAATCTTGAATCACATCCATCAGTCTTCTAGTGTTGGCTCGAGTTAGGTACGGGCGTCGAGAACGATACGGGCGTCGGTAAACCAGCTTGATTTATTGAAGATAAAGGGACATGGAAATAAGTTTTCGGATTTTGGAATGAAATGAAAAATGAATAATTAATGCAAATGAAATGATATGCAATGTCAGAATCCAGGATCACAAGATCAGGTCTCATGAGTCCAAGGTACAGATGGATGATACTCTGATCAGGAACTCACTGGGTAGACTCTAAGGTTTTAGGGACCCCAAAGTTGTCAATTCATATGGTTGTTCATCACACACGCCATAAGCATGACGGTTGACTGACTCACCCATATGAATCTATTTTGGGTGAGATCTTCGTATCGACAACCCACGAGAGAAAATTTTCTCGGGAGCCCATACTACGCGATCATCGACACAAGGTTTAAACAAAGGCCTCAGAGTTATGGTTGATGGTTGTTGATTTTATTACCTTTCTTCAATGAAAGGGTTTAGGAGTCGAATTTCACTAAAGACTATGGATAGTTTATTCCGTCCATCAAGACGAGCGTCTTGCGTCGAAATAATCGGAGCGAGTAACGAGAGCTCGTTATCCTCCTTTCTACCGCTTAAGGCTCGTGGCGTACAATTTCTTCTCGTATTATTAATGTGTTTTATTAACCTACGACCGTTTGACGTTGGATCAAGGGTTTGGATCTAATCGAAACATTTTGGTTTTTTTTAGGTTAGAGGGTGAATGCGAATGGAGGTTTATTTTGTGGTTTGTTAGCGAGGCACAGTGTGCTCGGCTCGCAAGGTGAGGTGGATCATAGAAAACAGAACGAAAACTGAAAGTAAAGTGCAAGTCTGCAAGTGCAACCGCTTGGCGTTGGACCAAGGGTTCGCGAACGAGATAATAATCGATAAAATGCGGAAAATAAAATGCGTACAAAATAATGGGAGAGGGATACATGTAAGTTACACGGGATTGCGAGAAATAAAGGGTATTGTTGTAGTTTGCCCAAGAGGAAGCGTGTGTGCAGTGTTTTCGAACTGTTCAGAGGCAACTATTCGAAGGCGTTGGACCTTTTCTGACGCGTCGAAGTGTGGTTCGTTAACTACCTTAGAGTCGGTTCAAAGTTTAGAACCGTTCTATGAGGAGTCGAATTGTTTTATGTATTAAAAAACGATAAATTAAATAAATTAAATAAGGTGGTATAACCAATAAATAAATAAAAATAATGAATTAAATTAATTTGTGAAATAACAGTAAATTGGAAAGAATGGAAAAATAAATAAAATTACATAGGCCTCATATTGATCGAGTATCACCGATTTAACGAAATCGGGCGAAACATCGACCTTTTGTTATATCATTGGCCCCAATAAAATAAACAAATAAAAAAACGAGATAAAAATAAGAAATAATAATAATGAATAGAAAATAAACAAATCTACACACAATGATAATCAATACATAAAACAATAAAAATTTTAGAAAATAAAAAGAAATAAATCTTTTGTTTTTAGGAAACTAAAAAAGTAATGAAAAAAAAAAATAATGAAGTAGGGGGACATTGGAAATGGGGTGTGTAGATAGTAAATTCATAGATCCAATTGTCCATTAACAGTAATTAGTAAGATAAATAAAACAAAATTAAAAAAAATTAGCAGAATGGAGGTGATGGGTCGGTGATGTGTGCATCGTGTAAACTATTTATGGGCCTTAAGCAACTATTATGTTCAACTTGCTTTTTTTATAAAAAAATAAATAAATAGATAAATAAATAAATAAATGGATAAAAGCAAAACAACATCAGTTACGTTTCCAAAGATGAGAACTGCACGCAATAGGAAACGAAAACCCCACCCTCATGAACGATTCAGAAAGCGAAAACCCCACCTTTATTCTAAAACGAATCCGACGGCGGTTTACCCTCAAACGATTCAACGAAGCTCTCATTCGGTTTTCTCACTCAAATCTCGCTGTTTTCACTCTCAGATCAAATTTCGCGGTGGTTGTATGGGTTGTGCGATGGTGGCGAAGTGGTGGTGATACGAATTAATGGAGGCGAGGTAATGGGTATCGACGGTTTTCGGTTATGTTTTCATTTACGATCTGTGCGGGATTTCGGGTGGTTCTGCGTTTGGATTCCTCACTCGCGTTTTGAAGTTGTTTTGGGCGGTGTTTATTGAAGAGGGGTGGTGGTTCGTTTGGTTGAAGAAAAGTGATTTTAGAGCAGGTTTTGAAGAGATAATGGTTATGGTGTTTTCATTTTTCAGATTTTTCTGGGTTTATGATTATTGCGGTTTGGTTTCATCTCTTTCACTCTCTCATTCTACGTTTGGTATGTTTATCAGTGTTTGAGCGGAAAAATATTTTTTAGTTTTGAAGCTTGGTTTGAATTTGTTTCTGCAGAATTATTGTAGGCTCTCCAAGCTTTTTTTTTATGAGAGGAATGGGGTTGTTTTATAGAGTATTTGAAAGAGATTCAGATAAGAAGGAATTGTGTTTAGCTGTGAAAAGTTTGTTGCTGTGTGGAATTCGTTAGTATGTGGATAGTGGTGGTGCTGCATTGCTGAAATCGTTGGGAAAAAAAATCATGTGGGGCATAGTGAAGGGAAAAGTTAAAAGTTATGTTGATGGAAGAAATAAAATACAGGCTGTAAATGTGGGGTAGTGTGATACTGTGCAAATTGGAGTGTGATACTTAATAAATGAGAAAGGAAAAAAATGGAATATGAATACGATGTCTTTTTGGTTTGATTTTAGAAAATATAAAAATAATAATAATAATAATAATAATAAAAATAAAAAATAAATGGAAATAATAAAAACTAATAATAAAGATAATAATAATAATACTAATAGAAACAATAATAATAATAATAATAATAATAATAATAATAATAATAATAATAAAAGTTAATAATAACAATAAAGAGATGCTAATAATAATAATAATAATAGTAATCAGAAGAAGATAGATAGTCATAATAAAAAATAATAGTAAAATAAATAAAAAATAAAAAAGTAGTAATAATAGAAATAGAAATCAAATAAAAAATAACAGTAATAAATGAGATGAATTTCCTTTAGAATTTTTTATGGTAAATGGGCTAGTGGACTTTGGAATAAATTATAAATATAATTTTTTTTTAGTTTTCTTTGGAAAAGATATATATAAAATCAGATAAAAAATAAATGAAAGAAACTACAATTTCTTTTTTTTTACGAAATAAACCGACCACCACGCACATTGATATTTTTAAACGCAAACACACACGCACTCGACTCAAACTGATTGCTTCAAATGACCTAATTTTTCGCACAAAAGAAAATAATATTTTTTGGGATTTTTAAATAATGGTTAAACAGTAAAATAAAATGGTGCGGGTAGGACAAATTTGGGTATGACAGTATTGAATTATTTATTAATAATAAAAGGGCATTTCTTTATTATGTTTGTTTTTCCAAAATGATAAAGTCCCTAGAATAGCTAGTTCATTTAATGAAATATTAAGTGTGACTTAATCATGAGATTCCATTAAACATAAGGACACTATTCTTAAAGCATCCATAGTCGAGCTTTAATGTGAAATGGGATAGCCTTAAAGCATTAAGATTATTATGTAGATAGACTGATGATCACATCTCATGGATTATGGATAAGGAGTTATCAAGTCTTGACATAGGTATGAATATTAGGAGTAATACTTAAATTGGATTGACCCATTATGAGAGTACTACGTAGAATGTTATGCAAAATGTCATAAGTTACTCTCATGGTAATAGTGGTGTATACCACCCTTTGACCTGAAACTACTATGGACCCTAGATGTAGAGTCAAGTACTTTACTGCTGATCAAACATTGTCCGTAACTGGATGATCATAAAGACAATTGATGGGTACTTCGCAAAGCATGGTGAGGAACATGAGTAGCCTAGATGGAATTTGCCCATCCTGCATAACAGGATAAATGTCTAAGGGCCAATATTGAACTGGACAAGGATGACACGGTATATACCTTATGTTCAATATAGACATAAGGGCAAAAGGGTAATTGTACGCACAAATACTATCACAAAAGGTTTTATCAGATCACATGACAATTTTGTGACTTGGGTAGCAGTGATGTGTTGCTAGATACCGCTCACTGTTTATTATGTTAAATACATAATTTAATATAATTGTCAACGTCGTGAAATCCTACAGGGTCATACACATAAGGATAGTTAGAGAAGGGGTGAAATAAATAAGGTACCCCCAATACGGAATATGGTAAGGTACCATATGATATAATAATAATAATAATAATAATAATAATAATAATAATAGTTAGGATTAAATGTTGTTTGCCCCCTTGTCATATGAGTGGGATTCGAAACAAAATAAACTTGATGGATGTCCTTTTAGGAAAACTAATATCATCACAGTATATTTGTTTTAGGAAAACTAATACCATCACCATTCATACTTCTACAGTTCTACTGCCATACAAATATTTTAAGAATTATTTCATATAAAACTACATGCATGAGAATGATGCTTCAATAGTGCTTATTTAATAAACATGTCATGCACATACATATCACAAGCCATATTTCTTCTTTCTTACATAGTAAAAGATTGCATGAGTTCAGTAAGTAGTATAAACAATAAATCAGGTTTGGAGATGCAACTGTAGTTAAGTATTAGTAGACTCATTTGCATTGTTTAAATCACAACAAGTTCTCCATATACAAGGAAAACAAGAAGTGCTTCACCTAAAAGGGAAAAGATAAGTTTGTTATAACATTAATTATCATTTTTATGTATAAAACTCTTACATTATTCTATACCAGAGTTTTGTGGATATTGTTTTGCTTATTTTTATGTTTATCATTTTCATGTTTAGTTTATCATGTTTAGCTTATTTTTCCTTCCAAATAATATTCTAATAATTCCAATCCTAATTTTTCATCTAACACGACTAATACAACTTATTTTTATCATTTCTCATGTTTAGTTTATGTTTATCATTTTTCATGTTTAGTTTATCATGTTTAGCTTATTTTCATGGATACCGTCACACATTTCACTAACACAACTAATATTCTAATAATTCTAATGCTAAACAAATAATATTCTAATAATTATAATCCTAATTGTTCATCTTCCTAACAATTCATTAAAATTTCAAATAATTCTAATCCTAACTATAACTAACTCATTCTCTATCAAATTACAAAAATTCACTAATAGTCAATTAAACATCAACTATAATCATTTCACTAACAGTTTGGAAGCTACTAACTGTCAAACCAAGTCCAGTTTAGTTTAGTTTAGTTTAGTTTTCAACAGTTTTATACTATTCTGCTAAAATTGAGAGATGTTAAAAATGGAGTTGAGTTGCTATCCACCTAGCATGATTTTTTTATGTTTAGTTGGTGTGTGATCTTAGAGAAGATAGCTGCTAGGGAGCAAAAGAGGTGAAAATGAAGTGGCGCCACTGTATTATAACATTACAGTAAGGTGTTTGGAAACATGTTTTGTTATTGGAAACTTGTTTTGCTACCTGCAACTTACATAAGAATTTATATAAGTCCCACATCGGGAATGTTTATCCAAATGAAGTAGTTTATATATGAGTTTAACAAAATTGTGTTCAAAACTTCATACAATGGACTCCTAAAGAAATTTATGGGCTTGTTGTATTAAATATAGCCCAACTATAATATTTTTATAATTAACAATTAAGAAACTTGAATTAAATTTAAAATTATAATTAATATAAAAAGTAAAAAATAACAATTAAGAAACTTGAATTAAATTTAAAATTATAATTAAAATTTAATATAAAAAAGTAAAAAATAATTAATAATTAATATAAAAAGTAAAAAATAAAAATTTAAAAAATAAAAAATAAGTTGAAAATAAAAAAACGAAAAAATAATTAATATAAAATACTAATATTCCAGGTGGATTTTAAAAATAATTCAAAAATAAAAAAATGTCACGTGGCTACCAACAATGAATATTCTAGCGCACAGTCAGCACCAGGGGTTTTTACAAACGGAATCTGGAAAAGTCGCTTGTTTGGCAGGGGACGAAACCACATTTAACCCTAATAGTTATTATTAATTTTATAATAGTTATAAAATATAATAATAATAATAAAATTATTGTTATTATAATAATATATTATTATTATTATTGAGTTGGACTTTTAGCTTAAAGCCCACACAAGTAGTGTAACACCCAAACAACCCCACAAAATTATTAATAAAATCAGAGTAATTTTAACTTCATCAAAACTGAAATTCTGTGATCAGGTATGAGATGTCCTAAGAGATGTCCCAACACTTAATAGGACATTTGACAAATTTAACCAAAACTTAAACAGCAGGAAAAGTAAACAACACAGAAGTTTGTTAACCCAGTTCAGTGTATAACCACACCTACATCTGGAGGCTACCAAGCCAGGAGGAAATCCACTATTAGTAATATTAATTCTAGACTTAAACCACCCTGTTTAATCTATCACTTAATACTTACCCAATGCAATTTCTACCTAAGACTCACTTAGATAAGAGTACCCTACTCACTCCCCCTCAATCACCCAGTGATCAAGTTTACAAGTTTACTGAAATTGAAGACATCCTTCAAACAAAACAGCTTGATCTTACTTAACAGTTTCAATCAAGTCACAAATGCACTTTTGCTTAAAAGCTCATAAAGTGGTACATAAAAACAACCTGCTATTAAAACACTAGACACCCTATTTGGTCTTCTGAAATTCGTACTCAATTCTATGAGTTTCTGTTGTTTAAATAGGTATCTGAATTTTGGGCTTTCTGTAGAATGATCCAGCCCTAATGTGCAGCAACTGTCACCTTGAATTTAGGGTTTGTTACCTCCTATATTCTAGGTGCATTAGGTCTTCTGTTTTAATCTGAATCTTCAATTTAAAACTCCCTACAGATGCGCCTTGTTCTGTTTTTATCCAGCATTAATTAATCCCAGATAGTTCTCCTTAAATATCTCTGATCTGTTAATCACTAATTAATTCTGGTAGCAGGTCTGAGATGTCTCAACATCTGTTGGGACATCCTGAAAAACTGAACTTAATTTATTCACACAATGTCCCAACATCTGATGAGACATCCTGAAATAAATTCACATACTCTGTTTGATAATGTCCCAACATCTGATAGGACATTCTGAACTGAATTTAACATTTCTTGTTTGGTCAAAAATTCTGCCAATTCTTAAACATCTACAAAAACGTTTGAGTGTCACAGTTCTACAACACCACACGTGGCTCAATAATATGTTTTATAAAAATATTCAACTCGCAGCGGAAATCAAAATAACTAGTAATAATTCTATTACAAAAATCGTTTTATTAAAATAAAATAAAAAGTGCAACGTTGTCCCGACACCCTAAGCAACGTATCAGAGCCACCATCCTAAAAACGAGAAGTACACCGACTTCACTGACCACCACTCGACTTATCCTGCTCACTTGCACGTTACCAACGGGAGGTAACATTCAAACATAAGGGGTGAGATACTTTCATTATAAAGATCATATAATAAGAATTAAGCAAGTACCCTAAAACACACCGCTTCTCAACAACAACTATTCAACAACAGCTCATACAACAACTACACATCAATTACACATCGTATACAACAACTACAACAATCATGCAATGAGACTCAACTTGACTTTATGCATGCGGTGCCATAATCTGATCTCTATTTCAAGATTCAGTTTCCGTCGGAACTCCCGCCCCCTCTTTCATGGTCCAGTATGATCCCTATTTCATGATCACACCATCGACCCCTATTTCATGACCACGTATGATCTATATTTCATGACGGCACCAACATCACAACAACATCAATGACATACATGCATACTCACTACAACTACATCATACAACATCAACAACATCAACAACATATCACAACATCTATCAATTTCTAATAATCATCAATAACACGATTATCATGCATTTCATAACATATCATCATATAATTCGGTTCATACCACAACAATGCACCATAACATATACTATAACATATCACGTATTCATATACCATCAATAAACATATGAAACATACCAACACAACACTACTCAACAAATCAACAACCTCCACGTCAACGAACATATATACTATGTTTACCTCAATTACACTAATTATCCCTACAATTAGGTGTATAACTCTTTTCTCGCTACTCCTAGCTACCCCACATCAATTCATAAGCATTACTAATTAATTAAATAATTTTCTGTAATTTTTCGGAATTTAAAAATTTATTTTTCACGCTCCAGGGCTCGCTAAGCGCCAAACTCCCTGACTCTTCTCGCTAAGAGAGCTCCAGCTCGCTAAGCGAGCTCTGCGATTTCGCAAATCGCAGCTCTGCTTTTCACACTCAATCTGCTACGAAAAATCAACATACTGCACCAACAACAACCAGAAAATCACAGTATTCACCAATTTCACCATCTAATTCATAAGACTATTAACTAACAACAACAAACAAACTCCTAATTCAACGAATTTCTTCAACAATTCATCACAACTTCAATCCCTAATCCTCAACCTACCCAATTCTCATTATTAAACCCTTAAGATGGAAGAATATCACCCTTACCTTAAGTTTCGTTGAGGAATTCTTATCCTTAGCAAACTCTTCTTCACGATTAAGCATTTTCCTCTTCTTTTCCTCTTCACACCTTTTACTATCGTTCTTGCTCTTTTCCCAATACGATTATGTTTTCCCCTTTTCCTTATTTCCAACATAATCCCTAAGACCCAACTTATGATCTTCCCTTTTTACCCTTATTACTTTCACCAATTGACCACCTTGTCCTTATCTCTTATTTATTCCATTTATTTTATTTAACCTCTAATAATACAATTATCCACCAAAAATATAATTTAATATCAAAATTATATTTGATAATATATTATTCTTCACACACCACAACACAACATTCTCAATAAAATATTTAAATAAATCTGGGGCGTTACAAGTAGTTCAATAAATAGAACCCTTGTGAAGAAGCTCAGTTGTTATTGTTTTTGAAACCCTAGTCGTATTCCTTTTCCTTCTTCTTTCACTCTAAACCTTCAATCGTAACCATCTAGCATTGTGACTAAAGGAAGTTGTTCGTGTGGACTGAGTAGAGGCATTGTTCGTCGTATAACGCTCGTGATCAAATCGGAATCAAAGGTTTCAAGCGCCACGAAAGGTAAATATTTTATCACATATCATGACCTTTTGTAAGGATCTCTAAAGGGAAATTTTTGTTTTCCGTTGCGTTTATATCGCAAATTTCCCTTCAGTAGTATCATAGCCACTTACGAAACCATGAGTCTGGTAATTGTTTACTTTCTGTCAATTTTGTTTTAATTGGATTAAAACACGTAAAATTAAATCAAATCTGGATATTTAATTTTGGCATCAGATTGTGTACGATTTGGATGGTTGATATTGACTATGCTTCGATATCCGACAATAGTATGGTGAAGCAGTGATATGCCAATCGTCCATAAGTTACACATATATGATCGATCTAATTCATATATGATATGAATAACTTTGATACAGATATGGTATATTGGATATACTATTTTATTTCATCAGTTCAATTAGAGTAATGATTATCATTCGGTTGTACGATATGTGGTTATATGCTTCGGAATCCGACTTTAGTATGGTGAAGCAATAACATACTGATCAATCATATTGAATTGTTGATCATGTTGCGTTGACGGTATGGAATTTTGCATTGGAGATGACGACACAAGGGTTGTGTCGTCTGCAATTAAAAATCACATTGTGATGGTCGTAATGCAGTTATAACGGTCGTCATGCAGTCGTGATGGTCATCATGCAGGGTGTGACGGTCGTCACATAAAAAGGGATCGTGACATGCTACGCAAGGGTTGCAAAAAATCCGCAGTAATAATAAAAGGGTTTATTATTATTTTGCTGAAATTTAATTTGATTTGTTTTATTAACCAGATTTAAATTAATAATAATAATGTTATTATTTTTATTGTGGTGAAGAGTTATGGCCTTAGTTTATTTTTATTTTATTTTGTTTGGGTTTTATAAATACGACATGTGTGTCGTGCCTCTCTCCAATTCTATTCATGTAATTTTTTTTCTCATCTCACTCATCGTATGTTAAACGAGTTTCTTTGATGTAATGAATTATTATAAAGAAAGAGAAGACTACAAAATAAAGAAGGACAACCTTGAAGATCTTGCTTGGTGAAGTGAAGATCATTATTAGGTTTAGCTTAGTTCTCTCATTGGCTTGGGAGAACAATTGGGCTAAGGGTCATAAATGTTTCATATTTTTGTATGTTTATAAAGATATGTATGCGTGTATGTTGATGCATGTGTGAGGAACGATTTATATGATAAATAAGCCGTGAGATCAAATTAACTAAAATTCTCTCAAAACTAAATATTAAGTTTTTTCTTTCCAAATTTTAGAACTCATCAAGACTAGTATCGAATTATGTAGGTTTCGCCTAACGCGAGATGCATATTCTATATTGGTAAGGTGCAATGGGATAAATGTAATATCCAATTTCTAAAACAATAGGACAAACTTAAATGAACAAAATATAATAAGATTATATACGTTTAGAAGCAAGAGTTGGGAATGATCCATATGATGGATTGGAATAAGGAGTTATTCACCCAACTGAAATATTCGAGAATTGTATTGGATGCAATTGGAAGGAGTTCCTACCTAAATAGTTGATTTTTGTGTAATCATCCTAACGTTAACTTAAAACAAAGTGAAATATGGATCTCGATCCACAAGAAAATCTTCCAATAGGATTTTCCGAATCAAATCATGAGGGTCGTTTGTTTTGAGTAAAATAGCGGGAGCATCTTTAATTAAAGGCCTAATTGAATATATTTAAAGATACTAATATATTCACCATCTTTTAATGTATATTAACATGACAAACAACACATCTAATAACATTTTACGAACAATCCTGGATAAGGAAAAATTGTATGGGACAAATTTTCTTGATTGGCACCGAAATCTAAGGATTATCCTCAAACATGACAAAAAGTTGTATGTCTTAGAGAATCCTGTTCCTGATGAGGGACCTCCTAGTTCTACTCCTAAGGCTGAAAGAGATACTTATTAGAAGCATGTTGATGATTCCAATGAAACTGCTTGCCTCATGCTAGCTACCATGAATTCTGAATTGCAAAAGCAGCATGAAAACATGGCAGCAACCGATGTGATCGAACATCTGAAGCTGCTCTATCGAGAGCAGGCAAGGCATGAGAGGTTTGAAGTTTCAAAAGCCCTTTTCCAAGCCAAGCTAGCTGAGGGAAACCCAGTAGATCCCCATGTACTCAATATGATTGGGTATGTGGAGAATCTTGAAAGATTAGGATTTCCCCTCATGAAGGAGCTTCCAACTGATTTGATCCTGAAATCGTTGCTGGAGAATTTTGGTCATTTTGTCCTTAATTTCAACATGAATGATATGGACAAATCTATTCCCGAATTACTAAGCATGTTAAGAACTGTTGAGCAAAATCTGAAGTCAAAAGGGAAATCCATTCTGATGGTCAGTAATAGAAAGAAACGGAACAAAAGGCCAACCAAGTAGGGTGGTAAATGGAAAGGCAAGGAAGTTGCCAAACTCAAACATATTGCACCTGTTTTGAAGCCTAATGGAGGCATAGCTAAGAGGGCACTTTCTTCTATTGCGGTAAGATCGGACACTGGAAGAGAAACTGCCCAAAGTACCTGGAAGATAAGAAGAATGGAGTGGAGACTTCAACTTCAGGTATTTTTGTTATAAAAATTAATTTATCTACTTTTGTATCATTGGTATTAGATACTGGATGTGGTTCTCACATTTGTACCAATGTGCAGGGACTAAAAAGGAGTAGGGATTTGGCAAAAGGTGGAGTTGACCTACGAGTTGGAAATGGAGCAAAGGTTGATGCTTTAGTCGTAGGAACTTATGTTTTGACTTTACCTAGTGGTTTAATAATTCAGTTAGAGAACTGTTATTATGTACCTGCAATTAGCAGGAATATTATTTTCGTTTCTTGTTTGGACAAGTTTGATTTTTCAGTTATAATAAAGAACAATAGTTTATCTATTTATTTAAATGATATGTTCTATGCTACTGCACAAATGAACAATGGATTATATGTCCTTGATCTTGAAATGCCAATTTATAACATTAATACTAAAAGGATGAAACCTAATGAGTTAAATCCAAGTTACCTTTGGAATTGTCGCTTAGGCCATATAAATGAGAGACGCATCTCCAAACTCCATAAAGATGGACTCTTGGATTCTTTTGATTACGAATCATATGATACATGCAGATCATGTTTAATTGGAAAAATGACAAAGACCACATTCACGGGAAAAGGTGAAAGGGCAAATGATCTTTTGGCCCTCATACATATTGATGTATGTGGACCACTGAACATACCAGCCAGAGGAGGTTTTCAGACTTCATCACATTTACTGATGATTTCAGTAGATATGGTTATGTGTATTTAATGAAACATAAATCTGAATCCTTTGAAAAGTTCAAGGAGTTCAAGAATGAAGTACAAAACCAATTAGTTAAGAATATTAAAACTCTTATATCAGATCGATGAGGTGAATATTTAAGCCTAAAGTTTGATGACCATCTAAAAGAATGTGGAATTATATCCCAACTCACTCCTCCTGTAACACCGTAATGAAATTGTGTATTTGAGAGAAGAAATCGAACCTTGTTAGGCATGGTTCGATCCATGATGAGTCACGCCCATCTTCCAAACTCATTTTGGGGACATGCACTACTGACAACAGCTTACACATTTAATTGTGTTCCATCTAAAAATGCAAAAAAGATACCATATGAGATATGGAGTGGTAAGAAACCACATATGTCTTACATGAAGATTTGGGGTTGTGAAGTTTATGTGAAACAACAAGTTTCAACTAAGCTTGAGCCCAAATCTGACAAATGCTTATTTGTAGGATATCCTAAAGAAACAAGAGGATATTACTTGTACAATCCTTCTAAGGGCAAAGTGTTTGTCGCTCGAACTGGAGTCTTCTTGGAAAAGGATTTTATTTCCAAAGGAATCAGCGGGAGGAAAGTAGAGCTTGAAAAAATTCAAGAATCACAAAGAATTGATACACCTATGGAGGAATTAGAGCAGGAATCACAAACAGTTGTGGAAGAGCAACCTGCTTAAGTAGAACAAAACCAGCATAGTTTGAGCATGATACATTACCAACAAGAGAGATATGGATATCTCATAACTGATCAAGGTGATGTATTACTCATGGATCAAGATGAGCATGTAACCTACCAAGAGGCTATAATTGGTCTTGAGTCTGAGAAGTGGCTAAAAGCCATGAAATCTGAAATGGATTCCATATACACAAACCAAGTTTGGACCTTGGTAGAGCCTCCAGTTGGAGTTAATCCTATAGGATGCAAGTGAGTCTTCAAAAAGAAGACCGACATGGATGCTAAGTTACATACCTATAAGGAAAGACTGGTTGCTAAAGGTTATAAACAAATTCATGGGACATACTATGATGAAACCTTTTCACTAATTGCAATGCTTAAATCTATTCGGATTTTACTTGCTATCGTTGAATACCATGATTATGAAATATGGCAGATGGATGTAAAGACTGCTTTCCTTAATGGGAACCTTCTTGAGGATGTGTACATGACACAAACTGGAGGATGTGACATACCTGAAGAAGCCCAAAATATATGCAAGTTACAGCGGTCAATCTATGGATTGAAGCAAGCTTCCAGAAGCTGGAATCTTTGTTTTTATGAAACTATAAAACAATATGGATTCATAAAGAATGAAGATCGGCCTTGTGTCTACAAGAAGGTTAGTGGGAGCATGATCGCTTTCCTGGTATTATATGTAGATGACATATTACTCATTGGAAATGATATCCCTACCTTGCAACAAGTAAAAACTTGGTTAGGGAAATGCTTTTCTATGAAGGACCTTGGTGAAGCAGCCTATATATTAGGAATCAGGATCTATAGAGATAGATCACAAAAACTACTTGGCCTAAGTCAGAGTACATACATAGACAAAGTGTTGAGATGCTTTAATATTCATGATTCCAAGAAAGGATTCATACCTATGCAACATGGAATGTGTCTATCAAAAACACAATCCCCTTCAATAAAGGAAGAAAAGGATCACATGAATACGATTTCATATGCATCTGCAATAGGATCTATCATGTATGCCATGTTATGTACTCGACCAGATATCTCATATGCTTTAAGTGCAACAAGTAGGTACCAATTTGATCCTGGTGATGCTCACTAGGTAGCTTTCAAGAATATCCCTAAGTACTTAAGAAGGACTAAGGATACATTCTTGATATATGGAGGTCAGGAAGAGCTCGCGGTAATTGGTTACACCGATGCTAGCTTCCAGACATATAAGGATGACTTCATATCACAATCCGGTTATGTGTTCTGCCTAAATGGTGGCGCAGTGAGCTGGAAGAGTTCAAAGCAAGAGAAAGTTGTTGATTCTACAACCGAGACCGAGTATATTACTGCCTCAAATGAAGCAAAGAAAGCTGCTTGGATCAAGAAGTTCATCAGTGAACTTGGAATAATCCCTAGCATTATGGATCTGATTGATCTTTATTGTGATAACAAGGTGCCATCGCACAAGCTAAGGAGCCTAGATCTCACCAACGATCCAAACACATGCTTAGGCGATATCATCTCATTCGAGAAATAATAGATCGAGGAGATGTGAAGATATGCAGAGTACCTACACTTGATAATATTGTTGATCCACTAACAAAACATCTTGCGTAACAGAAGCATGATGGTCATACTAGGTCTATGGGTATTAGGGGTATGCTTGATTGGCTCTAGTGCTAGTGGGAGATTGTTGGTGTAAGCCCTAGAGGCCAATACTTTTGGTACTTGTATCGAATTATTTATTAATAATAAAAGGGCATTTCTTTATTATGTTTTTTTTCTAAAATGATAAAGTCCCTAGAGTAGCTAGTTCATTTAATGAAATATTAAGTGTGACTTAATCATGGGATTCCATTAAACATAAGGACATTATTCTTAAAGTATCCATAGTCGAGCTTTAATGTGAAATGGGATAGCCTTAAAGCATTAAGACTATTATATAGATAGACTGATGATCACATCTCATGGATCATAGATAAGGAGTTATCAAGTCTTGACATAGGTATGAATATTAGGAGTAATATTTATACTGGATTGACCCACTATGAGAGTACTACATAGAATGTTATGCAAAGTGTCATAAGTTACTCTCATGGTGATAGTGGTGTATACCACCCTTTAACATGAAACTACTATGGACCCTATATGTAGAGTCAATACTTTATTGTTGATCAAACATTGTCTGTAACTGAATGATCATAAAAACAATTGATGGGTACTTCACAAAGCATGCGGAGGGACATGAGTAGTCTAGATGGAATTTTCCTATCCTGCATAACATAATAAATGTCTAAGGGCCCAATATTGAACTGGACAAGGATGACACGGTATATGCTTTATGTTCAATATAGACATAAGGGAAAAAGGGTAATTGTACGCGCAAATACTATCACAAAAGGTTTTGTCAGATCACATGACAATTTTGTGACTTGGGTAGCAGTGATGTGTTGCTAGATACCGCCCACTGTTTATTATATTAAATACATGATTTAATATAATTTTCAATGTCGTGGAATCCTACAGGGTCACACACATAAGGACGGTTAGAGAAGAGGTGGGATAAATAAGGTACATCGTAAGGTACGGTGCATTAGAATGGAATACGAAATATGGTAAGGTACCTTATGATATAATAATAATAGTTATTATTAATTTTATAATAGTTATAAATATAATAATAATAATAATAAAATTATGGTTATTATAATAATAGTTATTGTAATAATATAATAATATTATTATTGAGTTGGGCGTTTAGCTTAAATCCCACACAAGTAGTTCTATAAATAGAACCCTTGTGAAGAAGCTCTGTTGTTGTTTTTGAAACCCTGGTTGTATTCTTTTTCCTTCTCCTTTCACTCTAAACCTTCTATCGTAACCAGCTAGCATTGTGATTGAAGGAAGATGTTCGTATGGACTGAGTAGAGACGTTGTTCGTCGTACAACGCTCGTGATCAAATCGGAATCAAAGGTTTCAAGCGCCACAAAAGGTAAATATTTTATCACAGATCATGACCTTTCGTAAGGACTCTAAATGGAAATTTTTGTTTTCCGCTGCGTTTATATCGCAAATTTCCTTTCACATCTTCACAAGATTTACGGCGTTGTCATTCTCATCTTGAGTGGAGGTCCAACTCCCTCTGAACCCTTCAGGATTCATGAACTTGATAGGTCACCGACTCGAAATGACATCCCCAACGACTCTCTTTTTTGTCTTGATCATGAGACTGTCGGGATTAATTTTTGGACTATTAGTCCATTACCCTCTCCAAACATCTTTATTCTTTGTCGGACGAGTTTTCATCTCAGTGACTTGTTTGGGATCCATTCTTTCTCCAAAAAATAAAAAAAATAAACATTAAGAAATAATAAAACCCTAATTAAGAACACCTATGAAAATTAAACTTACGCAAATCTTCATCAATTTTTCTATCTTCACATCGATCAAGCTCCATTATCTTCCTAGAGCTCATAATGTTAAACTTCGTCCAATATAAGGGGAAATTTTAGGCGTCATCGTCCCATGTAGTAACCATGAACGCGCCATTTCTCCCTTTCACCCTCACAAACTTGACTTTCTAGTTCTTGTAATTTTTAGAGTGTGTGAATAGGATTCTTCCCGGAAACGTGCCCAGAGTCACCGAACCTCCCCCTCGTCACCTGCTCCATAAAAGGTTATGCATTTTTGAAAAGAGGCCACTCTTTTCTCAGAGGTGTAGCAAGTTTCAAAGTCTTCCACTCCCAAACTTTTGGATGAGGTGGCCACCATTGACAACTGTGTATTTCTTTAGAAAGAATAAGAAAAAAGAGGGACATTATCACTACTAAAATCGAAGGTGCTCTCATAACTCCCAAACATCTCTATTTTGAGAAGCCTCTAGGTGATTGTTCTATCAACTCGCTTGGTGTTTTTCATGAAGTATTCATATAGTTTCATGATTTCTCTTTTATTGGAAGGTTCAATCACATTACCCTTTCTCTTCTAACTCCCTAATGATTTCCATTTTTTGGATAAAAGGAGGGAGAAGAGAATGAAAAAAAATGTTATACATGTGAACAAGGAAAAAAGATAGAGTTGAGCTTGAAAATGTTGAATGCAACTTGCCCTAATAAATGGAAACTCCGAAAATAATATGGATGGAGAATGAACTGAAGTTCTCCTCTTATAGGATCAGAAACTTTGGTCACGTAGGCAGTGATTGCCTCTCCTTAGATAGGATCAATTGTTGCAGGGAAAACCTCTGTATGTCTACCTTCCTAACACATGGAAGGAGTCAAAGTTTCTTAGCATAATTGTCTTCCCGATGCAAACTCATCATGAGAGACATTTAATATTTCATGTGTTTACCCAGATGAAGCTTGAGGAACTCGCCACAAGCTATGAGACTTACCCTGGGAACTCGTCATTATGGAATCTTTAAGATCGCAATATGTTTAAATCAAATCACTTCATCCTTTCCAAAGCCTCGTACTTGAGGGATTGTGGACTATGATAATTTTATTGGGCCTAAAAATGGATTATCCATTATAAAACAACCCAAATGAGTGTTGTAATGTTGGGTGAGCACTCGAAGCAGGACCGACTACCCAATGCACTTCAGATACCCAGGTGGACTTTGGCATCCCCTCCCGAACTAAGGTCAATGATCTGTTTATTTAATCATGTGGAATGGGATGAGTCCATGGAGTAACGACCTAAAGATATCAATACAAGGGAAAATTGTCTCCCCACTATTTGAGGAAGAATCTCTCTTCCTCCATTTACATGTTTCTAATCAGGAACCCAGGAAAATCGTTTCTCCTACTTTCTAGTCCGACAGAGGTCTTCTATAAATATCACAATCCCAAAATTGGAGAAGACATTCACTAATTCTAGAGAGAAACACACAGCGTCTCTCACAATCCCTACGTGAGCAGACTCTCTCTCATCTAACAACTATCACTATTCTAACTTTTAAACTTATTTAAAAATTTAATTACCTATTTAAAAATTATTATTATTATTATCATTGACAAATCCTGTTTAAAATATTTATCAAGTCTCCTAAATGCTTGACATGTTCTCTCTACGTGCATACAAACAAGTGAGGAACCTAATTAATCTATACAACTCAAAAACAATGTTAACTTTCCCTCCTTTCTTCCCTACGTGCTTCCATCTCAAACTATATACCCAAAATTTAAAATTATACTATTTTAAATTAATTAAACAATAACTTGGATCCATTATTATTACCTTATACAAAACAAAAATCTTGAGTTTGACTTGTTCAAAGCAACCATTAGTTTATTAAATACTAAATAAAGACATTAACCAAAAAAAAAGACAAAACAAACATGTTAATGTACCAGAATTAACAAACCACAAAAAAAAACACCCTCCACAATGTTTGGCTCTTCAAACATTCTGTCATAGTTGTCATCTTTTCCTATTTTCCTCCAAACAATATTCAAAAGTAGTTACTAGAAATCTAATTAACACCCTTTTTCATGCTTTCTTTCATCTCATAAAATTTTCCAAAAATTTCAACTCACCTTTTCCTCTCCTCTCCTCTCTCACCTCAATCACCTCTCCAGGAGGTATGGGGAAGGTAGAAAAAAAACATATCAGAATCAAATTTTCATTACCAAATCAGAATAATTTTCTATCATCCTTGTCATCATCATCCATGATGCCTATCCTCCTGGTCTTTCTTCTCTTATCATTCTTCTCTTCGCCGTCTTTAGCTCTTCCTTCTTCCGCAAGTTTCGTTCCTAAGGACAATTTTCTCATTGATTGTGGTGCTGAGAATCCACCTACTTTACCTGATGGAAGACAGTTCAAATCAGATCCACAGGCGAATTCATTCTTAAAAGCGGCCGATGATTACAAGGTTTCGGTGAATGATGTTGATGTTCCTTTACCTGTATATCTAAATGCTAGAATCTTCATTCAAGAAGCTAAGTATTCTTTCCATTTGGTTCAATCTGGTTTCCATTGGGTTCGCCTTCATTTCTACCCGATTAAAAACAGTGTTTTCGATCTCCAAAAGGCCACATTTTCTGTCAACACCAATACTTTTGTGCTTCTTCATAGCTTCAATGTCAATAACACTGATAAACCTATCCTCAAGGAGTATCTTATCAATGTAACAGAACCACAGTTTACATTGTCTTTTATTCCTTTGAAGAATTCGGCTGCGTTTATCAATGCAATCGAGGTTGTTTCGGCTCCTGATGACCTAATGTTCGATAAGGGGGCAGGACTTTTCCCGGTCGCTGACGTTACCGGTTTAACAGCCTATGCTTTTCAGCCTGTTTATAGATTGAACAATGGAGGACCTCTTATTACATCATCAAATGATACATTAGGAAGAACATGGGAATCAGATGAACATTATCTTACAAACAAGAACCTTGCAAAGTTTGTTTCTGTTGCTCCTAATGTTGTTAAGTTTCCTCAAGACACGCCCACAATTTCGCCTTTGATTGCGCCGCAATCGGTTTATTCTTCTGCAACTGAGATGGGTGATGCTGGTGTTAATCTACCAAATTTCAATGTTTCATGGAAATTTGATGTTGACACTTCTTTTAGTTACCTTATAAGGTTGCATTTTTGTGACATTGTGAGTAAAGGTCTTAATCAACTTTACTTCCATGTTTATATTAATGGAAAATTTGCAATTTCTAATTTGGATTTATCTGCGATCACCGGTGCGTTGGCGACACCGTATTATAAAGATATTGTTGTGAATGCGACATTGATGACTCAAGGACTAAATGTTCAAGTTGGTCCTGCAAATGCTGATGGTGGAAATGCGAATGCAATGATGAATGGTATTGAGGTTTTGAAGATAAGCAACACTGTAAATAGTTTGGATGGTGAGTTTGGTGTTGATGGAAGGAGAGTAGGAGGATCGAACCGAGGAACCGTTGCGGCCGTTGGTTTCGCTATGATGTTTGGAGCATTTGTTGGTCTTGGTGCTATGGTGATCAAGTGGCATAAGAGGCCACAAGATTGGCAAAAGAGGAATAGTTTCTCATCATGGTTGCTTCCTCTGCACGCTGGCGACACGAGTTTCATGAGTAGCAAGAACTCAATGGGGAAGAGCAACATTTTCTCATCATCAATGGGGTTAGGAAGGATTTTCTCCTTTCATGAAATACAAGAGGCGACTAAGAACTTCGATGCGAAGAACATCATCGGTGTTGGTGGATTCGGTAATGTTTACTTAGGTGTGATCGACGAAGGGACTCAAGTTGCGGTTAAGAGAGGAAATCCACAATCAGAACAAGGTATCAATGAATTCCAAACTGAAATCCAGATGCTGTCTAAGCTTAGACATAGACATTTGGTTTCGATGATTGGATATTGCGACGAAAACGAAGAAATGATCTTGGTTTATGAGTACATGCCTAATGGACATTTGAGGGATCATCTTTATGGAAAGAACATGCCAGCACTTTCTTGGAAGCAAAGGCTAGAGATTTGCATCGGATCCGCGAGAGGTCTTCACTACCTTCACACCGGAACAGCACAAGGAATCATTCATCGCGACGTGAAGACAACAAACATTTTACTCGACGAGAATTTCACGGCTAAGGTATCCGATTTCGGACTTTCAAAAGACGCGCCTATGGGACAAGGTCATGTCAGTACCGCGGTGAAAGGTAGTTTCGGTTATCTTGATCCCGAGTACTTCAGGAGACAACAACTAACCGAGAAGTCGGATGTTTACTCGTTCGGAGTAGTCCTACTCGAGGCATTATGCGCTAGGCCGGCTATTAACCCTCAGTTACCTAGAGAGCAAGTTAACTTAGCAGATTGGGCTATGCAATGGAAAAGAAAGGGTCTGATCGATAAAATCATTGACCCTCTTCTCGTCGGTTCAATTAACCCTGAATCAATGAAGAAATTCGCTGAGGCGGCCGAGAAATGTTTAGCCGATCACGGTGTAGACAGGCCTTCAATGGGAGATGTTCTTTGGAACTTGGAATACGCGTTGCAGCTTCAAGAAGCTTTCACACAAGGAAAAGCTGAGGATGAGAATGAGAACAAAGCTTCTTCTTCTGCTGCTGTTGTTGTTCCAACTTCACCTGCTCCTGTTCCTCCTACTACACCTCCCACTATTCCTGAAGACACCCCCACCACACCTAGCCCTACAACTCCTCATCAAGAAGCAAACAACAACAATGGTGCTGCTGAAACTCGTGGTATCGACGATCATTCTGGAACTGCAATGTTTGCACAGTTTAGTAATCTTAATGGAAGGTGAAAACTACAAGAGATGAACAATGTGAAGGAAGTGTTATAGTAATAAAAAAAAATTTAAATGATGATAATGTGTGGTATGTTTGTGTTGTGGTGGAGTGATTAATGTTTATTGGTGTAGCAATTTGTATCATAAAATTGTTGTAATACTGATTAAAGTACTGATAAGTGTATATGATGCATTTCAGTACAATTAGTCATATGGTCTTATATAATTTGATTTGTAATATATTTGTTTTGTAAGCTTTAGGAAGTGATTTTAGAAAGCAAACTTAAGGAAACTAGCTACTTATAATAGCTAATGAAATTGATTTGAGTTTGTATGCAATTTCGCCAATAATTTGTTGTAGCATATGAACTCTCTTTTTTTGGCCATACATATATATGATATTGCTAATGTTTGAAAAATTGTATGCAAGGTCTTAATGTTATTTGGCCATACTTAAGAAACTTCAACCCTTAATAGTAACAAACAAACTACTTCAAAGTTGAATTCAATCATGTTTTGCTCCAATATGCAAGGGTGAACTCTAAAACTTAGGTAAATATGAGATAAGATACATACATGTATAAAAAGTTCTTAAAGTTAACAAAGAGTAAACTATGTAAACATCAAGCATGTACAACATAA
Source organism: Lathyrus aphaca (assembly GCA_963966055.1). Lineage (NCBI taxonomy): Eukaryota > Viridiplantae > Streptophyta > Magnoliopsida > Fabales > Fabaceae > Lathyrus > Lathyrus aphaca. The sequence continues at coordinate 131,639,864 of OZ014522.1, read as the reverse complement.
AATCGATAATATTTAACATGAAATTCTACAAGGTCAAATCACTATGATGCCTCGAAGCTTTTAAGTGCATTATATATATGTTTGGGCGTGATTCTAATTTTCACCATTTTATAGAATAAAATGTCTTATGTTGAGAAAAACAAGTGTGAGTTGGAAGTGTTGAGAAATTGTTGCGAACAAATATCCAAAAAACAGAATATGATCAGATTCTTGATCAAAATGATAATCATGAAGTAAAGGAAAAGATAGAAAAGAATACAAAGACAATTCATAGTGGGTGAAAACTGGATTTTTGATTCAATTACACATTAAAGAGCAATGTTTACAATTGAATCTCAATCACTCCACTTTCTCCCTCTGATTAGAATTATCATGGATTGATGGAGAATTGGTGACTAGTATGTTATTTATAAGAAAACTAAACTCTAACTTTCAACTAACATACTAAATAATTGACCCAACAGACTGACTCAATTCAACATGCTAACTTAAACAACAAACTAACATATTTCAACAAGAAAATTAAGACATTTGCATGCAAGAATAGACTTCGACTATTGCATGTACATTTTCGACTTCGATAGAATTTGCTACAGCACTACCTTATTACTCATAAGCTACAAATCTCCACCTTGGAACAAACTCTGAACTAAGAAACCGGAGGCTTCCAACTTTTGAAATTTTCAAAAGTTTCATCCTCAGTATTCTGAATGAATACTCATAACTTTCTAGAATAAGCATCAACTATGGATAGGAAATATTTTGCACATGAGTGTGAAGGATTCCTTGCAAGACCCCAAAGATCAACATGGATATAGTTAAGGGATCCATGTGTTCTTTTTTTAACTTTGTTAAACTTCACCCTACAAGATTTACCAGATACACAGGATTCACAAAACTCTAGTTTTTCGACCTTGTCACAACATTGAAGATTTTGTTTCGATAAGTCGTCCAGGCCTATTTCACTAACATGGACAAGTTTTGTGTGCAATAGATCGGTCTTCGTCACAGGTTTTGTGGATGTCACATCTGCTGAACCACTTACAACCTCAGCCTCAAATGTATGCAGGTCTTGCCTCTTGATGTCTCTCAATACTTTCTTCGACCCTTTTATTACCTTTAGAATACTTTGTCTCATTTGCAAACATACCCCTTCTTGTCTAATTCACCTAGAGAAATCAAATTCCTCTTAAGATCGGGTACAGACCTGATATCAGTCAATAGTGTAACGCCTTAATTTTATATTTATTTTTATGAAATAAATATTAATATTTTGATGGTATATTTGGATAAATTGGAGAGAAATGTTTTATGAGAATAATAATAATATAATAATGTATACTATCATAATATTGTTATTATCTAAATAAAATAAAATAAAATAAAAAGGGTTAGTTAGAGGTTTAAGGGGCAAAGGTGGAATTATTGTTTTATGTAAGTGGAATAAGGAATTCAGTTTTCATTATCATCGTGTTTTGACGAAGAACAGTGAGGTCTGGAGAAAGAGGAAAAGAAGGGCAAGGTCAAGGATCGTAGATTATCAAGACCCAGATTGTGAAGAACTCATCTCTATTTCGATGTAAGGGGGGAGAATTGGTTCATAATTGGTGATTTAACACAATAAGGGTAATTGGGAGATCCTTCCTCCCTTAGGGTTCATATATATGAGGATTGAAATTATGAAATTGTGATATATATATATATATATATATATATATATATATATATATATATATATATATATATATATATATATATATATATGTTCTGGTCCGACCCAATTCCTCCAATTGGGCCAAGGAAACTGATCCAACAATCTTGCTCGACGCCGAGCACAATCATGAAAAGTGATCCTCAGCCGACCACAAATAATCCGATCACGATGAGGCTCTCTAACGGCTAGTATTGACAGTTACCTATCTACACGGATCCCTCGATCCGCGCCTCATAGAACGAACCAATAACCTCTCAGCTGGTCCCTTATATAAACCCTCTCATTTGAGAGGGTCAGGTATTCGATTTCTCTAGCCCTGATACTTGTACTTGCCCACTCTTGCTCGGTTACTTACTTTAGCATCGGAGTGCCTTGCAGGTACAACCCCTTCTCTCCTCAACGACCATATCCGTCCGCTCTCGAGGCCAGCCGCATCGGATCCTGATCTCCAGGTACGATCAGGTGGCGCCGTCTGTGGGAAAGTGATTTCCCTGTTCTTCTTTCAAGATCCTCAAAGAACCAAAGTTTTAACAAGATCCATGGCTGCTCGGGACAACCAGGAAAATCGATCGAATGATGGTATGATTCTCACACAACGTGAGAGCAACATCCAACCTCCTCTACATGACGAAACGGTGCAAGACCGACCGGAAGGGAAGGCGACATCACCTTCACCCGATCGCGACCAACCCTTGGAAAGTCGCCCGGAAACTCTTTTTCCTTCGACTCCTTCAGGATCAGATTTCGCCGCATTGGCCGAAATCCTAAATCAAACAAACTTGCTGCTCCTCACTCATGGCGAAAAGATCGCCCGACTTGAAGATAATTCTCGTCGACCTCATTCTCCCGAGAGACCCCAAAGGGAGCATACTCCGTCTCCTGCAAGGAAGAAGAGGAGAGGACACACCGACGAATCAACAGGCAACAAACGCTTTCGTCAGTCTTCTCCACGACCCTCTCCTAAAAGAAAATCAAGAAGGAGAAGATCAAGATCCGCCTCCCCTCGAAGAACAAAGAAGCATGATCACAGATCTTCATCGCTCATTTCCAGTGACGACGAGGACGCTCGGGGTCCCCTATCGTCTGAAATTATGGCGGCCAAGCTCCCAAGAGGCTTGGAGAAACCCCCTCCGTTAGGCTCGTACGACGGGACCACCGACCCAGACGAGCACATCGAGAACATCGATGCGTTGCTCGACTATCGGGGTGTACGAGGGGCAATTAAATGTCGACTCTTTCCCACGACGCTGAGGAAAGGGGCGATGACATGGTACAAAAGCCTTGAGGCAGAATCCATCACATCATGGAAACAACTTGGACGCACGTTCTCCAGGCACTTTACCGCATCAAGACGACACCCTAAGACAGAGGCTTCGCTTGAAGCAATAATCCATGGGAGGGACGAGCCTTTGGGGACTTACATCGAAAGGTTCAATAAAGAGGCGGTCCAAGTGTCCACGACCGACGACATGAAGAAATACTTGCTGGAACGAGGGTTACGCCCCTCGACCGATTTCCATCGGGCGGTCGGCATTGAAACCCCGGCCACCCTCGACGCGTTCCTACTAAAAGCCCAAGCCTACATCCAATATAAAGAAAAGCAAGCGGCCAGTTCAGTAAGAGACGCCCGACGTCGCGAAGATGCCAAACCACACCGAGTCGATGAACCCTCGACATCTCGTCGAGGAGGAGACAAAAGAAAGGATGATCGCTCCCGTGAACCGCGGGAGCACCGGGGACCTATCGGTCGATTCCACGAATACACACCTCTCCTAACCTCCAGGGAGAAAATTTTGTCTGAGTGCGCCAATTCGGAATTCAAACAGGCAGGAGTATGTTTTCCGAGGCAACAACCCAGCAAGCCCGGCACGGATAAAACGAAATACTGCAGATTCCACAAGAGTCACGGGCACAACACAGATGATTGCATCCACCTCAAGGACGCGATCGAAATCCTCATCAAAGACGGGCACCTGAAGCAGTTCACCAAGTCCAGAGACAACCCTCGACAGGATACACAAGAGACCCAGAAAGTCGAGGAAGTTGTACCCATCCCTGCAGATGCTAACATGCAGGTCGCCCTGAGCATTTATCGCCCGGAAGATTTCTTTTTACCCGAGAGTCCGGGGTACCTCTCCTCCCATAGTCCATGGGAAGCTTTTCCTTCGACAATGGTCATATCAGGAGGAGGCTTCAACAAAATCACGGTCGGTTCCGTGAAAAGAAAATTCGACCAGTTAATTGCCAAGGGACCCGCGCAAAACGCCACCCTTGACCCACCAAGAGAGGGCCCCGTACCCCTTGCATTCTATCGGGAGGAACTCCTAGGAGGGGCACCCAACGCTAGCATTCCTCTACTCATCCGAGCGCGCATGGCAAACTTCGACGTGAGGAGGATCCTAGTAGACCAAGGTAGTTCATGCGACATCATGTACTCCCAGCTGTTTTCAACACTTCAGCTAAACGAAACACATCTAACTCCATACGTCGGATCAGACTTGCAAGGTTTCAACGGAGAAGTATCCCGACCATGGGGTTATGTCGACCTATTCGTCACCTTCGGGGCAGGCGAGACAGCCAGGACAGTTAGGGTCCAGTTCCTAGTCGTGGACTGTCTGTCGCTGTACCAATGCATACTAGGACGACCAACTTTGGCCGAATTAATCACTGTGCCGTCCACCGTCCACCTGAAGATGAAGTACTACACTACTTCAGGTAAAGTCGCCACATTGCACGGAGACGTCGACGCCGCCCGCAGATGTTTCGAAGCAGCATCAAAAGGTCTCAGCTCGATATCATACCAACCAAGTCCCCTAACATCGAATTCGCCAGATATTCCCAGGGCTTTCCCTCAGGTAGATTCAATCGACCTAGACTGCAGATTTTCAGATAGTAACGAGAGCGTCCAGAGGCCAACAGAGTCGTTATCCCGACCAATACCGGATGGAGACTTCGAACTGATTCCTTTGGGGGAGGACCCAGCCCGGTGTGTTAAAATTGGAGCACATATGCCCGAATTGGTGAAGCGACAGTTGGAAGCTTGCCTCAAAGGGAACGCAGATTTATTTGCCTGGAGCGCCGCGGAAATGCCAGGGCTCGACCCCGAAACAGCTTGCCACCACCTCTCTATCGACCCAACACATAAAGCGGTCGCTCAACGTAGGAGGAAGCAGTCGACCGAGAAGACCGAAGCTGCTGAATCTGCTGTTAAAGACCTCCTATAGGCTAAATTTGTAACCGAGGCCAGGTATACGACCTGGCTCTCAAATGTTGTACTTGTAAAAAAATCTAGTGGAAAATGGAGGATGTGCGTTGATTATACCGATCTCAATCGGGCATGCCCGAAAGATGCATACCCTTTTACCTAACATCGATAAGTTGGTCGACAATTCGTCCGGTTACAAGTTGTTATCCTTCATGGACACATATTCGGGGTACAATCAAATACCTATGGCTGTGTCTGACAAAAAATGCACGGTCTTCATGACCGAATCGGGCAATTACTTTTACAACGTTATGCCCTTCGGTCTAAAAAACGCGGGCGCAACATATCAGCGCATGATGAATAAGGTTTTCCGAGCCGAAATCGGAGACATGCTCGAAGTATACATGGACGACATGATCGTCAAATCTCAACAAGAAACGAACCACGCGTCCCATTTACGAAAAGTGTTCGACCAGGCACGAAAGTGCAAAATGCGCTTCAACCCTGAAAAATGCACCTTTGGTGTCCGAGCGGGAAAATTCCTCGGATTCTATTTGACTGAACGAGGCATCGAGGCCAACCCCGACAGGTGTCGGGCGTTCGCGGAGTTCCCAACTCCCACTTCCAAAAAATCCATACAATCACTAAACGGGGTCATTACCTCCCTCGCTCGATTCGTGGCAAAATCAGCTCAACACGCTCTCCCTTTTTACAAACTCCTCCGTAAAGAGGCAATTTTCGAGTGGACAGTGGAGTGCGAGCTAGCACTATCCCACCTGAAAAAGGCACTAAGTGAACCTCCAGTCTTATCCAGACCAGAAGAGGAGGAGACACTGTATCTCTACCTTGCAGTCGCAAACGAAGCAGTGAGCGCGGCACTCGTGCGCGACCTACCCGAAGGACAAAAACCTGTATATTTCACAAGCAAAGCACTTCACGGCCCAGAAATTCGATACCTTCAGATAGAAAAGGTTGCTTTGGCCCTCCTTCTCGCAGCTAGAAGGCTATGCCATTACTTTCTGGCTCACACCATCATCGTAAGGACCGATCAACCCATAAGACAGTTGCTCGGTCGACCGGACATGGCCGGCCGAATGTTAAAATGGTCACTAGAACTGTCTGAGTTCGATATCAAGTTTGAAGGAAGACAGACTCTCAAAGATCAAGCGCTGGCCGACTTCGTGGCCGAACTTACATTCACCGAGCAAGACCCGAAAGTTTCGTCCAAGTGGGTTATTTTCGTGGACGGTGCATCTGGCCCGGCGGGCAGCGGAGCCGACATCATTTTGGAAAACGAAGAGGGGAACATCATCGAAGTGTCCCTGACTTTATCTTTCCCCACTTCTAACAACCAAGCAGAGTATGAAGCTTTCCTAGCAGGCATACGGCTCGCAACCGATATGGAAGCAGAAGAGATCACGATCTGCACGGATTCTCAGTTGGTTGCAAGCCAAGTCCGAGGGGATTTCCCGGCCAAAAATGATAACATGGCCGAATATTTGGCCCTCGTAAAAGGCGAGATAAAACGGTTCAAGAGTGTGGAAGTCAAACACGTTCCGCGGGAAAACAATGCCCGCGCAGATATCCTGTCCAAATTGGCGAGCACTAAAAGGAAAGGGAACAACAAGTCCGTCATACAGAAATTGCTTTCCCGACCAAGTATCGGACACTCATCGACCCACGTACACATTAACGTCGTGGGCGACACAGGCTGCTGGATGACCCCAGTGTTCAACTATCTAACCAAAGGAGAGTTACCAACCGACCCAAAAGAAGCCAATACTATACGACGAAGGGCATGCTCATATTCTTTAGTAGGTGGATGTATGTATCGTCGAGGATTCTCTACACCCCTCCTCAGGTGTGTGGAGGAGGAAAACATTCCACACGTACTAAGGGAAGTACACGAAGGAATCAATGCTCAGAATCCTGGCGGACGTTCATTGGCTCGAAGAATCCTAAGGGCAGGATACTACTGGCCCACCCTCCAGCACGATGCAAAGGAACATGTGAAGAGGTGCGATAAGTGCCAACGACATGGAGACGTGCACGTAGCGCCTCCATCCAAGCTAAAATCATTATCGTCTCCCTGGCCGTTCGCATGGTGGGGAATGGATATTTTAGGACCATTCGTTGTTGGGTCTGGTCAGAATAAATACTTAATTGTAGGTGTCGACTATTTCACCAAATGGATAGAAGCTGAGGCCCTGGCCAAAATCACTGCGCTCAACATACTTCGGTTCTTCAAAAGAAACATCCTCGCCCGATTCGGGGTGCCCCTCGCTATCGTGACCGACAACGGGACTCAATTCACAGATAAACACTTCAAAGAATTCGTTGCATCAATGGGGACGAAACAACATTTCGCTTCAGTCGAGCATCCTCAAACTAACGGGCAGGCAGAGGCCGCGAACAGGGTAATCCTAAGAGGTTTGAAATGAAGATTGGACGAGCATAAGAAACATTGGGTCGAGGATCTACATAGCGTACTGTGGGCATATAGGACCACACCCCACTCAACGACCGGAGAATCCCCATTTCGATTAGCATATGGGACCGAAGCGGTAATCCCGATAGAAATGCACGTCCGATCGAGGCGCACGGAATTCCCCATGGAACAAGATACCAATGCTGAAGTTATAAGAGACGAGCTCGACATGGTCGAAGAAGTTCGATCGGAGGCCGCTCTTCGAGAAACTATTCTCAAACAAAAGATAGCCGCTCGGTATGACTCTAAGGTCATAAGGCAAACGTTCGAGGTAGGCAGCCTTGTCCTTAGAAGAAACCACAGAGATCCCCGCGAGGAAAAACTAACGCCCAACTGGGAAGGCCCGTATCGCGTTCGAGCAAAAACCGAGAATGGTGCTTATTATTTAGAAAATCTACACGGGGAAGAGCTCGCTCGGCCTTGGAACGCCGAGAAACTCAAACAATACTATAGCTAAATCAGTCACCTTACTCAACTCCCAAGCGAGGAGAAAGGGAGATCGACGGAAAACTGCGTGCCTAGGTACGAGCACGACGGCCCAAATATAACAAAGTTAAGCAAGATCTCTTTTCGAGAAAAAGAGAGGCTTGCCGCACGAACGGATACACAAACGAGTCCGATGTTGCCTAAGTACCACGACCAGGTAGAACCCCAGCTCGCGATGGGACGTTCACGCTACGGAACCCGGGCCATTATCTTGGCTCGGGCACCGATCGGGAGTAAGACTCTCAAATACTGATTGGTCCCCCTAACCAACAGATCATCCACACTTCCCCGTATCCATTCAATTACTTCTAATTAATGCAAAGGCGCACGCCAAACACTTAGTAAAAATAACAAGTAAACTATGTCCTCCGACAGACGCATTATTACGAGCAAACAAAATATACAACCGACCGCCAAGGTCAAACACATGACATTAAAAGAAAGAAATGCGACACCGAAGGGCCGACTTGTTCGGAGTTACAGATAAAGGGGGCCACGCCCCCCAAAACAGAAAATGCATTATAAGTTACAAAGGCACGCAGGCCATAAATTAATTATCCTCGCCCCCCGGGCGGCCTTCATCTTCACGAGCTTCCTCCTGGCCCAGCTGCTCTTCAGGTTGGTCAGGCTGAGCAGTCGACCCCGGCTGGGAGTCTGTCACCACCAAATCTGAGGGGACTACGATTCGGCCATCCACCACCTTGTAAAGATAGTTCATGCGACCAACGTCCAAGGCTATGTCAGGGTGGAGAGCTTTCATCTGGTCCACCGCATTCTGGAAGCTAAGCTCAGTTGATACGTTTAGATCTTCCATGTCTTGGTCGATCCGGGCAAGAAACTGAGCCCTCGTCACCAGATGCTTGGTGTCCTCATCCTCGTCCTCCTTGGGGCAAAAGGCATCCTTCAGTTTTTTGTTTTTCTCAAGCACCCTCTTCTTGTCGACCTCCAGCTTGGCGATGACCGCAGCTCGTTCGGTCGACTCTTTGGTAGGAGCTTTAACCTCCTTAGTGGCCGCCGTCAGCTTAGCCTCAGAAGCAGCCAGCTGCTCCTTAAGCCTGTTGTTCTCCCGCTCCAGAACAGGAGCCCCTTCGGCCGTCAGCCAGGCCATTGTCAGGACCCGCATGACTGCGCTCGCGTCCTGAGCCAGAGAAAGCCGCCGAGCAGGACGGTCCATCCCCTCCAAAAACAGAGATTCCGCACGATCCACCTCCATGCTGGTCCCTTCAAAGAAATTGCGAACCACAAAACATGGGGGTATCCCGTGCTTTGGCCTTGGAGGAGCGTTGGCCGTTAAATCCACAGTGGCCGCCGATTTGTGTTTCTTCATTAAAGAGCCAGTAGATGCGCCCGGCGAACCCTGGACCAAAGGGTCCGACCCCGAACCACTCGCTTCGGTCAGCTTGGTCTGCACGACCCTTGATCGTTTCCTTTGCTGCTGAACCAAACGCTCGTGGATTTTATCCAAAGGATTCGTCAAGGAACCTGAAAAAAGAATAAGATCAAATTAGTCACAAGCAACAGAATTAAACCAAGAATTTAACGAGCGCAGGTAAACGGATACCAAAGAAGTCGGACACTTCCTGCCCATTACGACAGGCCAGCAACTCAGTAACGCTAATCAAGGGACGCTCCAAAGCTTCCCCCCCATCTTGATCGACCATAACCTTCCTATCTCCGTCCAATAGAGGGGTCGGAGTAAAGGAGGCTATTAATTTTCTGAAGGCCTCGAAACTGGCCGCGTCATCATCACTCAATGCGTCCCCCACTTGAACGAACTCCCCCACAGGTTTTTCATAGTGAGCATGACTCCAAGAAAAGGGGAACAGCCACAGTCTCCTCGGAATCACCTGGCCTTGGTCGTCGAGCTTAGGCTCGTCATTCTCGTCAGTATCTATTCCAAGAAAGCTCATAGCTCTCACGGCCGCCGCGCTCGTAGGCTTTATCAGGAAGTAGTCAGTCTTGAAAGCCCGGATAGATTCTGAGAGGGCCTTAAAGATTCTGGTCCGTTGCTTGAAAGACACGAACCCCTTCCGGCCAGTTCCTCGCCCGACTTGGCGCTGTAGGGAGAAGAGGCGAAAAAAGAGGGGAAGAGTAGCACCAACGCCCAGATAGGCGCACGTCATCTCGAACGCCCTCAGAAATGCGTACGAATTGGGGTGCAAATGGGAAGGAGCTACACAGAGATGCCCGAGCACGGCGTTCACAAAGTCGCTGAAAGGCAACGTCACCCCCAGGACTGAAGTTGCATATTCGTACATGGAGAACGCCCGACCACCAAAATCTGAGAAGATACGGTCGTCGTCTCCCGGGCAGGTCACAACCCAATCAGCTGGATCCCCAACAACTGGCAGCGGCTCCGATCGAGGTCTCGAGAATGAGGACACCTTGTCCAGCAAATCTTCCATCACCCATTCTTCGGGCGAGACCCTCGTCTGGTCAGGACACTGAGGCGAATCCGTCGACGGCCCTGTGGTACTTGTATCTGAACTTTCCGAGGAGCTCCCGGAGTCTGAAGGTATGGACGTAGACGACCCTGAATTTCCCGAGGACGTCTCCTCAGAAAGCACATCCAGCGGATTCACGAGCTAGTTTTCACCTGAAAAGCAGAGGAAAGGCGTCAGTGAATTCGATTAAGAACATCAAATCCACCCTTCCACCGCTCGACAAGTGAAAGGGCGCGCCTCAGCTCAGAAACTATGTCCCGAGCTGTAGCCCTGGCTGACCATCGCTCGGAGCGACGGCTGACGCCCAATGTTGTATATGACAAGGATCTAACCTAATATACATCAAACCCAAGTCTAAGTCGACCAATATCTCCGTCGACCCTAAAGTTAGAGTTCGCAACCGACCGGCTACGGTGGCAGAAGTTTTGAGGTTTACTAATTCCAAATCTAAAACCTACCGGTAGAATCGTCCTAAACCGCATGCATTTCTACAAAATCTAAACTATAAACACCTAAAGAGAAGAAAAAGAACCATACCTTGCGCTTGCGAAGACATTCTTGAAGAAAATAGGCTTCTGAAAGTGGTGGTCGGTAAGAAACGGCGGTGGTCGACGGCTGAGACAGTGACAGTTGAGCGAGCAGAGTCTTGAGGAAGAAATTGAAACGAAAAGGTCAAAATGGGCCCTGAGAATCCTATTTATAGGAAGGGAAACACGTGCACACACGCGTGACCCCTACACGCTAGCCCCTAGACTAACCGTCAAATCATTAATAGGCGCGAATCTCCAGATATTCCAGCTTTTCGTTTCACATTCTTCCGTCGAGCAACGTATCATCTGCCCGTTTCCAGAAGATCGACAACATAGGTCCCTGACCTTAACATTACACTTCTCCGAACACACTATCACCCTTAAGTCACTGCTCTACAGCACGAGCAATGACTTGGGGGGCTCCTGTTCTGGTCCGGCCCAATTCCTCCAATTGGGCCAAGGAAACTGATCCAACAATCTTGCTCGACGCCGAGCACAATCATGAAAAGTGATCCTCAGCCAACCACAAATAATCTGATCACGATGAGGCTCTCTAACGGCTAGTATTGACTGTTACCTATCTACACGGATCCCTCGATCCGCGCCTCATAGAACGAACCAATAACCTCCCAGCTGGTCCCTTATATAAACCCTCTCATTTGAGAGGGTCAGTTATTCGATTTCTCTAGCCCTGATACTTGTACTTGCCCACTCTTGCTCGGTTACTTACTTTAGCATCGGAGTGCCTTGCAGGTACAACCCCTTCTCTCCTCAACGACCATATCCGTCCGCTCTCGAGGCCAGCCGCATCGGATCCTGATCTCCAGGTACGATCAATATATATATATATATATATGTATATGTATGGTTGATTATGAATTCTGAATTTTGATTATGATTTGATGATAATTATCATGAGAATGGTTTGTTTATGAGATAATTTAAGATGAATTGTTTTTGAGTGTGTGTTATTTGAATTGAGGGATGATTGTTATGAATAAGAGGAAATTGTGAGAGATGAAAAACAATTATAGGTTGATCAATGTAATTTTATTAATAATTAGATTAGGTGAATACTTGACGTTATGAGTGTTTTATGGTATAAAGTATGGAAATTGGACTGTTATGGAGGCTAATATCAAGTTAAAATACACTGGTTTTGGTTGGAATGAGAGGGGAAGGAAAAGGAAGACTTTTGGAAAAATAGGAAAAATTCACGTAGCCACCTGACATGGGCCGTGTCACACGACACGGGCGGGCGTGTCAGGCCACTGGAAGGAGGGGGAGGGAAGACTTGTCAAAAATGGGCATCAGTAAGTGTGACACGGGTCGTGTCACATGACACGGGCACCCGTGTCAGCCCACTGGTAACATTATTTATTTTGTTTTTTTAGGGCGTGTTTAGAGCACCTGACACGGCCCGTGTCAGGGGACACGGGAGGCCGTGTCAGGCCTCCGTATTTTGAAAAATTGTGAGTTTATAATGCACTTTTGGTCCGTTCTTCTAGCTTAAGTTCCTATGAGTGTTCTAAGGAAATAACTTGAGGTTTAGTGTTAAATTATAGGACTTGATATCCAATTTTAATGAATGTAATTATGAGGCTTATATAAGTAGCATAAGTGATTAGTAATCTAACGAATTGTGGTTATGAAATTATGCTATGCTTAACATGAATGATATAATGATGTGATTGATAACTGGTGGATCATATGGATCGTGAGGGCATGAATGTTCATGCGTGTTGTATTATGTGTATGTGATTGAGTCTGCATATGCATACACATTTTGTGGAATGATCATATCTTGGTGGAGCGTATGTGATCATTCGGATTCATTTTGAATCATTGGTGCTGGGATGATCGTGTCTCGGTGGAGCGTAAGTGACACATCCGGGTTCAAATTATTGAACCATTGTTGAAAGTCGGTACCGCATTGTTGCATTGTGTCAGTGAGTCACATTGCATATGTTTGTATGATTGATTGGTGTTAGTTGAGGTGTTTGAGTTTATGATTATCCTTTGAGGTGTTATTTGCACCATTATGTTATGAAATCAATTATCACCCCTTTGTTTGTTTGTGGCGTCTGTGCTTCTTCGGAAGTGTAGATAATTCAGGTACTTAAGAAGTGTTTTGATGTGAAGTCTGTGTCCTAGGAGCTTTGATATGTAACAGGGACGGGGATTTTTATGACAACATTCCATCTAGTTTTTAATCAACTTTCTTATAATAAGTGTTGACTTAATGAATAATACTTTTGATTGAATTGTAAAGCCTTTGGGCATTTTGATGTTAAAACAATTATTTCCGCTGCTTGTTTTTGGAATAAATGAATTATGTTGGTAATTGATGTGACAACTCACTTTAGTGATTAAAATCTGTTTTTTATGAAAAGTTATATAATACTGAAACTGGGGAAAAGTGGGTGTTACAATTGGTATCATAGCAGGTCGGTCCAACCGGCCAGATTGAGTCAGTCCTTAGAATAGGAGTCGTTGAGAGTCCTAACCTGTATTTGTTGTTGTATCAGAATGGCTGGAAGGAATGATGTTGCTCTTACTGCGGCTTTAAGAGCCATGGCACAGACGGTTGAGAACGTCGTTCAGGTCGTTCAGGGAGGAGGTAATGCTCAGTCTCGTGCATTGGATCAGTTCAAGAGTAACAGACCGCCTAAGTATGAAGGTGGAATTCTAGATCCAGAGGCTGCGCAGAAATGGTTTAAGGCTATGGAGAAGATCTTCAGAACAATGGGATGCTCAGATGATCAGAAGGTGAGGTTTGGTGCTCACATACTGGAGTGCGAAGCTAAAGTCTGGTGGGACAACAGTCGCCAACGGTTAGAAGCTGCGGATATTGCAATCACCTGGGCGGTATTTCGTAGAGAATATTTGGAGAAGTACTTCCCTGAAGACGTTTGTAGTGCTAAGGAGGTGGCGTTCTTGGAACTCAAGCAAGGTAGTATGACGGTGGCGGAGTATGCTGCCAAGTTTGAGGAATTGGTGCAATATTATGCACACTATAATACTGAAGAGGCTATGACTTCCAAATGCCTGAAGTATGAGAATGGACTGCGTCCTGAAATTAAGTTGGGTAATGCTTTCCAAAAGATCAGGAACTATCCAGAATTGGTAAGCAGAAGCCGTATTTATGATAATGACAACAGGGCTCGAATTGCACATTATAAGGCTGTGAATAAAAAGAAAGGAAAGCAGAGATTTGGTGGTACTCCTTATAGTGCTCCAGCTGACAAAGGAAAGCAAAAGGCTAATGCTGAGAAGAAGCTAAGTGGGGGAGGAGGTACTCCCGGCGTGCTCAAATGCTACAGATGCCACGGTACGGGTCATCGTGCCAATGATTGTCCTAATGAAGAGAAGAAGTGCTTCAAGTGTGGGAAGCCGGGTCACATGGCGGCTAATAGTAAGGTGAATGTTCCTACTTGTTATAATTATGGAGAGCAGGGCCATATTAGCACCAATTTCCAGAAACCCAAGAAGCAGCAATCCGGTGGAAAAATGTTTGCATTAGTGGGAGCTCAGCCTACTGGTGAAGACCAATTGGTCAAAGGTACTTGCTATATCGATAATACTCCTTTATTTGTGATTATTGATACGGGTGCAACACACTCGTTTATTTCTTTGGAATGTGTGAAGAGGATAGGATTGGAGCCTTCTCAATTGAGTCGAGGGATGGTAATTGATACTCCATCTATAGGTTCCATGACTACTACCTTAGTATGTTGTGATTGTGTTTTAACAATAACTAATAAACAGTTTAGAGTGGATCTTATATGCCTGCCACTCAGTAATCTTGATGTAATTTTGGGTATGAACTGGTTGAAGTCCAACCGAGTTTACATCGATTTCTTTAGGAAAAGATTGTTGTTCCTAACTCCTGAGGAGGAAAGTTTGGCTAGTTCAGTTTCTGCTAAAGAACTGAGAACCTTGTTGGAAGACGAAGTGAAGATGTTTGTTGTGTTTGCTTCGTTATCGGTTGAAGAGAAGGTTGTGTTGAAGAGCTTCCAGTGGTGAATGAATTTCTTGAAGTATTTCCAAGTGATATTTCAGAGCTGCCTTCGATGCATGAGGTGGAGTTTACTATTGATTTGATTCCTGGTACTAGGCCTATTTCTATGGCACCGTACAGGATGTCTGCTGCTGAGTTAGCTGAGTTGAAATCTCAGATTGTTGATTTGCTTGACAAGAAGTTCATTTGACCCAGTGTATCGCCGTGGGGTGCACCAGTGCTTTTGGTCAAAAAGAAAGATGGTAGTATGCGTCTGTGTATTGACTACCGACAACTGAATAAGGTTACGATTAAAAACAAATATCCACTCCCAAGGATTGATGACTTGATGGATCAACTTGTGGGAGCTTGTGTTTTTAGTAAAATTGACTTGAGGTCGGGATATCATCAAATAAGAGTGAAAGAGGAAGATATCCAGAAGACGGCATTTAGAACTCGATACGTCCATTACGAATATGCAATGATGCCTTTCGAAGTGTCTAACGCGCTAGGAGTGTTCATGGAGTATATGAACCGAATATTTCATTCTTATTTTGATCAGTTTATCGTAGTATTTATTGATGATATACTGATATATTCGAAGTCTGAAAAAGACCATGCGAAACATTTGAGAATTGCATTGCAGGTACTGAAGGATGACAAATTATTTGCCAAGTTCTCCAAATGTGAATTTTGGTTGAAGACGGTAAGCTTTTTGGGACATGTGATATCTGGTGATGGTATAGCAGTGGACCATTCTAAGGTCAGTGTTGTGCTTGAGTGGGAGCCTCCGAAGACGGTAACGAAATTTAGAAGTTTTCTTGGCCTAGCTGGTTATTACCGAAGGTTCATTGAAGGATTTTCTAGTTTGGCGTTACCATTGACTCAATTGACCCGGAAGAGTCAAGCTTTTATTTGGGATGCAGCTATTGAGAGAAGTTTTGAGGAATTGAAGAAGAAGCTAACTTCGGCACCAGTACTAGTTTTGTCGGACCCGAGTGAAGCTTTTGTTGTTTATTGCGACGCGTCTAAAATGGGTTTAGGCGGTGTGCTAATGCAGGTGGATAAAGTTGTAGCTTATGATTTGAGGCAATTGAGGGTACATGAAAGGAATTATCCTATTCGTGATTTGGAATTGGCCACAGTGGTATTCGTGTTGAAAATTTGGAGGCATTATTTGTATGGTTCGAGGTTTGAAGTTTTTAGTGATCATAAGAGTTTAAAGTACTTGTTTGATCAAAAAGAGCTTAATATGAGACAAAGAAGATGGTTAGATTTTTTGAAAGATTGTGATTTTAATCTGAGTTACCACCCGGGAAAAGCGAATGTGGTAGCAGATGCATTGAGCCGGAAGACAATTCATATGTCGGTTATGATGGTGAAGGAAATGGATTTAATTGAGCAATTTAGAGCCTTGAGTATGGTATGTGAAATAACGTCGGAAAGTGTTAAGATGGGTATGTTGCGAATTAATAATGAATTTCTTGATGTGATAAGAGAAAATCAAAGGCAAGACGTAAAATTGGTAGATTTGATACCTACTGAAGGAAATGACCAAGGAGGCAATTTTGTTTTGGATAATGATGGTGTCTTGAGATTCAGAGGTAGAATTTGCGTACCTGGCAACGCCGAATTAAAGAAAGCAATTTTGGAAGAAAGTCATCGAAGTAGCTTGAGTATCCATCCAGGAGCTACAAAGATGTACCATGATTTGAAGAAATTGTTTTGGTGGCACGGTATGAAGAGGGATATCGCGCAATTTGTTTATGCTTGCTTGGTGTGTCAGAAATCTAAGGTGGAACATCAAAAGCCTTCGGGGCTGATGCAACCGTTAGAGATTCTGGAATGGAAATGGGACAGCATTGTTATGGATTTTGTGACAGGTTTACCGAATACGGTGAGAGGCTTTGATGCTATTTGGGTAATTATAGACCGGTTAACTAAGTCGGCACATTTTATTCCAATCAACATCAGTTTTCCGTTAACTAAATTGGCAGAGATTTATATATGGATTGTGGTGAAATTTCATGGTGTACCGTCGAGTATAGTATCGGATAGAGATCTGCGGTTTACTTCAGAATTTTGGAAGAGTTTGCATGAGGCTTTGGGTTCTAAGTTGAAATTGAGTTCAGCTTACCACCCACAGACGGATGGGCAATCAGAGAGGACTATTCAGTCACTAAAAGATTTATTGAGAACTTGTGTGTTAGAAAAAGGAGGTGTGTGGGATACTCATTTGCCACTAATTGAATTCACTTATAATAACAGTTACCATTCAAGTATTGGAATGGCACCGTTTGAAGCTCTTTATGGTAGGAGATGTAGAACACCTCTATGTTGGTATGAGACAGGTGAAAATGTTATGCTTGGACCTGAGATTATCCAGCAGACTACCGAGACTATCCAGATGATTAAAGAGAAAATGAAAGCATCTCAGAGTCGACAGAAAAGTTACCATGATAACAGGAGAAAAGAATTGGAGTTCAGTGAGGGTGACCATGTGTTTTTGAGAGTCAACCCGATGATCGGTGTTGGTCGTGCTTTGAAATCCAAGAAGTTGGATCCTAAGTTTATCGAACCTTATCATATTATGCAGATAGTAGGCAAGGTTGCTTACAGAGTGGCATTATCGTCAGAACTTTCGAATTTGCACAAAGTGTTTCATGTGTCACAACTCAGAAAGTATGTATCTGATCCGTCACATGTCATCTAGAGGGATGAAGTGCAAGTTCGTGATAAGCTCACTGTGGAGGCCTTACCTTTGAGAATTGAGGATCGTAAGATGAAGCAGCTAAGAGGCAAAGAAATACCTATTGTGAGAGTAGCTTGGGGAGGAGCTGCTGGTGGAAGTGTTACTTGGGAACTGGAGAGCAAGATGCGGGAATCATATCCAGAGTTATTCCATTCAGGTACATTTTCGAGGACGAAAATAATTAAGTGGGGGAGAGTTGTAACGCCTTAATTTTATATTTATTTTTATGAAATAAATATTAATATTTTGATGGTATATTTGGATAAATTGGAGAGAAATGTTTTATGAGAATAATAATAATATAATAATGTATACTATTATAATATTGTTATTATCTAAATAAAATAAAATAAAAAGGGTTAGTTAGAGGTTTAAGGGGCAAAGGTGGAATTATTGTTTTATGTAAGTGGAATAAGGAATTCAGTTTTCATTATCATCGTGTTTTGACGAAGAACAGTGAGGTTTGGAAAAAGAGGAGAAGAAGGGCAAGGTCAAGGATCGTAGATTATCAAGACCCAGATTGTGAAGAACTCATCTCTATTTCGAGGTAAGGGGGAGAATGGGTTCACAATTGGTGATTTAACACAATAAGGGTAATTGGGAGATCCTTCCTCCCTTAGGGTTCATATATATGAGGATTGAAATTATGAAATTGTGATATATATATATATATATATATATATATATATATATATATATATATATATATATATATATATATATATGTATGTATGGTTGATTATGAATTCTGAATTTTGTTTATGATTTGATGATAATTATCATGAGAATGGTTTGTTTATGAGATAATTTAAGATGAATTGTGTTTTAGTGTGTGCTATGTGAATTGAGGGATGCTTGTTATGAATAAGAGGAAATTGTGAGAGATGAAGAACAATTATAGGTTGATCAATGTAATTTTATTAATAATTAGATTAGGTGAATACTTGACGTTATGAGTGTTTTATGGTATAAAGTATGGAAATTGGACTGTTATGGAGGCTAATATCAAGTTAAAATGTACTGGTTTTGGTTTGGAATGAGAGGGGAAGGAAAAGGAAGACTTTTGGAAAAATAGGAAAAATTCACGTAGCCACCTGACACGGGCGGGCGTGTCAGGCCACTGGAAGGAGAGGGAGGGAAGACTTGTGAAAAATGGGCATCAGTAAGTGTGACACGGGCCATGTCACACGACACGGGCACCCGTGTCAGCCCACTAGTAACATTATTTATTTTGTTGTTTTGAGGGCGTGTTCATAGCACCTGACACGGCCTGTGTCAGGGGACATGGGAGGTCGTGTCAGGCCTCCGTATTTTGAAAAATTGTGAGTTTAAAATGCACTTTTGGTCCGTTCTTCTAGCTTAAGTTCCTATGAGTGTTCTAAGGCAATAACTTGAGGTTTAGTGTTAAATTATAGGACTTGATATCCAATTTTAATGAATGTAATTGTGAGGCTTATATAAGTAGCATAAGTGATTAGTAATCTAACGAATTGTGGTTATGAAATTATGATATACTTAACATGAATGATAAAATCATCTAATTCGTTCAAGACCAATTTAGTATGATTTAGTTTGATTTTTTTGACAGTTATGGATGATTGGTTTCTTCACATGCAAGCAACTCAAATCCATACAACAAAGGCTCATTCTTTGACCTAATTTGCTTTATTATATATACACAACAATAATGCAATGCTAAGGGACGAAAATCAGAGCTCAAAAATCACTTTCCAACTTCAAAATTTTACAAAAAATACACATTTTGTTTCCTTGTTCTAGCTTGTTTCCAAGAGTTTCGAAGGTGCTAATCACTTCCTTGATACATTCTGAACACAAAGGCATCATCATCATCAAATCCAGCTTAAAACGCATAAACCGGATTCTTGTTTTCTCACTTTTATACTTTTTTTTCAATTCCGTACATTCATGCATTATAAATAATATTTGACTAATGATTTGTGTTTGTGGTGTTGCAAGAATTGTTTTTGGGCGATTAATTCAAAGCTTCATGGCCAAACACGCAAACCACCATTGTTAGGGTTTTGGGATCAAAATTAGGAACTTTCGATTAAGGCGCCCTCAAGATCTTTTGATGATATATTTGAATTGTGCATGTCATGGAAGATCAATTGATGTAATTATTTTGGATTAATCTGTTGTATTTTGGGATATTGAAATCCGCATGTCAATTAGCTACGAAAATTTCGTAGCTAATTTGAAGTCAAACTGTAGCTAAACTTGGAAACTGAAGGAAAAAGACGACCAGCCATTCGCGCGCGTTTTCTGATTTTTGAAATTTGGTTTTATTATTATAATTTATTATTTGCGTTATATTTCACAGAAGTGCAGGTGGCTTGGTGGCAAGCGCGTTGAGGTTGCAAGAGAGGGGTCCTGGGTTCGAATCCAGGCCTCCCCCATAATATTTTTTTTGCGCTGATTTTCTTTTTCTTTTATATTTTATTTCTTAATTATGATTATATTAACTATATTAATCAAATAATCAAATAATTAACCATTAACCCTAAAATTAGTTTTTTTTCAATCTTTTTCTTAAAAAACAAAACCAATAATTATTTTCACCATTTTATTTTATTATTTTCCCAATTAATTATTTTTGTAAATTCATTAATTTAATCATTAGGATTTAATTAACTTTAAAAGAAAACCTTAATTTTTTTTAACCCTAATTTTTTGTTAACCCTGATTTTCTATAACTTTTTCAAAACCCTAATATTTTCGTAAAAAAAATATAATAATAATTAATTGTTTAACTTAATTTATTTTGATTGCCTTAAATTATTTATTTTTATTTATTAGAAAATTGTATAGGATGTCTTATTATGTAATTTATTTTTCCGCTCGATTATGTAATTGTTTTCCTTATGTAATAGCTTAGGTTTAAATTTCCGTCTTTTATTTTCCGCAATCCCACTAAAAGACAAATGTACCCCCTCCCATAATGTAATAGCGTAGGATCTTTATTTCCGCCTTTTAATTTCTGCAAACTATAAATGTGTGGTTAGTAACTTAGGGAGTGCAAATATTGTATGGTTAATTAATTGAATCTAGCCCACTAATTTTTAAGATAAATATTTGAAATTAATATTCACACGTAAGTCGATCATTCTACGATCGTCATCTACACCTCCTAGGGTCCCCTCTTGGTTGCCTTAAACAAATGGTCAAGTCCCTCGAAAGTGGGGATGTCTAAAAGGCAATGTCCCTTAACAGAAAAATAATCAAGTCCCTTCAGATTCAAAAAGATCATAGTCCCTTCAAGGTTGCCTATGGAATAAATGATCTCGTCCCTACGGAATAAATGATGATAGTCCCTACGAATTGCTAAAGACACCCCTACAAGTTGCCTTCATTGACCACACGATGACCCTACGCTTGTCCTTTAATAAATCCACGATAAATGACTACTTACTCCTTAATAGTAAGGACAGTCATACCCTTGAAAGAAAATAAAGGAACATGAAAGACCAACTTAGGGTAGGTAGCACTTAATTACTTGTTCACTCTATCAAAAACTCTTTTTCACACCCCACTTTCAAACATTTTCAAACTCAAAGCTTTGTATACATCCATATATGGATTATTACAAAGACTTATGAAAATTTCTGAACACACACTACACATTTTTCAAACAAGTTAAAGTGAGCAAAGTAAATAAGAGCCCATGGATAACCATGGATATAAAGGGTGTTTACACCTTCCCTTTATATAACCTACCCCCCGAACTTAGAATTTTTAAAAGGTCTTTCATGTTCTTTTATACCCTTTCCTATTGGATAAAATAAAAGTCGATGGCGACTCTTGCTATCCGCAACATAAATAAAAAGTCAATTCTCCCACCGTGTTACAATCCTTTTGATCGATTATATCCGTGCAAATGGCTTGTCGAACCCTAATCTTGGCATGTGTTTTATAAACTTTCAAATCCCGATAATTTTTAACGTTAGCTTTTTAATTTGTTATGAAAACGAAAAGAAATGTTACTAAAAACCAAAACCCCCTTTGTTTCTATTAAATCCAAAACTAGCGCGATTGTAGAACGGTGATGATATCACAAAACAATCTCTGTGGAACGATAAAAAAATCCTACTCTATTTGTACTCCAAAAAATTGGTGGCATTTTCGGGGATTGTTAATTGATATTGCAAGCATTGCAATAGTTGCTTAAGTTTTATACTTGTTTGAGCTTTTTCTTGAACTTGTTAATTTATTTGGTTAATTTGTGCAGCTTCTGTTTATGCGAGGAAAACTTCTTGCGGACTAACTTCTTTTTGATCCTAATATTGAGAGAACCGCAAGGAAGTTGAATAGCAAGACAGGACGGAGGAGGAAACTCGCTAAAGAAAGGAAAGAACAAGGACAAAGTTCAACTTCTACTTCAACACCGCTCACTCCACAGTTTAGGCCAACCATGGCAGGCCTCGATCCACCTCTACCTCCACCTTCTACACCATGTGTGAATAGCCCACTCAACACGGATCAGTTTGCCAATAACACCCATAATGGCCAGTAAGCTGAGATGAAGACGGGAAGTTTGAATTTATTGTACGGAAGTCCATTCACGGGAATGGACCACGAAGACTCATTCGCTTTTCTCACAAAATTTTATGAGATAGCATTGGCGACCGGAGTCGATCCAACATAAGAGCTAGCTTTGTTTAGAAGACTATTTCCTCATGCTTTGATTGGCAAAGAAAGGGATTGGTACCTTGATCAAAGTACCGTTGTGATGACCGATTGGAATGTTCTTGAAGAAAAGTTCATTGAGAGATTATTCTCGCACAACCGTTTCATAAAATATAAAACCGCAATCTCCGTGTTTTCTCAAGGTACAAATTAGTCCCTAAATAAAGCATGAGAGCGATTTAAATCTATGATCCGGAAGTTCAAAGGTCACGGGTTCGATAAGTTGACGCAAATCCACATTTTTAGAAATGGCCTCCAACTGAATTGTAAAACTTTGTTGGATACTACTGCGGGTGGATATTTGTTATCAAAGAGTGCAGAGGAAGTGACGGACATTATCAATCACATGGCTCTCAATGATTTACAAAGTCAAAATCGCAACAATTCTTTGAAGAAACCCGAAGTTCTTGAACTAGGGACGTATAATGTAATACTTGCGCAAAATAAACTTTTATCGCTACAAGTGGAGCTGATCTTGACACAACAAATGTCAAAGCTTCCACAATTGAAGGAGTTGCATGAGCAACCGAGCAAGAACAAGAAAGTTATGAGTTTTGAATTATGCAAAGGTGATCACAAAAATACCGGATTTTGTCTGCCACCGGGAACCGAAGAAGTCACCTATATGAACAACAATCAAGGGTACCAAAGACAACAACAATAACCTTATAAACAACAACAACAACCTTACCAACAACAACATTACCAAAATCAACAACAAAAAGGATATCAACCAAGGGGTAATTACCAAAATAACCAAGGTAATGGCAGTGGTTCTTATAATTGGAAAAATCCTTATCTTCCTCCACCACCTTCGGTTGCACCTTCCAAATTGGAAGACACTTTGAATCAATTTATTCAAATGTATATGGCCAATAAAAAATCTAGTGATGTGGCAATCAAAAATCTGGAAAATTAAGTTGGGAAACTTGCGAAACAAATAGCCGAGAACCAACCGGGACATTTCTTTTCTGCTAACACTCATGTGAATCCTAAGGAGCATTCTAAAGCTATTGTTATTAGGAGTGGTAAGGAGATGGCCAAAGAAAAAGAGAAAAGAGTTGAAGAATAAAAGATTGATGGTATAGTTTAGGAAGTTAGTGATGAGGAGGAAGTTGAAAAGAAGAAAAAAATTGATGAAGTAGTTGAAAAGAAACTTGATGATGTGGTTGTAGTTGAAAATAAAAAAGTGGAGAATGTGAAGAAGAAGAAAACCAAATACGAGAGTTAGGAAGGGAAAAGAAGTGATGAATCAAATTCCAACAAATATGACATATCCTCATGTACCTACAAAGAAGGATGATGAAAGGCAATACTCTCGTTTTACGGATATATTCAAGCAACTTCAAATCAATTTACCGTTTTCCGAGGCTCTTGAGCAAATGCCTAGGTATGTGAAATTCTTGAAGGATATTCTCACTAAAAGAAGGAAGTATACGGAGCCGAAAACGGTTATCCTTGCGGAAAATTGTAGTGCGGTCATTCAACGCACTCTTCCAAAGAAGGAAGCCGACCTGGGGCGGGTGACTTTGCCCGTCACAATTAGAAATATGTTTGTGGTAAATGGCCTTATTGACTTGGGTTTGAGCATAAATATTATTCCTCTTTCCATTGTGAAAATTCTTGAGAATATAGAAATCAAAGGCATAAGGATGACTTTGCAACTTGCCGATAAATCTACCACTCACACGATTGGAGTGGCAAGAGATGTGTTGGTAAAAGTTGACAAGTTTTTCTTTCTGGTGGACTTCATTGTGATCGACATGGAAGAAGATGAGGATGCACCTTTAATACTTGGTGGCCCTTTCATGAAGATGACCTGAATGATGATCGACGTCAACGTTGGTTTTATGAAAATTAGGGTGCTTAATGAAGAAGTTACCTTTAATTTGTTTGAAGCGATGAAGCACTCAAAGGATAGGCATGATAGTTTCCACATAGATGCATCCGAAATGGATATAATTGTGTCGCTCCCCGGATTTCCATCCTGGTACAAACGCGAAAGTGGCGCGGAAAAAGAATAGAGTCGCCAGCCAGGCATTTTTATCCCGAAGAAAGGGAATGGTAATGCTGCACAAACCAGAAGAAAGAAGAGGAAGGACATAGGTCCTGCGAACCAAAGAGACTGAGTTCGGGAGTCGGTTACGACCTGGGAAGGTATTAGCACCCAGATCGTCCGCCGTACCCGACGGGATCCACGCTTGCAAAGAAAATGTTTCAAAGGGTGAGGGTATGAAAGCTGCAGCAAAGAAATGAAAATGAACTGGAAGGAAAAAATGAGAAAAGAACTGAAATGAGAAAACAAAGAGAAAAAAATGTAGGGAAAATAAAGATTGTGCTCGAACGGGCCCTACCCCGCTGCCTACGTACCTCATCGGGATAATGAGGATCAGAGACGCCGTAGTTCCCCTAACTAGGGGTACCAAAAGGAAATTGCTTGTGAATTAAAAGGCTTGAACTGCCTATGTCAATGCTCAGGTGTTGCAGGCTCGGACGACGAGTGTGTTACCGTCTTGCAAAGTGACAAGTAGGAGCAAGTTCGCGGACGGAGCGAATGAGGTGAGAAAATAATTCCCGAAGGAAAGACGCTTATTGTTTGTTTGGTGTTTTTTAGAAGCTTTTATGAGTGAAAGTTTGCATAGGTAAGTGTACCTAAGTCTTACTCAATGGGATGTGTACATCTCACATCATCCCGAAATGGAATGCGCAAGAGGCACACCTATCTATGGAGGAAATCCCCAAAGCTAGTCCCACAGGTGAAGGCTTAAGCACACTGGCCTATTACCATTATTAAGTATTTTTGTGGTTTTTTGGTTAAGAAGTGTTTTTTAGCTTTTTCTTTGTGAGGTACTCATGCTAAGACCTGTCCACCACGAGTGATGACTCACACCTCGCCCCGAAACGGAACGCGTGCAAGTATATCATAGCAAAGTCTCATGTCACATGAAAGTACTCAACCTTTATAAAGTGAATTAGAAATGAATTTGAAGATGAGAAGAGAAAGCAACAAAGGATCTCAAAGGAAAAATTCTAAAGGGGGACTAAAATAATCCTAAGTGTTAACATGCATGGATGTCCTAAGGGTTAGTGAGGCTTACTATCCTAAAGAAGGAGAAGAAAAGAAGAAGATGAAAGGAGAAGCTCCATGGTGGCCTAAGCACACCTCAAGCAAGGCAAGAGATAAAAAAGATGAGGAAGAAATAAGATAAAGAGGTGAGAATGCGATAAAGTAACCAGACAATGCATAAACAGAGCCTACACCAGTAGGACTTCCAGATGCAACAACATGCAATAAGCAAAACCAGGCCTCAGTGGTACCTAACGGAGAAGGTCCGTTGCCTCTTCAATACACGCAAACAAAATATCAAGTCCAGAATGATCTCAACAGTCAAGCATAATTGTTAATTATCAAGGTAACCAGTATAAGCGCTCGCATCCCAAGACAACCAGCAAAGAGAAACAGAATTAGAATCAAAAGATCAGTCCGCACGATATCGAAGCTTAGGTGCAATTTGTATCCAGATATCCCACTAGCTCGAACAAGATCATGAAAAACAATTAGTCATAAGGTCACCGCCGCATTCTAACTTCCACCAAGAAGTCTGCAAAATATCAAACAAAGCTAGAACCAAGATTAATCACAATCCTATTTAATTAATTCGAAACTAAAAAAAAAATTATATTAGGACTAAATAATAAGAATTATAACAAAAATCTAATACAATTCAAAGTCTAATAAAAATAAATTAATAAAATAACAAGTATAGAGAAAATACTAAAGACTTAATAATAAAAGTAGAAATAAAATAAAAACAAAACAAAGATGAACAAAAGGGAGGGGTTCAACACCTACAAGAAGAATGTTATCAACAAGAAGGACAATGGGATGAGCCCAAACAAGATGAACAAAAAGAACACAAGGGGGAATTGGCGGCCGGTGATGAGGTGTGGACATGAAATTCGGTGGGCTTAGCCCAACCCTCACAACAACCAAAACCTCAAATAAACTTAAAACAAAAAATTCATAATAAACTCAGAATAACAAAAACAGGGGAAATCAAACGAGTCCCCTTCCTCCCCTTCACTGCTTCCATCTCGAAGGGAAAACAAATCGCCGGTCCAACGTCGCCATCTTCAACACCATCGGCACGAATCGACGACCCACCACCGTAACGTCTCTCTCTCCGCACGATTTCAGATCTCTTTGTGATGTCCAATCCGGTTCGCACGTTTCATTCACTCGCGATTTCCTCTTCTTCTTCCTCTTTCTGTTTTTTGTTTGCTGTTGTTATTGAGCAATAAGAGTGATGCAGATTGATTGTGGTTTCTGTGTGTTTGATGAAGGAGGTCAAAGGAAGGGTTGGCTGCGAGATGCAGTGCGATGGGGATTTGTGTTGGTTTGCGTGTTGAGCTGTTCTTGTGAAGGGAAGGTTGATGGTTTGGTTTGAAAAGGTGAAAAGATGGAGATCAAGGTCTCTCTGCTTTGTTGTTGTCGTTGGTGTTGTGAAGGTGCGGATAAGGTTTGTCAAAGTTTGTGGTAATGGTTGTTTGGGGTTGTTGAAGGTGGTTATCCATTGTTGTATGTGTTGTTCTTGCTGTGTTTGTGAAGATTGGTTGGGGTTATGGAAGGAAAGTTTGCGGATGGTGGTGTAGGGATGTAGATGGCTGTTGTTGGTTGTTTGGAAATGAAGGTGAAAGTTGAAGGTTATGAAATAATTAAGTGTTGATGATGGGTCTGAAATTTTTCAAAAGGTTGAAGGATGACGGATTGAGTTGTGGAAGAGGTGAGGTTTAGGTGTGAATTTGTTATGGAACGTCGTTCAGTGCCGGGAGATTTTTATTTGTTAAGAATGAGGTGATGGTGGTTGTGAGTTGTGTTTTCCGAGTGTGTTTTGTGTGTGCTGCCAAAATTGCAGAAGATGTGTTTTTTGAAGTTATGGAGGGATGAAAGGTTTGTGTATTCGGTTGATAAGAGAGTTGCGTGAGGAAATCTTCGTGAGAAATCGTTGGTGAGGATGAGGTGAGTGAGGAAGAGCTGGAGCGTGAAATCCGTCATTTGTTTGCGGATTGCTTATGTGTGAAAAGTGTGTGAGTGAAGTTTTTGTGAATTGGTTGAAAGCCTTTTGCGTAATGCGTGCTGCGTGAGTGTACTGTGAATTGTGTCATGTAAGTTTGTTTTGGTGCGTGTCATCAAAAATGGAATTTGTTTGCACGGCTTGTGCCTGCATTGTTTGTGGTGGGTCCGGGTGATTGAAAGAATATGCTGCAATTGTTTTCAAGAAAAATCCTGTCATGCTTTTGGTTGTTCTCTTTTATTCATTCTTTTGATGGCTTAAAAATGACATGGGCTTTATGAGCCTCATTTGCAATGACCCTTTTTGTGATAATAATTAATAGATGAAATTGGATTAATGAGTCTAATTAAAAAAATGGATGTGTATAAAAATGGGAATGGATATTGGATTTAATGCTTGGAAAATGGATGGATAAAAGGATAAAAATAGAAAAAGAAAAGAATTGGTTTAGAAATAAAATGGTTTATGAAAAGGATATGAACATGGATTATGAATCTTTGAATAAAAATGGATAATGGAAAGTGGGTAGATGGATGAAAATGGCTATGAAGTAATTGAAATTTAGAAATAGGTAAGTAAAGTGATAAATAAAAAATGAAAATGGAGTGATAAATGAAATATTTATTTTAAACCAAAATCAGTCTTAGACTTTTCCACATGTCTCTGATTGAACGAACACAAACAACAAACACAAAAAAAATCACTACTGAAATCACCCTTTGAACTGTTGACCGATTAAACTCTGAATCACTTCGAATCTGTTTGAGCAAATCTCTAGGAAAATAAATTCACAGACGATCCACTAATGAAAGGATGAATAGGAAATCTGACCCACAACTTCTAAGGAATCACAACTTGACGATCTGATGAATTCCACCACACAACTTAACCTTGAATATGCACTGTTTGAGAAATCAACCACTGAACTGATGACGACCCAGATACATATCAAATAGTCCTTTCAGACGTGAAATCCTTGAAGACCACTAAATAAGGGAAATAAACCCTAATCAAGTAACAGGAGCAATAAGAAAATGATGTCATAGATGCCCGCATAAACAAAAGCCTTAATTCTTCTGATAATCTGTAAACAAGAGATCTGAAACCCTAATTCTTCAGAAAATACGATCCCATGTCTTAGGAGCATATGCAGATGATTGAATGCGAAATGTATATGATATGCAAACGAGAAGCAGAAAAAGATAGAAAACCAGAGAGCAAATTTAGGGTGTCTACAGCTGCCCCTATTCAATCATCAGTTAATCTGAAAAGGACGGTAGCACGGGCTATCGACCATTCAGGATAAACTGTGGTTGAATACCAAGAAGACCAGAAATTTGCACTCTGACGAAGAATGCAGTACTGGGAAATAAACCCGACCAGATGACGCTCTGGGGATAAGAAGGAGAGAAAAAGCAGATGAGCTTCTTCCAAGTTGAAACTGATATCTGGAATAAGAACATGTTGACAGACGAGTCTTCGAATGACCTGTGACGCCAGGTGCAGAGAGCGGACGAGCCCTTAAGAATCTTCAAAGTAACCTGAGATAGATGAATCTCCTTCACTAATCCTTATGCATATAAGTGGAATAAGACGGACGAGTCTTCTTCGGATAACCCTTACGCAGGTTCCGAAAATGCATATAAGTCTGTGGGACAGACATGCAACTAGGATGGACGAATCCTCTTCACGAATCCTTACGCAGATAAGTGGAATAAGACGGACGAGTCTTCTTCGGATAACCCTTACGCAGGTTCCGGTAATTGTTTTGACGCTTTAATCCCACCGTCAGGATTTTCAACCTCTTCAATGCGGACGAGCATTGGAATGATCATCAAAAAAAACGCAGACGAGTGTTATAAGTTGACGATATGGACGAGTACCGGACGATGATCCAAGAAACACGGACGAGTGCTTCTGATAATGATACGGACGAGTATCAATCACTGGTATAGACGAATACCAGAAATCCAACACAGACGAGCATTGGAATCTTCAATAGGGAACAATCTAACACAGACGAGTGTCAGAAAAGATATAGACGAGTATCAGCTTATTTCAGACGATCTTCAAAAGAAAATACCAAACACGAACGAGTGTCGGGGCGTGCAGACGAGCACTATATAAGTAATAGGCACGGACGAGTGTCGAAGGATGCGGACGAGCAATCTTCAAAGGAGTAACAAGCACGTACGAGTGCTAAGAGATGCGGTCGAGCATCAAATAAAGATGCGAGCACGGACGAGTACTGGCGACTTTCTTAGGGATATGCCTCAAATAAAGAGGAATCGAAAATAAAATGCACGGACGAGTGCTGCAGGGATGCGGACGAGCACCAAATGAAGATGCGCGCACAGACGAGTACAGGCAACTTCGCTGGGGAAAAAACTTCAAAGACTAATAAGCACGGACGAGTTCCGAGAGCTGCAGATGGTCATCAAATAAAGATGCTAGCACGGATGAGTGCTGGGGAATACCTCAAATAAAGAGGAATCTGCTGAGGAAAAGGCACGGACGAGTGCTGAAAGAGGATGAGCATCAAATAAAGATGCGAGCACAGACGAGTGCTAGTAGATATAGACTCTACTGGGGAAAGCAAACGAGCAATACCACAGAGCTAACACAGACGAGTGTTGAAAGATGCAGACGATCAGCAATAAAGCATGATATATC
This sequence comes from Lathyrus aphaca, assembly GCA_963966055.1. Taxonomy (NCBI): domain Eukaryota; kingdom Viridiplantae; phylum Streptophyta; class Magnoliopsida; order Fabales; family Fabaceae; genus Lathyrus; species Lathyrus aphaca. Next base: position 131,609,793 of record OZ014522.1, on the reverse strand, counting down.
ACTGCTGGGGATAACTCTGCTTAGAGATAACACAGACGAGTGTTGACAAACGCAGACGAGCGGTAGACAAATGCCTGATTGGCCACTGAGAGTTACAACTCTGCAGGGGAAGATAAATCTAGAGGTCTGACTACCCATCTCTGACTGAGGTGATATATGCCTGACTCTATCATCAAATGACCACCAGTATGGCAACTTTGCTGGGAAATATTTCACTGCCGGAAGTGGAGATCAGACATGAACTCTGTGGGGAAAGATCATCTTCAGACTTGGCTAGGGAAGATGCTTCGTCAAATAAATCTTGCTGGGACCCTTGCTGGAGAGAGAGAGCTCTGACAATTCTAACTTTGTGGGGAAACAAGGCCTTCAGCTGCCTGTTGGGAAAACTTCACTGTGGAAAGATAAGTCCGCTTGGGGATGAGAACGATTCAATTAGCCTTGAAGTTCTGCTAGGGTTATCATCTGTTCTGACTCAGCTGGGGATGTCAACCTTCCGGCACGGCTGAGACATATATGGCAATGCTCTGCTGAGGAAATGCTTTGCTGGAGAATCAAATAAGTCAAAATATGCCCCAAGTATAGTATGACGACTGTGATGGAAGATTTGCCAATGAAAATTGGACCTTGACTGTGGAGAATACCAATTCCTCATGAGGAAACCTTGTCGGATGAAAGAAAATCTTATGCTCGAGGAAGAAATAAACTTCCAATGCCCTGCTGGTAAAATAAATACCAGACATTCCCTGAGAATTAACACAGTGCTTCAAACTTCTGGGCTCAACAGTTGCATACTGATTATCAAGAGTGCACAAGCATTCCTTACTCCTGAAACTGCATCGTCTATGAAGAAGATTGTCTCCAGAGGATTTTACAGAAGACATGGTATCTAGAATTGCCCCAGCGTCTTCAAACTCTCGCATGAATTCACTAGATCTTGAGATAACTGCCCCAGACTGCGTCTTGTAACGGCCCTTGCTCCACACCAGAGATAAAACAGAAACCCTGCAGTATGAAGATGCAATGCAAATGATGCAAGATACAAATGTATGCTTAAGATGATGAGGAAAAGATGACATGCAAGCACGAGAGATGAAACAAGGATGGTTGGGCGCAAGGCCAGGGTGATAGATATTTTTGGTTGCCAAGAAATTGGACTTTGAAGGTGGGATACTAGACGAGAACTGGTTTATTAAAGATAGGCCAACAGATGAGAACTGATAGGCAAAGAATAAGTCGTCAGACGAGAAATGACTCCTTGGGTGCTCATTGTCAATCGAGAATTGACTCTGAAAAGAATGACTACCAGACGAGAACTGGCGTCCAAAAGGTTAATGAAAAGGTGACCAGACGAGAACTGGTTAAAAGATTCGCCTACCAGACGAGAACTGGTATTTGAAGTTGGTTCGCCAGACGAGAACTGGACTTTGGGTCTGTCTGCCAGACGAGGGCTAGACTCTGAATTGGTTTGCCAGACGAGAACTGGACTTTGGATTGGTTTGCCAGACGAGAATTGGACTTTGAACGGTCAAGAAGTTGGCGTTACGAGGCCCTAGATGTGAGATTGAGGACTGTGGGGGTAGGATGCCCAATGCACTGATGATGCATATGCTTTAGAGATGCGACATGAATAACGTATGCAAATGATTTATGCAATGCTTATGAAAAGCTAAAAAAAACTCCCAAGGTGGGATGAAAAGTCTGAGTGACAAGGCTCCTGGTTGAGAAGAGTGACAAAGGCAAGGGTGGGTAGCACGATTTCCCGATACTCGTCTTGAACTCTGAGATTACTGATATAACTTGCTCTGTGTAGCTAAAGTTTTCCCCTGTTGGGTGAGTCTCTGAACAGACTGTCATTGATTATCCAATTCCTGGAATGGAAGACTTGGATGTTCTCTCGAGGAGAGTTGCACTTAGTGATCTCTGGAAATGTCCTGCCCCGGTATGAGCGTGGAAGTGACTTGACTCATTCTGACTGAGCATTGGAAGAATTCATCCTTGGTTAATAGAAAATCCGAGTGGCCTGCCCCTATTTGGTAGGTTCAGCTCTGATCAACTAACTTTTGAACGACGTCCCTCCACCAACTGATGCTTAGGAACTTGCTTTACCCTGACAGATTCCTTGGTCAATGAAATGACTGGATAATATGCCCCTGATTCATAGGCCTACAAGATGCTCTTGATTCTGGTCATCATTGTCGAATGATCAAGTTCCCTCTGATTGCTTTTTGTAGGAACTCCCTGATGTCACAAACTGACTTGCAATTAAAACTGTTCATTCACAAATGGTAATTCTAATGCAGTGCAATGCAAGTTTTGAAAATTTATTTATTTTAATGTTGTGACAGTGTGTGACGAATGGACGATTAGTCCAAACTTAGTGTTGAGTTAGCAAACCTTTAGGAGTCAGTTTACGCAACCTTGTCGTTGTATGCTTTCAGAATTGAACTTGATTCAATTAGGACTTTCAAGGGTTATAACGTGGCCTGGTTCACGGTTTTAGAAAGAAGTTTTATGGCTCAAAGTTTATTTGTACCCACCCATTCTCCTTGATATTCTCCGGTCCTATGTTCAGCTAATTCGACCTATGCGCTCGCCTCTCGAAAGGGCTTTGTAATGGTTGAGGAACCAATGACGTTGACATTTAAGCACCAATGAGGTTTCTTGGAGTAACAGTCACCCCTTCTGACTTCGTGTCTGGTCACACGACTTTGTTCTAATGGAACTTTTTCTTTCTGATACTTTTTTTACCCCCTAATTTTTTCCTGGACTGACTCTTTTTTTGAATTTTTTTCGATTTTGAAGTCCAGCGGGATGCCCTAACTTTTGCCTAAGTCATTTGTTTTCACTTTTTTTTTTGACTTAGCAGGCTTTCTTTCTTTTTTTTTTCTTTTGATTTTTGTTGAACAAATCGTGTGACACTGGCTTGTCATGACTTGCTGAAAGGGTTGACTGCCTCATTCCTTTATTGGTGAGGGATAACCATTGTGGTTTCACGTTCTTTGACCTCTGGAGGTGTAATGAATAAAGGTAATGGATCCTCGGATGCACACTCCTTTGGAAATTTGAACGCTCGGTCAAATTAACTGATGACTACCCTGCCCCGGGTTAAATGTGAGGGTTTTTTCGTTCAGAAAAGAAACTCCTACTTCAATGCTCAAAGGGGTTGACGAGGGTCTATCTCCCTTATATCTCCGGTGTTTGGGAATTGAAACAATGCCTGTACATCATCAGCAGGTTCTACTCTAAAAGCATACCTTCAACAATTATGGGTATTCAGTTGTCATCATCCTCCCTCAAACCTGCTAAACAACAGTGAAATAAATGGGAGGTAAATGTATGCAATTCTTTTGTTTTTTGTTTTTTTTTTAATGCAAGTAAAGAAAAATGAGCGAATGCGACATAATTGATTCAAAAAGTGCAAGATCACTACATTAACATTACCATTCAAAATAACCATGCTTAAAAGGCAAGTAGCTGCTAACAGGAAAGAAACTACAAATGCAAATGATAAAAAGGATACAATGATCACCAGCTCTGATGACATTTTGTTGTCTGAGACACTGAAATTAGGAGACACTCCTTTGAAGTCCTCGAACCCAAACAGGCGAGAGGTTGACATGCACAACCAAGCTTCCTTCTGGAAAGGATATGTAGCCCTTGTCGATCAACTGTTGTACTTTGGCCTGAAAAGCTTTGCAATCTTCAGTTGAATGCCCCATTGATCCACCATGATACCCACGCTGCTCATGAGGATTATACTCTGGAGGGTACGGCTCTAGCAACGGCTTGAGAGGCTTAGGAACCACCAATGAGCTCTGAATTAGATGTGGCAAGAGTTCACTGTACGTCATGGGAACTGGATGAAGAGGAGCATTCCTTCTTTCCAGATTGTTGCGAGGCCTATGCTGACTCTGAAGTTGATTCTGAGGTCTTCGACCCTGAGCTTGCAGATTCTGACGAGGAGGAGTCCACAGTTTCTGATACAGTGCTCTGAGCATTGCCGAATGCCCATAAGAGTAAGCAGACCTAGGAACGGATGATCTCTGAGAAGATGTTGGTACAGAACATTCAATATTGGCCATGACTGTATGGGTGTCATACCATTCTTCCTCTTGGGAGCTAACAACAGACTCACCTTCACTAGCTGGGATGTTCTAAGAGTCTTGGATCTTTCCACTTTTGAGCAAACTTTCAATGCGTACTCCAACTTTTATCAAATCAGAGAAGCTTGATGTCCAAATGCTACTCATTCTTTCCAAGTACGGACCTTGCAACGTGCCCACGAATAGGTCAACTAATTCTCTGTCTAAAAGTGGTGGTTGCACGTGGGCTGCTAACTCTCTCCACCGCTGTGCATACTCTATGAAAGATTCACCAGTCCTCTGAGATAGGCTTTGCAAATGCGTACGACTGGGCGCCACATCCACATTGTACTGGTATTGCTTTACGAAAGCTCTGGATAAATCATTCCACGACCAGATACTACTGCTTTCCAAATCCAAGTACCAACTTAAGGATGCACCGCTTAAACTGTCCTGAAAACAATGAATCATCAGCTTATCATTGCATGCATGAGAAGTCATTTTTCTACAGAACATGACCAAATGACGCTTCGGGCAACTGACACCAGTGTATTTCTCAAACTTCGGAGTCTTGAAATCTGGAGGAATGACAAGACCAGGCACCAAACACAGGTTTAGAGCATCAAAACCAAAGGCATCAGGATCTGCTAAGGCTTTGATTTGCTCATCCAACACACGAAACCTTTCAGCAGGATCAAAAGTTGGTGGATCCTTGGTTTTCACAAGAGGGATTGCCCCTTGGAAGTTCGGCATAGGGAAAGCAAAACTCTGATAATCTGTAGAATCAGAAGAAGATGAAGGTCCACCTCGGACAACAAATGGTTCAGGTACACTCTGATTCACGATCGGGGTCTGTACAGGCTGAGCTTGAGTAAGGTTGTTCACTTGTGGAAGATCCTCATCGGGAGAAAGACCATACAAAGGATTGTTCATCTAAGTGAAACCAGGTGGAAACTCAACATTCTGACGGTTGCTCTCTGACATAGCTATTGATGGCTTTCAAACCGACCCTTCTTAACTCTTGACACTGTTCAGTCTAGCTTCACACACTCTGTCGTCTTCTAACTGTTACCACTTGTTCAAAATGAGTACCGGGAAATCAGCTGGCTGGTCATGGACAAAAGAGAAGGGATAAGCTCTCTGGAAGAGGAACATGCAATGCAGATGCAAATGCAAAATGCAATATGATGATGCAAAGATGCAAAGACATGGGATCACAGCTGGAAACTGCCTGGAATCTGGAATGTTGAACCAAGAATCAAGTGTCTGTAACCACAAGATCTTTGTATAATAACCCAAAATAGTAGCCGAGAACCAAAGGTCAAGAACTTCAGGATCAAAGTGACCGGATCAAAACAAGACTGCACTGGTAATGAGGGTATGTTGAGGTCATGGTTCCTGCAAACCTGTAAACCCCTCCCAATCTCACTAGTAGGCTCCGGGTCAGACATCACGGACTCTCAAAGCCGAATAGCAATAATACTTTCACCATTTCCGAGAAATGGCTCATGACCAAATCAGGGAATCGGTTTGGCATTATATACTACGCAGGGAGGCCTCAGCTGAGTCCGGGAAAAACAAGCATCCCTTATAAGTCCCCAGCTTCAAGCGCTGAAATCGAGAAACAATAGTACATTCATCCCATAGGATACAGTACTAATGTCATACGACCAGATGCTTTGACTGAATTCCTATAAGAGAACCAGGCCATCCTATGCGAGTCCCTCAGTGGACCCTCGGGTGCGAATGGGTTTGCCACGAAATGTGGCCTGCCACTGTCACCACTGGAGAGGGTTGTTTCCACAAAGGTTCTCAAAGATCGGTCCCCAGATGCACATAACTATCAAGGTCCTATCCCGAAGTGGAGGAAATCCCCACACAAGATATTTCCAGGACGGTCGCAATCTGGGCGTGAAACACATCACCACTCATCATGCCACATGTGAGTACAATATGTCCACTCTAGTCCTAGGGTGCACTCAAGCCGGGTACTTGGCTTATCTCTCAGGAACAGTATCACCCGAGCCCACCAAACAGAAAACTAGTCCAGACAGTCCAGTATGATATACATGATGCGGAAAATAAATACTCAAACTGTAAATAAAGCTGTAAATAAAGCTGTAAAAAAACAATGAAATACAACACACAACAGCAAACAAACATCACCCAATGAAACAGAAACACGCGAGCGCTAGGATTGACTCTCAAGGAAACCAGAGACAATCTGGTTAGGATTTCCCCAGCAGAGTCGCCAGCTGTCGCTCCCCGGATTTCCATCCTAGTACAAACGCGAAAGTGGCGCGGAAAAAGAATAGAGTCACCAGCCAGGCATTTTTATCCCGAAGAAAGGGAATGGTAATGTTGCACAAACCAGAAGGAAGAAGAGGAAGGACACAGGTCCTGCGAACCAAAGAGACTGAGTTCGGGAGTCGGTTACGACCTGGGAAGGTATTAGCACCCAGATCGTCCGCCGTACCCGACGGGATCCACGCTTGCAAAGAAAATGTTTCAAAGGGTGAGGGTATGAAAGCTGCAGCAAAGAAATGAAAATGAACAGGAAGGAAAAAATGAGAAAAGAACTGAAATGAGAAAACAAAGAGAAAAAAATGTAGGGAAAATAAAGATTGTGCTCGAACGGGCCCTACCCCGCTGCCTACGTACCTCATCGGGATAATGAGGATCAGAGACGCCGTAGTTCCCCTAACTAGGGGTACCAAAAGGAAATTGCTTGTGAATTAAAAGGCTTGAACTGCCTATGTCAATGCTCAGGTGTTGCAGGCTCGGACGACGAGTGCGTTACCGTCTTGCAAAGTGACAAGTAGGAGCAAGTTCACGGACGGAGCGAATGAGGTGAGAAAAGAATTCCCGAAGGAAAGACGCTTATTGTTTGTTTGGTGTTTTTTAGAAGCTTTTATGAGTGAAAGTTTGCATAGGTAAGTGTACCTAAGTCTTACTCAATGGGATGTGTACATCTCACATCATCCCGAAATGGAATGCGCAAGAGGCACACATATCTATGGAGGAAATCCCCAAAGCTAGTCCCACAGGTGAAGGCTTAAGCACACTGGCCTATTACCATTATTAAGTATTTTTGTGGTTTTTTGGTTAAGAAGTGTTTTTTAGCTTTTTCTTTGTGAGGTACTCATGCTAAGACCTGTCCACCACGAGTGATGACTCACACCTCGCCCCGAAACGGAACGCGTGCAAGTATCTCATAGCAAAGTCTCATGTCACATGAAAGTACTCAACCTTTATAAAGTGAATTAGAAATGAATTTGAAGATGAGAAGAGAAAGCAACAAAGGATCTCAAAGGAAAAATTCTAAAGGGGGACTAAAATAATCCTAAGTGTTAACATGCATGGATGTCCTAAGGGTTAGTGAGGCTTACTATCCTAAAGAAGGAGAAGAAAAGAAGAAGATGAAAGGAGAAGCTCCATGGTGGCCTAAGCACACCTCAAGCAAGGCAAGAGATAAAAAAGATGAGGAAGAAATAAGATAAAGAGGTGAGAATGCGATAAAGTAACCAGACAATGCACAAACAGAGCCTACACCAGTAGGACTTCCAAATGCAACAACATGCAATAAGCAAAACCAGGCCTCAGTGGTACCTAACGGAGAAGGTCCGTTGCCTCTTCAATACACGCAAACAAAATATCAAGTCCAGAATGATCTCAACAGTCAAGCATAATTGTTAATTATCAAGGTAACCAGTATAAGCGCTCGCATCCCAAGACAACCAGCAAAGAGAAACAGAATTAGAATCAAAAGATCAGTCTGCACGATATCGAAGCTTAGGTGCAATTTGTATCCAGATATCCCACTAGCTCGAACAAGATCATGAAAAACAATTAGTCATAAGGTCACCGCCGCATTCTAACTTCCACCAAGAAGTCTGCAAAATATCAAACAAAGCTAGAACCAAGATTAATCACAATCCTATTTAATTAATTCGAAACTAAAAAAAAAAATTATATTAGGACTAAATAATAAGAATTATAACAAAAATCGAATACAATTCAAAGTCTAATAAAAATAAATTAATAAAATAACAAGTATAGAGAAAATACTAAAGACTTAATAATAAAAGTAGAAATAAAATAAAAACAAAACAAAGATGAACAAAAGGGAGGGGTTCAACACCTACAAGAAGAATGTTATCAACAAGAAGGACAATGGGATGAGCCCAAACAAGATGAACAAAAAGAACACAAGGGGGAATTGGCGGCCGGTGATGAGGTGTGGACATGAAATTCGGTGGGCTTAGCCCAACCCTCACAACAACCAAAACCTCAAATAAACTTAAAACAAAAAATTCATAATAAACTCAGAATAACAAAAACAGGGGAAATCAAACGAGTCCCCTTCCTCCCCTTCACTGCTTCCATCTCGAAGGGAAAACAAATCGCCGGTCCAACGTCGCCATCTTCAACACCATCGGCACGAATCGACGACCCACCACCGTAACGTCTCTCTCTCCGCACGATTTCAGATCTCTTTGTGATGTCCAATCCGGTTCGCACGTTTCATTCACTCGCGATTTCCTCTTCTTCTTCCTCTTTCTGTTTTTTGTTTGCTGTTGTTATTGAGCAATAAGAGTGATGCAGATTGATTGTGGTTTCTGTGTGTTTGATGAAGGAGGTCAAAGGAAGGGTTGGCTGCGAGATGCAGTGCGATGGGGATTTGTGTTGGTTTGCGTGTTGAGCTGTTCTTGTGAAGGGAAGGTTGATGGTTTGGTTTGAAAAGGTGAAAAGATGGAGATCAAGGTCTCTCTGCTTTGTTGTTGTCGTTGGTGTTGTGAAGGTGCGGATAAGGTTTGTCAAAGTTTGTGGTAATGGTTGTTTGGGGTTGTTGAAGGTGGTTATCCATTGTTGTATGTGTTGTTCTTGCTGTGTTTGTGAAGATTGGTTGGGGTTATGGAAGGAAAGTTTGCGGATGGTGGTGTAGGGATGTAGATGGCTGTTGTTGGTTGTTTGGAAATGAAGGTGAAAGTTGAAGGTTATGAAATAATTAAGTGTTGATGATGGGTCTGAAATTTTTCAAAAGGTTGAAGGATGACGGATTGAGTTGTGGAAGAGGTGAGGTTTAGGTGTGAATTTGTTATGGAACGTCGTTCAGTGCTGGGAGATTTTTATTTGTTAAGAATGAGGTGATGGTGGTTGTGAGTTGTGTTTTCCGAGTGTGTTTTGTGTGTGCTGCCAAAATTGCAGAAGATGTGTTTTTTGAAGTTATGGAGGGATGAAAGGTTTGTGTATTCGGTTGATAAGAGAGTTGCGTGAGGAAATCTTCGTGAGAAATCGTTGGTGAGGATGAGGTGAGTGAGGAAGAGCTGGAGCGTGAAATCCGTCATTTGTTTGCGGATTGCTTATGTGTGAAAAGTGTGTGAGTGAAGTTTTTGTGAATTGGTTGAAAGCCTTTTGCGTAATGCGTGCTGCGTGAGTGTACTGTGAATTGTGTCATGTAAGTTTGTTTTGGTGCGTGTCATCAAAAATGGAATTTGTTTGCACGGCTTGTGCCTGCATTGTTTGTGGTGGGTCCGGGTGATTGAAAGAATATGCTGCAATTGTTTTCAAGAAAAATCCTGTCATGCTTTTGGTTGTTCTCTTTTATTCATTCTTTTGATGGCTTAAAAATGACATGGGCTTTATGAGCCTCATTTGCAATGACCCTTTTTGTGATAATAATTAATAGATGAAATTGGATTAATGAGTCTAATTAAAAAAATGGATGTGTATAAAAATGGGAATGGATATTGGATTTAATGCTTGGAAAATGGATGGATAAAAGGATAAAAATAGAAAAAGAAAAGAATTGGTTTAGAAATAAAATGGTTTATGAAAAGGATATGAACATGGATTATGAATCTTTGAATAAAAATGGATAATGGAAAGTGGGTAGATGGATGAAAATGGCTATGAAGTAATTGAAATTTAGAAATAGGTAAGTAAAGTGATAAATAAAAAATGAAAATGGAGTGATAAATGAAATATTTATTTTAAACCAAAATCAGTCTTAGACTTTTCCACATGTCTCTGATTGAACGAACACAAACAACAAACACCAAACAAATCACTACTGAAATCACCCTTTGAACTGTTGACCGATTAAACTCTGAATCACTTCGAATCTGTTTGAGCAAATCTCTAGGAAAATAAATTCACAGACGATCCACTAATGAAAGGATGAATAGGCAATCTGACCCACAACTTCTAAGGAATCACAACTTGACGATCTGATGAATTCCACCACACAACTTAACCTTGAATATGCACTGTTTGAGAAATCAACCACTGAACTGATGACGACCCAGATACATATCAAATAGTCCTTTCAGACGTGAAATCCTTGAAGACCGCTAAATAAGGGAAATAAACCCTAATCAAGTAACAGGAGCAATAAGAAAATGATGTCATAGATGCCCGCATAAACAAAAGCCTTAATTCTTCTGATAATCTGTAAACAAGAGATGTGAAACCCTAATTCTTCAGAAAATACGATCCCATGTCTTAGGAGCATATGCAGATGATTGAATGCGAAATGTATATGATATGCAAACGAGAAGCAGAAAAAGATAGAAAACCATAGAGCAAATTTAGGGTGTCTACAAATTGTAGTGGAAAATCATGTGCATGTGGAAATTCCTCTTGAACGAGCACTAGGTGAGGAAATTGACATACTCACTAGTGATGAAGAAAAATATCTTGAAGAGTGTTTGAAGGAACTAGAGATGTTGAAAGAATTTCAACCTTAGGAGATTGAAGTTGAAGAATTGAAAAAAGAGGAAAGTTATGAAAAAATGCAAGTGTAGTTGAAGGTTCTACCTTCAAACTTGAAGTATGCATTCTTAGGTGAGAGTGGAAACAAATCGGTAATCATTATCAATGTGTTGTCTATCAATGAGGAGTCTCGTTTGATTCATGTGTTAAAGAAAAATTAAGAAGCATTAGGATGGGTGTCGCTCCCGGGATTTTCATCCTAGTACAAACGTGAAAGTGGCGCGGAAAAGGTAGAGTCGTCAGCCAGACATTTTTATCCCGAAAGAATGGGAAAGGTAATGCTGCACAAACCTAAGGAAGAAGGAAAGGACAAGGCCCTGCGAACCAAAGATCTGGGTTCGGGAGTCGGTTACGACCTGGGAAGGTATTAGCACCCCAGATCGTCCGCCGTACCCGACGGGATCCACGCTTGTTTATTTACTTCAAAGGGTGAGAAAAATATAACTGATGCTGAACAAATGAACTGCTAACTGGAATGGGAATGGAAATGAGAAAGGAAACTGAAAAGGAAAATGGAAAGAAAGAGGGAAATGTAGGGAAAATAAAGAATGTGCTCGAACGGGCCCTACACCGCTGCCTACGTACCTCATCGGGAAAATGAGGATCAGAGTCGACGTAGTTCGCCTAACTAAGGCGGGAACTATTTATTTGTGTTTTTATAGCTGGAACTGTGTATGTCTATGCTCAGGTGTTGTAGGCTCGTCTGGTACGAGTGCGTTTACCGTCTTGTATGCGAGACAAGTCGTCGCAAGTTTGCGTTCAGAATGAATGAGATGAGAAGAGAAGTTCCCGCAGGAAAGTCGCTTATTGTTTGTTGTTTGCTTTTTAAGAGTTTTGTATGAATTTGGCACAAGGAAGTGAATTCAAACTCTTTTCCATGGAATTTGTACTTGCTACTACATTCCAATATGGAATAATAGAACAAGCACACCAAGTGAGGATAATTTATCCAAGACTTGTTTCCAAGGATTAGGGTCTAAGTTCACTAGTTTGTTGAACTTTATTATATGTTTTTGCTGCTTTTGTAAAGAAGTGTCTTTTAGATTTTCTTTGTGAAACAACCCCTTGATAAGACTTGTACATCATGCTAGACAAGCCCACACCACTTCAAGATGGAATGAATGCAAGTGCCCCATGGAATAAGGCTATGCACAAGGGATCCTTTCATACATTTATTAAGTCTTTTTGGATTTTGTTTGAAGATGAGAAGAGAAAGACTCAAAAGGAAAAGAAGGTCCTAATGGTTAATGAGGTATTCTAACCTAAGGAGAAAAGGAAAAGAGAAGAAAATATAACACAACTTACTTCCTAAGGAAGTTAAGTTGAATCTAAAGAGCAAAGGGGACCTATGAACAAAGCACCAAGTGCTAAGGCAAGATACAATTAAAATGTATAATATAATAGGAATGAAGAATGATTACCTCATCTTCCCCCCTACAAAACAAATGTTAGCATGATGGAATGATATGAACAATTATGACATGGCAAACCTCCATTAAGAACTCACACTAATTAATAAAGGCATTAATGAATTTCTAAGCCTAAAGTCAAGTCCTAAGATACCCTATATTCTATCTAGCTTCTAAGGACAGGATCTAAGTCATACCAAAATGATCTAAGGTTGAAAAAGAGAAACACACTCAAACTATGCCCTAAATGGCACTAAAACCCCTAAGTGGAAACTAGGTGGATTTGCATGGAAAACTCGAATAAAGTCAAAGCACTAAAAAAATGGTAAAGGACCTGGAAAAATATGAGATTAATTCCTTAAGGTCCTTACCCTAAATCTAATGTTGTGTTAAAAAATCTCCTAAAAATTCATAACCTAACTATGTCAAATGGTCACTTAAATCTACATCGGATCTAATCACAATTTTACATGAACTATGCTGCCAAAACAGTGGATAAAAAGGACCTAAACATATGATAAAACTAATTCCAAGTTCTATTATGAGTCCTCTAATCACAGAAAAAAGAATGGGACAAAAAGATTACTGGAATTGGGAGAAATAAAATGAACAAAATGAAGTATAGCTGAAAGAATTACATAGAAAACTAATTAAATGGAAAATTAAAATAAAATGGAAAATGGATAAAAATCAGAAAGTAAAAGTGTGGAAAATTTCTAAAATGAGTTAGGAAGTCTCTGTGATTTTTGGGGAATTTTATCATGAGTTTTGGTATTTTTGTTGGAATAAAATTGTAAGTTATGTAAAACAGAAAATAAAGAAACAAAGCAAATGGTAAGGGGTGCAAGAAGTGAAAAGCTGAACTGAATTGGGCTGGACCCAAACATGCTGGGGTGCAAATAGTGATCTGAAAAACTCTTCACAAAATATGGCACATGATTGGCACATGATCATTAATGTGGTGGCAGAATCTGAAGCATTGGATTAAACTAATCTAAGGGTTGTGTTATGTTTTCCACTTAATGCTAGGTTTACTATTCCGGTCACCGGAGCTAAACTCCGGTCATCTTCTCCGATCACTCTCTGGTTAGGGTTTAGACAAATGTCTACCAAACTGAAAAATAAGGCCATGGACGGATTCGTCTCCTCAAATACATAAACAATCTAAGCTTGACTTTCTCCTAAGGCTCATGAATAATGCAAATCGAAGCACACAAGAATCAACCTAAAAATTGAATCTAAGCACCTAAGGTGCCTATCAACTAGCCAGCACAAACATTGCTCCTATTGAGCTCATATCAACACAAAATAACCAAAAAAACAGAATTTGTGTCAATGGAATTGAAGATGAAACCTGAAATTCAGTGGTGTTTAGAGTTGTAGAAATCTAGAGGTGAGGTTCCAATGTCTTCTATGCTTGATCTTGATCCTTTGTGAAGTGAAATAAACACTTTGTTGATGAAGAATCTTGAGAAATTGATGAAGATGCAAAAAATTCAGAAATGAATTCTTGATGATTCAAGCTATAAACTCCATGGATATGCTGCAAATCATGATGCTAGTGATGAATTGATGCTCAATGAGGCTTGTTGGAGGATGGTTTAGCTTGTTCAATCCAAAAGGTGGAAATGTTGTGATGATGCAACTTCAAATTTCCAGCTTCAAATCTCCATGAAAATGCACTATGAATGGTGCTTGAAGAAGCACATAGAATGAGAAGATCAATGATATGGTTGTGGAAGCTTAATCCCTTCAAAATGCAGAGAATTTGCAGAGAAAATGCAGAGCCAAATTTGGAGGATTTTGGTGTGATTTGAGTGAAAATGAAGATCTCCCCCAAACTCAGTCACTACTCATCCTTTTATAGATCATTAGACCTCCGGTTAACAGTTAGAAACAGGGTTAATTAGCCTTGGTTAACTGAGTGAAGTTAGTTATGACAATTATGACAGCTGGATTTCTAGAACCTTCTTCAGTTGAAATCAATCTAATGTTGCAGAGAACATGAAGCTTATGCTGAAGATTAGTGAAGTGAAACACCAGCTTAGTTGCCCAAGGATTGCAGCTTGAGTTTGCTCACTTGATTGTGAGATGCACAACCTTTAAATTGGTCCTGCATACACATAATGATAACCTACTGATGCAACAAAATCAGAGGCTAAATGCAGCTTAAGACCAATGGATCTAGTGTACACCAACTCATGATCCTTGTGGTGAGGACCAATCTAATGTAGCAGCAATGGTTGAGGTTTGAAATGAAGAAAATGTGAAGCTAAATGAGCTCTAGTATGTGCACAAGTCACCCCTGAACTCATCCCCAAGATAGCACTATCATTGCCCCTTTCTATGTATCATACAATAGCAATTTAGCAGAAAAACAGCATCATGTATTGATATATGTGGGTATGCATCGATACATACTGAAGTATTAGCAATTTTCTGCAAAAAAAAACAAATATGTATCGATACATAACACGGATGCATCGATACATGTCAGTTTTTTAACTGATATGTATCGATACATAACACGGATGCATCGATGCATGTCAGTTTTTTAACTGATATGTATCAATACATAACACGGATGCATTGATGCATCCTGCAGGTTTTTCTGATCATGCATCAATACATCCTGCTTATGTATCAATACATAGTCCATTTCCAAAACTACACAGCAAACATGTATCGATACAAAACTCGTATGTATCGATACATAGTTCCCAAAAACTGTTTTTTCTTTGATTTCTCCATTATTTCTTGATCAAATTTGGTCCATAAGTCCTTTGTGACCAAAATTTCATGACCTTGACCTCAAGGAGTCCAGAGTTAACTTTTTTTTCAATTCCCTGATTTTCAATCATCTGGCCAATTGAACCTCTTCCAAAGTGTTTCTATGGATGAGATTTGAACCCTAGGAACTTGACATCATATAGAAGACAATGGAGTCAACTTTGGATAAAAACTTCATTGAGAAGCCCAGTAGAATAGAAACCCTAATTTGGTCCCTTTTCATCAGGAAATGTTGCACTGCCAGCCTCCTTCGATCAATTCAATTATTTTCAAGACTTGTGGCTTCAAATGAAGACTTGTGGGATGTTGTAGACCCCTTGCACAAGATTGAGAAGCTTTGTGGCCCTTTGATTGTCTTTTTATAGCCTTCAGTTGCTCCAGTCATTGATCAAAGACCTATGCCTCAGCTATGCTATACATGATGCAATGTTTTTTATTGTTTTATGAATTTATGTATGCAAGATGCTATGCAAAATGTTGAGGATATGAGAGGGAAAATTTTGAGGTATTACAGTTGCCCCTATTCAATCATCTGCAAGCTTGAATGAATAATTGCGAAAGCTTTTAGACGTTCAAGGTATGGAGGGATTGAATACTCGAATAAAACCTGGAAATTTGAACTCGGTGGATAATAGAAATTCCATATGCTCTTTATTTGTTTTTTTTTGTTTTGACCTCTGAATAGGTGGCGGAAAAAGAACAAGGTGGAACAGGATCGTTGTACATAAACGAGAGCCCAAGCAAACAGGGCCGTTGTACAAAACGATAACCTGCGACGTGACTGCTGAGCGAATCAAGCCACGGAAAAGGAATGTCCTGTTGTATAAAACAGGGCTTTGGAACGAGACCATTGTACAAAACGGAACTCGGAAATGTGATTGTTGAGCGAATCAAGCCACAAAGGTGCCTGTTGGCGAAACAGGGCTTAACGAGATCGTTAGAGAAACTGAACTCGACAATGTGACTGTTGGGCGGACCAAGCCACAAAGAAAAACATGTGACTGCTGGGTGGACCGAGCCACGGAAGGTGCCTGTTGGCGAAACAGGGCTTAACGAGACCGTTAGCAAAACAGAACTCGACAATGTGACTGCTGGGCAGACCAAGCCACAAAGAAAAACACGCGACTGCTGGGCGGACCAAGCCACGGAAGGTTCATGTTGGAGAAACAGGGCTTAACGAGACCATTAGAGAAACAGAACTCGAAAATGTGACTGTTGGGCGGACCAAGCCACAGAAAAACAACTGTTTGGAAAGACAAAGATGCCTGGAAAATGGTATAAGTACCTTTTGTGGAGAATATCTCAGGTTAAGAAGATGTTATGGGTCATATGTAATACCTCAAAACTGGCCCATGCTAGTATGCACATGTTTGAACTTATGGCGTAATGCTCCATGATGATGGAAATGCTACGCTTTGGACGATGCAAATGTAATGATGATTACTAAATGCAAATGCAAAGAGATCTCCTGATTAGGAGACTGCAAGTATCCCATATGGCTTGACTGGGGCGAACTGATGATCACTGCACTGATCTGATTAATCCTGGTGAGGAGGAAACAACTATGCAGGGAAAGCTGTTAATGATATGCCGACTCTGAACTGCCGCCATTGCCAAAAATAAATTGGACTTTAATATTGGAGACCCAAGAACCTGCTGGAGATGGATCCTTCTTGCACTCTGGTGGGGAAATGGAGACCTCCTGACTAGGCTAGGAACTAGAAGTATGACATTGCTGAGGAAGCGACCTGCTGGGGAGGAAAAACACTCCTTCTACTGCTAGGAATTGCCCCTGTGTTGAAGGAAAGTCTCTGCTTGGGGAGGACACTAACCTTCTGCTTCCTTGCTGGCGGAAATTTCAATTTCCACTTCTACTGGGGATGACTGGAGACACCCGAAAAAACACATGTTCTTGTTCAAGTATAATAAAATGTTCCTCCTGGAAATCTGCTTTAGCTCTGTTAGCAACACATGTACTTGTACCTGCATAAACACAATTGATAGTGCTTGCAACATGGAGAGTTAGTTTGGACCTATATGCCCAAGGCTCATAGCATGAATCATTATTTGGGCATCTTGACACCCTTTTAGAGTTGTATTAAATGTTTTTGTCCTCCTGCATGAGTTAGAAAGCATTCAAATGTTCATAACACAACATAAATCACAATTTGCTGGACGCTTCCGCAATCAATCAATGCTAGAAGAAAAACAAAAAACAAGAAGTAGATAGTCACAAGTTGACTGAAATTGAATTTTTATTGATTTGGAAAAATGGCCATGAATAGGCATTACAAAGGAAGCAAATCCCTGGAAAGAGGAAATAGCCAAAAAGGAAAATAAATTATCCTATTGGAAATGTGATAAATGGATCTCATCAAGTTTCAACCCGGTTATGGCTCGTATAACTTCAAGACTGTCCGCTTTCTCTTCCCTTTGAGAAAGGTGATTGAACTGGTCTTCAACCTTTAGATATTGTCAGACTGTACGAAACCATGATTTGATTCAGATTACCCGGATCACAGTTGTTCGCTTATTCCCTTGTTTTGCGTGGATCGCCCTTTCGGGTTTTCAATCCACCGGGATGCCCTTTTTTGCCTAATGTAACACCCCAAATTTGCCCTCTTGTTTCTAACATCATCCTCATGTAATAATCATCATAAGCATGGCATATCTTTAGTATCTTTGCATAGAAAAATGAAGCATAACATTCTCATGTCCTAGCATTGGGCATATGATCAATCATTGGTGAAGTTTGGAAGCCTTACAAGTCAAAGAAAGAAGCCAAATGACCTTATCCAAGTCCTATGAAGTGTCTCTAGTTCATGTACAAGCTCAAGATCCTCTACAAGAGCCCAAAATGTTGGGAGGTTATCAGATGATCCAAGGAAGGGCAAGCTCTTACACAAATGGTCCTCAAATTAGGGCTTCATATGATATGAGAATGCTATGGATGAAATTTGGTGAGAAAACTCATTGAGGAAGGCAGTTATTTCATCAATTGCTTGCATAAGAAGAAATTGGTCAAACTGATTATTTGAAAAGTCAATTGTGGCAATTCAAGGGTTCCAATCCCATTTTCAAGCCAAAGGATGTCCTTAAGGTAATAGAAGAGGTTTGGCAAAGTCAAAGATCAATAATTTAGGGTTTTGGCAAGAGTTTCTATTTTTGGCATATGGCATGTAAGTAAACTTTCCAAATTTAGCAAGTTTTGCCCTATTCTTCAAGTGATTCTTGCATGGCCAAGATGACTCCAAATGAATTTCCCTTGAACATGAAAGTTGTAGAGTATGATATCCCATTTTCAAAAAGTACAAGAACATGTTCATAGCCTTCATGGTTTGAAAGTTATGGCCATTTGAAGTTCACTTGCTTTTAGGGTTTCACATGAAATATCACTTTTCCACCAAGTTGCAAATTGTCATGTAACTTACTTTGAAGCTATTTTATGGGTCATTTGTGACCATAATATTCAAAAGCAATGCATGAAAGCTACATTTGTCCAAAGAAGCAAGAAAATTCGTGGCTTGATATATGTGTATTTCACAAAATGCAATTTTTACAATTTCATCCAAAGGGCATGGTCCACTTAATTATAAGCTGCAAGGTTAATCCAAGGGTGATGAGGGCATCATAGAGAATCATTGTGTGCACATGGGCTAGGCTTTGCACGCATGAATGAGGGTATCACACTTTTCTTGCCAAATTGCATTTTCACTCCCATCACACTCTCCATGCTTCTATTTGATGAAAAACCATAATCAGTATTCTAAGGGCATGATATATAGGCAACACACATGAATTTGGCAGCAGGCTCTCTCTCATTTCACCATTTTCAATTTTCTTGCATCTTTGCTTTTCTCTTCGAATCTCCTCACACATTCACACATTTCCAAGACAAACCACATATTCTTGATCCTTGAAGCATAAGGAACACTTTCCCACCATTAATTCAAGCAGAGAGTAAGGTTTTCATCAAGTGCCATTCAAGTGCAGTTGGTGTCGAATCTCAAGATCTAGGAGGTTTCAAGGCTTCTTTTTCATTTATTTTGCAAATAGAAGTTAAAAGGAGTGGATCTGCAGCTAGAGGAGTCTTCTTTTGGTGTTTTGAAGGATCTTCAACCTCAGGTATGCTCTGGAATTTTGAGATCTGGATTTGAAATTAGATGTTTGCAATGTGATCTACGTGTTATGCTGATGATTCTGATGTGTTTAGATTTTGATTTGAGTAAGAAATGAGCATTTTGTGTTGAATTTAAGTTTGATGTTTGAAACTGTTTGGCTTCGATTTGGCTCGTTCATTGATCTAATGCCAAAACCAAGCTCATATTTGTGATCAGCGTACTTGAATGAGTGGATATGGAGATTTGTTTTAATTTCTATGGAGTTTTGTTCTTGATGTTCATAGCTATGAGTTTTCCGGTGCCGGAGCCCTAGCTCCGGTCACCGGATTCTAGAAATATGTTTAAATGAAGAAGATGAGGTCTGCAGCGTTAATTTGTTTGATCTAGACGGATACAGCGTTGCCAGCGCGTTAAAAATCCATGCGCTCTCTCACGTGCATTTTATTTTCTGATTATTTGTTTTGTTTGTTAGTGCATGGTAGAGTGTATGAACCTTTGATCCATACCACACATTAGTTTGACCTAGGGTTTGGACTTTTGATCTGGCGTGTTGAATATGTTTACTTTGTGCTTTTATGCATGGACCACTGAATCTGATTACCTTTGTTGACTTGACTTGATCTGGACCTTGGGTTTGTGTGACTTTGGTATTGTTGACTGCGTGCCTGGACCCCTGGATGCGTGGACTATTTGTGTTGACTCTTGATGAGAACCCTTGGATTGGCATACCACAATTGTATTGACTGAGCGCCCATTGGGCTTGACTTGCTTTTCACACCCCCTCTTCATTAAGCCCAATCATTTTGAACTAAATTATTTGCTGACTGCACCCCTCCTTCATGGCCTTTTATTTTTATTTTCATTTTATTTTCAGTTTGGTTTCTAATTTTTAAAAATAGTTAGAGGTTCTCAAAAATTCTGAAATAATTCATGGCTATTCCTTTTAATTTTATTTAATTTTTTGACCTTTTTATTTTTCATTTATTTTTATTTCCCACGTAGGAATTAATTTCCATTGTTATTAATTGTTTTTAATTCATTTTAAATACATGCTGACTTGTAGAATTCATATCTTGATCATTAATTTGAATTTTTATTTGGTTCTTTTTGAATTTGATTCATATTAAGGTATATTTTGCGGATGATTTTTCTTCTGATTTTTAGAAGCTTTCATGATTATTTTTGGCATTTTACTTGTGTGTGAAGTTTCAAAACCCTAATTGGTGTTCTTGAGGTCCTTTGACCTAGTTTGCTTATGATTCTGACTTTGTTCTTTTGACATGATGTTATCTCTTGATTAATTAATACTTGTGCTTAGTTTCATAATTTTTGCATGAGTTTCTGATTTGATTTGAATTTTCATTTGAGATTGCCTTAATTTTGCTTCTTCTTGCTAGCATGCTTAGTTCTTAGGTTAGGAGGGCACTTGTGCCAACTCCTTTAGGATCTTTAGAGGTCTTTTTATATGAGGTTTGATCCCTGGTCCTTGCTTAGTGTGTGTGTTTTGAGAATTTTCTTTGTTACTTGTCTTTAAAGTTTCTCACAAGTGTATGCATGTTCACTTCACCTCCTTTGTCCATCCCTTCTCTTTGATGCTTATGATTGAGTTTATGTGCTTCTTCCCCATGTTTACTCATGCTTCTTAGGAACCTCTTAACATGATTATGTCCCTGGTTTTTTACATGATGCTTATTCCTTGATTTGGTTTATGTTTGCTTGTCCTTACACTTGTTCACATGTCCACTTCACTTCCCATTCTTATAGTGTTTGTGTTTGAACTTGTATGAACCTTTCTTTGGTCTCTTGAGTTGTTTGTGCACATTCTTGTGATGATATGGTTCTAGTCTTGATGATTGTGAAGCATATGTAGCTTGTGTGATCTGTTCTACTCCATGTTAGTTTTTGTTTCTTCCATGATAGCTTGTGTTGGTTTATGGTGATTGATCCACTTCTCATCTTATGTTGTATGCTTGATCTTGGCACTTGAGGGTGACACTTCAATTCTGGTTGTGATGGTTTAGTATGATCTTTTTTTCATTTGTATCTTATTTGATTTCACTTGCTTTTGTATTACCATTTGTTTATGCTTATAACCATTTCAGGGGGCTTTGGTAAGTGAGAGGTGTGGATGAGATTCCCACATCTCCAACTCTTGTCTCTTCATCTTTCATTATGCTTTCTCACTTGTGTTTAAGATGTGCCTTATGCCATCACTTTCTTAACTTCTCTTTTCCCCCCTTAGAAGCAACTTATCTCATTTAGAGGAGTAAGTTGTTCTCTAACCTTCTCTTCTTCTTCTTTCTTTATTTTCTTTCTTTCTTCTTCTTAGGATAGTCTCAAACCACACTAACCTAGGAATCCCATGCATGATAACTTTAGGATTAGACTTTCCCCTTTAGTTTTACATTTGAGATCTTTTTGTTTCTTTCTCTTCTCATCTCAAAACAAAAATCTACAAAACATTAATAATAGTTGGGTTGACCTTCCCTTTTGTCATACCCTCAAAGAAAACTCATAAAAAACACTTATTCACTCTTAATCCACAAAAATACTTAATAACACAAACAGGTTAGTGAATTTAAATCCTAATCTTAGGAAACAAGTTTGAGGATCTTCCTCATTCTTGATGGACTTGTTACTCATTCTATTTTGGGATGTGGTAATAAGGACATGTCCTTAGAAAAGGCTTTACCTTCACTTCCTTGTGTCACACTCTAAAACTCTTCTAAAAAACACAAACAAACAATAAGTGTCTCTCCTTCGGGACTTCTCTTCTCATCACCTTCCCTCTTTACATGCGAACTTGCTCCTACTTGTCATTTTGCAAGACAGTTACGCACTCGTCGTCCGAGCCTACAACACCTGAGCATTGACATATGCAGTTCGAGCCTTAAGACACAAGCAATCTTTTCCAACCCTAGTGAGGGGATGTTGCACCCCAAAATTTTCCCTCCCCTAGTCAAGACGATATTTTCCAAGGTGTCCCAAGAGGTTCACAAGGTTCACAAGGTATCTCAAGAGGTTCACAAGGTTCACAATTAGTCAGAAAGTTTGACAATTCCCTCAGACAATGCATCCTCCTAGGCAATGCATCCTAAACTAGGGTTTTGGATTTCATCAGGCTAAATGGACTTCCCAGGCCTCAGGTGAGCTTCATAACATCCTACATGTCTTCAAGAATCCCTATGTCAAGTTTCAAGGCTTTCCCAAAAAGTTTGCTCAGTCAGATGATCAGATATGCAAAAATCAGTCAAAGTAGTTAAAAAGTCAAACTGAGGTCAACTGTGGTCAAACCAAAGTCAAACTTCATTATTTTTTGCCAACATCAAGTTTATGAAGTAAAATTCATCATTTGATCAAGGGTTGATCATGATTCATCAAGGAGATTTCAGATCATCAAGAATCAGGAGTTTCTAAATTAGGGTTTTCACAGGAAAAGTCAACTGAACTTTGACCAACCATAACTTTCACATGCTTCATCAAAAAATTTCCATCCAAAGCTCATTTTGAAGGAAATTGAATTCTCTACAACTTTGTGTCTCACAAGCCAAGCCCAAAAATGCTTCATTTGAAGATATGAGCTAAGACATTATAGGTCATTTCAAAAGTCAACAAAAAGTCAACATCTTCCAAAGGGCATAACTTGAGAATGGTAAAGGATATGGACATGAGACCAAAGAGGTTGGTTAGAGGACTCTCTAAGCTTTCCAAAATGTCCAAGAAAACCTTCATAGCCTTAAAATTGAGAGATTTGTGTCTTTTCAAAGTTGGGAAATTTTTGGGAGGTTTGTGAAGCAAATGAAGTCTTAAAACCAAATTTTGCCAAATGGGCCTACCAAATTCCAATCCAATCTCAAGGATAAGGTCATACACGACCCATTGACTATTTTTCCATATTTTTATGTTTTATATTTTATTATTTTGGATTTTATTTAATAAAATTCAATTTTAATGAAAATAAAATATAAAAAGTCAATCTAAAAATCTGATTTTTGTTCTAGAAATTCTTAAAGATCAATTAAAGATGATTGGAATCATATAAAATAAGATCAACCAAAAATAGCAAGGAGATATTAAATTTTTTTCAATATTTGGATCATATATTTCTTCATGATGAAACTATCCAAAAGTCCAAAGTAGGGATTGGTTTTTTGACCTAATTTGCTCCTATTATATATATACAACACAAACCAATGCAAAGGACACGAAAAATAGGATTCATAAGCCATCATCAAACTTCAAATTTTCAAGGAAAAAGTGAAATTCGAATTCAAGCATCCAAGCAATTCCAAAGACTTTTGAAGGTTCCAATGTGTTCCTAGAGGATTATTGAATGTTTCTGGATCATAAAAACATCCATTCATGCATACAAACGCCATAACCGAATCATCACATTCTTGAATTTTTCAAATTTTCGATTTCATAGATTCGTGCAATATAAATTGTTTTTAATCATTATTGCTTGTTTATTAAGGTGCCTAGAACGTTTTTATGTGCTTGAATTGAGTTTTCGTTGCAGGTTGAAGGTTTTGCCATAGTTAGGGTTTTAAGATTCGAATTGGAGAACTCTCGTTAGAGGCGATTTCAGGACCAATTGATGGTCTTAATGAATTCCTAGGATGATTTCAAACTGATCTGTATATCTGGGACTAATTTATATTGTGAATGTGATGTTTTTCAAAAACGCAAGGTTTTAGTGACGGAAAAAATCGTCACTATAGGTTGTTGCTACGGACGCGAACCGTAGGTAAAAGTAATGGACGGACCAAGGTTGAAGATGAAGACGTTCGCGCGCGTTTCTTGTTTTTAAATTTTGTTTTATTATATAATTAATTCTTGTGACTTAATATCAGTCGAGGCGCGTTTGGTCTAGTGGTGGCAGTATACGCTGGTAACGTTCAAGACCTGGGTTCGATCCCCAGGTTCTATATTTTTGTTCATTTATTTTGTTTTTTTCAGGTTTGTTACTTGTTGGATGTGGGGCATTCCCTTGTTAGCTATGCGCGCGCAGCCCAGTGGTCCATTATCAGACTGGTAATGGGGAGGTCCGGGTTCAAATCCAAGCCTCCCCCATTTTTTTAAACCTTGTTTTTTTTTTATTATTATATAAATTATATTATTTTGTTTATATTAAAACTAATGATTTTATTTAAAATAATGATCAAACTTTATATTTTTATAAATGTCATAATTTTTTCTATTTATTCTAATTAGTCTTTATAAATAATTTTGTATATAATTTTATTATTCATAATATGTAAATAATTTATTTAAGTTTTAATTAATTACTTAAACTTAAAATATCTAAACCCTAATTTTCTTAAATAAAACATAAACCCTAATTTTTTTTATTAACCCTAATATTTAATTTAATTTATTTTTGTTTTAAGTTATAATTAAATAATTAATCTTTTTTTATGTAAATAATTATTATTTATTTATTATTATCATAATTGTTATATTTTCTTCTAAAAAAATTTCTAATGTTTATTTACCTTAGAAATAATATTCTCTCTTAAATTTTTATTTTCTTTATATTTTTACTAACCCTTTCTTATTATTATTATTTCATTAGTACTAACATTTAAATTATTGCTTATTTATTTTCTATTTATCGTTATTACTATTTTTCTGATTATATTGTAATTGTCCCGAAGCTTTGTAATAGTTTAGGTTTATATTTTTGCTTATTTTTATTATAAATATATTTACTGTGTGGTTAGTAATTCTAGGGTGTGATAACATGTTTGTAATTAAAATCGACTTAGAATAATTAACTTAAATAAGAAAAATATTTGAATACGAACACGCACACACGTAAGTCGATCTAAGATCGCCATCTTGCACTTTCTAGGGTTACCTCTCATGTTGCCTATTTCAAAAGGTCAAGTAAGGTGTCTTAAGCAAAGTCCATTCATAAATATCATCAAGTCCCTTCGAGGTTGCCTACGATAAATGATCTTGTCCCTTCGAGTAAAAGATGATAAGTCCCTACGTATTGCTAAAGACACCTTGCAGTTGCCTATATTCAGATGTCCCTACATATGTCCCTTCTTAAATACAAGGTAATGACTACCTATTCCTTAATAATAGGGATAGTCTTACCATTGAAAGAACATACGAGAACAAGAAAGACTTAATCTAGGGTAGGTACCTCTTAGTTACTTGCTCACGTTTCAAAATACTTTTTACACCACACTTTTCAAACAAATTTTCAAAATCAAGTCTTTGTATACATCCATACGAGGATCATTACAAAGTACTTAGAAAGTTTCTAATCACACACTACACCTTTTCAAAACAATTTAAAGTGAGCTAAGTAACTAAGAGCCCATGGATAACCATGGATATAAAGGGTGCTAACACCTTCCCTTTATATAACCTACCCCCCGAACTCAAAATCTTTTTAAGGTCTTTCCTGTTCTTTTATGTCCTTTTCGTTTGGATAAAATAAAAGTCGGTGGCGACTCTTGCTATCCGTAACATTTATAGAAAGTCAGTTCTCCCACCGTGTTACAGAACTGGCGACTCTGCTGGGGATGTTACTAAGTAAAAGAGGGGTACCCTTAGGAATTAGATCACTTTAAATTTTCTTGCTTTGTTTGCTTTACTTTACTTGTTGGGGCTCTTATGTGTGAAAGATCCTAACCCGGATCTAGTGTACCTTAGGTAAATGGCAATAGACCAAGGAAACTGTACGGCGTATACCGATATGGTTGATCTGGTGGCCATAGTTAGTGTGACCTCTTGGTTGGTGCTTATGTTCCTTAAGCAAGTTGAGGATAATATAAGGCTGCCATATGTTGTCAATACACTAACTGACTTTTAGAACCCTAGTCATTCCATCTTGGCCTTTAGAAAGTAGTGAGATAACCGGCTTTGGTGAAGACTAAAGTTGGTTGATACTCGATGCTACGCTCATTGAGATCCTAAACTTGGAGGGTTTTGGTTGGCAAGTAAGTTGCCTACTGAACAACCACCCTTGGGAAGGATCGGTGATATTGAGATCCCTTAGAACCTGGTTACTTTATAGGACAGGATGAACCAACTAAACTTCAAGGGAGGGTACTCACCTTTAAACCTCATGCAAGCCTTTAAACCTAGGGCTATGGTGTGACTTGTTTGTGTGTGCCACATGTTTTTGATTGAGCATAACATCATAGCATCATCATGCATCATAAGCATAGCATTTTCACTAACCATTTCAAGGACCAAAGGATTTATCTTTGTTCTTTGTTGCAGGTCATGGCTTTTACTCGTAGGAATACTATCTGGATCAACTTTGTGAGGGTGCCTCCTAAGCTTAAGGAATTGGTCTCTCAAGTTTCTGAAAACTCCCAATTCATCAAGAAGCATGGTCACCTACTGGATCTAGTCACTTCAGGGTTCAATGAAGACATGATGAGTGTTCTGTTTCAGTTCTTTAATCCTAAACATCATTGCTTCACATTCCCAGATTATCAGCTGGTTCCTACAATGGAAGAGTTCCAAGCTTTTGGGTATGCCTATCCTTGATCAGAGACCCTTCACAGGCCTAGAAAAGGAGCTTAAACCTGAAATCATTGTTGCAGCCCTACATTTGAAGAAATCAAACATCGTTCTAGAAACAAGAAGTGGAGTTAAGGGTATCCTTGCTAAGGTATTGATGGAGAAAGCTCAAGTGTTCCGGAAGGCTATGAGTTATGATGCTTTTGAGGAGATCTTAGCCCTATTGATCTATGGCTTAGTATTGTTCCCTAATCCAGACCAGTTCATAGACATACACGCCATCAACATATTTCTGACTCACAACCCAGTGCCTACATTACTTGGAGACATCTTACACTCTCTTCATACCCGTACTACGAAGGCACGAGGAACTCTGATGTGTTGCATACCTTTACTATCTAGGTGGTTTATTTCTCACCTTCCTCGATCAGTCATGAAGAATGAACAGGGGTTAAGGTGGTCCAAGAGGATTATGTCACTTTCTCATTCAGATATTCATTGGTGCTCTCGATCTATGGAGAATGTTACTATCATTGACCGTTGTGGGGAGTTCCCAATTGTGCCACTCCTTGGCATAAGATGGGGCATTACCTACAATCCTTCTTTAGCTCTACGTCAGTTTGGTTATGCTCGGAGTGATGGTCCTCATGACATGCTTATTCAGGGTATTGTGTTCGACTACGACAACGATCAGCAAGGTCACCGACAAAGGTTTATACGAGCTTGGGGTAAAGTGAACAGGGTTGACAGCAAGACTCTGGAACCAAAGTACTCCATTCCTATGGAACCTTACCTCAGATGGGTGCGATCTCGTGCTCAGACTCTTATGATGCCTTATCCTGCTATTCTACCAGTTACTATGGAACCTGTTGCAGAAGGAGATACTCCTTATATCATTCTTCATCCAGACATGCCCACTGACATGGAAGAGTTACAGAGGTCCTGGATCCAGTTGAAGGAGCAAAGGGATACTTTTGAGGCTCATTTCAAAGCTAGTCAAGAAAGAATCCTGGAGCTGACACGACAACTTCACGAGGAGCGGAATCTTAACTCATACCTCAACACAAAGAGGAAACGTCCATGGGAGACTTAAAACCCCATCTTTGTATTCATTTCATTTTTGTTGTAAGCCCAAGAGGCAAACAAGTTTATTGATTACTAATAAAAGTTTACTTTATGGTTGTCTAAACAAATTTAAATCTTGCGGTCCTTGAAAACATTGCATATGCATTTACATACCATATCATTGCATCACAGGTTTCTTATGAACAGGTATCTTATCTTCTCGCTGTTTATTTCAGCAGAAATGGCTCTTGAACAGACTGTCAAAGATCTCCAGGCTCAGAATGCACAATTCCAAGAGTTAATTCTGAACTTTTCCAAGGGACAAGATGAGTTGAAGACACTACTGGCTAAGAAGAAGAAGAAGACTAGAAGATCAGGAGGCCTTATCAATCTGGGAAGAAGATTCAGAGATCCTATCAAGACAAAGGAACAGATTGAGGATTCTGATTCTGAAAATTTTGAGAAAGAGGGAGGTAGTCTCCATGATACTGTGGGAGATTCTGATTCTGAGGAAAATTATTATCATGATCCTGCTAGTGAGGAAAAGTACAAGATGCTGGTGGACAGAATGAATGCCATGGAATTGCAAAAATCTTCTGGGCTTGATTTTGAAGATCTGAGTTTAGTGTCGGGAGTGGTTATACCTATTGGTTTCAAGGTTCCTGTTTTTGTAGTGTATGATGGTGTCTCATGTCCCAAGCTGCATTTAAGATCCTATGTCCGAAGGATTCAACCACATACTGTTGATAAGAAGTTATGGATTCACTTCTTCCAAGAGAGCTTGTCTGGAGCTCAATTGGAATGGTACTACCAACTGGAAAGTGTCAATATTTGTGATTGGAATGATCTTGCTAAAGCCTTCTACAGGCATTACCAATATAATGCTGATTTAGAACCTACTCGCATGCAGCTCCAAAGCTTGTTAATGGGTGCTAAGGAGAGTTTCAAGGAGTATGCCTAGAAATGGAGAGACCTGGCTGGCAGAGTTCAACCTCCTCTGACTGACAGGGAGCTGGTGGATATGTTTATGAGTACGCTGAATGGTCTTTTCTATAGTCACCTCATTGGAAGCTCATCATCTGGTTTCACCGAGCTGATAATGACTGGAGAACGTGTGGAGAGTGGTATAAGAAGTGGTAAGATACAGGTGGGTGCCTCTTCATCAAGCACTGCTAAGAAGCCCCCTAGTGGAAAGAAGGAGTCTAATGTTGTGTATGGTCAACATAGTCGTAACAGGAGTCACCAATCTGTTGGAGCAGTTCACATTTCCAATCCTACTCCTGCAGCACCAGAGCCACAACAAAACAATCAACAGAAGCCTAGAAGACAGTTCACCAAGATCAACATGTCACTGGCCCAAGCCTTGCAACATATGTTGAAAGGGGAACTCATTACTTTGAGGGATCCTCCTCAGAACCCTAATACTTCCTCTCCTCGATACAATCCTAATGCAAGATGTGCTTATCATTCTAATAGTCTGGGACATGACACCAACAACTGTTGGGTGTTGAAAAACAAGATTCAAGACATGATTGAAGCTGGGGAGATTGAATTTGACCCTCCTGGGACCCCAAATGTGATCACTGCTCCCATGCCCAATCATGAGAATATTGTTAATGTTGTGGATAAGGTTTCCTATGTTTCCTCAGTAGAAGATGTGACCACTCCCTTATCCATTATCAAGAAGAAGCTGGTGCAGGCTGGATTCTTTCCAGGTTGCAATGAAGATTGTTTCTACTGTGCCTATAAACCTGATAGTTGCTGGAAGTTTAAGGATGGCATTCAACGCCTCATGGACAATTACACCATACTGTTTGAGAAGACTCCTTCTGTGGAAAGTATGTGTGAGCATTTGACTCGAAGTACAAAGCTTGAAGATGTAGCTATGCTTGATAGAGTACCAGTGAAGATTACCTCCAAAGGCCGTGTCAGGATCACCTCTAAGGGTCCTGTCAGGATAACTGCTAAAGGTCTTGTGAAGACTGTTGCTGAAGCTAGAGTGGTTCCCATGATCATTACCACTCCTGGTCTTGTTCCTTATACTTCTGATAAAGCTATACCCTGGAACTATGGTTCTGATGTTTATATCCATGGTGTCAAACAAGAACCTCTTGCTGATGCACCTGCTACTGATGTTAATCTTGATGTTGATAATATTGTTGGGTCTAGTAAGATCACTAGAAGTGGAAGAGTCTTCTCTCCTCAGGCTACTTCCAAAAGTGCAGCTACTCCAACTACTACCTCTAATTCTGATCCAAGTAATGATGCTCGGGGCAAAGGTCCTGTAATTGAACTTGTGCAAGCCGAGGCACCGACTGCTTAAAATCTTTCTAAACAGATGGAAGAAGTACTGAAGATCATTCGCAAGAGTGATTATGATATTGTTGACCAGTTGGGGCATACTCCCTCCAAAATCTCCATGTTATCTTTGTTGCTGTGTTCTGAGGCTCATGCTAAAGCCTTAATTAAGTTCCTGAAGACTGCTCATGTGCCAAATGAGATTTCTGTGGATCAATTTGAGAATTGTGTGGCACATCTGACTTGTGATAATGGATTGGGTTTTTCTGATGCTGATTTGACTCCTGCCAAGAGAAACCATAACAGAGCCCTGCATATTTCCATTGAATGTAAAGGCACTACCTTGTCTCATGTGCTGTTGGACAATGGTTCTTCATTAAATGTGCTCCCTAAAGAGGTTCTGGATAAGCTCAGTCCTGAAGATGTTGTGTTAAGACCAAGTGATGTAGTCGTGAGGGCCTTTGATGGCTCAAGAAGAGTAGTACATGGAGAAGTAGACCTCCCGATCAAAGTAGGCTCTCAAGTCTTTAACTCTACTTTCTATGTAATGGATATTCGTCCTGCATATTCTTGTTTGCTTGGGCGCCCCTGGATCCATGGGGCAGGTGTTGTGACTTCCACCTTGCATCAGAAGTTGAAATACCCAGTGAAGAACAAAATTGTCACTATCTATGGTGAAAAAGAGTACATGGTTAGCCACGGGAATACTTTCAAGTATGTAGAAATGGAGGGTGAAATGGTGGAAACTCCGTGTCAAACATTTGAAGTTGTTCCCTACTCTGATCCTGTTCCTCAATCTGTTCCTGCTTCTGAAAGGGTTACTAATATACCTCCTGCAATGGCCTCCCTCAAGGATGCTAAGGCTGTGGTTGCAAAAGGTGGTTCTGCTATTTGGGGTCAGCTTCCCAACATCCCTTACAAATCTGACAAGTTTGGTTTGGGTTTCACTGCAGAATCTCAGAAGGTTGTTCGTCATGCTCGTGTTGTTCGTATCACCAATCAAGGGGTCATAAGAGATCAAATCAATGTTGTGGGTGACTGTAATGAAAACTACAACCTGGATGATTGAATCTTTCCTACCATGAGTGATGGGCTCAACAATTGGAAGACTGAAGACGTTATTCATATCTCCTTTAGTCAGGAGTAAATACTATTAATATGTTTTTATTTTAAGTTTGTAATTTCGAACAATTAAACTTTTAAGCCTTGTGTCTTACCCGGGGTACAATGGTATGCTTGTTTCGGGATGTCATTTCATTTGTATACTTCATTCAATAAAAATCAATGGACGTTTCGTTTTCGTAAATATTGTGCTCCTTGTCTTTCTTTTACTTTTTATTTTTGTGTTATCAGCTATGTGTTCTTACACACACCCACATCACTAAAATGCAGATCCTCATCCACTCTGGATCCTGTTGATTACAATTCTACTATTGCCAATTATAATTTCGAGAATCCGATCTATCAAGCTGAAGATGGAAAGGAGGAAGATTGTGAAGTACATGTAGAGCTTGCTAGGTTGTTACAACAAGAAGAGAAAACTATACAGCCACATGAAGAGCCAATCGAAGTTGTGAATCAGGGAACTAAAGAAAACAGGAAAGAGGTCAAGATAGGGGCTGAGCTAGAAGATGGTGTTAAGAGCAGACTAATTCAGATGTTACGTGATTATGTGGAGATTTTTTCTTGGTCTTATGAAGATATGTCAGGGTTGGATACAGACATTGTGGTTCACCGTTTACCGGTAAAAGAAGACTGTCATCCGAAAAAGCAAAAGATTCGTCGCATGCGTCCTGAAATGTGAGAAAAGATTAAAGCAGGGGTGATGAAACAGTTTGATGCAGGGTTCTTAGCTGTGACTTCTTATCCTCAATGGGTTGCAAATGTGGTACCAGTACCCAAGAAAGATGGTAAAGTACGCATGTGTGTGGACTACAGAGATTTGAATAAGGCCAGCCCTAAAGATGACTTTCCACTTCCTCATATTGATGTTTTGGTAGACAATACTGCTCAGCATAAGGTATTTTCTTTCATGGATGGCTTCTCTGGTTACAATCAAATCAAGATGGCACCTGAAGATATGGAGAAGAATACGTTTGTTACACAGTGGGGCACTTTTTGTTATAAGGTGATGCCATTTGGTTTGAAGAATGTCGGGGCAACATATCAGTGTGCTATGGTGGCTTTGTTTCACGATATGATTCATCATGAGATAGAGGTATATGTGGATGATATGATAGCCAGGTCCCAGAACGAAGAACAACACCTTGATCATCTGCATAAGCTGTTTGAAAGGTTGAAGAAATACAAGCTCAGATTGAATCCAAATAAGTGTACTTTTGGAGTTAGGTCTGGTAAACTCCTGGGTTTCATTGTCAATGGAAAAGGTATTAAAGTGGATCCTGCAAAAGTAAAAGCTATACAAGAGATGCCAGCTCCCCGTACTGAAAAGGAAGTTAGAGGTTTCTTGGGACGACTGAATTACATTGCAAGATTTATTTCCCAGTTAACTGCTACCTGTGAGCCAATCTTCAAGTTGTTGAAGAAAGATCAGGTGATGGAATGGAATGATGAATGCCAGATAGCCTTTGATGAAATCAAGAGATATCTTCTAGAGCCTCCAATCTTGATGCCACCAGTTGATGGAAGACACTTGATTATGTACTTAACAGTGTTAGACAGCTCAATGGGGTGTGTGTTGGGGCAACATGACGAGTCTGGTCGAAAAGAGCAGGCAATATACTACCTTAGCAAAAAGTTTACCGACTGTGAAACAAGATACTCACTGCTCGAGAAAACTTGATGCGCTTTGGCATGGGCTGCTCGCCAACTAAGACAGTATATGTTGACTCATACTACCTTGTTAATTTCAAAGATGGATCCAATCAAGTACATATTCGAGAAACCTGCACTCTCCGGACGAATAGCGAGATGGCAAATGATCTTAACAGAATATGATATACAGTACACTACTCAGAAGGCCATCAAAGGAAGTATTGTAGCTGATCATTTGGCTCATCAGGCCGTCGATGATTATCAGTCAATGAATTTTGAGTTCCCTAATGAAGACATTATGATTATTACCAAAGAACCTGGACAATATGACGGACCTGAACAAGGATCCCGATGGACTATGGTTTTTGATGGAGCTTCTAATGTGCTTGGCAATGGTGTTGGTGTTGTGATCATTTCCCCTGAAGGTTGTCATACCCCAATTACTGCAAGACTTTGTTTCTATTGTACTAATAACATGGCTGAGTATGAGGCATGTATCATGGGTATCAAGGATGCCATTGAGATGAAGATTCAGTTCCTAGACGTATACGGAGATTCAGCCCTAGTAGTTAGTCAGATTAAAGGAGCATGGGATACCAAGCATGAAAATCTCATTCCTTACAGAGAGCATGTGTTGTCCTTGATCCCATTTTTTGAAGAGATTACCTTTGGACATATTCCACGAGGAGAGAATCAATTGGCAGATGCATTAGCCACCATGGCATCTATGTTTGAGATTAGCTAGGATGATGAAGCTCCCAGGATTACTATTGACAGATTTGAGAAGCCTGCATACTGCAATGAGATTGATACTGAATGAGGAGAGGAAAAGCCTTGGTTCTATGAAGTGAAAAGATATCTTGAAGCTCAGGAGTTCCCTGAAAGGGCATCTGTCAAAGATAAGAAGTTTCTGAGGAGGTTTTCTGCTAAGTTCTTCTTGAGTAATGGAATTTTGTACAAGCGCAATCATGATTCGACTTTGCTTCGTTGTGTGGATAAGAAGGATGCAACAGAGATTATGGAAGACATGCATGATGGGATTTTTGGCACTCATTCTAGTGGTCATACCATGGAAAAGAAGATATTGATAGCAGGTTACTATTGGTCTACCATGGAAGCTGACTGTTATCAACATTCTAAAACATGTCACAAATGTCAGATTTATGCTGATAAAGTGCATATACCTCCAGCTCCATTGAATGTGTTGACTGCTCCTTGGCCTTTTGCCATGTGGGGCATTGATATGATTGGTGAGATCAAGCCTACTGCTTCTAATGGGCATCGTTTCATCCTGGTTTCCATTGATTACTTTACAAAGTGGGTGGAGGCCGCCTCATTTGCATCTGTTACCAAGAATGTTGTGGCTCGATTCATTAAGAATAATATTATATGTAGGTATGGCATCCCTGAAAGGATTATCACAGACAATGGCTCTAATCTGAACAACACCATGATTACTGATCTCTGCACACAGTTCAAGATTAAACATCACAACTCTTCTCTGTATCGTCCAAAGATGAATGGGGCAATAGAAGCTGCTAATAAGAATATCAAGAAGATTCTACAGAAGATGATTGTTACATATAAGGATTGGCATGAGATGTTACCATTTGCTCTTCATGGTTATCGTACTATAATACGTACTTCAACAGGGGCAACCCCATTCTCCTTAGTCTATGGTATGGAAGCAGTTCTGCCCATTGAAGTTCAGATCCCCTCCTTAAGAATCATGAAGGATGCAGGCTTGGATGAAGATGATTGGATTCAGACTCGACTTGACCAGATAAATTTGATTGATGAGAAAAGGCTGGCAGCTGTTTGTCACGGTCAGATGTACCAGAAATGGATGATCAAAGCTTTTAATAAGAAGGTTAGGCAAAAGGTATATCAGGCTGGTGACTTGGTAATCAAGCGTATCATATTACCATAGGGTGATCCTAGGGGCAAGTGGACTCCTACATATGAAGGACCATTTGTAGTCAAGAGGGTATTCTCAGGAGGTGCCATGATGCTTACTACTATGGATGGTGAAGATTTCCCACAGCCCATAAACGCAGACATAGTTAAAAAATACTACGCATAAAAAGAGACCCGCTAGGTTGACTGACCTAGGCAAAAATAAGGGCATCCCGGCGAACCAAAAAGGTTCGGGAAAAAATTAGGGATATATATAAAAAAAATGTGTACACCCGGCAAGTCGAAAACCTGAAAAGGCGGCTTGGGCAAAAAAGGGTATCCCGGTGGATTGAAAACCTGAAAGGGCAATCCAGGAAAAAGTTAGGGATTAAAGCGTATGACTATGTCTCGTTTGGATCACTCATGTTAACTTCAACTGGTGGTACTACCTAAATCAAGTGCAAACAGACTAAGTTCAATCCAATCATTTCCATCTCAACAGCAGAGGATGAGATACTTGAAGATAATGGCAATAGTGGAATTGAAACTCAATAGGACTATTTCTCACATAGCTATCTTTGTTTTGTAAAATGTTTTTACGACGAATTCCTCTTACTAGGATTTTTGTCTCCTTGTACAAACTTGCTTGTGTATAAGCCACTTTCTAGAAATAAATAAAATCTCGTCTTTGAATCCAGATTTACTTTTACCCTGTTTACATAAACGAAAACGTCCATTGGTTGTATTTGAATGTATGTATGCTTTTGAATATGATTGATGTTTACCAGAAATGCATAAAATGCAGTAATAGTATTTACTAAGGACGAACGAGGGTAGGAATTCAACGAAACTTCGCCGGTTTATCCCCACAAGACAATCACAAATCCCCAGCAGAGCAAATCTATCTTTCAGTAATATCTCCCCTTGGATTTATGTCCATCTCTTTTATCCTCAGTCAGGATACTCATGAATTTATTCCTTCAATAATAAGCACGACAAACGAAGACGGGAGGCTATAAGTACTATACTATCAAACAAGACGAGAACAAAGTCTTCATACTCCTCAACAACGAACCGGGATTTATTTTCCCTAGCCAGCAGTTGTTATACAAAGATACTCAGACGCTTCAGGCTGTATGATTCATACATACATCATTTACATCATATCATAGCATACGCATCCATAATACATAATACATTTACTTAGGTACATCATGCCATACATGCATACATATTGCATAAACTAACCTTTTCTTTTCAGGATAGTTACAGGCAGATAAACACTATCAACAACTCAAAACAGTTCAGAGACGATCTATACGAAGGTCTAGTGTTGATAGTTAATTCAGAGATGATCGCTACGAAGATTCATTTCTGAAAATCAATACTCAATTTGTCCTTGGAGGGGTACGTAAATGATCTATATGAAGATCTGGTGCTTAATCCAGGATATTTCCAAGGGATATAATCGTCACGAAGATTTAATCCTGATATTCTTTCTATCCTTGGGATGGTAGGTAAATGGTCTATACGAAGATCTATTACCTAATCCAAGATATTTCCATAAGAGATAATCGCTACGAAGATTTATTTCTATTGGTCTATTTAACAGTTGATCCGTGGGATGGTACATAAATGATCGATACGAAGATCTTGTACTTAGCACAAGACATTACCAAAAGCAATTCAGAATAGATCGCCGCGAAGATTTGATTCTCATGCTTAAATTTAAAGTATGTTCCTAAAGACGGTTCAGAGACGATCTATACGAAGATCTAAAAACTGACACCAAATGAAGGATATTCTTTTCCCCCGGAGATAATGCAGAGACGATCTATACGAAGATTTAGTGTTGACATTCAATTCAAAACCATGTTACATAAATGATTCAGAGACGGCCTATACGAAGACCTAGTACTGATATCCAGTGACAACCTTTAGGTACTATCATCTTCTGATATTATGGATGGCATCTATAAGCCTATCTCCAGTTCCTCTGAGTGGCATCTTTAAGCCCACTCCATGCATATATAACCAATCAACAGTTTTACTTTACGCACCGGCGAGTGCAAATTTTTGGGCTTTTGTGTTCAATCCCCTTCAACCTTCTAAGTCACGAATGGCACACATGCCAATCTAACTCCTCAAGTTTCAGAAAATTGAACAGGGGCAGGGGAACTACGGTGACTCTGATCCTCATTGTCCAGATGAGGTACGTAGGCAGCGGGGTAGGGCTCGTTCGAGCACAATCTTTTATTTTCCCTACATTTTCCCCCTTTCTTTTCTTTTCTCCAGATCCAGTTCCTTTTCTTTGTAGTAGCTTTCATTCCTTCACCCTTTGAAATAGTTTTTTTGCAAGCGTGGTTCCCGTCAGGTACGGCGGACGATCTGGGGTGCTAATACCTTATCAGGTCGTGACCGACTCCCGAACCCAGTCTCTTTGGTTCGCAGGACCTGTGTCCTTCCCTTTCTTTTCTCATGTTTGTGCAGCATTACCATTCCCGTTCCTTCGGGATAAAAATGTTTGGTTGGCGAATCTACCTCTTTCCGCGCCACTTTCGCGTTTGTACCAGGATGGAAATCCAGGGAGCGACAGCTGGCGACTCTGCTGGGGACTTCCTAACCAGAGTATCTCTGGTTCCCTTGAGAGTATCTCCTAGTGCTGGCATGCTTCTATTTTGTTGGGTGTTGATTGTTTGTTGTTGTGTGTATATTTTGTTGTTGTTTTACTTACAGTTTATTTACAGCTTTATTTACAATTTTAGTATTTATTTTCATGCATCATATATTATACTGGACTGTCTGGATTGGTTTTTTTTGTTTGGCGAGACTTGGGTGTTACTTGTGTGTGGTGAGATGAGGCTAGCCAAATACCCGGCTTGAGTGTACCATAGGATTTAGCATGGACAATTACTTTGGCCCTATGTCATCTTGTCATGGGGGTATTAGTGCGTTCACACCCAGATTCGCGACCGTCTTGGAAATGTCTTGATATAGGGATCTTCCCTACTTCATTACATAACCTTGATAGTTATGTGCGGCTGGGGACCGATCATTGAGAACCTTTGTGGAAACAACCCTCTCCAGTGGTGACAGTGGCAGACCACATTTTGTGGCAAACCCATTCGCACCCGAGGGTCCACTTGGAACTCGCATAGGATGGCCTGGTTCTTTTATAAGAACTCAGTTAAAAGCACATGGTCGTATGACAATAGTATTGTATCCTATGGGCTGAATGTACTATTGTTTCTCGATTTCAGTGCTTGAAGCTGGGACTTATAAGGGATGCTTGTTTTTCCCGGACTCACGCTGAGACCTCCCTGAGTAGTACATAATGCCAAACCGATTCCCTGATTTGGTCGTGAGCCATTTCTCGGAAATGGTGAACGTATTATTGCTATTCGGCTTTGAGAGTCCATGATGTTTGACCCGGAACACACTAGTGAGATTGGGAGGGGTTTACAGGTTTGCAGGGACCCTTTAACCTCATCATACCCACTGCCAGTACAGTATTATGTGTTGATCTGATATTTTGACCTTTGGAATTCTTGATCTAGTTGGTTTGGTAGTCTGATTTGAGGATATTTGTGATTCATTCAAGGGTATATGGGCTGTTATTCAGAGGACTTATAGTTTGTGATCACTTGACTCTTGCAGACAGTACCCAGACAGTTCCAGATTGATCATACTTGCCTTGCATTTACATCTGCATCATATCATAGCATCCTTAACATCTTAGTGTTTTCATTTTTCAGGTTACATTTGCATACCTTGTTCTGGTATTTTTTAATCTCTCCTATCCAGATGGCAAGCATCGTCACAACTCTCAAAAAGAATAATGCACATTACACATTTCCACAACCAGAGGTGAAGAAACTACACCAGCTGAAGGGACTAATGAATGATAAGATTCTAGGAGATTTCAGGGCTAGGTTTGGGCAGATTCTCAGGTACATGGACAAGCCAACAGAAGACCAAAGGGATAGCATTCACACTCTACTTCAGTTCTATGATGCTCCATTGCGCTGTTTTGTATTCCAAGATTGTGTCTTAGCACCTACACTGGAAGAAATTGCTAGTTTGTTGCATTTTCCCCTTAGTGGAAGACAACCTTACTACAACTCAGGGAAAGTACTCCAGGCAGAGGAGATTGCTCAAAGGTGTCACTTGCCTTTAAGCAAAGTAGAGCAGAGCTTGAGAAGTAGCAAAGGGAAGGGGTTGTCTTGCAATATGCTGATTCAGGAAGCTTTGGTATATGCTCAAGATGATCAATGGGCACAGTTCAGTGTATTATTAGCTTTGATGGTCTATGAAATTAGTCTCTTCCCAAGTGATCAAGGGATGGTAAGCCTGGAGGCTATTACCATTTTATTTAGAAGGAATCCCACACCTACATTGCTAGGTGACTTTTATTATGGGGTTCACTGCAGGAATGAGAAGAAGGGAGGTCATGTGAGTTGTTGTGTGCCTCTGTTTGCTGATTGGTTTGCTAGACAATTGCCTAAAGTGGGACCCTTTAAGGATTTGAGGGGAGAATGAAAATGGTCCTGAAGATTGATGGGATTTACTGCAAGTGATATAAACTGTTTTCCTAATGTTCTTTTGATTGGGAGGAAGGGAATGATCAATTATAATCTAGTTCTGGCAAGAAGGCAATTTGGATATCCTCTGAGAGAGTCCCCTTCTGATGAGGATGTGAGAGAGTCTTTGTATCTTCCTATTGAGGGGAATATTGACATGGCCATCCAGGTATTCCAAGCTTGGGATATCAGGACTCAAAAGGGAAAAAAGGATTTTGGGAGGGTAGACCCCAATATGTATGAACCTTTTGCAGCATGGTTGAAGAAGCGTGTCAAGATTACTTTATTGCCTTTTTCTTTGGAGCTTACTCTCTACCCAAAGGAAATAATTTCACAGATCCCTGTAGCACCAAGCACTATTCCTTTAGAAGATTATTAAAGACTTGAGGCTCAGCTGAAAGAGTTGAAGTTAGAACATACAGAAATGGTTAGCTTGCATCATCAGTTAGCACTCTCCAAGTTGACTATAGAAGAGAAGTTGCACAAAGTACAGGTAGAACAGGAGGCTAAGGACAAAGAGTTAGCAGAAAAGGAGGCTTACTTCCAAAGAAGAGGGTTGATGGACATCAAGAGAGAAGAATTGTTCAAGAAAAATAAGAAGGATCTCAGGGATGCTAGGCAATCTCTTACTTGGGTGTATGGTCAAAGAAAGCAAGATCAAGCAGAGTACAAGAAGAAAGAAGAGATGTTCAAGCTGCAGATCGGTGCTCAAGGAGAAGAGTTAGAACAGGCATACAGGAGGCAGCAGGAGGTGTCTCAGCAGCTGCATGAGGATCTTGAAGAGGTAACAGATCTCAGAAGAAGAGCAGATGTGAAGAGAACTTGAGTAGAGATGGGGCTTGCAGAGGAGGAGTCTGAGTCTTCTTTTAGCTTGGAGTTCTAGTTTATTCCTTTGTACTTCTGATCACCTACAGAATTGTTTTAGGGATCTATTTTGATTACCGTATGTTGTGTTATGTAAGACTTTAAACCCTATGGGGATGTTGTTTATGCTTTATGGCCTTTATCTTATTGCATCTTTCTTTTGTCAAAATTCCCCAAGCTATATGTTTCTTTTCATAGTTTGGTTGTGGAAATGGTGTGGAAAACAGTGAAAGAGAGGATCATAACAGGTTGATTCCAAAGGCCATCTGGATTCCGCATGAGATACCAGACCTGGGGGCAATGAAACCCTGATAATGAAAGCATGAAGATTGAATTGCATATAACGTGTTTGTTTGTTTTGCAGGTAGTTCATCAGTTTTCTAACATTTATATCCATTTCGGGCACTATAGCTCCTAAGAAGGTTCAGAGACAGCCAACTGTACACAGATACCCTACAAAGGTGAACAGAGAGAGAGTAATGGATCAAATGCAAGCAGATCTGGATGACCTAAGGACAAGAATGGACAACTTCATGACCCTCATGGCTGGGATGGGTCAAACTCAAGAGCGCCTGCGCGAAATGGTAGAAAACAATCAAGCCAGGAATAATGGGACAGCAGATGGAGGTAATCGCAATGGGGCTGGCGCCCGTCACGTTGAAATCCCTGTGGTGCAACCAGGGGTCACTATTATCAATGATGGAATGAATAACATGCAGATGGATGGGAAGGACGAACAGTTCACTTTGTTGGATGAGGCAGAAGGCCAGGGGGTTGACATGAATAGAATATTTGAAGAAATGGCTGAACAAATTCGCGCCATTCAATCTCAGAGTTCTCTAGGATTTGACATCGCTGATCTGGGCTTAGTGCCAGGGGTGAGAATTCCCTACAAATTCAAGGTCCCTACTTTTGATAAGTATAACGGCACGGCTTGCCCAAAAACTAACCTTCAGTCTTTTGTGGGAAGGATTGTCGCACATACAGATGATGAGAAGTTGTGGATGTATTACTTCCAGGATAGTCTTGTAGGAGCTTCCTCGGAATGGTACATGAAGTTGAGCAGAGTTAATATTCGAAGCTGGAAGGATTTAGCTGAGGCGTTTGTGAAACACTATCAGTATAATTTGGATATGGCTCCAAATCGTACCCAGTTGCAGATAATGTCTCAGAGTTCTAAAGAAGGGTTCAAAGAGTACG
Organism: Lathyrus aphaca; assembly: GCA_963966055.1. Taxonomy (NCBI): domain Eukaryota; kingdom Viridiplantae; phylum Streptophyta; class Magnoliopsida; order Fabales; family Fabaceae; genus Lathyrus; species Lathyrus aphaca. The sequence continues at coordinate 131,568,451 of OZ014522.1, read as the reverse complement.
CCCAGAGGTGGCGTCAGCTTGCTGCTCGGGTGCAACCTCCCTTGTTGGAAAATGAAATGGCAGACATGTTCATGGAACACTGCAGGGTGTGTTTATTGAGAGACTGGCGTCTTGTTTAGCAACAAAGTTTAATGACATCGTGATAGCTGGAGAGAGGGTTGAAACTCTTATGAAGATGGGGGAAATTCAAGACACTAGTGCAGGTAGCTCAAGTGGTGCTCGAAAAGCTTTTAATGGACCTCCAAGAAGAAGGGAGGGAGAAACTAATGTTGTGTACGGTCGAGGACGGGGTTGTGGTTACAAAGGATCTTACGAGCAAGTGGTAGCTGTCACTATTCCATCAAGTCATGTGCAACAAACCCAACAACAGCAACAACAACAGCCACAGCGCAATAACTATCAGCAAAGACCCTATCAACAGAGACAAGCTTGTCCAGCTAACAGGGTGCTTGAAGCCATCCCAATGACGTACACGGCACTGCTTCAGATATTGTTAGATTTGAACTTGGTTCAGTTGAGGACATTAGCACCACCACCACCTGGAGAGCTTCCAGTGGGGTATGATGCTAACGCAAGATGCGCCTTTCACTCAGGAGCTCCCGGGCATTCAACAGAGAAGTGCAGGGCATTGCAACATAAGGTCCAAGACTTAATTGACTCAAAAGAAATTAACTTTGCACCGCCTCCAAATGTTACATCAAACCCATTCCAAATCATGGAAGGGCCAGAATAAATGTCTTTGATGGTGGTGAGAGGTTAAACTTGATTTTGAATGTGAATGAAGTAAAGACTTCGTTGCTAGTCGTGAAAGATAGATTGCTGAAGGGGCAGGTATTCCCAGGGTGTGATTATGACTGCGAGGGTTGCATGAATTTCGTTAATGGTTGTGAGGTTTTAAAAGCTGGGTTGTAGTGTTTGATTAACGAAGGGTCCCTACAGTTCGACAGGGTTGACAATAGAAGTGATTGCGTGTCTACCATAACAATTTATTTTGATCCTGCTGAGGTTCCTGCCCGGAGAGAACCTTTGACTATCTATGTTCCAGAAGTGAGTCCTTTTACCATTACTGTTCCGGGACCAGTCCCTTATGCTAATGACAAAGCCATCCCTTGGCACTATGGCTCAGACGTGTATGTAGATGGTCAGAAGGTGGAGAGTAAAATAGTGACAATTGACCCGACTGTTGTGAATGTCGGAGGAGTTGGTGGATTTACAAGGAGTGGACGTCTCTTTGCTCCTCAAGCTCTTAGAGGTGATCATGAAGCTGAAGCTGCTACAAAGGCTAAGGGTAAACAGGTAGCAACTGAAGAGGTGACAACTCCTGCTCCTAGTCAAGGCACTTTTGAAAAAGAAGTTGAAGAGTTCATGAGAATAATTAAGAAAAGCGACTATAAGGTGGTTGAACAGCTGAATCAAACTCCGTCCAAGATATGCATTCTGTCACTGCTAATGTGTTCTCAAGCTCACCGGGTGGCTCTGCTAATAGTCTTACAAATGACATATGTACCACAGGAGATAATTGTTAACCAGTTGGAGACCGTGGTAGCCAATGTGAACGCCAGCCATGGGTTAGGATTCATAGATAGAGATCTCACTTCTGAAGGACGCAATCACAACAAGGCCCTACACATCACCATGGAGTGTATGGGTGTTGTTCTATCACATGTCTTGGTAGACACAGGCTCTTCTCTCAATGTGCTTCCTAAGAAGGCCCTAATAAAGTTGAATGTTGAGGGTATTATCTTACGACCTAGTGATTTGATTGTAAAAGCCTTTGGCGGGTCCCGGAGGTCTGTGTTCGGGGAGGTGGAGCTACCGGTAAAAATTGGGTCTCAGGTATTCAAGAGTACATTCTATGTTATGGATATTCAACCCGCTTATAGTTGTCTGCTAGGGCGTCCTTGGATTCATGCTGCTGGCGCAGTAACATCCACGTTGCATCAGAAGTTGAAGTATGTGGTAGACGGCCAGGTTGTTACTGTATGTGGAGAAGAAGATATTTTCGTAAGTCATTTGTCGACTTTCAAGTATGTGGAAATGGACGGGGAGATCCATGAAACACTTTGCCAGGCTTTTGAGACGGTTAATGTTAGTACTGTGTCTCTGGTGGTTGCAGTCTAGAGCAATGAAAAGGAAGGGACTCCCCTTAACTCCTACAAGCAAGCTAAGGAAGTAGTCCAATCCGGAAATGCACAGGGCTGGGGAAAGCTGCTAGAAATGGAAAGGAAAGATGACAAGTTTGGTCTCGGATATCAACCTGGTGGGTCTAGCTGGTCTCAGGGTAGTAAGTCCATAACGTTCACTAGTGCGGGAATGCTCGACTACAACAACATTTGTGCAACAAATGAAGAGGGGGATAACGACTGCGACTTGGATAACTGGATTCACCCATGTGTGCTTAGGGAGGAGCTCCATAAGTGGTCGGCTGAAGATTTCATTCAAGTCACTTGGCAGCCAAAGTAATTTTCTTTGTTTCCATTTTATCATACTGCATGTCAAATCCTGCACTCTGCCCAAGGTGCATGGATCCATTTGTAGGGCCACCATGCTCTTAATGCATTTACTTTTTCCATGAAATAAAGGACATTTTTCAAGCAAAACTGTGTTCTCGTTCTTTCGTTTTAAAATTTTTCACAAAAAAACAACAAATAAAATGGCAATGTTTTCCTTTTTCCAGTGTTTTGTGTGTTTGCGTCTCTTTTGAAAAAAAAACAGATTCTAAAATAAGCACATCATTTGTTCAGTGTCGATCATTTGGATTCCTGTGATAACGTTCCTGCTATGACTATGAATGACTTCGACAATCCTATCTACCAAGATGATGAAGGGGTTGAGGAAGACTGTGAACTCCCGGAAGAATTGGCTAGGTTGTTGAAACAAGAGGAAAGGGTAATTCAACCTCATTAGGAAGAAGTAGAGATCGTCAACATCGGGTCTGAGGATGTAAAGAAAGAGATAAAGATTGGGGCTAGTCTGCAGGCCGAGGTAAATAAGGAATTGATTGGTATGCTACGCGAATATGTGGATATATTCGCCTGGTCGTATCAAGATATGCCAGGATTGGATACTGACATTGTTGTACACAAGCTGCCACTAAGAGAAAATTGTCCTCTGGTGAAACAAAAGTTGAGAAGAACTCGCCCTGACATGGCGATGAAGATCAAGGAGGAAGTTCAAAAGCAGTGGGATGCCGGGTTCCTTGTTGTAACTAGTTACCCACCTTGGGTAGCTAAAATTGTGCTTGTACCAAAGAAAGACGGCAAGGTTCGGATGTGCGTTGATTATCGGGATCTGAAAGAGCGAGTCTAAAGGATGACTTCCCATTACCTCACATTGATGTGCTGGTAGATAACACCGCCCAGTTCTCGATATTTTCTTTCATGGATGGCTTCTCCGGGTACAATCAGATCAAGATGGCGCCGGAAGACATGGAGAATGTTGGGGCAACATATCAACGGGCTATGGTAACTTTGTTCCACGATATGATACATAAAGAAATTGAATGCTATGTGGACGATATGATTGCCAAGTCTCGGGATGAGGAAGAACAATTGGTCAATCTCAAAAAGCTGTTTGATAGGTTGATAAAGTACAGATTGAGGTTGAATCCAAACAAATGCACTTTTGGAGTGCGGTCCGGTAAATTGTTGGGTTTCATTGTTAGCCAAAGAGGGATCGAGGTAGATCCTGCAAAAGTAAAAGCGATATAAGATATGCCTGCACCGAAAACAGAAAAAGAAGTGTGTGAGTTTTTAGGGAGGTTGAACTACATTTCTCGGTTTATATCTCATCTAACTGCCACATGCGAGCCAATATTCAAATTGTTGAGAAAAGAACAAACGGTCAGGTGGAATGAGGACTGTCAAAGAGCCTTTGAAAAGATAAAAGAATATTTACAGGAGCTTCCGATCCTAATGCCTCCAGTTCTCGGACGGCCACTTATCATGTACTTGACTGTGTTAGAAGAGTCGATGGGGTGTGTGCTAGGCCAACATGACGAGTCTGGTCGAAAAGAGTATGATATTTATTACCTTAGCAAAAATTTTACCGACTGTGAATCCTGTTACTCACTTCTCGAGAAAACTTGTTGCGCTTTGGCATGGGCTGCTCGCCGATTGAGACAGTACATGTTGACCCACACCACATTGCTAATTTCAAAAATGGACCCCGTCAAGTATATTTTTGAGAAACCAAAATTAACCAGAAGAGTTGCAAGGTGGCAGATGATATTAACAAAGTATGACATACAATATACTTCCCAGAAAGCCTTCAAAGGAAGTGTATTATCGGATTATCTTGCACAACAACCACTGGAGGACGACTATCAGCCGATGAAGTTGTATTTCCCTGATGAGGACATCATGTACCTCAAGGCAAAAGATTGTGAGGAACCACTTCCGGAGGAGGGGCCAGACCCTGAATCCCAATGGAAGTTGATGTTTGATGGGGCAGTCAATATCAACGGACGTGGAGTTGGTGTTGTTCTTATCACTCCCGAAAGTGTTTACTTTCCCTTCACTGCCAAAATTACTTTTGGATGCACCAACAATGAAGCGGAGTACGAGGCGTGCATAATAGGAATAGAGGAGGCTATTAATCTTCGGATTAAGACCCTCGATATATTCGGAGATTCAGCCCTCATTATTAACCAGATTACCGGCAAGTGGTTTATGCATCAAGAACACTTAATTCCATATAGGGATTATGCCAGAAGATTGTTGAAGTTCTTCACAACAGTTAAGCTTCAATATATACCACGAGATGAGAATCAATTTGTTGATGCATTGGCTACGCTTTCTTCATCCATCAATGTTTTATGTTGGAACTATGTGCCTAGGATTGATATCTCCAGGCTTGAAACACCAGCTTATGCTTTCTCTGTAGAGGCAGTGTCTGATGAGAAACCTTGGTATTTTGATATCAAGTTTTTCCTGGAAAAACAAGAATACCTAGTTGGGGCATCATCCAATGACAAGAAGACCTTGAGGCGACTTGCTGCTAATTTCTTCTTGAATGCAGACGGAGTTCTGTATAAGAGGAATTTTGACATGCTCTTGCTCAGATGCCATGATAGACACGAAGCAGACCTGTTAATGCAGGAAGTTCACAAGGGATCCTTTGGTACTCATTCAGGAGGACATGCAATGGCTAAGAAGTTATTGAGATCAGGGTACTATTGGCTTACAATGGATGCAGATTGTTGTTCGTACGCCCGTAAGTGCAACAAATGCCAAATATATGCAGACAAGGTGCACGTTCCTCCTAGCCCACTCAACGTCATGTCATCTCCTTGGCCTTTTTCTATGTGGGGCATTGACATGATCGGGAAGATAGAGCCTACTGCTTCAAATGATCATCGTTTCATTTTGGTGGCGATTGATTACTTCACCAAATGGGTTGAAGCAACATCTTACGCCAATGTCACTCGCCAAGTGGTAGCCAAATTTCTGAAGAGAGACATCATTTGCAGATACGGAGTGCCCGAACAAATCATTACTGATAATCGTTCCAATTTGAACAATAAGATGATGGCAGAACTATGTAAGGACTTCAAGATTCAACATCACAATTCTTCCCCTTACCGGCCAAAGATGAATGGCGTGGTAGAAGCAGCTAATAAGAATATTAAGAGGATTGTGCAGAAGATGGTTGTCACTTACAAAGATTGGCATGAGATGTTGTCGTTCGTGTTGCATGGGTACCGAACGTCAGTCAGGACGTCAACCGGGGCAACTCCATTCTCCCTGGTATATGGCATGGAGGCAGTCTTGCCTGTTGAGGTGGAAATTCCTTCCTTACGTGTGATGATGGATGTGAAGCTTGATGAGGCTGAGTGGGTACGGGCTCGATATAATCAGTTGTGTCTAATTAAGGAAAAGAGATTAGCAGCTATCTGTCATGGTCAGCTTTATCAGAGGAGAATGAAGCGAGCATTCGACTAACAAGTACGTACTCGAGAGTATCGAGCGGGTGAGCTTGTACTCAAGAGGATCATTTCTCCAGGTTCAGATCACAAGGTCAAATGGACCCTAAACTACGAAGGCCCATTCATAGTGAAGAAGGTTTTCTCATGTGGGGCGCTGATGCTCACTACTATGGATGGAGAAGACTTCCAGTCCCCTGTTAACTCGGACGCAATTAAAAAATACTTCGCATAAAAAGACCCGCTAGGCGTAAAAACAGAATTAAAGTCCAGGCAAGAAAAGGGCATCCCGGCGAGCTAAAAACAGAATAAAAATCTCGGGAAAAAGTTAGGGAAAATAATTTTTAAAAAAATGTACACCCGCTGAGCTGAAAAGCCACATTGGACAGCTCAGGCAAAAAAGGGTATCCCGGTGGATTGAAAACCCGAAAGGGCGATCCACGCAAAACAAGGGAATAAGCGAACAACTGTGATCCGGGTAATCTAAATCAAATCATGGTTTCGTACAGTCTGACAATATCAGAAGGATAGGAATCTGTCCCCTCATCTTCTTCGGAAGGCAAAGGCAATGACGGAAAGTCTTGAAGACGTGTTGGTCATAGCAGGAAGGAAACTCGTTGGAATGCCGTGAACATTGCCATTAGGATAGTTTCTTTTCTCAATTTTATGGTAGCTACCTCTTTCCAGGTGGTTGCTTCCTGATGTAAAACTTTGCCCATTTCGAGGCCACTCAATAAATGAATGTTCAGTCAAAAACTGTGTTGTGTTTGTTTACTCTGTTTGCAAAAATGTCCCGAATTTCTTGACAGAAAGAACATTGCATATGAAACATGTTGTTTTTCTAAAAAATGACATTGCAGGGAAACATTTAAAACCATCTTTGAGTGTCGGGTGACAATAGATGAGCAGATCATACTATGCAAGTACTCGGGGCACATGTGTGTATACTGTTGTTGCAGGTTTTGCAGGGTGGTGTCGTATATTCCCAAGTAGAGAATGTTCCCCCAACTGAGTCAGATCAGAGGGAATCGATCCCCAGTAGAACACCAAGGCTAATTGAAGAGTTTTCATCCCCAAGCAAATTACCTTTCCACAAGTGAAGTATGCCCAGCAGGCAGTTGAACGCCTGATTTCCCCACAGAGTTGCATGTTTGGAATTTTCCATCATTGAAATATTCCTCAGAAAAGTCGCCAATTTATTTTTGGCTAATGTGAGGACACATACAGTTGTTCATCCCCCCAACCAGAGTTAAGTGTCAAAGCATCTTGACCTTGTTCTCCCCTGCAGAATTGAGATTTTTACTGCCAATCAGGGCACGTTGCTTTTGCTCGTCTGCATTCCCCAATTCCCGTTTGTGTTTGTTATCTGTTTGAAGCTCATTTGCATTGTTTGGATACTCGTCTGTATCATCCCTAACACTCGTCTGTGTTAAGCTTGTATCCATATGTGTTTGGTTTGATAATCACTTTGGTACTCGTCTGTATTGCTACTCCAAATGCTCGTTTGTGTTGGATTTCTGGTATTTGTATATATCAGTGGCTGATATTCGTATGTATCATCGCCTGAAGTGCTCTTCTGTGTTTCTTAGATCATCGTCTGATATTCGTTTGTATCATTGACTTATGGCACTCGTCTGTGTTCTCTTGATGATCATCCAATACTTGTCTGTGTTGAAGAGGTTTGAAGACCTGACGGTGGGATTAAACGTCAAAATGGTTACCGGTCCTGGCGTAACGGGTTATCCGAAGGAGGTTCGTCTGCCTCAGAGACCACATATCTACGCAAGATTTATCAAAAGGGTTCGTCCAATCCTAATGTAGCACCTGGCGTAACAGTTTATCTGAAGAAGACTCGTTTGTCTCAGACCATATATTTACGGAGGATATATGAAGAGGGTTCGCCTATCCTTATTATGCATGTCTATTCTACAGACTTAAGTGCAGCATCGGTCCTGGCGTAACAGATTTACTTGAAGAGGACTTGTATGTCCAGTTCCTGGCATAACAAGTTTGCGTGAAGAAAACTCGTTTGTCCAAGTTTTCTTATCCAGCGTAACAATTCAATTTGGAAGAAACTCGTCTGCTTTACCTTCATTTCAGTTATCCAAAGTGTTATTTGGTTGGGTTTATTTCCCATTGTTTGCATTCTCTAGCAGAGTGCAAATTTTAGGTCTTCTTGGTATCCAACCACAGTTTATCTTGAACGGTCGATAGCCCACGCTATCATCCTTTTCAGATTAACAGTTACTTGGATAGGGGCAGCTGTAACACCCCAAATTTGCCCTCTTGTTTCTAACATCATCCTTATGTCATAATCATCATAAGAATGGCATATCTTTAGCATCTTTGCATAGAAAAATGAAGCATAACATTCTCATGTCCTAGCATTGGGCATATGATCAATCATTGGTGAAGTTTGGAAGCCTTACAAGTCAAAGCAAGAAGCCAAATGACCTTATCCAAGTCCCATGAAGTGTCTCTAGTTCATGTACAAGCTCAAGATCCTCTACAAGAGCCCAAAAGGTTGGGAGGTTATCAGATGATCCAAGGAAGGGCAAGCTCCTACACAAATGGTCCTCAAATTAGGGTTTCATGACCAAGTAGGGATTCTTTGTGACTTTGGCCATTTCATGTGGTCAAAGTCCTTCATATGATATGAGAATATTATGGATGAAATTTGGTGAGAAAACTCATTGAGGAAGGCAGTTATTTCATCAGTTGCTTGCATAAGAAGAAATTGGTCAAACTGATTATTTGAAAAGTCAATTGTGGCAATTCAAGGGTTCCAATCCCATTTTTCAAGCCAAAGGATGTCCTTAAGGTCATAGAAGAGGTTTGGTAAAGTCAAAGATCAAGAATTTAGGGTTTTGGCAAGAGTTTCTATTTTGGCATATGGCATGTAAGTAAACTTTCCAAATTTAGCAAGTTTTGCCCTAATCTTCAAGTGATTCTTGCATAGCCAAGATGACTCCAAATGAATTTCCCTTTAACATGAAAGTTGGAGAGTATGATCTCCCATTTTTAAAAAGTACAAGAACATGTTCATAGCCTTCATGGTTTGAAAGTTATGGCCATTTGAAGTTCACTTGCTTTTAGGGTTTCCCATGAAATATCACTTTCCACCAAGTTGCAAATTGTCATGTAACTTAATTTCAAGTTGTTTTATGGGTCATTTGTGACCATAATATTCAAAAGCAATGCATAAAAGCTACCTTTGTCCAAATAAGCAAGAAAATTTGTGGCTTGATATATGTGCATTTCACAAAATGCAATTTTTGCAATTTCATCCAAAGGGCATGTTCCACTTAATTATAAGCTGCAAGGTTAATCCAAGGGTGATGAAGGCATCATAAAGAATCATTGTGTGCACATGGGCCAGGCTTTGCACGCATGAATGAGGGTATCACACTTTTCTTTCCAAATTGCATTTTCACTCCCATCACACTTTCCATGCTTCTATTTGATCAAAAACCCTAATCAGTATTCTAAGGGCATGATATATAGGCAACACACACAAATTTGGCAGCGGGCTCTCTCTCATTTCACCATTTTCAATTTTCTTGCATCTTTGCTTTTCTCTTCGAATCTCCTCACACATTCACACTTTTCCAATACAAACCACATATTTTTGATCCCTGAAGCATAAGGAACACTTTCCCACCATTAATTCAAGCAGAGAGTAAGGTTTTCATCAAGTGTCATTCAAGTGTAGTTGGTGTCGAATCTCAAGATCTAGGAGGTTTCAAGGCTTCTTTTGCAATTATTTTGCAAATAGAAGTTAAAAAAAGTGGATCTGCAGCTGGAGGAGTCTTCTTTTGGTGTTTTGAAGGATCTTCAACCTCAGGTATGCTCTGGAATTTTGAGATCTGGATTTGAAATTAGATGTTTGCAATGTAATCTACGTGTTATGTTGATGATTCTGATGTGTTTAGATTTTGATTTGAGTAAGAAATGAGCATTTTGTGTTGAATTTAAGTTTGATGTTTGAAACTGTTTGGCTTCGATTTGGCTCGTTCATTGATCTAATGCCAAAACCAAGCTCATATTTGTGATCAGCGTACTTGAATGAGTGGATCTGGAGATTTGTTTTAATTTCTGTGGAGTTTTTTTCTTGATGTTCATAGCTATGAGTTTTTCGGTGCCGGAGCCCTAGCTCCGGTCACCGGATTCTGGAAATATGTTTAAATGAAGAAGATGAGGTCTGCAACATTGATTTGTTTGATTTGGACGGATACAGCGTTGCCAGCGCATTAAAAATCCATGCGCTCTCTCACGTGCATTTTATTTTCTGATTATTTGTTTTGTTTGTTAGTGCATGGTAGAGTGTATGAACCTTTGATCCATACCACACATTAGTTTGACCTAGGGTTTGGACTTTTGATCTGGCGTGTTGAATATGTTTATTTTGTGCTTTTGTGCATGGACCACTGGATCTGATTACCTTTGTTGACTTTACTTGATCTGGACCTTGGGTTTGTGTGACTTTGGTATTGTTGACTGCGTGCCTGGACCTCTGGATGCGTGGACTATTTGTGTTGACTCTTGATGAGAAACCTTGAATTGGCATACCACAATTGTGTTGACTGAGCGCCCATTGGGCTTGACTTGCTTTTCACACCCCCTCTTCATTAAGCCCAATCATTTTGAACTAAATTCATTGCTGACTGCACCCCTCCTTCATGGCCTTTTATTTTTATTTTCATTTTATTTTCAGTTTGGTTTCTAATTTTTTAAAATAGTTAGAGGTTCTCAAAAATTCTGAAATAATTCATGGCTATTCCTTTTAATTTTCTTTAATTTTTTGACATTTTTATTTTTCATTTATTTTTATTTCCCACGTAGGAATTAATTTCCATTGTTATTAATTGTTTTTAATTCATTTTAAATACATGCTGACTTGTAGAATTCATATCTTGATCATTAATTTGAATTTTTATTTGGTTCTTTTTGCATATGATTCATATTAAGGTATAGTTTGTGGATGATTTTTCTTCTGATTTTTAGAAGCTTTCATGATTATCTTTGGCATTTGACTTGTGTGTGAAGTTTCAAAACCCTAATTGGTGTTCTTGAGGTCCTTTGACCTAGTTTGCTTATGATTCTGACTTTGTTCTTTTGACATGATGTTATCTCTTGATTAATGAATACTTGTTCTTAGTTTCATGATTTTTGCATGAGTTTCTGATTTGATTTGAATTTTCATTTGAGATTGCCTTAATTTTGCTTCTTCTTGCTAGCATGCTTAGTTCTTAGGTTAGGAGGGCACTTGTGCCAACTCCTATAGGATGTTTAGAGGTCTTTTTATATGAGGTTTGATCCCTGGTCCTTGCTTAGTGTGTATTTTTTGATAATTTTCTTTGTTACTTGTCTTTAAAGTTTCTCACAAGTGTATGCATGTTCACTTCACCTCCTTTGTCCATCCCTTCTCTTTGATGCTTGTGATTGAGTTTGTGTGCTTCTTCCCCATGTTTACTCATGCTTCTTAGGCACCTCTTAACATGATTAAGTCCCTGGTTTTTCACATGATGCTTATGCCTTGATTTGGTTTGTGTTTGCTTGTCCTTACACTTGTTCACATGTCCACTTCACTTCCCATTCTTATAGTGTTTGTGTTTGAACTTGAATGAACCTTTCTTTGGTCTCTTGAGTTGTTTGTGCACATTCTTGAGATGATATGGTTCTAGTCTTGATGATTGTGAAGCATATGTAGCCCGTGTGATCTTTTCTACTCCATGTTTGTTTTTGTTTCTTCCATGATAGCTTGTGTTGGTTTATGGTGATTGATCCATTTCTCATCTTATGTTGTATGCTTGATCTTGGCACTTGAGGGTGACACTTCAATTCTGGTTGTGATGGTTTAGTATGATCTTTTTTTCATTTGTATCTCATTTGATTTCACTTGCTTTTGTCTTACCATTTGTTTATGCTTATAACCATTCCAGGGGGCTTTGGTAAGTGAGAGGTGTCGATGAGATTCCCACATATCCAACTCTTGTCTCTTAATCTTTCATTATGCTTTCTCACTTGTGTTTAAGATGTGCCTTATGCCATCACTTGCTTAACTTCTCTTTTCCCCCTTTAGAAGCAACTTATCTCATTTAGAGGAGTAAGTTGTTCTCTAACCTTCTCTTCTTCTTCTTTCTTTATTTTCTTTCTTTCTTCTTCTTAGGATAGTCTCAAACCACACTAACCTAGGAATCCCATGCATGATAACTTTAGGATTAGACTTTCCCCTTTAGTTTTACATTTGAGATCCTTTTGTTTCTTTCTCTTCTCATCTCAAAACAAAAATCTACAAAACATTAATAATAGTTGGGTTGACCTTCCCTTTTGTCATACCCTCAAAGAAAACTCATAAAAAACACTTCTTCACTCTTAATCCACAAAAATACTTAATAACACAAACAGGTTAGTGAATTTAAATCCTAATCTTAGGAAACAAGTTTGAGGATCTTCCTCATTATTGATGGACTTGTTACTCATTCTATTTTGGGATGTGGTAATAAGGACATGTCCTTAGAAAAGGCTTTACCTTCACTTCCTTGTGCCACACTCTAAAAATCTTCTAAAAAACACAAACAAACAATAAGCGTATCTCCTTTGGGACTTTTCTTCTCTTCACCTTCCCTCTTTACGTGTGAACTTGCTCCTACTTGTCATTTTGCAAGATGGTTACGCACTTGTCGTCCGAGCCTGCAACACCTGAGCATTGACATATGCAGTTCGAGCCTTAAGACACAAGCAATCTTTTCCACCCCTAGTGAGGGGAACTACGGTGACTCTGATCCTCATTGTCCAGATGAGGTACGTAGGCAGCGGGGTAGGGCCCGTTCGAGCACAATCTTTTATTTTCCCTACATTTTCCCCCTTTTTTTTCTTTTCTCCAGATCCAGTTCCTTTTCTTTGCAGTAGCTTTCATTCCTTCACCCTTTGAAACAGTTTCTTTGCAAGCATAGATCCCGTCGGGTACGACGGACGATCTGGGGTGCTAATACCTTCCCAGGTCGTGACCGACTCCCGAACCCAGTATCTTTGGTTTGCAGGACCTGTGTCCTTCCCTTTCTTTTCTCATGTTTGTGCAGCATTACCATTCCCGTTCCTTCGGGATAAAAATGCCTGGCTGGCGACTCTACCTCTTTCTGCGCCACTTTCGCGTTTGTACCAGGATGGAAATCCAGGGAGCGACAGCTGGCGACTCTGCTTGGGACTTCCTAACCATAGTATCTCTGGTTCCCTTGAGAGTCTCTCCTAGCACTGGCGTGTTTCTATTTCGTTGGGTGTTGATTGTTTGTTGTTGTGTGTATATTTTGTTGTTGTTTTACTTATAGTTTATTTACAGCTTTATTTATAATTTTAGTATTTATTTTCATGCATCATATATTATACTGGACTGTCTGGATTGGTTTTTTCTGTTTGGCGAGACTTGGGTGTTACTTGTATGTGGTGAGATGAGGCTAGCCAAATACCCGACTTGAGTGTACCATAGGATTTAGCGTGGATAATCACATTGGCCCTATGTCATCTTTTCATGGGGGTATTAGTGCATTCACACCCAGCAGAGTCGCCAGTTGTCGCTCCCGGGATTTTCATCCTCGTACAAACGCGAAAGTGGCGCTGAAAATGTAGAGTCGCCAGCCAGGCATTTTTATCCCGAAAGAATGGGAAAGGTAATGCTGCACAAACCTAAGGAAGAAGGAAAGGACAAGGTCCTGCGAACCAAATATCTAAGTTCGGGAGTCGGTTACGACCTGGGAAGGTATTAGCACCCCAGATCGTTCGCCGTACCCGACGGGATCCACGCTTGTTTGTTTGCTTCAAAGGGTGAGAAAAATATAAATGATGCTGAACAAATGAACTTCTAAATGGAATGGGAATGGAAATGAGAAAGGAAACTGAAAAGGAAAATGGAAAGAAAGAGGGAAATGTAGGGAAAATAAAGAATGTGCTCGAACGGGTCCTACCCCGCTGCCTACGTACCTCATCGGGAAAATAAGGATCAGAGTCGACGTAGTCCGCCTAACTAAGGAGGGAACTATTTATTTGTGTTTTTTATAGCTGGAACTACGTATGTTTATGCTCAGGTGTTGCAGGCTCATCTGGTACGAGTGCGTTTACCGTCTTGCATGCGAGACAAGTCATCGCAAGTTTGCGTTCAGAATGAATGAGATGAGAAGAGAAGTTCACGCAGGAAAGTCGCTTATTACTTGTTGTTTGCTTTTTAAGAGTTTTGTATGAATTTGGCACAAGGAAGTGAATTCAAACTCTTTTCCATGGAATGTGTACTTGCTACTACATTCCAAGATGGAATAATAGAACAAGCACACCAAGTGAGGATAATTTATCCAAGACTTGTTTCCAAGGATTAGGGTCTAAGTTCACTAGTTTGTTGAACTTTATTACATGTTTTTGCTGCTTTTGTAAAGAAGTGTCTTTTAGATTTTATTTGTGAAACAACCCCTTGATAAGACTTGTACATCATGCTAGACAAGCCCACACCACTCCAAGATGGAATGAATGCAAGTGCCCCATGGAATAAGGCTATGCACAAGGGATCTTTTCATACATTTATTAAGTCTTTTTGGATTTTGTTTGAAGATGAGAAGAGAAAGACTCAAAAGGAAAAGGTCAAAACTAATGGGGGACTAAGACACAACCCTAAGTCATATTATTATGTAAAAGGAGGTCCTAATGGTTAATCAGGTATTCTAACCTAAGGAGAAAAGGAAAAGAGAAGAAAATAGAACATAACTTACTTCCTAAGGAAGTTAAGTTGAATCTAAAGAGCAAAGGGGACCTATGAACAAAGCACCAAGTGCTAAGGCAAAATACAATTAAAATGTATAATATAATAGGAATGAAAAATAATTATCTCATTTTCCCCCCTACAAAACAAATGTTAGCATGATGGAGTGATATGAACAATTATGACATGGCAAACCTCCATTAAGAACTCACACTAATTAATAAAGGCATTAATGAATTTCTAAGCCTAAAGTCAAGTCCTAAGATACCCTATATTCTATCTAGCTTCTAAGGACAAGAGCTAAGTCATGCCAAAAGGATCTAAGGTTGAAAAAGAGAAACACACTCAAACTATGCCCTAAATGGCACTAAAACCCCTAAGTGGAAACTAGGTGGATTTGCATGGAAAACTCGAATAAAGTCAAAGCACTAAAAAAATGTTAAAGGCCCTGGAAAAATATGAGATTAATTCCTTAAGGTCCTTACCCTAAATCTAGTGTTGTGTTAAAAAATCTCCTAAAAATTCATAACCTAACTATGTCAAATGGTCACTTAAATCTACATCGGATCTAATCACAATTTTACATGAACTATGCTTCCAAAACAGTGGATAAAAAGGACCTAAAAATCTGAGAAAAATAATTCCATCTTCTATTATGAGTCCTCTAATCACAGAAAACGGAATGGGACAAAAAGATTACTGGAAGTGGGAGAAATAAAATTAACAAAATGAAGTATAGCTGAAAGAATTCCATAGAAAACTAATTAAATGGAAAATCGAAATAAAATGGGAAATGGATAAAAATCAGAAATAAAAGTGTGGAAAATTTCTAAAATGAGTTAGGAAGTCTCTATGATTTTTGGGAAATTTTATCATGAGTTTTGGTATTTTTGTTGGATTAAAATTGAAAGTTATGTAAAACAGAAAATAAAGAAACAAAGCAAATGGTAAGGGGTGCAAGAAGTGAAAATCTGAACTGAATTGGGCTGGACCCAAACATGCTGGGGTGAAAATAGTGATCTGAAAAACTCTTCACAAAATATGGCACATGATTGGCACATGATCATTAATGTGGTGGCAGAATCTGAAGCATTGGATTAAACTAATCTAAGGGTTGTGTTATGTTTTCCACTTAATGTTAGGTTTAATATTCTGGTCACCGGAGCTAAACTCCGGTCATCTTCTCCGATCACTCTCTGGTTAGGGTTTGGACAAATGTCTACCAAACTGAAAAATAAGGCCATGGACGGATTCGTCTCCTCAAGTACATCAACAATCTAGGCTTGACTTTCTCCTAAGGCTCATGAATAATGCAAATCGAAGCACACAAGAATCAACCTAAAAATTGAATCTAAGCACCTAAGGTGCCTATCAACTAGCCAGCACAAACATTGCTCCTATTGAACTCATATCAACACAAAATAACCAAAAAAAACAGAATTCGTGTCAATGGAATTGAAGATGAAACCTGAAATTTAGTGGTGTTTAGAGTTGTAGAAATCCAGAGGTGAGGTTTCAATGTCTTCTATGCTTGATCTTGATCCTTTGTGAAGTGAAATAAACACTTTGTTGATGAAGAATCTTGAGAAATTGATGAAGATGCAAAAAATTCAGAAATGAATTCTTGATGATTCAAGCTATAAACTCCATGGATATGCTGCAAATCATGATGCTAGTGATGAATTGATGCTCAATGAGGCTTGTTGGAGGATGGTTTAGCTTGTTCAATCCAAAAGGTGGAAATGTTGTGATGATGCAACTTCAAATTTCCAGCTTCAAATCTCCATGAAAATGCACTATGAATGGTTCTTGAAGAAGCACAAGGAAGGAGAAGATCAATGCTATGGTTGTGGAAGCTTAATCCTTCAAAATGCAGAGAATTTGCAGAGAAAATGCAGAGCCAAATTTGGAGGATTTTGGTGTGATTTGAGTGAAAATGAAGCTCTCCCCCAAACTCAGTCACTACTCATCCTTTTATAGAGCATTAGACCTCCGGTTAACAGTTAGAACCAGGGTTAATTAGCCTTGGTTAACTGAGTGAAGTGAGTTAAATGAGTGAAGTTAGTTATGACAGTTATGACATCTGGATTTCTAGAACCTTCTTCAGTTGAAATCAATCCAATGTTGCAGAGAACATGAAGCTTATGCTGAAGATTAGTGAAGTGAAACACCAGCTTAGTTGCCCAAGGATTGCAGCTTGAGTTTGCTCACTTGATTGTGAGATGCACAAACTTTAAAGTGGTCCTGCATACACATAATGATAACCTGCTGATGCAACAAAGTCAGAGGCTAAATGCAGCTTGAGACCAATGGATCTAGTGTACACCAACTCATGATCCTTGTGGTGAGGACCAATCTAATGTAGCAGCAATGGTTGAGGTTTAAACTTAAGCAAATGTGAAGCTAAATGAGCTCTAGTATGTGCACAAGTCACCCCTGAACTCATCCCCAAGACAGCACTATCATTGCCCCTTTCTATGTATCATACAACAATACATACTGAAGCATTGGCAATTTTCAGCAAAAAAAACAAATATGTATCGATACATAACACGGATGCAACGATACATGTCAGTTTTTTAACTGATATGTATCGATACATAACACTGATGCATCGATGCATGTCAGTTTTTTAACTAATATGTATCGATACATAACACGGATGCATCGATGCATCCTGCAGGTTTTTCTGACCATGCATCAATACATCCTGCTTATGTATCAATACATAGTCCATATCCAAAACTACACAGCAAACATGTATCGATACAAAACTCGTATGTATCGATACATAGTCCCCAAAAACTGTTTTTTCTTTGATTTCTCCATTCTTTCTTGATCAAATTTGGTCCATAAGTCCTTTGTGACCAAAATTTCATGACCTTGACCTCAAGGAGTCCAGAGTTGACTTTTTTTTCAATTCCCTGATTTTCAATCATCTGGCCAATTGAACCTCTTCCAAAGTGTTTCTATGGATGAGATTTTAACCCTAGGCACTTGACATCATATAGAAGACAATGGAGTCAACTTTGGATAAAAACTTCATTGAGAAGCCCAGTAGAATAGAAACCCTAATTTGGTCCCTTTTCATTAGGAAATGTTGCACTGCCTGCCTCCTTCGATCAATTCAATTATTTTCAAGACTTGTGGCTTCAAATGAAGACTTGTGGGATGTTGTAGACTCCTTGCACAATATTTAGAAGCTTTGTGGCCCTTTGATTGTCTTTTTATAGCCTTCAGTTTCTCCAGTCATTGATCAAATACCTATGCCTCAGCTATGCTATACATGATGCAATGTTTTTTATTATTTTATGAATTTATGTATGCAAGATGCTATGCAAAATGTTGAGGATATGAGAGGGAAAATTTTGAGGTATTACAATGGGTTATTTCTGATCTCAAAGGAATAATTCCATCTTATTACAAGCATAATATTCTCATGGAGGAAGACTTCAAAGCGGTAGCGTAACCACAACGCCGTTTGAATCCGACAATGAAAGAGGTAGTTCGAAAAGAGGTAGTGAAACTTCTTGATGTGGGAATGATTTATCCCATTTCCGATAGCCCTTGGGTAAGCCCCGTGCATGTTGTGCCAAAAAAGGGTGGCATTACCGTGATCCGTAATGAAAAGAATAAGCTCATCCCGACAAAGGTTGTCACAGGTTGGAGAATGTGTATAGACTATAAACGATTGAATACCGCTACTAGAAAAAATCATTTCCACTACCGTTTATGGATCAAATGCTTGAGAGATTGTCCGGACAAAAATTCTATTGTTTCTTGGATGGTTATTCGGGGTACAACTAAATTGCGGTTGACCCAGCGGATTATGAGAAGACCGCTTTCACTTGTCCTTTCGGAATTTTGCCTACCGAAAAATGCCCTTCGGGTTATGCAACGCACCGACTAATTTCCAAAGATGTGTGCAATCCATCTTCTCAAAGCTTATTTAGAAGACAATGTAATTCTTCATGGACGAATTTTCGGTATTTAGAGCATCGTTTGATCTTTGCTTGAAAAATTTGGAGATGGTGTTAGAAAGATGTGTAAAAACCAACTTGGTGTTGAATTAGGAAAAATGCCACTTCATGGTAATGGAAAGGATTGTGCTTGGGCACAAAGTTTCTTCTATGTGCCTAGAGGTGGATCAAGCTAAAGTCGAAGTGATCGCAAATTTGCCTCCTCCAACCAACATCAATGGAATTAGAAGTTTCTTAGGCCATGTGGGATTCTATTGACGGTTCATCAAGGATTTTGCCAAAGTGGCGAGACCACTAAGCAATTTTATTAACAAGGATCATGTATTTATCTTTGATGACCTTTGTCTTATAGCTTTCCAAATCTTAAAAGAAAACCTTGTCATCGCTCCCATAATCATTACGCCGAATTGGAATTTAAACTTTGAGCTTATATATGACACAAGCGATTATGCCATTGGAGCGGTGCTAGGGAAAAGAAAAGAAAAAACTTTTCAAACCATACATTATGCTAGAAAAGTTCTAAATGAGGCACAAGTGAATTATGCGACAACCAAAAAGGAATTGCTAGCTATAGTGTATGCGTGATGGGCGCGAAGACGCGATATGTGTCTAGCGGTATCTGAACTGCAAGCGCACAGCCTATCGAAGTAATATAAAAGATTGTCGATCCCACAGGGACTTTGTAATCACTTAGTGCTAGAAGGTCTGCTAGTTTAGCTAAGGCGGATGTTTGTCACGATTTTGGTTTTAATGATTAAAAACGGGAATTAAATTTAGTTTTAAAGAAATAATGAGAAGGCGGTCGGTATGTAATTATGCTAACCTATGCGGGTCAATCTAACCTAAGCTTATAAAGATGGTTCACTTAAATTGTTCTGTAGAGATTATTAGTTTAAATACCCTCGACTCACACTCTCGTGGTCTTATCTCAGATCTTACTCCTAAGGCCCTATGCCTGCTCTCGCTAGCCCATAAGTGTTTAGAGAATGATTTTTGAAAACTTAATAAGTCTAATTCCTTTTAAAGCGCTCTCGCTGTATTTAAATCAAATGCCTAACTTTAGCTATCCGGTTAAAATCTCACACTCTCGTGGTCTCGACCTAACCTATTACACTTTTCTTACTCTCGTAACAAAAAGATTAATTTTAATTATAAAAAGCCACAGCCAGAATATAAGTTCTTAATTATTTTAGCTTAGATTCGATTTTACCGGTTTGGTTTAGTTTATTACATACCGCCTAATTAATTTAGCTACTCATTTTTGTTGTACCAGACAGATGCAGAAATAAACAAATATTAATTAAAACATACATTATAAAATAATAACAATATCTTAACATAAACAAATAAATAACTTAATATAAATGCAAAAATATAAAAACCTGAATGAATAAAATCTTAAAACTCCTTCTTCCACAGGTTGGCAAGCTCGGAGTGTTCGGAACCGGAATCAAAAAATAATACTAAACAAATTCTGAAGGCTTAAAAAGAAATTAATAATAACAATTTCCTAATGTTGGAAATTGTTATTGAATTTGGGTTGGATATAGAAGCAGAAAAATAAACAAGAACAATGCTGGAAAAATTAAATAAGGGTTCAACAAAATTACGGCAGAGCTTCCGCGGAAAAGTTAAAATAAAACTCTGTGTTTTTCAATTTGTAACTAGGGTATTTATAGAACATAATTTTTGGGCTTGGGCAGTTGAAATTTATGAGTGTGGGCATCGTTCCATAAAGAGAGAATCCAGCGAAAGTGCATACTGGGTTTGAGAAATAATAGGAGTCACATTTGACTCACGTTGCACACGTCCTTATGAATTCTTCAATTTAATTAGACCTACTTTCCTTTGTCACGTTCGTGACAACGGCGTAACGGCCACTTTTTCCAATTCAAGCGTGTCACGGTCGTGACACTTGAGTAACGGTCGTGAGACCTCAAAGTAGGGCGTCACGGTCGTGGTGATGTTGTGACGACCGTGAGTGTTACAAAATATGCAGACTTAGAAGAATTCCTCTCTTCATCTTCTTTTCATGCTTGTTTTTGTTCATTTGATCTTTTTCTCATGATTTAGCTCTAGAAATGTTATACCTGCAATATGACATAAAAAACTCGAAGAATCGGGAGTTAATAGGATCAATGTGCGATAAAACGGACTTAAAACGTAGTAATAAAGTGATACGATTTCTCGTTATCAAACTTCCCCAAACTTAAACCTTTGCTTGTCCTCAAGCAAATAGTCGGTTGAAAAATGATCGGACAATTTTCATCAGACGCATACACATAACAAACCATACGAGAAATCATTTAGCTAGATAAACCGGTACTAGAATAGAACACTAACGATACACTAATGACACAAGCAACAAGCTAAGTCGTTGACTTCCCGTTAAACGAAACATTAGGTAATTGCGTTATGATTCTACCTAGAGTCTTTCGATCTTATTTCACCCGGTTTCATTCTAGCGCAGTCACATTAAGCCCTTTGCCTTAGCACGCACGTAGTGGAGTAGCCGGTTAGTGACTTTGATCATTTATAAGCACGGGGTCTGGTACACGAATGTGGCAACCCTATATATATATTATCCAAATTGGAGGTTGTGGGGGATCGAGCCGTAGCACGCCTTACCAAGTTCAGAACCAGGTACCTCTGAACCAACCCGCAATGGACTCCTTCTTATATTTCTCATTTCTTATATGCGACCGTGTACTTTGGTGCAATTTCTTTTTATTGGCATCGAGATATGAAGGATCGTTTATAGATTAGGCATCAAACACTTATGTTCATCGGCTCCCCACGTGGTTTGTGTTCAGACGGTGCTGACTGCTAGTATAAACTACTAGGGGTTACTTTAGAACTAAGACTTAAGGTGTAGTCGTAACAATTATCGGAACGGAATGCTTAAGTAGGAAGTCTAAGGTGTCAAGACTGTATTGATCTTGTTGGATCTTTCTTAGCTTCTTAACTACGATTTCATAGGTAAGTCGGGTAATGCAAAGATAAAGTAAAAATTTTCGGTATGGCTAAATAAACGGGGAAGAATTGAAACTGAAGAAATAGCATAAATATTACTTTGTTTAATTGAAAATACGGAAAGGGAAATACAATGAAATGGAAAATGCGGAAAGGGAAAGGTATCTCTCCCACACTATATCAGACATTGTCCTCAATGTTGTGATATAATAGCGGGGAAAATACAATACAAAAACAGAAAAACAAAAACAAAAACATAAACTAATGCTGCTGACGACCACGGCCTCGGCTTCTGGTGCGGGAGCGTCTGGTAGGAGTGGCTTCCTGATCAGAGCCGGTGGTGGTGAGAGCAGTGATATTTATACGCAAAGCTTCCAGCTCGCTAAAAATCTCTCCTAGCTTTTCATCTGTTGTCCTCTGGTTATTGGCAACAGTTGAAAGGAGTGCATCGTATTGCTCTTTTTGCCTTCGCTCAAGTGCGGCATTCATCTGATTCTGCTGATGAATGGCACGGAGGATGTCTTCAAGTGTAATGTCGTTCGAAGGTGGCTGCCTGGTGGAGGACTCTGGGATGTCCTGAACTGGCTCAGCAGCATCCATCGTATCCTGCATCTCGTCCACAGGTGCATCAGGCTGTTCGTCAAAAATCGGAACGTGGCCTGCGGCATCCGGCAGATCAAATAGCCAATTGGCTATGTTCGATGGATCGATGCGGTCCTTGCAAGGCAAAGTGATGTGATGATAGATGGTGCCTTGGATCACAGGGTTGAACCTGCCATCCTCTCGCTGTGATATCAAATGTGCGGACTTGCAATAACTCTTGGTAAGCAGCTCCGGTGCTCTATGAGGCAAATGAGTAATCTGGTCACCAAGCTCCGGCTGTATGGCGAGGGTGGTGACAATCCCGCCAATGTAGAAGGGAGTTGCGCCTCTATGCGCTACGGACTGAATATGGGCCAGAAGGAACGGAGCAGCATTGATGCGTTCCTCATTCAAGGCACAGTGCAAGAATATGAGCTCTTTGGAGTTTAGCTTGTGGTTGCTCTCTCTTGCAAAGATCGTGTTGCAGATGATGCGATGGAAATACCGAATCGCAGGATTATGGATGTGGGTGGCATTCAGACTCTGGTAGGCAGTAGCACGGCTGCTAGTGATGTCGTGCCACAAAGTGAAAGTAACTTCGTTGAAGTTGTCGGGCACGCGGAGGTGAGCACCATCGCCGTGACTGAAACCTAACAGTTCAGCGATTCTTGTTTGAGTTAATTGGAACTCTCTTCCTAGCATTCTGAATTTTGCAATGCCGGTGAGTTGACTTGTTGAACCGGATGGTGTGATATACTGAAATGAACTCAGAAACTCCAAGGTGAGGTTTTCGAATGTCGGTTGCGGTTGACTGCACAAGTCCCACAAACCAACATGCTCAAGCAGTAGCTTCACGCCGTCTAGCAATCCTAACTCCCTCAAGCAGTCAAGGACGACATACCGAGTGGGTTGGATGCCACGGTTTTGAAACCTTACAAACTTCTGTCTTTGTGCTTCTCCTTGGTCACCATCTCTAAACTGTATATTCTCCATTGCATGCAAATGAGGTAAATGAGAGATAAGTGTTTTTGAGGTTTTGTGAGAAAATGAAGAAATGTGGAGAAATTGTTCGGATTAATAAGGAATGAAGTGAATGTGAGGAGTTGTGAATAAATGGAGAGGTTGATGGGTTAATGGAATTGATTGAGAGTAATGGGTGGTTACGGGAGAAGAGGAGATAATGGGAGGTTTTCAATTTTTATGAAAATGGAAATGGGGTTCTGCGAAGGTGAACGGTTCTGTAACTTCAGAATTCGTAATTAGGGTTGTCACGGTCATGAGGGGGGGTCTTACGGTTGTGACGCGCTAAATAGCCCGTTACGATCGTGAGGGAATGGTGACGATCGTGATGACTACCAAACATGTAATTTTCACATAATGTATTACCTCAGTTCAGTTCAATTGCAATTTCTTATCACTTTCATTTAACTCCAACATAAATATAATACATAATAGTGGATCAACATATATAAGCAGTAGATTTCATCACACGAGAATTCATAAAATATCCAGCAATTCAAATATATCAGTAAATAATGAAAAGCATGGAAATTGATTAAATTGGAAAGTTGCATAAATAGAAGTACTTTGCTTTTGACATAATAGAAAGAAAATTACAGTAATAAAAATAAGCTATGAAATGTTGCAAAATATCAAAACTAACTAGAAACAAAAGCGAAAAGTAAAATAAATCAAATCACTACAGCATTATCAAAGTTGCTTCTTCAAATCTTCAAGTGCGGAGTTTAAATGATAGAATTGTTCACATGTTATGTCAGTTAAACCTATAACGTCCAATCGCATGCTTTTAACCTCATCCTTAACAGCATTAATATCGGCTTGGTAAACTTCAAGAGTGTTCATAATTTTCTTTAAGTTGTCAGCATATTCTACTTGATTTACTTCAGGGGTTTCAATCACTTCATCAGTGTGTTCAATGTCATGGTAACCAGGAGGTGTCTCGGGGTCACTTTCTACATCGATCATTATATCATCCCTTATCTTGTAAGATTGTGGTGTTTCGGGAGTGGATGGATAGCCAAGAGGGGTAAGCTCATAAAGCCAATTATCTTCATTGTGAACACTGACTCTAGCATGGTTTGGTAATGTGAACAGGGTTACTACTTCATTCCTGATTAGGTACTCGTAAGGTGGTTGTCCTAAGTTTCTTATGATTTGACGGTTAAAGCAAAAGTTCAGATTCATAGGACGGATGGTACCTAAACGGTTACACCTGTGTAATTGGTATCTAAGTCCTAAGGCATCAGCAATCATGGTGACAAGGCCTCCTACCAATATGGGTAGATCAGGTTCTTCTTGGATTCGGGTAAAGGTTTGCATCATGAATGGTACAGCATTAACGGGTTTTCCATTGGTCAAACAGGACATTATGAATATCTCATCTTTAGATACTCCAGTGATGTTCTCTTCCTTTCCAAAGAAGGTGTGGGCAAGGATCTTATGGAAATAGCGGATAGCAGGGTTATGTATTTCATCATTGTTCATGTTATCTGGCTCAGGATGGTAATTTCCGGTTAAGGTTCCCCAAAAGAAGTCTAGCTCAATATCCATTAATTCTACCTGGGTGGTAGTAAAGGCAAAGGGTCCACTAGGGAATCCTAGTAAGTCAGCTAGTTCCTTATGGTTAAAGTCATATTCGATCCCGAATAGTCGGAAACTAATAAATCCTTTCCTTAATCCAAATCCGCGCTTGGGTAAGTAAACTAAGGAGCTTAAAAACTCAAGTGTGAGCTCGCGGTAAGTCACAAACCTATGTTTTATGAGAGCATTCTCCCATCCAAGTTGGTTAAACAGGTATAGGATGCTATCATGTATACCTAAAGTTTCCATAGTCAGTTCATCATGGTACAGAGTCAAATCCATTTGTCTCTGCGATAATTCCTCAAATTTCATTCTTTGGTTTCTACCTCTAAATTTGGTTTCCATAATGCTTCTTGGTTGGTTAGCCATAATTAGTGTTAATGTGGAGGAAACAAATCAGGGGGAAAAGGAAAGTGGAAAAGACTTTAGAAAATCTGTAAAAGTGATTTAGAAAATAAAGATTAAAATAAAGAAAATACGAAAATAAATGCATAAATAAAATCAATAATGATAATAATGAAATAAAACAATAAAATGATAAAATGATAAAATGATAAAATGGGTTGCCTCCCACTAAGCGTTGTTTTTATCGTCATAAGCCTGACGTAATGCTTAGGCGTAGATTAATCAGGGAAGTTAGTGGACAACTCTAAAAGCTTTAAACTATTCGCATAATCTCTATTTTCAATGTTATGGTAATGTTTTAATCGTTGTCCGTTTACTATGAACGGTTCACTATTCCTACCCTTAATTTCTATTGCTCCGCTCGGGAATACTCTAGTTATTTCAAAGGGTCCTGACCATCTAGATTTTAGTTTTCCAGGAAAGAGCCTAAGTCTTGAATTAAAGAGGAGTACAACGTCTCCCACACTAAATTCTTTCCTAGATAGGCGTTTATCATGCCATCGCTTGGTTCTTTCTTTATATATCTTAGCATTCTCATAAGCATCTAACCTTA
Organism: Lathyrus aphaca; assembly: GCA_963966055.1. Lineage (NCBI taxonomy): Eukaryota > Viridiplantae > Streptophyta > Magnoliopsida > Fabales > Fabaceae > Lathyrus > Lathyrus aphaca. The sequence goes on along the minus strand of OZ014522.1, from coordinate 131,542,691 downwards.
ACTCTTCTAATTCGTTAATGTCGAGGATTCGCTTTTCTCCAGCGGCATTGTAGTTTATATTGAGTGTTTTAATCGCCCAATATGCTTTGTGTTCTAGTTCTACCGGGAGATGACAAGCCTTCCCATACACTAGTTTGAAAGGTGTAGTTCCTATGGGTGTCTTGTAGGCTGTCCTATAAGCCCATAAAGCTTCATTAAGTTTAGATGACCAATCTTTCCTAGATATGGCAACAGTCTTTTCTAGGATTTGTTTAATTTCTCTGTTTGAGACTTCGACCTGTCCACTCATTTGTGGATGATATGGTGTTGCTACACGATGTCTGACTCCATACTTAGATAGTAATTTGTCAAATATTTTCGAAATGAAATGCGATCCACCGTCACTAATGACAAGTCTAGGCACACCAAATCTTGGAAAGATTATATTCTTGAAAAGCTTAATTACTACTCGTGTGTCATTTGTAGGAGAAGCTATAGCCTCAATCCATTTTGAAACATAATCGACAGCTACGAGTATGTACTTATTACCGAAAGATGATGGGAATGGTCCCATGAAATCTATTCCCCAGACGTCAAAGACTTCTACTTCTAATATTCCTCTTTGAGGCATTTCATCTCTTCTTGAAATATTACTGGTGCGTTGACACCGATCGCAATTTATAATAGTGATGTGGACATCTTTCTATAGATTAGGCCAAAATAGGCTGGCTTGTAAGATTTTTGCACAAGTCTTGGAAGTGCTTGCATGTCCACTATAAGGAGATGAATGACAATGAGCAATGACATCTTCTATTTCTTCTTCGGGAATACATCGACGAAAGATTCCGTCAGGTCCTCTTTTAAACAGTAATGGTTCGTCCCAATAGTAATGCTTGAGATTGTGAAAGAATTTATTTTTCTGCTGATAGGTTAAGTCGGGTGGAAGTGCTTCTGCAGCTAAGTAGTTGACAATGTCAGCGTACCATGGCAGTCCTACGGTTGTTTGGATTGTTTCCACGGTTTTTGGTTCATCTATGTCTAACTGAACTGGGTCGCTTCCTATTCGTGCTATCAGCTGTTCATACAGAAAATCGTCGTTAATCGGCACTTGTTCGGGTTTAATACCTTTTATTCTAGATAAATGGTCCGCTACGACGTTTTCAGTACCTTTCTTATCTTTTATTTCGAGATCAAATTCTTGTAAGAGTAAAATCCATCTCAAGAGTCTTGGTTTAGCATCTTTCTTGGTTAATAAATATCTGATAGCAGCGTGGTCTGTGTAGATGATTATTTTTGCTCCCACTAAGTAGGAGCGGAATTTATCAAGCGCAAAGACAACTGCTAACAATTCTTTTTCAGTAGTGGTGTAGTTCATCTGAGCAGAATCTAAAGTTCTACTGGCATAGTAAATTGCGTGAAGTTTCTTGTCCTTCCTTTGTCCTAGAACTGCGCCTACAGCATAGTCACTCGCATCGCACATGATTTCGAAAGGTAATCTCCAGTCAGGTGGTTGCATGATTGGTGCAGTGATGAGGGCTGTTTTTAGAGTTTCGAATGCTTTAAGATAATCTTTATTGAATATGAACTCATCGTCTTTCATTAATAAACCGGTAAGAGGTTTAGTGATTTTCGAGAAATCTTTGATGAATCGTCGGTAGAAACCGGCGTGTCCTAAAAAGCTTCGTATTTCTCGAACGGTCTTAGGGGGTTGAATATCTTTTATAACTTCTATCTTAGCTTTATCAACTTCAATTCCCTTATCAGATATAACGTGTCCTAGTACGATTCCTTCTCTGACCATAAAATGACATTTCTCCCAGTTAAGTACGAGGTTCACTTTTACACATCTTTCTAATACCATTTCTAAATTTGATAGACATCCTTAAAAACTTTGCCCGCATACAGAGAAGTCGTCCATGAACACTTCCATGATGTTGTCTATGAAATCTGCGAAGATTGATATCATACATCTTTGAAAGGTTGCAGGAGCGTTGCATAATCCAAAGGGCATTCGTCTATAAGCGAACGTTCCATAAGGGCATGTGAATGTAGTCTTCTCTTGATCATCTGGGTGAATCGGGATTTGGAAAAATCCTGAGTAACCATCTAGATAACAGAAATACGAGTGTTTGGCTAATCGTTCTAACATTTGATCTATAAAAGGTAGTGGGAAATGATCTTTTCGAGTGGCTTTGTTTAGTTTTCGATAATCGATGCACACTCTATGTCCAGTCACTACTCTTTGTGATATCGATTTGCCTTTAGCGTTTTTCACAACAGTGATACCTCCTTTCTTTGGTACTACATGTACTGGACTAACCCATTTACTATCATAGATTGGATATATTATTCCAGTGTCTAGTAGTTTCTTAACTTCTTCCTTTACTACAGTGCTAAGGATTGGGTTAATTCTTCTTTGAGAGTCTCTGGAGGTTTTGCAATCTTCTTCTAGCAGAATACGATGCATACAGATTGAAGGGCATATTCCTTTGAGATCAGATATGTTATATCCTAATGCAGTTGGATATTTCTTTAAGACATCTAAAAGTTTCTTTGTTTCAATTGTTCCTAAACTGGAATTGATTATGACTGGTCTTGTACATTCAGTGTCTAGGAATTCGTATCTTAGGTTCTTAGGTAAAGTTTTTAACTCTAATGTAGGTTTATTCTTACTTGGCATGGGATCCGGTGTAAGTGCTAAACTTTTGCTTAGACTATCATCCTGATATGGTTTACGCCAATTGTCATCTTCGAAAATCGGAGGGATTTGAATTTTCATAATTTCAGAATAGGTAGTTTCTTTCATTTCCATTTCTCTTACACATTCGTCAATTACATCCAATAAATAGCATGTATCCTCTATAGCTGGTGATTGTAAGAATTGCGTTAAAATAAATTCAACTTTCTCTTCACCTACTTCAAAGGTTAGATTTCCTTTCTTTACGTCTATAATAGCTTCGGCGGTAGCTAAGAATGGTCTTCCTAGTATGATAGGTGTAGTGGAGTCTTCAGAGATGTCCATGATTATAAAATCAGTAGGAATATAGAATTGTCCTATACGTACTGGGACATTTTCTAGTATGCCTACAGGATATTTAATAGAGCGGTCGGCTAGTTGAACAGACATTTTAGTTGGTCTTAGGTCTCCCATGTCTAGCCTTTTGCAAATTGTTAAGGGCATAACACTGATACTGGCTCCTAAATCGCATAGAGCTTTGTCAATGACGAATTTTCCTATTACACAGGGTATAGAGAAACTACCTGGATCGTTTAACTTAGGAGGCATATTATTTTGAATTATTGCGCTACACTCAGCAGTAAGTGTAACGGTTCCGTTATCCTCTATCTTCTTCTTATTGGATAAGATTTCCTTTAGAAATTTAGCATACGAGGGCATTTGAGTGATAGCTTCTGTAAACGGAATAGTAATATTCAATTGTTTCAGAAGTTCAACAAATTTCTTAAACTGGCCCATCGTCTTAGAATTGGTTAATCTCTGAGGGTACGGAATTGGTGGTTTATAAGGTGGTGGAGACACATAAGGCTTTTCTTTCTCCACTGCCTCTTGATTATTATCTTCCTTTTCTTCTGGTTCATTCTCCTTTTCAGTCGGCTTATCTAGTTTTTGGTACATGGCTGGATTGTCAAGTCTTGGATCGGTAGGTCTGTCAAGTTCCTTGCCACTTCTTAATATCACAGCATTGGCATGTCCTTTTGGATTAGGTTGGGGTTGTCCAGGAAATACTCCAGCTGGTGCAGCGGTAGGTGCTTGTTGTTGAGCTACTTGTGAAATCTGAGTTTCAAGCATTTTGTTATGTGTAGCTAACGCATCTACCTTGCTCACTAATTGCTTAATCTGCTCACTAGTGTGTATGTTTTGATTTAAGAAATCCTTGTTTGTTTGAGATTGGGTAGCTATGAAGTTATCCATCATCAACTCAAGGTTTGATTTTCTAGGAACATTAGGAGCAGTCTTTTGATATCCTGGTGGTGTAGCTGGTGCTTGACCTGGTGCGTATAAAGCATTGTTGTTCTTATAGGAGAAGTTCGGATGATTCTTCCAACCTGGGTTGTATGTGTTTGAGTACGGGTTTCCTTGAGCATAATTCACTTGATCTGTGGGAATTCCTGCTAATAGTTGACAATCAGGGACAACATGTCCTGGAACTCCACATAACTCACAGTTAGGTGTTACCGCAGCTACGGTGGCTGTTGGTGTTATGGTCAAGTTGTCGATCTTTTGGTTAAGTTGGTCAAACTTTGCATTGACTTGATCCATACTACTCACTTCGTACATACCTCCTTTTGTTGGTTTCTCAGTTGCGACTCTCTCGCTTCCCCATTGGTAATGGTTCTGATCCATACTCTCGATAAGTGCATAAGCATCATTATATTCTTTGTCCATTAGTGCGCCGCCTGCGGCAGCGTCAATCGTCATTCTTGTATTGTACAAGAGTCCATTGTAGAAAGTATGGATTACCATCCATTCTACTAATCCGTGATGTGGACAAAGTCTCAGCATATCTTTGTAGCATTCCCAAGCTTCGAAAAGTGACTCGTTCTCCTTTTGCTTAAATCCGTTGATTTGAGCTCTTAGCGTAGATGTCTTGCTAGGTGGGAAATATCTTGTCAAGAATACTCTCTTTAGTTCCTCCCACGTAGTTACTGAATTCGAGGGTAGAGATTGAAGCCAGGCTCTAGCTCTGTCTCGAAGTGAGAAAGGAAAAAGACGTAATCTAATAGCTTCTTGGGTAACTCCATTAGCTTTTACAGTATCTGCGTACTGCACAAATATCGAAAGATGAAGGTTCGGATCCTCGGTAGGATTTCCGGCGAATTGGTTTTGTTGCACGGCTGATATCAGCGAAGGTTTCAATTCGAAATCGTTTCGGTTGATAGCCGGTGCAGCAATGCTGGAATGCGGCTCAGCTTGTGAAGGACTAGCGTAATATTTGAGTGGATAATTTGGTTCTTCAGCCATCTCTGCGTCCTTTGATGTTCCAACTGGTTTAGGTGGATCAACTTGAAGATCTGGAATGTTGTATTTTCGTTCGTATTTGAATATTCGTCTTCTTAAATATAAGAAACGTTCTAATTCTTGGACTGGAGGTTGCAAGTCTTCGCCTTGAGAGCGAGTACTTGGCATACACTCGGGAAATTAGATTAGGAAAAGAATAAGTTGTTACCTTAGTCTAGACAGTGCTACTCTAATAGTGCACTAGTAACTAAATCAAGGTCCTCGGCAACGGCGCCAAAAACTTGATGGGCGCGAAGACGCGATATGTGTCTAGCGGTATCTGAACTGCAAGCGCACAGCCTATCAAAGTAATATAAAAGATTGTCGATCCCACGGGGACTTTGTAATCACTTAGTGCTAGAAGGTCTTCTAGTTTAGCTAAGGCGGATGTTTGTCACGATTTTGGTTTTAATGATTAAAAACGGGAATTAAATTTAGTTTTAAAGAAATAATGAGAAGGCGGTCGGTATGTAATTATTCTAACCTATGCGGGTCAATCTAACCTAAGCTTATAAAGATGGTTCACTTAAATTGTTTTGTAGAGATTATCAATTTAAATACCCTCGACTCACACTCTCGTGGTCTTATCTCAGATCTTACTCCTAAAGCCCTATGCCTGCTCTCGCTAGCCCATAAGTGTTTAGAGAATGATTTTTGAAAACTTAATAAGTCTAATTCATTTTAAAGCACTCTCGCTGTATTTAAATCAAATGCCTAACTTTAGCTATCCGGTTAAAATCTCACACTCTCGTGGTCTCGACCTAACCTATTACACTTTTCTTACTCTCGTAACAAAAAGATTAATTTTAATTATAAAAAGCCACAGCTAGAATATAAGTTCTTAATTATTTTAGCTTAGATTTGATTTTACCGGTTTGGTTTAGTTTATTACATACCGCCTAATTAATTTAGCTACTCATTTTTGTTGTACCAGACAGATGCAGAAATAAACAAATATTAATTAAAACATACATTATAAAATAATAACAATATCTTAACATAAAGAAATAAATAACTTAATATAAATGCAAAAATATAAAAACCTGAATGAATAAAATCTTAAAACTCCTTCTTCCACAGGTTGGCAAGCTCGGAGTGTTCGGAACCGGAATCAAAAAATAATACTAAACAAATTCTGAAGGCTTAAAAAGAAATTAATAATAACAATTTCCTAATGTTGGAAATTGTTATTGAATTTGGGTTGGATATAGAAGCAGAAAAATAAACAAGAACAATGCTGGAAAAATTAAATAAGGGTTCAACAAAATTACGGCAGAGCTTCTGCGGAAAAGTTAAAATAAAACTCTGTGTTTTTCAATTTGTAACTAGGGTATTTATAGAACATAATTTTTGGGCTTGGGCGGTTGAAATTTATGAGCGTGGGCATCGTTCCATAAAGAGAGAATCCAGCGAAAGTGCATACTGGGTTTGAGAAATAATAGGAGTCACATTTGACTCACGTTGCACACGTCCTTATGAATTCTTCAATTTAATTAGACCTACTTTCCTTTGTCACGTTCGTGACAAGGGCGTAACTGCCACTTTTTCCAATTCAAACGTGTCACGGTCGTGACACTTGAGTAACGGTCGTGAGACCTCAAAGTAGGGCGTCACGGTCGTGGTGATGTTGTGACGACCGTGAGTGTTACAAAATATGCAGACTTAGCAGAATTCCTCTCTTCATCTTCTTTTCATGCTTGTTTTTGTTCATTTGATCTTTTTCTCATGATTTAGCTCTAGAAATGTTATACCTGCAATATGACATAAAAAACTCGAAGAATCGGGAGTTAATAGGATCAATGTGTGATAAAACGGACTTAAAACGTAGTAATAAAGTGATACGATTTCTCGTTATCAATGCGCTTGAGAAGTTTCGTTCTTATTTGATAGGTTCAAAAGTTGTCGTCTACACTGATTATTTTGCGATTAAATATTTTCTAACCAAATCGGATTCTAAGAAAAGGCTTATATGTTGGATCCTACTTATCCAAGAGTTTGATTTGGAGATTAAAGATTAAAAAAAAGGATTGGAAAATTTGGTAGCGGATCATTTGTTGCGGTTGATAAATGTGGATGTGACTAAATCTGAAATGGAAATCCGAGAAGAATTTCCTTATGAAAATTTGTTTAAAGTCCAAGTTAGGTCTTGGTTTTCCGACTATACTAGCCACAAAGCAAATGGTTGAATTCCCAAAGACCTAACTTGGAATCAAAAATAGATGTTTTTGTTGGATGCACAATTTTATATGTTGGATGAACCTTATTTGTTGAAAATTGGTGGAGACAATTTTTTAAGGAGATGTCTGACAAGTGACAAAGCTCAAAGCATTTTTTGGCATTGTCACAACTCACCGTATGGAGGACATTTAAATGGATCTAGAACAGCCACTAAAGTCCTTCAATCTTATAGGCCCACTATTTTCAAAGATGCAAATCCCCGTGCGAGGAGTTGTGATACTTGTCAAAGAACAGGTAGAATTGGTAAACGATATGAAATTCCCCTCCAAAATATCCAGAAGGTTGAAATTTTTTATTGATGGAGCATTGATTTTGTTGGACCGTTTCCACCATCTTTCACAAATGAATATATTTTGGTGGCGGTTGATTACGTATCGAAATGGGTTAAATTTATTGCTTCACCGAGGGCGGACGGAAAATCAGTGATAAAAAATTTAAAGAAAAACATTTTTTCCCGATTCGGAACCCCTTGTGTGCTTATAAGTGATGGTGGGTCGCATTTTTGTAACGCACCTCTTGAAAGTGTTTTAAAACACTATGGTGTGTCGCATAAATTTGTGATTCCTTAGCATCCCCAATCAAACGGCCAAGTCGAGGTCTTGAATAGGGAGGTAAAAAGGAATTTAAAAAAAATTGTATTTGGCTCGAGAAAGGATTGGTCTCAAAAATTGGACGAGGCTTTGTGGGCATATCGCACTGCCTACAAAGCTTTGATCGGCTTAACTCCATTTCAAATGGTTTATGGCAAGACATGCCATTTACCGACTAAAATGGAGCATAAAATCTCTGTGGGCTTTAAAAAATTTAAATTTTGATCAAAACTCAGTCGAGACCAAAAGGAAAGTGCAACTAAGCGAACTAGAGGAAATGTGAAATGCGGCATATCACTCAAGTTGGTTGTATAAAGAAAAGGTCAAGACTTATCATGATAAAAAGATTAAGCTGAAAGAGTTCAAAGTCGGACAATTGGTTTTATTTTTCAACTCCCGGTTAAAGCTTTTTCCGAGAAAGTTGAAGTCTAAATGGTCTGGAACATTTCGTGTTAAGGAAGTGAAAGAATTTGGAGCGGTGGTGATCGAAGATTTAGAAAAGAAAGATAGTTGGTCAGTTAACGGTCAATGTCTCAAAATCTACCTTGGAGGTAGTTTCAATCGTGATAATTATTTTGTTCCCCTCGATGATCGTTGATTATCTTGGACCGTCGAGCTTATCCGACGTTAAACAAGCGCTTGTTGGGAGGCACCCCATTTCTATAATTTTTTACTGCAATTTTTGTTAAATATGGTGTTTAAGTGTGTTTTGGAGGCTAAAAAGTTGGATTTTAAATTGTTTGGAGGTGTTTTGAAGTTGCAGAGCTCGCTAAGCACATTTGAAAAAAGAGAACCTTAACTTCCAGCAAGTTTCTCGCTTAGCAAGCTGAGCGAAATTTTTAAAAAAATATGTTGCTGAATTGGGCCTATCTAGCCAGACCCGGCCCAGTTCATGTTATGAAGGAGGGAGAGGGGCTAGGGTTGCCTCTTACTTCATTTTTTCAAAATTCTCACAAAAAGTTTCAACTATTTTCTCTTCTCCTTCAAAGCTTCCAAGGTTGTCCTCAATTCATCTTCTCTTTTCCAAGCCTCCCTCCATTTTCGTCATCAAAGATGTTTGGTAAAAGTAAAAAAGGTCATGTTGGATCGTCATCTTCCTCTAGGTGCCCTCCATTTATAACCTTTAATCGGGCCCGTTTTTTTAGTTTGGTACATCATGAGAGGTATCTACTGTTGGAAAATAGATCTGTTTGGGATGACATGATTGTTAGGTTAAGTCATGTGGGGTATTATCGGAATATTGGAGAAGACTTGGAAGTAGGTGATTATGCGGTCCTTTGCGAACCTCATCCTGAGTTTCACCTTGAGATAGTAAGGGAGTTTTTCGCGAACGCCTTTCCTACCTGTGCTGAGAGTGAGCCTTTTGCTTATAAGACTTAGGTGAGGGGGAAGACAATTGATTTCTCGACGGCTAGCATCAGTATTTACCTGGGAGGTTTTGCTTGCCTACTTCTGGAACTGTTCATATTGTTGTTGCTGCTCCTTCTGGAGGTGCACCTTTTGTTGGGCACACTTTTGATCTGAGTTCTGCAGCAAACTGGGCCATGTATGAGGCTAATCTTCATGCATTTCATTTATGTATGAATCTATGTTGCAGCTGCAGGTTCAGATTTGAGAGTCGCACGTTGATCATTCATTGCGTTCCATGGAGAAGTTTCAAGCTTATGTTGGATGGCCTGAGGACAGACCTACTTCTTCGAGGGGGAAAGTTTATGTCGGTGTTGATGATGTTGATGGTGCAGATGATGATGACTCGAGTTCTAGTTCTTATTGATGACATATGGTTTAATCGTTTATTCCTTTATTTTTGTTATGTTTAGTATATTGTTAGGATTTTATTGTAGTTCATCCGGGCGGATGATGGCATTAGTTTAGTTTTTGAATATTTTGGTAGTTAACATCCTTTTGGATTCGTTGTTTGTTCCTATCTGGGTGGATGGTGTGATTTTTTATCTTGAATACTTATTTTAGTTAACATTCGGGCAGATGAATATTTTTTGTTAATGAAGTTAACATCCGGGAGGATGAGTTTGCCTTATGTTTATGTTTTTGTTACAAAAATTATGTGTTTGTTCTTAATTATGAGGTAATTGGTTGATGAAGCAAGATTGATTTCTTTGTTCAAAGTTATGTGCTACACCAATCATTGATGGTGATGATATAATTCTCAATTGTTGCACGAAAAAGGTACCTTATTTGTGCTTTGTAGAATGCTAGCATGTGTATGAACTATTTGCTTTGCATAAATTTCAAGCTTGGTTTCATTTTGCATGTATGTTCATATGGGAATCACTTAGGACAAAACCATAAATGTGAGTGACCTTCATTGTTCACAAAAGAGAGTGTCGTAATTGTTTCTTAGCTCATATGATTCATGTTTAATTTTTGAATTCTTTAGTAAATCTTGGAAACATTGAAGTTATCAAGGCATTGTTTGAAAATGAGAAAAACCACCTGTTCTTTTTAGCTTTATTTTACCCGGTGAGAAGTGTGGGCATTTGCTAACCATTCTTAAGCTTTCATACAATATAATGAATCATAATTTAAATTTAGGAAAAAATGTCGAGGAAACCAATTGTGGTTGTTATCATAAAGAAAAATCGATGTGATTCATTCTAGTTGTTCTTAATACACTTACCCCCTTTGTTTGAACATATTTTCATTTGAAGAACATTGTCATTTTGTATGGTGTCGTTTAAAGTTGGGGAGAGTGCTTGTGGTGTGAAAAAGAACTAGTGTGGTAAAAAATGGTCCCTCTTTAAAAGAAAAAGAAAATAGAAAAAAAAAAGGTGTTATTTGTTATGCTTTGCACTCAATTTTGAGTTGCTCAAAAAGAAATTTAAAAGAAACATGTGAATCTTATAAGAGAGTGAATCATGAAAAGAAAAGAAAAAGAAAGGTGAATATTGAATTGTATTAAGATTTGATTAAGTCGGCTTGTTCTTCAAGATTTTGAAAAAAAATTGATAACCACTTTGAATCATTGGCCTTTATATATATATATATATATATATATATATATATATATATATATATATATATATATATATATATATATATATATATATATATATATATATATATATATATATATATATATATATATATATATATATATATATATATATATATATATATATATATATCCCTTTCTTGTTCACCCTTGCCAAGTTACAACATTGAGAAGCCCTAATGAGATCTTTGTTTCCTTGATTTCCTTGTTGAATTTGATAGATGAATGCATGAATTATTTTGGATGCTGGCACAATTACTTATGAGAGTGTTTTGTCCCTTGTAGATATTGATCATGACTCATCTGAGTAAAGTAGGTGATTCTCGTTTGAACATTTGATTGCTTGTGATAAGTTGCTTGTTATTTTTGTTTAGAAGTTAATTCATAATCATATTTAGATTTTGTTTGAAGCTAAGCACTACTTGTTGCGCATCGATTAAGTTTGAACCATCAATTTTTGTGTGTTGTCTTTATTCGATATTTTGCTTGTTTCTATTTTATCTTACCTTTTTTTGAGGACAAACAAAGAAGCAAGTTGGGGAGAGTTGATATGTGCTAAATTGTGTTAATATGTAGTTTAGTTTTTGGCACTTTTCATGATCTTAAATTGTTATCTGATGCTTTTTCCCGTTGTTTCCGGTAAGTATTTGTAGTATAGTTTAAATGCTTTAATAGTATCACTTATATAACTTTGGATTTTATATTTATAGATTTTCTCGTTGGATTTGAGAGCACAAATCAAGGAAACACTCTTTTGAAGACTTTTAAAGAAAGTCCATTTTTGAAGTTCGCTACTAGCTCGCTTAGCAAGCTCCTAGCGACCAACAACAGCATAATACAGAGAGTTGCTCGCTTAGCGAGTTAAGGCAGTTTGATCGATAAATGATAGCACGCTTAGCGAGCTCCGCTTATTTCAGCCCCCTATATAATGGGTTGAACAATAATTTTTGTGGACATAACATATTTTATTAGACCTAAATCCCAAAAAAACTCAATATATTTCCTTGTTTTCGAAGATTCGACGCATCAATAGTCGGGAGATTGTCTTTGATGCTTTGTCTTCTTCATCTATTTCTTGTAATGGAAGTTACCATTATTATGGCTAGCTAAGCTCCTTTGGTGTCAAGATTAGAAGGTAGATAAGTTTTTTCTTTGTATGTATATGTGTTGATCATTGTGTATGAACTTGTGATGATAAATATATGGTGAAAAACTTTGTCTTTATGATATATTCCTTGTGTTGCTTCATGATTGAGAAATGTGTTCCACACTTTATCTAGATTTTTTTATCCATCAAAGAACATAGGTTAGAGATAGTTATGAGACTTGTTGTTCACTTTGTATTGATCATCAATGGATCAAAATGGTAAAACTCGCAATTTATGTTAGAAATAAACATTTTGAGAGGATATTGTGATTATGTTTAGGGTTAAATATGTTTTAGTCCCTATAAATATCTCAGTTTTCATTTTTAGTCTTTATTAAAAAAATATGATATTTTAATCCTTACAAAATTATTATGCACATAGTTTTAGTCCCGGTTGTTAAACCAATGTGTATTTTTAAATGATTATTGACATCTTTAGAATGTTATAAAAAGTTTCTCGGAAAAAAAAATACAAAATTTGATTTCTAAGTTGAGGTTTTCATTACTTTTATCATTATATTTTGAAATTTAAAAAATTCATATTTAATTCTTCTCATTTTAAAAAATTCTAAACTTTAGTAAAGAAATATTTTATAGTATTCTAAACATGGATGAAAAAAATTATTCAAAAATTTAAAAATTTAAGGGTAATTAAACAGTTTTCAAAATTTTAGAAAACAACAGGGACTAAAATTGCATGCATACAAAATATTTAGGGACTAAAATTTATTATTTTTTTAATAGGGACTAAAAATAAAAATTGAGATATTTATAGGGACCAAAAACATATTTAACCCTTATGTTTGTCGTTTAAACGAGTTCATCCGCTTGATCGATTCTATTCGTGCAAAATGGCTTGTCGAACCCTAATTTTGGCATGTGTTTTATAAACTTTCTAATCCCGATAATTTTTATCGTTAGCTTTTTAATATGTTATGCAAACGAAACGAAACCTTACTAAAAACCAAAATCCCCTTTGTTACTATTAAGTCCGAAACTAGCGCGATTGTAGAACGGCATTGATATCACAAAACAATCTCAGTGGAACGATAACAGAAATCCTACTTTATTTGTACTCCAACACAGCGCCATGTGTCGATCATGTGTTCTTCTTAGAATGTGTGGGTTGGACTTAACTCGCCCAACAAAATCGGTTTGTAGGGTGAGGATCGTCCCCACTTATAAACACATGTTCAAACTATATATTATCTTATGTGGGACTCTTAACACACCTCCTCACGTACAGGTAGGGGTGTAATCGGTTCGGTTTGGACCGGTTTTTAGTCAAAAAAGTATCCAAACCGATGATATCTCCATCAGTTTGGTTTGGTTCGATTTTTAGTTTTTAAAAAATGGAATCAAACCAAACTAATCGGATTGGTTTGGTTTGGTTGATCGGTTTACAATATTTTTTCTAGACATCATATTCATTTGTGTATCATTTCCTCTAATATTGTTCGATGAATTTTATGCTATTATTTTTTAAAATAATACATTTCATATGATATATTTCATGGTACTTTTCAAACAACTTACAAGTTGTTTTTAATCCATACGAAACATTTACATAATTTTTATTGCATTATGAAATAAGTTCACTATCGAATACAAAATTTGACATTTGGCATGAGAAGGTTGGGAAGGAATTTGAAAGTTTAATAAATAAAACACAACAATAAAAACAAAAGGTTTCGATACACATAAATTAACATGTTTCACACCTTAAACACACATCAAAACTTTTTTGTAACAAGACTAGAAGGAAATTCGTTGAAGAAGAAACATAAAAGATAAAAAAAAAGTAACGAAGAGAACTTGAAGATAAATAAGAAAATCATAACCTATAAGAATGACGGTGACGAGAGAAAAAATGGCGACGGATAGTCAGAACAGCAGTTTGGTGATAGCAAGTATTTATGACTTATGGTTTTTCTTTTATGTTTGGAGTTTAGTTTTGGTTACATATTTTGTTCAAAGAAATGAAGTGTAAACAAAGATGGAGAAATGTTTGAACGATACAAAATTTAGGCTTAGTAATTGGCTAAATAAAAGATTAAGTATGTATTTAAAGTCATTGGTTTGGTTCATCTGTTTGGCGGTTCCTAAAAACTAAAACGAGAACTGAACCAAACCACCTCGATTTTTATTAGTTTGATTCGATTTTTGAACCAAACCAAAAACAATCGATTTTTTTCGGTTTGATTTGGTTTGGATTATCGGTTTAATTGATTTTTTCTGATCCGCTTACACCCCTATGTACAGGACTAGACATCTGAAATGTGGATAGATATGGTGGATGACTTGATAGCAGAAACTTCATTGTAGTCGTTGAATCTTTAAACCAAAGGCTATGATATCATGTTAAGAAATGTGATTGAACTCTAACTTATTCTACAAAACCGACTTATAAGATAAGGGGTATCACTCTATATAAACTCTTTAAAGACTCAATGTCGAGATCTTAGAATTTTTTCAATAGTTCTAATATGTATCTAAAACGAGTAGACCGAAATTATTAATAGTACTTTCGGTGAAAGAATACTTCAATTAATTCTAATTAAACAATATTATATTAATGTTGTTACATGTTTTAATCAATTTAAAAATATGTATTATACAAATTGTTTCTAAATTAATAAAAAGGTTATTACATTCTTAAATTCAAATATACTTCATTAAAAACATCATTAAATACGATAAAAATTAATTTTTTATATTTATATTTTAGATTATTTTATTTCAGCTCAATTAATATTTATGCACGAACATTTGCTTGCAAAGAGGGGGGTTTCAATCCATTCACATTTCACTTAATCGCTTTTAAAGGGTGATAATCTGATCATTAGGTCTATTCTAAAAATATTCATTTTATTATTTGCCCCAAGTATTCATAAAAGTAGAGAAAAAAGAAAATCATTAGGTTACATTTTTGGTAATCAAATAAGAAATCCTTTCAAAAGAATATGGTACAAATCATAAATTTTAAACCATGTGGATTTGAAATTTTCGGAGGTACAATGGAAAATGCGATGGAGTTTAATTTAAAGGTTGTTGTTACAACATACTAAAATAAGGACTGAATAGGACAGAAAAACATTGGTTTATGTTCCCAACTGTAAATGGCAGCATCATGAATTATTGAGAAGAATTGTAGTTGCAGATAAGGATGGGGTCTTCATCAACCAGTCTTAATAGGTAGGTACAGATATCAAGTGTTCATAGCACAAACCTAATTTACATGGCCTAAAACTGTGGGACCAACAAAATACTAAAGGGCATTTAAATAAAATCAAAATTTATAAAGGAAAAAAAAAATCAGGTTTGCTTCTTTTTCTCTTTTTTAGAAGGGGATTGACTTGTGGCATAAACATTTAAAGTTACCTATAATAAAAGATTTTCACAGGCAAAAGTGCCATACCAAACATCAAACATTTATATACCCTTGAATTTCCTTGTAATCATGTATTAAATCATCCACCTATTCATATGACAAACCCTAAAATTATGAAAAATTGGTAATAAAAAGTTGTCCTTGTGAAAGAAAAATCACAATTGAATGCTAAAATATGCACGACAATAATTGAACAAACTTTGATTTTGCAAGACTTCACTGTTAACTCATCTTAGACAAGATTCCAATTTGCAAACCTTTTGTTAAAGTTAATTAGCAAGATCAGTGATCCTCTGTCAGGCGTCAGCAAGAATAATACACATTTGCTGCTACAGAGAAAAACACAAGACAGAAAGAAAGGGTGTATGTATCTATCCAAATCAAAAGACTAATAGCAGCATACCTAACAACTATGGCCAAAAGAATCGCCAAACCTCTAACAAAATACAAAATTAGAGTGCAAGATCTCACCCAGATAAATAGTTGTCATGCACAAGATTATGAAACTCTTCTCTTTTTAAACCCATCTAAATTCCCATCAAGCATAACAAGATCGTCTTCATCATCGATCACTTGTAATTGCTTTTGATGCTTTGTATCATCAGCAGTATTTGACTTATCAGAATCATCAGGAAGCTTTCTTTTCTTCACCGGAGAAACTATACCAAAATCATCATCATTTTCAGATTCTGCAGCAGTCGGTGCGTCTGAAGTGTTGGCACCGTTACTGATAGATTTGTCTTTTGTTTCTTCTGCTGCCACTGGTTGAGTCCATCCTGAGAGAACCATCCCATCAGGTTCTTTCTCTTCATCAAAATCCTCTCTGAATTAGAAGTTACCAACAAAAGAAAACAATTCATGGGTTACATGATGGAAAAACAATGAATTGGAAAGCATCCTTAATCAAGATGCAAGAGAAAAATGGAAGAAAAGACACACTACAAACTTACTAAATTCCTCTAACAATATACATATACAGAAAAGAGCAAAACCTGTGTTTTATATTGATATTGCATTTCAATTCCTGTTGAAAATCCTCTACTGTAAGCATTGTACCACCAGTTACAGGAGAAGGAAGCTCAGCTAGGACCTGAACCGAATAATTAAAATAGCTATAAATAAAATGCAATCAAATTTTCAAAACAAAAACAAGAAACATACCTTTTCAAGATTGGCATCATAAATTGCAACCATGTCTTCCTCAATATCACCAGCCTCATAGAGAAGGTTTGAAGCATTCATAATAAGTGGAAGGTTCATCCCAAGCTTAGCCTTGATGATCTTTTCAACAACATCCTTCAACTTTGAGTGGTTTGTGTTTATTTCGAGCAATACAGGACTCTGTTTTGCACGCATACGAATATGATGAATACTAGCATATGCATAACATTGAAATCAAGCGAGAGACGACACAAGGTAAGATTTGACATACCTCCGAACAAACATAACATGATTTGTTTGGTTCAAATGGCTCCACTGGCATAAGCAGCAGGTTTCTTGATGGGTGTTCCAAACAATATGTCATTCTATTAAATGACCACATAGGATTAAAATAAGTCATTAAAAAGTGTAAAGAAAATGTTGCCTTGTCACAGAATAGTGTATTAATGAAGAATTCATGAGGAAATGAGCAAATAGAAACAACAAACAACAGAGAAAATTTGACTACAGGTCAAGAAAACAAGTGCCAATCAAAAATACTTTATACCCGAGAATGTTATTCCCAGGTTAACTTCCAAAAATATGTTTGCTGCATATTTAAGATTTTCAGAATGTTCAAAAAACCAACATATCAAAAGAAAGAATGTGTGTGGTGGAAGGAAGCAACATGGAAGTTACAGTCGTGTGGATTTCAAAATAACTTACATTCCCATGGGAAAACAGGGTATCCATCCCTCACAGGAATAAACAGCAAGCAAATCACGGGCATGTTGCTTTTGTGAGAATCAATAACTAGGGAGGAACATAGGGATTGGAGTGATATGGAGGTCATGGGTCCAACTCCCCCTCTAACAAAAATAACAATTAATTACTAACATTGGTCATTTCAAAAAAAGAAATAACTAACACTTATGTATAAGTGAGAATGAAGGCAAACTTTACATAAGCTGAAAACAGCAAGTTTATGACAGTAAGCTATCTGGAGAAGCTTATGAAAATAAGACAAAAACAGTTTATGGACATATCAAATATTATTTTCATAAACTCTTCCAAATTCTTAATTGTTATGCAATTCGTAATATAAATCCAAATATGGTCTTCAAACACCACCCAACTAAACTACTTTTATTATAGTTTTATTCAGTCTAGTCTAGCTATGTAAACTATAGTGCAACATACAAGTGAACTGAACGCAAAAAATTTCATGTAACACCACCAGCAATATGATTAGACTACGAAAATCTTTTTCCACAACCAAAAAAGTTAGTAACTAGAAGGTATTATTTTCCTCATGGCATATATGTTTTGACACCTAGCAATGCTTCCTCGCACTCCAAAAATACAGTAAGACAATTACTTGCATCACTACATCCAATGTGAAACAGATAAAAATAGAGGAAGGGGAATCACATATACCTATATCTATTAACGTCATTTTTCAGCACCTTAATTGCTTCAATGACAATCAAACCAGCAATAACAGCATTTGTTGTCGCCACAGCATGCACAATGTTACCAGCAATTCCTTTAGCTTCAAAAAGACTGTGTAGAGGTATGCCAAATGAAGCAGCCCGTATGTTTGCAGCTGCAGTAACAAATTCTACAGCCAACTGATCATCTTTATCAAAGCTTAGATTGCCAACCTCCTGCTCAAAAGATGCATAAAAAATAACAGGTTCTATTTAAGTTTCCAGAAGGATATAAGATTATTATCATTATTTTAATTTTTATGTGCTCACATCAAAGTTAGTGTCAAATAAGACTAACCTTTTCTCTTTTCGTGAAGAATAGTCTCAGTGCTTCAAGAAGTATTCTAGAATTTTCTCTAAGACTCCAGACATCTTGTGGGTTCTTCATGCCCAGAGATGACATGGCAGAAACTGATAATCCATCTCCACAATCATTATAGTTGTCCAAATTTCCATTCTGTTTAACCAAATCATCAGACAGGACATCCTTGCTGTATATAGGTTTAGGTCTATTTCGATTTTTCCATGTCTCCTCATTGGACAAAGCTAATTCAATGTTATAGCCAAATACATGATCAAATATTCTCCTTCCATATTGAGCAATATCTTCATCATTGTTATGTTCGAATATATCATCTACATTTTTTGATGAGCTGGCAGCATCACTCGAGCGAACATTTAAATCATTGTCTTGATTCTTGTCCCCAAATAACTTGGAAAATAGTAACTCTTTTGCCCAGACAATACAGTGAACAAACTGCCAAAAATAATAAGGACGAAAGCTGAGAATTCAGTAGTCTGATGAAGTAAATATTGCACTCATAATTCTAGTTGATGTTTAATTTGACAAAGCAAAATTCAAGTGTTTGTGCCACAAACTTAACCACTTGTCTACAATGTAACTAATGAGTGACATCAGCACTATGTTAAACTGTATCTACCTAATGGCCATTCTTGATTCATCAAGAATCAAGATATATTAATGCATTATCAGTAAAATTTTATATTTCTATGTTAGACACATGGTCCCATTGCTTCATATCTTTTATGTTTCATACATAAAAAATTGTTGGATGTCTCGCAAAAGAAAATGACATATCAAAAAGGTGTACAAAAAATCAATCAATCAATAATAAAAGATAATAGTTGCGATAAATTTGTTCTTATATGTTTCTAATAAATTCTATTCTGGATGAAAAACTCATTCAGTGCATAAATGAAACCCAACAGATACCTTTGATGGAGTACTAGTGATAGTACAGACTGGATATGTCTTTGGGGCTGGTTTAGGCTGACACTCATAGCACTCTGTTCTTCCCTTGACATGCACTGTAACCTGTTTTCAATCAATAGTATATCACCAAGTTTAAAAATGACGTAACCAGTATCACATAGAATATGTTTAACAAATACAGTATAGAGTCTATAGACTCATAATGACAGCCAGATAATCAATAATTAAATTCACAGAGATACCCTTAAGTAAAATAATCACCAAGCAGGAAAAAATACCATTCAGAATCTACTAAATACAGCTGCAATACAACCTTTATATGGAAATGGTTATAAGTAACTAAGAAGCCAATAATTACAATTAAATTACCTGACCAAGAAACCCAGTAGTACCACTTTCAACTAAAGGAACATCAGCTGCCAAACACAGGCGATTCACATGTCGACGTGCATCTAGATTGTCGAGTCCATTAAGAACAACATTAAATTCCTTAAAGAAGTCCACATCAAAATCAGGATCTTTGACATTTGCATGATATGATGTAATGTTTATCTTGGGCCTAAATTTTAAGACAGCATCCCTAGCAACCTGGTAGAAGACTTAATCAGGTGGTTGAGAATTTGAAACATATACAAGTAAAAATAATGTCAATAACATATTAACTTACTTTAGCCTTGGACTGCCCAACATGGGATTGTCGGAACAAAAATTGTCTGTTCAGGTTACTGACTTCTATAGTGTCCATGTCAATCTGCACATTGGAAATAATAGAAGAGTATCAATGGAATGAAGTGCATCCATAGCTTAAAACCATATAGATAATTCAAGAGAAAATCTTAAAATATAGTAATATACAAAATGCAGTCTTGTAATTTGTTCTATGCACGACTTCCACTAGCATTCAGCAGGTCCGCATTTCCCGCAACATATCAACCAGAGTACTAACCAGTGTGTTGATGACAGAACCGAACGGCTCAACCGATCCAACCATGAACTTGCAATGTCTACAGTTTGGGTTATTTGATCAGTCTAACTGTGGTTTGTCCTGGTTTGAAGAGTTTAAAGTTGTTGAACCATGACTCAGCAGAGGTCTTGGCTCAATGTATGGTTCAGTTGTTAAAATGTTGGTACTAAATATCAATCCTAACAAGGTTAATATATGCTTGAACCAACCATCCAAGCTGCAAACTACCCTTGATAAAAATATGATTCTAATCTGACAACTTTAGTGACAAAAACTCGATAAATACCCTATTTTCATCATTGCCAACACCAATAACCAAAAAACTAGAAAATACCCTATCTTACAATTAGTGTTACAATTCCACGCTTTATGATTGTACACACTTTCCAATCTTGATTTTAGCTACCTTGATTATAAGGAGTCAAACCGCTCACCATAAACATACAATTACTATGAACTCTTTTCCCCCAATAACCAGAGTAGAAAAAATTACTCAAACCTTACTAAAAGACTTTTAAAAAAAAAAACTAGGATCCAACAATCTAAAACGCTTCCCAATTAAAGCAAAAAATAGAGTTTCAAAGCAGAACTAAGAAACCACAAACCAGATCAAAAGGGAGAGGAATCAGGATACCACAAACCAGATCAAAAGGGAGAGGAATCAGGATATATCAAGGTTTTAAATATAGGCCTGTTCCCATAATATACGTCGGGACAAAATATCGGCAACAGGCGTTAAAGCGGATGGGAAAATAATCACACTGAAACACGAGTTACAACGGAGTGGGAAATAACCACACTGAAACACGAGTTACAACGGAGTGGGAAATAATCACACAGAAACACGTGCGACGAACAGCCATTACGACCATGGCATAACATCGTTCTTAAAAGTAGATAGAAAGTTTGTTTCTAGTACATATGTCAACATGAGTTATAGAAGTTTTTTTTAGCTTTTTGTCACTCTCTAAACTTAAGATTTATTCTCTCATCTCTTCCTCTGATATTCTCGGTCGTTGAAGTCATTTACTTTAAATAGAATAAATTTTAGTTTAAGTTACTATACGCAATAATGTGATTAATTTACACCATGACGACAGCAAAACCGCAAGTGTGTAACAGCCGAAATCGTGAAACCCTTACGTGACCTCGCCACGCCCGATTTTGAAAACCTTTACATATACTACCAATACAACAATTTAAAAATACAAAAAAGAAAATGAACAACAAATTTAAGCACTCCAATTAGGACCTCAAAACAGTTCAATCAACATAAAGAAAAATTAAATTTAAAAAAAAAAACAAAAAAATATATATATCAAAAAACAAAACCAAAGCTCAAAACTATGGAAACACCTACTTCACAGAACCCTAACTTTACCGAAAAAAACTCAAAAGTACACAAAACCCTAAAAAAACAACCGAAATTCAAATTTTCAAAAAAAAAACCTAAAAAGAGAATGAACGAAAGAACTCACTATGTGTATATCAGAGAAGCCAGAGAGAGCGAGAGTCTTGAGAAGCTCGCATCCAATTCCACCGGCACCAACCATGAGAACTTTTGCATCCTGAAAAAAAAAACAAAAAAAAAAAAACTCAAAACGACATGAGAAACACGCAAAACGACGACGAAAGTAGAGAAAACTATTAGGTTAGTTACTTTGATAACTGAAGAAGATGCAGAAGCCATATTGAAAGTGAGAAATTAGGGGTTGAGTGAGAAGAGGGAAGTTATAGAGAAGAAAGAATCGTTGAAAATTTATGAGAGAGAAAGAGGGAACAAATTGAGAGAAATTTGCGTTTTTTATTTATTTATTGTTTTGAGATTTTAAATAATTTAAATAAATAAAAAAATTGAGATGGATCTTTTAAATAATTTAAATAAAAATAAAATAAAAAAGAAAAAGTTTTGAGATGGAGAGGGTATGGGAGAATATAAAGGGTCGTCAGGGAAAAGAGCGCCAAACACGAAAATGATGCATTTTATGTAAAATTAATTATAGAAATATTAATCGGAAATAATTTAGCTACTCATCTAGTAATACGACTATACCGACCATGTTGTCGTGTGCGTTTCGGTCAAAACGCTAGTTTATTTAGTGTTTTGTTATTGCAAATGTTTCATTATTTTCAAAACTATATAGTATTATTATTTGTTAAGTGCCGAAGTTATTTTATTTTTGTGAAACGTAGTTGAATCTAACTCACCTATAAAATTGATTGATAGAATGAAGATTATTCACACTTATAAATATATGTTCATGTCATATATTATTCGATATACAATCCTATAAAATTGATCGATAGAATGAAGATTATTCACACTTATAAATATATGTTCATGTCATATATTATTCGATATACAATCCTATAAAATTGATCGATAGAATGAAGATTATTCACACTTATAAATATATGTTCATGTCATATATTATTCGATATGCATATTATTCGATATGCGATTTTTAACAAGATTCATAATATGTTTTGTCATCCTTAAATATATATTTTTGAATAGTTAATGTTCCGGACTGGGCCTCCGAACTGTATGGGGCTACGGCCCAATATGTCGAGCAGAGGCCCATATGCTCGGGCAGACACACATGGCAGACAGATATGGGTGTTTAACGGTCGGGCAAGCATCTCATACGTCGGGCATACACTCAGAACGGGCAAGGGACACATTTATCAGTTCACTCGCCACGTCACCCAACTGTCCCCCATTATCTCCTGAGAGATAGGGGCAGTTGAATCAAGGACCAGACTACTCAGCTAGGTCTTCACGCTTCTCACGCGTTCCTTGGCAGTTCTTCCTTGGGCCAGCTGATCCAGTCCAGGGAAGGGCCTTGGCCCAGCGCTGGGGGCTCTCTATAAATACCCTTTCTCATTAAAGGGTCGGGTAGGCTAATGGACTCTATTAACTCACATACTTTTTGTACCTCTATTAACTTTGGCATCGGAGTGCCTTGCAGGTACACCCCCTTCTCTCCATCCACTTGCTGTTATAACCGATTGCTGGAAGGCCCTCCTGATCAGGTCAGATCAGTGACGCCGTATGTGGGAGACTAGTTTCCCCTTCTTCCACAGCAGAATATCAAAGCTCAAATCCTCCATCCTTTCAGCATGTCAGGAGAACAGCTCAACGACCGCAACCGTCCTCTCGTCAACTACACGATGGAGGATAATTCGAACTACCATGAATCTGACGCCCGGGATGGGCGCCCTTCCACCCCGTCCCCTGAACCCGAGGATAATGGGAACCAACCTCAGATTCAGGACCAGATGATCAGCACATTTCAACCCATCCCCGTACCCGTCGAGGGGGATGCCACCATGATTGTTATGGTGAACGCTCTTAATCAGGCCAACTTCATGCTCTATCAGCAACACGAAAGGATCATGGCTCTAGAAGTTGATCGGCGGGAGAGCCGGCCTCAGCAGGAACGAAGGACACAACAACGTCCAGAAGCGGCGAAGAAACAGGGACGACGCTCCCCAGAACCCAACAAGAGCAGGTCACGAGCGCGTCGCGATTCCGGCCGGTCAGGGACCTCGCCAAGGCGCGACCGGAGCCCTGGTAATAATGAACTCTCCCCACCAAGGAGTGACGAGGAAGACCCGCATTGGCCTCTGTAACACGGTGGGAGAACTGACTTTTAGTTATGTTGCGGATAGCAAGAGTCGCCACCGACTTTTATTTAATCTAAAAGGAAAGGACATAAAAGAACAGGAAAGACCTATTTTAAAAGACTTGAGTTCGGGGGGTAGGTTATATAAAGGGAAGGTGTTAGCACCCTTTATATCCATGGTTATCCATGGGCTCTTAGTTACTTAGCTCACTTTGTTTGTTTGCAAGAGTGTAGTGTGTGATTAGAAAAATTCTAAGTACTTTGTAATGATCCTCGTATGGATGTATACAAAGCCTTGTTTTTTTTTTAATTGTTTGAAAAGTGGGGTGTAAAGAGTATTTTTAAATGTGAGCAAGTAATTAAGAGAAACCTACCCTATATTAAGTCTTTAATGTTCTTATGTTCTTTCAACGGTAAGACTATCTCTATTATTAAGGAATAGGTAGTCATTACCTTGGATGTGATTAAGGGACATGTGTAGGGACATCTGGATATAGGCAACTGTAGGGTGTCTTTAGCAATTCGTAGGGACTTATCATCTTTTATTCAAAGGGACAAGATCATTTATCGTAGGCAACCTCGAAGGGACTTGATCTTATAAACTGAAGGGACTTGATGATATTTATGAAGGGACTTTTCTTAAGACAACCTACTTGGCCTTTTTAAATAGGAAACTGAGAGGCAACCCTAGGAAGTGCAAGATGGTGATCAAAGATCGACTTACGTGTGTGTGTAACACGGTGGGAGAACTGACTTTTAGTTCTGTTGCGGACAGCAAGAGTCGCCACCGACTTTTATTTTATCCAAAAGGAAAAGACATAAAAGAACAGGAAAGACCTTAAAAGATTTTGAGTTCGGGGGGTAGGTTATATAAAGGGAAGGTATCAGCACCCTTTATATCCATGGTTATCCATGGGCTCTTAGTTACTTAACTCACTTTAAATTGTTTTGAGAAAGGTGTAGTGTGTGATTAAAAAAATTTCTAAGTACTTGATAATGATCCTCATATGGATGTATATAAAGACTTTGTTTTGAAAATTTGTTTGAAATGTGAAGTGTAACATGTATTTTGAAAAGGTGAGCAAGTAATTAAGAGGAACCTACCCTATATTGAGTCTTTACTGTTCTTATGTGTTCTTTCAATGGTAAGACTATCCCTATTATTAAGGAATAGGCAGTCATTACCTTGGATATGAGAAGGGACATGTATAGGGACAATCTGAATGTAGGCAACTGTAAGGTGTCTTTAGCTATTCGTAGGGACTTATCATCTTTTATTCTAAGGGACAAGATCATTTATCATAGGCAACCTCGACTGGACTTGATCTTATAAACTGAAGGGACTTGATGATACTTATGAAGGGACTTTGCTTAAGACACCTTACTTGCCCTTTTGAAATAGGCAACATGAGAGGTAACCCTAGAAAGTGTAAGATGGCGATCAAAGATCGACTTACGTGTGTGAGTGTTTATGTTCAAATATTTATCTTTTTAAATTAGTTATTCTAAGTCAATTTTAATCACAAACATGTTATGCACACCCTAGAATTACTAACCATACAGTTAATATATTTACAATAAAAATAAAGCAAAAATATAAACCTAAACTATTACAAAGCTTCGGGACAATTACAATATAGTCGGAGAAATAATAATAACGATAAATAGAAGATAATAAGCAATAATTTAAAGGTTAGTACTAATGAAATAATAATAATAATAAAAGGGGTTAGTAAAAATATAAAGAAAATAAAAATTTAGGAAATAATATTATTTTTAAGTTAAATAAACATTTAGAAAAAAAAATTTAGAATAAAATAGAACAATTAATGATAATGATAAACAAATAATAATTATTTACGTAAAAAAAATGATTAATTATTTAATTATAGTTTATAACAAAATTAAGTTAAATATTAAAGTTAATAAAAATTAGGGTTAATAAAATTAGGTTTTTTTGAAACTAGGGTTTACATTTTATTTAAGAAAAATTAGGGTTTTAATTATTAATTTACAAAATAATCCATTTATTTATAAAATATATATAATATTAATAATATAAACATATAATGAAATAAATATGAATAATTTGATTTTTTGAGAAAATAATTTGAATTAAAAAAAATATGAGTTTTTATATAAAAGAAAATAATATATACATTTATTTTATAAATTATTATTTAAAGAATTAATTGAATTAAACAAATAAAACAAAAAATAGTGAAAATAATGGAAAAAAACAACATACTTGGGGTTGGGATTCGAACCCATGCCCTAGGCTTTCCACACACAAGACCAACACCATCACCACCAGGCCAAGCACGCGCTGGTGTAAGTACCAGGAGTCCAATTCCTTTTGTTGTCAATCTGCAAAATATCAAAAATAAAGCAAAACAAAATGGCCTGGGGGGAATCGAACCCAGGACCATTCAATACACAGGCAAACACACAAACCAGCTGAGCCACATGGGGCGCGTACAACATAGAACCAACAAACAAACATTATATTTTAAAACAACTTTTTGAATTGAATTTTGGCGCCACTGACTTCATCTTCCCCAATTTTCCTTCGAAAATTCCTGCGTTTTCTTCTACGAATTTACCTGTGAATCCAGCTTCGTAGGTTTTCCTAGCTTGCTTCAATGATCATCAAACCTGTAATATTTCATCAAATTGAAAGCACCAATGCATTCTATACAACAAACCCAGTTCAATTATGTTTTCAGAATCCATTTATATTTGGTTAATCGTGAAACCCTAAATGAGGAACATGAACCCTAGCTATGGTCGTTTACGATTTAGGTCATGAATATTCAATCTAATTATCCAGAAAGCTTGCAAACTTCATTCTAAACACAAATCAACAACCAAAATTAGTAAATGATGCATAAACAATGAAAATCAAAAATCAAAAACTCAAGAACAATCTTGATTCGGTTACGGCTTATGATCATGCTTTTGATGTATATGATGATTGAAATATGATCAGTGAGCCGCAAGGAAGCTAAAGCAACCTTAAAAAGTTATTGAAATTGCTTGAAAGTATGAAACCGAATTTGGAATTTTCTTGAATATTTTTGACTCTTGCTCTTGTTCTTGGAGGCTGGAATTTTCGTCCCCCAACACTGTGATTAGTTTGTGTACATATAGAGAGTTGAATTATGTCAAGAATCTTTGGATTTATGGGTTTTGTATTGGTTGTTTGATCATAAAGATACAACTTGCTTTTTTAGTCAAAAAATCACATAAATCTTTTCCTCTTTGGTCTAGCATGAATTTCAATCTTTCAATCAACTTTAAAACATGGTTATGAGCTTCTAGAATGAAAATCAAATCAAATATTTAGCTTTTCATATTTTATTTTGATTTTAAATGATTTTAAATGAATAAAATCAAAATAAATAAAATTAAAATAACAAAAATCTGAATAAATGATTTTTGATTCGTGCATGATGTCATGGTAGTGATTGGGTCATAAAAATGCAAGCCCATGTGGAAAGAATTGGTTCTAAGGTCCCATTTGCTCAATAAACCCCTCAAAAATTTCCCAACTTTGCAAAGACACACATCCCTAAATTTAAGGCTATGAAGGTGTTCTTGGACATTTTGGAAAGCTTAAATAGTCCTCTAACAAACCTCTTTGGTTTCATGTCAATATCCTTTACCAATCTCAAGTTATGCCCTTTGGAAGATGTTGACTTTTTGTTGACTTTTGAAATGACCTATAATGTCTTGGCTCATACCTTTCAAATGAAGCATTTTTAGGCTTGGCTTGTGAGACACAAAGTTGTAGATAATTAAATTTACTTCAAAATGAGCTTTGGATGGAAAAAATTTAATGAAGCATGTGAAATTTATGATTGGTCAAAGTTCAGTTGACTTTTCCTGTGAAAACCCTAATTTAGAAACTCCTGATTCTTGATGATCTGAAATCTCCTTGATGAATCATGATCAACCCTTGATCAAATGATGAATTTTACTTCATATACTTAATGTTGGCAAAAAATCATGAAGTTTGACTTTGGTTTGACCACAGTTGACCTCAGTTTGACTTTTTAACCACTTTGACTGATTTTAGCTTATCTGATCATTTGACTGAGCAAACCTTTTGGGAAAGTCTTGAAACTTGACATATGGATTCTTAAAGACATGTAGTATGTTATGAAGCTCTCTTGAAGCCTTGGAAGTCCATTTAGCCTGATGAAATCCAAAACCCTAGTTTAAGATGCATTGCTTAGGAGGATTCATTGTTTGAGGGGATTGTCAAACTTTCTGACTAATTGTGAACCTTGTGAACCTCTTGAGATACCTTGTGAATCTTGTGAACCTCTTGGGACACCTTAGTACACAATGTCTTGTCTAGGAGAGGGCAAATTTTGGGGTGCAACAGTGTGCGTGTTCATATTCAAATATTTATCTTATTTAAGTTAATTTTAATTACAAACATGTTATACACTCCCTAAATTACCAACCATACAATATATATATATATATATATATATATATATATATATATATATATATATATATATATATTTACAATAAATAAAGCAAAAAATATAAACCTATAAATATTACAAGGCTTCGGGACAATTACAATATAATCGAGAAATAATAATAATGATAAATATAATAATAATAAATAAGCAATAATTAAATATTAGTAATAATAAAATAATAGCAATAATAATGGTTAGAATAAGAAATAAAGAAAATAAAAATTTAAAAGAGAAAATTATTTTTAGGTTAAATAAACATTAGAAAAATTTTAGAAGTTAATTAAGAAAATATAACAAATTTGATAATAATAAACAAAATATTAAACTATTTACATATTAATAAAAATAAAAATAAAGATTAATATATTAATTAGGGTTTTAAAAAAATAAGTTAATTTTTAGGGTTAGACGAAAAATTAGGGTTAGTATTTAAATTAAGAAAAATTAGGGTTAGTATTTAGGTTTAGAAATTAAATAGGATTTAAATAAGTTATTTACAAATTATATAAAATAAAAATTTATATACAAATTATAATAAGATAAAATAGTATTAATTTGAAAAAAAGATTTTTAGAAAAAAGAAGGGTTTATTTAAAAGAAATATTATAAAGAGTATATATTTAATTTAAAATACTAAATATAAGAAAAAATAAAAAAATAAAACAGAAATACCAAAATGTTAAGGGTCAGGGTTTGAACCCTTGCCCCCTCACTCCCAGACTCAGTCTCCATCCATTGGGCTGCGCAGCCCCTTATGATGTAATATGAGTATCACAAAATATATATTAAACCTGAAAAATGAAAATAAAAGGTTAGCAAAAATAAAGAACCTGGGAATCGAACAAGGTCCCTTGACTTCACACACAATCGCTTCTTCCACCAGGCTACACGCGCGTTTGTGATATCTATACGAAACAAATAAATAATAAAACAAGTTAAAATTTGAATTCCTGAAGCGCGCGAATTCCATCATCTTCAACCTCTAGCCTGCAAATTTCCTGCGAAATTTGTTAGGGATTTTGCTACGACCTTGGTTTCGTAGGTAAACCTGCGTTTTCATAAACATTATAAACAAGTACGATTGGTCCAAATTGAACACACAAATCAATTCCCCATATGTTTTACAGCTTGCCTATGTTGTCCAAATAGTTTTACACGGTCTAAATTAAGAGTTCCCAAATTGAGACTTCAAACCCTAACAATGGTGATTCTCGGTACCTGCACGAAAACTTCAAACAAACCAGCCAACAATGATGTATAGAACACTATGAATAACATACAATCATCAAAAACCATTTAAAGATCAAAAATCTATGTATTGAAAAATTCAAGAATGCACAAAAAATGTGAATCGATATATGCATATGAACACGTTTTTGATGATAAGAATGATTGGGATGTGTTCAGTAAGTGTCAAAGAACATATTTCAACCTTAAAATTGCTTTGAAATCAACCCAAAAACCAAAACCGAAAACTTATTTTCTTGTCAAATTTTGAAGTTGGTGAGTGGTGTTTGAATCCTATTTTTCGTGTGCTCAGCATTGGCTTGTGTTGTATACTTATAATAGAAGTAAATTAGGTCAAAAAATCAATACATTCTTTGGGCTTTTGGATAGCTTGATCATGAAGAAAGATATGATTCAAAAAGTGAGAAAAAATCAAATATTTTCATGCCTCAAAGGCTTTGCACGAAATTTGATCTTCTCAATCAACATTAAATGATATCTCAATCATTCTAGAACCAAAATCAGATTTTTTAATTGACTTTTTGTATTTTATTTTCATTAAAATTGAATTTTATTAAATAAAATCCAAAATAATAAAATATAAAATATAAAAATATGGAAAAATAATAAATGGGTCGTGTATGACCTTATCCTTGAGATTGGATTGGAATTTGGTAGGCCCATTTGGCAAAAATTGGTTTTAAGACTTCATTTGCTTCACATACCTCCCAAAAATTTCCCAACTTTGCAAAGGCACAAATCCCTCAATTTTAAGGCTACGAATGTGTTCTTGGACATTTTGGAAAGCTTAGAGAGTCCACTAACCAACCTATTTGGTCTCATGTCCATATACTTTACCATTTTCAAGTTATGCCCTTTGGAAGATGTTGACTTTTGTTGACTTTTAAAATGACCTATAATGTTTTAGCTCATACCTTCCAAATGAAGCATTTTTGGGCTTGGCTTGTGAGACAAAAAGTTGTAGAGAATTCAATTTCCTTAAAAATGAGCTTTGGATGGGAAATTTTTGATGAAGCATGTAAAAGTTATGGCTGGTCAAAGTTCAGTTGACTTTTCCTATGAAAACCCTAATTTAGAAACTCCTGATTCTTGATGATCTGAAATCTCCTTGATGAATCATGATCAAACCTTGATAAAATGATGAATTTTACTTCATAAAATTGATGTTGGCAAAAAATCATGAAGTTTGACTTTGGTTTGACCACAGTTGACCTCAGTTTGACTTTTTAACCACTTTGACTGATTTTTGCATATCTGATCATCTGACTGAGCAAACCTTTTGGGAAAGCCTTGAAACTTGACATAGGGATTATTGAAGACATATAGGATGCTATGAAGCTCACTTGAAGTCTTGGAAATCCATTTAGCTTGATGAAACTCAAAAACCCTAGTTTAGGATGCATTGCTTAGGAGGATGCTTTGTCTGAGGGAATTGTCAAACTTTCTGACTAATTGTGAACCTTGTGAACCTCTTGGGACACCTTGGTACACAATGCCTTGACTAGGGGAGGGAAAATTTTGGGGTGCAACAGCGGCCCCTGTTCAATTTTCTGAAACCTGAGGAGTTAGATTGGCCTGTGTGCCATTCGTGACTTGGAAGGTTGAAGGGGATTGAACACAAAAGCCCAAAAATTTGCACTCGCCGGTGCGTAAAGTAATACTGTTGATTGGTTGTATTTGCTCTAATGGGCTTAAAGATGCCACTCAGAGGGACTGAAGATGGGCTTATAGATGCCATCCATAATATCAGGAGGTGATAGTATCAATATGTTGTCACTGGATATCAGTATTAGGTCTTCATATAGGCCATCTCTGAATCATTCCTGTAACATGGTTTGAGTTGAATGTCAGCACTAGATCTTTGTATAGATCGTCTCTGCATTATCTCTGGGGGGAAATAATATCCTTCATTAGGTGTCAGTACTTAGATCTTCGTATAGATCGGCTCTGAACCATCTTTAGGAACATACTTTAATTTAAGCATCAGAATCAAATCTTCGTGGCGATCTTTTCTGAATTGCCTTTGGTAATATCTTGGGCCAAGTACAAGGTCTTCGTATCGATCATTTATGTACCATCCCATAGATAAACTGTTGCATAGACCATTAGAAATAAATCTTCGTAGCGATTATCTCTTCTGGAAATATCCCGGATTAGGTAATAGATCTTCGTATAGACCATTTATATACCTTCCCAAGGATAAAAGAATATCAGGATTAAATCTTCGTGGTGATTGCTCCTGAACTTCTCCTTGAAAGAATCTCTTGGATTAAGTGCTAGATCTTCGTATAGATCATTTACATACTATCCCAAAGATAGTTGACCATCGGAAATAAATCTTTGTTAACGATTATCTCCTCTGGAAATATCCTGGATTAAGCACTAGATCTTCGTATAGATCGTTTACGTACCCTTCCACAGATAAACTGCTGCATAGACCATTAGAAATAAATCTTCGTGGCGATTATCTCTTCTAGCAATATCCCGGATTAGGTAATAGATCTTTGTATAGACCATTTGCATACCTTCCCAAGGACAAAACGAATATCAGGATTAAATCTTCGTGGCGATTATCCCTGAACTTCTTCTGAAAGAATCTCTTGGATTAAGTGCTAGATCTTCGTATAGATCATTTACATACTATCCCAAAGATAGTTGACCATCGAAAATAAATCTTTGTTAACGATTATCTCCTTTGGAAATATCTTGGATTAAGCACTATATCTTCGTATAGACCATTTAGGTGCCATCTCAAAGACAACTTGTATTGATCATCAGAAATGAATCTTCGTAGCGATTATCTCTGAATTGGATATCAGTATCTGATCTTCATATAGATCATCTCTGAATGATTTGATAGTGTTTATCTGCCTGCAACTATCCTGAAAAGGAAAGGTTAGTTTATGCAAGATTATTTGATGTATGCATGTATAGCATGATGCTCTTAAGTAAGAATGTCATATGGATTATGGATGTGTATGTTGTGATATGGTGTAAATGATGTATGTATGAATCATGTAGCCTGAACTATCTGGGTATCTCTGTATAACAACTGCTGGCTGGGGAAAATAAATCTCGGTTCGTTACTGAGGAATATGAGGACTTCGTTCCTGTCTTATTTAATGATATGGTACTCAGAACCTCCCGTCTTCGTTCGTCGTGCTTTTATTGAAGGAATAAGTTCCTGAATATCCTGACTAAGGATAAAAGAGTTGGACATAAATCCGGGAGACTTAATTCTTCGGAGGATATGAAACTGCTTGAAGACTTCGTCGAGTGGGAAGTATAAGATATTACTTGAAGAGTTTTGTATGGATATCCGTAAAGATTACTCTGTGGGGATGAACCGGAGAAGCTTCGTTGAATTCTTATCTCCCTTCGTTCTTAGTAAATTCCTTTATTGTATTTTATGTATTTCCGGTAAACATCAATCATATTCAAAAGCATATATACATTCAAACATAACCAACAAACGTTTTTCGCTTTAGTAAAAGAGGAAAAGTAATCCTGAATAAAGAGGGAAAAGTAAAGCTGAACTCGAAAACAGAATCATTTCAACTTTGAGAGTGTATAACCAATTGGATTTAGAGCTCCTGAGATTCTTAACTTTCCTGAATACCTTCCCAGAAATCCTCATAGCTGGATCTGAAGACATGATACGGACACCATCTGATACTACTAGTGTAGACAATTAATTTCCACAATGGCTTCTGCTGAGAATCCAATATCAAGGTAATACAATGAGAGGAACGTGTCTTCAAGTTGTGATGGACCATATACGCTCCGGGTATTAGATTTGAAAAGAGATCATTGCCCCTTGGTTGAGGATGAATTGTCCCATAATGGAAGTATCTGAATGTAGTTACCTCCAGAGAAATAAGCAGAATGCCCCACAATAATATGCCCCTAACATCATGAAATTTGTAATGTTACCCTTGGTAATTCAAATATATGAGGAGAGCTACCCTTGGCTATTAAGCAATGTTGAATTTGGACCTGATTGCCCCGAATGAATTAAACAGTAACTTGGTATGCCCCTTGATTGGGAAACAGTGACTATGCCCCTAGCATTATGAACTCTGTAATGTTACCCTTGGTAACTTAGATAGATGAGGAAATCTGCCCCTGGCTACTTAAACATAGTTGAATCCTGTCCTGATTGCCCCAAATGAGTTAGGCAGTATCATGGCCTGCCCCCCCTTGATTGGGAGATAATGACTATGCCCCTTTGTATACATGGACTTTGATCCAGGAAGCAACTTTATTTATCGGAAGGACTTTGGTTTATTGAACATTCATCCTGTAAGTTTCTCTGTTTATCAAACACTCAGGTATATGTAAACAAATATATTCAAAAATGTAATGTTTATGTCTGTCTTGAAGTTTTGAAAAGAGTTATTTTAGAAAAACAATTTTTTGTGAAAACTGTGATATTATCTCAAGTTTTATAATAAGCCCTAAAGGAGTCAGGATACCTTTTGTAGCAATACGCTTTCGAACTAACCATGCTTCAGTTAGGACTTTTAAAGGGTTGTAACGTGGTCTGGTTCACGGTTTAAGAAAAAAAGGATAAAGGCTCAAATTTATTTGTACCCAACCCATTCTTCGTGATGTTCTTCAATCCTATGTTCGATTAACTTATGCATTGAGGTTCCAAAGTAGTTTGGAATTGTAACACTGACATTTGTGATGATTCAGGAATTAAAAAAAATTATTTGAAAATTCAGTCATCTTTCTTTGTTAAGGATCTATAGTGACCTCCTTTTTTCTTCTGACTTTGTTATCCCTTCTTTTTGCCTGAACTGTTTATTTCAAGGATACAGTCAGCGGGATGTCTTAATTTTTTTTATTAAGTCTCCTTCATAGGTTTTGACTTAGTGAGCTTTTCTTTTGCTAGATATTGACTTGCAGACTTTAGTGATTACAGGGAAACATCACTAGTTATGTACAACACAAACAATTGACATAGTTGAGTTAATCGAGTAACTACCCTGCCCCAGGTTATGAATAAGGGTTTTAATTTGCGTGAGAATGAAAACTCCTACTTCATAGGCTCAAAAGGGTTGACTAGGGATTAACTTCCTTATATCTCCATTGTTTAGGAATTGAAACAATGCCTGTACATCGTCAACATAGTCTGTTCAAAAGCATACTGCATAAGATTATGGTATTATTTTCGTCATCCTCCCTCTACAGGCTTATAGCTTTATCAGGAATTAAATATCACAAGATAGAAATAAGAAGCATAGTTTTAAAGATAGTGAAACGAATGGATTAACTCAAGACAAACATATGCAATGCATTAGTGAAAATAAAGTCTAACATAATAGTAAGTGTTTAGGCAAACAAAAGAAATTACAAATGAAAATTCAAATGTTCTCAAAGCCTCTTCCTCTAAACTCGTCACTCCAGTTATCTGGAAACTTTGATGCTTGATGGACGATAGAAGAACTCAACATGGCCTTCTGGTGTAACCTCGAATATTCCTTCGTCAATTAGGTCTTGAATCTTATTCTTCAATGCCCAACAGTTATTAGTGTCATGTCCAGGACAGGCGGAGTGATACATACACCTTGCCTTGGGATTATAGCGAGGAGAGGAGGTGTTAGGATTTTTAGGAGAATTTTCCAAGGAAATCAACTTCATCTCCAATAGGCATTGCAAAACTTGTGACATTGGTGTGCTGAACCGGATAAACTGTCTTCTATATTCCTTGTATCGAAGTGGATTAACCTTACAAGGCCTTCTTTCTTCCATTGAAGGATGATCAATAGTAGACTATTTCTTTCCTTCTTTTATCATTATCTTCCTTTCAACCAAGTCAGCTTGTTTCAACGGAGGTTGACTGATGATTAGATTCCCAACTCTGTTATGCCGAAGCTTATTGACAAAGCTTCTCAGCTCTTCTTGCCCCTGGGCCAAACTCTGAATAAGAGCTATTTAGCCATTCATCTGGATCCTCATCTCTGCCATCTCAACTTGTAGTTGTTTCAGCTGAACATCCTTGTTGTCCTCAGGATTCTTCTTCTTCATGTCCTTAGAGAGGAGTGCTTTCAACTTTTCTTGCCCCTTGGACAAATTCAGAATCACTTCTTGAAACTGAGCATTTTGAGCTTGAAGATCTTTGACAGATTATTCGAGAGCCATTTCTGCTGAAATAAACAACAAGAAGATGAGAAACCTGTTGTGACACCTGTGATGCAATGATATGGTATGTATATGCTTATGCAATGTTTCAAGGACCGCAGGATTTAAATTTGTTTAAAAGAACTAGAAATGAAACTAGTAAGCAATAAACTTGTTTGCCCCTTGGGCTTACAATGAAGTGAAATAAATATAAAGATGGGGTTTTAAGTCTCCCATGGACGTTTCCTCTTTGTATGGAGGTATTTGTTGAGATTCCGCTCTTCGTGAAGTTGTCTTGTCAGCTCCAGGATTCTTTCTTGACTAGCTTTGAAATGAGTCTCAAAAGTATCTCTATACTCCTTCAGCTGAATCCAGGACCTCTGCAACTCTTCCATGGCAGTGGGCATGTCTGGATGAAGTATAATATAAGGAGTATCTCCTTCAGCAACAGGCTCCATGGTAACTGGCAGGATAGCAGGATATGGCATCATAAGAGTCTAAGCACGTGCTCGTACCCATCTGAGATAAGGTTCCATAGGAATGGAGTACTTTGGTTCCAGAGTCTTGTTGTCAACCTTGTTCACCTTACCCCAAGCACGTATGAACCTTTGATGGTAACCTTGCAGATCGTTGTCGTAGTCGAACACAATACCCTGAATAAACATGTCATGAGGACCATCACTCCGAGCATAACCAAACTGACGTAGAGCTAAAAAAGGGTTGTAAGTAATGCCTCCTTTTATGCCAAAGAGTGGCACATTAGGGAACTCTCCACAATGGTCAATGATAGTAACATTCTCCATAGATCTAGAACACCAATGAATATCTGAATGTGAAAGTGACATGATCCTCTTAGACCACCTTAACCCTTGTTCATTCTTCATCACTGACAGAGGAAGGTGAGAAATAAACCACCTAGACAATAGAGGTATACAACACATCAGAGTTCCTCGTGACTTCGTAGTACGGGTATGAAGAGGGTGTAAGATGTCTCCAAGTAATGTAGACACTGGATTGCGAGTCAGAAATATGTTGATGGCGTTTACGTCTATGAACTGGTTTGGATTAGGGAACAACACTAAGCCATAGATCAACAGGGCTAAGATCTCCTCAAAAGCATCATAACTAATAGCCTTCAGGAACACTTGAGCTTTCTCCATCAATACGTTAGCAAGAATACCCTTAACTCCGCTTCTCGTTTCTAGGACAATGTCTGATTTCTTCAAATGTAAGGCTGCAGCAATAACCTCAGGTTTAGGCTCCTTCTCTAAGCCTGTGAAAGGTCTCTGATCAAGGATAGGTATACCCAGAAGTTGGGAGAATTCTTCCATTGTAGGAACCAACTGATAGTCGGGGAATGTGAAACAGTGATGTTTAGGGTCAAAGAACTGAAACAGGACAATCATCATGTCTTCATTGAACCTTGAAGTGACTAGATCCAGTAGGTAACCATGCCTCTTGATGAATTGAGAGTTTTCAGAAACTTGAGAGACCAATTCCTTAAGCTTAGGAGGTATTCCTACAAAGTTGATCCGAATAGTGTTCCTACGAGCAGAAGCCATGACCTGCAACAAAGAACAAAGATAAATCCTTTGGTCTTTGAAATGGTTAGTGAAAATGCTATGCTTATGATATCATAATGTCATGATGTTATGCTCAAATCACAAACATGTGGCACACATAAACAAGTCACACAATAGCCCTAGGTTTGAAGGCTTGCATGAGGTTTAAAGGTAAGTACCCTCCCCTGAAATTTAGTTGGTTCATCCTGTCCTACAAAAGTAACCGGGTTCTAAGGGATCTCAATATCACTGATCCTTCCCAAGGGTGGTTGTTCAGTAGGCAACTTACTTGCCCACCAAAACCCTCCAAGTTTAGGATCTCAATGAGTGTAGCATCGAGTATCAACCAACTCCAGTCTTCACCAAAGCCGGTTATCTCACTACTTTCTAAAGGCCAATATGGGATGACTAAGGTTCTAAATGTCAGTTAGTGTATTGACAACATATGGCAGCCTCATATTATCCTCAACTTACTTAAGGAACATAAGCACCAACCAAGAAGTCACACTAAATATGGCTACCAGATCAACCATATTGGTATACGCCATACAGTTTCCTTGGTTTATTGCCATTTACCTAAGGTACACTAGATCCGGGTTAGGATCTTTCACACATAAAGCCCAGCAAATAAATATAAAGCAAACAAAGCAAACAATTTAAGTGATCTAATTCCTAAGGGTACCCCTCTTTTACTTAGTAAGTCCCCAGCAGAGTCGTCAGTTTTGTAACACGGTGAGAGAACTGACTTTTAGTTATGTTGCGGATAGCAAGAGTCGCCACCGACTTTTATTTTATCCAAAAGGAAAGGACATAAAAGAACAGGAAATACCTATTTTAAAAGACTTGAGTTCGGGGGGTAGGTTATATAAAGGGAAGGTGTTAGCACCCTTTATATCCATGGTTATCCATGGGCTCTTAGTTACTTAGCTCACTTTGTTTGTTTGCAAGAGTGTAGTGTGTGATTAGAAAAATTATAAGTACTTTGTAATGATCCTCGTATGGATGTATACAAAGCCTTGTTTTTTTTTAAAATTGTTTGAAAAGTGGGGTGTAAAGAGTATTTTGAAATGTGAGCAAGTAATTAAGAGAAACCTACCCTATATTAAGTCTTTAATGTTCTTATGTTCTTTCAATGGTAAGACTATCCCTATTATTAAGGAATAGGTAGTCATTACCTTGGTGTGATTAAGGGACATGTGTAGGGACATCTGGATATAGGCAACTGTAGGGTGTCTTTAGCAATTCGTAGGGACTTATCATCTTTTATTCGAAGGGACAAGATCATTTATCGTAGGCAACCTCGAAGGGACTTGATCTTATAAACTGAAGGGACTTGATGATATTTATGAAGGGACTTTGCTTAAGACACCCTACTTGACCTTTTGAAATAGGCAACTGAGAGGCAACCCTAGGAAGTGCAAGATGGTGATCAAAGATCGACTTACGTGTGTGCGTGTTCATATTCAAATATTTATCTTATTTAAGTTAATTTTAATTACAAACATGTTATACACTCCCTAAATTACCAACCATACAATATATATATATATATATATATATATATATATATATATATATATATATATATATATATATATATATATATATATATATATATATATATATATATATATATATATACAATAAATAAAGCAAAAAATATAAACCTATAAATATTACAAGGCTTTGGGACAATTACAATATAATCGAGAAATAATAATAATGATAATTATAATAATAATAAATAAGCAATAATTAAATATTAGTAATAATAAAATAATAGCAATAATAATGGTTAGAATAAGAAATAAAGAAAATAAAAATTTAAAAGAGAAAATTATTTTTAGGTTAAATAAACATTAGAAATTTTTTAGAAGTTAATTAAGAAAATATAACAAATTTGATAATAATAAATAAAATATTAAACTATTTACATATTAATAAAAATAAAAATAAAGATTAATATATTAATTAGGGTTTTAAAAAAATAAGTTAATTTTTAGGGTTAGAAGAAAAATTAGGGTTAGTATTTAAATTAAGAAAAATTAGGGTTAGTATTTAGGTTTAGAAATTAAATAAGATTTAAATAAGTTATTTATAAATTATATAAAATAAAAATTTATATACAAATTTTAATAAGATAAAATAGTATTAATTTGAAAAAGAGATTTTTAGAAAAAAGAAGGGTTTATTTAAAAGAAATATTATAAAGAGTATATATTTAATTTAAAATACTAAATATAAGAAAAAATAAAAAAAATAAAACAGAAATACAAAAATGTTGAGGGTCAGGGTTTGAACCCTTGCCCCCTCACTCCCAGACTCAGTCACCATCCACTGGGTTGTGCAGCCCCTTATGATGTAATATGAGTATCACAAAATATATATTAAACCTGAAAAATGAAAATAAAAGGTTAGCAAAAATAAAGAACCTGGGAATCGAACCAGGTCCCTTGACTTCACACACAATCGCTTCTTCCACCAGGCTACACGCGCGTTTGTGATATCTATACGAAACAAATAAATAATAAAACAAGTTAAAATTTGAATTCCTGAAGCGCGCGAATTCCATCATCTTCAACCTCTAGCCTGCAAATTTTCCTGCAAAATTTGTTAGGGATTTTGCTACGACCTATGTTTCGTAGGTAAACCTACGTTTTCATAAACATTATAAACAAGTACGATTGGTCCAAATTGAACATACAAATCAATTCCCCATATGTTTTACAGCTTGCCTATGTTGTCCAAATAGTTTTATACGGTCTAAATTAAGAGTTCCCAAATTGAGACTTCAAACCCTAACAATGGTGATTCTCGGTACCTGCACGAAAACTTCAAACAAACCAGCCAGCAATGATGTATAGAACACTATGAATAACATACAATCATCAAAAACCATTTAAAGATCAAGAATCTATGTATTGAAAAATTCAAGAATGCACAGAAAATGTGAATCGGTATATGCATATGAACACGTTTTTGATGATAAGAATGATTGGGATGTGTTCAGTAAGTGTCAAAGAACATATTTCAACCTTAAAATTGCTTTGAAATCAACCCAAAAACCAAAACTGAAAACTTATTTTCTTGTCAAATTTTGAAGTTGGTGAGTGGTGTTTGAATCCTATTTTTCGTGTGCTCAGCATTGGCTTGTGTTGTATACTTATAATAGAGGTAAATTAGGTCAAAAAATCAATCCATTCTTTGGGCTTTTGGATAGCTTGATCATGTAGAAAGATATGATTCAAAAAGTGAAAGAATCAAAAATTGGTTTTAAGACTTCATTTGCTTCACATACCTCCAAAAAATTTCCCAACTTTGAAAAGGCACAAATCCCTCGATTTTAAGTCTATGAAGGCGTTCTTGGACATTTTGGAAAGCTTAGAGAGTCCTCTAACCAACCTCTTTTGTCTCATGTCCATGTCCTTTACCATTTTCAAGTTATGCCCTTTGGAAGATGTTGACTTTTTGTTGACTTTTAAAATGACCTATAATGTTTTAGCTCATACCTTCCAAATGAAGCATTTTTGGGCTTGGCTTGTGAGACAAAAAGTTGTAGAGAATTCAATTTCAATAAAAATGAGCTTTGGATGGGAATTTTTTGATGAAGCATGTGAAAGTTATGGCTGGTCAAAGTTCAGTTGACTTTTCCTGTGAAAACCCTAATTTAGAAACTCCTGATTCTTGATGATCTGTAATCTCCTTGATGAATCATGATCAACCCTTGATCAAATGATGAATTTTACTTTATAAACTTGATGTTGGCAAAAAATTCATAAGTTTGTCTTTAGTTTGACCACAGTTGACCTCAGTTTGACTTTTTAACCACTTTGACTGATTTTTGCATATTTGATCATCTGACTGAGCAAACCTTTTGGGAAAGCCTTGAAACTTGATATAGGGATTATTGAAGACATATAGGATGCTATGAAGCTCACTTGAAGCCTTGGAAATCGATTTAGCTTGATGAAACTCAAAACCCTAGTTTTGGATGCATTGCTTAGGAGGATGCTTTGTTTGAGGGAATTGTCAAACTTTTTGACTAATTGTGAACCTTGTGAACACTTGAACCTCTTGGGACACCTTGGTACACAATGCCTTGACTAGGGGAGGGCAAGTTTTGGGGTGCAACAGCTTCCCCTGTTCAATTTTCTGAAACCTGAGGAGTTAGATTGGCCTGTGTGCCATTCGTGACTTGGAAGGTTGAAGGGGATTGAACACAAAAGCCCAAAAATTTGCACTCGCCGGTGCGTAAAGTAATACTGCTAATTGCTTATACTTGCTTGAATGGGCTTAAAGATGCCACTCAGAGGGACTGGAGATGGGCTTATAGATGCCATCCATAATATCAGGAGGTGATAGTATCAATATGTTGTCACTGGATATCAGTACTAGGTCTTCGTATAGGTCGTCTCTG
The DNA here is from genome assembly GCA_963966055.1 of Lathyrus aphaca. Lineage (NCBI taxonomy): Eukaryota > Viridiplantae > Streptophyta > Magnoliopsida > Fabales > Fabaceae > Lathyrus > Lathyrus aphaca. The sequence continues at coordinate 131,501,007 of OZ014522.1, read as the reverse complement.
AATCATTCCTGTAACATGGTTTGAGTTGAATGTCACCACTAGATCTTCGTATAGATCGTCTCTGCATTATCTCTGGGGGAAAGAATATCCTTCATTAGGTGTCAGTACTTAGATTTTCGTATAGATCGGCTCTGAACCATCTTTAGGAACATACTTTAATTTAAGCATCAGAATCAAATCTTCGTGGCGATCTTTTCTGAATTGCCTTTGGTAATATCTTGGGCCAAGTACAAGGTCTTCGTATCGATCATTTATGTACCATCCCACAGATAAACTGTTGCATAGACCATTAGAAATAAATCTTCGTAGCGATTATCTCTTCTGGAAATATCCTGGATTAGGTAATAGATCTTCGTATAGACCATTTATATACCTTCCCAAGGATAAAAGAATATCATGATTAAATCTTCGTGGTGATTGCTCCTGAACTTCTCCTTGAAAGAATCTCTTGGATTAAGGGCTAGATCTTCGTATAGATCATTTACATATTATCCCAAAGATAGTTGACCATCGGAAATAAATCTTTGTTAACGATTATCTCCTCTGGAAATATCCTGGATTAAGCACTAGATCTTCGTATAGATCGTTTACGCACTCTTCCACAAATAAACTGCTGCATATACCATTAGAAATAAATCTTCGTGGCGATTATCTCTTCTAGCATTATCCCGGATTAGGTAATAGATCTTCGTATAGACCATTTGCATACCTTCCCAAGGACAAAAAGAATATCAGGATTAAATCTTCGTGGCGATTATCCCTGAACTTCTTCTGAAAGAATCTCTTGGATTAAGTGCTAGATCTTCGTATAGATCATTTACATACTATCCCAAAGATAGTTGACCATCGAAAATAAATCTTTGTTAACGATTATCTCCTTTGGAAATATCTTGGATTAAGCACTATATCTTCGTATAGACCATTTAGGTGCCATCTCAAAGACAACTTGTATTGATCATCAGAAATGAATCTTCGTAGCGATTATCTCTGAATTGGATATCAATATCTGATCTTCATATAGATCATCTCTGAATGATTTGATAGTGTTTATCTGCCTGCAACTATCCTGAAAAGGAAAGGTTAGTTTATGCAAGATTATTTGATGTATGCATGTATAGCATGATGCTCTTAAGTAAGAATGTCATATGGATTATGGATGTGTATGTTGTGATATGGTGTAAATGATGTATGTATGAATCATGTAGCCTGAACTGTCTGGGTATCTCTGTATAACAACTGCTGGCTGGGGAAAATAAATCCCGGTTTGTTACTAAGGAATATGAGGACTTCGTTCCCGTCTTATTTAATGATATGGTAATCAAAACCTCCCGTCTTCGTTCGTCGTGCTTTTATTGAAGGAATAAGTTCCTGAATATCCTTATTGAGGATAAAAGAGATGGACATAAATCCGGGAGACTTAATTCTTCGGAGGATATGAAACTGCTTGAAGACTTCGTCGAGTGGGAAGTATAAGATATTACTTGAAGAGTTTTGTATGGATATCCGTAAAGATTACTCTGTGGGGATGAACCAGCGAAGCTTCGTTGAATTCTTATCTCCCTTCGTTCTTAGTAAATTCCTTTATTGTATTTTATGCATTTCTGGTAAACATCAATCATATTCAAAAGCATATAAACATTCAAACATAACCAACAAACATTTTTCGCTTTAGTAAAAGAGGAAAAGTAATCCTGAATAAAGAGGGAAAAGTAAAGCTGAACTCGAAAACAGAATCGTTTCAACTTTTAGAGTGTATAACCAATTGGATTTAGAGCTCCTGGGAAAACCTTTAAACTTGACATAGGGATTCTTGAAGAAATATAGGATGCTATGAAGCTCACTTGAAGCCTTGGAAATCCATTTATCTTAATGAAACTCAAAACCCTAGTTTAGGATGCATTGCTTAGGAGGATGCTTTGTCTGAGGGAATTGTCAAACTTTCTGACTAATTGTGAACCTTGTGAATATCTTGGGACACCTTGGTACACAATGCCTTGACTAGGGGAGGGAAAATTTTGGGGTGCAACACCCTCTCTCACGGACGATAATGGAGGCCCCACTCCCTAAGGGCATGGAGAAACCCCCAAATTTGGCCATTTATGACGGGACCACCGCCCCCGACGACCACGTCGACAATGTTAATGCGATGCTCGACTACCGTAATGACATCACCGGGCACCTTAAGTGCAGGCTGTTCTCGACAACCCTCGGAAAATGAGCCATGGCCTGGTACAAAAGCTTAGCCCCGGAAACCATCACATCCTGGAGAGTCATGAGATCCATGTTCACGAGGCATTTTACAGCCTCCCTACGCCATCCCAAGACTGAGGCGACCCTCGAAGCCATAGTGCAAAGGAAAAATGAAACACTGCGCTTGTATATCGAGCGATTCAACCAAGAGGCTGTCGAGGTGAACACCACGAAACATATGAAGAAATACCTCCTTGAGAGGGGACTCTTGCCCGGAAGTGAACTTAGAAGGGCAGTCGGGATAGAGCCTCCCCGCACCCTGAATGACCTCCTGCATAAAGCCCAAGCTTACATTAGATATGAAGAAAAACAGGTCGCCCACAACGCTCACAGCAGTCATAACGTCGGGGAAACCGACCATCCCAAGCGCGAGGACCCGAACATTCCCCGTCGCAATGGGGACAGGCGAAAGGAGGAGAAAACTCGCGAGCCTCGTGAAGGAAGAGGGCTCGCGGGCCGATACAACGAGTACACATTGCTGACAGCTCCCCATGAGCGCATCCTCGCCGAATGCATCAACTCAGATTTCAAGTAGGGCAGGGTGAGGTTCCCCAAACCTTCTGCACCCAAACCCCACACTGACAAAACCAAGTATTGCAAGTTCCATAGAAGCCATGAGCACATGATTGAAGATTGTGTCCACTTGAAGGACGCAATAGAAATTTTGATCCAAGAGGGCCATCTCAAACAATACACCCTGTTCAAAATCCAGCGGCGCTCCCTATCCCTCCGTCGGTTATCGGCTTCTCTGCGGCGGCGACAGACACTTCCGTCTCTACCTCTCTCGGTGCTTCGTCTCTCCGCCAATCTCAACTTTGCTTCTTCTCGGATTCGCGCGATTTCCTTCTCACAGCAGCTTTGATCTTTCTCGCCGAGGATCTCTCCGTTCGCGGTGGTTCGGCGATGCGGCGCGGGTTGTGGAAACGGGGTTTCGTCGGAGGTTTGAGGGAAGTCGACGAAGGTGGTGGCTTCGGTTGGCTGGTTTTGCGGTTGAAGTGTGGTGGCCGGAATGGGTGTGAGCGGCGAAGGGTCGCAGTGGTTCAGACGGATTCGGCCGGAAGGTTCTTGTTTGTGAAGGATTCTGGGTTTGGAGAAAGGGCGGCTGAAATGGTTCGGTTTTGTGTGTGGTGAGGTGGTGTTTGGTTACGGTTCTGAAGACAACAAGCGGTTCACGGTGGATTTTCTGGGTTTGATGTTTGCGGATACGATGCTGGAATAGTGTTGAGGGTGATGGATTTATGCAGTTTAGGTTCGTATGCAGTTCTGTTTATGGTTTGATTTCGATGAGTTCGATTCGCTCTGTTATTATTTCCGCTGTTTCTGTGTTCTTCTTCATCACTTTTTCAGATATTTTTTTTGTGTGTTTGTAATGGTTTATGTTTGAGGTTTGGAGGGTGTTTAGAATTTTGGTTTTGATGATTTGTGAGTGAAGAAAGTTTGTGTTGATGAAATGGTTAAAAGGCTTGGTTGGGTGGAAAAGTCGTGTGAATGTCGTTTGATTACGAAGAGGGCTCTAGGTTGTGAAATATGGAGTGTGATTGGTAATTATGATGAGTGTTTTTGTGAGACAGAAAGATGATGGAGGAAAGATGGTAGTGAGTTTTCTTTAGGGTCCAATTTGATTTTAATGGTGTAAGAAAGGAGTTGTTATGGAAGTTGGTGTGAGATGTTAAGCGTGAGATTTTTTATATTCATGGATAGTTGTGTGCTTTTGTAGTGGATGCTGGAAAAAAAAGTGAGAGGTTTAACGTGAATTGTTGAGTGAGGTAGTGCATAAACAACTTCTTTTGCTGCCAGACTGTGAAAACGGTTTGTGAGGGGGCTGGAAAAGTTTGTTGCAGATAGTGGAAAGAAAGTGTATTATGTAAATTGAGTGGGAGATAAAATAGGTAACGTGGATCAAGCAATGGATAATAGATTAATTTAATTACCAAATAGTAATAATAATAATATTAAGAATTGAAATATAAAGGAAACAAACTAACACTAAGAAATATAATAACAATATTAAGAATTATAATAATAATAAAGGAAACCAAATAATAAAAATGTAATAATAACAATAATGATAGACATGATAAAAAAAGAATAATAATAATAATAATAATAAAAGGTAATAAAATAAAATAAATGAAAATTAAACTTTGTGACGGGCTTAAAAATAATTAAAAAAATAAATAAATAAAAGGGAAATAATGGACTTATGTGAAATGGTTTTAGTAAAGTAATAATAGATTTTTTTTGTATACTTTTTGGATATTGAACTAAATAAATAAAATTTTCGATAATATAAGAAGAGAATTTAAACTCTTAGTTTGAAGGTAATAAAATACATTTTTGAATTTGTTAGACAGAAAAATAAAGAGGTGCATATTTTTGGCTTTTTCCGAATATCAGACAATAAAACGATACCTATTTTTTGAAAATAAAATGAAATACTTGTTAGACATAAATGAAATAGTATTTGTTTTTTTTTTTTAATTTTTGGAATATATTGGTAGATAGACAATAACACATATTTTTTCTAAAATATTGGTTAGACAAAAAATAAAATCAAATGGCGCAGGTAGGACAAATTTGGGGTATGACAGATGCCCCTATCGAATTGGCTTAGACCTAGTAAGACGAACTGGATCGCGTTCAATCTTTCAGGGTATAAGATAATTAGATATTAACAGACTCCAAATTTGTCCGACAAAGAAAGAATTTGTGAAAATAGCAAATGAAATAAAATGGACATGATGGGTGACACAGCAAGAACAAATTGACAACGTAAATCACTTATCACCAAAAAACGGTAAAGTAAATGACTGAAAATAAACTCACTTATCAACAGAGGATGATAAGGCGAACAACTGAAAATAAACTCACTTATCAACAGAGGATGATAAGGCGAATGACTGAAAAATAAAATCACTTATCACCAGAGGATGATTGATAACGAGAAATCGTATCGTTTTATTACTATGTTTCAATGCCGTTTTATCGCACATTATCGTATTAACACCCGATTCTTCGAGTTTTCTATGTCATATCACAGGTATAACAATTTTAGAGCTAAATCATGAGCAAAAGGTGAAATGAACAAAAACAAGCATGAAAAGAAGAAGAAGAAAGGAATTCTGCAAATGCTGCATAATTTGTAACAACCACGATCGTTACCAAGCTGTCACGACCGTGACGCACTAATTGGACCACTCACGATCGTTACCAAAGTGTCACGACCATGACGCGCTTTAAATGAAGAAAATCAGCGTGACGCCTTTGTCACGAACGTGACAAAGGAAAAATAGGTTTACTTGGAATGAATTGGTCATGAAACGTGCAACGTGAAGTCAAAAGTGTTCCTATTATTCCGCAAACTCAGTAACACACTTTCTCCTGGATTCTCTCTTCAACAACGAAGCCCGCGCAATGGATTTCAAACTGCCAAGCCCAATATTGTTTTCTATAAATAGCCTTGATACGAATTTAGAAACACAGAGTTATTATTTTAGATTTTCGCGGAAGCTCTGCCGTATTTTTGTTGCACCCTATTTTATTATTTTTCCAGCAATTGTTCTTGTTCTTGTTTAATTTCTATATCCAAACCAAATTAAATAACAATTTCCAACATTAGGAAATTGTTATTATTTATTTTCTTTCAAGCCTTCAGAATTTCGTTTGATTTTATTTTCGATTCCGGTTCCGCACTCCGAGCTTGCTAGACTGTGGAAGAAGGAGTTTTACGATTTTTATTATTCAGGTTTTTAATAATTTCGCATTTATATTAATTTAATTATTTATGTTAAGAATTTATTTTTATTATTTTATAATGCATGATTTAATTTATGTTCATTTGTTTCTGCATCTGTATGGTACAACAAATATGAGTAGCTAATTAAATTAGGCGGTATGTAATTAAAATAAACTAAATCGGTAAAATCGAATCTAAGCTAAAACAATTTAGAACTTAAAATTCTGGCTGTGACTTTTTATTATTAAAAATTAATCTTTTTGTTACGAGAGTAAGAAAAGTGTAATAGGTTAGGTCGAGACCACGAGAGTGTGAGATTTTAACCGGATAGCTAAAGTTAGGCATTTGATTTAAATACAGCGAGAGCGCTTTAAAATGAATTAGGTTTATTAAGTTTTCAAAAATTATCTTCTAAACACTTATGGGCTAGCGAGAGCAGGCATAGGGCTTTAGGAGTAAGATCTGAGATAAGACCACGAGAGTGTGAGTTAAAGATATTTAAACTGATAACCTCTACAGAATAATTTAAGTGAACCACCTTTATAAGCTTAGGTTAGATTGACCCGCATAGGTTAACATAATTACATACCGACCGCCTTCTCATTATTTTATTAAAACTAAATTTAATTCTCGTTCTAATCTTTAAAACCAAATCGTGACAACCATCCACCTTAGCTAAACTAGTAAACCCTCTAGCACTAAGTGATCATAAAGTCCCTGTGGGATCGACAATCTTTTATATTACTTCGATAGGCTGTGCGCTTGCAGTTCAGATACCGCTAGACACATATCGCGTCTTCGCGTCACCATCAAGTTTTTGGCGCCGTTGCCGGGGACCTTAATTTAGTTACTAGTGCACTATTAGAGTAGCATTGTCTAGACTAAGGTAACAACTATTTCTTTTCTTAATCTAATTTCCCGAGTGTATGCTAAGTACTCGCTCTCAAGGCGAAGACTTGCAACCTCCAGTTCCAGAATTAGAACGCTTCTTACACGTAAGAAGACGAATATTCGACTACGAACGAAATTACAACATTCCAGATCTTCAAATTGATCCACCTAAACCGGTCGGAACATCAAAGGACGCAGAGATGGCTGAAGAACCGAATCATCCACTCAAATATTACGCTAGTCCTTCGCAAGCTGAGCCGCATTCCAACATTGCTGCACCGGCTATCAACCGAAACGATTTCGAATTGAAACCTTCGCTGATATCAGCCGTGCAACAAAATCAATTCGCCGGAAATCCTACCGAGGATCCGAACCTTCATCTTTCGATATTCGTGCAGTACGCAGATACTGTAAAAGCTAATGGAGTTACCCAAGAGGCTATTAGATTACGTCTTTTTCCTTTTTCACTTCGAGACAGAGCTAGAGCCTGGCTTCAGTCTCTACCCTCGAATTCAGTAACTACGTGGGAGGAACTAAAGAGAGTCTTCTTGACAAGATATTTCCCACCAAGCAAGACAGTTATGTTAAGAGCTCAGATCAACGGATTTAAGCAAAAGGAAAACGAGTCACTTTTCGAAGCTTGGGAACGCTATAAAGATATGCTGAGACTTTGTCCACATCACAGATTAGTAGAATGGATGGTCATCCATACCTTCTACAATGGACTCTTGTACAATACAAGAATGACAATTGACGCTGCCGCAGGCGGCGCACTGATGGACAAAGAATATAATGATGCTTATGCACTTATCGAGAGTATGGCTCAAAACCATTACCAATGGGGAAGCGAGAGAGTCGCAACTGAGAAACCAATAAAAGGAGGTATGTACGAAGTGAGTAGTATGGACCAAGTCAATGCAAAGTTTGACCAACTAAACCAAAAGATCGACAACTTGGCCATAACACCAACAGACACCGTGGCTGCGGTAACACCTAACTGTGAGTTATGTGGAGTTCCAGGACATGATGTCCCTGATTGTCAACTATTAGCAGGAATTCCCACAGATCAAGTGAATTATGCTCAAGGAAACCCGTACTCAAACACATACAACCCAGGTTGGAAAAATCATCTGAACTTCTCCTATAAGAACAACAATGCTTTATACGCACCAGGTCAAGCACCAGCTACACCACCAGGATATCAAAAGACTGCTCCTAATGTTCCTAGAAAATCAAACCTCGAGTTGATGATGGAGAACTTCATAGCTACCCAATCTCAAACGAACAAGGATTTCTTAAACCAAAACATACACACTAGTGAGCAGATTAAGCAATTAGTGAGCAAGGTAGATGCGTTAGCTACGCATAACAAAATGCTTGAAACTCAGATTTCACAAGTAGCTCAACAACAAGCACCTACCGCTGCACCAACTGGAGTATTTCCTGGACAACCTCAACCTAATCCGAAAGGACAGGCTAATGCTGTGATATTAAGAAGTGGCAAGGAACTTGACGGACCTACCGATCCAAGACTTGACAATCCAGCCATGTACCAAAAACCGGATAAACCGACTGAAATGGCGAATGAACCAGAAGAAAAGGAAGATAATAATCAAGAGGCAGTGGAGAAAGAAAAGCCTTATGTGCCTCCACCACCTTATAAACCACCAATTCCGTACCCTCAGAGATTAACCAATTCTAAGACGATGGGCCAGTTTAAGAAATTTGTTGAACTTCTGAAACAGTTGAATATTACTATCCTGTTTACAGAAGCTATCACTCAAATGCCCTCGTATGCTAAGTTTATAAAGGAAATTTTATCCAATAAGAAAAAGGTAAAGGATAACGGAACCGTTACACTTACTGCTGAGTGTAGCGCAATAATTCAAAATAATATGCCTCCTAAGCTAAAAGATCCAGGAAGTTTCTCTATACCCTGTGTAATAGGAAAATTCGTCATTGACAAAGCTCTATGCGATCTAGGAGCCAGTATCAGTGTTATGCCCTTAACAATTTGCAAAAGGCTAGACATGGGAGACCTAAGACCAACTAAAATGTCTGTTCAACTAGCCGATCGCTCTATTAAATATCCTGTAGGCATACTAGAAAACGTCCTAGTACGTATAGGACAATTCTATATTCCTACTGATTTTATAATCATGGACATCTCTGAAGACTCCACTACACCTATCATACTAGGAAGACCATTCTTAGCTACCGCCAGAGCTATTATAGACGTAAAGAAAGGAAAGCTAACCTTTGAAGTAGGTGAAGAGAAAGTTGAATTTATTTTAACACAGTTCTTACAATCACCAGCTATAGAGGATACATGCTATTTATTGGATGTAATTGACGAATGTGTAAGAGAAATGGAAATGAAATAAACTACCTATTCTGAAATTATGAAAATTCAAATCCCTCCGATTTTCGAAGATGACAATTGGCGTGAACCATATCAGGATGATAGTCTAAGAGAAAGTTTAGCACTTACACCGGATCCCATGCCAAGTAAGAATAAACCTACATTAGAATTAAAAACTTTACCTAAGAACCTAAGATACGAATTCCTAGACACTGAATGTACAAGACTAGTTATAATCAATTCCAGTTTAGGAACAATTGAAACAAAGAAACTTTTAGATGTCTTAAAGAAATATCCAACTGCATTAGGATATAACATATCTGATCTCAAAGGAATATGCCCTTCAATCTGTATGCATCGTATTCTGCTAGAAGAAGATCGCAAAACCTCCAGAGAATCTCAAAGAAGAATTAACCCAATCCTTAGCACTGTAGTAAAGGAAGAAGTTAAGAAACTAATAGACGCTGGAATAATATATCCAATCTCTGATAGTAAATGGGTTAGTCCAGTACATGTAGTACCAAAGAAAGGAGGTATCACTGTTGTGAAAAACGCTAAAGGCGAATCGATATCACAAAGAGTAGTGACCGGACATAGAGTGTGCATCGATTATCGTAAACTAAACAAAGCCACTCGAAAAGATCATTTCCCACTACCTTTTATAGATCAAATGTTAGAACGATTAGCCAAGCACTCGTATTTCTGTTATCTAGATGGTTATTCAGGATTTTTCCAAATCCCGATTCACCCAGATGATCAAGAGAAGACTACATTCACATGCCCTTATGGAACGTTCGCTTATAGACGAATGCCCTTTGGATTATGCAACTCTCCTGCAACCTTTCAAAGATGTATGATGTCAATCTTCGCAGATTTCATAGACAACATCATGGAAGTGTTCGTGGACGACTTCTCTGTATGCGGGCAAAGTTTTGAAGGATGTCTATCAAATTTAGAAATGGCGTTAGAAAGATGTGTAAAAGTAAACCTCGTGCTTAACTGGGAGAAATGTCATTTCATGGTCAGAGAAGGAATCGTACTAGGACACGTTATATCTGATAAGGGAATTGAAGTTGATAAAGCTAAGATAGAAGTCATAAAAGATCTTCAACCCCCTAAGACCGTTCAAGAAATACGAAGTTTTTTAGGATACGCCGGTTTCTACCGACGATTCATCAAAGATTTCTCGAAAATCACTAAACCTCTTACCGGTTTATTAATGAAAGACGCTGAGTTCATATTCAATAAAGATTGTCTTAAAGCATTCGAAACTCTAAAAACAGCCCTAATCACCGCACCAATCATGCAACCCCCTGACTGGAGATTACCTTTCGAAATCATGTGCGATGCGAGTGACTATGCTGTAGGTGCAGTTCTAGGACAGAGGAAGGACAAGAAACTTCACGCAATTTACTATGCCAGTAGAACCTTAGATTCTGCTCAAATGAACTACGCCACTACTGAAAAAGAATTGTTAGCAGTTGTCTTTGCGCTTGACAAATTCCGTTCCTACCTAGTGGGAGCGAAAATAATCGTCTACACAGACCACGCTGCTATCAGATATCTATTAACTAAGAAAGATGCTAAACCAAGACTCTTGAGATGGATTTTACTCTTACAAGAGTTTGATCTTGAAATAAAAGATAAGAAAGGTACTGAAAACGTCGTAGCGGACCATTTATCTAGAATAGAAGGTATTAAACCCGAACAAGTGCCGATTAACGACGATTTTCCGTATGAACAGCTGATAGCACAAATAGGAGGCGACCCAGTTCAGTTAGATATAGATGAACCAGAACCCGTGGAAACAATCCAAACAACCGTAGGACTGCCATGGTACGCTGACATTGTCAACTACTTAGCTGCAGGAGCTCTTCCACCTGACTTAACCTATCAGCAGAAAAAGAAATTCTTTCACAATCTCAAACATTACAATTGGGATGAACCATTATTGTTTAAAAGAGGACCCGACGGAATCTTTCGTCGATGTATTCCCGAAGAAGAAATAGAAGATGTCATTGATCATTGCCATTCATCTCCTTATGGTGGACATGCAAGCACTTCCAAGACTTGTGCAAAAATCTTACAAGCCGGCCTATTCTGGCCTAATTTATGGAAAGATGTCCACATCGCTGTTATAAATTGCGATCGGTGTCAACGCACCGGTAATATTTCAAGAAGAGATGAAATGCCTCAAAGAGGAATATTAGAAGTAGAAGTCTTTGACGTCTGGGGAATAGATTTCATGGGACCATTCCCATCATCTTTCGGTAATAATTACATACTCGTAGCTGTCGATTATGTTTCAAAATGGATTGAGGCTATAGCTTCTCCTACAAATGACACACGAGTAGTAATTAAGCTTTTCAAGAATATAATCTTTCCAAGATTTGGTGTGCCTAGACTTGTCATAAGTGACGGTGGCTCGCATTTCATTTCGAAAATATTTGACAAATTACTATCTAAGTATGGAGTCAGACATCGTGTAGCAACACCTTATCATCCATAAACAAGTGGACAGGTCAAAGTTTCGAACAGAGAAATTAAACAAATCCTAGAAAAGACTGTCGCCATATCTAGGAAAGATTGGTCATCTAAACTTAATGAAGCTTTATGGGCTTATAGGACAACCTACAAGACACCCATAGGAACTACACCTTTCAAATTAGTGTATGGAAAGTCTTGTCATCTCCCGGTAGAACTAGAACACAAAGCATATTGGGCAATTAAAACACTCAATATAAACTATAATGCCGCAGGAGAAAAGCGAATCCTCGACATTAACGAATTAGAAGATTTAAGGTTAGATGCTTATGAGAATGCTAAGATATATAAAGAAAGAACTAAGCGATGGCACGATAAACGCCTATCTAGGAAGGAATTTAGTGTGGGAGACGTTGTACTCCTCTTTAATTCAAGACTTAGGCTCTTTCCTGGAAAACTGAAATCTAGATGGTCAGGACCCTTTGAAATAACTAGAGTGTTCTCGAGCGGAGCAATAGAAATTAAGGGTAGAAATAGTGAACCGTTCACAGTAAACGGACAACGATTAAAACATTACCATAAAGTTGAAAATAGAGATTATGCAAATAGTCTAAGGCTTTTAGAGTTGTCCACTAATTTCCCTGATTAATCTACCCCTAAGCATTACGTCAGGCTTATGACGATAAAAACAACGCTTAGTGGGAGGCAACCCATTTTAACCATTTTATCATTTTTAATCAATTTATCGTTTTATCATTTTATTGTTTTGTTGTTTTATTTCATTATTATCATTATTGATTTTATTTATGCATTTATTTTTCTTATTTTCTTTATTTTAATTTTTATTTTCTAAATCACTTTTACAGATTTTCTAAAGTCTTTTCCACTTTCCTTTTCCCCCTGATTTGTTTCCTCCACATTTACACTAACTATGGCTAACCAACCGAGAAACATTATGGAAACCAAATTTAGAGGTAGGAACCAAAGAATGAAATTTGAAGAGTTATCACAGAGACCAATGGATTTGACTCTGTACCCGGATGATCTGACTATGGAAAATTTAGGTATACATGATAGCATCCTATATCTGTTTAACCAACTTGGATGGGAGAATGCTCTCATAAAACAAAAGTTTGTGACTTACCGCGAGCTCACCCTTGAGTTCTTAAGCTCCTTAGTTTACTTACCCGAGCGCGGTTTTGGATTCAGGAAAGGATTTATCAGTTTCCGACTATTCGGAATAGAATATGACTTTAACCATAAAGAACTAGCTGACTTATTAGGATTCCCTAGTGGACCCTTTGCTTTTACTACCACACAGGTATAATTGATGGACATTGAGCTAGACTTCTTTTGGGGAACCTTAACCGGAAATTACCATCCTGAGCCGGATAACATGAACAATGATGAGATACATAACCCTGCTATCCGCTATTTCCATAAGATCTTTTCCCACACCTTCTTTGGAAAGGAAGAAAACCTCACTGGAGTATCTAAAGATGAGATATTCATTATGTCCTGTCTGACCAATGGACAACCAGTTAATGGTGTGCCTTTCATGATGCAAACCTTCACTCGAGTCCAAGAGGAACCCGATCTACCCATATTGGTAGGAGGCCTGGTCACCATGATTGCTGATGCCTTAGGACTAAGATACCAATTACACAAGTGTAACCGTTTAGGTACCATCCGTCCTATGAATCTGAACTTTTGCTTTAACCGCCAAATCATAAGAAACTTAGGACAACCACCTTACGAGTACCTAATCAGAAATGAAGTAGTAACCCTGTTCACATTACCGAACCATGCTAGAGTTAGTGTTCACAATAAGGATAATTGGCTTTATGAGCTTACCCCTCCTGACTATCCATCCACTCCCGAAACACCACAATCTTACAAAATAAGGGATGACATAATGACTGATGTAGAAAGTGACCCCGAGACACCTCCTGGTTACCATGACATTGACCACACTGATGAAGTGATTGAAACCCCTGAAGTAAATCAAGTAGGATATGCTGACAACTTAAAGAAAATTATGAATACTCTTGAAGTTTACCAAGCCGATATTAATGCTGTTAAGGATGAGGTTAAAAGCATGCGATTGGACGTTATAGGTTTAACTGACATAACATGTGAACAATTCTACCATTTAAACTCCGCACTTGAAGATTTGAAGAAACAACTTTGAAAATGCTGTAGTGATTTAATTTATTTTACTTTTCGTTTTTGTTTCTAGTTAGTTTTAACATTTTGCAAACATTTCGTACCTTATTTTTATTAATGTAATTTTCCTTCTATTATGTCAAAAGCAAAGTACTTCTAGTTTTGCCACTTTCTAATTTAATCAATTTCTATGCTTTTCATTACTTACTGTTATATTTAAAGTGCTTGATATTTTATGAATTCTCGTGTGATGAAATTACTGCTAATTTATGTTGATCCAATATTATATATATTGTTTGTGTTGGAAATAAATGAGAATAATAAAAAAATTGCATTGAAATGAAGTGAGATAATGCATTCTGTGAAAAATTACAAGTTTTAGAGCCATCACGGTCGTCACCATTAACTCACGATCGTGACGAGCTATTTAGTGCGTCACGACCGTAAAACCTCCCTCACGACCGTGACCACCCTGTTATACGAATTCTGAGAAACAGAACCGTTCACCTTCGCAGAACCCACTCTCCATTTTCAAACCTCCCATTATCTCCTCATTTTCCCGTAACCTCCCATTACCCTCAATCAATTTCATTAACCCATTAAACCTCTCCATTTATTCCAAACTTCTCACATTCACTCATTTCATTATAATCCGAACAAAATTCTTCACATTTTTCATTTTCTCACAAAAACTCAAAAACTCTCATCTCTCATTTCCGTACTTGCATGCAATGGAGAATATCCAATTCAGAGATGGTGACCAAGGAGAAACACAAAGACAAAAGTTTATCAGGTTTCAGAATCGTGGTGTCCAACCCACTCGGTATGTCGACATTGACTGCTTGAGGGAGTTAGGACTGCTCAACGGCGTGAAGCTCCTGCTTAAGCATGTTGGTTTGTGGCACTTGTGCAGTCAACCACAACCGACATTCGAAATCCTCACCTTGGAATTTCTGAGTTTGTTTCAGTATATTACACCTCCCGGTTCAACAAGTCAACTCACCGGCATTGCAAAGTTCAGAATGCTCGGACGAGAGTTCGAAATCACGCAAACAAGGATCGCCGAACTGTTAGGTTTCGATCACGGCGAAGATGCTCATCTCCGCGTGCCGGACAACTTCAGCGAAACTACTTTCACCTTGTGGCACGACATCACCAACATCCGTGCTACTGCCTTCCAGAGTCTGAATGCTACCCACATCCATAACCCGGCGATTCGGTATTTCCATCGCATCATCTGCAATACTATTTTCGCAAGAGAGAGCAATCACAAGCTGAACTCCAAGGAGCTCCTGTTCTTGCACTGTGCCTTGAATGAGGAGCGCATCAATGCTTCCCCGTTCCTTTTATCCCATATACAGGCTGTAGCACATCGAGGCGCAACCCCCTTCTACATTTGCGGGATTGTCACCACCCTTGCCATTCAGCTGGAGCTTGGTGACCAGATTACCCATTTGCCTCGCAGAGCCGCAGAGTTGCTTACAAAGAACTATTGCAGGTCCGCCCATTTGATATCTCAGAGAGAGGATGGCAGGTTCAACCCTGTTATCCAAGGCACCGTTTATCATCACATCACCTTGCCTTGCCGTGACCGCATCGATCCGTCCAACCGAGCCAATTGGCTATTTGCCTTACCGGATGCTGCAGGCCATGTCCCAATTATTGATGAACAGACAGATGCACCAGTGGACGAGATGCAGGATACCATGGATGCTGCTGAGCCATTACAGGACATCCCTGAGTCCTCCACCAGACAGCCACCTGTACCCGACATCACACTTGAAGACGTCCTCCGTGCCATTCATCAGCAGAATCAGATGAATGTCGCACTTGAGCGAAGGCAAAAAGAGCAATATGATGCCCTACTTTCAGTTGTTGCCAGTAACCAGAGGACGACAGATGAGAAGCTTGGAGAGATTTTTAGCGAGCTAGAGGCCTTGCGTATTGATATCACTGCTTTCACCACCACCGATTCTGATCCAGAAGCGACTCCGACCAGACGCTCCCGCACCAGAAGCCGAGGCCGTGGTCGTCAGCAGCCTTAGTTTATGTTTATGTTTTAGTTTTTTGCATTTCTGATTTTTGTATTGTATTTTCCCCGCTATTATATCACAACATTGAGGACAATGTCTGATATAGTGTGGGGGAGATACCTTTCCCTTTCCGCATTTTCCATTTCATTGTATTTCCCTTTCCGTATTTCAATTAAACGAAGTAATATTTGTGTTATTTCTTCAGTTTCGAATTTTCCCCGTTTATTTAGCCATACCGAATTTTTTTATTTTATCTTTGCATTTCCCGACTTACCTATGAAATCGTAGTTAGGAAGCTGAGAAAGATCCAACAAGATCAATACAGTCTTGACACCTTAGACTTCCTACTTAAGCATTCCGTTCCGATAATTATTACGACTACACCTTAAGTTTCAGTTCTAAAGTAACCCCTAGTAGTTTATACTAGCAGTCAGCACCGTCTGAACACAAACCACGTGGGGAGCCGATGAACATAAGTGTTTGATGCCTAATCTATAATGATCCTTCATATCTCGATGCCAATAAAAAGAAATCGCACCAAAGTACACGGTCGCATATAAGAAACGAGAAATATGAGAAGGAGTCCATTGCGGGTTGGTTCAGAGGTACCTGGTTCTGAACTTGGTAGGGCGTGCTACGGCTCGATCCCCCACAACCTCCAATTTGGATGATATATAGGGTTGCCACATTCGTGTACCAGACCCCGTGCTTATAAAGGATCAAAGTCACTAACCGGCTACTCCACTACGTGCGTGCTAAGGCAAAAGGCTTAATGTGATTGCGCTAGAATGAAACCGGGTGAAATAAGATCGAAAGACCATAAGTAGAATCGTAACGCAATTACCGAATGTTTCGTTTAACGGGAAGTCGACGACTTAGCTTGTTGCTTGTGTCATTAGTGTATCGTTAGTGTTCTATTCTAGTACCAGTTTATCTAGCAAAACGATTCCTCGTATGGTTTTTTATGTGTATGCGTCCGATGAAACTTGTCCGATCATTTTTCAACCGACTATATGCTTGAGGACAAGCAAAGGTTTAAGTTTGGGGAAGTTTGATAACAAGAAATCGTATCGTTTTATTACTATGTTTCAATGCCGTTTTATCGCACATTTATCGTATTAACACCCGATTCTTCGAGTTTTCTATGTCATATCGCAGGTATAACAATTTTAGAGCTAAATCATGAGCAAAAGGTGAAATGAACAAAAACAAGCATGAAAAAAAGAAGAAGAAAGGAATTCTGCAAATGCTGCATAATTTGTAACAGCCGCGATCGTTACCAAGCTGTCACGACCGTGACGCGCTAATTGGACCACTCACGATCGTTACCAAAGTGTCACGACCGTGACACGCTTTAAACGAAGAAAATGAGCGTGACGCCTTTGTCACGAACGTGGCAAAGGGAAAATAGGTTTACTTGGAATGAATTGGTCATGAAACGTGCAACGTGAAGTCAAAAGTGTTCCTATTATTCCGCAGACTCAGTAACACACTTTCTCCTGGATTCTCTCTTCAACAACGAAGCCCACGCAATGGATTTCAAACTGCCAAGCCCAATATTGTTTTCTATAAATAGCCTTGATATGAATTTAGAAACACAGAGTTATTATTTTAGATTTTCGCGGAAGCTCTGCCGTATTTTTGTTGCACCCTATTTTATTATTTTTCCAGCAATTGTTCTTGTTCTTGTTTAATTTCTATATCCAACCCAAATTAAATAACAATTTCGAACATTAGGAAATTGTTATTATTTATTTTCTTTCAAGCCTTCAGAATTTCGTTTGATTTTATTTTCGATTCCGGTTCCGCACTCCGAGCTTGCCAGACTGTGGAAGAAGGAGTTTTACGATTTTTATTATTCAGGTTTTTAATAATTTCGCATTTATATTAATTTAATTATTTATGTTAAGAATTTATTTTTATTATTTTATAATGCATGTTTTAATTTATGTTCATCTGTTTCTGCATCTGTCTGGTACAACAAATATGAGTAGCTAATTAAATTAGGCGGTATGTAATTAAAATAAACTAAATCGGTAAAATCGAATCTAAGCTAAAACAATTTAGAACTTAAAATTCTGGCTGTGACTTTTTATTATTAAAAATTAATCTTTTTGTTATGAGAGTAAGAAAAGTGTAATAGGTTAGGTCGAGACCACGAGAGTGTGAGATTTTAACCGGATAGCTAAAGTTAGGCATTTGATTTAAATACAGCGAGAGCGCTTTAAAATGAATTAGGTTTATTAAGTTTTCAAAAATTATCTTCTAAACACTTATGGGCTAGCGAGAGCAGGCATAGGGCTTTAGGAGTAAGATCTGAGATAAGACCACGAGAGTGTGAGTTAAAGATATTTAAACTGATAACCTCTACAGAATAATTTAAGTGAACCACCTTTATAAGCTTAGGTTAGATTGACCCGCATAGGTTAACATAATTACATACCGACCGCCTTCTCATTATTTTATTAAAACTAAATTTAATTCTCGTTCTAATCTTTAAAACCAAATCGTGACAACCATCCACCTTAGCTAAACTAGTAAACCCTCTAGCACTAAGTGATCATAAAGTCCCTGTGGGATCGACAATCTTTTATATTACTTCGATAAGCTGTGCGCTTGCAGTTCAGATACCGCTAGACACATATCGCGTCTTCGCGTCACCATCAATGATAAGGCAACAAACTGAAAAATAAAATCACTTATCAACAGAGGATGATAAGGCAAATAACTGAAAAATAAAATCACTTATCAACAGAGGATGATAAGGCAAATAATTGAAAATAAAATCACTTATCAACAGAGGATGATAAGGCAACAGACTGAAAAATAAAATCACTTATCAACAGAGGATGATAAGCAAAAGACAGAAAAATAAAATCACTTATCAACAGAGGATGATAAGGCAACAAACTGAAAAATAAAATCACTATCAACAGAGGATGATAAGCAAAAGACATAAAAATAAAGATCACTATCAACAGAGGATGATAGGCGAAAGGCAGAAAAATAAACTCACTTATCAACAGAGGATGACAAGGCGAATAACTGAAAATAAACTCACTTATCAACAGGGGATGATAAGGCGAATGACTGGAAATAAAATCACTTATCAACAGAGGATGATAAGGCGAATAACTGAAAATAAACTCACTTATCAACAGAGGATGATAAGGCAACAAACTAAAAATAAAATCACTTATCACCGGAGGGTGATAAGGCGAATGAAATTTAAGTACGGTCCCTGAATCCACCGAGGAGATGCCTGGAATCTTCGATTGATAGGATCCTGACTTCCGCTGGGGAAAGGACTGGAAACTTGTGTTGATCCTGGATCCTGAATTATGCAACTATGCTGGATTGTTTTTGAAATGGTATTCCATAACGATGGAGATACGATGTAAATGTTTATGCACTGAGATGTAAGTTTGAAAATGTTGGGGATATGAAAAGCTGATTTATTTAGATATGCATATGATGCACATGTTGTAAACGATTGATGTAAATGATGCTTATGATGCTGATGATGCATAATGATGCATATGAGCAATTGAAAGGTGCCAGCTTGGTGGACTTTTGGTTTGGTAGTTGCCAATAATGATTGGACTTTGGGTGGGTGGAGGGACTGATTCCCCGACACTCGATCTTTGACGAAGCATGATCAGAAGATGGATCTGAAAGCTCCAAGTTTGGTCACTTGCTGGTGAGCGAAGCGACTTAATTGACGTATGAGAACTGATTTTGCTTTGAACGATTGCCAATGTCTGGCAAGATCTGCTTGTTCAGCTGGGGAAAAGATAAAGGAAGATTTGCTCCTTGTTTGTTTGCCCCTGCCTGTAGGGTCTTTGAAATAAATCGAGTGGGGAAGCTTTGACAATGGCCATGGCACGACCTGCCCCTGATCGAGCCTTTGAAGGTGATCTTGCCCCTGACTGAGCTGTATGTAGATAATTTGCCCCTGATTGGGCTGATTTTGAAATAAATTGCCCCTGGTTGGGCTGTTGAAGATGCTTTGTCCCTGATTGGACTGATTTTTAAGAAGTATTGATTCAAATTCCTCTTTTGATTGCCCCTTGCTGGGATTGTACTAATGTCAAGCACTTATTTGCAATTAAATTGTTCATACACAACTGGTAGTGCTAATGTAAAGTTCATGTAAGTTTTGAAAAAGTCAATTTATTTGAATGATTGTGATAGTGTGACGAATGGACCGTCGGTCCAAACGAGGTGCTAATTTAGAAAGTGCGTGAAAGATGCAGTAAGAATAATGTGCAATCGATATTGAATATTAGCAAATATATGGGAGTCAATTTACGCAACCTTGTTGGTAGCATGCTTTCAGAATAAACCCTGCCTCAATTAGGACTTTCGAGGGTTGTAACGTGGTCTGGTTAATGGTTTGAGAAACAAAGGATATAAGGCTCAAATGATTTGTACCCACCTCTTCTTCGTGATGTTCTCCAGTTCTATGTTCAGTTAACTCTACACATGGCTTTGTTTTTGACTTTGCAAGAGTGAAGATGAAGCTTTGAAGTTCGCTTGGAAATGGCAGTCATCTTATTTTGCTGGTGACCCTTTGATTCTTGATTTGGTGGTCACTGATATCTGTTTTGCTTTTGTTGAGGATTTGAGCTCCTCTTTTGATTTCTTTTTTTTTTCAGGCTAAATCTCCCTTCGGGTGCTCAACTTAGCGGTTTTCTTTTCTATTTTTTTTGTATTGAATGTTGCGACTGCCAAGTCATTTGTTGATGGTCCTCCGACGGGATGTCTCATCTTGCGATTTGAAGTGTAGTCAGGTTAACTGAACAACTACCCTGCGCCGGGTTAAATGTAAGGGTTGTATCCGAAAGAAACTCCTACTTCTTGGCTCGAAGTGGTTGACTAGGGATTAACTCCTTATAGCTCCAGTGTTTGGGGATTTGAAAGAATGCATGTACATCATTGACGAGGTTTTATCCGAAAGCATACCGCAACAGTTATGGGTATTTCGTTTTCATCATCCTCCCTCAAATATTTGCTAACGTGAAGTGAGAGAATATTTTTATGATTTTTTGTGATAAATGATAAATATGAGCGAATGCGAATAAATTGATTCAAAATATGCATAAACATAACATTAACATAACCAAGTACAAACGATAATGTTCCAAGCAAATAATACTTAAACAAACATTACAAAACAACAGGAATTGCGGAAACAATAAATGGCACTGGCTGCCTTGATTTGAGGAATGAACTTCTCTTGATTGAATGCTTCAACGTTGTAGACTACTCAGCTTGGTCTTCAACAACCCCTTCAAATGTCTTTACTTGTTGGCATCGTGCGGCGACATTGGATCGTTCTGGACATTTGCATTTCTCGGAGTGAGAGTGAGGTCCTTAGAGTTGATCATATCCTGAATCAAGTGTTTGAAGGCATGACAGTTCTCGATTGTATGAACTGGAGCGCCTTTGTGATACTCACAGCGAGCATTGGCATCATAGTTCCGGGCATTGCCAGTCTGAGGTGGCATATCTCTCAAAGTAAGAGGTCCTTTTGCTATCAGCTGTTTAAAGATTTCGGTGTATGACATAGGCAGGGGATCAATGTGCCTATCATATCCTCTTGGTTGATATGGTGGATGCTGTTGAGGAGCGCGTTGTTATTGTTGACCAGGCCGTGGTGGATAAGCTGGTTGCTGATATGGTTCAGGTGCATATTGTGCAACTGCAACCATTGGACGTGGTTGATGAGCCATCTGAGGCGGAAATAAAGCTCGAAAGGCCTGCTGATAAGGCATTGGAGGAACTGGCTGATATGGCATAGGTGCATATTGCGTAGCAGCAACATAGGGATACTGGTAGTAGGGAACTGGAGCAGGTGCACTCTGTTGAAAATTCCCACTTGCAGCAGAAACGGCATTTGTTTCGCCCTTCTTGTACCCGTTGAAAGGTTTCTTGGCATTGTTTTGGCTGCTAGAGCCTCCTTGGATCTTTCCGCTTTTCAGACCCTCTTCAATTCTTTCTCCGACCATCACCATGTCCGAAAATCCAAAAGATACACTGCTGATCAGCTTTTCGTAGTATTGCCCCTGTAGGGTACCCATGAAGATGTCGATTAATTCACGGTCAACCAAAGGAGGGTGAACTCTAGCGGCCAGTTCTCTCCAGCGTTGGGCGTACTCCTTAAAGGATTCGCTCTCCTTTTGAGACATACTCAGAAGTTGAGTACGGTTAGGAGCAAGGTCAGTGTTGTACTTGTATTGCTTTTTGAATGCATCAGATAGATCAAGCCAAGTACGGACATTGTTGCGTTCGAGCTGCATGTACCATTCTAGAGATGCTCCAGACAGGCTGTCTTGGAAGCAATGGATCACAAGCTTATCATCTTTGGCATGAGCGGCCATTTTTCTGCAGTACATCCTCAAATGAAGCTCAAGACAACTGAGGCCTTTGTATTTCTCGAATTCTGGCAGTTTGAACTTAGCAGGGATCACAACATCTGGAACTAAGCACATGTCTGAGGCACTCAGAGAAGTCAAGTTGTGTCCTTCCATGATTCGAAGTTTTTCAGCTAACTCGCGGCACATCCTCATAGCTTCAGACTCTTGAATAGCATGAGGATTGGTGATTGGAACAGCAGTATGCATCTCATACTCAACTTGATGATTCTCTTCAGCTTGAGGAAACTGGATTGAGTTGGAATAGGTTAAGCTTGAGGAATAGCACCAACAGTAACCCCAGAAGCAGGTATTGGTTGGGAAGTGACCTCTTCAACAGCAGGAGTGAAGCCTGGAGGCAAACTGTAGACCAAAGGATTTGGAACTGGAGCTGAAGGCATTGCTCGTGAGGTAGATCCTTGCACTTGAGCATTGTTCATTGCGGTAGCAGCTTCGCGACGTTCTTCCATTCTTGCCAAAGCTTGTAAAGTCTCATAAATCTGGTCAATCTTGCTCTTGACCGAGTCAATCTCTTCCCTCATGGCAGCTTGCTCTTCTTGAATTACGTCCATTAGTCTTCTAGTATTTTCTCTAGTTAGATACGGTCGTCTAGCTCGATACGGGCGTCGGGAAACCAGCTTGATTTACTGAAGATGGAGGAACATGAAATAAGTTTTTGGCTTTTGGAATGAAATGCAAGATGAATAAATAATGCAAATGATATGATATGCAATGTCAGAATCCAGGATCACAAGATCAAGGTCTCACGAGTCCAAGGTACAAATGGAGGATACTCTGATCAGGAACTCACTGGGTAGACTCTAAAGTTTTAGGGATCCCAAAGTTATCAATTCATATGGCTGTTCATCACACACTCCATAAGCATGACGGTTGATTGACTCCGCCATATGAATCTATTTTGGGTGAGATCTTCGTATCGACAACCCACGAGAGATAATTTTCTCGGGAGTCCATACTACGTGATCATCGACACAAGGTTTAAAACAAAGTCCTGTAGTTATGGAACTTTCTCAACTGTTTGATGCACGTGTCAATTTCATACATTCTTGACAGTCAATCAACTCCATTGAGTAAGTCTATTCCAAGTGAGGTTTTCGTATCGAGCCACGCGAGGGCAAACCCTGGTGCCCAATACTACGCAACCATCAACCGATGTTTTAACCAAAAGGTTCTAAAGTTCCTCAGAGTTAATGACCCTAATGAAAGCAACTGGGCACACACGTCAAGGACTTGACGGTTGTCAGTATTCTCATTAAAATCTACTCCAAGTGAGGTTTTCGTATCGACAACCCACGAGAGTGGTTCTCTCGGGAGCCCATACTACACAACCTTTCTAACTTATGTTTGTACTCGTAAGCCCGGGTATAGAGCTTTTCCCTCAAGTTTCTTTTGCAAAGTATCGATCCAAGTTATAGTACCAAGGAGCCACAAGATATATAAGATGGAATGCGATAAAGGAAGCAATAAAAATAAACAAGCAAAGCATAAAGGCAAACATCCAAACAAACGCAAGAACTTAGACTAGGCTTGACTCGCATAGGGGTGAACCAGTCCTCAGCAGAGTCGCCAGCTGTCGTACCCCGAAAAATACGACCTTACGTGATCCGAAAAGGACAGAGTCACGCGCCGGACGGACTGAAGAGTCGCCACCTAATTCTATTTATTCCCGAAGAGGGAAAGGTAAGATATAGATACAACCCGGGAAGAAAAGGATGAGGACAAAGGTCAACGGAACCATTGCCTGGGTTCGGGAGTCGGTTATGCAGAGGGAAGGTATTAGCACCCCCTACATCCATCATACTCGATGGGAACCATCTAAGTTAACGCGCGCGAAAGGATGTCTATGCTTAAACGAATTGCTTGCTAGAGGGAAATGAGTTGAATTATAAGTTAGATTGAACCTAGGTGCTCGGTAAGGATGGAGATCCTCGTGCCTACGTACTCCCGTGTGCAATGGGAAAGTCAGAGCCTCGTAGTTCGACCTACTAAGGGTAATGGTTGTTGATTTTATTACCTTTCGCCGATGAAAGGGTTTAGGAGTTGAAATGCACTAAAGACTATGGATAGTTTATCTCGCCCAACAAGACGAGCGTCCTGCGTCGAAATAATCGGAGCGAGTAACGAGAGCTCGTTATCCTCCTTTCTACCGCTTAAGGCTCGTGTCGTACAAATCTTCTCATATTATTAGAATGTTTTATTTCCTAAGACCGCTTGACGTTGGATCAAGGGTTTGGATCTAAAAGAGAAATGTTTTGGTTTTTTGAGGTTAAAAGGGTAAATGCAAGTGGAGTTTATTTTTGTGGTTTGTTAGCGAGGCACGGAGCGCTCGGCTCGCAAAGAGAGGTGGATCCTAATAAACGAAAGCGATAACTGGAAAATAAAGTGCAAGTGTGCGAGTGCAATCGCTTGGCGTTGGACCAAGGATTCAGAATAAAATACGGAAAATAAATTGCGTACAAAGTAATGGGAGAGGGATACAAAATAAATACAGGGGATTGCGCGAAATAAAAGGTATCATTGTAGTTTGCCCAAGAGTAAGCGTGTGTGTAGTGTTTTTGAACTATTCGAAGGCGTTCGACCTGTTTAATCAGGACACAACTATTCGAAGGCTTTGAACCTTTTAATCGAGCGCAACTATTCGAAGGCGTTGGACCTTTTTGGGACGCGTCGAAATTTAGTTCGTGAACTACCTTAGAATCGATTCAAAATCAGAATCATTCTATAAGGAGTCGAAACGTAATTTTTTAAATGCGATAATAAATGAATAAATTAAATTGAATTGCTTGAATAAAATAATAAATTAAATAATTAACTAAATCAAATGATATTAAATAAATTAAATAAACTAAAAGATATTAAGAATAGTGAATAAATTAAATTAATTTAAGTATTTACTTGTCAAAATAATAAAATAAATAATAAAAAAACTAATTACACGGAGGGCCTCATATTGACCGAATATCACCGATTAAAATCGGGCTAAAAATCGGCCTTTGATTATATCATTGGCCCGAAATAAAATATTAAAGATAACCATGAGATACTAAAAGAAACATTAGAAATTTATTAAATAATATGAATAAAAATAGTGATAGGGAGTGTGTACTGAACAACGATGCTATGAATAGAAAAAATATATGGACTATAAAATTTGAGTCCAAAAAAATAATAATAAAAAAAAAATGTTCAGGCCAGCAGCATGTGCAAAAAGAAAAGTCATGGGCCAAAATAAAACTAACCAATTTAAATTATGAAATTCTAAAGATAAGAACCATAAATAATAAATAACAAAATTTGTAAAATAAAATAAATAATAAAATAATAAAAGAGGGAAGGTTTTTTTTAGCAGTAGATCCACCGGGCTTTTTGAGGCAAAGACCAAATGCATCAAAAAAACTAAAATAATAATAAATAAAACGCAGACACGTGAAAGCAGTGCATCAGATTTTTCAGTAACAGAAAAAAAGAAAATAATAAAATAATGAATATATATAAAAAAACATTATTAAAGAAACAATCATTAATGTTTATTAAAACAATAAAAAGAAGAACGAGTCTTCCTCTCAAAATGTGGAAACAGAAGAAGAAATACCCTGTTCAAAATCCAGCGGCGCTCCCTCTCCCTCCGTCGGTTATCGGCTTCTCCGCGGCGGCGACAGACACTTCCGTCTCTACCTCTCTCGGTGCTTCGTCTCTCCGCCAATCTCAGCTTTGCTTCTGCTCGGATTCGCGCGATTTCCTTCTCACAGCGGCTTTGATCTTTCTCACCGAGGATCTCTCCGTTCGCGGTGGTTCGGCGATGCGGCGCGGGTTGTGGAAACGGGGTTTCGTCGGAGGTTTGAGGGAAGTCGGCGAAGGTGGTGGCTTCGGTTGGCTGGGTTTGCGGTTGAAGTGTGGTGGCCGGAATGGGTGTGAGCGGCGAAGGGTCGCAGTGGTTCAAACGGATTCGGCCGAAAGGTTCTCGTTTGTGAAGGATTCTGGGCTTGGAGAAAGGGCGGCTGAAATGGTTCGGTTTTGTGTGTGGTGAGGTGGTGTTTGGTTACGGTTCTGAAGACAACAAGCGGTTCACGGTGGATTTTCTGGGTTTGATGTTTGCGGATACGATGCTGGAATAGTGTTGAGGGTGATGGATTTATGCAGTTTAGGTTCGTATGCGGTTCTGTTTATGGTTTGATTTCGATGAGTTCGATTCGCTCTGTTATTATTTCCGCTGTTTCTGTGTTCTTCTTCATCACTTTTTCAGATATTTTTTTTGTGTGTTTGTAATGGTTTATGTTTGAGGTTTGGAGGGTGTTTAGAATTTTGGTTTTGATGATTTGTGAGTGAAGAAAGTTTGTGTTGATGAAATGGTTAAAAGGCTTGGTTGGGTGGAAAAGTCGTGTGAATGTCGTTTGATTACGAAGAGGGCTCTAGGTTGTGAAATATGGAGTGTGATTGGTAATTATGATGAGTGTTTTTGTGAGACAGAAAGATGATGGAGGAAAGATGGTAGTGAGTTTTTTTTAGGGTCCAATTTGATTGTAATGGTGTAAGAAAGGAGTTGTTATGGAAGTTGGTGTGAGATGTTAAACGTGAGATTTTTTATATTCATGGATAGTTGTGTGCTTTTGTAGTGGATGCTGGAAAAAAAAGTGAGAGGTTTAACGTGAATTGTTGAGTGAGGTAATGCATAAACAACTTCTTTTGCTGCCAGGCTGTGAAAACGGTTTGTGAGGGGGCTGGAAAAGTTTGTTGCAGATAGTGGAAAGAAAGTGTACTATGTAAATTGAGTGGGAGATAAAATAGGTAACGTGGATCAACCAATGGATAATAGATTAATTTAATTACCAAATAGTAATAATAATAATATTAAGAATTGAAATATAAAGGAAACAAACTAACACTAAGAAATATAATAACAATATTAAGAATTATAATAATAATAAAGGAAACCAAATAATAAAAATGTAATAATAACAAGACATGATAAAAAAAAAAATAATAATAATAATAAAAGATAATAAAATAAAATAAATGAAAATTAAACTTTGTGACGGGCTTAAAAATAATTTAAAAAAAAATTAAATAAAAGGGAAATAATGGACTTATGTGAAATGGTTTTAGTAAAGTAATAATAGATTTTTTTTGTATACTTTTTGGATATTGAACTAAATAAATAAAAATTTTCGATAATATAAGAAGAGAATTTAAACTCTTAGTTTGAAGGTAATAAAATACATTTTTGAATTTGTTAGACAGAAAAATAAAGAGGTGCATATTTTTGGCTTTTTCCGAATATCAGACAATAAAACGATACCTATTTTTTGAAAATAAAATGAAATACTTGTTAGACATAAATGAAATAGTATATGTTTTTTTTTTTAATTTTTGGAATATATTGGTAGATAGAAAATAACACATATTTTTTCTAAAATATTGGTTAGACAAAAAATAAAATCAAATGGCGCAGGTAGGACAAATTTAGGGTATGACACTCGCGATATGCCTCAAGGAGAACGTTGACCTCTTCGCATGGAACGCCACAGAGATGCCCGACCTAGACCCTGAGGTTGCGTGTCACCGATTAGCTTTAGACCGGGCGGTCAAGCCCGTAGCACAACATAGGCGCAAGCAGTCCCCCGAGAAAGCGGAGGCTGCCGAGCGAGCTGTAAAAGACCTCCTAGAGGCAAATTTTATTTCTGAAGCCCAGTACACAACCTGGCTCTCTAATGTAGTCCTCGTTAAGAAAAATAATGGAAAATGGTGCATGTGTGTTGATTATATTGATCTTAATAGGGCTTGCCCCAAATATGATTTTCCTCTCCCTAACATAGATAAACTCGTCGACAATTCTGTAGGTTTCAAACTTTTGTCCTTCATGGACGCATACATCGGATATAATCAAATCCCTATGTTGGACATGGACAAGAGACACACAACATTCATGACCCCGACCGACAATTACTATTACAATGTAATGCCCTTCGGGCTAAAGAATGTCGGGGCCACGTACCAGCGCATGATGAACAGAGTCTTCCGAGGAGAGATCGGGGATATGCTCGAGGTATACATGGACGACATGATCGTCAAATCACACGAGGAGACTGACCATGCATGACACCTTCGCAAGGTTTTCGAGCAGGCGAGACAATGCAAAATGAGGTTTAACCCTGAGAAATGCACGTTCGGCGTCCGAGCAGGAAAATTCCCAGGCTTCTACCTCACTGAGCGGGGAATCGAGGCCAATCCCGACAAATGTCGAGCATTCTCAGAGTTCCCGACCCCTAAGTCTAAAAAATCCATTCAATACCTCAACGGGGTGCTCACCTCGCTCTCCTGTTTAATCGCCAAATCCGCTCAACACGCGTTACCTTTCTTTAAACTCCTCCGAAAAGAGGCCACCTTCGATTGGACCAACGAATGCGAACAGGTGTTGCACCCAAAATGTTTCCGTCCCCTAGTTAAGGAATTGTGTACCAATGTGTCCCAATAGGTTCACAAGGTATCCCAAGAGGTTCACAAGGTTCACAATTAGTCAGAAAGTTTGACAATTCCCTCAGACAAAGCATCCTCCTAAGCAATGCATCCTAAACTAGGGTTTTGAGTTTTATCAGGCTAAATGAACTTCCAAGGCCTCAAGTGAACTCCATACCCTCCTATATGTCTTCAAGAATCCCTATTTCAAGTTTCAAGGCTTTCCCAAAAGGTTTGCTCAGTCAGATGATCAGATATGCAAATATCAGTCAAAGTGGTTAAAAAGTCAAACTGAGGTCAACTGTGGTCAAACCAAAGTCAAACTTCATGATTTTTTGCCAAAATCAAGTATATGAAGTAAAATTCATCATTTTATCAAGTTTTGATCATGATTCATCAAGGATATTTCAGATCATCAAGAATCAGGAGTTTCTAAATTAGGGTTTTCACAAGAAAAGTCAACTGAACTTTGACCAGCCATAACTTTCACATGCTTCATCAAAAATTTCCCATCCAAAGCTCATTTTAAAGGAAATTTAATTCCCTACAACTTTGTGTCTCACAAGCCAAGCCTAAAAATGCTTCATTTGGAAGGTATGAGCTAAGACATTATAGGTTATTTCAAAAGTCAACAAAAAGTCAACATCTTCCAAAGAGCATAACTTGAAAATGGTAAAAGATATGGACATGAGACTAATGATGTTGGTTATCGGACTCTCTAAGATTTCCAAAATGTCCAAGAACACCCTCATAGACTTAAAATTGAGGGAGATATGCCTTTGCAAAGTTGGGAAATTTTTGGGAGGTTTATGAAGCAAATAGGGCCTTAAAACCAAATTTTTCCACATGAGCTTGCATTTTTATGACCCAATCTCTACCATGATATCATGCACGAATCAAATATCATTTATTCAGATTTTTATTAATTTTATTTTTATTTATTTTGATTTTATACATTAAAAATCATTTTAAATCAAAATAAAATATGAAGAGCTCAATATTTGATATGATTCTCATTCTAGAAACTCTTAAAGTATATTCAAAGCTGATTGGTATCATCAAAATTCGTGCTCAACCAAATTGGAAAGGATTGGTTTGATTTTTTGACCAAAATAGCAAGTTGATTTCTTCATGATCAAGTCACTCAAAAAAGCCCAAAAATCCAGCTTCTTTAGACCTAATTCTACTTCATACATATAGACAAACTGATTACAATCACAAGGAGACGAAATCCTGCCTCCAAGAACATTGATCAAAATTCAATTTTTCATCCAAAAAGTGAGATTCGGTTTTTGACCTAGAGGCCATATCAAGAGGTTTTGAAGGTTGTAACACATTCCTTGATGATCACTGAACCTATTTGAATCATTTGCAGCATCCAAATCATGACATATAGCATAAACCGAATCAATATTGCTCTTGTTCTTATTTTTTTTATTTTGATTATTTATGTAATGATAATAAATTCTAACCATATATTTGTGTTAGTTGTGAGGTTTAGATGATTTCTGGGCAAAAAGATTGGAGAACCATGACCAAAACCGAAAGTTGCCATTGTTAGGGTTCTTGGACAAAATTTAGGGTTCTTCGATTTAGCCATTATAAATTGATTCTAAGACTGTAAATAAACTGTGTGATGTCTGTGGATCATAATTATGTGATCAATTTGATAAAACATTACGTATTTGTGATGGTATGAGATTGGCAGGTTTTATTCGCAGGAAGTTTCACAAGTGAATTCGCAGGAAATATTGCAGGTACAATGAAGAAGATGAAGCTGCTTGGCGCGTAGCTGGGATTTGAATTTCTGATTTAATATTTTATGAAATTGTTTGAATATGATATCAGTTGATGTTGCTTGGCCCAGTGGTAATGGTTGCACGTGTTATTGTTCATGACCTTGGTTCGATTCTTGGTGGCAGCATTCTTTTTATTGATTTTTCCATTTATTCATGTAACTTAATATATTATGAATTGTTGTTGTTGTCTAGCAGACGAGCCCCATGTGGCTTAGTGGCTAGAGTGTTTGGTTTGCGGCTGATGTGCAGGGGTTCGAATCCAGGTTCCCACATTGTTTCACAATTATTTTGATTTTGGCAGGTTTATAATATAATGATTTGGAGTCATGTGATTATCATCAGCGCATGCTGGCTCAACTGGTTTTGAGAGTGGTGTTTGAGGTAAGGGACCTGGGTTCAAATCCCAGGTCCTATCTTTTTAGCATTTTGTTGTATTTTCTTATTTTTAACTATTTTTGCAACTTTAATTCAATATAATATAATGCAAATAATTTCTAAATAAATATCAATAATATTTTTCTACAAAAACTTCATATTTTCAAAAATCATAATTTATTTTCTTAAATTTAAATTGTTTTTATTTATTTTATAATATGTTTATATTTATTATTATCATGTACATTTTTGTAAATAAATTAAATAATTAGATTTAGATTAATTTTCTTAACCCTAATTTTCTTAACCCTAATATTTAACCTAATTTTTTATAAACCCTAATTAAGCCATTAATCATTATTCTTAATATGTAAATAAAATGTTATTTGTTTATTATTATTAAAACTTATTTTCTTAATTAATTCCTAAAAAACTTTTCTAACATTTTTTTCTTCTTGCTAAAATTCTTATTTATTTTATTATTCTAACCTTTATTCTTATTTTATTATCACTAATATTTAATTATTGCTTATTTATTATTATTATTCTATTTATCATTATTATTATTTCTCGAGTATATTGTAATTGTCCCAAAGCCTTGTAATATTTATAGGTTTATATTTTTGCTTTATTTTTATTATAAATATATTTATTGTATGGTTAGTAATTTAGGGAGTGTATAACATGTTTGTAATTAAAATCAACTTAGAATAATTAACTTAAATAAGATAAATATTTGAATATGAACTCGCACACACGTAAGTCGATCTTTGATCGCCATCTTGCACTTCCTAGGGTTGCCTCTCAGTTGCCTAATTCAAAAGGTCAAGTAGGGTGTCTTAAGCAAGTCCCTTCATAAATATCATCAAGTCCCTATAGTTTTAAAGATCAAGTCCCTTTGAGGTTGCCTACGATAAATGATCTTGTCCATTCGAATAAAAGATGATAAGTCCCTACGAATTGCTAAAGACACCTTACAGTTGCCTATATCCAGATGTCCCTACACATGTCCCTTAATCACATCCAAGGTAATGACTACCTATTCCTTAATAATAGGGATAGTCTTACCATTGAAAGAACATAAGAACAGTAAAGACTTAATATAGGGTAGGTTTCTCTTAATTGCTTGCTCACATTTCAAAATACTCTTTACACCTCACTTTTCAAACAATTTTCAAAAACAAGGGTTTGTATACATCCATACGAGGATCATTACAAAGTACTTAGAATTTTTTCTAATCACACACTACACTCTTGCAAACAAACAAAGTGAGCTAAGTAACTAATAGCCCATGGATAACCATGGATATAATGGGTGCTAACACCTTCCCTTTATATAACCTACCCCCAGAACTCAAGTCTTTTAAAATAGGTCTTTCCTGTTCTTTTATGTCCTTTCCTTTTGGATAAAATAAAACTCGGTGGCGACTCTTGCTATCCGCAACATTTATAGAAAGTCAGTTCTCCCACTGTGTTACAGAACTGGCGACTCTGCTGGGGAGTTACTAAGTAAAAGAGGGTACCCTTAGGAATTAGATCACTTTAAATTTGTTTGCTTTGTTTGCTTTACTTTACTTGTTAGGGCTCTTATGTGTGAAAGATCCTAACCCGGATCTAGTGCACCTTAGGTAAATGGCAATAGACCAAGGAAATTGTACGACGTATACCGATATGGTTGATCTGGTGGCCATAGTTAGTGTGACTTCTTGGTTGGTGCTTATGTTCCTTAAGTAAGTTGAGGATAATATGAGGCTGCCATATGTTGTCAATACACTAACTGACTTTTAGAACCCTAGTCATCTCATCTTGGCCTTTAGAAAGTAGTGAGATAGCCGACTTTGGTGAAGACTGAAGTTGGTTGATACTCGATACTACGCTCACTGTGATCCTAAACTTGGAGGGTTTTGGTTTGCAAGTAAGTTGCCTACTGAACAACCCCCCTTGTGAAAGATCAATGATATTGAGATCCCTTAGAACCCGGTTACTTTATAGGACAGGATGAACCATCTAAACTTCAGGGGAGGGTACTTACCTTTAAACCTCATGCAAGCCTTCAAACCTAGGGCTATGGTGTGACTTGTTTATGTGTGCCACATGTTTGTGATTGAGCATAACATCATAACATCATCATGCATCATGAGCATAGCATTTTCACTAACAATTTCAAGGACCAAATGATTTATCTTTGTTCTTTGTTGCAGGTCATGGCTTCTGCTCGTAGGAATATTATCCGGATCAACTTTGTAGGGATACCTCCTAAGCTTAAGGAATTGGTCTCTCAAGTTTCTGAAAACTCCCAATTCATCAAGAGACATGGTCACCTACTGGATCTAGTCACTTCAGGGTTCAATGAAGACATGATGAGTGTCCTGTTTCAGTTCTTTGATCCTAAACATCATTGTTTCACATTCCCCGACTATCAGCTGGTTCCTACAATGGAGGAGTTCTCTTAATTACTGGGTATACCTATCCTTGATCAGAAACCCTTCACAGGCTTGGAAAAAGAGCCTAAACCTGAAGTCATTGCTGCAGCCTTACATCTGAAGAAATCAGACATTGTCCTAGAAACAAGGAGTGGAGTTAAGGGTATTCTTGCTAAGGTATTGATGGAGAAAGCTCAAGTGTTCTTAAAGGCTATGAGTTATGATGCTTTTGAGGAGATCCTAGCCTTACTAATTTATGGCCTAGTGTTGTTCCCTAATCTAGACCAGTTCATAGACGTACACACCATCAATATATTTCTGACTCATAATCCAGTGCCTACATTACTTGGAGACATCTTACACTTTCTTCATACCCGTACTACGAAGGCACGAGGAACCTTAATATGTTGCATACCTCTATTGTCTAGGTGGTTTATTTCTCACCTTCCTCGATCAGTGATGAAGAATGAACAAGGGTTAAGGTGGTCTAAGAGGATCATGTCACTTTCACATTCAGATATTCATTGGTGTTCTAGATCTATGGAGAATGTTACTATCATTGACCATTGTGGAGAGTTCCCTAATGTGCCACTCCTTGGCATAAGAGGAGGCATTACTTACAACCCTTCTTTAGCTCTACGTCAGTTTGGTTATGCTCGGAGTGATGGTCCTCATGACATGCTTATTCAGGGTATTGTGTTCGACTACGACAACGATTTGCAAGGTTACCGTCAAAGGTTCATACGTGCTTGGGGAAAAGTAAACAAGGTTGACAGCAAGACTCTGGAACCAAAGTACACCATTCCTATGGAACCTTATCTCAAATGGGTACGAGCACGTGCTCAGACTCTTCTTATGCCATATCTTGCTATCCTGCCAGTTACCATGGAGCCTGTTGCTGAAGGAGATACTCCTTATATCATTCTTCATCCAGACATGCCCACTGACATGGAAGAGTTACAGAGGTCCTGGATCCAGTTGAAGGAGCAAAGGGATACTTTTAAGAGTCATTTCAAAGCTAGTCAAGAAAGAATCATGGAGCTGACAAAACAACTTCACGAGGAGCGGAATCTCAACTCATACCTCAACACAAAGAGGAAACGTCCATGGGAGACTTAAAACCTCGTCTTTGTATTCATTTCATTTTTGTTGTAAGCCCAAGAGGCAAACAAGTTTATTGATTACTAATAAAAGTTTACTTTCTGGTTGTTTAAACAAATTTAAATCCTGCGGTCCTTGAAAACATTGCATATGCATTTACATACCATATCATTGCATCACAGGTTTCTTATGAACAGGTATCTTATCTTCTCGCTGTTTATTTCAGCAGAAATGGCTCTCGAACAAACTGTTAAGGATCTCCAGGCTCAGAATGCACAATTCCAAGAGCTGATCCTGAACTTGTCCAAGGGACAAGATGAGTTGAAGACACTGCTGGCTAAGAAAAAGAAGAAGACCAGGAAATCAGGAGGCCTTATCAACCTGGGTAGAAGATTCAGGGGTCCTATCAAGACAAAGGAACAGATTGAGGATTCTGAGTCTGAGAATTCTGAGAAGGAGGGAGGTAGTCTCCATGGTAATGTGGAAGATTCTAATTCTGAAGCAAACTATTATCATGATCCTGCTAGTGAAGAGAAGTACAAGATGTTGGTAGACAGAATGAATGCAATGGAACTACAAAAATCTTCTGGGCTTGATTTTGAAGATTTGAGTTTAGTTTCTAGAGTGGTTATACCAATTGGCTTCAAAGTTCCTGTTTTTGTGGTGTATGATGGTGTCTCATGTCCTAAGCTGCTCCTAAGATCTTATGTCTGGAGGATTCAACCACATACTGCTGACAAGAAACTGTGGATTCATTTCTTCCAAGAGAATTTATCTGGAGCTCAATTGGAGTGGTATTATCAACTTGAAAGTATTAATATTCATGATTGTAATGATCTTGCTGAGGCCTTCTATAGGCAATACCAATATAATGCTGATTTAGCACCAACTCGCATGCAACTCCAAAGCATGTCTATGGGTGCTAAAGAGAGTTTCAAAGAGTATGCCCAGAAATGGAGAGACCTGGCTGGCAGAGTTCAACCTCCTCTGACTGACAAGGAGCTGGTGGATATGTTTATGAGTATGCTGAATGGTCCTTTCTATAGTCACCTCATTGGAAGCTCATCATCTGGTTTCATTGAGCTGATAATGACTGGAGAGCGTGTGGAAAGTGGTATAAGAAGTGGTAAGATACAGGTGGGTGCCTCTTCACCAAGCACTTCTAAGAAGCCCCCTAGTGGAAAGAAGGAGTCTAATGCTGTGTATGGTCAACATAGTCGTAATAGGAGTCACCAATCGGTGGGAGCAGTTCACATCTCCAATCCTGCTCCTGCAGCACCAGAGCAACAACAAAACAATCAACAGAAGCCTAGAAGACAGTTCACCAAGATCAACATGTCACTGGCCCAAGCCTTGCAATACATGTTGAAAGGGGAACTAATCACTTTGAGGGATCCTCCTCAGAATCCTAATACATCCTCTCCTCGGTACAATCCTAATGCAAGATGTGAATATCATTCTAATAGTCCGGGACATGACACCAACAACTGCTGGGTGTTGAAAAACAAGATTCAAGACATGATTGAAGCTGGGGAAATTGAATTTGACCCTCCTGGGACCCCAAATGTGATCACTGCTCCTATGCCCAACCATGAGAAGACTGTTAATGCTGTTGATGAGGTTTCCTATGTTTCCTTAGTAGTAGATGTGACTACTCCATTATCCATTATCAAGAAGAAGCTAGTGCAGGCTGGTTTCTTTCTAGGTTACAATGAAGACTGTTTCTATTGTGCCTACAAACCTGATAGCTGTTGGAAGTTGAAAGATGGTATTCAACACCTCATGGACAATTACACTATATTGTCTGAGAGGACACCTTCTGTTGAAAGTATGTGTGAAAATTTGACGCGAAGCACGAAGCTTGAAGATGTAACTATGGTTGATAAAGTACCAGTGAAGATTACCTCCGAAGGCCCTGTCAGGATCACCTCTAAGGGTCCTGTCAGGATTACTGCTGAAGGCCTTGTGAAGACTGTTGCTGAAGTTAGAATGGCTCCCATGATCATTACCACTCTCGATCCTATTCCTTATACTTCTGATAAAGCTATACCCTGGAATTATGGTTCTGATGTTTATATCCATGGTGTTAAACAAGAACCTCTGGCTGATGCACCTGTTATTGATGATAATCTTGATGTTGATAATATTGCTGGATCTAGTAAGATCACCATAAGTGGAATAATCTTCTCTCCTCAGGCTACCTCCAAAAGTGCAACTACTCCAACTACCACCTCCACTTCTGGACCAAGTACTGATGCCTGGGGCAATGGTCCTGTGATTGAACCTGTGCAAGCTGAGGCACCGACTGCTGAAAATCTTTCTAAACAGATGGAAGAGGTATTGAAGATCATTCGCAAGAGTGATTATGACATTGTTGACCAGCTGGGGCATACTCCCTCCAAAATCTCCATGTTATCTTTGCTACTATGTTCTGAGGCTCATGCTAAAGCCTTAATCAATTTCTTAAGGACTACTCATGTGCCAAATGAAATTTTTGTGGATAAATTTGAGAATTGTGTTGCACATCTGACTAGTGATAATGGGCTGGGCTTTTCTGATGCTGATTTGACTCATGCCAAGAGAAACCATAACAGAGCTCTGCATATTTCCATTGAATGTAAGGGTACTACCTTGTCTCATGTGCTGGTGGACAATGGTTCTTCACTAAATGTGCTCCCTAAAGAGGTTCTAGATAAGCTCAGTCCTGAAGATGTTGTGTTAAGACCAAGTGATGTAGTGGTGAGGGCCTTTGATGGTTCAAGAAGAGTGGTACAGGAGAAGTAGATCTCCCAATCAAAGTAGGCTCTCAAGTCTTCAATTCTACTTTCTATGTGATGGATATTCGTCCTGCGTATTCTTGTTTGCTTGGGCGCCCCTGGATCCATGGGGCAGGTGCTGTGACTTCCACCTTGCATCAGAAGTTGAAATATCCGGTGAAGAACAAAATTGTCACTGTCTATGGTGAAGAAGAGTACATGGTTAGCCATGTGAATACTTTCAAATATGTAGAAATGGAGGATGAGATGGTTGAAACTTTGTGTCAAACATTTGAAGTTGTTCCTTGCTCTGCTCCTGTTCCTCAGTCTGTCCCTGCTCCTGAAAGAGTTCCTATGGTTACAAACATACCTCCTGCAATGGCCTCCCTCAAAGATGCTAAGGCAGTGGTTGCAAAAGGTGGTTTTGCTATTTGGGGTCAGCTTCCCAACATCCCTTACAAGTCTAACAAGTTTGGTTTGGGTTTCACTGCAGAATCTCAGAGGGTTGTTCGTCGTGCTCGTGTTGTTCGTATCACCAATCAAGGGGTCATAAGAGATCAAATCAATGCTGTAGGTGACTGTAATGAAGACTACAACCTGGAAGATTGGATATTTCCTACCATGGGTGATGGGCTCAACAATTGGAAGACTGAAGACGTTATCCCTATCTCCTTTAGTCAGGAGTAAATACTATTACTATGTTTTTATTTTAAGTTTGTAATTTCGAACAATTAAACTTTTAATCCTTGTGTCTTGCCCGGGGCACAATGGTATGCTTGTTTCGGGATGTCATTTCATTTGCATACTTCATTCAATAAAAATCAATGGACGTTTCATTTTCGTAAATATGGTGCTCCTTGTCTTTTCTTTTTATTTCTGTTTTATCAGCTATGTGTTCTTACACACACCCACATCACTAAAATGCAGATCCTCATCCACTCTGGATCCTGTTGATAACAGTTCTACTATTGCCAATTATAATTTCGAGAATCCGATCTATCAAGCTGAAGATGGAAAGGAGGAAGATTGTGAAGTACCTGTAGAGCTTGCTAGGTTGTTACAATAAGAAGAGAAAGCTATACAGCCACATGAAGAGCCAATCGAAGTTGTGAATCTGGGAACTGAAGAAAATAGGAAAGAGGTCAAGATAGGAGCTGAGTTAGAGGATGGTGTTAAGAGCAGACTAATTCAGATGTTACGTGACTATGTGGAGATCTTTGCTTGGTCTTATGAAGATATGCCAGGGTTGGATACAGACATTGTGGTTCACCGTTTATCGGTAAAAGAAGACTGTCGTCCGAAGAAGCAGAAGGTTCGTCGCATGCGTCCTGAAATGTCAGAAAAAATTAAAGTAGAGGTGATGAAACAGTTTGATGCATGGTTCTTAGCTGTGACTTCTTATCCTCAATGGGTTGCAAATGTGGTACCAGTACCTAAGAAGGTTGGTAAGGTACGTATGTGTGTAGATTACAGGGATCTGAATAAGGCCAGCTCTAAAGATGACTTTCCACTTCCATATATTGATGTTTTGGTAGACAACACTGCTCAACATAAGGTTTTCTCTTTCATGGATGGTTTTTCCGGTTACACTCAGATCAAGATGGCACCTGAAGATATGAAGAAGACTACATTTGTTACACGGTGGGGCACTTTTTGTTATAAGGTGATGCCATTTGGTTTGAAGAACGTCGGGGCAACATATCAGCGTGCTATGGTGGCTTTGTTTCACGATATGATTCATCATGAGATAGAGGTATATGTGGATGATATGATAGCTAGGTCCCAGAATGAGGAACAACACCTTGATCACCTGTATAAGTTGTTTGAGAGGTTGAAAAAGTACAAGTTAAGATTGAATCCAAACAAGTGTACTTTTGGAGTTAGGTCTGGTAAACTCCTGGGTTTCATTGTCAGTGGAAAAGGTATTGAAGTGGATCCTGCAAAAGTAAAAGCTATACAAAAGATACCTGCTCCCCGTACTGAGAAGGAAGTTAGAAGTTTCTTGGGACAACTGAATTACATTGCAAGGTTTATTTCCCAGCTAACTGCTACCTGTGAGCCAATCTTCAAGTTGTTGAAGAAAGATCAGGTAATGGAATGGAATGACGAGTGCCAGACAGCCTTTGATGAAATCAAAAGATATCTCCTAGAACCTCCAATCTTGATGCCACCAGTTGACGGAAGACCCTTGATTATGTACTTAACAGTATTAGACAACTCAATGGGGTGTGTATTGGGGCAACATGACAAGTCTGGTCGAAAAGAGCAGACAATATACTACCTTAGCAAAAAGTTTACTGACTGTGAAACAAGATACTCACTGCTCGAGAAAACTTGTTGCGCTTTGGCATGGGCTGCTCGCGGACTAAGACAGTATATGTTGACTCATACTACCTTGTTAATTTCAAATATGGATCCAATCAAGTACATATTCGAGAAACCTGCTCTCTCCGGACGAATAGCGAGATGACAAATGATTTTAACAGAATATGATATACAATACACCACTTAAAAGGCCATTAAGGGCAGTGTGGTAGCTGATCATTTGGCTCATCAAGCAGTGGATGATTATCAGTCAATGAGTTTTGAGTTCCCGGATGAAGACATTATGATCATTGCTAAAGAACCTGGACAATATGACGGACCTGAACAGGGATCCCGATGAACTATGGTTTTTGATGGAGCTTCTAATGCGCTTGGTAATGGTGTTGGTGTTGTGATCATTTCCCCTGAAGGTTGTCATACCCCAATTACTGCAAGACTTTGTTTCTATTGTACCAATAACATGGCTGAATATGAGGCATGTATCATGGGTATCAAAGCTGCCATTGAGATGAAGATTCAGTTCCTGGACGTATATGGAGATTGAGCCCTGGTAGTTAGTCAGATTAAAGGAGATTGGGATACCAAGCATGAAAATCTCATTCCTTACAAAGAGCATGTGTTATCCTTGATCCCATATTTTGAAGAGATTACCTTTGAATATATTCCACAAGGAGAGAATCAGTTAGCAGATGCATTAGCCACCATGGCATCTATGTTTGAGATTAGCTGGGATGATGAAGCTCCCAAGATCACTATTGATAGATTTGAGAAGCCTGCATACTGCAATGAGATTGACACTGAAGGAGGAGAAGGAAAGCCTTAGTTTTATGAAGTGAAGAGATATCTTGAAGCTCCGGAAGTTCCCTGAAGGGGCATCTGTCAAAGATAAGAAGTTTCTGAGAAGGTTTTCTGCCAAGTTCTTCTTGAGTAATAGAATTTTGTACAAGCGCAATCATGATTCGACTTTGCTTAGTTGTGTGGATAAGAAAGAAGCAACAGAGATTATGGAAGACATGCATGATGGGTTTTTTGGCACTCATTCTAGTGGTCATAACATGGCAAAGAAGATATTAAGAGCAGGTTACTATTGGTCTACCATGGAAGCAGACTGCTATCAACATTCTAAAACATGTCACAAGTGTCAGATTTATGCTGATAAGGTGCATATACCTCCGGTTCTATTGAATGTGTTGACTGCTCCTTGGCCTTTTGCCATGTGGGGCATTGATATGATTGGTGAGATCAAACCTACTGCTTCTAATGGGCATCGTTTCATCC
The DNA here is from genome assembly GCA_963966055.1 of Lathyrus aphaca. Classification (NCBI taxonomy): domain Eukaryota; kingdom Viridiplantae; phylum Streptophyta; class Magnoliopsida; order Fabales; family Fabaceae; genus Lathyrus; species Lathyrus aphaca. Next base: position 131,460,138 of record OZ014522.1, on the reverse strand, counting down.
TGGTTGCCATTGATTACTTTACATAGTGGGTGGAGGCAGCCTCATTTTCATCTGTTACTAAGAATGTTGTGGCTCGATTCATTAAGAATAATCTCATATGTAGGTATGACATCCCTGAAAGGATTATCACAGATAATGGCTCTAATCTGAATAACACCATGATTATTGATCTTTGCACGCAGATCAAGATTAAGCATCACAATTCTTCTCCGTATCGTCCAAAGATGAATGGGGCAGTAGAAGCTGCTAATAAGAACATTAAGAAAATTCTACAGAAGATGACTGTTACGTACAAAGATTGGTATGAGATGCTACCATTTGCTCTTCATGGTTATTGTACTATAATACGTACCTCAACAGGGGCAACCCCATTCTCCTTAGTCTATGGTATGGAAGCAGTTCTACCCATTGAAGTTCAGATCCCTTCCTTAAGAATCATGAAGGATGCATGCTTGGATGAAAATGAGTGGATTCAGACTCGACTTGACCAGATAAATTTAATTGATGAGAAAAGGCTGGCAGTTGTGTGTCACTGTCAGATGTACCAGAAACGGATGATCAAAGCTTTTAATAAGAAGGTTAAGCAAAAGGTATATCAGGCTGGTGACCTGGTAATCAAGCGTATCATATTACCACAGGGTGATCCTAGGGGCAAATGGACTCCTACATATGAAGGACCATTTGTAGTCAAGAAGGTATTCTCAGGAGGTGCCATGATGCTTACTACTATGGACGGTGAAAATTTCCCACAACCCGTGAACGCAAACATAGTTAAAAAATACTACGCATAAAAAGAGACCCGCTAGGTTGACTGGCCTAGGCAAAAATAAGGGCATCTCGACGAACCAAAAGGGTTCGGCCAAAAATTAGGGATATATATAAAAAAAATGTACACCCGGCAAGTCGAAAACCTGAAAAGGCGGCTTGGGCAAAAAAGGGTATCCTGGTGGATTGAAAACCTGAAAGGGCAATCCAGGCAAAAGTTAGGGATTAAAGCGTATGACTATGTCTCGTTGGATCACCCATGTAACCCCAACCAGTTGTGCTACCTGACTCAAGTTCGAACAGATAAAGATCAATCCAATCATTTCCATCTCAACAGCAAAGGATGAGATACTTGAAGATAATGGCAATAGTGGAATTGAAACTCAATAGGATTATTTCTCACATAGCTGCTTTTCTTTGTTTTTGTAAAAACTTTTACGACGAATTCCTCTTACTAGGATTTCTGTATCCTTGTGCAAACTTGCCTGTGTATAGGTCACTTTCTAAAAAGAAATAAAGTCTCGTCTTTGAATCCAGTTTTACTTTTACCCTGTTTACCTAAATGAAAACGTCCATTGGTTATGTTTGAATGTATGTATGCTTTGGAATATGATTGATGTTTACCAGAAATGCATCGAATGCAGTAATAGTATTTAATAAGGACAAACGAAGGTAGGAATTCAACGAAGCTTCGCCGGTTCATCCCCACAGAGCAATCTTTTTAGATGCTTCAAGTAACATCTCCCCTCGGATTTATGTCCATCTCTTTTATCCTCAGTCAGGATACTCAGGAATTTATTCCTTCAATAATAAGCACGACGAACGAAGATGGGAGGTGATAAGTACCATACTATCAAACAAGACGGAAACGAAGTCCTCATATTCTTCAGCAACGAACCAGGATTTATTTTCCTTAGCCAGCAGTTATACAGAGATACCCAGACACTTCAGGTGGCATGATTCATACATACATCATTTACATCATATCATAGCATACGCATCCATAATGCATAAAACATTTACTTAGGTACATCATGCCATACATGCATACATATTGCATAAACTAACCTTTTCTTTTCAGGATAGTTGCAGGCAGATAAACACTATCAATAACTCAAAACAGTTCAGAGACGATCTATACGAAGATCTAGTACTGATACTTAATCCAGAGATAATCGCTACGAAGATTCATTTCTGATAATCAATGCTCAAGTTGTCCTCGGAAGGGTACGTAAATGATCTATACGAAAATCTAGTGCTTAATCCAGGATATTTCCAGAGGAGATAATCGTTACGAAGATTTATTTCCGATGGTCAACTATCTTTGGGATAGTGCGTAAATGATCTATACGAAGATCTAGCACTTAATCCAAGAGATTCGTTCAAAAGAAGTTCAGGGATAATCACCACGAAAATTTAATCCTGATATTCTTTTTGTTCTTGGGAAGGTATGTAAATGGTCTATACGAAGATCTATTACCTAATCCGGGATATTTTCAGAAGAGATAATCGCTACGAAGATTTATTTCTAATGGTCTATATAACAGTTTATCTGTGGGATGGTACGTAAATGATCGATACAAAGATTTTGTACTTAGCCCAAGATATTACCAAAAGCAATTCAGAAAAGATCGCCACGAAGATTTGATTCTGATGCTTAAATTAAAGCATGTTCCTAAAGATGGTTCAGAGCCGATCTATACGAAGATCTAAGTACTAACACCTAATGAAGGATATTATTTTTCCCTAGAGATAATGCAGAGATGATCTATACGAAGATCTATTAATGACATTAAACTCAAGCCATGTTACAGGAATAACTCAGAGACGGCCTATACGAAGACCTAGTACTGATATCCAGTGACAACATAAAGATACTATCACCTTCTGATATTATGGATGGCATCTATAAGCCCATCTCCAGTTCCTCTAAATGGCATCTTTAAGCCCACTCCATGCATATATAACCCATCAGCAGTGTAACTTTACGCACCGGCGAGTGCAAATATTTGGGCTTTTGTGTTCAATCCCCTTCAACCTTCCAAGTCACGAATGGCACACAAGCCAATCTAACTCCTCAGGTTTCAGAAAATTGAATAGGGGCAGCTGTTGCACCCCAAAATTTGCCCTCCCCTAGTCAAGGAATTGTGTACCAAGGTGTCCCAAGAGGTTCACAAGGTTCACAAGGTATCCCAAGAGGTTCACAAGGTTCACAATTAGTCAGAAAGTTTGACAATTCCCTCAGATAAAGCATCCTCCTAAGCAATGCATCCTAAACTAGGGTTTTGAGTTTTATCAGGCTAAATGAACTTCCAAGGCCTTAAGTAAACTTCATATCCTCCTATATGTCTTCAAGAATCCCTATGTCAAGTTTCAAGGCTTTCCCAAAAGGTTTGCTCAGTCAGATGATCAGATATGCAAAAATCAGTCAAAGTGGTTAAAAAGTCAAACTGAGGTCAACTGTGGTCAAACCAAAGTCAAACTTCATGATTTTTTGCCAACATCAAGTATATGAAGTAAAATTCATCATTTGATCAATGGTTGATCATGATTCATCAAGGAGATTTCAGATCATCAAGAATCAGGAGTTTCTAAATTAGGGTTTTCACAAGAAAAGTCAACTGAACTTTGACCAGCCATAACTTTCACATGCTTCATCAAAAATTTCCCATACAAAGCTCATTTTGAAGGAAATTGAATTCTCTACAACTTTGTGTCTCACAAGCCAAGCCTAAAAATGCTTCATTTGGAAGGTATGAGCTAAGACATTATAGGTTATTTCAAAAGTCAACAAAAAGTCAACATCTTCCAAAGAGCATAACTTGAAAATGGTAAAAGATATGGACATGAGACCAATGATTTTGGTTATCGGACTCTCTAAGCTTTCCAAAATGTCCAAGAACACCCTCATAGCCTTAAAATTGAGGGAGATATGCCTTTGCAAAGTTGGGAAATTTTTGGGAGGTTTATGAAGCAAATAGGGCCTTAAAACCAAAGTTTTCCACACGGGCTTGCATTTTTATGACCCAATCTCTACCATGACATCATGCAAGAATCAAATATCATTTATTCATATTTTTATTATTTTTATTTTTATTTATTTTTATTTTATACATTAAAAATCATTTTAAATCAAAATAAAATATGAAGAGCTCAATATTTGATATGATTCTCATTCTAGAAACTCTTAAAGTATATTCAAAGCTGATTGGTATCATCAAAATTCGTGCTCAACCAAATTGGAAAGGATTGGTTTGATTTTTTGACCAAAATAGCAAGTTGATTACTTCATGATCAAGTCACTCAAAAAAGCCCAAAAATCCAGCTTCTTTTGACCTAATTCTACTTCATACATATAGACAAACTGATTACAATCACAAGGAGACGAAATCCTGCCTCCAAGAACATTGATCAAACTTCAAATTTTCATCCAAAAAGTGAGATTCGGTTTTTGACCTAGAGGCCATATCAAGAGGTTTTGAAGGTTGTAACACATTCCTTGATGATCACTGAACCTATTTGAATCATTTGCAGCATCCAAATCATGACATATAGCATAAACCGAATCAATATTGCTCTTGTTCTTATTTTTTTCGATTTTGATTATTTGTGTAATGATAATGAATTCTAACCATATATTTGTGTTAGTTGTGAGGTTTAGATGATTTCTGTGCAAAAAGATTGAAGAACCATGACCTAAACCGAAAGTTGCCATTGTTAGGGTTCTTGGACAAAATTTAGGGTTCTTCGATTTAGCCATTATAAATTGATTTTAAGACTGTAAATAAACTGTGTGATGTCTGTGGATCATAATTATGTGATCAATTTGATGAAACATTAGGTATTTGTGATGGTATGAGATTGGCAGGTTTTATTCGTAGGAAGTTTCACAAGTGAATTCGCAGGAAATATTGCAGGTACAATGAAGAAGATGAAGCTGCTTGGCGCGCAACTGGGATTTGAATTTCTGATTTAATATTTTATGAAATTGTTTGAATATGATATCAGTTGATGTTGCTTGGCCCAGTGGTAATGGTTGCGCGTGTTATTGTTCATGACCTTGGTTCGATTCTTGGTGGCCGCATTCTTTTTATTGATTTTTCCATTTATTCATGTAACTTAATATATTATGAATTGTTGTTGTTGTCTAGCAGACGCGCCCCATGTGGCTTAGTGGCTAGAGTGTTTGGTTGGCGGCTGATGTGATGGGGTTCGAATCCAGGTTCCCACATTTTTTCACAATTATTTTGATTTTGGCAGGTTTGTAATATAATGATTTGGAGTCATGTGATTATCACCAGCGCATGCTGGCTCAGCTGGTTTTGAGAGTGGTGTTTGAGGTAAGGGACATGGGTTCAAATCCCAGGTCCTATCTTTTTAGCATTTTGTTGTATTTTCTTATTTTTAACTATTTTTGCAACTTTAATTCAATTTAATATAATGCATATCATTTCAAAATAAATATCAATAATATTTTTCTACAAAAACTTCATATTTTCAAAAATCATAATTTATTTTCTTAAATTTAAAGTGTTTTTATTTATTTTATAATATGTTTATATTTATTATTATCATGTACATTTTTGTAAATAAATTAAATAATTAGATTTAGATTAATTTTCTTAACCCTAATTTTCTTAACCCTAATATTTAACCTAATTTTTTATAAACCCTAATTAAACCATTAATCATTATTCTTAATATGTAAATAAAATGTTATTTGTTTATTATTATTAAAACTTATTTTCTTAATTAATTCCTAAAAAAAATTTCTAACATTTTTTTTCTTGCTAAAATTCTTATTTATTTTATTATTCTAACCTTTATTCTTATTTTATTATCACTAATATTTAATTATTGCTTATTTATTATTATTATTCTATTTATCATTATTATTATTTCTCGATTATATTGTAATTGTCCCAAAGCCTTGTAATATTTATAGGTTTATATTTTTGCTTTATTTTTATTATAAATATATTTATTGTATGGTTAGTAATTTAGGGAGTGTATAACATGTTTGTTATTAAAATCAACTTAGAATAATTAACTTAAATAAGATAAATATTTGAATATGAACTCGCACACACGTAAGTCGATCTTTGATCGCCATCTTGCACTTCCTAGGGCTGCCTCTCAGTTGCCTAATTCAAAAGGTCAAGTAGGGTGTCTTAAGCAATCCCCTTCATAAATATCATCAAGTCCCTATAGTTTTAAGGATCAAGTCCCTTCGAGGTTGCCTACGATAAATGATCTTGTCCCTTCGAATAAAAGATGATAAGTCCCTACGAATTGCTTAAGACACCTTACAGTTGCCTATATCCAGATGTCCCTACACATGTCCCTTAATCACATCCAAGGTAATGACTACCTATTCCTTAATAATAGGGATAGTCTTACCATTGAAAGAACATAAGAACAGTAAAGACTTAATATAGGGTAGGTTTCTCTTAATTGCTTGCTCACATTTCAAAATACTTTTTACACCCCACTTTTCAAACAACTTTCAAAAACAAGGCCTTGTATACATCCATACGAGGATCATTACAAAGTACTTAGAATTTTTTCTAATCACACACTACACTCTTGCAAACAAAGTGAGCTAAGTAACTAAGAGCCCATGGATAACCATGGATATAAAGGGTGCTAACACCTTCCCTTTATATAACCTACCCCCCTAACTCAAGTCTTTTAAAATAGGTCTTTCCTGTTCTTTTATGTCCTTTCCTTTTGGATAAAATAAAAGTCGGTGGCGACTCTTGCTATCCGAAACATTTATAGAAAGTCAGTTCTCCCACCGTGTTACAACAGGCACTGCTCCATCTGAAGAAGGCACTCTCCGAACCCCCGGTTCTGTCCCGACCACTGGAAAGGGAGACCCTATACCTATATCTGTCTGTGGCAACCGAGGCCGTCAGCGCCGCTCTCATCAGAGAAACCGACGAGGGACAAAAACCTATCTACTTCACGAGCAAAGCACTCCAAGGCCCCGCGCTCAGATACCAACAAATCGAAAAGGTCGCGTTAGCCATCTTAAACGCCGCGAGAAGATTACGTCACTACTTCCTCGCCCACACGATCAAGGTAAGAACCGATCAACCAATAAAACAACTCCTTGGTCGACCAGACATGGCCGGCAGAATGTTGAAATGGTCGCTGAAACTTTCTGAATTCGACATCCAATACGAGAACAGGAAAGTTTTGAAGGCCCAGTCCCTGGCCGACTTTGTCGCAGAAATGACACACAACCCAAAGCCAGCGGACGGCGCCCACAAATGGACGATCTTCGTCGACGGCGCCTCTAGCTCGATAGGAAGCGGTGCCAGAATCATCCTCGAAAACGAGGATGGAATCCTGATCGAGGTCTCACTGGCATTAGCCTTCCCAACCTCCAACAACCAAGCCGAATACGAAGCTTTCATCGTCGGTCTAAGATTAGGCAAAAACCTAGGAGCAAAGGAAGTAAAAATATCGACAGACTCCCAACTCGTGGCATCACAAGTACGGGGAGAATACCAAACCAAGAACGACAACCTCATCTAATATTTAGCATTGGTCAAGGAAATACTCGAAAAATTCGAGAAGTAGGAGGTCCAACACGTGCCCCGCGAGCATAACACGCGAGCGGACGTCCTGTCAAAACTCGTTAGTACGAGGAAGAAAGGCGGAAACAAATCAGTAATCTAGGAAATCCTCCCTCGACCTAGCACCGAAAGGCCACCACCTCCGCTCGAGGTAAACGTGATCGGGGACGCTCATTGCTGGATGACACCCATCTACAACTATCTCACAAAGGTCGAACTCCCCGCAGACCCCAAAGAGGCAGCCACAACCAAGCGGATGGCATGCTCATACGTCCTCCTCAAAGGGAAACTCTACCGTAGAGGACTCTCCATCCCGTTACTCAAATGCGTCGAGGAGGAGAAAGTCCCCGACATACTGGGGGAAATGCACCGAGGAATCAACGCCCAACATCCCGGCGGACGGTCACTAGCGCGCAAGGCTCTTCGAGTAGGCTACTATTGGTCGACTATGCAACATGACTCCAAAGAGCACGTCAAAAAATGCGACAAATTCCAACGACACGCCGACATGCACCTCGCACTTCCCAACAAACTAAAAACGCTCTCCTCCCCTTGGCCCTTCGCATGGTGGGGCATGGACATCCTCGGGCCGTTCGTAACTGGTTCTTGCCAAAACAAATACCTCATTGTAGGGGTAGACTATTTCACCAAGTGGATCGAAGCAGAAGCACTGGCCAAAATAACGGCGCAGAACATTCTTCGATTTTTCAAACGAAACATCCTCGCTCGTTCGGCATACCCCAGGTCCTCATCACGGACAACGGAACGCAATTCACGGACGGAGGATTTCAGGACTTCGTGGCCAGCCTAGGCACTAAACAACACTTCACGTCCATCGAGCACCCTCAAACCAACGGACAAGCGGAGGCGGCTAACAGGGTAATCCTACGCAGACTAAAACGCAGACTCGGAGAGGCGAAGAGGGCATGGGTCGAGGAACTACACAGTGTCTTGTGGGCATACCGCACAACGCCACACTCCATGACCGGGGAGACCCTGTTCAAACAAACATACAACACCAAAGCAGTCATCTCGATGGAAATACGAGAGCCGACGAGACGCATAGAGGATCCCCTCGACGAAGAGATGAATGACGAGGCACTTCGAGCCGAGCTGGATCTCGTCGACGAAATCCGCTCCAAAGCAGCCCTTAGGGAAATCTCCCTCAAACAAAAAATAGCCTTACGCCACGACGCAAAGGTTCTAAAAAGAGAGTTCCAGGTGGGCAGCCTGGTCCTCAGAAGAAACCAAAAAAACCCAAGAGAAGGTAAACTGGTCGCCTACTGGGAAGGCCCCTACCGCGTCCGCGACAAGACGAGCAACGAGGCCTATTATCTGGAAAACCTACAAGGTGAAGAACTCGCTCGACCATGGAACGCAGAAAAACTTAGACAATATTATAGCTAAATATAACTCGGGGAGACATGGGAGGTATGACCACGCTCTTCACCACCAAAACAACAGGGAGGATCTACGCTCCCTAGGGACGAACACAACCCTCCCTGACGCTGGGCACCTCAAACAAGCCCCGATGTCATAGTACCACGATTGGTAGGGCACTCAACTCGCGATGGGAAAGCCCAAGCCCCGAGGTCAGAGTTATCTGATCGCGAACCCTACCTCGAGTTCAGACGAGCACAACCCTCGCCACCTCGTCGGTTCCCTAAACTAACGAGACCAGCATTGTCGAGCACAAACAGTTCAAAAATAAATATAGCAAAACCAACTAAACCGACGTTGGGCACAAACAATAAAAATAAACAAATAGGGCGAATTGAACAACTTTCATTAAACACGGTCGCAGCCGACCAAGGAAAATACAAAAGGAGCCCGAAGGTCAATATTCGTACAGGCACAAAAGGCCATTATACACAGGTGTCGCTCCGACCTGATAACACAGGGTCAAGAGGGGTACAGACGCGAACGGTCAGCGAAAGGGAAGGAAGGAAAAGAGTTGCCAGCTAGGCATTTTTATCCCGAGGGAAAGGTAATGCTGCATAGACCTAAGAACAGATGGATAAGACGGTTGCGAACCAGAGAAACTGAGAAAGGGGGTTGGTTACAACCTGGGAAGGTATTAGCACCCAGATTGTCCGTCGTACTCGACGGGATCCACGCTTAAAAGATTTGTGTTTTAAAGGGGTAGTGTCAGTGCAATCTGTGTATCAAAGCTGGAAAAGAATGCAAGTGTCAGTGTAAAAGAGATGTGAAGTGTATAAGAGAAGTGTCAGTGTAAGAACAAGAGTGAAATGCTCAAGACTATGAGGCTCAAAGAATAATGCTGGAAGGAGGGGGAATATACAGAGACTTTTGTTCGATAACCGTTAAGTTATGCCTACGTATCCTCTCGTGCAATGAGGAAGTCAGAACATCGTAGTTCGACTCAAAGAGACTGAAAGATAATTTGACTTGTGAACTGTTTACTTGTCTATGCTCAAGTGTATGACCTATCTGGCTCAGGTTCAAACTGTCTTGCATTAGACGGGAGAAGCGAGTTCTCGTTTGTGAGTGAATGAGGTGAGAAAAGAATCCCGGAGGAGACGATTATTGTTTGTTTTTGGTGTTTTCAATCTTTTATTGCTTTTTTGAAATTTGTCATAAGTTAATGATCTTAAGCCTAAACCAAGGGTTAGTAAACTCATCACATCCTCCCTATGATTAGGGGTAATGAGAATACCTTAAGTATGAAGTAAACACCTCACACTTAATCACCATGATGTAGGATTAAGATCATTAACCTACTTGTATTTATTTAGATGTTTTTTGGAGTTTTTGTTTGGTGTTAAGTAATGAGTTTAAGCCATAATCAAGGATTCAATGGACTCATTACACCATCCTAATAGAAGGATAATAGATGAGAACATTTAAGCTGAGGAAGGCTCCTTAACTCAATCCATGATTATGGATTAACCTCATGACAAAACAAAGCCTTTATTAAAGTGGATTTTAGTTAATGGTAAGATTAAGAAGTGATTTTTATGGTTTGTAAGACAACTTGAGGGGGACTTGTCAATTAACACTAGGGTTAGTCCTTCTTAACCAGTTAAGGAAGAATTAGAACCCTAATGCAAGGCCCAAGTTACAAGCTTGATGTCTTAGTGATTATTAAATGGATTGATTAAAGGATTTAAACACATTAAGGGTTTAACACTTAGGATTAAAGTTATTCACTCCATCCTAATAGAAGGATGCATGCATAAGCTTAATCACAAAGCCTTAAAACCTTTAAGGTTTAGTCCTTGATTAAGAGATGAGAAGAGGAGACTCAAAGATGACACAAAGGTAAAACTAATTGGGGAACTAATCAAACCCTAATTGTTATCATGCTTGGTTGTCCCTAGGGTTTATGAGGCTTGCAAAAGATCTTCAGGAGAGAAGCCACCAGGAAAGAAGCAGATGAAAGGAGGAAGAAACAGAGAGAAGCAAGACAACTTGCTTCACTTAAGAATACAAGTTGCTAGAATAAAGAAAGTGAGAAAGAGCATGAATGAGCAAGCTCACTCTAGAACAAAAGTAAAATGCAGCTATGAATGCATAAGGGATGAGAAGAGATTATGAGAAGTGAAGGCAAATTCACTTCTCAGACACTTACCACCTGAAAAGTTAGCAACAAGAAATTGAAATGACATGAAAATGAGATGAGATGCAATGATGCAAACCAAAGTCAGAAGCATAAACATGATGCTAATGATGCTAAGAGATGATGCAAATACATGCCGAGAGTTGTGGGTGATCATACAAGGATGAGGATGCAAGTGAAGCATACTTTGGACCATGAAAGTTCATGAAAGTTTATGAAATGATATGAATACATAACATGGCAAAGGAATGATGCAATGATCAAACATGATTCTAATATGTTCCAAGATGGTCTAAAAGTCATGTGAATGCACAAAATGTCATGGCAAGTTCATGTATGCAAGCATATAGAAGATGAATGCAAATGTACACAAAAATTAGGGTTTATGCACAAGACACAAAGCAAAATTCAAAATCAGAAGCCAATGACAAGATAAAAAATTGAAAATGGGATCAAAGGAACCCCAACCCTACATAAGTTCACTGACCAAAGGAGGGGACCCAACTCTTAACCTAATGGAAGTTATGATTTTCTTAAGTTTGCTAGGGTTTTAAGGCACCTTAAAAGGAAAAATGCACATCAAATTGAAAATGAAAGATAAATTCAGACCAATTTTACCCTAAAAACTACATGATATGAAGAATGCAATGCAAGAAGAACCATCATCAAACTCTTCATGGTTAGGCAGAATGAATTTTTCCAAGTTAGAACAAAAATATTGTCTTTAAAGAACTTTAATTCCAAAGAAAAATGTCAAAATAGGTCAAGAACCAAAAAGAAATTTGTTTGAAGAGTTTGACAATGTTTCTAAATGTATTAAAATGCAATGTGATTTTTTTTGTGATTTTTAAATACTTAAATGCATTTTTAATTAATTAATTTCTATTAACCAATTAAAAATAAACATTTAAATTATTTAAAAATAATTTTTAATGCAAAAAATAAAAATAAATTTTTTTTTGGGTTCTGAAAATTAATAAAAGATTTTATAAAAATTTTCAGAATTTTTGGATCTTTTTTACTATTTTAAATTAATTGGGCAAAACAAATGAATAAAAAAGAAAATAAAATTGAAATAAAGGGGAAGTATGCTGATCTGAGGGTCAGAATTTGAACTGAAGATGGCAGGGTTGACTGTGCGCGCCTTTCAAAGGCTGGGATTCACTCTGGCTTAATTAACCTAATTACTATTAATTAAATTAATAAAATCAGATTAGGGCTTAATGAATTGATCTGGGCCGCTCAAAAACTAAACTAATCCACATCCAATGGCTACGATTCCATCTGGAAAATTAATTAGGGTTAGGACTTAATGACTTTCAGGTGACCGGAGAGGAGCTCCGGTCATCTTCTCCGGCGGGTCAAAACCCTAAATCTCTCTACAAGCCACCCCAGCTTAAATTAACTGCCCAGAAATGATCCCCCAACCAAACTAAACCTAAATCAACCATCAAACATCATTTATCACGCATGAACAAGGAGAATCGAAGCCATTTAGTTTCACAGGTGAAATTTCAGAAGGTCACAAAATGTTCATTTTCACACCATTTTCAAATCTAAAAACATCAGAGTGATCCCCATAACATGTATTTTCATTTTGTAACAAAAAATCTAAGCTCTGAAAAGTTTTATTCTTGAAGTTACCTGAGGTGGTGAACTGCAAATGTGTACTTTCAGAGCCTCTTCTTCGTGCAAAGAGTCTCCCCTGATCCTCCTGAAGCTAGTGGGATGCTTCAAAACCCTTGATGTTGGCTGGTTTGAATGTTTCAGTTCTGGTATAGCAGAAATGGAGGTTTGTGTGTGTGATGTTTCAGGTTGTTTTGAGGGTTGGTTCTTGTTCTATGGATGATGTGTGACTTGTTGGTGAAGAAAAATTTGAAGTTTGCTGGCTGGTTTGAGAGAATCAAAGAAGGGAAGGTTTTTGCAAGCTTTGTGCAATCTGATTGTGTATGAGGTCTGAGCTTGTGTGTGGCTTGTTTTATGATCCTTATACCAATCCTAAGTTATTGGAATGAGTCAGAAGACTTGACATGCACTGTGGGAATGGCATGGGGCAATTGGCCAAAAAGTCAATGTTAGGTGTACTTCAAGCATGGGCCATGGCAGAAGCTACTTTAGGGCTGCTCTGAGTTCAGCTGTCTTCAAGGATGACCATGGGATGAATTAGAATGATCAGAAGTGAATGGATGGTGGGATGTCACATGTTTTGCAATTTTCACAACTTGTTGCATTTTGAGATTTTGGTTATGGACATGTCTCATTCCTTGGGCAATATGCAGCAAAATGTGCCATATAAAGTTGCTATGATGCATTGAGATCACTTAACAATCAAACCAATCATAAAAGGTTCCTTTTGCAAAGATTCAATTTTGAAGCTTCATGAGAAAATGCCTTATGTAACTTGTAATTCAAGGCATAGAAATGAGAAATCCTTTGGGCAAATCTGAATTATGGACCATATGTGATATTTGTGTGATGATTAGAAGCTGATTTGAAGTCACAAGATGAATTGGCAAGAGGTTTTGCAAGTTTCCTCTTTGGCACAAAAGTGATAATTAAGTGATTTTGTCCAACTTTGACAAGCCATAACTTTTGTTCTAAAATGAATTAGAATTAGTTCTTGTACTTTTTGAAAATGGGAGGATCCAATCTACAACTTTCATGACCAAAGATTTTCCATTTGAAGCATCTTTGGATCAAAAAGAGGAGGTTGAAAAACTTTCCCAAAATGGCAAGTTTACATTACAAGTCCCTTTCCCAAAATGGCAACTTTGCAAATGACTTGAAATTCTTCAAATTTGTGAACTTCTAACATCTTCTAAGATCAAATAAAGATCATACACATTCAAAATGATGGAGAATACCCTTTGGTTGGATGATTGGGGGCCTCAGATGCCCTGATTTTGCACTGACTTGTTCAATAAGTCATCTTTTGATCAGGTGCCTTCCCCATTGAATTTCTTCATGGAAATTGGTATGCATGATCCCTATAACATATAGAAACCAATAGAAACAAGAATGACCAAAATATTTGAAGTTATGGCCTCTGAAACCAAAACCCTAATTTCAGGTCATCTGTGCAGTTAAGCTTGGCTCTGCTTTCATGCCTTTCCCAGTTCTTGTGATTATTTGACTTCTTTGATCTTTGGAGGATATATGATGCTAGAACATTAATGGAACCTCTTGAGATGATTGAAGACCTTTGGAGTGGCTCAAATGGCTCAGGGATGGCTCAGATCACAAACCCTAGATGCAGATGACTTAGAACCAATGCAGTGAAGCAAAAATGCAATATGAGATGCTATGATTGAAACTATGCAAATGAAAAGAATCACAAGCCATGGTGAAATGAGTGAGGGCAAATTTGGGGTGTTTACAGCTGCCCCTATTCAAGCATGAGTTAGTTGTGTAGGATGTAAGCGACGACTTAACAGACAAACAAGATAACTTGTGGTTGAATACCAGAGACAGTCCAAAATTTGCACTCACTGAATGAAGAAGAAAAGGGATATAGGCTGTAAAAGGGAGTAAAGTATGATTCAAAGTGCGGGCGACGGAGGACGACCGTCGAGCAGAGGACGACTGCTGGGGATAAATCAATGACGGGGACGACCGACATGCTGGGGAAATGGAGGGATCATGATGGGGATGGCCATCAGGTAAAGAAATAAGACTCTCTGGGGATTAAAGGTAAAGTGAATGATGGGGACGACCATCAGGTCGAAGAAATAAATGATGAGGAACGATCATCAAAGGTGAAGGACGATCACCTAGCAGGGGACGGCTGCTCTGTTGGGGAGAAGGATGAGGGACAGTCATCCAAGGTGAAGGACGATCACCTGGCAGGGTACGACTGCCGAAAATATCACGACATAGGACGACTGTCGGATAGGAAAAGGTCGACGATGGGGACGGCCATCGGATAAGCATGATGAAGGACGATCATCAAGAGGTGAAGGACGATCACCTAGCAGGGTATGACTACTCTCGGGGTTTACCATGACATAGGACGAATGTCAGATAACAAGATCAACGATGGGGACGGCCATCGGATAAAATGATGAAGGACGATCATCAAGAGGTGAAGGACGATCACCTAGCAGGGGACGGCTGCTAAAAATATCACGACATAGGACGAATGTCGGATAGGAAGGGGTTCTTATGAATAGAGATTTCGCTGGGGATGATGAAGGACGATCATCAAAAAGGTGAAGGACGATCACCTGGCAGGGTACGGCTGCCGAAAGGTATCATGACATAGGACGAATGTCAGATAGAAAGGACATAGTTTATACGGGATTTGCCGGGGACTCTTCTGGGGAATAGTAGACACAGACGAGTGTCTAAATTCAAGAAGATATAAGTGTTTGACCCGGTGTATAGATTAAAGATGCGGACGAGCACCCTTAAGACTATGATACGGACGAGTACCAGTAGAAACAAACGCTTGACGCATGTTCAGAGATGATGATACGGACGAGTATCAACCGGTTAACAAAGATCATGGACGAGTGTTGACTCTGAGGGGATTTAAGTGGTATATACGAGATACAGACGAGTATCTGAAATAAGTAAACATGGGTGAGACACAAACGATGTGTTCAATTTGCTGGGGAGAGTATGATACAGACGGGTGTCGGAAAAAGTATATTATAAACAAGTATTTGGTTTCCAAAGTGTTTAGGCAACTATGTTGGGGAAGGTGACACGGACGGGTGTCCAAAGAGTGTGTAGATATATGTAAACATGTGCTTGTGAGTGCAAAGGGGATGCTTTGGCTTTCTGCTGGGGATATGACACAGACGAGTGTCAAGAAACATCTGTAATGTATAAGCATCTGTTTGTAGAGAACGCTCGGGCGACTTTACTGGGGAATGATGACACGGACGAGTGCTAAAAGGAGCATGTATCTGTATTTGTGAGTGTAAAGGAAATGCTTTTAATATTCTGCCGGGGAGTTTGAGAGGTATTTTGTATTTTGTTGATGGAACGTCAGTATTTACAAGTGTTCATTTCGACACATGGCTTATGATTTATGTAATATGTTTGATTTTTGCCGTAATGCTCCGTATTAGACGGAATGCTACGCTCTAGGGGGAAAATATGAAGCGAATGCTATGATTATGCAAAGGTACCGATCCGGGATTCGGATCCCGTTGCTCTGGAGATCTCTGGCTAATCTGCTTGAAGTGGATATCCCAGCTGGGGATGAGATCATTGGTAGATCTGACATATATGACTCTGCTTGAGGAATAGGTCACTGATAGACCCATCCTAATGATGATGAGCCCAGCTAGGGTCTGTGGGAGCTTTCGTCACTCTGTTGTGAGATCTTCAGGCGTTGCTCTTCTGGATAGAGGCTGAAACTCTGTGGGGAGATGGTCCCCTGTCTAACACTTGGTCGAGGAGGAATGATGACTGGCAACTCCGCTGGGGATACAACATCTCTGGTGCTACTTTGGAAGACGTGCTGAGTAAGTAATGATTTGGCAGCTTGCTGGTGAGAAGCTTTCATGCCCCATGTTGCACTTTGAGCACCTGCAATCATGTAAAGACAAAGAAACGTACAAGTACCCCGAGGTATCCCCTACTGGGTTCCATCATAAGAGTTTAGACACTCATGATAACGAGAAAAAGTATCGTTTTATTACTATGTTTCAATGCCGTTTTATCGCACATTTATCGTATTAACACCCGATTCTTCGAGTTTTCTTTGTCATTTTGCAGGTATAACAATTATAGAGCTAAATCATAAGCCAAAAGTGAAATGAGCAAAAACAAGCATGAAAAGAAGAAGAAGAGAGGAATTCTGCATAATTATGCATAATTTGCAACAGTCACGACCGTCACCATGCTGTCACGACCGTGACACGCTAATTGAGCCAGTCACGATCGTAACCAAGCCGTCACGACCGTGACGCGCTAAATATGAAGATAACGCCCGTGACACCCTTGTCACGAACGTGACAAAAGGAAATTAGGTTTACTTGGAATGAATTGGTCATGAACGTGCTATGTGAAGTCAATAACGTTTCCTATTCTTCCGCAGACCAGTAACACAAGTTTTTTCCTGGATTCTCTCTTCAACACCGAAGCCCACGTATGGATTCCAACTGCCAAGCCCAAATTATATTTTCTATAAATAGCTTTATTTCAAAGTAGAAACTACAGAGTTTTGATTTTAATTTTTCTTGCGGAAGCTCTGCCGTATTTTATTTGCACCCTATTTCATTATTTTTCCAGCAATTATTTTTGTTCTTGCTTTATTTTCTATATCCCAACCAAATCAAATAACAATTTTCAACATTAGGAAATTGTTATTATTTAATTTCTTTCAAGCCTTCAGCATTTCGTTTTGAATTTTATTTTCGATTCCGGTTCGCACTCCGAGCTTGCCAGACTGTGGAAGAAGGAGTTTCACATTATATTTATTGTTCAGGTTTTTAATCAATTCGCATTTATATTAATGTTAAGAATTTATTTTTATTATTACTTTATAATGCATACTTTAAATTATGTTCATCTGTTTCTGCATCTGTCTGGTACAACAAATATGAGTAACTAAACAATTTAGGGCGGTATGTAATTAAAATAAACTAAATCGGTAAAATCGAATCTAGGCTTAAAACAATTAAGAACTTAAAATTCTGGCTGTGACTTTTTATTATAAAATTAATCTTTTTGTTACGAGAGTAAGGAAAGTGTAATAGGTTAGGTCGAGACCACGAGAGTGTGAGATTTTAACCAGATAGCTAAAGTTAGGCATTTAATTTAAACACAGCGAGAACGCTTTAAAATGAATTAGACTTATTAAGTTTCCAAAAATTATTTCTAAACACTTATGGGCTAGCGAGAGCAGGCATAGGGCTTTAGGAGTAAGATCTGAGATAAGACCACGAGAGTGTGAGTTAAAGATATTTAAACTGATAACCTCTACAGAATAAATTAAGTGAACCATCCTTATAAGCCTAGGTTAGATTGACCCGCCTAAGTTAACATAATTACATACCGACCGCCTTATTATTATTTCATTAAACTAAAATTTAATTCCCGTCTTTAATTTTTAAAAACAACCAAAAAATCGTGACAACCATACACCTTAGCTAAACTAGTAAACCCTCTAGCACTAAGTGATCATAAAGTCCCTGTGGGATCGATAATCTTTTATATTACTTCGATAGGCTGTGCGCTTGCAGTTAAGATACCGCTAGACACATATTGTATTGCGTCTTTAGCCCATCAAGTTTTTGGCGCCATTGCCGGGGACCTTAATTTAGTTACTAGTGCACTTTAGAGTAGCATTGTCTAGGCTAAGGTAACAACTATTTATTTTCTTAATCTAATTTCCCGAGTGTATGCCAAGTACTCGCTCTCAAGGCGAAGACTTGAAACCTCTAATCCCAGAATCAGAACGCTTCTTACACGTAAGAAGACGAATATTCGATTACGAACGAAATTACAACATTCCAGATCTTCAAATTGATCCACCTAAACCAGTCGGAACATCAAAGGACGCATAGATGGCTGAAGAACTGAATCATCCACTCAAATATTACGCTAGTCCTTCGCAAGCTGAACTGCATTCCAGCATTGCCGCACCGGCTATCAACCGAAATGATTTCGAATTGAAACCTTCGCTGATATCAGCCGTGCAACAAAATCAATTCGCCGGAAATCCTACCGAGGATCCGAACCTTCATCTTTCGATATTTGTGCAGTACGCAGATACCGTAAAAGCTAATGGAGTTACCCAAGAAGCTATTAGATTACGTCTTTTTCCTTTTTCACTTCGAGACAGAGCGAGAGCCTGGCTTCAATCTCTACCCTCGAATTCAGTAACCACGTGGGAGGAACTAAAGAGAGTCTTCTTGACCAGATATTTCCCACCTAGCAAGACAGCTATGCTAAGAGCTCAAATCAACGGATTTAAGCAAAAGGAAAACGAATCACTTTTCGAAGCTTGGGAACGCTACAAAGATATGCTGAGACTTTGTCCACATCACAGATTAGTAGAATGGATGGTCATCCATACCTTCTACAATGGACTCTTGTACAATACAAGAATGACAATTGACGCTGCCGCAGGCGGTGCACTAATGGACAAAGAATATAACGATGCTTATGCACTTATCGAGAGTATGGCTTAAAACCATTACCAATGGGGAAGCGAGAGAGTCGCAACTGAGAAACCAACAAAAGGAGGTATGTACGAAGTAAGTAGTATGGACCAAGTCAATGCAAAGTTTGACCAACTAAACCAAAAGATCGACAACTTGGCCATAACACCAACAACCACCGTGGCTGCAGTAACACCTAACTGTGAGTTATGTGAAGTTCTAGGACATGCTGTCCCTGATTGTCAACTATTAGCAGGAATTCCCACAGATCAAGTGAATTATGCTCAAGGAAACCCGTACTCAAACACATACAAACCAGGTTGGAAAAATCATCCGAACTTCTCCTATAAGAACAACAATGCTTTATACGCACCAGGTCAAGCACCAACTACACCACCAGGATATCAAAAGACTGCTCCTAATGTCCCTAGAAAATCGAACCTTGAGTTGATGATGGAAAACTTCATAGCTACCCAATCTCAAACAAACAAGGATTTCTTAAACCAAAACATACACACTAGTGAGCAGATCAAGCAATTAGTGAGCAAGGTAGATGCGTTAGCTACACATAACAAAATGCTTGAAACTCAGATTTCACAAGTAGCTCAACAACAAGCACCTACCGCTGCACCAGCTGGAGTATTTCCTGGACAACCTCAACCTAATCCGAAAGGACAGGCTAATGCTGTGATATTAAGAAGTGGCAAGGAACATGACGGACCTACCGATCCAAGACTTGACAATCCAGCCATGTACCAAAAACCGGATAAACCGACTGAAATGGTGAATGAACCAGAAGAAAAGGAAGATAATAATCAAGAGGCAGTGGAGAAAGAAAAGCCTTATGTGCCTCCACCACCTTATAAACCACCAATTCCGTACCCTCAGAGATTAACCAATTCTAAGACGATGGGCCAGTTTAAGAAATTTGTTGAACTTCTGAAACAGTTGAATATTACTATTCCATTTACAGAAGCTATCACTCAAATGCCCTCGTATGCTAAGTTTCTAAAAGAAATCTTATCCAATAAGAAAAAGATAGAGGATAACGGAACCGTTACACTTACTACTGAGTGTAGCGCAATAATTCAGAATAATATGCCTCCTAAGCTAAAAGATCCAGGAAGTTTCTCTATACCCTGTGTAATAGGAAAATTCGTCATTGACAAAGCTCTATGCGATTTAGGAGCCAGTATCAGTGTTATGCCCTTAACGATTTGCAAAAGGCTAGACATGGGAAACTTAAGACCAACTAAAATGTCTGTTCAACTAGCCGATCGCTCTATTAAATATCCTGTAGGCATATTAGAAAACGTCCCACTACGTATAGGACAATTCTATATTCCTACTGATTTCATAATCATGGACCTCTCTGAAGACTCCACTACACCTATCATACTAGGATGACCATTCTTAGCTACCGCCGGAGCTATAATAGACGTAAAGAAAGGAAAGCTAACCTTTGAAGTAGGTGAAGAGAAAGTTGAATTTATTTTAACACAATTCTTACAATCACCAACTATAGAGGATACATGCTATCTATTGGACGTAATTGACGAATGTGTAAGAGAAATGGAAATGAAAGAAACTACCTATTCTGAAATTATGAAAATTCAAATCCCTCCGATTTTCGAAGATGATAATTGGCGTGAACCATATCAAGATGATAGTCTAAGCGAAAATTTAGCACTTACACCGGATCCCATGCCAAGTAAGAATAAACATACATTAGAGTTAAAAACGTTACCTAAGAACCTAAGATATGAATTCTTAGACACTGAATGTACAATACCAGTTATAATCAATTCCAGTTTAGGAACAATTGAAACACACAAACTTTTAGATGTCTTAAAGAAATATCCAACTGCATTAGGATATAACATATCTGATCTCAAAGGAATATGCCCTTCAATCTGTATGCATCGTATTCTGCTAGAAGAAGATTGCAAAACCTCCAGAGAATCTCAAAGAAGAATTAACCCAATCCTTAGCACTGTAGTAAAGGAAGAAGTTAAGAAACTACTAGATGCTGGAATAATATATCCAATCTCTGATAGTAAATGGGTTAGTCCAGTACATGTAGTACCAAAGAAAGGAGGTATCACTGTTGTGAAAAACACTAAAGGCAAATTAATATCACAAAGAGTAGTGACAGGACATAGAGTGTGCATCGATTATCGTAAACTAAACAAAGCCACTCGAAAAGATCATTTCCCATTACCTTTTATAGATCAAATGTTAGAACGATTAGCCAAGCACTCATATTTCTGTTATCTTGATGGTTACTCAGGATTTTTCCAAATCCCTATCCACCCAGATGATCAAGAGAAGACTACATTCACATGCCCTTATGGAACGTTCGCTTATAGACGAATGCCCTTTGGATTATGCAACGCTCATGCAACCTTTCAAAGATGTATGATGTCAATCTTTGCAGATTTCATAGACAACATCATGGAAGTGTTCATGGACGACTTCTCTGTATGCGGGCAAAGTTTTGAAGGATGTCTATCAAATTTAGAAATGGTATTAGAAAGATGTGTAAAAGTAAACCTCGTGCTTAACTGGGAGAAATGTCATTTTATGGTCAGAGAAGGAATCGTACTAGGACACGTTATATCTGACAAGGGAATTGAAGTTGATAAAGCTAAGATAGAAGTCATAAAAGATCTTCAACCCCCTAAGACCATTCGAGAAATACGAAGCTTTTTAGGACACGCCGGTTTCTACCGACGATTCATCAAAGATTTCTCGAAAATCACTAAACCTCTTACCGGTTTATTAATGAAAGACGCTGAGTTCATATTCAATGAAGATTGTCTTAAAGCATTCGAAACTCTAAAAACAGCCCTCATCACCGCACCAATCATGCAACCCCCTGACTGGAGATTACCTTTCGAAATCATGTGCGATGCGAGTGACTATGCTGTAGGCGCAGTTCTAGGATAGAGGAAGGACAAGAAACTTCATGCAATTTACTATGCCAGTAGAACCTTAGATTCTGCTCAGATGAACTACGCCACTACTGAAAAAGAATTGTTAGCAGTTGTCTTTGCGCTTGACAAATTCCGTTCCTACCTAGTGGGAGCAAAAATAATCGTCTACACAGACCACGCTGCTATTAGATATTTATTAACTAAGAAAGATGCTAAACCAAGACTCTTGAGATGGATTTTACTCTTACAAGAGTTTGATCTTGAAATAAAAGATAAGAAAGGTACTGAAAATGTCGTAGCGGACCATTTATCTAGAATAGAAGGTATTAAACCCGAACAAGTGCCGATTAACGATGATTTTCCGTATGAACAGCTGATAGCACAAATAGGAAGCGACCCAGTTCAGTTAGATATAGATGAACCAGAACCCGTGGAAACAATCCAAACAACCGTAGGACTGCCATGGTACGCTGACATTGTCAACTACCTAGCTGCAGGAGCTCTTCCACCTGATTTAACCTATCAACAGAAAAATAAATTCTTTCACAATCTCAAACACTACTATTGGGATGAACCATTACTGTTTAAGAGAGGACCCGACGAAATATTTCGTCGATGTATTCCCGAAGAAGAAATAGAAGATGTCATTGCTCATTGTCATTCATCTCCTTATGGTGGACATGCAAGCACTTCCAAGACTTGTGCAAAAATCTTACAAGCAGGCCTATTCTGGCCTAATTTATGGAAAGATGTCCACATCGCTGTTATAAATTGCGATCGGTGTCAACGCACCGGTAATATTTCAAGAAGAGATGAAATGCCTCAAAAAGGAATATTAGAAGTAGAAGTCTTTGACGTCTGGGGAATAGATTTCATGGGACCATTCCCATCATCTTTCGGTAATAATTACATACTCGTAGCTGTCGATTATGTTTCAAAATGGATTGAGGCTATAGCTTCTCCTACAAATGACACACGAGTAGTAATCAAGCTTTTCAAAAATATAATCTTTCCCAGATTTGGTGTGCCTAGACTCGTCATAAGTGACGGTGGCTCACACTTCATTTCAAAAATCTTTGACAAATTACTATCTAAGTATGGAGTCAGACATCGTGTAGCAACACCATATCATCCACAAACAAGTGGATAAGTCGAAGTCTCAAACAGAGAAATTAAAAAAATCTTAGAAAAGACTGTCGCCATATCTCGGAAAGATTGGTCATCTAAACTTAATGAAGCTTTATGGGCTTATAGGACAGCTTACAAGACACCCATAGGAACTACACCTTTCAAATTAGTATATGGAAAGTCTTGCCCCCTCCCGGTAGAACTAGAACACAAAGCATATTGGGCGATTAAAACTCTCAATATAAACTATAATGCCGCAGGAGACAAGCGAATCCTCGATATTAACGAATTAGAAGAGCTAAGGTTAGATGCTTATGAGAATGCTAAGATATATAAAGAAAGAACTAAGCGATGGCACGATAAACGCCTATCTAGGAAGGAATTTATTGTGGGAGACGTTGTACTCCTCTTTAATTCAAGACTTAGGCTCTTTCCTGGAAAACTAAAATCTAGATGGTCAGGACCCTTCGAAATAACTAGAGTGTTCCCTAGCGGAGCAATAGAAATTAAGGGTAGGAATAGTGAATCGTTCACAGTAAACGGACAACGATTAAAACATTACCATAAAGTTGAAAATAAAGATTATGCAAATAGTCTAAGGCTTTTAGAGTTTTCCAATAATTTCCCTGATTAATCTACCCCTAAGCATTACGTCAGGCTTATGACGATAAAAACAGCGCTTAGTGGGAGGCAACCCATTTTTATCATTTTATTGTTTTATCGCTTTATTGTTTATCATTTTATTGTTTTATTGTTTTATTTCATTATTATCATTATTGCTTTTATTTATGCATCTATTTTCTTATTTTATTTATTTTAATTTTTATTTTCTAAATCACTTTTACAGATTTTCTAAAGTCTTTTCCACTTTCCTTCTCCCCCTGATTTGTTTCCTCCATATTTACACTAACTATGGCTAACCAACCGAGAAACATTATGGAAACCAAATTTAGAGGTAGGAACCAAAGAATGAAATTTGAAGAGTTATCACAGAGACCAATGGATTTGACTCTGTACCCGGATGATCTGACTATGGAAACTTTAGGAATACATGATATCATCATATACCTGTTTAACCAACGTGGATGGGAGAATGCACTAATAAAACAAAAGTTTGTGACTTACCGCGAGCTCACCCTTGAGTTCTTAAGCTCCTTAGTTTACTTACCCGAGCGCGGTTTTGGATTCAGGAAAGGATTTATCAGTTTCCGACTATTCGGAATAGAATATGACTTTAACCATAAAGAACTAGCTGACTTATTAGGATTCCCTAGTGGACCCTTTACTTTTACTACCACACAGGTAGAATTGATGGACATTGAGCTGGACTTCTTTTGGGGAACCTTAACCGGAAATTACCATCCTGAGCCAAATAACATGAACAATGATGAGATACATAACCCTGCTATCCGCTATTTCCATAAGATCCTTGCCCACTCCTTCTTTGGAAAAGAAGAAAACCTTACTGGAGTATCTAAAGATGAGATATTCATTATGTCCTGTCTGACTAATGGGCAACCAGTTAATGGTGTGCCTTTCATGATGCAAACCTTCACCCGAATCCAAGAAGAACCTGATCTACCCATATTGGTAGGAGGCCTTGTCACCATGATTGCTGATGCCTTAGGACTTAGATACCAATTACACAGGTGTAACCGTTTAGGTACCATCCGTCCTATGAATCTGAACTTTTGCTTTAACCGTCAAATCATAAGAAACTTAGGACAACCACCTTACGAGTACCTAATCAGGAATGAAGTAGTAACCCTGTTCACATTACCAAACCATGCTAGAGTCAGTGTTCACAATGAAGATAATTGGCTTTATGAGCTTACCCCTCTTGGCTATCCATCCACTCCCGAAACACCACAATCTTACAAGATAAGGGATGATATAATGACCGATGTAGAAAGTGACCCTGAGACACCTCCTGGTTACCATGACATTGAACACACTGATGAAGTGATTGAAACCCCTGAAGTAAATCAAGTAGAATATGCTGACAACTTAAAGAAAATTATGAATACTCTTGAAGTGTACCAAGCCGATATTAATGCTGTTAAGGATGAGATTAAAAGCATGCGATTGGACGTTATAGGTTTAACTGACATAACGTGTGAGCAATTCTACCATTTAAACTCCGCACTTGAAGATTTGAAGAAGCAACTTTGAAAAATGCTGTAGTGATTTAACTTATTTTACTTCTTGCTTTTGTTTCTAGTTAGTTTTAACATTTTGCAAACATTTTCGTACCTTATTTTTATTAATGTAATTTTCCTTCAATTATATCAAAAGTAAAGTGTCAGACCCTAATTTTTGACCTAAGATTCTTCGCATCTCATCTGCATTTCGCATACAAACCAGTTCACGCAATGTTCGTTTATCCTTTTTCAGGTACAGGTCTTTGCCTTGCAGAGGATCACCATGTTTAATTTCTGTTATTTGTTTATATTTACTAAACTCTAACCAAAATATAAAAAAAATATATGTTGCAGTTGCTTCTTCTTCTTCTGTGTTGCAGGATTTCAAAGACAGGGCTGTGATTCCAATTCAGATGCGTTTGTTCAGTCACAATTCGATTCAGATGGACGTTTGACCTAATCTTGTTCAAACTATCAAAAGATTGTTTCGACTGTCAGTTGTGTGTGCCAGTGGTTTAGATAGTGTGTTCAAAGATTCAAGTTGTGTTATGTGCGAAAATTCTTTGGTATCAGACAGTGTTTTGGGTGAAGTTTGGTTTGAATCAGTCAGTTCGTCAAGTTTATCAGTGATTCATCTGAGAATTTATTTTTCTCAGCATGAATTCAAATAATCAAGACAAGATTTCAGTGGTTCAGTGATGGTTGTGATCAGTTTATCAGTGGCTTGTGAAGGAAAATCAGAATATGTTGTGGGCTTAAGACTTGTTTTCATATCCATTATTCAATAATCATTTCCATTTTTCCAAATTCAATCCTTTTTTCCAAATTCAATTCATTAACTATTTTCGATTCCCGATGATTTCATCCCACTTTTACATTTTTCGATTTCCATTATTTTTCTATCCATTTTCAATTCCCCTTTTATTCACTTATTAAATCCAAATATTCATTTTTTTTATTATCCATTTCATTTTTCCCTCATTTACCAAATATACTATAATTCCAATTCCGCTTTTTACATATATCCATAAATCATCATTATTTTCATAGCCATTATCCAATTTATCTCAAAATCCATCTTTTAATTCAATTTCCATTCAAATTTTTTTTCTTTTATTATTTTTATTACTTTTTTAAAAAAAAAAGAAAAACATTCTCCATTCTTAGCATGTCATCTCATGAAGAAAAAACTATAAGCCCATCATTTTTTCCATAGGCCCATTTGTGTTTGTTTTCTATATCAAAATTAAATTAAAAAAAAGAAGCAAAGCTTCCACAATTTTCCAGCCATCACCCACATCACAACAAACTCAGTAGCCTTTCCCAATTCCAAAACCTCCTCACGGGCAAATTTCATCAACAACATTTCATAAGCCTGCCCAAGCATAGGCCCCACACCAAACAATACTTCCCAAAGTACAAGCAACACTTTAGCCACAGCCCAATGATTCAAGCCGCATCCTACCGCACGTGAAAACGTCTTCAGCTCAAGCATCCAGCATCACACAAAACAACAATTTCACCCGTACGCACAGGCTTCACTAGCCGGCCCCAATCTTCACGCTTCCCGCACGCAAGTCCAACAAGCCAAACAAACAACTATCAATCCATAAACCAACACGCCGTAAGCCGCATGAACAACAAGCTGCCAACACTTCAAAATACCAACAAGCAAAAACAACAGCAGCTCACTCTATCACAATCAGGCCTGCGCCGCACAAGCCTCAAGCTCCTCCTACAAGCCGCACGCATCAACATTTCAAGCCTCAAGACGACACACTGAAAAAACAACAGCCGCAGGCCCAAAACTTAAATTCCCAGCCAGCCCACACTTCACTTTACACCAGTTACGCCGCACGGCTACAAACAACAACAAACAACAACATGCGTTACGCACAACAAAGGAAAAGAAAGGCAAATGCACACGAGAAAATACAGTCATCAAAACGCAATACCAAAAGCCCAAAAAGCAAGAGGAAAAACTCAGATTAAGCACGCAAATTTCGTGAACTAAAACTCATTTCAAAACTCACCGAAAACGCGAGAAATGCATTCAAAACGGCAGCACACAACCTTCTTCTCCCTCCTATTTAAAGAGATCCATCTCTCTCATTGCTTCAAGCTTTGAAAGCATAGCAAAACCCTGTCAAGAATCCATCTCAAAGCTTCAATCTAAATCTTCCCTAAAGCTATTCTCCAATTTCGATCCCTTTCCAATTTCACTTCACCTTCATACCTTTAAAAATCCCTTTCAATCTCCTAACAAATCTTCAACCATAACCAAACTCAAAGCGATCTCGGATTTAGGTTTAAAAAAAAAAGGGATAGAAGCCGAGAGAAGAGAGAAGAGAAGCCGAGAGAAGAAGAGGAGTGTGTTCGGTGAGAGGCTTGCTCGGTTGATTGAGAAGAAACGTTGATGTTGGATTAATTTCGAAGGTGAGGAGTGAAGAGATTTTTGGCCCTGTTTTCGCGTTCAAGATTTGCGAAGAAGAAGAAGCCTTGTGGCTTCTGTGCTTTTGTTTTTTTTACAATTTGTTTCTTTTTTTTCTTTTGTTTATTTTAATAAAAGGATGATTAAATATTGAGTGGGCTTAGATCTATCTTGGATCCATGGATTTTCTATATCCACTCCTTCCAACCATGCGGATCCATCATTCCCTCCCCCTCTTTGATTTTCTTTTTTTTTGCTTTTATTAGTTTCTAATCTTTTTTTTTTAAAAATAAATAGTTATTAATTCTATTTTTGATAAAAAGAATTTATATAGAAAAGTTTTTTTTAAGAAGAGTTTTAGGAAAAGAGTTAGAAATATTTGTTTTAGAAACAAATTTAGAATAGATTTTTAGAAAGGGATTTTAAAAAAAACATTTCTATTTCTTTTTATGGATTCTATTATTAGATCCATTTCTTTTTCATCCTATTTTTCTTTTTTGGTCGATGAGATCTCCGATTCGCGATTATTGGTTTTCAAAGATGTTTAATCTTCATTATTTCAAATCTATGGATGAATGATCATTTGGATCATTCTCCATACTTTGGAATCGTGATAGGTTACCTTCGATAAACACAATGTGAAATCCCGATTAAGATTAGACCGTTCCTTTTCTTTTTGTGCGACATGTTTTCGGAGAACGATCCATAATATCGTTTCTCTAACATGTATTAGCATGAATATTTTCCACTTTAATTAGTGGTGGCCGGCCTCATTTGTAGGGTAATTACTCCGTAAATTACTCGGCGATTGCTTAACATAGACCTAAAGTTGTCCCGATTCGGAATGCGATCCACTTGGATCCGGTTGCCTCGATTTTCTTTTTCTTTTCGTGGTTGTGCTTGATTAAGTTCATCATACCACTTATATTGTAAATATTATAATAATGTGAATATACTAACATTTAAGTTTAATCTCTCGCACCTTATCCTTTTATCTTAATTTCTTGCTCTCTATCTCTCTTATTATGCTTCTATATCATTCATCATATTACTTATTGTTTATATTGTTGCTTGTTATTTCTCCTTTGTCCATTTGGACACCAAAACACTAATAACGGATTAAACATCTAAAAAATGGGTGACTTTTAATTTCGGACTATGGTTACTATCCTTAGCTTGAGACTTGGAGTTTCGGACTTAGATTCTAGGACCATTCCCTTGCTCGAGTTGTTATGGATTGAAGATTTTGGTTCCGGTTAAGTTCACTTGATTATGAAGATGGAAATCCAATTGTTCAAAGAATGCTTGCCATATGGTTTGATCATTCTTCCTTTAGCTTTTATTTTCAAGTTTTAGGATAGTCCCTTCATCTCTTCCCATCTTTCTTCAATTTTCAAATCTTCTTCCCCTTTTCAAAACTTTCTTTGTTTTCAAACATCAAACATTTTTCTCAATCAAACCTTGACTCCGGTCATGTGCTTTTACCTTTTCATTTCATTTCTTTAAATAAATGCTAAACTACATAAGCATATCAGAATTTCTTTCTCAAAAACTTTAAAACATTCACAACACATTCAATTGCTTTTGTGCCCTCGTGCACGTTCTCCTTTAACAATTTTTTATGTTTAGATATGATTCATTCTTTTTAGCGGAATTATTCGCTAAAGAATGACGACTTATCTTTACATTTTAAAATCAATTCAACTCATTTTCCTTGTCACAATTTGTACCACGAACTACGGGGTTTTGATCTCGCATTGCACTTTGTGGGTACGTAGGCATGAGACGTTCGTCTCTTCAAACACCAAAATCTTAAAAAATATTCTTCTTCTCATCTCTTCAATCCTTTTTTCAAGCAAACCATTTCAAACCAAAAAATGCAGTAAACATTTCAAAGGGTTCCCGTGGAGTACCACGGACAAGTCGGGTGCTTAAAACCTTCCCGATTTGTAACCAATCCCCGTACCCATTCTCTGTTTGATTCTGTTAGCTTTTTAGCTTTTAAGATTCTTTAAGGCTTTCTTCGTTCTTTTTGCCTTTTTCCTTTTGTAAATAAATAAAAGCGCGGTGGCGACTCTGTGTATATCGAGTTAAGTTAATCAATAGCTTACACTCATGATTTTACCGCTACACAAAGTACTTCTAGTTTTACCATTTTCCAATTTAATCAATTTCTATGATTTCCATTACTTACTGTTATATTTAAATTGATTAATATTTTTATGATTTCTTGTGTGATAAAATTTGCTGCTAATATATGTTGATCCAATATTATATATAGTGTTTGTGTTGGAATTAAATAAGAAGTGATAAAGAAAAAGAGAAAAATTGCATTGAACGAGTGAGATAATGCATTCTGTGAAGAAAAATTATAAGTTTTAAACCCTCACGGTCGTCATCCATCTCTCACGATCGTGACAAGCTAATTAGCGCGTCACGACCGTCACTCATCCCTCACGACCGTGACGACCCCTGTTATACGAATTCTGAGAAACAGAATCGTTCTTCTTCGCAGAAACCACTTTTCCACTTCCACAAAAATTAGAAACCCCCCATTATCTCCTCACTATCCCGTAACCTCCCATTACCCTAAATCAATTTCATTAACCTCTCCATTTATTCCAAACCTCTCACATTCACTCCTTTCACTATAATCAGAACCAAATTCTTCACATTTTTCATTTTCTCACAAAACTCAAAAACCTCCAATCTCTCATTCCCGTACTTGCATGCAATGGAAGAAATCCAATTTAGAGATGGTGAACATGGAGAAACTCAAAGACAAAAGTTTATCAGGTTTCAGAACCGTGGCGTCCAGCCCACTCGGTATGTCGACATTGACTGCTTGAGGGAGTTGGGATTGCTCAACAGCGTGAAGCTCCTGCTTAGGCATGTTGGTTTGTGGCACTTGTGCAGTCAACCACAACCGACATTCAAACTCCTCACATTGGAATTTCTGAGTTCGTTTCAATATGTTACACCTCCCGGTTCATCAAGTCAACTCACCGGCATTGCAAAGTTCAGAATGCTCGGACGAGAGTTCGAAATCACCCAAACGAGGATCGCCGAACTGTTAGGTTTCGATCACGGAGACGACGCTCATCTCCGCGTGCCGGACAACTTCAGCGAAACCGCTTTCACCTTATGGCACGACATCACCAACACCCATGCTACTGCCTTTCAGAGTCTGAATGCTACCCACATCCATAACCCGGCGATCCGATATTTCCATCACATCATCTGCAATACTATTTTCGCAAGAGAGAGCAATCACAAGCTGAACTCCAAGGAGCTCTTGTTCTTGCACTGTGCCTTAAATGACGAGCGCATCAATGCTGCCCCATTCTAATTGTCCCATATCCAGTCTGTAGCGCAACGAGGCGCAACCCCCTTCTACATAGGCGGGATTGTCACCACCCTTGCCATTCTGCTGGAGCTTGGTGACTTGATTATCCATTTGCCTCGCAGAGCCGCAGAGTTGCTTACAAAGAACTATTGCAGGTCCGCCCACTTGATATCTCAGAGAGAGGATGGCAGGTTCAACCCTGTTATCCAAGGCACCGTTTATCATCACATCACCTTGCCGTGCCGTGACCGCATCGATCCGTCCAACCGAGCCAACTGGCTATTTGCTTTACCGGATGCTACCGGCCATGTCCCCATTATTGATGAGCAGGCCGATCCACCATTGGACGAGATGCAGGATACCATGGATGCTGCTGACCCTGTACAGGACATTCCTGAGTCCTCCACCAGACAGCCGCCTGCACAAGAATTCACACTTGAAGACGTCCTCCGTGCGATTCATCAACAGAATCAGATGAATGCCGCACTAGAGCGAAGGCAAAAAGAGCAACATGATGCACTACTTTCAGCTGTTGCCAGCAATCAGAGGACGACCGATGAGAAGCTCAGAGAGATTTTAAGCGAGCTAGAGGCTTTGCGTATTGATATCACTGCTCTCACCGACACCGGTTCTGATCCTGAAGCGACTCCGACCAGACGCTCCCGCACCAGAAGCCGAGGCCGTGGTCGACAGCAGCCTTAGTTTATGTTTATGTTTATGTTTTTCCATTTCTGTTGTTTGTATTGTATTTCCCCCGCTATTATATCACAACATTGAGGACAATGTCTGATATAGTGTGGGAAAGATACCTTTCCTTTTTCCGCATTTCCCTTTCCGCACTTTCCATTCCGTTGTATTTCCTTTCGTATTTTAATGAAACAAAGTACTATTTGTGCTATTTCTTTAGTTTCGAATTTTCCCCGTTTATTTAGCCATACCGAAATTTTTTATATTTTTATCTTCGCATTACCCAACTTACCTATGAAATCATAGTTAGGAAGCTGAGAACGATTAAACAAGATCAATACAATCTTGACACCTTAGACTTCCTACTTAAGCATTCCGTTCCGATAATTGTTACGACTACACCTTAAGTTTCAGTTCTAAAGTAACCCCTAGTAGTTTATACTAGCAGTCATCACCGTCTGAACACAAACCACGTGGGGAGCCGATGAACATAAGTGTTTGATGCGTAAATCTATAATGATCCTTCATATCTCGATGCCAATAAAAAGAAATTGCACCAAAGTACACGGTCGCATATAAGAAACGAGAAGTATGAGAAGGAGTCCATTGCGGGTTGGTTCAGAGGTACCTGGTTCTGAACTTGGTAGGACGTGCTACGGCTCGATCCCCCACAACCTCCAAATCGGATAATATATATAGGGTTGCCACATTCGTGTACCAGATCCCGTGCTTATAAAGGATCAAAGTCACTAACCGGCTACTCCACTACGTGCGTGCTAAGGCAAAGGGCTTAATGTGATTGCGCTAGAATGAAACCGGGTGAAATAAGATCGAAAGACTCTAGGTAGAATCGCAACGCAATTACCGAATGTTTCGTTTAACGGGAAGTCGACGACTTAGCTTGTTGCTTGTGTCATTAGTGTATCGTTAGTGTTTTATTCTAGTACCGGTTTATCTAGCAAAACGATTCCTCGTATGGTTTGTTATGTGTTTGCGTCGATGGAAACCTGTCCGATCATTTTTCAACCGACTATTTGCTTGAGGACAAGTAAAGGTTTAAGTTTGGGGAAGTTTTATAACGAGAAAAAGTATCGTTTTATTACTATGTTTCAATGCCGTTTTATCGCACATTTATCGTATTAACACCCGATTCTTCGAGTTTTCTTTGTCATTTTCCAGGTATAACAATTATAGAGCTAAATCATAAGCCAAAAGTGAAATGAGCAAAAACAAGCATGAAAAGAAGAAGAAGAGAGGAATTCTGCATAATGCTGCATAATTTGCAACAGTCACGACCGTCACCATGCTGTCACGACCGTGACACGCTAATTGGGCCAGTCACGATCGTAACCAAGCCGTCACGACCGTGACGCGCTAAATATGAAGATAACGCCCGTGACAAAAGGAAATTAGGTTTACTTGGAATGAATTGGTCATGAACGTGCTATGTGAAGTCAATAACGTT
The DNA here is from genome assembly GCA_963966055.1 of Lathyrus aphaca. Classification (NCBI taxonomy): domain Eukaryota; kingdom Viridiplantae; phylum Streptophyta; class Magnoliopsida; order Fabales; family Fabaceae; genus Lathyrus; species Lathyrus aphaca. The sequence continues at coordinate 131,426,958 of OZ014522.1, read as the reverse complement.
TCCTATTCTTCCGCAGACCAGTAACACAAGTTTTTCCTGGATTCTCTCTTCAACACCGAAGCCCACGTATGGATTCCAACTGCCAAGCCCAAATTATATTTTCTATAAATAGCTTTATTTCAAAGTAGAAACTACAGAGTTTTGATTTTAATTTTTCTTGCGGAAGCTCTGCCGTATTTTATTTGCACCCTATTTCATTATTTTTCCAGCAATTATTTTTGTTCTTGCTTTATTTTCTATATCCCAACCAAATCAAATAACAATTTCCAACATTAGGAAATTGTTATTATTTAATTTCTTTCAAGCCTTCAGCATTTCGTTTTGAATTTTATTTTCGATTCCGGTTCGCACTCCGAGCTTGCCAGACTGTGGAAGAAGGAGTTTCACATTATATTTATTGTTCAGGTTTTTAATCAATTCACATTTATATTAATGTTAAGAATTTATTTTTATTATTACTTTATAATGCATACTTTAAATTATGTTCATCTGTTTCTGCATCTGTCTGGTACAACAAATATGAGTAACTAAACAATTTAGGGCGGTATGTAATTAAAATAAACTAAATCGGTAAAATCGAATCTAGGCTTAAAACAATTAAGAACTTAAAATTCTGGCTGTGACTTTTTATTATAAAATTAATCTTTTTGTTACGAGAGTAAGGAAAGTGTAATAGGTTAGGTCGAGACCACGAGAGTGTGAGATTTTAACCAGATAGCTAAAGTTAGGCATTTAATTTAAACACAGCGAGAGCGCTTTAAAATGAATTAGACTTATTAAGTTTCCAAAAATTATTTCTAAACACTTATGGGCTAGCGAGAGCAGGCATAGGGCTTTAGGAGTAAGATCTGAGATAAGACCACGAGAGTGTGAGTTAAAGATATTTAAACTGATAACCTCTACAGAATAAATTAAGTGAACCATCCTTATAAGCCTAGGTTAGATTGACCCGCCTAAGTTAACATAATTACATACCGATCGCCTTATTATTATTTCATTAAACTAAAATTTAATTCCCGTCTTTAATTTTTAAAAACAACCAAAAAATCGTGACAACCATACACCTTAGCTAAACTAGTAAACCCTCTAGCACTAAGTGATCATAAAGTCCCTGTGGGATCGATAATCTTTTATATTACTTCGATAGGCTGTGCGCTTGCAGTTAAGATACCGCTAGACACATATTGTATTGCGTCTTTAGCCCATCAACTCCCGGGAGTAAGTAATAAATTTCCTGCAAGCATGTGATTAGAAAAGGCGCATCTGTATTTATGCGATCATTATATTAAGGATATCAGACATTTTTATCAAAAAAGAAAATAGAAGGTACGAGACGAAACGTGACTGAAAATCTGATTTTATTAATTTGTGTGCCCTGAATTGGCAAGATACAGTCAAAGAAACAAATCCCCTGAAATGAGGAGATTGTTACAAATTGAGAAAACAAACAGACGGTGGCAATGTTGATGGTGCTCCAAGGAGCTTCCCTTTTGCTATGACTTGTATGACATTGACGTTCTTCTTATCATGCTTTTGAAGAAGGCTGATTCTGACCGATGCTTTAACCTTTCGAAGCTTGCCATGTTGTAAGCAATACAGACGAATTCAGAATGCAGTTGTTCGCTTATTCCCTTATTTTGCGTGGATCGCCCTTTCAGGTTTTCAATCCACCGGGATACCCGTTTTTGCCTGAGTTGTCCAATGCGGCTTTTCAACTCAGCGGGTGTACATATTTTATTCATTTTCCCTTATTTTTGCCCAAGTCTTTTATTCTGTTTTTGACTTGCCGGGATGCCCTATTTTTGCCTGGACTTACATTCTGTTTTTATGTCCAGCGGGTCACTTTATGCGAAGTATTTTTTAACTGCATCCGAATTCACAGGGGATAGGAAGTCTTCACCATCCATAGTACTGAGCATCAGTGCTCCATCAGAGAAAACTTTCTTTACTATGAACGGACCATCATAATTCGGAGTCCACTTGCCCCTGTGGTCTGTATGAGGAGGGAGGAGTCTTTTCAGCACAAGATCTCCTACTTGGTATTCTCGAAGCCTGACTTTCTGATCGAAGGCTTTCTTCATTCTTTTCTGATACAGCTGCCCATGGAAAATTCCAGCCAATCTCTTCTCTTCAATCAGATTCAGTTGTTCGTATCGGGATCGGACCCATTCTGCTTCATTCAGCTTAACATCCATTAGTACTCGTAAGGAGGGCAATTCAACTTCAACAGGTAGGACCGCCTCCATACCATACACAAGCTGATACGGTGTTGCCCCAGTGGATGTTCTGATTGAGGTACGGTATCCATGCAAGGCAAATGGTAGCATCTCATGCCAGTCTTTATAGGTAACCACCATCTTCTGCACAATCTTCTTGATATTCTTGTTAGCTGCCTCAACAGCGCCATTCATCTTTGGCCTGTAAGGAGAAGAATTGTGGTGTTGGACCTTGAAGTCCTGGCACAGTTCGGCCATCATTTTGTTGTTCAAGTTGGAACCATTATCAGTAATGATTCGCTCGGGAACTCCATACCGACAGATGATATCTCTCTTCAGAAATCGGGCTACCACTTGCCTGGTGCAGATGACTTAGAACCAATGCAGTGAAGCAAAAATGCAATATGAGATGCTATAATTGAAACTATGCAAATGAAAAGAATCACAAGCCATGGTGAAATGAGTGAGAGCAAATTTGGGGTGTTTACAACAGGCACGCAGGCCCTACAAAGTAACAACAACAAAAAAAGAAATTCTAAGACTCCGCCCGGAGTTACTCTTCATCTTCCAACTCCTCTTCAGCTTCGAAGGGGCACACGATCTCCCCGTCAGCCACACAGTAATTGTGGGCCGACCCCTCTGTCACCAACCCAAGATTCAACACCTTCAGCTGCTCGATGGCGTTGTCGAACCCCTCCTTGAACATTACCACCAGGTCTTTGTTGAGAGCGCGGATATGTCCGACCAACTCACCCCGGGTACAGAGGGCAAGCTCATCCTCAGTCTCATCCTCCCGGGGGTGGATTGTACCCTCGAGCAGAGCCATCCGAGCTGGGAGCTGCACGTTTTCTTCGGCCACCTTCTTGTGCCCAGCAGCTTGATCCTCCAGGCTTTCCTTCTCCGCCTTCAGCGTGTCCTGTTCAAGCTTCAATTCCTTCAGCTCCTTCTTTAGCCCCTCCTACAACTGATGCTCCTCCTTGTAGTTAGATAGATCCTTAGACAATCTATCCTTCTCAGTACGGGCAGTCAAAAGAGCATCCTCCAAAGAAGCCGTGGAAACAACACTCTCGGTCAGGACCATTGCAGTCTCCATCACCCGGATAACAGCGGCCAGATCCCCTGTCAGGTCTCTTCACTGGGCATCCGCATCCTGGCTCAAGATGGCCTTCGCCTCGGGCGCCGCCACCACGACAACACCTTTGGCCTTAAAAATTCCTGCTCCAGATAGCAGGGAGGCAACAAATAACTCCCAGGGCCACCAGAATCATTGCCCCCCACTGCAGTAGACCGGGCAAGAGCCCTGTCCAGACGCTTCCGTTTAAGCAAAGGAGAGGTGGAAGGAGAAGGGCTGTCCCGTATCTGGATCGGGGAGGTTTGTTGAGCGGGCTGAGGAGAAGTGGACACCAGGCTAGCAGTACTAGAGGTACCTGCCCCGAGGTCAGCGGCCACCTCCTGAACTCGGGGTGTCGTTTTCTTCTTCTTTTTAGAGACCCTGTCCGGGGCCCCAGCCTGGTTCGCCAGCTTCAGAACACGTTCACGCACGGAAGGCATAGTTCCTGCAAAACAAAAACAACAAAAACACAGTTTAGTTGGAAAGACGCGACCGAGAAAAGCAAGCAAGTTAAAGAAAACCTACGCAGTAACTCCGGGGCCTCCTCGTCCGTATCACACTCGAGCAGAGCCCTCGTGTTTATAAGATGGGCTTCGCAAATCGGCATCCCAGCCTCATCGACATAGGGAGCACCTTTCCGGTCAACCCAAACCGCCAGGTTGAAACTCTGTACATACTCTGCCAGCCTCTTATAAGCCAGCATATCCTCGACCCCCAGGCTCGATAACTTTACCCGGTAGTGACTGGTTGAGAGATTGAAGTGGTCGGGCTGCCACCTCAAGGGTATCCTTGACATAAGCTTTTCCTCCTCAGCAGTATTCCGTTTATAATAGTAAAGGGAGTTTAAGGCGGAACGGGTGATCGGCTTCACCGTATACCACTGCCCTTTAAAATGTTGGGCAGAATCCACGTAGGTCTTGAATAGCCTCATCGGCTGCTTCAGGGACACCCAACTATGACGTCCTCGAGCACCAGACCTTTGCAGGTGGAAGATGTGGAAAAAGAGGGGCATAGTGCACCCAACGCCTATGAAACGACAGACTAACTTGAACGCTCTCATAAAAGCAATGACATTTGGATGCAGTTGTGACGGTGCCAGTCGGAGCCATCTGAAAACCCCCATCTGAAAAGAGTTGAAGGGCAACCTGACCCTCGCTTCTCGAAAGGCGAATTCGTACATGGAGAACTGCTTCCCCGGGAAGCGGTGACATATCCGGTCCGCCTCTTGAGGAGCAAGACATTGCCAATTCCCAGACTCCTCGGGATTAAGGTCTTCCACCACGGCGTATGCGTGGGTTGTCTCATCACAGAAATAAGATTCTTCTTCCAACGGTTCGTCCACAACCCACGATAAGTCATTACGCTCAGACAAGGAAACATGCTCGTTATCCTCCTCGACATTCCCCTCCTCGACGTTTTGATGCACGACCTCCCCTTCTTCAATTGGTCATAATCCGACATCCTCTTCCCCGACCTGCCGATGATCGGTCGTACCTGAAACACAGACAGAAAAAGTGAATTCGACATCGCATCAAATCCACCCTTCCACCGCAATTCAAGTGAAAGGGCGAAAAGCTAAAACGCAACGCCCCAAAATCTGATTACTAGCCTAGACCGACGAAAGGGAAACCCTCGCACGCACGCGGGCACGTAAAGTTCCGACCTACAAATTTATAACTGACGTGAACTTTACGGCCGGGGCATGCTAGCCTTGCCCAAAAGTAGCCACACGCATATGAAATTTACGCCCGAAGCATGCTAAACTTGCCCGGGATATTCATGCGCATATGAATTTTACGCCCAAAGCATGCTAAACTTGCCCGTGATATTCATGTGCATATGAATTTTACGCCCGTGACATGCTTAACATGCCCGGCTTATTCAAGCACATATGAAGTTTTTGCCCGGGACATTCTAATCCTACCCAGGATATTCATACCCAAAACCTAAAAAACTATCCCAGGCCCTGATTTATCTACTCTACGCTAACATATCATGCAATTTTATAGCTACCAAACGAAAAGTATGCAAAAATAGAGAATTTGGAGTGTTACCCTACATATTGGAAGCGAGAAGGAGACGGTAGCGCACGGGCAGAGATGGCGGTACAGACGACGGAGACGGGCGGAGAGAGACTTATTTTCAGAGCTTCTGGTTAAACGGCAGAGCGAAAAAGTCCAAATGAAGTGGATCGTCCCCTTTATATAGCCATAAGCGCGTGGACGGACGCGCCAAATAATCATTACCTAGTACCTATGCCGCCGTTTGCACAGGAAACGAAGCGACACACTATTAATGCTGAGACACGTCAATCCACAAGATTCCTGAACGACGTCGGGCGACTGTAAACCTTCCCGACTATGGGGAGAATCCTCGACTCTGTGAACGTCGCACGCCCAACAACATCATGCTCGACATAATTACACGCCCGACGCCTTTCTCTAACGCATCTACGCCCGGCTATGTCATAACTCATCGCTCTGGCTCGGAGACTCGACTTGGGGGGCTCCTGTTCCGGACTGGGCCTCCGGACTGTATGGGGCTGCGGCCCAATATGTCGAGCAGAGGCCCATATGCTCTGGCAGACGGATATGGGTGTTTAACGGTCGGGCAAGCATCTCATACGTCGGGCATACACTTAGAACGGGAAAGGGACACATCTATCAGTTCACTCGCTACGTCACCCAACTTTCCCCCATTATCTCCTGAGAGATAGGGGCAGTTGAACCAAGGACCAGACTACCCAGCTAGGTCTTCACGCTTCTCACGCGTTCCTTGGCAGTTCTTCCTTGGGCCTAGCTGATCCAGCCTAGGGAAGGGCCTTGGCCCAGTGCTGGGGGCTCTCTATAAATACCCTTTCTCGTTAAAGGGTTAGGTAGGCTAATGGACTCTATTAACTCACATACTTTTTGTACCTTTATTAACTTTGGCATCGGAGTGCCTTGCAGGTACACCCCCTTCTCTCCATCCACTTGCTGTTATAACCGATTGCTGGAAGACCCTCCTGATCAGGTAAGATCAGTTAATATCTAGAGAATTACAAACAATACATTCAAAAACAAGGATAACATAAATAAAACATTTAATAGTATGTAGTTATTATAAACATAAAAAATATCTCTCATGTTAATGCTTTTTACATGGAATCAAGTATAATACATAATGATTGATTTTGTCCACTATATCATGTGAGTGCATTCTTCCATCTAGTTATGTTTTGAATGATGTCAAAATTATGATTGTGCTTTAGCGTTTTTGTATATTTGGCGGTATCAACCAAAGTCAAGATGTGCATTGAATTATCTTAGCTTTAGGATGCCTACAAATGATTTTGAAAATGATTGAAAAGCCTCAGGCATGATACATACATCAAAAACAAGGTTTTATGTGTGAACATAGTTGTATAGGTTGACACACACGAGTTCAAGTCGACCTATAGAAGTTTTTGCTACAGTATAGGTCGATACATAACTTGAACAGACTTACTTCCATGCATCAATATTAAAGCCTGTAGGCTATGTGCATAGGTCGCCTCACTTAGGTCGACCTGAGTACCTTGACAAGTCGACTTATTACTTTCATAGACTGACCTATAGCTTTCGAAAACTAAAAACTTATTTTGCATCTTATTTTTTCTTACATCATTTTTTCCTATTTCCATATATATATATATATATATATAATCTTTCCGGTTGATCAGAACCTTGAGTGGACCACAGACTGCGTCGTCAGTGTTGGATGGTCGAGGAGAGAAGATGGTGTACCTGCAAGACACTCTGATGCCAAAGTAAGAAGGGTGAATAAGAATGAGCACGTACAAGAGAGAGTATTGATAGAGAGAATATTGGATACTTGGACCTCTCATGTGATAGGGTTTATATAATGCTCTCAACGCTTGGTCATTGGTCCCTATTTTGGGTCTGGATCATGGATCATCCGGAAATAGTAACTGCCATAAACTAGTCGTTGGAATGGGCAGACCTGCTCGAATTAGGGACTGGCGTCGGGCAGAATGTGATATCGAGCAGGAATGATCTTATATCGTTTTGGGTGACTTCCCCCAAATGTTGGGTAGATGTTCTGAGGAGGCAGAGATGAGCGACCATGATTATGGCTTATTGGTCATCTCTCCCCAACTAAGGGGCAGGGGAAAAGTTGGTCCCTCTTGGCCTTAATGGGTTGGATTTGTACTATTGAGTCATCCTGGATGCAGGAGTGGATTGTGCAATGTCTAGTCATTGGGCCAGTCCGGAACAAGAGCCCCGAGTCATTCCCTCTTATCGCAGAAGTGATGACTTAAAGGTATCTCGCTATTCGGATAATGGTGTGTGTGGTCAGTAAACCTTTGCTTGTGCCCGACTAACCATGTGTTTGAATCAACCTAGTTGTCATACAATGATCGATAATCGGGGAGATCAATGGGTGATGGGTCTGAAAAGTTGTCTGACATGTGTGTCTCGAGATGCGCGTGCATTTAATGTGCAATAATATATATCATACGCTCGCGCGTGCTCGTACACGTGACTAGGAATGCCTATAAACATAACATTGCTAGACATTTCTACATTTTTTTCATTTTGCATTCTCTGCTTGGCATATTCTCCGTTGCAAAATTCTTGAATTTCAGCCGTCAACCACCGTTTGTCGCCGTCTCAACCGAGGACAAGCTTCTGAGCACGTTTAACAGTCTTCAAAAACAAGTAAGTTTATATGTTCTTCTTCTTTAGGATAGCTTTTTATCTTTATTAGTGTAGAATGCATGCGGTTTAGGATGAAAACCTATGATATATAAGACTTTTTCATAAACTGTTGGTGTCGCAGGGTGGAACTTCCATTTTTTGTGGGGGCGTCGTCGCAACCGGTTGTAATATAGCTAGTTCTCTTAAATTTTTCAGAGTCGTTGCAGCGAGAATCAGCCTGCGATGGGCAAGTTCTTGATCCTGAGTGGCGGCTACGGTTGAAGTTCAACTAGAGTTATGGGTTTCAATGTCGAGGAGACCTTGCTCGGCGCGGTTTGAGAGTTTTTCGTTCGCGAATGTCTCTCCCTGTGAGGGTTTTAGGCGTATCCTCGAAATCTTGAATGTTTTGCATTTTGAGTAAGGCTTTGGTCGAGGACATTGTCCTCGTTCCTTGGCACACCCTTTCACTCGATTAGTAGTGGAATGGTGAATTTGATTATCTGATCAATTTCACATTCTCTTCGCTACTTTTCAGGTGCAAAATGTCCAACGATTCTGATTACGTGGGGGATGTCTGAGGAGAAATTTTGGAGGATATCACTTCAGTGGCCATCAATGCTGGAGAAACTACATATGCCTTGAACAACAATGGGGCCCGGGGCGAGGAGATGATTCCCTTGGAAGATTGGGTCGCCCGTGAACTGTTGACTATCCCGTTAGTATTTTCTCTCAGCTTAGCGGGTGTTGCGATGCTGATCGAGGACCCTGGGGACTAGAGAGTAGTACCTCCCAGAGGGAATGATAGAGTATGCATGGATTTTAGGGGAGCATACTTTTCTATGTATGAGCACATTTTTAAGGAGCTGAAGTTCAGGCTTCCCTTCTCAGATTTTCAGGTTTCGATGTTCAGGAATTTGGAGCTAGCCCCTTCATAACTTCATCTAAACTCCTTTGATTTTGTTAACTCCTAATTTTGACACCTAGTTGACTTCAGGAAACATGGACTTTAGTATCATGTATTTTGGAAGAATTCAAAGGCTTCGACCAAATCATTGAATAAGCTTGAGTCGAAGACCCTGGGAATGCAGGGATTTGGACTTAGAATATTTCCTAAGTATAGGAAATATACTTCGAACGAACACTCATGAGAAGTGGTCGATGTTTAGCAGTTGAGATTTAATATTGGAGGGAAACTTATGGTTTTCTCAATTTGAAAAAGGGACAAGTGGCGTACATTGAAGAGGTTCAAAGACATGCAAAGTGCCAAGTGGCACATTTCTAGGAATAAACTACCAATAGCAGTTATCTTCGATTAATATAAATAATGTAGTTCTAGTGTTAGAATTTTGTGTGAATCATATTGTACAAGTTACTTCATAAACACTCAAAGTACCTGTGTGTAGAGAAATGAGTGAAAACGATAATGTACGTGATGAGATCACCACCATATTTTATATCAATGCAATTTCTATTAAATTTTTTACTTTGAAGTCATTTACTTTGCATTCTTTACTTTCAAGCAAGTTTATTCTTCAGCATTTTATTGTTTCTTTACTTGCTTTCTTTACATTTCCTTGAAATTTACATTTCATTGCATTTTAACTTCGACTTTAAATTACTTTGAGTCTTGTTTGTTTTATTTTCTCTTTTTATCAAAACAATTCATAAAGTCTTTCGAAGAGTTTATAACATTGTTCCTGAAAACCGATTAAAACTTATTATAGCACATGTCCTAGGATCAATCTGGTCGATCATGTGAATAATTGAGAACATATTGTTGTTTTTAGATGACCAACGATTGTTTACAATTTTCCAGAGTAAACAAATTGGCACGCTCAGTGGGACAATATTATAATAACCAACTCTTAGAAGTTTTATAACTTCTTTTTAAAATAACCAACTTTTAGAAGTTTTGTAACTTCCTTTTCTTCATGTATTCGTTGGTCAGAGTGTTGTGTAACTGCTTGTTGCATGCATTTGAGAAGTGGAAAGGTAGCCACTATAGACGAATATTGATAACTCGAATTTATATCGATTATTTAATACGGTTTCCGATCGTTTAACATGTAAATTTATGTATTTTGGACAATGTTACACGAGATTTGTGTTTGTTTTGCAGATATTTGATCAAACATGACTTTTGGAGGCAAAAATATAAAAAGGAAACAGATCAAGAAAATGAAAATTCTGCATAATTGACTATGGGACGACCGTCAAACATGAGTGACGATCATCACCTTTTCCAGACGTCCGTCCCATGTTTGTTACAATCGTCACAAGGCCAAGTTGCTTGTCACTCAATTGATACGATCGTCACAAGGTCAAGTCCAGAAACCTAATTACGAAACAGAATTCAAAACAGAAGAACGTTATGAAAATTATTCGCATTCAGCTGAAAGTTTCTCTCTACCCTAATCAACCTCAGTCCAAGCAACTCAATCAAAGCCTAACCTAAGTTCATGCCTTTAACTTCTCAACAAACCAAAGCTGCCGCTTATAAATAGAAGCTATTGCAAATTGCAAAGGGAGCTTCATTCAAGTCCCGAATTTCTGCCGTTTTTTCGTTCGAAGTTCAAATTTATTTTCAGCATCGCCTTTATTTTCCTTTACCAACCCCAAGTGATAGTTTTCATCATTAGGAAGCTACCACTAATTTTTATTTGTTTCTAGCCACTGAATAATCGTTTTAGTTTCTAAATTTCACAAGTTTGGTTGATCAAGAACATTGCAACCAGGTATCTAATTGTAATGCTTTATTGTTTAGTTATTATTGCATTTATTTATATTATGAAATTCTTCTCTTTCTACCTTTGTTTGTTTTTATTTAATATGTCTGGCTAAATCGTTTATCTGTATGTAGTTGTCTAACCGGAACGAATTCGATAGAATTAGGCCAATACTTTAAATTAAGTTACTTTTCAGCTTTTGATTTCTTAATGTAAATAACTTTCGTTACAAGAGTAAGAGAGTATAAAAGATTAGGATTAAGACCACGGGAGTGTGAGATCATAATCAGATAGCTGAAATCGGGCATTGTTTTAAATACAGCGAAAGAGCTTTAAAACTAATTAGAACCTTTAGGTTTCCAAAAAGTATTTCTAACTTGAATTGACACAGCGAGAGTGCTCAATTGAACTTAGGAGTATAGTAATAGACAAGATCACGAGAGTGTAAGTTAATGACTTTTAAACCGAGAGATTCTACGGAGAGATAACTTAATAAACCTTAACAAGTTGACCCTCTATTGAATTCGCGAAGGCGAATCAATTACATACCGATATTCTTATTATAAATTTAACTTAATTAATTTTTCACTTTCTAAAACTAAAAACATCACTCGCCTTATCTAAGCATAGTAACACCCGATATCACTAGGTTGATTATCGAGTCTCTGTGGGATCGATATCTTTTATTACTACGCAATAGATTGTGCACTTGCAGTTAGTAACCATTAGACTCAGAAAGTCGCGACCAAGTTTTTGGCGCCGTTGTCGGGGACTTAGATTTAGTCAATAGTGCAATTCATTGTTGTGTCGTCTAGACTAAGGAAACATTTTTACCTATCCTTTGTCAATTGTATGCCCAGTACTCGCTCTCGAGGCGAAGACTTAGAACACTTGATCGACAAAGTAGAACATTTCATAAGTTCGAGACGTCGAACCGAACCCAACGAAACCCTTATTCCTGAAGTTATTATAACAGAACCAGTTGAAGAACCTGACATGGCCGAAAACAGAGGAGCATCATGTTCACTCAAGTCCTATGCGAATCAAAATCAACAAGAACCGCACAACAATATTGTCGCACCAGCCGTAACCCGAAATGATTTCAAATTAAAACCTTCATTGCTACAGGCTTTACAACATAACCAGTTTTCCACAAATCCTACAGATGATCCTAGCGAGCATCTAACAAAGTTCGTATAATATGCAGATACAATGAAAGCGAATGGTGTAACCCAATACGCAAAAAGACTATGACTATTTCCATTCTCTTTAAGGGATAGAGCCTATGCATGGTTACAATCGTTACCAGCCAACTCTGTCACAACATGGGCAGAACTAAAGAAAGTTTTCTTATCTCTATATTTCCCGTCAAGCAAGACATCCATGCTGAGAGCTCAAATTAACGGATTTCGACAAAAAGATGTCGAATCACTTTACGAAGCGTGGGAAAGATACAAGGATCTGTTAAGATTATGCCCATATCATGGGTTTGAAAACTTGGTAACCATTATAACCTTCTATAATGGACTTCTATACAACACTAGGATGACAATAGACGCTGTCGCGGGCGGCGCGCTTATGGACAAACCATACGAAGAAGCCTATAACCTCATTGAGAACATGGCTCAAAATCATTGCCAATGGGGAGGAGAAAGAACACCTGTAGAGAAGAAGCATATTAAGGGAGGGATGTACGAAGTAAGCAGTTTCGATCACGTAAATGCCAAGATGGATGTCGTAGCTCAGAAAATCGATAACTGGACCATAACACCACCAGCCACCGTGGCTGCAGTAACTCTAAATTGTGAAATTTGTGGAATCCCAAGACACACATCACATGAATGTCAACATCTTTCCGGATTAACCACATATCAGGTGAACTATGCTCAAGGAAATACATATTCAAATACTTACAACCCAGGATGGAAGAATCACCCAAATTTCTCTTACAAGAACAACAATGCATTGTATGCGCCTAACCAAGCACCAGCTGTACCACCAGGATACCAAAAAGCTGTCGAACGCTCCTAGGAAATCAAACCTTGAATTGATGATGGAAAATTTCATTGCTACACAAACTCAAACAAACAAGGATTTCCTGAATCAGAATATCTATACTAGCGAGCAGATCAAACAATTGGTGATCAAAGTAGATGCATTAGCTACTCATAATAAGATGTTAGAAACTTAAATTTCTCAAGTACCCCAACAGAAAGCATCCACTGCTGCTCCAGTCGGAACGTTTCCTGGACATCCACAACCAAATCCTAAAGGTCATGTGAATACAGTTATACTAAGAAGCGGAAAAGAGATGGACGGACCTACCGATCCTAGAACCGAAAACCCAGCCATGTATCAACAACCTGAGCAATCAACTGCGAAAAACGATAAACCACAGGAAAAGGAAACCAACAAACAAGAGGCTGAGGAAAATTCAAGAAATTCTAAAACTATGGGACAATTCAAGAAATTCGTAGAGCTTCTGAAACAGTTAAAGATTACCATACCCTTCACATAAGCTATTACTCAGATGCCCTCATACGCTAAATTTCTAAAAGAAATCTTATCTAACAAAAAGAAAATCGAGGAGAACAAAACAGTTACACTTACTGCTGAGTGTAGCACAATCATTCAAAATAACATGCCTCCTAAATTGAAGGACCCAGGAAGTTTCTTTATTCCTTGCGTAATAGGAAAGTTTGTCATAGACAAAGCCCTATGTGATTTAGGAGCGAGTATAGATGTTATGCCGCTATCAATTTGCAAGAAACTGGATATGGGACAACTGAGACCAACAAAGATGCCAGTTCAACTAGTTGATCGTTCAGTTAAATTCCCGGTTGGCATTCTAGAAAACGTTCATGTACTAATAGGTCAGTTCTATATTCCAACTGATTTCATAATCATGGACATCAAGGAGGATGATACAACCCCTATTATACTAGGAAGACCGTTCTTAGCTACTATCGCAGCTATCATTGATGTAAAGAAAGGCAGGCTGACATTCAAAGTAGGAGAGGAGAAAGTTGAATTTATTCTAACCCAACTCCTCCAAGCTCCATCCATAGACAGTACCTGTTAAAGCTCAAAACCACCTGATAAAGCTCAGACCGAAGAATAAGACCAAAGGCTTGATGCCATTTATGACAATGAGCCTTTAGGTTTTGAAAATGATCCATTGTCAGATAACATCAAAATGCTGGCTCAAGATCCTTTGGAAGAAGTTGACTTGGGAGAGGGTGAGATTAAAAGGCCGACCTACATCAATGCCAATCTCGACCTATAACTCAAAGTCGAAATAGTCCAATTACTGAAGGAGTTCAAGGATTTCTTCGCTTGGGACTATGATGAGATGTCTGGTTTGAAAAGAGAGCTTGTCGAACATAAGTTGCCAATCAAGCCTGGGAAGAAGCCTGTCAAGAAAAATCTAAGACGGTTCGCCCCAGTAATCCTCTCAAAAATAAAGGAGGAAATTGAAAGGCTTCTTCGATGCAAGTTCAGTCGTACTGCCAGGTATGTCGAATGGTTAGCTAATATTGTACCAGTTATAAAAAAATAATGGCTCTTTAAGGGTTTGTATTGATTTTAGAGATTTAAATTCTGCAACCCCTAAAGATGAGTATCCGATGCTTGTAGCAGAAATGTTGGTTGATTCTGCTGCAGGACATGAATATCTTAGTATGTTAGATGGGTATTCTGGATACAATCAAATATTCATTGCTTGAGAGGATGTCCTAAAAAATGCTTTTCGATGCCCATGATTGAAGCTAAAAAATAGTTGTTTGTAACTGGTTGGTTGCTTGAATTGCATAGCTCAAGGCATAAGCTGAATGATATATTGATTTGCATAGCTCAAGAAAGGTCGAATGAGTACCTTGTATTGCATAGCTAAAGGATGACTAAATGGTTGACCTGAATTACATAGCTCAGAACAACTGAATGGGTTGTCTTGATTTGCATAGCTCAAGAAAGGTTGAATGTTTAACTTAGTTAGAGTACAAAACTATGACTGTATTGTGGGAAATTAACTTAGTTAGAGGCCAAGACTATGACTGGAGTTAGCTCAGTTAAAGTCCAAGATTATGATTGTATTGATGTTGTTAGCTTAGTTAAAGTCCAAGACTATGACTATATTGTTGGATTAGCTTAGTTAAAATCCAAGACTATGACTGATTTTTGATTGACTGTAAAGTGTTTGACTGTGTATTCCTTGATTGAAGCCCAAGGTTATAGCTAAAAGGTTCTCAATAGAGAGAATTTGTCATCTCTAAGGAGGAAATATTTGGATTTATTTGTGCCTTTATTGAAACCCAAGGTTGAAGCTAAACAAAGAAAACCGACTATGTTGGAAAAGTTTTATCCGTGTCCTGGAAGCCCAGGTGTGAAGCTTATTTGTGAGAGAATGACTCTAGATTTTATTTGTATCTTATATGAAGCCTAAAATGGGAGGCTAAAAATTTATTGGGAGACTAACTCTGTATGATGAGTGCTTGGTATGTTGGTTTATTTAAAAGAGAGGTGGTCATCATACTTTCCTTTGGTTTTCCCTAGTTTGGTTCTAGTTATTCAACGGTTAGGTCTGGTGGCAGTCACCCAATTGCTGAGATTCTAGCAGAGATGCAAATATAAACAGTAAAGATGCATGCAGACATATAAAAGGTGTCAGTGAATGTGTTTAATATCTTTTAGTATGTTTTTGCTATGGTTTGAATATTACTTGGGTGCTGAAAAGTTGCCTACAGCCTAGAAAGCAGTTCATCGAAGTGAAGCTCAATCTAGTTACTAGTGTATTAGATCTTTAGCCATAAAGATGAAAAAATAAAAGGAGATGATATTTGTAAACAAATTCTCATGAATCTATGTATAGGAGATTAAAAACAGTTTTTAAGAAACAGTTGATGGGTTGAGGACTTATACAGAAGTTTGGTGGAGTTTTAAAACAGACCGGAGAAAGTTTAAAACAGAAAGAATGAGTCCTAAACACAAAGGATTCATCATGACACATTTTGACAATTCATTTTAGAAAACAAATGGTTGTGTGTAAAGATATTCACATAAAAAAGATTCACAGATGAAAACTTAATGCGGTGAAAAAGGTGATCGCGCTGAATTTTTGAAAATGGATCAGATGAATCCTAATGGCTTGTTTTTCATAAATGGACGGGTCTTACACTCTAATAGAGGCCTAAGAGTGATAAAAATCAATTTGAGGGTGATTAAAATCAAAACCTTAGTTTTTGATATTTTTTGATATTTTAAATATAAAAATATTTAAAATATTTGATAAATTTCAAACATAATTGAAAAATAAGTTGAAACCTTAGATCAATGTTTGAAAAATTATGTTTTATCCATGAGACAGCTTGAATATCATTTATGTTTTAAAAATCAAGTGAAAGAAGTGAATTTTAAAATGTTTAAAAACAAATAAAATTAATTTTTTATGAAAATAATAAATATATTAAAAAATATAGTTTTTGGTGATTTTTACATGGAATAAAATATTTAAACATTTTTTAGAATTAATGAAAAAAAATCATTTAAAAACTCAAAAATAATCAGAGAGAAATTAATTTTGGATTGAATTAAATAAAATCACAAAATTCAAATATTTGAAAATTTGAAAAATGGTGCCAAGAACAAGCCAAAAACACGCTCCATGGTTGTTTTGTCCAAATTTACAAAATCAACCGTATCTCACGAAATAGGCATCCATTTGAGATGAA
The DNA here is from genome assembly GCA_963966055.1 of Lathyrus aphaca. Classification (NCBI taxonomy): domain Eukaryota; kingdom Viridiplantae; phylum Streptophyta; class Magnoliopsida; order Fabales; family Fabaceae; genus Lathyrus; species Lathyrus aphaca. The sequence goes on along the minus strand of OZ014522.1, from coordinate 131,410,500 downwards.
ATAAACATCAAAATTGTGTGTTTTTATCCCACAAACCTAATGGATTTTAATTTCATTTATTTGGTGTGTAAAGTGAAGAATCAGTGATGAACACTAAAGAACCCTGATTTGGCCTGAGCCTTATAAAATTCTACATGATGATGATTTTGTGAAATTGATTGAGGGGAATTAATTAGAATATGATTACGCACATATGACAAAAAGATAGTGCGAGGAAATATAGTGTCGTGCAGGATGACGCAGTTGATAGTGACTGTGACTTAGATGAGTGGATCAGGTCTGCTGTTCCAGGGACTCAACTTAGCAATTGGACATCAGAAAGGCTTATCTCAGTCACCTCTTTCGAAAAGTAATAATTTTTGTTTCTGTTTTTTTTCTGTATTCAAGCACTATGTCTTGCCCGGGGCATAGTAGCTTTTTGTAAGGGTTCTTTTGTTCCTAACACAATTCATAATCATAAATAAAGCTGATGTTTCGCATTCATCCATGTTGTTCTTTGTCTTTCATTTTTTTTGCTTTTGTTTTTCAAAAAGAAATAAAAGTTTTTAAAATGGCAATGCTTCTCATTTTTCTCAAGCCTTTTCTAAAGCCTTGCATGAATCACCATTCATGCAGGTGTTCATCACCGGATCTTATCAACAACGACCCTGTTATGGCTGATTATGACTTCGACAATCCAATTTATCAAGCCGGTGAGGAGGGTGAAGATGATTCCGAACTACCTGAAGAATTGGCCAGACTGCTTAAACAGGAGGAGAAGATGATTCAGCCGCATGAAGAGTTTGTCAAAGTGATAAACCTGGGTACCGAAGAAGACATGAGAGAAGTTAAAATCGGGGTCGCATTAGAAGAATCTGTCAAGACTCGTTTAATTGCTATGCTTCGAGAGTATGTTGATGTCTTTGCATGGTCCTACCAAGATATGCCTGGTTTAGACACTGACATTGTGGTACACAGGTTGCCTCTCAAAGAAGACTGTCCTCCAGTGAAGCAGAAGTTGAGGCGTACACGTCCTGATATGGCAATCAAGATAAAAGAGGAAGTACAAAAGCAATTTGATTTTGGTTTCTTGGCTGTGACCAGTTAACCTCCGTGGGTTGCCAACATTGTGCCGGTCCCTAAGAAAGATGGTAAGGTCAGGATGTGTGTAGACTACAGGGATTTGAATAGGGCCAGCCCCAAGGATGATTTCCCTCTGCCTCACATAGATGTGCTCGTCGATAATACTGCTCAGTTTTCTGTGTTCTCTTTCATGGACGGGTTTTCTGGTTATAACCAGATTAAGATGTCTCCCGGTGATATGGAAAAGACAACCTTCATCACGCCTTGGCGCACTTTTTATTACAAGGTCATGTCGTTCGGCCTGAAAAATGTTGGGGCCACTTACCAACTGGCGATGGTGACGCTATTTCACGACATGATTCATCACGAAATTGAGGTTTATGTTGATGATATGATAACAAAATCCCAAATAGAGGAAGAGCACTTGGTCAATCTAGCAAAGTTGTTTGACAGACTCTGGAAGTTCAGATTGAGGTTGAATCCGAATAAATGCACCTTCGGGGTCCGTTCTGGCAAGCTACTCGGCTTCATTGTTAGTGAGCGGGGAATTGAGGTTGATCCAGCCAAAGTAAAAGCCATCCAAGAGATGCCTGAGCCAAAGACTGAAAAGCAAGTGCGTGGTTTCTTAGGGAGACTAAATTACATTGCACGGTTTATCTCTCACCTAATGGCCACGTGTGAGCCCATTTTTAAGCTTCTGAGAAAGAATCAGGCTATTAAATGGAATGAAGACTGCCAGCAAGCCTTTGACCGAATCAAAGAATACCTGCTAGAACCTCCAATTCTCATGCCTCCGGTACCAGGGAGACCTTTGATCATGTATCTTACCGTGCTTGAAGGATCGATGGGATGTGTGTTGGGTCAGCAGGACAAGTCTGGTCGAAAAGAGCACGTCATTTATTACCTTAGCAAAAAGTTTACCGATTATGAGACACGTTACTCACTACTCGAGAAAACTTGCTGCGCTTTGGCATGGGCTACTCGCCGACTAAGACAGTACATGATGACTCACACCACTCTCTTAATTTCCAAGATGGATCCTGTGAAATACATTTTCGAGAAGCCGGCTCTGACAGGAAGGGTAGCCCGATGGCAGATGATACTAACAGAGTATGATATATATTACACTTTGCAAAAGGCAATCAAAGGAAGTGTATTGTCAGAATACTTGGCTCAACAGCCAATCGACGATTATCAACCCATGAAATTCGAGTTTCCGGATGAGGACATCATGTTCCTCAAGTTGAAATACTGTGAAGAACCACTTCCGGAGGAGGGGCCAGACCCTGAATCCAAATGGAAGTTGATGTTTGACGGAGCTGTGAACATGAATGGAAGTGGAGTATGTGCTGTTATCATCTCACATGAAGGGGTCCATACACCTTTAGCTGCTCGGTTGACTTTAGAATGCACTGATAATGAGGCAGAGTATGAAGCCTGCATCATGGGGGTCGAAGAGGCAATCAACTTGCGAGTCAAGAACATCGAGATCTTCGGAGGTTCTGCTCTGGTGGTGAATCAAGTCAATGGCAAATGGCTAGTTCATCAACCTCACTTGGTTCCTTACAGAGATTATGTCAGAAGGCTGTTAACTTTCTTCACCAAAGTCAAGTTGAATTATATTCCTCGAGATGAAAACCAGTTCGTTGATGCTCTAGCAACTTTGTCGTCTATGATTAAAGTTTGTCAAGAGAATTTCGTGCCTCGAATCATGGTTTCCCATCTTGAAAGACCTGCTTATGTCTTTGTAGTTGACAGTGGTGAAGATAACGAACCTTGGTATCATGACATCAGGCAATTCTTGAAGGCTCAAGAATACCCGGTTGGGGCATCCAATAAAGACAAGAAGACCCTCACAAGACTGGCAGGTGGTTTCTTCTTGAATCAAGATGGTGTGCTATACAAGCGAAACTTCGACATGGTTCTGCTAAGATGCGTGGATAGACACGAAGCAGGCCTGTTGATGCAAGAGGTTCATGAAGGCTCCTTTGGTACCCATGCTGGAGGACATGCTATGGCCAAGAAATTGTTGAGATCAGGATAATATTGGATCACCATGGAATCCGATTGCTGTAAGTACTCCCGTAAATGTCGCAAGTACCAGATTTATGCCGATAAGGTTCACGTGCCTCCGAATCCATTGAGTGCCATGTCTTCACCTTGGCCGTTCGCCACGTGGGGCATTGATATGATTGGCAAGATCGAGCTGACGACTTCTAACGGTCATCGTTTCATCCTGGTTGCTATAGACTACTTTACAAAGTGGGTCAAAGAGGCATTTTATGCCAATGTTACTAAACAAGTGGTAGCCCGGTTTATTAAAAGAGACATCATTTGCCGGTACGGAATTCTCAAAAGAATCATTACTGATAATGATTCTAATCTCAACAACAAGGTGATGGCTGACTTGTGTCGGGATTTCAAAATAGAGCATCACAACTCTTCTCCATATCGCCCGAAGATGAATGGCGCTGTCGAGGCGGCCAACAAGAACATCAAGAAGATCGTGCAGAAGATGGTTGTAACATATAAAGACTGGCATGAGATGTTACCTTTCGCTTTGCATGGGTATAAAACGTCAGTGCATACTTCAACAGGGGCAACCCCGTTCTCACTGGTGCATGGTATGGAGGCAGTCCTACCAATTGAAGTGGAAATACCCTCGTTGAGGTTAATGATGGACATTAAACTAGATGAAGCTGAGTGGCTCTGATCCAGATATAATCAATTGAGCCTCATTGAAGAAAAACGTCTAGCAGTTATATGCCATTGATAGTTGTATCAGCAGCGGATGAAGCAAGCTTTCGACAAGAAGGTACGACCACAGAGGTACATACCAGGTGACTTGGTGCTGAAAAGGATTCTTCCTCCTCTTAACGATCACATGGGAAAATGGACACCTAACTATGAAGGACCGTTCATGGTTAAAAAGGTTTTCTCAGGTGGAGCCTTGATGCTGACAACCATAGACGGAGAAGACTTCCAATCCCCTGTCAATGCAGACGCAGTAAGAAAATACTTCGTGTAAAAAGGACCCGCTGGATAAAAACAGAATAAAGATCCAGGCAAAAATGGGCATCCCGGCGAGCCAAAAACAAAATAAAAGGCTCGGGCAAAAATTAGGGAAATCTTGAAAAAAATGTACACCCCCTGAGTTGAAAAGCCACATCGGACAACTCAGGCAAAAACGGGTATCCCGGTGGATTGAAAACCTGAAAGTGCAATCCACGCAAAAGAGGGACTAACACGAACGACTGCGATCTGCAAAATCCGTAACCTATCTGCAGCTGAGGTTATTCTAAGGGTTGAAGATCAGTTCAATTACCTTTCTCAAGGGGCAGAGCGAGCGGATAGTCTCGAAGATATACGAGTCATAACCGGGTTGAAACTTGATGAGATCCACTCATTACATTGCCAATAGGATAGTTTGTTTTCCTTTTTGGCTGTTTCCTCTTTCCTGGGAACTGCTTCCTTTGTATTGCCTATTCATGGCCATTTTTCCGAATCAATAAAAATTCAACTTCAGTCAACTTGGGACTATCTGCTTCTCGTTTTTGTTTTTCATCTAGCATTGATTGATTGCGTAAACGTCCAACAAATTGTGATTTATATTGTGTTGTGAACATTTGAATGCTTTCTAACTCATGCAGGAGGACATAAACATTTAATACAACTTTGAAAGGGTGTCAAGATGCCCAGATAATGATTCATGCTACGAGCCTGGGGCATGCAGGTCCCAAACTAACTCTCCATGTTGCAGGCACTATCAATTGTGTTTATGCAGGTACAGGTACAGGTGTTTCTAACAGAGCTAAAAGCAAATTTCTAGGAAGAGCATTTCTGTACGCTTGAACAAGAACAGGTGTCTTTCAGGGTGTCTCCAGTCATCCCCAGTAAAGTTGGAAGTTGCAATCTCTCCCAGCAAGGCAGCAGAATGTGGGTGTCCTCCCCAAGCAAAAGCTTTCCTTCCCTCAATGGGGGCAATCCCCAGCAGTACAAGGAGTGTATTTCCTCCTCAGAAAGTTGCTTCCTCAGCAATGTCATGCCTCTGGTTCCCAGCCAAGTTAGGAGGTCTCCACTTCCCCACCAGAGTGCAAGAAGGGTCCATCTCCAGCGGGGTCTTGGCTCTCAAATCTCAAAGTCCAATTTATTTTTGGCAATGGCGGCTGTTTAGAGCCGGTGTATCATTGACAGCTTTCCCCGCAGAGTTGTCTCCTCCTCATCAGGATGGATCAGATCAGTGCAGTGATCGTCAGTTCCTCCCCAGCCAAGCCATCTGGGATACTTGCAGTCTCGTTGTCAGGAGATCTCTTCGCATTTGCATATGCATAATTATCATTTCATTTGCATTCTCCAAAGCGTAGCATTTCCATCCTCATGGAGCATTACACCATAAATCAAAGCATATGCATGCCAACATGGGCCAGTTTTGAGGTGTTACATGCAACCTATGACATCTTTTCAACCTGAAGTATTCCCCGCAGAAGATACTTATACCATTTGCCAGACATCTTGGTCTTTCCAAGTCGATGTTATTTTCTTTATGGCTTGGTCCTTCCCAGCAGTCATATTGTTGAGTTCCATTCCGCTAATGGTCTCGTTAATTCCTATTTCGCCAACAGGCACCTTCTGTGGCTTGGTCCTGCCCAGCAGTCGCGTGTTTCCTTTATGGCTTGGTCCTGCCCAGCAGTCATATTGTTGAGTTCCATTCCGCTAATGGTCTCGTTAAGTCCTGTTTCGCCAACAGGCACCTTTCGTGGCTTGGTTCTGCCCAGCAATCGCGTGTTTCCTTTATGGCTTGGTCCTACCCAGCAGTCATATTGTTGAGTTCCATTCCGCTAATGGTCTCGTTAAGTCCTGTTTCGCCAACAGGCACCTTCCGTGGCTTGGTCCTGCCCAGCAGTCGCGTGTTTTCTTTATGGCTTGGTCCTGCCCAGCAGTCATATTGTTGAGTTCCATTCCGCTAATGGTCTCGTCAAGTCCTGTTTCACCAACAGGCACCTTCCGTGGCTTGGTCCTGCCCAACAGTCGCATGTTTTCTTTATGGCTTGGTCCTGCCCAGCAGTCATAGTGTTGAGTTTCATTCCGCTAATGGTCTTGTTAAGTCCTGTTTCGCCAACAGGCACCTTCTGTGGCTTGGTCCTGCCCAGCAGTCGCGTGTTTTCTTTATGGCTTGGTCTTGCCCAGCAATCATATTGTTGAGTTCCATTCCGATAATGGTCTCATTAAGTCCTGTTTCACCAACAGGCACCTTCCGTGGGTTGGTCCTGCCCAGCAGTTGCGTGTTTTCTTTATGGCTTGGTCCTGCCCAGCAGTCATATTGATTGAGTTCCATTTCGCTAATGGTCTCGTTAAGCCCTGTTTCGCCAACAGGCACCTTCCGTGGCTTGGTCCTGCCCAATAGTCGCGTATTTTCTTTGTGGCTTGGTCCTGCCCAACAGTCACATTGTCGAGTTCTGTTTCGCTAACGGTCTCGTTAAGGTTTGTTTCGCTCAGCATTCACAGTGCAGATTTTTGGCATTGGTTCTATTCCACCTGGTTCTATTTCCGCTACCTATTCAGAGGTAAAAAAAAATAAAAAAAATAAAAAGCAGATGGCATTTCTATTATCCACCGAGTTCAAATTTCCAGGTTTTATTCAAGTATTCAATTACTCCATACCTTGAATGTATAAAAGCTCTCGCAATTATTTGTTCAGGCCTGCAAATGATTGAATAGGGGCAGTTGTAATACCTCAAAATTTGCCCTCTCATATCCTCAACATTTTTCATAGCATTTTGCATACATAGATTCATAAAATAACCAAAAACATTGCATCATGTGTAGCATAGCTGAGGCATAGGTATGTGATCAATGATCGGAGTAACTGAAGGCATTACAAAAGCAATCAATGGGCCACAAAGCTTCTCAACCTTGTGCAAAGGGTTCACAATATCCCACAAGTCTTCATTTGAAGCCACAAGCCATGGAAAAATTTGATTTGATCAAAGGAGGCAAGCAGTGCAATATTTCCTGATGAAAATGGCCAAATTAGGGTTTCACTTCTACTGGGCTTCTGCATGAAGTTATGATTCAAAGAGGATTCATTTGTCTCATAGATGATGTCAAATGCCTAGGGTTCAAATTTCATCCACAAATTCATTTTGGAAGAGGTTCGACTGACCAGATGACTGAAAATTGAGGGACCGGGGAAACTTCTCCTTCCACTTTTCCTTCCACTTTCTTTCCACACTTCCTTTCATTCTTTCCCTTTTGTTTTTCCATTTCAATTCCACTCCATTTACCTTGGAAACTTCTACCATGTTCTACCATCTTCTAGAGTGTTCCAAGGAATATTCCAAGGAATATTCCTTCTCCAACCCTAACCCTAACTAACTACTAACCTAGCTCCATTCCTAAACCTAACTCCATTCCCATACCTAGCTCCTAGCCTATCCCCTATATAATCATTAATCACTTCATTGCAAAAGGTTCCCAAAAATTTCCAAATTTTTCACTCTCTCACAATCACTTTTCTCTCTCTCTCTCTCTCTCTCTCTCTCTCTCTCTCTCTCTCTCTCTCACTTTTCCACCATTTTCCCTTTTCACCAATGTTTTTTGAAGAAGTTCTTCAAGTTTCACATTGAAACTTAAAGATCTTGAAGCTTAGCCTCCAACCTCCATTGATTTGTGGATTGTGGAAGAAGAAGCTACTGATTTTTGTGAGGATTTCGGCTTATTGGAAGTGCACGAAGGCTCAAGCATCAAGAACACATTTATTTTGCAGATTCGCGGTTTTCTTGGTTTTCTCTTCGATCAAGCTCTGATTCTTGCAACATCCACCGAAGCACTTCTCCGCTTCGTAGGTTGGTGATCTAAATCACTTCTTCTTTAAGTTATTCTCTTCATCTCGCCATTTCGACATTCTTTAATTGCTTTTCGTTTTGCTTGCGATCGATTACGTTTTCTTTATGTGTTGCTTGCGATTTGTGATTTTTAATGGATTAGAGTTTAAGGTGTAGGTAGTTATAGGTTCTAGCATGTGTAAATAAGCCCTAATTGGGTAGAAATTCGTGTTAGCATGTACATGTGTAGATAAGGGATCATTAGAAGTGAGTTTGTGGCCAAAAGCACTTATTTCTAAACTTTTTTCACATTCTGGTTCAGTGTTAACCGGTTAACGCGTGCGTTTTAGCCACAAATTAGTGCAGTTTTAGGTCCGTTAACCGGTTAACCATTTGGTTAACCGGTTAATGCTGTTAATTTTTGGATTTTTAGCTTATTTGGTAGCTTTGTCTTGCTTTCTAGTGCCTTTAATGTTCATACATGTTTAGGTATTGATTTTAGGGAATTTTCTAGATTGGTTTCGACATCTCATTCCCCCATTTCGAGTCGTTTCGACGCGTTTCCGTTCATGTTGCGTATTATGCATTTATGTGTTCGTTTGTGTATAACTTGATTTCTTGCATTTTTGTTGCCATGTTTATGCATCATTTGGCATGTGAATAATCATGTTGCATTCTGTTTTTACATCTTCCGCATTGCATTAAGTCATTTTGCATTTGCATTGCATCAAGATATGTTGCATTTCACATAATCATGTATGTATGTGCATTTGGTTGTATTTGGTTGCATGCTTGATCATAACATTCACATCAATTCAATTCTGAATTTTGCATTGAGTTTGGCATTCTTGTTGAGCTATCATGTTGCATGTTCATGATCAATGTTCATTATGTTCATATGCCATATTCATGTGCCATATTTTGCATACTTGTTGCATAATCAACCATGTGGTGCATTCTTGCATAATCCCTAAACAATGTTCATGTCCTTCCATTTATGTATGTTGACATATGTTCAAATACATGTTCATGATGAAGTTGGTGCATATTTCATTGAGTTTGTGCATTAAAAAATGAAAATAACCAAATCTGTATTTTGCATTTCATAGTTGACTTTGCATATAGGTGTTGTAAAATACATGTTGTTTGTTATGTTTGCATGCTGTATTTGACCTTTTACACCTACCTTTTCATGTTGCATGCTGGCTGTAAAAAGTGGCATTGTGTTGTGCATTGTTTTGATAGCTGTTTGCGTATTAGGGGCTGTAGTAGGTGCTTTATTTTTTGTCTTAGCATTTTTTTAGTTCTCTAGAATTAAAATAGAATCTAGATTGAGTCCTAGAGTCATTAGGATTTAATTAGTGTATGTTTGCTTTATTATTTTAAATAAAAATGCACACTAATCTTTGTTTTGTAGGGAGGGAAAGGTATGTTTCCTTACACCTTATCCTTTTATTTTATGCATTTTCTTTATGCATTTAATTCACTTTTTTCCTTCCATATTTATGATAGGTAGGATCCCCTTTGTTAGGACCAACTTATCTTCCTTAGGAAGTAAGTTGCATCCTTTTTCTTTTTTCTCTTCCTTTTGCTCTTTAGGAATAGAAAAGCCCAACTAACCATAGGACCACCATTTTAATAAATAACTTAGGATTGTGTCTTAGTCTCCCTTAGGTTTTCCCTTTCTCCATTTGAGTATTCTTTCTCATCTTCAAATAAAAATCCAAAAAAAAGACTTAATAAATGCATGAAAGGATCCCTTGTGTATAACCTTATTCCATGGGGCACTTGCATTCATTCCATCTTGGAGTGGTGTAGGCTTGTCTAGCATGATGTACAAGTCTCATCGAGGGGTTGTTTCACAAAGAAAACATAAAAGACATTTCTTCACAAAAGCAACAAAAAACATATAATAAAGTTCAACAAGCCAGTGAACTTAAACCCTAATCCTTAGAAACAAGTCTTGGATAAATTCTCCTTGCTTGGTGCGCTTGTTCTATTATTCCATCTTGGAATGTAGTAGCAAGTACACATTCCATGGAAAAGAGTTTGAATTCAATTCCTTGTGCCAAATTCATACAAAACTCTTAAAAGGCAAAAACAAACAATAAGCGAATTTCCTTCGGGAATTATTTTCTCATCTCCTTCGCTCCGTCCGCGAACTTGCTTCTTCTTGTCGTTATGCAAGACGGTTACGCACTCGTCATCCGAGCCTGCAACACTTGAGCATTGACATAGGCAGTTCAAACCTTATTTCACAAGCCATCTTTTCTACCCCTAGTTAGGCGAACTACGTCGACTCTGATCCTCATTTTCCCGATGAGGTACGTAGGCAGTGGGGTAGGGCCTATTCGAGCACATTCTTTATTTTCCCTATATTTTCCCCGTTCTGTTCTTTCTCTTTTCCAGTTCCTTTTTCATTTCCATTCAAATTCCAGTTAGTATTTAGTTTGTTCAGTTATATTTTTCTCACCCTTTGAAACAAACAAGCAAGCGTGGATCCCGTCGGGTACGACGGACGATCTGGGGTGCTAATACCTTCCCAGGTCGTAACCGACTCCCGAACCCAGATCTTTGGTCCGCAGGACCTTGTCCTTTCTTTCTTCCTCAGGTTTGTGCAGCATTACCTTTCCCGTTCCTTCGGGATAAAAATGTCTGGCTGACGACTCTACCTTTTCCGCACCACTTTCGCGTTTGTACTAGGATGAAAATACCGGGAGCGACACATACGTGATTGGTTCTTCGGGACTATCAACAATCCTTGCCTTGTCCTTTGTATCATCCTCACCAACCTTAGTGTTAACAGTGAGGCCTTCAATGGCCTCTTTTTCGATACTAACGCTCTCAGGGGTCTCATTTTCAGTGTTGACCAAATTATCAGTAGTCTCTTGAAGTTTTGTTGTATTGAGGCCTTCAGTAGCCTTCATGCTCTCTTTGACGTAATCCTTAGTGACTTTGCCCTTATTTGATTCGCTGTAAACTTCGTTTTCAACTTTGCTTGAGTTGTCGAGGCCATCAGCAACCTTCATGTTTCCTTTGACGGAATCCTTAGTGACTTCACCATTTTTTGTTTTGCCGGAACCTTTAGTGATCTCAGCCTTGTTTGTGTCATTGAGGCCTTAAGTAGCCTCCCTGTTGGTGCATCCAGTTGAATCTCCCTGCACAAGGTGTTCAACGTTTTTCCATTCAGTGACTTCGTCATAGATTGTAAGATTATAAGTAATCTCCACCATGTTGATGTTGTTGCCAAAACCTTTAGTGGCTTCCACCATCTCAAAATTGTATTCAGAACCCTCTTCGACCGCCACCATGTTTATAATGGATGGCTCAACATAGTGGATTTCAACATTCTGCATAGGAATTGAATCAATTTTCATCTGTTACTTCTGCTTGTCACCGAACCTCAACCTTTCGTCACAGATAGCATTCTGTACGAGATCCCTGAAAAGGAAACATTGAGATGTTTTATGACCCAGAAAGCCATGGTACTTACAAAAATCTCTCTTTTTTTGTTGTTCTATAGGAGGCACCTTAGTGCCTAGTGGTACTATCATTTGACCATCTTCGACTAGTTTGTCAAAGATTTCGTCACATTTGGTGACGTCAAATGTATAATTTCTTTTAGGAATTTTGTCATTCTTTTCAGATCTGACTAGATTTTTTTCATTCGACATAACCAATACTTTACAGAAATATGGTGGACCTTGTTTTAATTCGGCTAGGTCGATTTCCTACTCTTCAAAACTCACTGACTCGTTTTTGTCACTATCATCTTCTTGGTGCATTCCTACATAGGCCACTCTTTCTTTCTTATTCTTACTCGCTCTAAAATTTTCACTTTCAGTCTTTCAACTTGTCTCACCCTATCTGCTAATTGTGACATATCTCTTAAATACTAGGTGTCTAGTTTCTTTCTTATAGAATAATCTAAACCCCCTACAGCCATTTCGACTAATTCATGTTCAGGCACTTGGGTGAAACATCTTGCCTTTAGCAATCTGAACCTATTCAAATAGTCACTATTGGTTCAGAGAATTTCCTCTTAACGCTGGCTAATTCTTTCAAACTTATTTTGGTTTGTCCCATATAAAATTTCTCATAGAACAACTGTAATACCCATATACAAAAGACATACATAAAGCATATTTTTCATATATAATATTATAAATTTGGTACTGAAATACAAATAAGTTCTTCGCAACACATTGTATAAGTATAGCCACTACAACATAAGGTACTAAAACGAGGCTATAAAATAATACAAGATGTTCAATCTACAAAAATCTAAGAACTAGATCCGAAGATCTCAAAATTCCACAATGGAAGACAAAGCCATCAACTAGTAAGGATAATCAAGTCGCCTTATCCTTACCCTTAACGGAACCTGAAGTACCTGAAATAACAACATCAACATGGGGTGAGATAAAACATCTCAGTGGGTTCCCTATCTTAGAGTTCTCTCGGCTCTAAGGGTCAAACATAATAGTTCCACAAATACAGAAGGTTCCTCCCAAGAGTAACTAAATCGAAACGGAACATTCAAGCAATACCTCGTACGACACTTCCCGTGGGACTCAAGGAAACACCCACCTCAAGTATGAACCACTAGACTTCTCATGGGACTCAATGAAATACCCATCTCAAGCCAACACTCGCTTCCCGTGGGACTCAATGTGATACCCACCTCAAGCTATCACTCTCTTCCCGTGGGACTCAATGTAATACCCACCTCAAGCTATCACTCGCTTTCCGTGGGCTCAATGTAATACCCACCTCAAGCTATCACTCGCTTTCTGTGGGACTCAATGTAATACCCACCTCAAGCTATCACTCGCTTCCCGTGGGACTGAGTGTAATACCCACCTCAAGCTATCACTCGGATTCGATCAAAAATACGATTCTCAAATCCTACTTTTCTACGGGAATCCTAGGTACCTCACAAGTCTCACCATTCCTTCTCTTTAAACTCACAATTCCATATTTACGCATTGTTACTTTTAATCGAATAGTCGGGTGGAAATAACATTTCTTGACTTCAAAATATAGATTATGCCATTAGCTTCGAAATGATATATAGAATGCTAAGAACGACTACCCGGATCAGAAGTTACGAATTAATTACCAAGGTTGGAACCTACAGGTCTCGCTGGGCAAGCTCTCATCTTGTTGAGTGAAAAATCTCCTGGAACTCTCACTGAGCGAGGACTGCTCGCTGAGCGAGCTATACCAGTTCAGGAAATTCCAGACTTACGAGAAATCACTTCTCCAACCCAAAAATCAATTCCAACATCAACCAATGCATAAAAACATAGCCAAACATATTCATAGACATCATATGAGTATTTTAGTTAAGTTTTAATCGAGTTTTAACCGTTAAACTTTCGATTTTCTTAGATTTTCCAAATAAGCCCTAAACCACAAAATCTCTAAAACTCAACCAAAATCAAAGATAAAAGTTTCTAACTAAGAACCCACCTCGGGAGATGAAGATTGGCGGAAGGATTGAGTCGATTCGACGGACAGATTATTGAGAATGAGGAATTGGAGCTCTAGGTTTTCTCTTCTTCTTTTCCTTCTTCTCCTTTTCTTTCTCTTCCTTTCTTTCCACTTCTCTTACTAACTTTTTCTCTTTTCCTTTTATAATAAAAAATATAAAAACTTATATTTTTACCAATGGGTCAAAAATTAGAGAGTATCCAAAACTGTCTCTTTATCCGATATTTTATAGAACCTCTGAGTCAGCTAATATCAATTAATAAAATAATATCCCGTTGATTATTCTATTTAATTCCGTTAAAATTTCTTAGAGTAATCCGGAATAATATCATTACCAATTAATATTAATCAGAGCATTGAATAAAATACGGGGTATTACAACAACCTTTCTAACTGAGTCCATGTATGTACTGAATTTACAAGTAAAGATGTGAACCAAGTAAACGCATTTTTTGTCAAAGAACTTGGAAAGTATTTTGTTCTTAAATTCTCGTTGTGGGCTATTTCTCCCGCTTCGATTAGGTAATGGGCTACATGTTCTATGGTGGATTCACTAGTATCCCCTGAGAATTTGGTAAACTTAGGAACTTTCCATCTTGGAGGTAGTTCCTGATGCATAATATATTCAGACAATGGGGAAATATAACTAGGCCTCTGTAATCCTACATTCACCCCATTTTGTGCCATTATCCTTTCAACCATGGCTGCTATATTGTTTTTGGTAGGCAAGTTATTATACCGAATTTGCTGCACCACATCATCAGCGTCTTGGCCTCTCTGGACTAATATCCTCCTAGGCTCTTGTTGGACGAGGATTTCTACATGAGGTTGTTGGACTAATTCCTCTTGGTTTCTAAGGTTTGCCTGAGGAATGTCTAAAGGTCTCTGATTTATTATTGGTTCCTCTTCGATGCCCACCCTAGGGTTTTGAACTATTTGTTCTCTCTGTCGAGTTTGAGGGACGCCGATAAAATTAGCAATGCGCGTCATTTGTTCTGCCAACAATTGATTTGTTTGGGTGGTGTTTTGTATTAGAGGATTAAACATTGTCCCTATTTTTTGTGTCAACATTTGGACCATATCATGATTGCTCTCATCCATTTGTTGTCTAATTATTTGCGTAGAGTTATTTGTGTTCGCTGGAATATAAGTTTGAAATCCTGGTGGAGGTTGATTTATTCTACCTATGTTTCCACCAGATCCTGACCCTTGTAATGGGGAAGACATATTTACCATGGAGTCATAATACAATGATGACGCATTCTGAAAATTTTCCATTGTTGAAGTTGGCATTCCAAAGGGTTGTTCCCTATTATATGGATGCATGATAAAAGTTGTCACAAAAGGCCTATGAGCGTTTCCTATGGGGGGAGGTGTCCTTATGGGCCTTTGGTGTCCCAAGGTGGAGAAACTAGGCGCATTTTGAGATACTGAAAATGCTGGTGTAGGCCCTGCTGACGAAGGCACAATCTCTGACACAGAGATTGACCCCGTATTTCCCATTGTCGAAGGGGTAGGGCTAGACACTGGAATGTTTTCAATTGAATTATTTGGCGCATACGCCATTCTTCTTACTCTTGTTTTTTTTGGTCTTTCTACGTCAGTTACAGCTAATTTATCGCTTCTTAGAATCATACAATGAAGTACGACCTTTTTGATTAATAGTGATTATGATATCTTTTAAATTTGCACTAAGGTCCCACTGGGCGTGCCAATTTATTCGCAATGGATTTTGACGAACAACCTATGGTTTTCCAATTAACAATAAATTGGTTTACTTGCAAGATCAACCATACAAATCCTAGGACATAAGTGCAATTTTGTCGAAATTATAATTCTGGAAATCTTGTGATTTCTATTTTTATTAGGATTTTTTTATGTATGATTCATATGACTAAGTACAAGAGTAAAGAGATTGGAGAAAACTTAAAGAAAGTAAATTTTGACAATGCATAAAGTAAATGGCAAAGAACAAGTAAATGACTTGTAAATGTAAAGGAATAGTAAATAACTTGGAATTTTATTAAACTTGATAAGATAAATTGGTGTTGCACACGTACATTTTCCAGAATAAGACTCTTTTCTCACACACAGGTACTTTGAGTATTTTACAGGATTTTTTGTACAAGATTTTTCACCCACACTTCTGACAAAAACAAACCTATTTATACATGAACAAAATAACTGCCACTAACGGACAAATCCTAAAACTATGACATTTGGCTTTCACCATGTCTTCTTTCCACCAAATGCTTCCACGCGTCTTACTGTCAAACGTATCAATCTTCAAATTTAAAATCTTCTTCTTTGTTCTGAAATGACACATCTCTTCAAAAGTGTCGAATTCGTCGAAAACAACATTGCCATCTAAATATGCCGAAAACGTCAGAAAACCATATCTTCATTTGGCTTTGTCGAAATTGCTTTCTAAACGTATTCTCCAACTTCCTTTTCTTAGCCAAAAACACATCACTTTGAGCTCCACTTTCATGGCGTCGAAAATCCCTGTCTACAAAAATATGATGATGTCTCTAGGTGAGTTGCTTAGTGATTATTATGACGAATGGCGACATGTTAATTATGAGGTGTTGGTAGGAGATGTATGAAGAAACTATGATGATTAAGATATTATGAGACGTACAATGATATTATGATGAATGATGGTGCATTTTGACCAGCTGTGGTCGTGTTTTGTGTGTTGTACGCGTCATGCATTCATAAAATTTTGTTAGAACGAGATGTCCAGTGACATTTTTGCAGGATGAAAATCCAATGAAGAGTTTTAGGACGATAATGTCCAGTGATGACCTTAATCCCATTGTGTGGATTAAGTGCAAATATTGATGCAACGATGACTATGTTATCAGTGGTGAATATTGATGCAATAATGACTAGGTCATCAGTGATGTTTCGGTACCACATACACGAGTCTATTGAGTTGCATATCATTATGATTTGCATTTTTATGACGATGATTTAATTGACGTTTTGGTGATTATGATGAACTATATGACGAATATATGTGTATTGTTGTTGTTATTCAAGTGACTTTACTTTTTGTCTAATTCCTGCATCTTTTATAATGATTATTATTACTCACAATTTCTGCTTAGAATTGTTGCCTCGAATGCGGGTAACTTGCAGGTATTCAAGTGTAGTGCAAAAAGCTTAGAAGTTGCTTTAGAATATGTTGTTTACTTCGTAGAAGTAAATGGAGTCTTGCTCTCATACGTAACACTGGGGTTGGGGTCGAATGATGTTATGTAATTTATGTTTTGTGTTATTTTTAGAGTTTATGTGATATTTGACGAACCTTAGTCTATTTTGATTTTCTTTGAGATAGTAATTATGAGTTACGTGGAATAGCTTTAATTTTTGGAAATACCTTTTAGGGTACTTGAGTATAAAATATAAAAGAGTTTGAGACATGATGTATCTGCTGCGAAGTTCAAAATGATTTTATTTATGATGTTAAAGTTTTTGTTGATTATACTTTTGTCGCAACCCGTGTTGCGGAGCAGGACCGTTGAGGTAAGACGTTTATGAAGGTGTGACACCTATGTTTGTACAGTGATGATTTACTAGATATTATATTTGTATTGTGATTATTTGTGGGGTTTATTTGGGTGTTACATTAGTGGTATCAGAGCAAGTTGGTATGTCCGGCCAGAGTTGTATATGTTGTTTATTCTTTAGTGCGCGACAAGTGTGTGGAACACTGTCGTTACTTGTTTGTTTTCTAACTGTTGTCTCTGGGTGCTGGTTTGAAACAAGTGGGGGAGAAATTTGCTCCCCGAAGATGTTTCTGGTGCGAGGAGTTAATTCAAGGTGATATTGACGGTAAGAGTACAAGTGTTGTTGGAGTTGTAATGTCGCGAACCGACGAGAGTACGAATCACAAAATTCTTAACTGTCGGTCAAGTTTGAGATGCCTTGAGGGAGAACAAGC
This sequence comes from Lathyrus aphaca, assembly GCA_963966055.1. NCBI lineage: Eukaryota > Viridiplantae > Streptophyta > Magnoliopsida > Fabales > Fabaceae > Lathyrus > Lathyrus aphaca. The sequence continues at coordinate 131,393,169 of OZ014522.1, read as the reverse complement.
CAATGTGGTTTATGTTACTTATAGCACCCCGATTTCTAAATTAATTATTTATTTAATTAATTTGGCGTGGATATGTGAATATTATGAGTCAGTGTGAAGTATTTGAATTCAATGTTGGTTTGATGATGATTATTGTGATGGTTTCGAAGATTTTTTTTATGGGATGTATAAGTGCATCGAGGTATTAGCGGGTATTTGAGAATAATTGTTTGTTTAATTAATTAAGCCGATTATTGATTTAATTGAATTATTTGTGAGAACAATGGAGTTCGGTGATGGGTCAGCGAGAAATATTTGAAGAATGACGTTTTGTGGACTTACCAATTTAATTTGGAGGAAATGGAATTAGTTGGAATTAATTGATTAAATAAAATAGAATAATATGTGATTTATGGAACTATAGGACATTGTGAGAAGTTAGTAAGGGTATTATTGGAAAATCATAATAGAGGTTATGAGGGTTACATAGATGAGTGGGGAGTTGGGAAAAATACATGCAGTATGTGGGAAATAAGGAAAAGGCAGAGAGAAGAGGAAACAAAGGTTTCAGTTTTGTAAGGAAAAACGAATGATTGGAAGAGGAATCGAAAGCGAAATTTAATGAACACAGAGAAGATTCGGATGAACCAGCGATAAATCAAAGGTAAGGGGTGTTTAATCGTAATTATTAAATTGGATTATAGAATTGATAATGAGTATGTGTCTGAATTTTGAGTTGATGAAACCATTATTGAATGTTTGATGAAGGACTGAATTGAGTCGAAACACAATCGTAGGACTAGTGGGGGTTGTTATAGTTTTGGAGATAATTGGTGATGAGTAATCGAAAGATTGTGATGAAATTACAGTAGGAGAGTCTGTCAAAATTTGAATCGGTATGAATTATGGAAGAAAATCTGGGAACGAAAATCCTCTATTAAGGGAATAGGTGGCTAATGCCACCATGTAGGTGGCTTGTGCCACATATAGAAAAGTGGCAAGAGCCACATGGAAGGGGTTGCTTGCGCCACCATGGTATTCCTTTAAGGTGGCATGCGCCACCATTGTTAATGTGGTTGGAGTCACATATGGGTGGCCTGCGCCACTATGTTTAAATGTTGCAGGAGCCACGTGTTGGTTGCTTGCACCACTTCCTGGTGATGTGGCAGGGGCTATGTGTGAAATTAATGGTGGCGGGTGCCACCATAGTTGTGGCGAGTGCCACATCCACCTTTTGAGTAATTTTTATGATGAGTCGTATTTTACGAACCGTTAGCACGTTTTTCATTTAGTCTGAGACATTGGAATGTCATATGTGTTGGACTATAGAAATTGGCAGAATAAGAAGATTAACCAGTAAATGTATCAAGAGTTAAGTAAGAACCTTGTACGCCAATGTGAATGTATTTATGTGCTTTTTAGAGTAAAACAGTAATGGCATAATATGTGATTGCTGAGAATAAATTGTTGGAATCTGCTATAATAATTGATGTCGTACTGGCGATGAGTTCTATGTGATATATGTGGGGACTAATTCAGAACGTAGGAGACAAGTTTGTATACAAAAATAATTATGATGTATGTGTGTGTGTCGTACCTCGAAAAATACGATCCTCGCGATGAGACGCAGAAAGAAACAACAGAGTCACCACCTAATTCTATTTATTCTACAAGAGAAAACGGAGATATAGATACAACCTAAATAAATGATAATAAATGGTCAACAAAACCAAATTCTAAGTTTGGGAGTCGATTACGCAAGGGGAAGGTATTAGCACCCCTCACGTCCGTTGTACTCAACGGGAACTTCTTAGTCTAACTATGCGATTAAGTGTTGATTTATGTCTTTGTCTTCTAAATGATTTGTTAAAATGTTTTCTCTAAGGAAATAAGTTTTTAAATTATTATTATTATGAAGATGACGGAGAAATGATTAAATTTTTTATTATTGTGCTCGCGAAGGATTAAAATTCCTGTGCCTACGTATTCCCTTATGCAATAGGAAAGTCAGAGCTTTGTAGTTCGTGCAACTACGGTTTGTGTTTTTTATGAACAATTGTTTGAAACACTTTTTAACTGCTAAGCGTTAGCTTGTTTGCGAGATAGGAATATTTAAACAATTTTTCGTTTAGAGAAAAGATGTTTGACATTTGTTAAGGTGTTTTAAATGAAAGGGCGAATGAACCACGTCGTGTGGGGCTAGCCCAGGAGTGTTTCATTCAAGAATTATGTGGAGTGCTAGACTCCAGAATTATGTTCCTTCGCTGATTAATTATAAAAATGATTTGTATTTGTTGGTAAGTTTTAAGTTGTATTTGAAAAGAAAGAGACAGGTCGTCATCTTTAAGGGAGACATCTCGCCTACTTAACCACAAACAGTTAAGGAAAAAAATAGAAAGGGAAGAAGCTTTGAACTTGGATATATGAACAACAAGTGATTGCCACATTCTTCTTTGATAGAAATTGTTTGAGAAAATTGACTGTTATGTTTGTGGGAAAAGGAGGAATGTATTTCCTATGGAAATGAATCATGTCTCATCTATTCGAAAGTTGTTGAATGTTTTAAGTTTTAGGTACGAAAGAGCGAATGAACCACGTCGTGTGGGGCTAGTCCAAGAGTGATTTCATTCAAGAACTATGTGGAGTGCTAGAGTCCAGAATTCAGTTCTTTCGCATTTAATTTTATAAAATAAATTGGATGTTTTGTTTTTAGATGTTTTAGGGTTTAATGTTTTATAACAAAGGAGTAAATGAAACACTACGCATGGGGCTAGCCCAAGTGTGGTTCATTAAAGAACCCGTGGAGTGCTACACTCCAGGGTTCAGTTCCTTGTTAATTTATTTATGACGCGTAAAGTCGTGCGGATGATGATCACATAGGTGACCGACTTACGTGTGTGCAAAATGTAGGCGATGGAAATGTTTTAACTGATTATGTGAATTCGAATTCTAGTCCCTAAAGGTGTTTCTAGTAATACGAAACCGTAAAATAAAGGCGAAAAGATAAATTACGTACAAAGTAATCAGGAAAGAGGTACAAAATAAATTACACGGGATTGCAATGAAATAAAGGGTCTCGTTGTAATTTGCCCAAGAGAAAGCGTGTGTGCAGTGTATGAATTAATCGGAGGCGTCGAAGCTTAATATTGTATAAGAACAAAATAAAATAAATAAATAGGCTAAATAACAAAATAAATTAAATAAAATGGCCTCATATTGGCCGCAATTTTACCGATTTAATGAAATCGAATTAAATCAAACCTTTTGTTATATCACTGGCCCAAATAAATCCGAAGATGTTGAAATAATCAAAAGAAAATTAAATTAACATTACTAAAAGAATAGATCAATATAAATTTGAAGCGGATTAAATGCAATAGAAATATAAAAACGGGTTGCAATGCAACATGGTGTGTGTTTGCATAGTAAATCATCCATGGACTTGAAGGCCCATTCACGACAACCAACACCTCTAAAAAAAACATATAGAATTAAAATTTAACTTATACAAATTATAAAAACATAAAGAAATAAATCAATAAAAATCTAAAAAAGGGAAATCACATTTAACAGAAACTTCTCCTCTTTCGACAAACAAATGAGGCACCGCCACAAATTCTCACGGCGTCGGTCCAAAAGTCTCCGGCATGTGCATCGCGTTTCCGACTCTCCTCTCCCGATCAAGTTTTCACGATTTGTGGACTTGTTTTTGGTTCAATGATTTTGCGGTGGCTTTTGGTTTTGCTCGGGTTCTGGGTTGCGAATCTCACGGTTAATGAGTGGTGGCGGTAGTTATGGATCAGTAGTGATGTGTGTTAATGGTTTGTATGGTTTCCCGATTTCGCGACGAGGGTGGTTTTGGAGAGAATGGAGGGTTACGACGTTGGAGGTGATGAAGGGTTTTTGTTGTTATAGGTTTGGGAAGAAGATGAAGGAGGAGGAGGGTGAGCGGTCTGTTTGGTATTGTCGGCGATTTGCATGTTTATGGTGGTGGTCCGGTTTGCAGGTCAGATTGCGATAAGGTTTGGATTTTTTTAATCATTTTCCTGGTTTTTCTCTTAGGGTTTGTGCGGCTGGTTTTCTGTGATGGTTTTTCTTTGGTGGTTAGGGTTGGTTACTATGCGGTTAGGCTTTTTGTGATAACTGAGTTTTTTGTGATGTTTCTTTGTGTGGTATGAAGTTCTATGTGGCTGCCTGAAGTTTTGAGAACTTGCTGAATTTTGTGGCTGCCCCCCTCTCAACTGATAAAACAGTCCCTTTATATATAGAACTTAAGATTAGGGTTTTAGGTTTGAATTTTATGAAAACTTGTTGACTAAGTATGACTGAGTTTTTTTGGGGGGGGGGGAATTCTGCATTTCTGAAAGTGACATTTGAGGGCATGACAGTCTGAAAATGCAGCAGGTTTGCTGTTGTTTATTTTTGTGAAAAGTGATGTTATTTGCTGCTGCAACATTCTTGTTTACTTGTGAAAATGGGTGGTCCCTGGTGCACTTGTGTACTGAAGGTTTAATGTGAAATTCTATTTGTAACATGTGAATAAATCTCCTTGTGATAGGGTATGTTAAAGATGTGAATATGTTACATCCCAACAAATGATGAACTTGTTTATAATATGAATAATGATTGAATGGAAATGAAAATTGTGAATAAATTCTGAATTGAAACAATGTTATGTTTGAAATATTTGAATGAGGATGTTATGGATGGAAAACTCGGGTTGCTCATGATATTAATGTAGGAACAATTTATGTTTATGAATTATGAGAATGATTTGATGCTGAATGCTTATGTTAAATAATGAACATGTTTGGGTGAATTATGTATGATCTTAGATTGATGCTTGGATTATGCTTGAACATGATTGAAATATGGATTCTAACTTGTTATTTTTTTTGTAGGGAATTTGTGAGGAATTTATGAATTGAAGCATGGGGTTTTGGCATGAAGAATAGAAGCTTGACATGAAAATTGCATTCTTGTTAGGTCTAGAATTTGTACCTCACAAGTTTAATTCTTGTTTCATTTGAGCTATAAATGCAAGTGAAAGAATATGTATATGAATCAATGCTTGAATGTAATGAACAAAATGTATTGAATATGAATGCAATAAAGGTTATAGAATAATTGAATGTGAATGAAAGATTAGAAACATGAGATGTGTTAAGGTTTGAAACTTGAATTGAGGTTTGAAAATTTGGAAACAAACTTGAACTTAAAAGAAAGTTGGAATTTAAATCTTGGAAAAAATAAAGAATGCACTTAGAACATGACTTGAAATAAGATGGAATTTGAGATGGAATCTTAGAATTGGAATTAGAATTGAGATTGAATAGAAAAAAGAATTGAGTGAAGTTTGAATTAAAATTGAAGTTTAGAAAATTGAATTGGAATTTGAAATTGGACTTGGAATAGAAATTGTAATTTTGAAAATGAAATAGAAATAAAATTTGGACTTTGAGATTTAAGAATAGAAATTGGGATTAAATTTGAACTAAAAATATAATGCAATTGGAATAATAAAAAAATGGGATTCAACATGACTTAGAAATTTTAAAATAGACTTGGATTGAATGAAAACTTGAAAATAAATTTTGAACTTGAAATTGGAATTGGATTTAAACTTATAATAAAATTGAATTGAAAGTTTGAAATGGAATTTGGAAATTAAATTGGAGTTAAAATTTTTGAAGTGATTTGAGATTGAAAATGAGACTTGAGATAAGACTTAGAATGGAAATAGAAATTTTAAAAAAATGAATTGAAATTTAGAAATAGAAATAGAAATTAAATTTAGAAATTTAAATATAAATTAAAAATAGAGAATAGAAAATAAAAATAAAAATATAAAAAACTTGAAAAATGAAATAAATTAGAATTAAATTTATAAATAAAAAACTTGACAATAAAAAAACTTGTTGCAAAAATCTAAGGTGACTAATATGCATCATGGTATACTAATGACGATATGAATGTATGAATGAAAAGTTAGGGGTAAAGTTTGGGGTGTGACAGTTGCCCCTATTTAAATAACTTTATCAGATGAAATGAGTGATGTTAATCCTCATAAAATCGGGGTTAAACGTAATTAAATATAGAAATAACCGGAAATTTTGCCCTTAAATGCAATGTTATGCTGGGCTACAAACTATCTAAATCTTAAAATATTATGCAATGAAAGATGAATATGATGCAATATGTCGGCAAACGAAGGGTAAAGACTCATTGGGGATGACATATGTTGGGGACAAAGAGACGGAGACAGAAGTATTCAAAGTGATAAGATCAACGGGTTCAAGTGTAATTGCTGGCACTAAGAATAAAAAATGACGAGAATAAAAAAGAAAACCTAGAGCGTTGGTTCAATAAACAAACTGACCTTCGGGATGGCAAGAAAATATCAAAGTAAAAAATGCAAAGGCTCGATGCGACCAACTGACATCAGAAATAGAAAGACCCGGCAACAATCGAAGTGGCAAATCAACGACTCTATGCGACCAGTTGATATTGAGAAATCAAACAAACAACAAATTCAAAGTGAATGCGCAATGGCTCTATGCGACCAACTGACGTTATGAATGAGATCAAACTATCCAAAATGATGAGTTAGCAAGTTCAGTGCGACTGCTGGGGATCCCAATATATCAACTCGGCGGTTGAGAAAGGTAGTTGAAATGACATCGACTCGATAATCGAGAAAACAACTTAACACGATGATTGAGGAAAACAAACTCAGCACGACGATTGAGGAAAACAAAAAAATACCCCGACTCAGCGATCGGAAAACAAACTCAACACGGTGATTGAGGAAATAACTAAAAACACCTCGACTCGGCGATCGGAAAACAACTCAACACGGCGATTAAGGAAATAACTGAAAAGACCTCGACTCGGCGATCGGAAAACAAACTCAACACGACAATTGAGGAAAATTGAAAAGACCCTGACTCGGTGATTGGAAAACAAACTCAACATGGATATTGAGGAAATAACTGAAAAGACCTCGACTCGGCGGTCAGAAAACAACTCAACACGGTGATTGAGGAAATAACTGAAAAGACCTCGACTCGGCGATCGAAAAACAAATCAACACGGTGATTGAGGAAATAACTGAAAAGACCTCGACTCGGCGATCGGAAAACAAACTCAACACGACGATTAAGGAAATAACTAAAAACATCGACTCGGAGGTCGGGAACAAATAAAGGAAATATTCAAAGTGAATGCGTAACAGGTTCAAGTGTAACTGCTGACACTAAGACTAAAGGAGACAAACCCAGTGATTGGGCAACGACTCTATGCGACCAAATGACACTGGGAGTAGAATGCAAAGTACTCAAATAAAAATCAACGGCTCTAAGCGACCGACTGAAGAATAAAGGCAAAAAAAGTTGGAGTTTTAAACAAGATAAACGTCCAACCTCTGGAAATTCCCTAAATGAAGAGTTCAAAGAAGACCTTCAGGAACCATCAGGAAAACACAGATGCATGTTGAATTAAACAAACTTAAACCGTAAGTCAAAAGGTTTCAACGACCAGTTTAACGGATCCGTGCAATGATAATTGGACTTTAAAGAGATATTGATAGCAACAAAAGCAAATACCAACAACATATGGATTTCTGCAGGGATACCAGCATTACTGGGGGAAAAAATCGGTTGACCAATCTAAAAGGGTATCAACAACAATGGATTTTCAGACAAAGCTTCTAGTAACGAATGATTTTTCTGACCTTCCAGACGAGAACTGGTTCCTTTTGATTCATTGTCAAACGGGGACTGACTTTGGAAATGGTCTACCAAACAAGAATTGGTTTTGAACTGGATTTAGAAAAAATGACTATCAGACGAGAACAGACTATCAAATAGCTTTCAACTGAAATACCAGACGGGAACTGGTTTAAAATGGGCTGCCAGACGAGAACTGGTTTGAAAAGAAATTGACTACCAGACAGGAACTAGTTTGAAATGATTGATTGTCAGACGAGAACTGACTTTCAAAAGAAATATCAGACGAGAACTGGGGTAAAAAGCTGACTGTCAGACAAGAACTGGATGAAGAACTGACTGTTAAATAAATTTCAAGTGAAATACCAGACGAGAATTGGAGTAAAAAAACTGACTGTCAGACGAGAACTGACTGTTAAATAAATTTCAAGTGAAATACCAGACGAGAACTGGTGTAAAAAAAACGACTTGTCAAACGAGAACTGACTTTTAAATAAATTTCAAATGAAATACCAGATGAGAACTGGAGTAAAAAACTGACTATGAAGTAATCTTCAAAAGAAAAATACCAAACTGGAACTGGTTTACTTAGGTTTTGACCTGGACATATGCTAGATGAGTAAGACGATATGCAAGGTTTAACGCTATGAGCGGAGCGACATGACTAAAGCATGAGAGTGATTATGCACTGACTCAGTGAAAAAAAAATGCCCCTGGTTGGGCATTGGATGGAAAAGTTCTTTCTGCAGAAGACTCTCTAAAAGGAGAAAAAGATGGCGACATGATCCCCGACACCCGTCTTGAACTCAAAATTTGTTGTTGTATAAGGACTGCTTGAGCAACTTGTAGGCATGGAGAGGACTTGTCCCTGTGTGACTTATCTTTCCCCAGTGCTTGGATGTTTGAGATTTTCCCCTGGTTATCTGATCCTTGGGATGGGAAACCTCTATGATGAGTGGCTATTGAACTCTTGAATTCTTTCTGATAACTCGCTCAAGTCCGAGTCTTGAGAAAAGCTCAACCTCTGAGTAGTTGACTCTTGAAGAGATTGATTGAGATTGACTGATCTTGAAGTGGTTGCCCCTGGCTGGGTTTCTCTTACCAAGTCAAATTACCTAACTGGCTGACATGTTGGGATTCCCTTGATGTTGAATTGACTTGCAAACAAACATTATTCATTTAAAATTGGCAATTCTAATGCGACATTTATGCAAGTTTTTGAAATCATAATTTATTGGTATGATAGTGATATACAGTGGAGTTGATTGAAACAACAAAATGGATCTAGCCATTTATGGAATGGCAGATGAAGTGATCAATACAAATGATTAGCAAAGATCATTAGGAGTCAGGTTAACGCAACCGTATTGTAGTATGCTCTCAAAATAAACCATGCCTCAATTAGGTCTTTTAAGGGTTGTATCGTGACTTGGTTCACGGTTTATGAAATAAAGGATAAAAGGCTCAAAACTTATTTGTAACCCACCCATTCTTCGCGATGAACTCCAATCCTACATTCAGCTAAATTGACAAACGCATTCAGATCTCAAAAGTCTTTGGCGGCGTAAGGATCAAGATTTAAAATGAGATGGCAGCCACCTTGCTTTGTCTTTGCTTTGATGACTTCTTTTTCTTGATTTCATTTTGTTGAGATGCCCTAAATTTTTTTTCCTAAGTCATCTTTTCTGGTTTTTGACTTAGCGGGCTTTCCTTTGTATTTCTTTTTTTTCACTTCATTATTTTGTTGAATAGTTGCGACTGCCATTTTATTGGAGGATAAAGAACAAGTACTACAAACTTTTGACCTTTCACGACTTCTTTGATGTGCAAAGGAAAGTATGTAGCTGATCCTTCTTGAATGATGAACTGAATCTCTTGAAGATTGAATGCAGTTAGATTAACTGAACCAACTACCCTGCCCCGGGTTTAAAAATTAAGGGTTTTTGCGCTTAAAAGGGGTTAGCAAGGGATTATCATCCTAATTTAAACGGTGTTTGGGAATTTGAAACAATGCATGTACATCATTTGCAAGGTTTTAATTAAGAACATACAAATGGAGAATTCGGGTATCTGGTTTTCATCACCCCCCTCCAATCTTTGCTAAAACAAAAGTTTGTTCAAATAAATGAGAGAAATTATATTTTTTTTTACTTTTTATCATAAGAATGAAAGAAATGAGAGAATACAAATGGATTGATTCAAAATATACATAAATATTTCATTAATCTTGCCAATTTAAAAAAACAACAATGCTTAGAAGTAAATGCAAAATCAACATGCAAATAAAAATACAACAACAATGCTGAAACAAATAAAGGATTGCCAGCTTTAGGGAATTGAAAAAGTATTGATTTAATGTCTTCAAGAGATACCCAAAGAGTCTTTGTACTCACTCAGGCGAGGGGTTGACATGCTCATTGAGGTCGATGCACCAATTCTCTCCACACAATTTCTTCCATGGAGTAGACTATTGGATTTGCCTGACCAAATGAAGGATTGATGTTGATATGAAGGCCTTGAGGCATAAATGAGATGGACTTGGACTCAATCAGATCTTGAACCTTGTTCTGCAGTTGTTTGCAGTCTTCGGTTGAATGTCCCGGTGCATTAGCATGAAAACCAAGTTGGGCATGAGGATCAAAGCTTGATGGGTATGGAGGAATCACTGGATTCATCTCCTTCGGCTCTACCAATACACTATCAATCAATCCTTGCAGTATGTGACTGTATGGCATTGACACATGATCAAACGACCTCTTTGGCTTTTTAGTGTATTGGTGTCGTCGCTGAGGAGTGTGTTGTCGTTGGTATGGCTGTTGTTGTGGTATCTGTTGTTGATGACAGACAAGAGGATACCGACCATGTGGGGGAAAGGGCCTCAGATATGCAAAACCAAAAGGTGGTTGACTCTGACTTTGTGGTGGAGGGCCATGGGCTGGAAAATGAGGAGTTTCCACAGGGAAACACTCTTGACTCGAGGCAACATCAAATGGAGGTAGGACATTAGCTCCCTCTACTGCGACAATGGGCACAGGGCGACCTTACTTCTTCAACAAAGCTTGCAAAGTTTCCAAGACCCATTCCATCTGTTTCATCAAGGAATTAATCTCCTCTTTCAACAATTCTTGACCTCTTCTCAGTTCATCCATTGTTCCTTGAGACATGGTTGTTGGTTCTGGACACGTGCCGAGAATCAAATTGCTGACCCAAGACCATGGATACAAATGAGTTTATTTTTGGAATGGCACATGATATGCAATGCAGATGCAATGGTATGTAAATGGATGTAATGCAAGGATGCTTGGGATTACAAGCATAAACAAAGCTTGGAATAACTCAAAACTTCCTATTTGGAAGACTGTAAGAGATTTGATCTACATTCTCTACTCATAAAACCCACTCATAGGATAGTTTCTATGGTGGTGGTCTAAGGAAACTCAAGATCACGGACGTCTATCGTACTAACGTCCCGCCGCAGGCTAGCTGCATTGTGACGATAATGACGATAAGGTCTATCTTGAGTGGAGTTCTCATGCTAGGCTGACAAAGGGGCTAGCCCTTGGAGACTAACACTACACAACTGCCAATATTGAAACTGGTTCTAGGAGGTCCCAGAGTCACAACCCTTTCATGAATCAGGTAACACGACAGGCTAGCTGCGTTGCGACAAGATCTACGAAAAGTCTAACTATCTGGGGGAGCTTTCATGCTAGGCTTGCTAGGAGCGAGTCCTTGAAGACTAACACTAATAACATCCAATTCTAACTTAGGTGTTCCCTCTTATTTTTCCTCAACTCATATTTTACTTGTGATATAAACCCAAGATCCCACAAATAAATAACAAGCATATAAGAGAAAGTAATAAAGAAACAAACAAACAAAGATAACAAACATAGAGAAGACAAATAAGACAAGCTCAACAATCAAACGCACAACTAGCTAAGTTAGGCTCGACTCTCTCTCGCATGGAACAGGTCTCCAGCAGAGTCTCCAAGTTGTCGTACCTCGAAAAATACGATCCTCGCGATGGGACGCTGTAACACGGTGGGAGAACTGACTTTCTATAAATGTTGCGGATAGCAAGAGTCGCCACTGACTTTTATTTTATCCAAGTGGAAAGGACATAAAGAACAGGAAAGACTTATTTTTAAAAGACTTGAGTTCGGGGGGTAGGTTATATAAAGGGAAGGTGTTAGCACCCTTTATATCCATGGTTGTCCATGGGCTCTTAGTTACTTAGCTCACTTAATTGTTTTGATAATGTGAAGCGTGTGATTAGAAAATTTTCTAAGTACTTTGTAATGATCTTCGTATGGATGTATACAAAGCCTTTGTTTTGAAAATGTTTGAAAATTATGAGGTGTGAAAAGTATTTTAAAGGGTATAAGCCAGTAACTTAGAGTTCCTACCCTAGACTAAGTCATTCATGTTCTTGTATGTTCTTTCAAGGGTAAGACTGTCCCTATTATTAAGGAATAAGTAGTTATTACCTTGGATTTTATTTGAGGGACAGGCGTAGGGTCATCATATGGTCAATGAAGGCAACTATAGGGGTGTCTTTAGCAATTGGGAGGGACTATCATCTTTTAAACCGAAGGGACAAGATCATTATCGTAGGTAACATCGTAGGGACTTGATCTTTTAAACCGGGGAGGGACTAGATGATTTTATTTGGATATGGATTTTGCTTAAGACACCCCCATTTTTTAGGGACTTGACCATTTAATTAAGGCAACCAAGAGGGATAACCCTAGGAGGTACAGACAGCGATCTTAGATCGACTTACGTGTGTGCGTGTTTATTTTCAGATATTTTATCTTTTTAATTAATTTTCTAAATCCAATTAATTACAATTAAGTTTTGCATTCTCTATTTACTAACCACACATTTAATATTTAACAAAATTTAAAAAGCGGAAAAAATAAAGTCCTACACTATTACATCATGGGAGAGGGGTACATTTGTCTTTTAAAAGGGGATTGCTAAAAAAAATTAAATACGGAAATTTAACCCTAATTAACTATTTACATAAGAGGAATAATTACATAATCGAAAAATAAATGCGAAGATATAAATACAATCAAGTTAAAAAAAACAATTAGGGTTTTTTATGAAAAGAAAGAGAATTTTTGTTGAGAAAATTAGGGTTTAGAATAGTTAACCTAATTACTAATTAATTAAAATAAATGAATTAGTGAAAATCCTTTAAAAACAAGAATCTATTTATGATAAAAAAAATTATTAGAAAAAGAAAACAATTTGTTATAAATTAATTCATTTATTTACAAGAAACTAATATTATTATTAAAAAATGGTTAATTTAAATTAAGGTTAATGATGATTAGAGATTTAATTAAGTATTACTAAATTATTAGTTTAAAAAAAAAATAACAATTGATTTAATTAAGAAAACAAAAAATAGAAATTTGCTAAAAAGAATGGTGGTGGCTGGGATTTGAACCCACCACCATTACCTTATATATTGCACACACTACCACTGAGCCAATGCGCGCGCCTTGCTAATGGAATGGCAAGAAAATATTATATAAAAAACCTGCAAGACAAACAAATTATATAATAAAAGGGGGACCTAGGAATCGAACACAGGTCTCAAGCTTCCCACGCGTATGCTTCGTCCACCAGGTTGGGCACGCTTTCTGTGAAGAATAATATAAATAATAATATATAAAATAAACACAAATTCAAATTTCCAGATTTCCCGCCAAACTCAGTCGTCTCAACCTTAGAATTCACAGGTTTTCCTGCGAATTTTCTTACGTTTTCTCCTGTGAACCTTCCTGCGCGCGAAAACCTGCGAAACTCAAACTATACAGAATACGTGAAATTTTATCCAATTGATCATGCCAACATGATCTTTACAGCACGTACAATTCATTTATGTCCTCATTAATCATTTATATTTGATGAATTAGAAAGTCCTAATTCAAAGGGGCAAACCCTAGCCATGGCCGAATCCGTTTTAAGCTATGGAACTTCACCCAAACGTCCAGAATCGTTCTATGCATCATAACAAACACATAACAATCATTAAAAACAGTTAATAATGGATATGTTAGTGAAATTGAAAACTTGAAATTCAAGAACAAAAACGAATTCAGGATCCATGTTTTATGATGCTTTTGATGGATGTGATTGTTCAAACATGTTCTAGTGACCTCAAAGAAGCTTTATTAACCTTCAAAACTCCTTTTGGATGGCTGGATTTGTGAAACCGAATTTTGAAAATCCTTGTGTTTTTGAACTTTGGATGTGTGTTCTTGGCTACAAAAAATTGTGTCTTGTGTTTGCATCAAGTTGTATTCTTATAATGGAGTGAGATTAGGTCAAAAAATTGGTGGATTATTTGGACTTTTGGATAACTTGATGGTGAAGATTTCCAAGTTTTAAATATTTGAAATTTTCATCTATTCTTGCCATATTTGATTTAATCTGATTTCATATAATGTCTAAACCTTCCAAATATGCTTTCCATGATTTCCAATCAAATATTTCACACATTATTTGATTTTTCATATTTTATATATATTTAAATTGAATTTTAATGATTAAAATCCAAATAAATAAATTATAAAAATCAGAAATAATTGGAATTGGGTCGTGCTTGATGATATTGTGAAGATTGGATTGCAATTTCATGGGCACATTTGAAAAAAAAATGGATTTAAGACCTTTTTTACTCAATGCACCCTTTAAACATTTCTCAACTTTGACAAGGCATAAATCCCTCAATTTTAAGGCTATGAGAGTGATCTTGGACTTTTTGGAAATCTTAGAGAGTCCTCTAACAAAACTCTTTGGTATCATTTCCATATATTTTACCATTTTCAAATTATGCTCATTAGAAAAATTTGACTTTTTGTTTACTTTTGAAATGACCTATAATGTCTTAGCTCATACCCTCCAAATGAAGCATTTTTAGGCTTGTCTTGTGAGACACAAAGTTGTAGAGAATTAAATTTCCTTCAAAATGAGCTTTGGATGGGGAATTTTTGATGAAGTATGTGAAAGTTATGGCTGGTCAAAGTTTAGTTGACTTTTACTATGAAATCCTAATTTAGAAACTTCTTGATTTTTGATGATCTGAGATTTCCTTGATGAATCATGATAAAACCTTGATTAAATGATGAATTTTACTTCATAAAATTGATGTTGGCAAAAAATCTTGAAGTTTGACTTTAATTTGACCACAGTTGGCCTTAATTTGACTTCTTAACCACTTTGAATGATTTTTGCATATCTGATCATCTGATTGGTCAAACTTATTGGGAAAGATCTGAAACTTGACATAGGGATTCTTGAAGTCACGTGGGATGTTATGAAGCTCACTTGAGGCATTGTAAGTCCATTTATCTTAGATAAACTCAAAACCCTAGTTGTGGATCTATTGCTTAGGATGAGGCTTTGTCTGAGGGAACTCTCAAACTTTCTGACCAATTGTGAACTTTGTGAACCTTGTGAACCTTGAGAGAACTATAGGGAAACATTTCGTTGATTGTAGGAGGGAAAATTTTGGGGTACAACAGCTTCCCCTGTTCAATTTTCTGAAACCCGAGGAGTTAGATTGGCATGCACGTCATTCGTGACTGAAAGGTTGAAGAGGATTGAACACCAAAGCCCAAAATTTGCACTCGCCGGTGCGTAGAATGATATTGATTGTTGGTTGTATTGCTTGAATGGGCTTAAGGATGCCATTTGGAGAAAATATTGTATTTCTTGAATGTGATTAAAGATGCCATTCGGAGAAAAGTTCTTCAAATATACTTCTCGTAGAATAAGGTAGTCCAAAGTATGAAGATATAGCTTTTGGGAATATAAACAACAACCCAAGGTAATGATATAGATTTTGGGAAGATAAACAACGGCCCAAGGTAATGATATAGCTTTCGGGAGGATAAACAACGTCCCAAGGTAATGATATAGCTTTTGGGAAGATAAACAACGACCCAAGGTAATGATATAGCTTTTGGGAGGATAAACAACGTCCCAAGGTGTGATGATATAGATTTTGGGAAGATAAACAACGACCCAAGGTAATGATATAGCTTTCGGGAAGATAAACAACGTCCCAAGGTAATGATATAGCTTTCGGGAGGATAAACAACGTCCCAAGGTAATGATATAGCTTTTGGGAGGGTAAACAACGTCCCAAGGTGTGAGTTATTGATGACGTTTGTCTGCTGGAGAATTAACCTGAAAAAACAAGGTTAGTTCTATGCAAATATCATAATGTATAACACTTTGCAAGATAATATCTCATGATAATGTTGTATGCGTATGATATGATATGATGAGTTATGTAGTTTGAAGTGTATATGTAGCTTCGTAGAACAACTGCTGGCTGGGAAAAATAAATCCCGATTCGTTGTTGAGGAGTATGAAGACTTCGTTCCCGTCTTGTTTAAGAATATTGTACTTAGAACCTCTCATTTTTGTTCGTCATACTTATTATTGAAGGATTAAATTCCTGAATATCCTGAGTGAGGATAAAAGAAATGAACATAGATCCGGGAGACTTATCCAGTCGAGTATCAATTCTTCGGAGGATGTGAAACTGCTTGAAGATTTCGTAGAGTTGGAAGCACAAGACATTACTTGAAGTATTCCGTAAGAATATCCGTAAAGATTACTCTGTGGGGATGAACAGGCGAAACTTCATTGAATTTCTACCTCCGCTCGTTCTTAGTAAATGTTATTATTGTATTTTATGCATTTATGGTAAACATCAATCATATTCAAAAGCATATATACATTTAAACATAACCAATAGACATTTCTCGCTTTAGTAAAAGGGGAAAAGTAAACCTGAATAAAGGGGAAAAGTAAACCTGAATACGAAAATGGAATTTTATTTATTTAGAAAGTGGCCAATAAACAGGCGAGTTTTAACACGGAGACAGAAATCCTAGTAAGAGGAATTCGTCGAAGAAATGTTTACAAAAATAAGGAAAAATAGCTATGTGTAAATAATCCTATTGAGTTTCAACTCCGTTATTGCCATTATCTTCAAGTATCTTATCTTCAGCTGTCGGAAAAGAAACGATTGGATTGATCTGTATCTGTTGAATTTGACATAGATAACACAACTAGAAGAGGTTACATGGGTGATCCAACGAGACATATCCATACGCTTTAATCCATAACTTTTGCCTGGATTGCCTTTTCAGGTTTTCAATCCACCGGGATACCCTTTTTTGACCAAGCCGCCTTTTCAGGTTTTCGACTTGCCGGGTGTACATTCTTTTATATATATCCCTAATTTTTGCTCGAACTTTTTTGGTTTTTGCCTAGGCCAGTCAACCTAGCGGGTCTCTTTTTATGCATAGTATTTTTTAACTATGTCTGCGTTCACAGGTTGTGGGAAATCTTCACCATCCATAGTGGTAAGCATCATGGCACCTCCAGAAAATACTTTCTTAACAACAAATGTCCCTTCATAGGTGGGGCTCCATTTGCGTCTGGGATCACCCTGTGGTAATATGATACGTTTGATCACCAAATCACCAGCCTGATATACTTGCTGCTTAACTTTCTTATTGAAGGCTTTGATCATACGTTTCTGATACATCTGACCATGACATACAACTTCCAACCTTTTCTCATCAATCAAGTTTATCTGGTCAAGTCGAGTCTGAATCCATTCATCTTCATCTAAGCCTGCATCCTTCATAATTTTCAAAGAAAGAATCTGAACTTCAATGGGTAAAACTGCTTCCATACCATAGACAATGGAGAATGGGATTGCCCCTATTGAAGTACGAATTGTGGTACGGTAACCATGAAGAGCAAATGGTAACATCTCATTCCAATCTTTATACGTAAATGTCATCTTTTGCAAGATCTTCTTAATATTCTTGTTGGCGGCTTCCACTGTGCCATTCATGTTTGGACGATATGGAGAAGAATTGTGATGCTTAATCTTGAACTGCGTGCAGAGGTCAATAATCATGGTATTGTTCAAATTAGTACCATTATCTGTGATAATCCTTTCAGGGATGCCATACCTACATATAAGATTATAGTTAATGAATCGAGCCACAACATTCTTGGTAACAGAAGCAAATGAAGCTGCCTCTACCCACTTTGTGAAGTAATCAATAGCAACAAGGATGAAACGATGCCCATTGGAAGTTGTAGGTTTGATCTCACCAATCATATCAATGCCCCACATGGAAAAAAGGCCAAGGAGAAGTCATAACATTTAACGGAATTGGAGGCACATGAACTTTATCAACATAAATCTGACATTTGTGACAAGTTTTGGAATGTTGAAAGCAACCAGTTTCCATGGTAGACCAATAATAACCTACTCTCAGGATCTTCTTAGCCATAGTATGCCTACTAGAATGAGTACCAAAGATCCCATCATGCATGTCTTCCATAATCTCTACTGCTTCTTTCTTATCCACACAGCGAAGCAAATTTGAATCATGACTACGCTTGTACAAAATTCCATTACTCAAGAAGAACTTAGCAAAAAATCTCCTCAGAAACTTCATATCATTGACAGATGCCCCTTCAGGGAACTCTTGAGCTTCAAGATACCTTTTCACTTCATAGAACCAAGGCTTTTCTTCTACTCCTCCAGTACCTACCTCATTGCAGTATGCAGGTTTATCAAATCGATCAATAGTAATTCTAGGAGCTTCATCATCCCAACTGATTACAAACATAGATGCCATGGTGGCTAATGCATATGCCAACTGATTTTCTTCTTGTGGAAGATGTCCGAAAGTGATCTCTTCAAAGTACGGGATCAAAGACAACATATGCTCTCTATAAGGGATGATATTAGGATGCTTGGTGTCCCAATCTCCTTTAACTTGACTAACTACCAGGGCTGAATCCCTATACACATTCAAAAACTGAATCTTCATCTCAATAGCAGCCTTGATACCTATTATGCATGCTTCATACTCAGCCATATTATTGGTACAATTAAAATAAAGTCTTGCAGTAATTGGTGTATAACAACCCTTAGGAGAGATAATCACAACACCAACACCATTACCAAGTGCATTAGAAGCTCCATCAAAAACCATAGTCCATCGGGATCCTTGTCCAGGTCATTCATGTTGTCTAGGTTCTTTAGTAACAATCATAATATCCTCATCCGGAAACTCAAAATTCATAAACTAATAATCATCCACCGCTTAATGAGCCAAATGATCAGCTACTACACTTCCTTTGATTACTTTCTGAGTAGTATACTGTATGTCATATTCTATCAAGATCATTTGCCATCTTGCTATTCGTCCAGAGAGAGCAGGTTTCTCAAATATGTACTTGATTGGATCCATTTTTGAAATCAATAAAGTGGTGTGAGTCAACATATACTGTCTTAGTCGACGAGCAGCCAATGCCAAAGCGCATCAAGTTTTCTCGAGCAGTGGGTATCTTGTTTCAAGTTCGGTAAACGTTTTGCTAAGGTAGTATATTGCCTGCTCTTTTCGACCAGACTCGTCATGTTTCCCCAACACACACCCCATTGAGTTATCCAATACTATTAGATCAAGGGTATTCCTTCAACTGGTGGCATCAATATTGGAGGTTCCTGTAGGTACTTCTTAATCTCATCAAAATTTACCTGGTATTCATCATTCCATTCCATTACTTGATCTTTCTTCAACAACTTGAAGATTGGTTCACAAGTAGCAGTCAGCTGGAAAATAAATCTTGCAATGTAATTCAGTCGTCCTAGGAAATCTCTAACTTCCTTCTCAGTACGAGGAGCAGGCATCTCTTGTATAGCTTTTACCTTTGCAGGATCAACTTCAATACCCTTACCACTGACAATGAAACCCAAACGTTTACCAGATCTAACTCCAAAGGTACATTTGTTTGGATTTAATCTCAACTTGTATTTCTTTAACCTCTCAAGCAACTTGTGTGGATGATCAAGATGTTCTTCTTCAGTCTGAGATCTAGCTATCATATCATCCACATATACCTCTATCTCATGGTGGATCATATCATGGAACAGAGCCACCATAGCATGCTGATATGTTGCCCCAACATTCTTCAAACCAAATGGCATCACCTTATAACAGAAAGTGCCCCATTGTGTAACAAATGTAGTTGTTGTACCCCGAAAAATACGACCTCACGATGGGAAAGGGGCCGCGGGAAAATTTAAAAATGATCAACAGAGTTGCCACCGAACTTATTTTATTCCAATTAAGGAAAAGGAAAATATCGAGAAACCTTTTTTGAAAACAGATAAGGCTTGGTCTTTGAAACCAGATTTTGAGATCGTGAGTCGATTCCGTAAGGGGAAGGTATTAGCACCCCTTACGTCCGTTGTACTCAACGAGAACCTCTTAGTTTGATTTATGATTGAATGTCTTAACGAATGTCATTTATCTTCTTCGAATTAAAAGCGGAAATAAAATGCGATACGATTCTAAACTAGGGTTAGTATTAGAGGGAAAATGGTAGTTAACTTCCTAGGGTGCTCGGAAAGGAGTAAGATCTGTGTTCCTGCGCATTCCCTTGTGCAATGGGAAAGTCAGAGCCTCGTAGTTCGTGGTACTAAGGTTGGTTAGTTTGTTAATTTTATCAAGTGTCAATTGCTCACACCTGAAACAGATGCCTCGTGTCTAAACAATTGAAGAAAAGCATCGGAGATCCAACACTTGTCTTTTTCACCTTGTTTCGATAGTTGTTAGGTGTTTTGTTAATCTAAGACCACTTGATGTTGGATCAAGGGTTTGGATCTAAGTGACGTTTTAGTTTTTTGGTTTGATGGCGATGCGCGAAGCAGTCGACTTACAGGTAAATGCATATGGAGGTTTATTGTTTGAGTTGGTTAGGTGGATCCGATTCCTAGTCCCTATGGGTGCTCTTAGTAATGCGGAAACCATAACCGAATGAAATGTGCGAGTGTGCGAGTGAAACCGCTTGGCATTGGAACAAGGGTTTGCGAGTGAATTAAAATTGATAAACGCGGAAAATAAAATGCGTACAATGTAATGGGAGACGGATACATGTAAGTTACACGGGATTGCGAGAAATAAAGGGTATCGTTATAGTTTGTCCAAAAGGAAGCGTGTGTGCAGTGTACTAAACTATTCGGAGGCGTTGGACCTTTTTATTCGGAGGCAACTATTCGGAGGCGTTGGACCTTTTCGGATGTGTCGAAATGTGGTTCGTTAACTACCTTAGAACTGGTTCAAAGTTTAGAACCGTTCTATGAGGAGTCGAATCTTTTTATGTATTAAAAAAGCGATAATTAAAATAAAATGATATAACCGATAAATAAAAATAATAAATTAAATTAAATTGCGAAATAAAAAATAAATTGAAGTAAAATGGTGGAAAAATAAACTAAATTACATAGGCCTCATATTGATAGAGTATCACCGATTTAATGAAATCGGGCGAAATATCGACCGTTTGTTATATCATCGGCCCTTATAAAATTAAATCAAATTAAAAATAAAGAAATTAAAAGATCTAAAAAGAAGTAGAGTTTGCTGAAAATGAACAAAAAACAAATCACTTCTAAATTAAAGTAAAATATAACAATTAAGTAAAATCTTTTTTGTTAAACCAAAATAAAACAAAATAGTCTAAATAGGAAAGGGGGTTATGCGCATGTAATTATGGTATGTTTAGAAATGGAAAATCAATATCATGGGCCACAAAAACCAATCAACAACTCATTAAAGTAAAAACACAAAACTAAATTAAGAGGGAAAAAATGCATCATGTGGATCTGGTGTGTATAGTAAGAATAAGCAAATGGATCTAAACAGTTAGAGTTTGTGGGTTCCATCTGGCCATATGGACACAATAATTAAAAAATAAAAGCTCAATAATCTTATAAAATGCAAATCTCGCTTCAACCAAGAGCAAGAACAAATCAGATTTACCCTATCTCAATTTTCCAATCGCCAGTGGATGAAAAAACACAGTGAACACGAGATCTCTCTCCTTCGTTTTTGATTCAGGTACAATTTTCTCAGGTTCTCGCTCTCATTCACTCAGATCTCACTCCTCTCGGTATCGCGTTCTCACCCTCTCTTTGTCTCTCGGATTTGGCTTTTTCGGCGGTGATTTCTCGCGGTGGATGTCTGCAGTTTGCGGTTTCTCACGGTGGATGTCTGCGGTTTGCAGTTTCTCACGGTGGTCCGTGTTCGGATGGTTTTGGGTGTTCGAGCGATGGTCACGATTTTGGCTTTGATTCACAGATATCGACAAGGTTTGCAGTGATTTTCGATTTCGAAAACTTCTCAATCTCACGATGGTGAAAACGCTCGATTTCTAGGCTTTCTGGTGGTGGTGCGTTTGGTTTGTCTTCACGTTTTGGTTAGTTCTCTCTGTATCGTTTCGATTCCGGTTTCACTTATTTTTGTTTTCTGGTTGATTTTGTTTGGTTTCTGTGTTTGGGTGTTTGAAGGTTTGGAAATGGAGTATGAAGGAAATGGTTTATTGTTGAAAATTAAATGAGATTACAAAGAGCTTTGTTGGGTGAAGGCAGAGTTTGTATGGTCATGGAGATGAAGAGGGTAGTAGCGTGAGGAAGGGTTGCGTATGAAATTTTTGGATTTTTTTGAAGCTTGGTTTGGAAGGATTCTAGCAGAGGTTTTATGGGCTCTCCAAGCTTCCTATTGAATGATGAATGAGGTTGATTTTATAGCAGAAATTTGATGAGGGTAAATGAGGATTTTGAGTGAAGATTTGGATAAAATTAAAAGATCTTATGAGCTGTATTTTGAGTGGATTTGGTTGTGAATATTGTGTGTAACACCCCAAAATTTGCCCTCATTATTTATAACCATTAACCGGCTTTATGCTTCGCTTTCAGCTGCATCATCTAATAGTTCATAAAATCCATCATACAATTCATTGGCTCCTAATGCAGGGGATCAAAGGATTTATGGTGATGTGAATTGGCCTTATCCAGAGATGATTCGTTTGGTCCATACTTTAATCAAGTCAGAGAAAACGTTGAGCTCACATCATCATTAGCACATTTTATTGTGGGGTTCATCAAGTTCCAAAATTTCCCCTATTCGGAGGTTCTATCACACGCGTTGGGTCGAGACATATTAAGTTTATTTACTTTCAAAATCCCATGATTCTCACTTCATCAGACACATCTCAAATGCTAGAGTTTCATCAGGGCTATGATTGAATTTTACTAGGAGTTATGATCCTCATTGTCTTGGGCCATTTTTATTATTTGAACTGTGGATCAGGGGTTTATTTTCCATAGTATAGATTTCAAGAGGTTTCTTTAGGAAGTTTTGTTATCATCATCTTTTGCCATGCAAAGAACTTCAACCATTGAGCAAAAATTCAAATTATTGACGAGATCTTGATGTGTTTGTGGCAATTAAGGTTGTTCATCATCGAAGAATATAAGTATTCGGTTTTCATACAAGGATTTGATATAATATTTGCGTATGGAGGATTGTTGGTTAAGTTTAAGGCATGCATTTTTTTTTATGGGATAATTGTTTCTATGATGTCGAAGTTTTGTAGTCAGATATGTCTTTTGTGATTATTCAATTCTACGTTAAATTTGAATTCAAAGCAAGGAAAATAGAAGCGCATTGACAGCTTGTTTCACCGATAAAAGGCCAATATCATTTTGCAATGAAAATAAGGATTTAACAAAAGAAGGAAAACATAGCTTATCATAAAGACAATTACAAAGAATGATGATCCGATCCATTTCACGTTACGGTAGAAGTTTAGAATAGAAGCCTTCAGATATTGTTCAATTACCAAACACTCTAAAACGTTCCAACCGAACAATTCAACTCAAAAGGACCTAAGCTCAAGTTTCAATTTTATAACGGGAGTTCAGTTGCAATGTTATTACATAAACTTAAAAATTCAGGAAATAGAAACTCAATATCAGAATCGAAAAGGATCTCTCTCAAATTATTTTTATCAACAACAGAATTCCACTCTTCAATTTAAGTTCTCATCAAGTTCCATTCAAAGAAATATAACACCATACAACAAATTCTACAAAAAAAAAACCCCGATAATGAAAATTCATACAAAACGAGAGTCGGAAATTCATCAGAGTTTAAAGTTAAGTCTCAAAAAAATCATTACAAAGCAATACCAGAAAATGAATTTAAAAAAAAGAAGAACAATTACAAAATTCAGAGAGGAGAATTCAATAACCAATAAAAAATTCTCAACACCAAAAAACAGTTATAACTCCCTAACCGAATCATAACTGATTCTAAACCGATTATCACCTGGAAAATACCAAAGGATCCTTCAATCTATCTTCTATAAAATCAGGAATTTGCTGCAGGTTGAGCCCTCTCAATTTTCGATTTTCTTCCTCAAATTCATCATTCTTCTTCAATCCCTCATTCTTTATCTCTCTCATTCACTCTATCTTCATCCCTCTGAAATTTCCAATCTCCAGAACTCATCAATTCTTCATCACCTTCTTTCAATCTTCTGCATCTCGAATCTTCATCACTTTCTTCCAATCTCCTGAATCCCCAATCTTTCCCCAAATGCAACAATTTCATCACCATCCTCAAATTCTTTCTTCTGAAAATCCATTCCTCACTCACACCACCACCAATCTTCATTAGTTCAATAAACCTCTAACAGCTGCAACCACCACTTCAATCATCGTCAATCGCACCTGTAAAAGAAAAAACAATATCGATTCAAAAAATCGATTCATAAAATCTGAATCCGGATCAAGAACCACAAAGTCACAAAGAATCTGAATTCGGATCAACCAACCTCCAATCTTCATATTTTCTGCATCGACAATAATCGATACTTCCTCTACAACCTCATCGATCCTCAATATTTCATCACCCTTTGATTTCCTTTTCACGTCGATATTGTCACAAGCAGTTAGTCCTTCGACTAATCATCACCAATCTCATTGATTCATCAACGAGCCTGCAAGAAGAAATCAAGAACACGACACTTTGAGCTGGAATCGAAGGAAGCCATTAACAACAAAGATTCGAGAAACTCACTATTTTACTATTCGAACAAGACGACGATATTGAACCAGAAAAAGACAAAGAGAATGAGAAACGTGAACAGAAGGATCGTGAAGTTCAAGAGGATACATACCTGAGAAGTAATTATCTTCGAACGTTGAATCCTTTTGTCGCAGGTAACCATTTAACCTTGATCATGACGTTTTTCGCTTACTTAGAGTCAAATAGGGCGTCCGAGAGTTGAGGTTGTGATTCATGGGGAGCTTTGATCTTGCTCGTGTGAGTGGTCCCTTGAGATTTATAACGGCGGATTCATGGAGAGGAATTAGGGTTCGTTTTGAGTTTGGTTGAGGTTGAACCGAGGGCATGACGGTGGCCGCATGTGATTTTCTCTGGTGACGATGGTGTAGTGGCGACGGCGTTAGGAATTAGGGTTTGAGATGGAAGATGAATGTTTGAGGGAGAAGAGGGAGAAGAAGGGAGGTGTGACGGCGCAAGAGAAAGGGGAGCTAGGGTTTAGTTGTGTTCTTCAGGTAGTATTTCTTTTAGGGAGATTTATTTATAACTATTAATTGGATCATAAGAATTATAATATTAATGAGATATTAAAATTAATAAATCTCGTTTAAAGCACTAATTAAGATTCATGAAAATCTTTTCCACCGCCATTTTGTTCTTTGAGGATAAGTTTTGTTTTTGGGGTCCAATCCGGCGGTGACAATTGTCACCGTCCGGTTGGACCACCCCTTTACAATCCCATGCGATGCATCCCATCTTAACAACCATACACCAGCGCTTCCTGATTGTCCGTTGATATGACTTTGTTTTTTCTTTGATCGGGCGGTCCAGGTGCAGTCAATAATGGTTGACTGAGGGTCCACTATATTCCCTCAAGTGTCCTTGCGTTTGGGCCTCACACTCCTTTCTATCCGCACCCCATTTTCTCAGGCCCATGTTCATTTTAACTAAAAAAATTACTTGCTGCACCTCCTTTTCTATTTTCTTATTATTTTATTTTTTCTATTTTAATGCTTGTTCAATTTAAATCAATAAAAAATACCAAAAAGCATAATTAAATTCAACAAAAATTATAGTAGAATATTAATTCAATTTAGAAGTTTTCCCAATTTTTACTTTCTGAATTTTGTATTTTTTCAATTTAATTTCGATTTTTCATTTAATTGATTTTATATTGAATTCTCACATGAACACATAAATTTGTACATTTTATTTCTACCACTTCCTGCAACATTTTTGGCCCATTTTTTTTGCTATAATTAGAGGACAAATAATAGTACCTAGAAATATTTTTGGTATATTTTTTAGGACATTTTATCCACTGTTTTGGTAGTGTGATTTGTGTAAAATTATGATTGAATCTTAGATAGATTTAAAGGACCATTTGACATAGTTAGACTTTGAATTTTTAGGAGAATTTTTAACACATTATTATAGTCAGCTTAGAGACCCTAGGGAATTAATTTCATATTTTTTCCAGGAATTTTGATATTTTTGTCATCTTAATTCATTTCCATCATATTATTGCACATGCATTTTCATTTCATTTACTAACAATTTTCTTTTTGTGCAAGGTATTTTTTGAGGATTTGCTTATGGACTTGGATTGTGTTTTATTATGCCTCGATTATATTTTGTTTACTTTGTGATGTAATAGCTTAGAACTTGTATGCTTGTATAGTTTCTATAACTAGGATAGAAAAGATAAAACGAATCGACAGAAAACCAAAATCTCAAAAATAAATAAAGACTCGATCCAACGTCGAGTAAATTTTCAAATAAATAAATAAAGTTTCATGTGACTTTAGGATTACTAGATTACCATCGCTCCACTCCATACACCAAAAGCAAGCCTTGTATGTTGCACACCATAAGTCGTGCATCTTAGCACCACGCAATCGACCCACCCGATCCATCGTTTCATCCCATTTTACGTTTCATACACGTTTCCACCCACCATGACTTAGGAGGACCATATTGTTCATTATTGCTTTTTGTACTCGCACTTCTAGTTTAATATCTCTTAGGTAGATTTAATCTTTCAAACCTCACTAACCATAGGTCACCCTTCAACTCAACTAACTTAGGGTAAGTCTAGTTTCCCTTAGAAGTTTTCCTTTGACAACTTGAGTATCACTTCTCACCTTTAAGAAAAAATCAAAACACTTAATAAAGGAAAATGTGTACGATGCGCCACGAGCCTTAAGCTATACGGGAAATGACTAGTGAAGGTCTCCTTCACTCTTCTAGGATGCTTTACAAACGTTCCATTGGGGGCGATCTTGGAAAGTATTCGCTCCTTTATCATAGTCTTTAGTGTTGTACATACAATAAACACAAATTCAAAACACTTCTCATAAAAGACAACAAACCAAGGCATCACGTTTTCTCTTCTCATCTCATACTCTTTACGGACGAATGTGACTTGTCTCGACAGTTCAAACAGCGATACGGTAAACACCCTCGAGTCAGAGCCGGTAACACCTGAGCTAGAACTATGGCAACTTCATCCTAAAAATTACAAACAAGTTCCCGCCTTAGTTAGACGAACTACGGTGACTCTGATCCTCATTTTCCCGATGAGGTACGTAGGCAGTGGGGTAGGGCCCATTCGAGCACAATCTTTATTTTCCCTATATTTTCCCCTTTCTTTTTCAATTCCATTTCTCATTTCCATTCCATTCCAGATAGCCATTCTTTCATCCAAACAACATATTATTTCTCACCCTTTGAAAATAGACTAACTAGCGTGGATCCTGTCGGGTACGGCGGACTGATTGGGGTGCTAATACCTTCCTAATTCGTAACCGACTTCCGGACCCAGATCTTTGGTTCGCAAGGCCTCGTCCTTTTCCTTCTTCCTTAGGTTTGTGCAACATTACCTTTCCCATTCCTTCGAGATAAAAATGTCTGGCTGGAGACTCTACCTTTTCCGCGCCACTTTCGCGTTTGTACTAGTATGAAAATCCCGGGAGCGACAGCTGGCGACTCTGCTGGGGACCCGGAATCTTTGGTTTCCCCTTTGAGAGTCAATCCTAGCGCTTGTCTCTGTCTGTTTTCGTTGGGTGTTTATTCATTCGTTGTTGTGCTTTAATTTAGCTTTAATGTTTTATTTACAGTTTATCGCTTTACTTTACAACTTTATTTACCGCTTTCTGCACTTTACTTTATTGTTGCATATACTGGCATATAATGTACTGGCTGTTCTGGTTTTCCTTGGCGGGATGGGATTATTGTGAGATAAGCCAAATACCCGGCTTGAGTATACACATAGGATTTAGAGTAGGCATTCGTATGGCTTGCATGGTTTTGAGCACGTGTAGTTTTCAAGAGTCCCACACCTAGATCAGGCTCTCTTGGGATATGTTCTATACTGCCTAGGCAGACCATAGAATGTTCTCACCTGAGCTGCTAACACTGGGAACCGATCATCGAGGACCTTAGTGGAAACGACCCTCTCCAGTGGTGACAGTGGCAGACCACATTTTGTGGCAAACCCATTCGCACCCGAGGGCCCACTAGGAAATCGCATAGGATGACCTTGTTCTCTCAAAGGAACCTAGTTAAAGCAACTGGTCGTATGACGGTAGTATTGTACCCTTCAGGATGAATGTACTATTGTTTCTCGACTTCAGTGCTTGAATCTGGGAACTTATGAGGGATGCTTGTTTTTCTGGACTCAGCTGAGGCCTCCCTGGGTAGTACATAATGCCAAATTGATTCCCTGATTTGGTCATGAGCCATTTTTCGGAAATGGTGAACGTATTATTGCTACTCGGCTATGAGAGTCCGTGATGTTGACCCGTAGTAGCATACCCGTGAGATTGGGAGGGGTTTACAGTTTTGCAGGAAAATTGACCTTTAACCTACCTTATTCTTGATACTTGGGTTTTCTTTTGACACATACTTATGATCTGGTATTCTTGACAATCAGTATTCAGGCAAATCAGAAGGCAGTACAACAATGCTCAGTATATGCAACAGTGACCACATGCCATTGCATTGCATCACATCATCAGCATACTTGCATTCCTAACACATGTTTATTCATTTGTAGGGCTGTATATCACATCCTTGATTACAGTTGTGGGTATTGATCTATGAGCATGGAATCCAAGAGAAAGACCAAGTGTATTATCTCCTACAAGGTTCATCAGCCTGTTATGAAAGAAATCCTCAAAGTGAAAGCCTTAGCTCCTCCAGAAGTTCTCAATGTCTTCAAGCAGGATTATGGGTGGATTTTGTATTTCATAGAGCCCATTAGTGACTACGCTTTCAGAGGGATGCACACCTTGCTACAGTTATATGATCCACAACTTAGATGTTTCGTACTTTCTGATTTCGTATTGGCACCTACATTAGAGGAATACTTGTAAACACCCCAAATTTTCCCTCACCAAGTTCACACCATGGCTTGTGATCTTTTTCATTTGCATTAGTTCAATCATATCATATCATATCATGTTGCATTTTTGCTTCACTGCATTAGTTTAACTTCATCTGCATCTAGGGTTTGTGATCTGAGCAACCAAAGATTCATCTGAGCCACCCCAAAGGTATTCAATCATCTCAAGAGGGTCCATGTATGTTCAATCATCATATTATATACACAAATGATCAAAGAAGTCAAAGAATCACAAGAACTGGCAAAACATGGAAGCAGAGCTAGGGTTTAACTGCACAGATGACCTAAAATTAGGGTTTTGGTTTCAGAGGCCATAACTCCAAATTTTTTGGTCATTCTTGTTTCTATTGGTCTCAATATGATATAAGGATCATGCATACCAAATTTGATGAAGAAATTCATCGTGGAAGCCATCTGATCACTGGGTAACTTCTTGAGCAAGTCAGAGCAAAATCAGGGCATCTAAGGCCCCCCAACATGGAACCAAAGTGGATTTTTCATCAAATTGAATTTATATGGTCTTTATTTGATCATTTAAGTTCTTATAAGTTCAAAAATTTGAAGAAAAGTGAGCAAAACCAAAAGTTGCCAAAAATGGAAAAGACTTGTAATGTAAACTTTCCATTTTGGGAAAGTTTTTCAACCTCCTCTTTCTCAACCAAAAATGCTTCAAATGAAAAATTGTTGGTCATGCAAGTTGTAGATTGGATCATTCCCTTTTCAAAAAGTACAAGAACAAGATCTAATTCATTTTGGAACTCAAGTTATGGCTTGTCAAAGTTGGCAAAAATCACATAATTTCAAGTTTCATGCCAAAGGGGGATTTTTGCAAATTCACATACCAAGCCATTTTGTGACTTCTAAACATCATAACAACATCACATGATTCATTTTGATCAGAATTGCCCAAGAATTCACAAGATTTCATGCCTTGGTTCACAAGAAACTTCAAAGAGGGCAAAATGCAAAACCTATGCCATCTTGCTATCCAAGCCATCCAGCTGCATTCTTTTGATCCTAGGGCTCACCATAAACCATGTTGAAGCAAGACACCCCATTGAACCACTTCTGTTCCATCCCATGCTTGTGGTACACATACTTTTGACTTTTTGCAAAACAAGCCATATCAATCAAGCTATGACATTACCAACTTTCTGACCAATCACAATACATTATACAAATCAAAAGCAACTCATTTCATACCACACACAAGCTGAGAACCTCCCATAAGCCAAGATTCACAAAACTTGCAAAAAATCTCATTCCTTCGAAACTCTCTGCCCAACCATCAAACCTCAAAACAAACTTAACCATTCATTCAGAAATGCTTCATAGAGCATAAACCACCCTTCACTTTGCCCGGAAAGTCCCTAAAACTCAAACACGATTTCTGGTGCAGCAAGAACAAAACCCTCAAACCAAGCCATACAAACTTGTTCTAAGCTTCACATCATCCTCAGGAGGTTCATAGGAGTTGACTTGCACCAAATAACTTGTTCTAACCATTTGCTTCTGTCTTTGCCATTTGCATCTCATCCTTTCATAAAACCCTAATTTTGCATCTTCACTTGCATACATCTTGCATATGCTTGCATTCATGAACTTTCCATGACATTTTATGCATTCACATGACTTCTAAGACATCTTAGGTCACATTAGAATCATGTTTGATCATTGCATCATCCATTTGACATGTTATGCGTTCATTTCATTCCATGTGCATACATGAACTTTCATGTTCCTTTCATGCCTCATTTGCATCCTCATCACTTGTATGATCACCCAATGCACTTGACATACATTTGCATCATCTCTTACAATTATTTGCATCATGAATATGCTTCCGGTTTTGGTTTGCATTCTTGCATTTCATTTCATTTTCATTCCATTTCCTTTCCTTTTGCTAACTTTTCAGGTGGTAAGTTACTTTGAGAAGTGAATTTGCCTTCACTTCTCATAATCTCTTTTCATCTCTCTTATGAATTCATTGCTGCATTTTGTATTTGTATTAGAGTGAGCTTGCTAATTCATGTCCCTTCTTCACCTTCTTTCTTCAAGCAACTTATCTTCTTAAGTGAAGTAAGTTGACTTGCTTCTTCTGCTTCTCCTCCTTTCATCTGCTTCTGCCTTGGTGACTCTTCTTGAAGATCTCTTGCAAGCCTCATAAACCCTCGGAACACCCAAGCATGATGACAATTAGGGTTTGATTAGTCCCCCCATTAGTTTTACCTTTGTGTCATCTTTTGTGTCTTCTCTTCTCATCTTGTAATCAGGGACTAAACCTTCAAGGTTTTAAGGCTTTGTGATTAAGGTTATGCCTGCATCCTTCTCTTAGGATGGAGTGTATAACTTTAATCCTAAGTGTTAAACCCTTAATGTGTTTAAATCTCTTAATCAATCCACCTAATAATCACTAAGACATCAAGCTTGTAACTTGGGCCTTGCATTAGGGTTCTAATTCTTCCTTAATTGGTTCAGAAGGACTAACCCTAGTGTTAATGGAAAAGTCCACCTCAAGTTGTCTTACAAACCATAAAATCCATTTCTTAATCTTACCATCAACTAAAATCCACTCTAATAAAGGCTTTGTTTTGTCATGAGGTTAATCCCTAATCATGGATTAAGTTGAGGAGCCTTTCTCAGCTTAAATGTTCTCATCTATTATCCTTCTATTAGGATGGTGTAATGGGTCCATTAAATCCTTGATTATGGCTTAAACTCATTACTTAACACTAAACAAAAACTCCAAAAAACATCTAAATAAATTCAAGAAGGTCAATGATCTTAATCCTACATCATGGTGATTATGTGTGAGGTGTTTACTTCACACTTAAGGTATTCTCATTACCCCTAACCAGAGGGAGAATGTGATGAGTTTACTAACCCTTGGTTTAGGCTTAAGCCCATTTTCTTATGACAAATTCCAAATCAATAAAGGATTGAAAACACCAAAAACAAATAATAATCGTCTCCTCCGGGATTCTTTCTTCACCTCATTCACTCATAAACGAGAACTCGCTTCTTCCGTCTAATGCAAGACAATTTGCACCTGAGCCAGACATGTCATACACTTGAGCATAGGTAAGTAAGCAGTTCATCAGTCAAGTTATCTTTCAGTCTCTTTGAGTCGAACTACGGTGTTTTGACTTCCTCATTGCACGAGAGGATACGTAGGCATAACTTAATTGTTATCGAACAAAAGTCTCTGTATATTCCCCCCTCTTCCAGCTTTATTCTTTTAAGCCTCATAGTCTTGAGCTTTTCACTTTTTCCTTACACTGAAACTCCTTTATTTCACTTACATTTCTTTTGCATTGACACTTGTATTCTTTTCCAGCTTTTGCACACAGAATATCACTGACACTACCCCTTTAAACACAAACTTTCAAGCGTGGATCCCGTCGAGTACGACAGACAATCTGGGTGCTAATACCTTTCCAGGTTGTAACCAACCCCCTTTCTCAGTTTCTCTGGTTCGCGACCGTCTTATCCATTTATTTCCTAGGTTTATACAACATTACCTTTCCTTCGGGATAAAAATGCCTAGCTGGAGACTCTTTTCAGTTCATCTTCATTCTCTCTCTCTCGCCGACCGTTCGCGTCTGTACCCCTTCTGGCCCAGTGTCATTTGGTGGGAGCGACAACTTGGCGACTCTGCTGGGGACCCTTATACTGCAACCAGGGCTTCTGGTTCTTTTTGTGGGTTCCTTCTAGCGCTTGTTTGATTGGTGTTTACTGGGGTGTTATGTGCTAATTGTGTTTATTTATTTGCTTTATTTTATTGCTTTATGTACAATTTTATTTACTGCTTTCTTTACAGTTTTTATACATCATACTGTCATTATCATTGCTGGATCTGGTTTCTGTTTTGATGGGTGGGGTTTCTCTGAGTGATTAAGGTCCTATACCTGGGACCTGAGTGACACATAGGCTAGAGTGGTTCATGTTCTTTCCCATTCCATTTCGGTCTGGTGCGGGAATATGAAACACAGTTCAGATGTGGGTTTCTTCTTGAGAACTCTGTGCTACAGATTTCCTGTAGTGCTAGGGCTATCTGGGAAGCCTGCTAAGTCTGGATGACCTTTATTTTGACCTTCAGAATCTGGGGTGAATTAGAGGAGGATCTTTTATGGTTATTGTAAACACTGTACCTCCGGGTTAGAAGTGTTTACACTTCTCATAACTGATCCAAGTCTGAGGATCCTTGTTCTAGAACATTACATGTGAGGGGGTTGGTTTGTTTACAGGTTTGCAGGAACCCTTGGCCACATCATACCCTGTTACTGTTTTGTTTAAGACTACTTCACTTTGGACAGTTCTTGTGATTAACCCTGGACATGTGACTCTTTATTTGAGTCCCCCAACTTGTTTACTGGATTTCTAAGCCTCCATCCGGACCTTTGAACATACATGTGCCTTATATCAAGACAGATAACCAGATCTAGCTCTTGATCACAAACCCTTGCATATCATTTTCATATATCATCATTGCATCATTTAACATTTGTTTCTTTGTTTTTCAGGGTATCCACCTCATTATATCTTGGTTTGGTTTTGACCCATTCTACTGCTTAGACCTCTGCTTCATCTATCTCCTTCAGCACCTCCTTCAGTCTGTCAGAGACTCACCTACATCAGTCTGCCAGAGACTCATCTTCAGCTTTTCAGTCTGTGATCTTCATCAGCATTTGTCTTCAGCTTCTTCACCAACACTCATGGATGTTCCAAGGAAAAGCAACATATCTTATCACTTCTTTGAGCCCATTTTGACTGGTATCAGGAAGGTCCAGTCACTCATCACACCTGACCACATCCCACTGTTAAGAGAGCACTATGGGGGTATTTTGGACATGGTTATGGATCTTGATTCTTCTCAGAGAAGCATGATCCACACATGCTTGCAGTTCTATGACCCCCCACTCAGATGCTTCACCTTTCCTGACTTTCAGATAGGGCCTCTGTTGGAAGAGTTTTCTTTTATGATTAGAGTGCCTATCAGAGGAAGGATCCCCTTCAACCCAAAGATGACTGCTCCCAGAAGTGAAGAGATAGCAAGGGCACTGCACTTGGAGCCTGCCCTTATTGAGCAAAACATGACAACAAAAGCTGGGATTTCTGGTTTGCATCTGGACTTCTTGATTTCTCAAGCCATCCTGAAGGCTACATTGGGAGAATGGAGGGCAGTCTGTGCACTTTTAGCCCTCAGCATATATGGGGCTATATTGTTCGCAGATGAGCCTAAATTTGTGAGTAAGAATGCCATCCACTTGTTCTTGCTGAGGAACCCAGTGCCTACATTGCTAGGAGATTTTTACTACTCCATCCATCAGAGAAATGAGAAACAAAGGGGGAAGTTGGTCAGATGTTGTGCTCCCTTGTTCTACTCTTGGCTACTCAGACACCTGCCTAAATCAGATGCTTTCTTAAACCCACACCAGCAAAAGAATTAGGCCAAGAGGTTCATTGCCTTAACATCAGATGATATCAGATGGTGCACCCAGAGCACCAAAGGCAAGGAGATTATTACCAGCTGTGGACAATACCCTAATGTGCCTCTGATAGGAGTAAAAGGTTGCATCAATTACAACCCTTTACTGTTTAAGAGACAATTGGGATATGCCTTAGTTCACCCTCCCAAAGGACAGGATTTAGCTGAGACCCTATACTGTGAAGTGCAACCTAATTCAACCGTTGTCAGGCAAGCTGCCTGGGCTTGGGACAACATCCAGACCAAAGGGACAGCCATCCTTGGAAGGTGTAACAATGTTGCTTCAGCTCAGTACTCTGACTGGTCCCGTACTAGAGCTCGGATCACCAGAATTCCTTTCACCTTGGAGCACACACCTGGGCCTTCTACAGTATAACCTGCAGCAACTGTTAGCCTGGAGGAATTTGAAAAGCTAAAAGAGAGGAATAATCAGCTGTCTGAGGCCCTGAAGAAGACTCTTTGGGAAAGAAATGACGGTCGTTTGGACATTGAGAGATTGGAAAGACTCAAGACTGAGCATATTACTAAGATTGAAAGGACAGATGACTACATAAGGAAAGCAAGAAACGGGGAACAAATATCGAAGAATGCCTGTAAGGAGGCCAAGATTCAGAAAGCTAGGGCTGAACATTACCTGGAGGAAAGCCAGGCTAGGTGGATCAGGATCACCGAAGCCCGGGCACAAGAAGACCAGAGGACTCAGGCCAAGATTGAGCAGCTGGAGGCCAATGAGAAGAAGCAGCAGGAAGCTTTGTTGGTAGCCCAGAAGGAGATATCAGAATTAAAGCTCCGGGCGGGGTTAAAGAGATCAAAGGATCAGGACAGGCATAAGAAGCTGACCAATGCCATCGCTACCAGGAACCTCCTCATTAGGACCATTACAGAGCACCCAGCTGGTCCAGTGACTGAGGCACTCCTGAAGGAGGTTAGGGAAGATGACTATGGATTGGATGTCTGATTCCTCTTTGCTTGTATTTCTTTTCTTCTGATGTACTTTTCTTTTTTTGTTGTATTTTTGACCCACCATGGGCATGTATTGTAAACAGACTATGTATTTTCATTTTGTAATATATTAGTTTGTTTCATCGGGCTTCTTTTCTCAACATCATCAAGCATCTCCTTGAGGTCTGGAAAGGTCAAAACCAAGAACCAAACTGGATACCTTGGAAAACAAATAAGCATACTGCATTGCATACTAACATTTTCTTTGTTTTGTAGGTTTTTGTTTATGCTTTGTTTCTCACTTTGTTGTGCTCTTAGGAAACATTGCTCGTCGTCGAGTGTTCCCTGTCAACCGCACACACCGGTACCCAATGTGTAACAACCTTCCAGGCATTCAGATGGAGTAGGTACAACAGGACCTGAATGAAGTAAGAAATCAGATGGTAAACGAAAGGGTCGAAATGAGAAACCAAATGACCCAGTTTATGGCTGTGATGACTGGCTTAGCCCAGAGCCAAGAGAGGCTAAGAGAGCTGGTAGAAAGACAGACACCTGAAGAACCCCATCTTGGAACAGGAGGAACCAGCAATAATGAACAAGGGCAGCCCCGTATCGACCCACCAGA
The DNA here is from genome assembly GCA_963966055.1 of Lathyrus aphaca. Taxonomy (NCBI): domain Eukaryota; kingdom Viridiplantae; phylum Streptophyta; class Magnoliopsida; order Fabales; family Fabaceae; genus Lathyrus; species Lathyrus aphaca. The sequence goes on along the minus strand of OZ014522.1, from coordinate 131,357,024 downwards.
GTATGGGCCCCATTTGAATCTAGATGTTAATGGCACAAGGAATGTTCAAGGTAATACTGTTGGGGGCAGAATCCTGCAAGAAGATCCCCAAGAAGAACAATTTACAGTTATTGGGGCTGGAGATGAGGTGTATGACAGAAGACTGGATGAGATTGCTGAAAAGCTAAGGTCTTTGGAATCTCAGAACTCCTTAGGCTTTGACGTAATGGATATGGGGCTGGTAGATGGGGTGAGAATTCCCCACAAATTCAAACCCCCTTGCTTTGAGAAATATAATGGTACCTCATGACCGTGTACTCATCTTCAATCTTTCTTAGGAAGACTCAAGGCTTATACTATGGACGAGAAGTTATGGATGTTCTATTTTGAGGACAGCCTGACTAGGGCCACTATAAGATGTTGGAAAGACTTGGCCGAAGCCTTCATCCGGCAATACCAGTACAACCTAGATATGGCTCCCAATAGAACTCTTCTAATGGGCATGTCTCAGTCTTCAAGGGAGAGCTTTCGGGATTATGCTCAGAGGTGGAGACAGTTTGCTGCTGTGTCCAACCACCCATGTCAGAAAGAGAAATGGCTGACATGTTTATGAACACCTTGCAGGGAACTTATATTGATAGACTTGCTGCTTTCTCTTCTACCAGTTTTGCTGATGTAGTTATAGCTGGTGAGAGAATTGAGATTCTTTTGAAGATGGGCAAAATCTCTGACAATGGTGCAAGTTCCTCCAACAACCCCAGAAAACCTTTTGCAGGACCCCGAAGGGCAGGTGAAACAAATGATATCCATACAGGCAGGGGCAGACCCCATTATTCTCACAGATCCATAGCAGTTGTTACTATTCCGACTCCAGTTCCACAGCAACCACTTTATCCTCAACAACAACAACATCACTATCAGCAACAATCTCATTTTCCGCAACAAAGAACGTACAACAATTACAACAACAACCAACAACAGCGCCCCTTTCAACAGAGGCCATCTCAGGCAAATAGGGTGATTGACCCCATTCATATGCCTTATGCCGCTCTACTGCCACAACTCTTGAAACTTAACCTGGTTGAGTTAAGGAAGTTGGCTCCACCAGATCCCCTCAATCTCCCTAAGAATTATGATGCTAGTGCCAGGTGTGCCTTTCACTCCAACGCACCTGGTCACAATACCGAGAAATGTAGAGCCTTGCAAATGAAGGTTCAAGATCTGGTCGATTCCAAGGCTCTCAATTTCGCACCTCCTCCAAATGTTAACAGAAATCCTATGCCTAATCATGGTAGGCCCAGGATTAATGCCATAGAAGGGGACCAACCATCTACACTGATTGATAATGTTGCACAGATTCAAACACCACTGGCAGAAGTCAAGGTTCAACTCTTAAGATGCCAAGTGTTCCCGGGCTGTGAAGCCTGCTGTGATTTGTGCAAGACTGCCATTAATGGTTGTGAGAAGCTAAGGTTTGGCATAGATGGCCTCATCAGAGATGGAACCTTGCAAATTACTACAACGGCTCCTTCAACAACTCTTCCCTCAACAGCAATGGCTTTTCCTTCAGCAACAACATATCCTCCTACAACAGCAACAACTATCATTCCCACTAATTTATCAACAACTCCAGCAATCACTCCATCCATTATTTCAACATATCAGAGTTCAGCAACATTTACTTCTACAACATCAGCACCCATTTTATCAACGGAAACGCCTACAACACCAACAAACACTAATGAAGATGTCTCAATGGTCACGATCTATTATGACCCAGCAAATGTTCATCCCAACAACAATCTCCAACAACAAACTGCAACACCTCCTGTCAGATCTCCAGTCACAATCTACTACGATCTGCATACCATCACAGTTCCTTCCGCTGCAGCAATCAGTCCGGTCACCATTACGGTACCTGGACCCGTTCCTTATGAAAGCAGTAACTCCATACCTTGGCACTACGACTCTGATCTCTACTGCGACGGGAAGAAAATCACTCTAGATTCATCAACCTCTTCACCACAAGTTAACAATGTTGGGGGAGGCGGAGGCTTCACTAGAAGCGGACGCCTTTTTGCCTCGCAAACGCCAAGACCTAACGCTGAAGCAGAAGCTGCTGCTAAGGCAAAAGGGAAGAATGTGGTACTTGAAGAGCCAACTGTCAAAGAAACTCTGAAGACGTCTTTTGAACAAGAAGTGGACGAGTTCATGAGAATAATAAAAAAGAGTGATTACAAAGTGGTGCACCAGCTTCATCAGACACCCTCCAAAATCTCAATATTATCATTGCTAATGTGTTATGAAGCCCACAGGAATGCATTGTTAAAGGTCCTGCACGCAGCATATGTGCCGGAAGAGATTACGGTTAATCAGTTGGAAACGGTGGTTGCCAATGTTAACACCAGTCACGGACTGGGCTTCACAAATGCTGATTTAACGACGGAGGGACGCAACCATAACAAGGCTTTACATATCACCTTAGAATGCAAAGGTGCTGTTCTTTCTCATGTGCTGGTGGACACTGGGTCTTCGCTCAATGTCCTCCCAAAGAAAGCCTTCGTGAAGCTAGACAATGATGGGTTGGCATTACGTCCAAGTAACTTGGTGGTGAGAGCATTTGATGGCTCTAAGAGATTAGTGCTTGGAGAGATTGATTTACCTGTGTTGATTGGCCCACAGACCTTTAAAACTACCTTCTTTGTGATGGACATACAGCCGGCCTACAGCTGTCTGTTGGGTAGACCCTGGATTCACGCCGCTGGCGCTGTTACATCTACCCTTCACCAGAAGTTAAAATTTGAGTGGGAAGGCCAAATCATCACAATCTGCGGAGAGGAAGACATTTTTGTTAGCCAGCTGGCTACTTACAAGTACATAGAGATGGATGGGGAGATCCATGAGACTATGAGTCAGGGGTTTGAAGCCCTTAACATCAATGAAGCAACTGATGTGTCTGGAACTTCCATCACTTCATATCAACAGGCCCGGAAGGTTGTTGAAGAGGGTACCGCTCAAGGCTGGGGCAAGCTGCTGCCAGTTGAAAAGAAAGAAGACAAATTCGGGTTGGGTTACAGACCAACTCGACAAGATCAACCGGAGGCTGCAACGGAGCCCAAATTTGTCAGCGGGGGAATGCTTACCCCGGATGCTGTGAACAGTTTGGAAGACGAGGAGGAAGACGAACGCAACCTGGAAAACTGGATACGTCCAAGGATCCCAGGGAAGCAAGTCTCAAACTGGTCTTCCCAGGAAATTATAAGAGTTACTCCTGCAGAGTAATTATTATTTCCTATCTTTTAGCATGCATCAAGTCCTGCATCTTGCCCAAGATGTCAGGACTCATTTTCTAATCGGGCCATCTTGTATTTTATGCAAACGATCAATTATATCAGGACATCTTTTGCAAATGCGTCTCTTTTTTCCCGCTCACTGTTTTTCATTTTTTTCATTTTTTGTACAAAAATAAAATGGCAATGTTTTTCAAAATAATAACTTCATTTTCACTTTTTTCTAAACAAGATAAAACTGATCACTAAAATGAACCAATCTAAACTCTTGTAGAGAGTGCCCTCCAGACTGCACCGACAATGACACTGCTATGACTTCGTATGACTTTGACAATCTGATTAATCAAGCCGATGAAGGGGTTGAAGAAGATTATGAGCTACCTGAAGAGCTAGCCAGACTGTTAAGGCAAGAGGAGAGGGTTATCACTCCTCATCAGGAGGAAGTTGAGACGGTTAATCTTGGTACCGAAGAAGACTTGAAAGAAGTAAAGACCGGGGCCCGTCTGCAAGATTCAGTGAAGGAACAACTTATTGATATGTTGCGGGAGTATGTAGATGTTTTTGCTTGGTCTTATCAGGATATGCCAGGTCTGGACACCGACATTGTTATGCACAAGCTGCCTCTAAAAGAAGACTGTCCTCCAGTAAAACAGAAGTTGCGCCGTACTCGTCTGGACATGGCCATGAAGATAAAAGAAGAGGTGCAAAAACAGTGGGACGCCGGTTTCCTTGCTATAACTAGTTACCCTCCGTGGGTTGCTAACATTGTACATGTGCCTAAGAAAGATGGCAAAGTACGGATGTGTGTGGATTATCGAGATCTGAACAGAGCCAGCCCGAAAGATGATTTCCCATTACCTCACATCGATGTATTGGTCGAAAACACGGCTCAGTTCTCGGTGTTCTCATTCATGGATGGATTTTCAGGATATAATCAGATCAAGATGTCACCTGAAGACATGGAGAATACAACTTTCATCACACCCTGGGGCACATTCTGTTATAAGGTAATGCCATTCGGACTGAAGAATGCTGGTGCCACTTATCAACGGGCTATGGTAACATTATTCCACGACATGATCCACAAAGAAATTGAATGTTATGTGGATGACATGATTGCCAAGTCCCTCACAGAAGAAGACCACCTGGTAAATCTAATGAAGCTATTCAAGCGTCTGAGAAAGTATCAGCTGAATTTAAACTCCTACAAATGCACATTCGGGGTGCGTTCCGGTAAGTTGCTGGGGTTCATTGTAAGTGAAAAGGGAATTGAAGTTGACCCTGACAAAGTCAAAGCCATTCAAGAGATGCCTGCACCAAAGACTGAAAAAGAAGTTCGGGGGTTTCTAGGTAGATTGAACTACATTTCAAGGTTCATATCTCACCTTACTGCAACCTGTGAACCCTTGTTCAAGTTTTTAAGAAAAGAGCAAACGGTCAGGTGGAATGAAGACTGCCAGAGGGATTTTGACAAAATCAAGGAGTACTTACGAGAGCCTCCAATCCTTATGCCTCCAGTTGAAGGAAGACCTCTAATAATGTACTTGACAGTATTAGAAGAGTCAATGGGGTGTGTGCTGGGCCAGCATGACGAGACTGGTCGAAAAGAGTAAGCAATATACTACCTAAGCAAAAAGTTTACCGACTGTGAACAACGTTATTCACTGCTCGAGAAAACTTGTGCTTTAGCGTGGGCTGCTCGCCGACTAAGACAGTATATGTTGACCCACACTACTTTGTTGATCTCAAAAATGGACCCAATCAAGTACATATTTGAGAAGCCAGCACTTACCGGACGGGTTGCAAGATGGCAAATGATTCTCACAGAATACGACATTCAGTACACATCTCAAAAAGCTATCAAAGGCAGTGTATTGTCTGATTATCTTGCTGAGCAACCCATTGATGATTACCAGCTTATGAGGTTTGACTTCCCTGATGAAGACATCATGTTCATAAAAGCAAAAGATCATGAAGAGCCTATTCACACTGAAGGGCCTGACCCAGAAGAAGAATGGACTATGATGTTTGATGGGGCTGTTAATATGAATGGTCGTGGAGTTGGTGCAGTACTCATTACACCTAAAGGAGTTCACATGCCTTTCTCGGCAAAACTCACCTTTAACTGCACTAACAACGAAGATGAATACGAAGCCTGTATTATGGGTCTTGAGGAAGCCATTGACCTCAAGATCAATACTTTAACTGTATTCAGAGATTCAGCTCTGGTAATCAATCAAACCAACGGAAAATGGTACACTCGCCAGGAGCATCTAATTCCATATCGGGATTATATGAGGAGATTACTGACTTTCTTCACAACAGTCAAGCTTGAGTACATCCCTCGAGATGAAAATCAGTTTGCAGACGCTCTGGCTACCATTTCCTCCATGATCAAAGTTCAAGCTGCCAACTTTGTGCCCCGGATTTCAGTATCCAGACTTGACAGACCAGCATACGTGTTCTCCGTGGACATTGCTAAAGATGATAAGCCTTGGTTCTATGACATCAAATGCTTCTTAGAGGATCAAACATACCCACCTGGGGCATCTTCCAATGATAAGAAGACACTAAGAAGGTTGCCTGGTAGTTCTTCCTGAATGCTGACGGCTCCTTGTACAAGAGAAACTTTGACATGGTACTTCTCAGATGTGTTGTTAAGACGGAAGCAGACTTGCTGATGCACGAAGTGCATGAAGGATCTTTCGGTACCCATGCCGGAGGGCATGCAATGGCTAAGATCAGGTTACTACTGGTTCACAATGGATGCAGACTGTTGTGCCTATGCCAGAAAGTGCCACAAGTGCTAGATTTATGCGGACAAAGTGCATGTGCCTCTGAATCCTTTGAATGTGATGTCTTCACCCTGGCCCTTCGCCATGTGGGGCATTGACATGTTTGGAAAGAATGAGCCGACTGCTTCGAATGGCCACAGATTCATCCTGGTAGCCATTGACTATTTTACCAAGTGGGTCGAAGCATCTTCGTATGCAAATGTCACCAAGCAAGTGGTAACCCGATTCCTGAAAAGAGACATCATTTGTCGGTATGGAGTGCCCGAGCGAATCATTACTGATAATGGTTCCAACTTAAACAACAAAATGATGGCAGAATTGTGTCGGGACTTCAAGATTCAACACCACAATTCTTCTCCTTACAGGCCAAAGATGAATGGCGCTGTTGAGGCAGCTAACAAGAATATCAAGAAGATTGTACAAAAGATGGTGGTTACTTATAAAGACTGGCACAAAATGCTACCATTTGCCTTGCATGGGTACCGTACCTCAATCAGAACATCCACTGGGGCAACACCTTATCAACTTGTGTATGGTATGGAGGCAGTCCTACCTGTTGAAGTTGAATTACCCTCCTTACGGGTACTTATGGATTTCAAGCTGAATGAAGCAAAATGGGTCCGTTCTCGGTACGATCAACTGAATCTGATTGAAGAAAAGAGATTAGCTGCAATCTGTCATGGGCAGCTATATCAGAAGAGAATGAAGAAAGCCTTCGATCAGAAAGTCAGGCTTCGGGAATACCAAGTAGAAGATCTTGTGCTGAAAAGACTCCTCCCTCCTCATACAGACCACAGGGGCAAGTGGACTCCGAATTATGATGGTCCTTTCATAGTAAAGAAAGTTTTCTCTGGTGGAGCACTGATGCTCACTACTATGGATGGTGAAGATTTCCTGTCCCCTGTGAATTCAGATGCAGTTAAAAAATACTTCGCATAAAATGACCCGCTGGACATAAAAATAGAATGTAAGTCCAGGCAAAAATAGGGCATCCCGGCGAGTCAAAAACAGAATAAAAGACTCGGGAAAAAATAAGGGAAAATAAAAAAAAAATGTACACCCGCTGAGTTGAAAAGCCGCATTGGACGACTCAGACAAAAATGGGTATCCTGGTGGATTGAAAACCCGAAAGGGCGATTCACACAAAATAAGGGAATAAGCGAACAACTGCATTCTGAATTCGTCTGTATCACTCGCAACATGGCAAGCTTCCAAGGGTTAAAGCATCGGTCAGAATCAACCTTCTTCAGAAAGCAGGATGAGAAGAATGTCAAGGTCATACGGGTCATAGCAAAAAGGGAAGCACTGAAGCGTCTTCAACATTGCCAGCACCTTTTTGTTTCTCAATTTTGTAACAATCTCCTCATTTCAGGGGATTTATGTCTTTGACTGTATTTGCCAATTCAGGGCACACAAATTAATAAAATCAGATTTTCAGTCACACACCGTCTTGTACATTTTATTTCACTTGCGAAAATGTCTGATATCTTTGATATAACGTTTGCATAAAAACAGACGTGCCTTTATAATCACATGCTTACAGGAAATATTTTACTTACTCCCAGAAGTGTCTAAATTCCTATGATGGAATCCGGTAAGGGATGCCTCGGGGAACTTGTGCGTTTCTTTGTCATAACAGGATTGCAGGTATTTAGAGCGTAACATGGGGCATGAAAGGTTCTCCCCATCAGGGTTGCTAAATCATTATTTTCTCAGCACATCTTCCAGACAGCACAAGAAGTGTTTTCTCCCCATCAGAATTGCCAGGCATCACTTCTCCAGCACATCTTTCAGGGCAGCACCAGAAAATGCTCATTTCCCCAACTGAGTTGTCAGATATTATCATCCTCAGCAGGATCCCCACAGAAATCTCTAGGAAAACCATTCAATGGTCTTTCCTCCCAACAGAGTGCTAGACAGGGAACCATCTCCCCACAGAGCTCCAGCCTCTCCTAGAAGAGCAATGTCTGAATTTCCCGCACAACAAAGTGACGAAAGCTTCCACATCCCCAGCTGGGCTCCTCATTATCAAGATAGGTCTATCAGTGACTTATTTCCCCAAGCAGAGTCGTATATTTTATCAGATCTACCAATGATCTCATCCCCAGCTGGGATATTCTTCCAAGCAGATCAGTCGGAGATCTCCACGGCAACAGGATCCGAGTCCCGGATCGGTATCTTTGCATAATCATAGCATTCGCATCATTTATCCCTCAGAGCGTAGCATTCCGTCTAATATGGAGCATTACGGCAAAAATCAAACATATTGCATAATCACAAGTCAGGTTCGAACCAGTCACATGTGAATACCAAGTACCTCATCAATAACGCACCCAGTACATCTTTTTTTTTATAAAAAAAAAGAAAAAAAAAGGGGAAGTACGCGAAAAGTGCGCGAAAGGGCTTCTTTTTCATTTCATTTCAAGACCCAAATTAAAAGTAGGAAACCTAACCACACTCTTTACTCCCCTCTCTTTCCCTTCGTAGCTTCATTCGACATTACTAGGCATAGCACCATGTTTATCAAAGTGCAGCTTGCTCGGAAGGCCATCATTGCTGCAGAAAATCTGAAGCCAAGCGGTTTTATGCTTCAGCGGGCAATTCTGATTCGCCTTCTAAGCAACTTTGCTGCTGAAAAGGCAACGAAGGATTTTAGGATACTATCTTTCTATGGAAACATTGGATAAAATAAGAGAGGGGATTTTATGGGTCATATTTCACACTCTGATATGCAGTTATGTTTCGCATAGCCAAGCACTAGTATTGGGTCGTGATGAAGGCAGACATTTTGTTGTGAAATTTCATGCACGTGCCACTGTGCCCCGGAAAATGAACCAGAAAGCTTTTGCCCAAATCTTTATCCATAACATATCCTTCTCGACGCTCGCCCGTGTCATTCCAATTTCCCCAGCCGAAAGCCAAAGCGTCCCTTTGCACTCCTAAAATACAGATACATGCTCCTTTTGGCACTCGTCCGTGTCATCTTTCCCAATAAAGTCGCCAGAACACTCTCTATAAACAGATACTTATACACAATATGTGTTTCCCGACACTCGTCCGTGTCATCTCACATATCCCCACAGAAAGCCAAAGCGTCCCCTTCGCACTCTCTAGTACAAATACATGTTTATATACACTCACTCGACACTCGTCCGTGTCATATCATCCCCCTGCACATATAAACCACAAACAGATATCTATATACTCTCCTGACACCCGTCCGTGTCACCATTCCCCAGCACGGTTACCCAAACACTTATTACAATACATTCTCATTGACACCCGTCCCTGACGTCCTATCCCCACAGGTCACCAAATTACCTTTTACACTCATAAGTTCATAACTTAATACACTTTCTCTTCTGACACTCGTCCGTGTCACACTCTCCCCAGCAAGTTGAACACTCGTCCGTGTCTTACTCATACAAATACTCGTCCATATCTTGTATACACCACTTATTTCCCCTCAGATTCAACACTCGTCCGTGTTCTTTGTTAACCAGTTGGTACTTGTCTATATCATCATCTCTGAGCATGCGTCAGCATTTGTTTCTACCGATACTCGTCCGTGTCATAGTCTTGAGGATGCTCGTCCTCATCTTTAATCCATACACATTATCAAACACTTATACCATTTTATTTTTTGGATGTAAACACTCGTCCATGTTTACCTTTCCCCAACAAGTCCCTAGCAAAATTTCTTTTCTATCCGACATTAGTCCTATGTCGTGATACTTTCGGCAGACGTACCCTGCCAGGTGATCGTCCTTCAACTTTGGATGACCGTCCCTCATCCTTTCCCCAGCGGAGTCTCCATTATTGGAACTCTTTTCTATCAGACATTCGTCCTATGTCGTGATATTTAGCAGCCGTCCCCTGCTAGGTGATCGTCCTTCACCTTTTGATGATCGTCCTTCATCATTTTATCCGATGATCGTCCCCATCGTTGATCTTGTTATCTGACATTCGTCCTATGTCATGATAAACCCCGAGAGCAGCCGTACCCTGCTAGGTGATCGTCCTTCACCTCTTGATGATCGTCCTTCATCATGCTTATCTGATGGTCGTCCCCATCGTCGACCTTTTCTATCCGGCATTCGTCCTATGTCGTGATATTTTCGGCAGCCGTACCCTGCTAGGTGATCGTCCTTCACCTAGGATGATTGTCCCTCATCCTTATCCCCAACAGAGCAGCCGTTCCCTGCTAGGTGATCGTCCTTCACCTTTGATGACCGTCCTCATCATTTATTTCTTTAAACCGATGGCCGTCCCCGTCATTGTTTACCCTTACTTTACAAACCTGATGGTCGACCCCATCATTGACTTCACCTTTAATCCCCATAGAATCTTGAGAACTTTGTTTGATGGTCGTCCCCATCATGATCTCTCAATTTCCCCAGCATGCCGGTCGTCCCCGTCATTGCTTTATCCCCAGCAGTCGTCCTCTGCTCGATGGTTGTCCTCCATCGCCCGCATTTTATAATCATATTATACTCTTTTTTGCAATCTATATCCCTTTTCTTCTTCACCTCAGTGAGTGCAAATTTTGGACTGTCTATGGTATTCAACCACAAGTTATCTTGCTTGTCTGTTAAGTCGTCGCTTACATCCTGCACAGCTAACTCATGCTTGAACAGGGGCAGTTGTGAACACCCCAAATTTTCCCTCACCAAGTTCACACCATAGCTTGTGATCTTTTTCATTTGCATTAGTTCAATCATATCATATCATGTTGCATTTTTGCTTCACTGCATTAGTTTAAGTTCATCTGCATCTAGGGTTTGTGATCTGAGCAACCAAAGATTCATCTGAGCCACCCCAAAGGTCTTCAATCATCTCAAGACGGTCCATTTATGTTAAATCATCATATTATATCCACCAATGATCAAAGAAGTCAAAGAATCACAAGAACTGGCAAAGCATGGAAGCAGAGCTAGGGTTTAACTGCACAGATGACCTAAAATTAGGGTTTTGGTTTCAGAGGCCATAACTCCAAATTTTTTGGTCATTCTTGTTTCTATTGGTCACAATATGATATAAGGGTCATGCATACCAAGTTTGATGAAGAAATTCATTGTGGAAGCCATCTGATCACTGGGTAACTTCTTGAGCAAGTCAGAGCAAAATCAGGGCATCTGAGGCCCCCAACATGGAACCAACGTGGATTTTTCATCAAATTGAAGTTATATGGTCTTTATTTGATCATTGAAGTGCTTAGAAGTTCACAAATTTGAAGAAAAGCGAGCAAAACCAAAAGTTGCCAAAAATGGAAATGACTTGTAATGTAAACTTTCCATTTTGGGAAAGTTTTTCAACCTCCTCTTTCTCAACCAAAAATGCTTCAAATGAAAAACGTTTGGTCATGAAAGTTGTAGATTGGATCATTCCCTTTTCAAAAAGTACAAGAATAAGATCTAATTCAATTTGGAACTCAAGTTATGGCTTGTCAAAGTTGGCAAAAATCACATAATTTCAAGTTTCATGCCAAAGGGGGATTTTTGCAAATTCACATACCAAGCGATTTTGTGACTTCTAATTGACTTCTAAACATCATAACAACATCACATGATTCATTTTGATCAGAATTGCACAAGAATTCACAAGATTTCATGCCTTGGTTCACAAGAAACTTCAAAGAGGGCAAAATGCAAAACCTATGCCATCTTGCTATCCAAGCCATCCAGTTGCATTCTTTTGATCCTAGGGCTCACCATAAACCATGATGGAGCAAGACACCCCATTGAACCACTTCTGTTCCAGCCCATGCTTGTGGTACACATACTTTTGACTTTTTGCAAAACAAGCCATACCAATCAAGCTGTGACATTACCAACTTTCTGACCAATCACAATACATTATACAAATCAAAAGCAACTCATTTCATGCCACACACAAGCTGAGAACCTCCCATAAGCCAGGATTCACAAAACTTGCAAAAAATCTCATTCCTTCGAAACTCTCTGCCCAGCCATCAAACCTCAAAACAAACTTCACCATTCATTCAGAAATGCTTCATAGAGCATAAACCACCCTTCACTTTGCCCTGAAAGTCCCTAAAACTCAAACACGATTTCTGGTGCAGCAAGAACAAAACCCTCAAACCAAGCCATACAAACTTGTTCTAAGCTTCACATCATCCTCAGGAGGTTCATAGGAGTTGACTTGCACCAAATAAGGGTCCAGAAAGTCCAGAATCAGAAGGTTCAATCTCAGGTATACCTCAAGAACGTTTTTTCCAGAAACTCTATTTTAAGTTCTTAAATGATTCTATGCGTTCCCCTGAACATGCTGATATGATTATTTTTGAAAATGGTTGAGAAACCAGGATGTATGCTTGCTCTGAAACTTTTTGACCTAAAGACATTTTTCTTCGATTCACCAATTTGATGCATGATAAATGTTTTTTGTGGCCTGAATCTTGTTTAGGATGGTGTGGGGTTTGTTTCTGGAAAGTTTGGGGGTCTGGGGTAGCCTAGGGAAGAAGTTGGGATGAGATGCTCGCCGGAGAAGATGACCGGAACACTGTTCCGGTCACCTGAAAGTCATTTGCCCTAATCCACGTAATTAGCCAAGTTTAAATATAGGCCCTTGGATGTTGTGATTCCCGCGTGAGTGAATGGCCAGGATTGCTTCATTAGCCCTAATTCTCATTTAATTAGATTAATTAGGATTAATTAAATTAATTTAGTCAGGACAAATCCCAACCATTGGATGACGCGCCAGTCAACCCTCCCCCCTTGAGTTTGAATCCTGGCCTTTGGATCTGCTTACTTTCCATTTATTTTAATTTTATTTCACATTTTTCTTATTTATTTTGTACGAATTTTTAAAAATAGTAAAAACCATCGAAAAATTCTGAAATTTTTTTATCAAACCTTTTATTAATTTTCAGAACCCAAAAATATTTTTATTTTTATTTTTTGCATTAACAAAGTATTTTTAAATCATTTAAATGTTTTATTTAATTAATTAATGAAAATTAATTAATTAAAAATACATTTAAGTATTTAAAAATCACCACAAAAATCAGAAAACATTCTTAGACATTTAGAAACATTTACAAACTAACCACACAAATTTCTTTTTGGTTTTGAATCATTTTGACATTTTTTCTTTTGAATTTAGGGTTCATAAAATCCCATTTTTTAACCCTAACTTCAAAAATTCATAACTTTTAAACCAAGTTGAGTTTGTGAATGATTATTTTTGCATTGTTCTATGCATGCCTTCTAGTTTCTAAAAACATTTTTGTTTCATTTTTATCTTGCATTTTAAAATTATTTGGCATTTTACATTGAAGATCACCCCAAAAAGCCCTAGAAACTTAGGAAATTCATAACTCCTTCTAGGTTTAGCTTCTGACCTCCCCCTTTGGATGGTAACTTAGTATAGGTTTAGGGTTCCTTTGAGTGCATTTTAAATTTTTTATCATTTCATTTGCTTCTGTATTTTCCATTTGCATCTCATCCTTTCATAAAACCCTAATTTTGCATCTTCACTTGCATACATCTTGCATATGCTTGCATTCATGAACTTGCCATGACATTTTATGCATTCACATGACTTCTAAGACATATTAGGTCACATTAGAATCATGTTTGATCATTGCATAATCCATTTGCCATGTTATGCTTTCATTTCATTCCATGTGCATACATGAACTTTCATGTTCCTTTCATGCCTCATTTGCATCCTCATCACTTGTATAATCACCCATTGCACTTGACATACATTTGCATCATCTATTAGCATTATTTTCATCATGAATATGCTTCTGGTTTTGGTTTGCATCCTTGCATTTCATTTCATTTTCATTCCATTTCATTTCCTTTTGCTAACTTTTCAGGTGGTAAGTTACTTTGAGAAGTGAATTTGCCTTCACTTCTCATAATCTCTTTTCATCTCTCTTATGCATTCATTGCTGCATTTTGTATTTGTATTAGAGTAAGATTGCTCATTCATGTCCCTTCTTCACCTTCTTTCTTCAAGCAACTTATCTGCTTAAGTGAAGTAAGTTGACTTGCTTCTTCTGCTTCTCCTCCTTTCATCTGCTTCTTCCTTGGTGACTCTTCTTGAAGATCTCTTGAAAGCCTCATAAACCCTAGTAATACCCAAGCATGATGACAATTAGGGTTTGATTAGTCCCCCATTAGTTTTACCTTTGTGTCATATTTTGTGTCTTCTCTTCTCATCTTGTAATCAGGGACTAAACCTTCAAGGTTTTAAGGCTTTGTGATTAAGTTTATGCATGCATCCTTCTCTTAGGATGGAGTGTATAACTTTAATCCTAAGTGTTAAACCCTTAATGTGTTTAAATCTCTTAATCAATCCACCTAATAATCACTAAGACATCAAGCTTGTAACTTGGGCCTTGCATTAGGGTTCTAATTCTTCCTTAATTGGTTAAGAAGGACTAACCCTAGTGTTAATGGACAAGTCCCCCTCAAGTTGTCTTACAAACCATAAAATCAATTTCTTAATCTTACCATCAACTAAAATCCACTCTAATAAAGGCTTTGTTTTGTCATGAGGTTAATCCCTAATCATGGATTAAGTTGAGGAGCCTTTCTCAGCTTAAATGTTCTCATTTATTATCCTTCTATTAGGATGGTGTAATGGGTCCATTAAATCCTTGATTATGGCTTAAACTCATTACTTAACACTAAACAAAAACTCCAAAAAACATCTAAATAAATGCAATAAGGTCAATGATCTTAATCCTACATCATGGTGATTATGTGTGAGGTGTTTACTTCACACATAAGGTATTCTCATTACCCTTAACCAGAGGGAGGATGTGATGAGTTTACTAACCCTTGGTTTAGGCTTAAGCTCATTTTCTTATGACAAATTCCAAATCAATAAAGGATTGAAAACACCAAAAACAAACAATAATCGTCTCCTCCGGGATTCTTTCCTCACCTCATTCACTCATAAACGAGAACTCGCTTCTTCCGTCTAATGCAAGACAGTTTGCACCTGAGCCAGACAGGTCATACACTTGAGCATAGGCAAGTAAGCAGTTCATCAGTCAAGTTATCTTTCAGTCTCTTTGAGTCGAACTATGGTGTTTTGACTTCCTCATTGCACGAGAGGATACGTAGGCATAACTTAATTGTTATCGAACAAAAGTCTATGTATATTACCCCCTCTTCCAGCTTTATTCTTTTAAGCCTCATAGTCTTGAGCTTTGCACTCTTTCCTTACACTGACACTCCTTTATTTCACTTACATTTCTTTTGCATTGACACTTGTATTCTTTTCCAGCTTTTGCACACAAAATAGCACTGACACTACTCCTTTAAACACAAACTTTCAAGCGTGGATCCCGTCGAGTACGGCGGAAAATTTGGGTGCTAATACCTTCCTAGGTTGTAACCAACCCCCTTTCTCAGTTTCTCTGGTTCGCGACCGTCTTATCCATTTATTTCCTAGGTTTATGCAGCATTACCTTTCCTTCGGGATAAAAATGCCTAGCTGGCGACTCTTTTCAGTTCATATTCATTCTCTCTCTCTCGCCGACTGTTCGCGTCTGTACCCCTTTTGGCCCAGTGTCATTTGGTGGGAGCGACAATACTCGAGCATCCTGAGAGTTTCCGTGAAGGACTGTGCACCATTCTTTGGGACCAAGATTGACCCCGACTTCAAAGATGTAGCAACTGCTCTTTATTTGAGCAAATCGTTATTGGAAGACCGGATTGATAGCAAGGGAGGCTTCCGAGGATATCATTTGAGTTTCTTGTTAGATGAGGCTACTAAAGCAGCTGAGGCAAAAGGTTGGAGTACCTTCAATGCGTTCATAACTTTATGTATCTATGGAATCACTTTGTTCCCGATGTTGCACCCCAAAATTTGCCCTCACCTAGACCAGAAATTGTGTACTAAGGTGTCCCAAGAGGTTCACAAGGTTCACAATTAGTCAGAAAGCTTTGAAGTTCACTCAGACAAAGCTTCCTCCTAAGCAATGCATCCTAAACTAGGGTTTTGAATTTCATCAGGCTAAATGGACTTTCAAGGCCTCAAGTGAGATTCATAACAACCTACATGTCTTCAAGAATCCCTATGTCAAGTTTCAAGGCTTTCCCAAAAGGTTTGCTCAGTCAGATGATCAGATATGCAAAAATCAGTCAAAGTGGTTAAAAAGTCAAACTGAGGTCAACTGTGGTCAAACCAAAGTCAAACTTCATGATTTTTTGCCAACATCAAGTATATGAATTAAAATTCATCATTTGATCAAGGGTTGATCATGATTCATCAAGGAGATTTCAGATCATCAAGAATCAGGAGTTTCTAAATTAGGGTTTTCATAGGAAAAGTCAACTGAAATTTTGACCAGCCATAACTTTCACATGCTTCATCAAAATTTTTCCATCCAAAGCTTATTTTGAAGGAAATTTAATTCTCTACAACTTTGTGTCTCACAAGCCAAGCCTAAAAATGCTTCATTTGGAAGGTATGAGCTAAGACATTATAGGTCATTTCAAAAGTCAACAAAAAGTCAACATCTTCCAAAGGGCATAATTTGAAAATGGTAAAGGATATGGACATGAGACCAAAGAGGTTGGTTATAGGACTCTCTCAGCTTTCAAAATGTCCAAGAACACCCTCATAGCCTTAAAATTGAGGGAGATATGTCTTTGCAAAGTTGGGAAATTTTTGAGAGGTTTATTGAGCAAATGGGGTCTTAGAACCAATTCTTTCCACATGGGCTTGCATTTTTATGACCCAATCTCTACCATGACATCATGCACGAATTAAATATTATTTATTCAGATTTTAATAGTTTATTTTTTATTTATTTTGATTTTATTAATTAAAAATCAATTTAAATTAAAATAAAATATGAAAACTCAATATTTAAATATGATTCTTGTTCTAGAAGATCATAAACATCCTTTAAAACTAATTGATGAGATCCAGAATCGTGCACATCTAAAATAGTAAGGATTTATGAGATTTTTTGTGCATTTATGGATGATTGATTCTTCATGATCAAGCAATGGGAATCCATGATGCAAAGGCCCAATTTCTGACCTATTTTCATTCCACTATAAGTATAGAAAACTACCATAGCAAGAGGACGAATTTTGCAGGATTGAGGAAGACCAAACCAATTTCAAAAAATCAAGAAAAATCCAAAATCGGATTCTCTAATTTTGTTGTTTTTCAGGTGATCCAAAGGTTGCAATCCACTCTTTGATGCTCATTGAACACGTTTGCATCATTCACATCATCTGAAACCCCCATATATGCTATAATTGAACCCTCATTGTGAATGCTTCAAAAAAAATTCGAACTCATACTTTTGGTTATTATAAATTGTTTTCTTTGTGTGATTCATGTTTCTGATGACCTAAGAATGCTTTCTGGGCAGTTTAATCAAAGGTACAAGGCCTGAGGCTATAAACGCCATTGTTAGGGTTTGATACCTCGTTTTGGGGTTTTGCGTGTAAGGCCATATATATTCTTTTCAAAGCCATGGTTAGACTAAAGAAGTCCTAAGGATCATATTGGTCAAGTTAATTTGATGAAATTATGAATGTTTCTATGAGATGCGGTTTTCGCAGGTTTTGAACATGGAAAATTCGTAGGAAACATCGCAAATAAATGTGCATGAAATTTCGCAGATAACAAGGTTGAAGATGACCATCTGGCGCGAATTCAATAATTCAAATATTTGTTTGTTTTTATTATTATTTTTGTTTGGTTTATGTTACATAATGTGCGTGCTAGCCTGATGGTTAAGGATACATTCATGTGGGCGTTAGGTCTGGGGTTCGATCCTGGGCGAAGTCCCTCTTTTTCTTATTTTTTCAGTCATTTAACCAGCTTCATATATTATTACATCTTGTTGTTATTTTAACAGACGCGCCCCAGGTGGCTTATTGGCAAAGGCTTGGAATTAAAGAGTGAAGGTCGTGGGTTCGAATCCCAGATTTTACAATTTTGTTTCAGTTTCATTATTTTTTACAGGTTTATTATTTATTCATTTGAAGTCATAAGAATAACACCAAGCTTGTGCAGCCCAGTGGATGGAGACTGAGTCTGGGAGTGAGGGGGCAAGGGTTCAAACCCTACCCTCAACATTTTGGTATTTTTGTATTAATTTTTTATTATATTTAGTATTTTAAATTAACTATATACTCTTTATAATATTTCTTTTAAATAAATTCTTTTTTTTTAAAATTTCTTTTTTTTAAATTAATACTATTTTATCTTATTATAATTTGTATATAAATTTTGATTTTATATAATTTGTAAATAACTTATTTAAATTCTATTTAATTTCTAAATTTAAATTCCTAAACCTAATTTTCTTAAATAAACCATTAACCCTAATTTTTTGTCAAAACCTAATTTTTATCTTAACTTTAATATTTAACCTAATTTTTTTATAAACCCTAATTAAACTATTAATCATTATTCTTAATATGTAAATAAATTATTATTTGTTTATTATTATTAAAACTTATTTTCTTAATTAACTCTTAAAAACATTTTGCTAACATTAATTTGTCTTGCTAATTTTTTTTTATTTCTTTTATTCTATTATTTCTAACCTTTATTCTTATTTATTCTTATTACTAACATTTAAATTATTGCTTATTTATTATTATTATTCTATTTATCATTATTATCATTTCTCGATTATATTGTAATTGTCCCAAAGCCTTGTAATATGTTTTAGGTTTATATTTTTTGCTTTATTTATTATAAATATAATTACTGTATGGTTAGTAATTTAGGATGTGTATAACATGTGTGTAATTAAAAATAACTTAGAATAATTAATCTAAAAAGATAAATATTTGAATATAAACACGCACACACGTAAGTCGATCTTTGATCGCCATCTTGCACTTCCTAGGGTTGCCTCTCAGTTGCCTATTTCAAAAGGTCAAGTAAGGTGTCTTAAGCAAAGTCCCTTCATAAATATCATTAAGTCCCTTCAGTTTATAAGATCAAGTCCCTTCGAGGTTGCCTACGATAAATGATCTTGTCCCTTCGAATAAAAGATGATAAGTCCCTACGAATTGCTAAAGACACCTTGCAGTTGCCTATATTCAGATGTCCCTACACATGTCCCTTATCACATCTAAGGTAATGACTACCTGTTCCTTAATAATAGGGATAGTCTTATCATTGAAAGAACATAAGAACAGTAAAGACTTCATATAGGGTAGGTTCCTCTTAATTACTTGCTCACACCTTTCAAAATACTCTTCACATCACACTTTTCAAACAAATTTTCAAAAATAAGTCATTGTATACATCCATATAAGGATCATTACAAGGTACTCAGAAAGTTTCTAATCACACACTACACTCTTCAAAAACAATTTAAGTGAGCTAAGTAACTAAGAGCCCATGGATGACCATGGATATAAAGGGTGCTAACACCTTCCATTTATATAACCTACCCCCCGAACCCGAGTCTTTTAAAATAGGTCTTTCCTGTTCTTTTATGTCCTTTCCATTTGGATAAAATAAATGTCGGTGGCGACTCTTGCTATCCGCAACATGACTAAAAGTCAGTTCTCCCACTGTGTTACAGAACTGGCGACTCTGCTGGGGACTTAATAAAAGAGGGGTACCCTTAGGAATTAGATCACTTAAATTGTTTGCCTTGTTTGCTTTATATTACTTGTTGGGCTCTTATGTGTGAAAGATCCTAACCCAGATCTACTGTACCTTAGGTAAATGGCAATAGACCAAGGAAACTGTACGGCGTATACTGATATGGTTGACCTGTTGACCATAGTTAGTGTGACTTCTTGGTTGGTGCTTATGTTTCTTAAGTAAGTTAAGGATAATATGAGGCTGCCATATGTTGTCAATACACTAACTGACTTTTAGAACCCTAGTCATCCCATCTTGGCCTTTAGAAAGTAGTGAGATAGCCGGCTTTGGTGAAGACTGAAGTTGGTTGATACTCGATGCTACACTCATTGAGATCCTAAACTTGGAGGGTTTTGGTTGGCAAGTAAGTTGCCTACTGAACAACCACCCTTGGGAAGGATCAATGATATTGAGATCCCTTAGAACTCGGTTACTTTTGTAGGACAGGATGAACCAACTAAACTTCAGGGGAGGGTACTTACCTTTAAACCTCATGCAAGCCTCTAAACCTAGGGCTATGGTGTGACTTGTTTGTGTGTGCCACATGTTTGTGATTGAACATAACATCATAACATCATGACATCATAAGCATGGCATTGTCACTAACCATTTCAAGGATCAAAGGATTTATCTTTGTTCTTTATTGCAGGTCATGGCTTCTGCTCGTAGGAATACTATCCGGATCAACTTTGTGGGAATACCTCATAAGATTAAAGAATTGGTCTCTCAAGTTTCTGAAAAATCCCAATTCATCAAAAGGCATGGTTACCTATTGGATCTAGTCACTTCAGGGTTCAATGAAGACATGATGAGTGACATGTTTCACTTCTTTGACCCTAAACATCACTGTTTCAAATTCCCCGACTATCAGCTGGTTCCTACAATGGAGGAGTTCTCCAAACTGTTGGGTATACCTATCCTCAATCAGAGACCTTTCACAGGCTTAGAGAAAGAGCCTAAACCTGAAGTCATTGCTGCAGCCCTACATCTGAAGAAATCAGACATTGTCCTAGAAACAAGGAGTGGAGTTAAGGGTATTCTTGTTAAGGTATTGATGGAGAAAGCTCAAGTGTTCCTGAAGGCTATGAGTTATGATGCTTTTGAGGAAATCTTAGCCCTATTAATCTATGGCTTAGTTTTGTTCCCTAATCCAGTCCAGTTCATAGACGTACACGCCATCAACGTATTTCTGACTCATAATCCAGTGTCTACATTACTTGGAGACATCTTACACTCTCTTCATACCTGTACTACGAAGGCACGAGGAACTCTGATGTGTTGTATACCTCTATTGTCTAGGTGGTTTATTTCTCACCTTCCTCGATCAGTGATGAAGAATGAACAAGGGTTCAGGTGGTCTAAGAGGATTATGTCTCTTTCGCATTCAGACATTCACTGGTGCTCTAGATCCATGGAGAATATTACTATCATTGACCGTTGTGGGGAGTTCCCTAATGTTCCACTCCTTGGCATAAGAGGGGGAATTACTTACAACCCTTATTTAGCTCTACGTCAGTTTGGTTATGCTCGGAGTGATGGTCCTCATGACATGCTTATTCAAGGTATTGTGTTCGACTACGACAACGATCTGCAAGGTTACCGTCAAAGATTCATATGAGCTTGGGGCAAAGTGAACAAGGTTGACAGCAAGACTCTGGAACCAAAGTACTCCATTCCTATGGAACTTTACCTCAGATGGATACGAGCACGTGCTCAGACTCTTATGATGCCATATCCTGCTATCCTGCCAGTTACTATGGAGCCTGTTGCTGAAAGAGATACTCCTTATATCATCCTTCATCCAGACATGCCCACTGACATGGAAGAGTTACAGAGGTCCTGGATCCAGTTGAAGGAGCAAAGGGATACTTTTGAGACTCATTTCAAAGCTAGTCAAGAGAGAATCCTAGAGCTGACAAAACAACTTCACGAGGAGCGGAATCTCAACTCATACCTCAACACAAAGAGGAAACGTCCATGGGAGACTTAAAACCCCATCTTTGTATTTATTTCATTTTTGTTGTAAGCCCAAGAGGCAAACAAGTTTATTGATTACTAATAAAAGTTTCATTTCTGGCTCTTTTAAACAAATTTAAATCCTGCGGTCCTTCAAAACATTGCATAAGCATATACATACCGTATCATTGCATCACAGGTTTCACAACAGGTTTCTCATCTTCTCGCTGTTTATTTCAGCAGAAATGGCTCTCAAACAATCTGTCAAAGATCTTCAAGCTCAGAATGATCAGTTTCAAGAAGTGATTCTGAATTTGTCCAAGGGGCAAGAAGAGTTGAAAGCACTCCTCTCTAAGGACATGAAAAAGAAGAATCCTGAGGACAACAAGGATGATCAGCTGAAACAACTACAAGCTGAGATGGTAAAGATGAGGATCCAGATGAAGGGCCAAATGGCTCTTATCCAGAGTCTGGCCCAGGGGCAAGAAGAGCTGAGAAGCTTTGTCAATGAGCTTCGACATAACGGAGTTGGGAATCTAATCATCAGTCAACCTTCGTTGAAACAAGCCGACTTGGCTGAAAGGAAAGTAAGGATAAGAGAAGGAAAGAGACAGGCTACCACTGATTGCTCTTCAATGGAAGAAAGAAGGTCTTGTAAGGTTAATCCACTTCTATACAAGGAATGTAAAAGACAGTTCATCCGGTTCAGCACACCAATGTCACAAGTTTTGCAATGCCTGTTGGAGATGAAGTTGATTTCCTTGGAAAATTCTCCTAAAAATCCTAATACCTCCTCTCCTCGCTATAATCCCAAGGCAAGGTGTATGTATCACTCCGACTGTCCTGGACATGACACTAATAACTGTTGGGCATTGAAGAATAAGATTCAAGACCTAATTGACGAAGGAATACTCGAGGTTACGCCAGAAGGCCAGGTTGAGTTCTTCTATCGTCCATCAAGCATCAAAGTTTCCAAATAACTGGAGTGACGAGTTTAGAGGAAGAGGCTTTGAGAACATTTGAATTTTCATTTGTAATCTCTTTTATTTTTGTTTAAACACTTACTATTATGTTAAACTCTTGTTTTCATTAATACATTGCATATGTTTGTCTTGAATTAATCCATTTGTTTCACTATATTTTGAACTATGCTTCATATTTCTATTTTGTGATATTGAACTCCTGATAAAGCTATAAGCCTGTAGAGGGAGGATGACGAAAACAATACCATAATCTTATGCAATATGCTTTTAAACAGACTATGCTGACGATGTACAGGCATTGCTTTAATTCCTAAACAGTGGAGATATAAGGAAGTTAATCCCTAGTCAACCCTTTTGAGCCTATGAAGTAGGATTTTTCATTCTCGCACAAATTAAAACCCTTATTCATAACCGGGGGCAGGGTAGTTACTCGGTTAACTCAAATATGCCTATTATTTGTGTTGTACACAACTAATGATGGTTCTCTGTAATCATTAAACCTGACAGTTAATATCCAGTAAAAGAAAAGCTCACTAAGTCAAAACCTATGAAGGAGACTTAGTAAAACATTAAGACATCCCGCTGACTGTAACCTTGAAATAAACAATTCAGGCAAAAAGAAGGGATAATAAAGTCAAAAGAGAAAAAAAGAGGTCATTATAAATCCTCAACAAAGAAAGATGACTGAATTTTTGGTTTTTGAACCATCACAAATATAAGTGTTACAATTCCAAACTCCTTTGGAGCTTCAATGCATAAGTTAACCGAACATAGGACTGAAGAACATCATGGAGATTGGGTTGGGTAAAAATTTGAGCCTTTATCCTTTGTTTCTTAAACCGTGAACCAGGCCACGTTATAATCCTTTAAAAGTCCTAACTGAAGCATGGTTAGTTTGAAAGCATATTGCCACAAAAAGGTATCCTGACTCCTTTAGGGCTTATTATAAAACTTGAGTTAATATCACAGTTTTCATAAAAATTGTTTTTTCTAAAATAACTCTTTTTCGAAAACTTCAAGACAGACATAAGCATTGCATTTTTGAATATATTTGTTTGCATATACCTGAGTGCTTGATAAAAAGTGAAACTTATAGGAGGAATGTTCAATAAACCAAAGTCCTTCCGATAAACAAAGTTGCTTCCTGGATCAAAGTCCATGTATACAAAGGAGCATAGTCACTGTTTCCCAATCAAGAGGGCATACCAAGTTACTATTCAATTCATTCGGGGCAATCAGGTCCAGATTCAACAGTTCTTAATAGCCAGGGGCAGGTCTCCTCATCTATCTGAATTACCAAGGGTAACATTACAGAGTTCACGATGCCAGGGGCATATTATTGTGAGACATCTTGCTTATTTCTCTTGAGGTAGCTCCTTTCAGATACTTCCATTATGGGAAAATTCATCCTCAACCAAGGGGCAACTCTCTCTTTCCAAATATAATACCCGGAGCGTATATGATCCATCACAATTTGAAGACACATTCCTCTCCTTGTATTACCTTGATATTGGATTCTCAGTAGAAGCCATTATGGAAATTAATTGTCTACGCCAGTAGTATCAAATGAGGTCAGTATCATGTCTTCAGATCCAGCTATGAGGATTTCTGGGAAGGTATTCAGGAAAGTTAAGAATCTCAGGAGCTCTGAATCCAATTGATTATACACTCTTAAAGTTGAAACGATTCTGTTTTAGAGTTCAACTTTACTTTTCCCTCTTTATTCAGGGTTACTTTTTACTAAAGCGAAAAACGTTTGTTGGTTATGTTTGAATGTATATATGCTTTTGGATATGATTGATGTTTACCAGAAATGAAAAAAATACAATAAAAGCATTTACTAAGAACGAACGGAGGTAGGAATTCAACAAAGATTCACCGGTTCATCCCCACAGGGTAATCTTTACGGATATCCATACAGAACTCTTCAAGTAATATCTTATACTTCCCACTTGACGAAGTCTTCAAGCAGTTTCATATCCTCCGAAGAAGTAACATCTCCCCTCGGATTTATGTCCATCTCTTTTATCCTCAGTCAGGATATTCAGGAACTTTTTCCTTCAATAAGAAGTACGGCGAACGAAAAAGAGAAGGTTCTAAGTACAATGTTCTTAAGTAAGACGAGAACGAAGTCTTCATACTCCTCAGCAACAAATCGGGATTTATTTTCCCCAGCCAGCAGTTGTTATACAAAGATACCCAGACACTTCAGGCTACATGATTCATACATACATCATTTACACCATATCACAACATACGCATCCATCATCCATATGACATTCTTACTTAAGAGCATCATGCTATATATGCATACATCAAATAATCTTGCATAAGCTAACCTTTCCTTTCCAAGATAGTTGCAGGAAGATAAACACTATCAAGCAATTCAGAGATGATCTATACGAAGATCAGATACTGATATCCAGTTCAGGGATAATCGCCACGAAGATTTAATCCTGATATTCTTTTTGTCCTTGGGAAGGTATGTAAATGGTCTATACGAAGATCTATTACCTAATCCGGGATATTTCCAGAAGAGATAATCGCCACGAAGATTTATTTCTAATGGTCTATGCAGCAGTTTATCTGTGGAAGGGTACGTAAATGATCTATACGAAGATCTAGTGCTTAATCCATGATATTTCCAGAGGATATAATCGTTAATGAAGATTTATTTCTGATGGTTAACTATTTTTGGGATAGTGTGTAAATGATCTATACGAAGATCTAACACTTAATCCAAGAGATTCTTTCAGAAGAAGTTCAGGGATAATCGCCACGAAGATTTAATCCTGATATTTTTTTTGTCCTTGGGAAGGTATGTAAATGGTCTATACGAAGATCTATTACCTAATCCGGGATATTTCCAGAAGAGATAATCGCCACGAAGATTTATTTCTAATGGTCTATGCAGCAGTTTATCTGTGGAAGGGTATGTAAATGATCTATACGAAGATCTAGTGCTTAATCCAAGATATTTCCAGAGGAGATAATCGTTAACGAAGATTTATTTCTGATGGTTAACTATTTTTGGGATAGTGTGTAAATGATCTATACGAAGATCTAGCACTTAATCCAAGAGATTCTTTCAACAGAAGTTCAGGGGCAATCGCCACGAAGATTTAATCCTGATATTCTTTCTATCCTTGGGATGGTATATAAATGGTCTATACGAAGATCTATTACTTAATCCAGGATATTTCCAGAAGAGATAATCGCTACGAAGATTTATTTCTAATGGTCTATACGACAGTTATCTGTGAGATGGTACATAAATGATCGATACAAAGATCTTGTACTTAGCCCAAGATATTACCAAAAGCAATTCAGAAAAGATCGCCACGAAGACTTGATTCTGATGCTTAAATTAAAGTATGTTCCTAAAGATGGTTCAGAGCCGATCTACACGAAGATCTAAGTATTGACATCTAATGAAGGATATTATTTTTCCCAAAGATAATGCAGAGATGATCTATACGAAGATCTAGTGCTAACATTCAACTCAAACCATGTTACAGGAATGATTCAGAGACGGCCTATACGAAGACCTAATACTGATATCCAATGACAACCTTTTGATACTATCACCTCTTGATATTATGGATGGCATCTATGAGCCCATCTCCATCTCCTCTGAGTGGCATCTTTAAGCACACTATATGCATACATAACCAATCAGCAGTATTACCTTACACACCGGCGAGTGCAAATTTTTGGGCTTTTGTGTTCAATCCCCTTCAACCTTCCAAGTCACGAATGGCACACAGGCCAATCTAACCCCTCAGGTTTTAAAAGATTGAACAGGGGCAGCTGTTGCACCCCAAAATTTGCCCTCACCTAGACCAGACATTGTGTACTAAGGTGTCCCAAGAGTTTCACAAGGTTCACAAGGTTCACAAGGTTCACAAGGTTCACAATTAGTCAGAAAGCTTGGAAGTTCACTCAGACAAAGCTTCCTCATAAGCAATGCATCCTAAACTAGGGTTTTGAATTTCATCAGACTAAATGGACTTTCAAGGCCTCACGTGAGCTTTATAACATCCTATATGTCTTCAATAATCCCTATGTCAAGTTTCAAGGCTTTCCCAAAAGGTTTGCTCAGTCAGATGATCAGATATGCAAAAATCAGTCAAAGTGGTTAAAAAGTCAAACTGAGGTCAACTGTGGTCAAACCAAAGTCAAACTTCATGATTTTTTGCCAACATCAAGTATATGAAGTAAAATTCATCATTTTATCAAGGGTTGATCATGATTCATCAAGGAGATTTTAGATCATCAAGAATCAGGAGTTTCTAAATTAGGGTTTTCATAGGAAAAGTCAACTGAACTTTGACCAGCCATAACTTTCACATGCTTCATCAAAACATTTCCATACAAAGCTCATTTTGAAGTAAATTTAATTCTCTACAACTTTGTGTCTCACAAGCCAAGCCTAAAAATGCTTCATTTGGAAGGTATGAGCTAAGACATTATAGGTCATTTCAAAAGTCAACAAAAAGTCAACATATTCCAAAGGGCATAATTTGAAAATGGTAAAGGATATGGACACGAGACCAAAGAGGTTGTTTAGAGTACTCTCTAAGCTTTCCAAAATGTCCAAGAACACCCTCATAGCCTTAAAATTGAGGGAGATATGTCTTTGCAAAGTTGGGAAATTTTTGAGAGGTTTATTGAGCAAATGGGGTCTTAGAACTAATTCTTTCCACATGGGCTTGCATTTTTATGACCCAATCTCTACCATGACATCATGCACGAATTAAATATTATTTATTCAGATTTTTATAGTTTATTTTTTATTTATTTTGATTTTATTCATTAAAAATCAATTTAAATTAAAATAAAATATGAAAACTCAATATTTAAATATGATTCTTGTTCTAGAAGATCATAAACATCCTTTCAAACTAATTGATGAGATCCAAAATCGTGCACATCTAAAATAGTAAGGATTTATGAGATTTTTTGTGCATTTATGGATGATTGATTCTTCATGATCAAGCAATGTGAATCCATGATGCAAAGGCCCAATTTCTGACCTATTTTCATTCCACTATAAGTATAGAACACTATCATAGCAAGAGGACGAATTTTGCAGGATTGAAGAACACCAAACCAATTTCAAAAAATCAAGAAAAATCCAAAATCGGATTCTCTAATTTTGTTGTTTTTCAGGTGATCCAAAGGTTGCAATCCACTCTTTGATGCTCATTGAACACGTTTGCATCATTCACATCATCTGAAACCCCCATATATGCCGTAATCGAACCCTCATTGTGAATGCTTCAAATTTTTTTTCGAACTCATACTTTTGGTTATTATAAATTGTTTTCTTTGTGTGATTCATGTTTGTGATGACCTAAGGATGCTTTCTGGGCAGTTTTATCAAAGGTACAAGGCCTGAGGCTATAAACGCCATTGTTAGGGTTTGATACCTCGTTTTGGGGTTTTGCGTGTAAGGCCATATAAATTATTTTCAAAGCCATGGTTAGACTAAAGAAGTCCTAAGGATCACATTGGTCAAGTTAATTTGATGAAATTATGAGTGTTTCTATGAGATACGGTTTTCGCAGGTTTTGAACATGGAAAATTCGTAGGAAACTTCGCAAATAAATGTGCATGAAATTTCGCAAGTAACAAGGTTGAAGATGACCATCTGGCGCGAATTCAATAATTCAAATATTTGTTTGTTTTTATTATTATTTTTGTTTGGTTTATGTTACATAATGTGCGTGTTAGCCTGATGGTTAAGGATACATTCATGTGGGCGTTAGGTCTGGGGTTTGATCCTGGGCGAAGTCCCTCTTTTTCTTATTTTTTTAGTCATTTAACCAGCTTCATATATTATTACATCTTGTTGTTATTTTAACAGACGCGCCCCATGTGGCTTATTGGCAAAGGCTTGGAATTAAAGAGTGAAGGTTGTGGGTTCGAATCCCAGATTTTACAATTTTGTTTCAGTTTCATTATTTTTTACAGGTTTATTATTTATTCATATGAAGTCATAAGAATAACACCAAGCTTGCGCAGCCCAATGGATGGAGACTGAGTCTGGGAGTGAGGGGGCAAGGGTTCAAACCCTACCCTCAACATTTTGGTATTTTTGTTTTAATTTTTTTTTATATTTAGTATTTTAAATTAACTATATACTCTTTATAATATTTATTTTAAATAAATTCTTTTTTTTTTAAATTTCTTTTTTTTAAATTAATACTATTTTATCTTATTATAATTTGTATATAAATTTTGATTTTATATAATTTGTAAATAACTTATTTAA
This sequence comes from Lathyrus aphaca, assembly GCA_963966055.1. Classification (NCBI taxonomy): domain Eukaryota; kingdom Viridiplantae; phylum Streptophyta; class Magnoliopsida; order Fabales; family Fabaceae; genus Lathyrus; species Lathyrus aphaca. Next base: position 131,328,124 of record OZ014522.1, on the reverse strand, counting down.
ATTCTATTTAATTTCTAAATTTAAATTCCTAAACCTAATTTTCTTAAATAAACCATTAACCCTAATTTTTTGTCAAAACCTAATTTTTATCTTAACTTTAATATTTAACCTAATTTTTTTATAAACCCTAATTAAACTATTAATCATTATTCTTAATATGTAAATAAATTATTATTTGTTTATTATTATTAAAACTTATTTTCTTAATTAACTTTTAAAAAAATTTTGCTAACATTAATTTGTCTTGCTAATTTTTTTTATTTCTTTTATTCTATTATTTCTAACCTTTATTCTTATTTATTCTTATTACTAACATTTAAATTATTGCTTATTTATTATTATTATTCTATTTATCATTATTAATATTTCTCGATTATATTGTAATTGTCCCAAAGCCTTGTAATATTTTTTAGGTTTATATTTTTTGCTTTATTTATTATAAATATAATTACTGTATGGTTAGTAATTTAGGATGTGTATAACATGTGTGTAATTAAAAATAACTTAGAATAATTAATCTAAAAAGATAAATATTTGAATATAAACACGCACACACGTAAGTCGATCTTTGATCGCCATCTTGCACTTCCTAGGGTTGCCTCTCAGTTGCCTATTTCAAAAGGTCAAGTAAGGTGTCTTAAGCAAAGTCCCTTCATAAATATCATCAAGTCCCTTCAGTTTATAAGATCAAGTCCCTTCGAGGTTGCCTACGATAAATGATCTTGTCCCTTCGAATAAAAGATGATAAGTCCCTACGAATTGCTAAAGACACCTTGCAGTTGCCTATATTCAAATGTCCCTACACATGTCCCTTATCACATCCAAGGTAATGACTACCTGTTCCTTAATAATAGGGATAGTCTTATCATTGAAAGAACATAAGAACAGTAAAGACTTCATATAGGGTAGGTTCCTCTTAATTACTTGCTCACACCTTTCAAAATACTCTTCACATCACACTTTTCAAACAAATTTTCAAAAACAAGTCTTTGTATACATCCATACGAGGATCATTACAAGGTACTCAGAAAGTTTCTAATCACACACTACACTCTTCAAAAACAATTTAAGTGAGCTAAGTAACTAAGAGCCCATTGATGACCATGGATATAAAGGGTGCTAACACCTTCCCTTTATATAACCTACCCCCCGAACCCGAGTCTTTTAAAATAGGTCTTTCCTGTTCTTTTATGTCCTTTCCATTTGGATAAAATAAAAGTCGGTGGCGACTCTTGCTATCCGCAACATGACTAAAAGTTAGTTCTCCCACCGTGTTACACCCGAACATGCCGAACTTCGTGGATGTCGATGTTATTCGCATTTTCATAGCAAAGAATCTTGTTCCTACTCTTTTAGGTGATTTCTACCACTCTGTGCATTATAAGAATGAGAAGCGAAGAGGTGGAATGTTGAATTGTTGCGCGACTGTATTCTATAAGTGGTTCACATGCTTTCTTCCACAATCAGGAACTTTTGAGAGGACGAAGAACACTCTTGAATGGTCGGAAAGATTGATGGGCTTGCAAGCAAAGGACATTGTTTGGGTTAATCAGGGATTGCGATGCATTGACATTCTTCATAGTTGCGGAGGATTCCCTAATGTTCAATTGATCGGGAGGAAAGGGGGAATTAATTATAACCCTTCCCTCACGGTTAGATAGTTCGGGTACGCCTTAAAGGAACCACCAGCCGTTGTGGACATCACAGAGTCCTTGTAGTTCCAATCAACCGATGGATTCGAGATTGCTCAAAAAGCTTCTAATGCTTGGCATAGTCGAAAGACAAGAGGGAAGAAGACTTTGGGAGTAGGGAATTTTCGAATGTATCCACCGTTTGCAGAATGGCTAAGAGAAAGGGTTGAAGTGTTATTGTTACCATTTGGGCCTGCGCCTCTTCTATATCCCATGGTCATTGAACAGCCTACCATAGTTAGCATTGAAGAGTTCAACATGGTGAAGATGGAAAGAGACAGCTTGTTAAAAGAGAATGCACAGTTGAGTCAAGAGCTTGCTAAAGCTAATCACGCCAGACTTGAGATTGAGTGGAAAGCTCAAGAAGATGCTGAGAAGCATGCTATTGCGAGGAAACAGTGTGAAGTCGAGTTAGCTCGGTATGCGAGGTTCGAGTTTGCTACTAGGAGCTCTTCCAAGGAACACATTGACACTAGAAGGCAACTGGATCAAAAGACCTTGATGTTCGAGAACATGAAAAAGAGGCATGCTGCTTACAGGATCAAAAGAGAGGAACAAGATAAAGTTCAAGTTGAAGAGATCATGAGTAAGTTAAAAGAGAAAGATGAAGAGATGGCCGGTAAGTTGAGAGAAAATGATGCAGAACTTGCTAAAGCCCGAGAGGAAGCTGCTTATTACAAGAGGATGATGATCTGCTTTCAGAAGAAGCTGAAGAGGTTTGAAGACAACCAGGTGCAGACGAAGGAATTGGTAGAAGTTCCTAAGACAGGACCGATCATTAACTCCGACCTAGATAGAGGATCGCATTGACAAAGACATCTTTCTGTTTTCTTGTATGTTGTGGGATTACCATCAGGACTGTTGATGGAATCCTTTTATTGCACTTCTGTTTGAATCCATGTTTTGGGTGTTTTGACTATATCAACAAGTTCTTATCATAAAAAGATCTCTTTACTATCATTATGTGTGCTCTCACTTTGTGATCACCGACACATCTGACACGCTTGCAAAACATGTTGGTCTTCGTATTACTCAGAATTGTTTGACATGTCTGCTGTACACACACATACCTTATATTATCAACATTGCTTGTTATTTGCAGCAAAAAAGAGTTTTTGTCTTCATCAAACCCACACAAAAAAGCTGGAATCAGGGCATGTAAGGCCCTAAGAATGAATCGACATGCCATAAGAATTCATTTCATGCATATCATATTCTTGTGTTTTTGCAGGTTACCCAGAGTTTCTAACTTATTCAACTGCAGGCAATATAGCTGGTCAACGCGTTCACCAATATCCGACTAAGAGAAACCGAGTAAGAATGGCTGAACGAATGCAGACAGATCTCAACGAGCTCCGTTAGAGGATGGATCAGTTCATGGAAATGATGTCTGGCATGGCCCAGAACCAGGAGCGTCTCAGGATGATGGTTGAGCAACCCCATGGGAATGTTAATACTGGAATACCGACTGAGAATGTGGATTCTAATGCTGCCTGTAACGGAGAGCCTAATCCAAATAGGACCGCAACATGTAATACAGGTTTAGAAGACAGTCAAGAGGACCAGTTCACTCTACTAGATGCTGATATGGGTAACATGAATGAGATCAACGATCGCAGGTATGAAGAGTTGGCAGAGAAGATCAAGGCCATGGAATGTCAGAATTCCTTGGGCATCGATGTAACCAGTCTCGGGTTAGTGCCAGAAGTCAGAATCCCTCCCAAGTTCAAGGCGCCATCATTCGACAAGTACAACGGCAGCACGTGCCCTAGGACTCACATTCACACATACTTTGGAAGAATCTCGGCTCACACTGACGACGAGAAGCTTTGGATGCATTTCTTCCAAGATAGTTTATCTGGAGCTTCGTTGAGTTGGTACATGAAGTTGAGCAGGGTCTCTATTCGAAGCTGGAAAGATTTATCTGAAGCTTTTCTCAAGCAGTATCAATATAACATTGATATGGCTCCGAATCGCACTCAGTTGCAGAACTTGTCTCAGGGACCTAAGGAGAGTTTTAAGCAGTATGCCCAGAGGTAGCGTGAGCTGGCCGCACAGGTTCAACCTCCATTGCTGGATCGGGAAATGGCTGACATGTTTGTGGGCACCTTGCAAGGTGTTTACTTGGATCGTCTGGCTACCTGCCTGTCCATTGGTTTTTCTGATATCGTCATTGCTGGAGAAATAATAGAGAATTTTCTGAAATTCGGAAAGATTCAGGATGCAAGCAGTGCTAGTTCTTATGGTGTGAGAAAGCCTTTTGGAAACGGCCAAAGAAGAAGAGAAGGCGAGACAAATATTGTGTATAGAGGCCGAGACATAAGTTATTCTCAAGGTTACTACCAAGCAGCCGCAATGACTATTACTCCACAGGTTCAACAACAACGACCACAGGGTCAGCAACAACAGGTACAGAGACCGTTTCAGCAAAGAGCGAGGGCAAGGGACCGTAAGATTGACCCTGTCCCATGTCCATATGTTGTATTACTCCCAGAGCTGCTAAAGTTGAACATGGTCGAGCTTCGTACCATGAGACCTCCTCCTCTGGAAAATCTACCTCCGAATTTTGATGCTAATGCCAGGTGCGAATTCCATTCGGGTGCCCAGGGGCACAGTATTGAGAAATGTTGGGATTTTCAGAATAAGGTACAAGACCTAGTTGACTCCAAGGCGATCAATTTTGCTCCTCTCCCAAACGTACTCCAGAATCCAATGCCTAGTCACAATGGAACCGGTGTCACGGTTCTTCTACCAGATGGTCCGCATTAAGCTGAAGTCTTCAAGTTAATCACCCAGGACGTCAGGGTATTCATGAAGCAAATAAAGCCAGCAGTATTCAAATACTCTCAGTGATGGCATTTATGTGTTTGCCTTTCTTCATTGTTCATTTTCATCCCTATTAAGGGGAACTACGTCGCTCTGATTCTTCATTGGTCATTAGTCAATGGAGATACGTAGGCAGAAGATCATCAGGTCTTTCCGAGCAACCTTATGGGGCAACTTTACTCCCCAGCTTTACTCTTTCCTTCAGATGTCTCGTGTCAGAGTCAGAATAGCTAGAAGAAGAAGTATGATTGCCATGGTTGGGCATACGGCTGCAACTAGAAGATTACAAGTCTGCGAAAGAGCTATTGATCACTGAAAGTGTCTAAGACTGACAGGTCCAGACGGAGTCAAGCCTCCTCAACTACGGCAATATTCAGTTTCTTTACTGCATTTCCATTTGTAGTTTCTTTTATATGCTAAACATTTGTCTACATGTATGAAATTTGTTTGCTTTTGAATGTTAGCAATAATAAAACTCACATGTTTTTCTTGAAGTAATTCATCTGCATTCACTTATAATTTTGCATGTGTACATCGCAATACCAATTATCGTGCTTAAATTCTATGAAGGAGAATGACGAAACAAAAACACAAAATCTCTAATTGTGTGCTCTCGAGTAAGGCCCTGTTGACGTGTACAGGCTTTGTTTCAAATCCCTAAACACTGGAGATATAAGGGAGATAGACCCTTGCTAACCCCTTTGAGCCTTGAAGTAGGAGTTTCTTTTCGCATAAAAAAAAACCCTCACATGTAACCCAGGGGCAGGGTAGATGTCAGCAAGTCGGACCATGCATTCAGGCTTTCATAAAGGAGTGTATTTGAGGATCTATTGTCTTCCACTATGCTAATCAAGAGGTCCAAAGACCCGAAACCACAATGGTTATCCAAATCAAAAGGTCCAAGGATTGAAAACCACAATGGTTATCCTTCGTCAACCAAAGAATGAGGCAGTCACAACCCTCGCTAAGCAATCAAGGCAAATAGTGTCACACGACTTGTTCAAAATGCAAAAAGAAAAAGAAAAGAAAAAGCCCGCTAAGTCGAAACTTGAAAACAAGCGACTTAGGCAAAAGTTAGGGCATCTCGCTGGACTTCACAATCAAAGATTCACAAGAATCAGTCCAGGCAAAAGTTAGGGATAAAGCAAAATAACGCAAAAGTGAAGGACGGAAAGGATTACACAAGAAAGATCCTCAAATGAGAACAAATTCGTGTGGCACAGACACGAAAGATAGAGGAGTGACTGACTCTCAATAATAACCTGATTGGTGCTTGACCCGATAGCAGCAATGGTTCCTCAATCAACACGAAACCCTTATGAAAGGTGAATGCTTGTGAAAACTAGTTGAATGTAGGAATGGAGAACATCACGAAGAGTGGGTGGGCACAAATAAACTTCGAGCCTATATCCTTTGTTTGTGTAACCGTGAACCAGGCCACGATACAACCCTCAAAAGTCCTAACTAAAACAGGGTTAATTTGAGAGCGTACTACTACGAGACCGCGTTCCTGACTCCTATGAGTTATACTAAAAGACATTTGTTGGTATTGCATGTACATACTTTCATTCAAAATAATGTTGTATCTTAACCAGTGATTCACTCACGAAGGTTTGCGATCCCTTTTCAAAACTTCAAGATTAACATGTGTGTTGCATTAGAATTTTCATTCTAAGAATAAACATTTTTTTCTTGCATACATTTGTTTGGCATCATAAATGGTTCACACGCAGAAATTCAGTCCAAAAGCTCAAGCTTGCCAAGTTGAGAAGTCTAAAACTCCTGAAAGACAGTCACGTCGAGGTGTACTTTTCCGAGAAAGCTTCATTGAGTAAGGACTGTCCCCAACTAGTCATGGTAAGAGCTAGCAATCCGGGGCAGTTACGTCAAGCAATCTCTTCAAAATTAAAGAGCTAGCCAATCCGGGGCAGTTACGTAGAGCAATCTCAAAATTCAGCCAAACTGGGGGAATCACCTCGAGATTCAAATCTCTCCAAGAGCGAAGATTAGTCAGTCAAAGTGCGAAACTATTCAAATACTCATACTGGGGCAGGCCACCCCAATAGTACGAGAATTCATTCTTTCCCGAAGATAGACGATCGGAGGCATTTACCCATAGTTCAGAGTACCAGTACATTTACATTCTCAAAGAGTTTCTATGGCACCCTCTTGTCATAACTCTTATTGTTTGAGTCCATTACCCATCTAGCGGTCGCTCATCAAGCCAATTATCTCATTCAACATTTCTTACAGCTCCAAGCTCATCTGCATGAGCAATGGTTACCTCCCCAGCAAGGTTATTACGCTGATTCATACAGTCGTTACGATACCTAAGAGTTTAAAGATCCCAAGTCTTTTGTAAAATCCTCTTGAGGTAAAATCCATACAGAAGCAAATGATCCCTAGCACAAGATAACTTGAATTCTTTTCCTCCCCAACGGGACGTGTCTCAGTTTTGGTCATCCCCAACAGACGAATGGAAGTTATCCCCAGTAAAGTCACCAAGCTTTTCCTTCAGCTGGTTCCCTTGATCTCAGTTCCTCAACAGATCTAAGGTAACTCCTATTCCCCTAGTAGATTTCAGATAGATCATTCTCTTCCCCAGCAGATCCATAAGAGTAGATAGTCCCCGACAGTCGAGGTATCCCCCGGCACTGTCCTAAAATCTAAAGTCCAATTTATTTTTGGAAAAGGTGGTAATTCGGGACAAATGAATTATTCACGTTCTTCTCCAACAGAGATGTTATCCCCACAGGGCTTCTTGAGATCGAATCCGCGATCATTATGTTTCCCCACAGAGTCAGCAGGGACTTATCATTTCCGCTCAGGAACTCCTTTTACACTCACACCAGTTCATTACGATACTCAAAACCTACCATCCCCAGTGTCATGGGGCAACATGCCATGCAATTCAACATATGCAAAGCCCAGCCACAGACTGGCCAAAGTCCATCTTCGGGTGGCAGATTTCAAAGCCCAACCATAGACTGGCCAAAGTCCATCTTCGGGTGGCAAATTTCAAAAGTCTCCCACAGTGAGCAAAATTCCAGCCACAGACTGGCCAAAGTCCATCTTCGGGTGGCAATTTTCAAAAGTCCCCCACAGTGGGCAAAAGTCTCCCACAGTGAGCAAAAGTCTAGCCACAGACTGGCCAAAGTCCATCTTTGGGTGGCAAATTTCAAAAGTCTCCCACAGTGAGCAAAAGTCCAGCCACAGACTGGCCAAAGTCCATCTTCGGGTGGCAATTTTCAAAAGTCCCCCACAGTGGGTAAAAGTCTCCCACAGCGAGCAAAAGTCCAGCCACAGACTGGCCAAAGTCCATCTTCGGGTGGAAAATTTCAAAAGTCTCCCACAGTGAGCAAACGTCCAGCCACAGACTACCCAAAGTCCATCTTCGGGTGGCAAGTTGCAAAAGTCTCCCACAACGAGCAAAAGTCCAGCCACAGACTGGCCAAAGTCCATCTTCGGGTGGCAAGTTTCAAAAGTCTCCCACAACGAGCAAAAGCCCAGCCACAGACTGGCCAAAGTCCATCTACGGGTGGCAAGTTGCAAAAGTATCCCACAGTGAGCAAAAGTCCAGCCACAGACTGGCCAAAGTCCATATTCGAGTGGCAAATTTCAAGAGTCTCCCGCAGTGAGCAGAAGTCCACCCGCAGTGTGGCAAATCTCTAAAGTCCCCCGTAGTGGGCAGAAGTCTCCCGCAGCAAGCAGAAGTCCACCCGCAGTGTGGCAAATTTCTAAAGTCCCCCGCAGTAGGCAGAAGTCTCCCGCAGTGAGCAGAAGTCCACCCGCAGTGTGGCAAATTTCTAAAGTCCCCCGCAGTGGGCAAAAGTCTCCCGCAGTGAGTAGAAGTCCACCCGTAGAGTGGAAAATTTCCAAAGTCCACCCGCAGTGTGGCAAAGTATCTTGAAGTTCAACCGCATATTGGCAAGAGTCCATCCTCAGGGTGGCAAATCATCTTAAAATTCGATTGATGAAGGTCCACCCACAGCGTGGCAAGTCAGTAGTCATCTGAAATCACTCAAAAGGCATCCCCTGTTTAATATTCTTCCCATCATAATTATATCCAAGCAGAGTTCATTCGGTCGAGTTTATCTCCCTGTTCTTCTGTCGTAAAGAGAAAATTTTCTACTTGTTTCTGGTATTCAATCTCTGCATACTCCAAACGTCTGAAAGCAACTGCTATCATCCATTCAAGTCTACAGTGATTGAATAGGGGCAGCTGTAACACCCCAAAATTTTCCCTCATTATTTATAACCATTAACTAGCTTTATGATTCGCTTTCAGCTGCATCATCTAATAGTTCATAAAATCCATCATACAATTCATTCGCTCCTAAGGCAGGGGATCAAAGGATTTATGGTAATGTGAATTGGCCTTATCCAGAGATAATTCGTTTGGTCCATACTTTAATCATGTCGGAGAAAAAGTTGAGCTCACATCATAATTAGCACATTTTATTGTGGGGTTCATCAAGTTCCAAAATTTCCCTTATTCGGAGGTTCCATCACAAGTGTTGGGTCGAGACATATTAGGTTTATTTACTTTCAAAATCCCATGATTCTCACTTCATCAGACACATCTCAAATGTTAGAGTTTCATCAGGGCTATAATTGAGTTTTACTAGGAGCTATGATCCTCATTGTCTTGGGCCATTCTTATTACTTGAACCGTGGATCAGGGGTTTATTTTCTATAGTATAGATTTCAAGAGGTTTCTTTGGGAAGTTTTGTTATCATCATCTTTTGCCATGCAAAGAACTTCAACCATTGAGCAAAAATTCAAATTATTGACGAGATCTTGATGTGTTTGTGGCAATTAAGGTTGTTCATCATCGAAGAATATAAGTATTCAGTTTTCATACAAGGATTTGATATAATATTTGCGTATGGAGGATTGTTGGTTAAGTTTAAGGCATGCATTCTTTTTTTTATGGGATAATTGTTTCTATGATGCCGAAGTTTCGTAGTCAGATATGTCTTTTGTGATTATTCAATTCTACGTTAAATTTGAATTCAAAGCAAGGAAAATAGAAGCGCATTGGCAGCTTGTTTCACCAATAAAAGGCCAATATCATTTTGCAATGAAAATAAGGATTTAACAAAAGAAGGAAAACATAGCTTATCATAAAGACAATTACAAAGAATGATGATCTGATCCATTTCACGTTACGGCAGAAGTTTAGAATAGAAGCCTTCAGATATTGTTCAATTACCAAACACTCTAAAAAGTTCTAACCGAACAATTCAGCTCAAAAGGACCTAAGCTCAAGTTTCAATTTTATAACGGGAGTTCAGTTGCAATGTTATTACATAAACTCAGAAATTCAGGAAATAGAAACTCAATATCAGAATCGAAAAGGATCTCTCTCAAATTATTTTTATCAACAACAGAATTCCACTCTTCAATTTAAGTTCTCATCAAGTTTCATTCAAAGAAATATAACACCATACAACAAATTCTACAAAAAAAAAAACCGATAACGAAAATTCATACAAGACGAGAGTCGGAAATTCATCAGAGTTTAAAGTTAAGTCTCAAAAAACTCATTACAAAGCAATACCAGAAAATGAATAAAAAAAGAAGAAGAACAATTACAAAATTCAGAGAGGAGAATTCAATAACCAGTAAAAAATTCTCAACACCAAAAAACAGTTATAACTCCCTAACCGAATCATAATTGATTCTAAACCGATTATCACCTGGAAAATACCAAAGGATCCTTCAATCTATCTTCTATAAAATCAGGAATTTGTTGCAGGTTGAGCCCTCTCAATTTTCGATTTTCTTCCTCAAATTCATCATTCTTTTTCATCCTTCTTCTTCAATCCCTCATTCTTTATCTCTCTCATTCACTCTATCTTCATCCCTCTGAAATTTCCAATCTCCAGAACTCATCAATTCTTCATCACCTTCTTCCAATCTTCTGCATCTCGAATCTTCATCACTTTCTTCCAATCTCCTGAATCCCCAATCTTTCCCCAACTGCAATAATTTCATCACCATCCTCAAATTCTTTCTTCTGAAAATCCATTCCTCACTCACACCACCACCAATCTTCATTCAGTTCAATAAACCTCTAACGGCTACAACCACCGCTTCAATCATCGTCAATCGCACCTGTAAAAGAAAAAACAATATCGATTCAACAAATCGATTCATAAAATCTGAATCCGGATCAAGAACCACAAAGTCATAAAGAATCTGAATTCGGATCAACCAACCTCCAATCTTCATATTTTCTGCATCGATAATAATCGATACTTCCTCTACAACCTCATCGATCCTCAATATTTCATCACACTTTGATTTCCTCTTTGCGTCGATATTGTCACAAGCAGTTAGTCCTTCGACTAATCATCACCAATCTCATTGATTCATCAACGAGCCTGCAAGAAGAAATCAAGAACGCGGCACCGTGAGCTGGAATCGAAGGAAGCCATTAACAACAAAGATTCGAGAAACTCACTATTTTACGATTCAAACAAGACGACGATATTGAACTAGAAGAAGACAAAGAGAATGAGAAACGTGAACAGAAGGATCGTGAAGTTCAAGAGGATACGTACCTGAGAAGCAATAATCTTCGAACGTTGAATCCTCTTGTCGCAGGTAACCATCGAACCTTGATCATGACGTTTTTCGCTTGCTTAGAGTCAGATAGGGCGTCCGAGAGTTGAGATTGCGATTCATGGGGAGCTTTGATCTTGCTCGTGTGAGTGGTCCCTTGAGATTTATAACGGCGGATTCAGGGAGAGGAATTAGGGTTCGTTTTGAGTTTAGATGAGGTTGAACCGAGGGCATGACGGTGGCCGCGTGTGATTTTCTCTGGTGACGATGGTGTAGTGGCGACGACGTTAGGAATTAGGGTTTGAGATGGAAGATGAATGTTTGAGGGAGAAGAAGGGAGGTGTGACGGCGCAAGAAAAAGGGGAGCTAGGGTTTAGTTGTGTTCTTCAGGTAGTATTTCTTTTAGGGAGATTTGTTTATAACTATTAATTGGATCATAAGAATTATAATATTAATGAGATATTAAAATTAATAAATCTCGTTTAAAGCACTAATTAAGATTCATGAAAATCTTCTCCACCGCTCTTTTGTTCTTTGAGGATAAGTTTTGTTTTTGGGGTCCAATCCGGCGGTGACACTTGTCACCGTCCGGTTGGACCACCCCTTTACAATCCCATGCGATGCATCCCATCTTAACAACCATACACCAGCGCTTCCTGATTGTCCGTTGATATGACTTTGTTTTTTCTTTGATTGGGCGGTCCAGGTGCAATCAATAATGGTTGACTGAGGGTCCACTATATTCCCTCAAGTGTCTTTGTGTTTGGGCCTCACACTCCTTTCTATCCGCACCCCATTTTCTCAGGCCCATGTTCATTTTAACTAAAAAAATTACTTGCTGCACCTCCTTTTCTATTTTCTTATTATTTTATTTTTTCTGTTTTAATGCTTGTTCAATTTAAATCAATAAAAAATACCAAAAAGCATAATTAAATTCCACAAAAATTATAGTAGAATATTAATTCAATTTAGAAGTTTTCCCAATTTTTACTTTCTGAATTTTGTATTTTTTCAATTTAATTTCGATTTTTCATTTAATTGATTTTATATTGAATTCTCACATGAACACATAAATTTGTACATTTTATTTCTACCACTTCCTGCAACATTTTTGGCCCATTATTTTTGCTATGATTAGAGGACAAATAATAGTACCTAGAAATATTTTTGGTATTTAGGTCATTTTATCCATTGTTTTGGTAGTGTGATTTGTGTAAAATTATGATTGAATCTCAGATAGATTTAAAGGACCATTTGACATAGTTAGACTTTGAATATTTAGGAGATTTTTTAACATAATATTATAGTCAGGTTAGAGACCCTAGGGAATTAATTTCATATTTTTTCCAGGAATTTTGATATTTTTTTCATCTTAATTCATTTCCATCATATTATTGCACATGCATTTTCATTTCATTTACTATCAATTTTCTTTTTGTGCAAGGTATTTTTCGAGGACTTGCTTATGGACTTGGATTGTGTTTTATTATGCCTCGATTATATTTTATGTACTTTGTGATGTAATAGCTTAGAACTTGTATGCTTGTATAGTTTCTATAACTAGGATAGAAAAGATAAAACGAATCGATAGAAAACCAAAATCTCAAAAATAAATAAAGACTCGATCCAACGTCGAGTAAATTTTCAAATAAATAAATAAAGTTTCATGTGACTTTAGGATTTCTCGATTACCATCGCTCCACTCCTTCCATAAAAGCAAGCCTTGTATGTTGCACACCATAAGTCGTGCGTCTTAGCACCACGCAATCGACCCACCCGATCCATCGTTTCATCCCATTTTACGTTTCATACACGTTTCCACCCACCATGACTTAGGAGGACCATATTGTTCATTATTGCTTTTTGTACTTGCACTTCTAGTTTAATATCTCTTAGGTAGATTTAATCTTTCAAACCTCACTAACCATAGGTCACCCTTCAACTCAACTAACTTAGGGTAAGTCTAGTTTCCCTTAGAAGTTTTCCTTTGATAACTTGAGTCTCACTTCTCACCTTTAAGAAAAAATCAAAACACTTAATAAAGGAAAATGTGTACGATGCGCCACGAGCCTTAAGCTATACGGGAAATGACTAGTGAAGGTCTCCTTCACTCTTCTAGGATGCTTTACAAACGTTCCATTGGGGGCGATCTTGGAAAGTATTCGCTCCTTTATCATAGTCTTTAGTGTTGTACATACAATAAACACAAATTCAAAACACTTATCATAAAAGACAACAAACCAAGCCATCACATTTTCTCTTCTCATCTCATACTCTTTGCGGACAAATGTGACTTGTCTCGATAGTTCAAACAGCGATACGGTAAACACCCTCGAGTCAGAGCCGGTAACACCTGAGCTAGAACTATGGCAACGTCATCCTAAAAATCACAAACAAGTTCTCGCCTTAGTTAGACAAACTACGGCGACTCTGATCCTCATTTTCCCGATGAGGTACGTAGGCAGTGGGGTAGGACCCATTCGAGCACAATCTTTATTTTCCCTACATTTTCCCCTTTCTTTTTCAATTCCTTTTCTCATTTCCATTCCATTCCAGATAGCCATTCTTTCATCCAAACATCATATTATTTCTCACCCTTTGAAAACAGACTAACTAGCGTGGATCCCGTCGGGTACGGCGGACGGATTGGGGTGCTAATACCTTCCTAATTCGTAACCGACTTCCGGACCCAGATCTTTGGTTCGCAAGGCCTCGTCCTTTTCCTTCTTCCTTAGGTTTGTGCAACATTACCTTTCCCATTCCTTCGGGATAAAAATGTCTGGTTGGCGACTCTACCTTTTCCGCGCCACTTTCGCGTTTGTACTAGGATGAAAATCCTGGGAGCGACATTGTGTTGTGTAGTGTAGTGGAATTATGCAGGTGGTTGAAAAGTGTGAGGTCAAGTAGCTAAAGATAAAAATAAAAGAAAAAAGTAAACAGAAAATAAAAAAGTAATCTAATAATAATATTAATAGTAATACTAAACTATAATAATAAAGATAATAATAATAAAACTAAAATAATAGAAACTAATAATAAACATTATAATAACAATAATAGAAAATAAAATTAGGAATAACAATAGTGAGATATTTTTTTGTGATTTTTGAATAAAGAGCTTTTTTTTTAAGATGGAAAATGGATTTACGTAAAATAGTTTTAATAGAAATAATAATAATAACAATAGACTTTCTTTTTGTATTTTTTTTTTGTTGATAAAAACTAAATAATAAAGATAGAAATAAAAGACTTAAAATAAAAAGAAAATTTGAATTTCTTAGTTCGAAAATAAATAAATGCATTTTTGTTTTTTGGAATATTCGTCAGACAGAAAATTAAAATGGTGCGGTTTTTAGGATTTTTGGAATATATTGGTAAACAAAAAATAAAGGTAGGACAAATTTGAGGTATGACAGTAGTCTTCTCCATATCTTCAGGTGCCATCTTAATCTGATTGTAACTAGAGAAACCATCCATAAAAGAGAATACCTTATGTTGAGCAGTGTTGTCTACCAGAACATCAATATGTGGAAGTGAAAAATCATCTTTGGGGCTGACTTTGTTCAAATCCCTGTAATCTATAGACATGCGTACCTTACCATCTTTCTTAGGCACCAGTACCACATTTGCAACCCACTGAGGATAAGAAGTAATAGCTAGAAACCTTGTGTCATACCCTAACTTTGTCCTACCCGCATACTTTTTATTCAGAGGACTTAAAAAGAATTGTGTTTCAAGTTTGTTCAGATTAAGTCAGATTTGTTAAGGTGTGTTTGTGTTGTTTTTTTTTATAAAAAAAAAACTGATGTGTTGACTTTGGTGTATTATTTCTAATCTCATTACTTTATTTTTATTTTTATTTTATTTTATTTTATTTTTATTATCTCTATTATTCTTTTTTAGTTTCATTATTTCTGTCTTTTATTATAATTACTATTTTATTAATGTTATCGTTTTTGTTTATAATTCTATCATTTACTTTCATGATCATTATTATTAGTATTAGTGTTACTATTGTTTTTATTAGGACCATTATTTTTTATTATAGCTATTAATAATTATTAATTATTATTATTATTATTAAGTCTTTTTTAATTTTTAATTTTTTAAAGTGAACCATTCGCATACAAAAGGTCCATTTCTTTTATATATATAAAAATAATAAAGAGAAAAGTTGTGATGAAGATTTAATTGGCTGTATTGTGAATAAGGAAACACATCAGGACCCACATGTACGTTTTTCTTCACCTTGGCACAACAAACTCCACAACCGCAGCGTCTCCGCAATCCACAGACGCATTCCTTCAGCAACAAACTTGGCCCACCACCTTTCCAAATTCGGACAACAACGCATCTTCAAAACGCATTACGCGATATCATCGTTCGTGGCAATGCAGCTCAACAAGCATATTCTTTAACATCATTTCCTCAAATACCCTCCAGATTATCAAAGTATAAGAACACATATTTTCTGCAAAAAGAAAAAAAGCCCGAAATAAAATCTGCAAAATAAAACCTTTCAGCTTTTTCATAAACCTTCATCACCTCAAGCAGACCTTTAATCCTTCAAACTTCACAACCATTACCTTTTCCTCTTCCTCCATTGAAATACAACCCTGCTCATACCACAAAACTGTCACTCCAAAACCTCTCCTCAAAAGCATCTCTTTTTGAGATTCTGCAAACAACCATAAGTTTCCATAACAACACCACCATAAACCCCAAATCAGAACCGAAGAGAAATCAAAGAATAAAACCACGAGAAATAGAGCCGAAATCGCTCACCACCGCCGCACGAAATCGGAACGCGAACTGACGCACCATCACCACTGAACGAAAATCGCGGAGAAGGGAAACTACCGTGGGGGTGTGCGAATCGAGCTTCCGCAAAAAGGTACCGAGCAAAGACCTTATCACCGTGTTTACAAATCGATTGCCGATTGAGAAATACCGACCTCTAAATCTGGAATCACCTGTGAACCCGGATCTCTCCACACGCAGCAACAGATCTTTAAACTAGCGATTTGAAACCCACTGTGAACCTTTGGAGTCGTGCCACCATGAATCGAGCAGAAGTGAATAATGGTCTGAGTTTGGATTTTTTTTTTACTTTTGAGCGTGTTTCTCAGAAGTAGGAGGTGATTGGTTTTCTGATTAATTTTTTTTAGTTAATGTTTTCATTTGTAGATCACGTGTTTCGTTTTTTTACTGATTATTTTTTTTCCTTTCATTCTCTAACCCTATGAGCTTGGGCTTAGGGCCCATTTACGTTGCTAACTAGACACTCATCAAACCAGCGCATCCTCCCTCTGTTTTGGATTTATTTTGTTTTTTTTTATCATTTTTGTTATTTAATAATGTTAGAAAATAGTTGTTATTTTTTATAATCTATTTCTTCTTCTCATTTAGTAATGTGTTTTTTTATAATATCTTAAAAAAGTATATCTATAATTTCTTTATATTGGCCAATGATATAATCATGGTATTAATATTCAATCATTTTTTTTGATTCGACGTTATCAATACCGGTATGAGGCCATTTTATTTTTTTGCTATTTATTTAATCAATTATTCGATTTTTTATTCGGTTAATGATAAAATGTGATATTCGATTATTTAATCGACGTTATCCATTAAATTGAGACCGATTTCATTATTTTCTCATTATTTTATATTTATTATTTTGGGCCTATGATAAAAATACGGTTTATCGATATTCCATTTAGCGATGTTATCTAAACCGATTTGAGGCCATTTCTCTATTTTCTATTTATTTATCGATTTATCGATTTATTTCGCATTTTTATTATGGTCTATGATATTATTATCTAATTTGTGACATTCAATTTATTGACGTTGTCCGAATCGATATGAGACCGTTTTCTATTATTTTTTATGGTTTCTAATTAATTTAGATCCATTATTTATCGACTTTATCGGCCAATGACAAATGGTGATATTCGATTTCTAATAAATCGACGTTATCCCCTAATTTGAGGCCACACTTTTATTTTTCTTATTATTTCTCATTATCTCAATTTATTTTATTCCGGCCGATGAATAAATATTTAAATATTCGATTTCAAATAAATCGACGTTATTTAAATTAAATATGAGGCCAAACTCTTATTTTATTATTATTTCGACTTTATTTTATTCTTATGGTCGATGATATAACTAACGATCTAAATGTTCGATTTCGACAAATTGTTATCATTTAGATCAATATGAGACAAATTATATTATTTTTATCGCATTTCTTCTATTTAAATAATTGTTTGATTATAAAGTGATGCTCGAATTCTCATAGAATGATTCTAACTTTGAATCGATTCTAAGATAGTTAAAGAGCTAAATTTTGACGCTTTCGGTTTAATTCGAGCTCCAACGGCTCCACCTTAGCTTAGTATTAGGAATCGTTCTTGCGTAACCAATTAACCCTTAACCTCCATTTTGTATTCACCTTTCGCGATCGCTTTATGCCTCGCAATCGACCTACCAAGACGGTTCTTTTAAATCCAAACCCTTGATCCAACGTCAAGTGGTCTTCGGTAATAAAATACTTTAATAATATGAGAAAAATTGTACGCTACGAGCCTTAAGTGGTAGAAAGGAGGATTACGATATCTCGTTATTCGCTCCGATTATTCTGTCGCAAGACACTTGGCTTGTTGGTTCGGAATAAACTATCCATAGTCTTTAGTATAATTCGACTCCTAAATCCTTTCGTTAAATAAAGATAATAAAATCTGATTCCTTTTCCTCTTTTAGCAAGTAAATTCATTAGGCATAGACATCCTTTCGCGCGTGACAACTTAGAAGGTTCCCATCGAGTACGATGGATGTAGGGGGTGCTAATACCTTCCCCCTGCATAACCGACTTCCGAACCTCGACAATGGTTCCGACGACCTTGTCTTTATCCTTTCTTCCCGGGTTTTATCTATATTTTCCCTTTCCCTCTTTGGGAATAAATCAAAATTAGGTGGCGACTCTCAAGTCGGCCCAGCCGCAACCGCATTCGCGAGGATCGTATTTTCCGAGGTACGACAGCTGGCGACTCTGCTGGGGACTGGTTCACCCCTATGCAAGTCAAGCCTAATCTAGGTTGCTTCACGCTTGTTTGTGTGCTTACCTTTATGTCTTACTTGTTTATGTTTTACCGCTTTCTTTATCGCTTTCCATATTATACCTTGTGGTTCTTGGATCGATATTTTGAAACTTGAGTGAAAGGCTTTATACCCGGGCTTTCGAGTGCAAACATAAGTTAGCGAGGTTGTGTAGTATGGGCTCCTGAGAGAACCACTCTCGTGGGTTGTCGATACGAAAACCTCACTTGGAGTAGATTCTAATGAGAATACTGACAACCGTCAAGTCCTTGGCGTGTGTGCTCAGTTGTTTGCATTAGGGTCATCAACTCTGAGGACCTTTAGAACCTTTTGGTTAAAACATCGGTTGATGGTTGCGTAGTATGGGGCACCAGGGTTCGCCCTCGCGTGGCTCGATACGAAAACCTCTCTTGGAATAGACTTACTCAATGGAGTTGATTGACTGTCAAGAATATATAAAATTGACACGTGCATCAAACAATTGAGGAAGGTCCATAACTCTGAGACTTTGTTTTAAACCCCGTGGCGATGATCGCATAGTATGGGGCACCGAGAGACTTCCCTCTCGCGTGGCTCGATACGAAGATCTCACTTAAAAGAGATTCATATGGTGGAGTCAATCAACTGTCATGCTTATGGCTTGTGTGATGAACAACCATAGGGATTGTTAACTTTGAGATTCCTTTAAACTTTATAGCCTACCCGGCAAAATTCTTGTGAGGAAAACAATCTGAGTATCCTCCATTTGTACCTTGGACTTATGATACCTTGAATTTACGTTTAAACACCGTTTCGCATTTTATTTGCATATCATTGCATTCATATTTGCATTCATTTTGCATTATAGTCGCTCATGTTCATTCGTTCTCGTCTTCAGAATTGTTGAATACCCGTCAAGCTGATTCCTCCACGCAGATACAAAACTAGGGCCCACGAAAGAAGAAGAATGGCTGAACAAGAAGAACACAACAAGAGAGTCAGGGAAGACATTGATGACCTGAAGAGCAGTGTGAGCAAGATTATGGATATGCTCCAAGTCTTGGCTACTAAGGACACTCCAGCTCAGAAGAATGTCACCTCTGAAGTCAGTAGTTTCGTCATTAATGCAGAGTCTTCAAAACCCGCTAGCACATGGCCAGAATTTGGATTGCCACAGGGTTATACTCCACCATTTGTGACTACTCAGATGACTGGTACATCCACCTTTTTCGAACCTGGAGTGTTCGCTGACTCTCAACCTAATGTGCATACTGTTGCCCAAACTGCTTATGTGAATTCTCCCTTCGTGCATAATCCACCATCTTCAGTACAAGGAGAGGATGGAAATATCGAGGATGTTAGGGAACAGTGTATGACTTTGGAAAAGAGGATAAGATTTGTGGAGGGATTTGATGTCTTCAAAGCTGCCGCATCAGACATGTGCTTAGTTTCGAATTTGGTTATGCCAGACAAGTTCAAAATGCCAATATTTGAAAAATATAAGGGAGACACTTGCCCAAAAAGCCACATGATCATGTATTGCCGCAAAATGGCCGCCCACGCTGATAAAGACAAACTGCTCATCCATTGCTTCCAAGATAGCTTGAGTGGAGCATCTTTGAAGTGGTATATGGGACTCGAGAAAAGTCGTATCCAATGCTGGCAAGATTTGCTTGATGCATTCCTGAGACAATACAAATACAATCTGGACATGGCGCCTGACCGCCGTCAGCTTCAAAACATGTCTCAGAAAGAAAAGGAATCATTCAAGGAGTATGCTCAGCGCTGGAGAGAGCTAGCTGCTCAGGTTGAGCCTCCCTTGGCAGAGAAAGAGTTGACTGGTATGTTCATGGACACTCTTCAACCTCTATACTGGGAAAGGATGATAGGTAGCGTATCATCTAGTTTTGTTGACCTAGTCACTATTGGAGAAAGGCTAGAGGAAGGAATTAGAAAGGGCAAGTTTGGAAGTGCTGATGCTGCGAGAAAGTCCTCTGGGAACTTTCAAAAGAAGAAAGAGGGTGATACTCATGCTGTCAACACTGAAAGAAGACCCTACTACAGGAAACAACAGTATGGTGAAGCCCAAGTAGCCATAGTTGCTCCTATGGTTAATGTTCCACCAGCTCGAGCTCATCCACAAAGAAATGTTGGTCAGAATCAGATTCGCAATCCCCGGCCCAGGGCTCCTATTGATCCTATTCCCATGAAGTATGCTGAGATTTTCCCCGAACTGTGTAAAAAAGGTCTTGTTACTACTAGACCTCTCAATCCTCCAAATCCTCTTCCACCTGGATTTAGGACCGATCTTCATTGCCCATTCCATGAAGGAGCTGCAGGTCATGATATTGAGAACTGTTATGCTTTCCAAGCTCGAGTTCAGGACTTGGTCAGGGGAGACGTGCTCACCTTCACACCAAGAAAGGTTCCCAAGGTTGAAATAGATCCCATGCCAAAACAAAGTGGCTGAAGATTTGGTCGAAGAATCACAAGTTACTACCTAAAGCCAGTGGATCAGACAGGAAAGCTCATCCTTGCTACTGATTAGACACTAGGCCTTGTTTCTTTTCAGTTTTAATTTCCTTGTTTGTGTTATGTGTACTTGTTTAAAGACTTTGTTTGTTCTTTAATGTTAATGTTAATGAAATGAGCATTGCATGTTTTTGAATCAATTCATTCACCTTCATATTTGTGCGTTATTTATGCTTTTCATTTTCAAAAATTCCAAACAATGTATACCATTGTTTCTCTTATTCATTTATTGTATAAGCAATGATTGGAGGGAGGATGACGAAAAATATCCAAATTGTTGAATGGTATGCTTTCAAAATAAAACCTTGCTGATGATATACAGGCATTGTTTCAACTCCCAAACACTGGAGAAATAAGGAAGTTAATCCATTGCTAACCCCTTTGAGCCTAGAAGTTGGAGTTTCTTTCTACATGAAAAAACCGTAATCTTATCCCGGGGCAGGGTAGTTCTTAATTAATTCAAATATGCATTCAATTTTAGGAGTATTATTCGCTACATAAGGATTTCAATCCCAAGTTTTCCTTCTCACAATTGTCGAGGAAGTTAATGGCAGTCATTGTCCAAATCAAAAAGCCGCTAAGTCAACACCCAAAAGGCGACTTAGGCAAAAATAAAAGCATCCCGGTGGACTAAAAATTTCAAAGATACAGTCCAGGCAAAAGTTAGGGATAATAAGAATTTCAAATCATGAGAGGTCACCAAAATTCCTCAACAAATACGAAAGATGAGTTGACCCAAAGTCCTCATAAAATAAGGCAACAAAGTGTTGTGAATAAGCAATGACTGTTGTCCAATAATCCTTTGTCTTTTGAGCCATCCTCATTGATGCAACCTCAAATAACCTGAATGTATAGGTTAAATTAATTGAGCGTAGGACTGGAGATCATCATGGAGAATGGGTCGGGTAAAAATTTTGAGCCTTATATCCTTTGTCCCATAAACCGTGAACCAAGCCACGTTACAACCCTTTAAAGACCTAATTGAAGTTCGGTTTGTTTCGAAAGCATATCCCAACAAGGTTGCGTAAGCTGACTCCCCGTGATATTTGCCAATCATTCGCTTTGGTATCTTACCTTTTGCATTGTCTTTCAATTTGCATTATCTTTCACTTTGCACTTTGCATGACTGAATAAATATTGCATTCTTGCCAGTGATTCATTTTCTATATACTAATATCATTCAAATAATGATTCTGATTTCAAAATTTTGCTTGAGCATTGCATTAAAATTAACATTTTAGAATGAATATTTTATTTACAAATAAGCACTTATCATCAAGGAATTCTAAACTATTGAGAAACTTGACCAGTGATCCTATCAGGGGCACATCACAGTCCAAGATCTTATTGTTCAGAGGATTTCTCTTTCAAGACTCAGGCCGGGGCAAGCATTTCAAGCGACCAGTCAAGCAGTCACTTCAGAATCATCCAACATGGGACAGTCTATTTCAAGCAATCCCTAAGCAAATTTTATCACTCTTTCTCAATAGGATCAATATCATGATACTTCTAACAAGTATAATAGAAGTTGTGTTCAGGATATCTTTCAAAGGGCATAGTTGGCAGAGTTCACTGTGTTGTGGAATCAGTTGCTTCAGCCGCACCTCTCCAAAGAGTCTTATCCAGTTGGTCTTAGCATTTGCATTGCAAGCATTGACCATCTACATCATACGATTTCATATCAAGCATAACTCTAAGTTTACTTCATGCTCATACGCATTTCCCGAAGTCTTGTTATCTTACCTTGTGTTCGAAGTCCAATTTCGTTTGGCACCCTTAAAGTCCAAGTTCTATTGGCAACCAACAAGAGTCAAAGTCCAACTCACTTGGCACTTACCAAGGCAGTCATGTCTATTACTCTGTCTTTCATCCAATGTTATTCTTGGATCCAGAGTTTCTCTCTCCGGTTGTTCCCATTGAGAAATTCAATTTGTTTCCTTGAGTTTCTCTCTCCGGTGGTTCCCATTGAGAAATTCATTTTTCTTCAGATTTCTCTTTTCGGTTAATCCCATTGGGAAGTTCAATACAATTTTTTCTAATTTCTCACTCCGGTTGTTTCCATTGAGAAATTCCTATATTTCTTTTAGTTTCTCTCTCCGGTTGTTCCCATTGAGAAATTCTTATTTCCTTCAACTGTCTCAATCCGGTTGTTCCCATTGAGAAGCTATTTGTTTCCTTCGAAGTTCTCACTCCGGTTAATCCCATTGAGAAGCTCTTATTTCTTTTAACTTTCTCACTCTGGTTGTTCCCATTGAGAAGTTATTTGTTTCTTTCTAATTTCTCTCTCCGGTTAATCCCATTGAGAAGTTCTTATTTCCTTTAATTTTCTCACTCCGGTTGGTCCCATTGAGAAGTTATTTGTTTCTTTCTGATTTCTCTCTCCGGTTCATCCCATTGAGAAGTTCTTATTTCTTTCAACTTTCTCACTTCGGTTAATCCCATTGAGAAGTTATTTGTTTCTTCCCAATCTCTCTCTCCGGTTCATCCCATTGAGAAATTTGGAAAGAATTTCTATTCTAAGTTGAAAAGTTGGATGTCTCCCTTGGTATACCCTCCTAAGTTGATTTCATTCCACATCTAGTGCTTTTCTGGATGTGTCGGATGTTGATTTCCAAGTTTGGTGCTTGTGCATCCGTAGTTTTTCTGGATGTCTTTAATACTTTTCTCAGGGTTTATCTCTCTCGTTTCAAGTGTTCCTGACTATTCTCTGTTACCCAGACAAATTTTCATAAATATCTTGTTTTTCATCAACCAGTTTCTTACTTTTTTCATTTTCATTGTTTTCTTATCATTTCATCATTTCAGATTTTATGTCATCTTATTTCATATCGCAATCAAACTACATTTAATCCCCAGCAATTGCATCCATACATGCATCTCACGTTTCAACATCGCATTGCATTTTGCATCGGACAAATTTTGGGTCTTCTTATATCTAATTGACTTTTACTTTAGAATCGAACGCCTTGCAGCAGTTCACTTCAAGTTTAAGACAATTAGATAGGGGCATCTGTCATACCCTAAATTTGTCCTACCCGCATACTTTTTATTCAGAGGACTTAAAAAGAATTGTGTTTCAAGTTTGTTCAGATTAAGTCAGATTTGTTAAGGTGTGTTTGTGTTGTTTTTTTTTATAAAAAAAAAACTGATGTGTTGACTTTGGTGTATTATTTCTAATCTCATTACTTTATTTTTATTATTATTTTATTTTATTTTATTTTTATTATCTCTATTATTCTTTTTTAGTTTCATTATTTCTGTCTTTTATTATAATTACTATTTTATTAATGTTATCGTTTTTGTTTATAATTCTATCATTTACTTTCATGATCATTATTATTAGTATTAGTGTTACTATTGTTTTTATTATGACCATTATTTTTTATTATAGCTATTAATAATTATTAATTATTATTATTATTAAGTCTTTTTTAATTTTTAATTTTTAATTTTTTAAAGTGAACCATTCGCATACAAAAGGTCCATTTCTTTTATATGTATAAAAATAATAAAGAGAAAAGTTGTGATGAAGATTTAATTGGCTGTATTGTGAATAAGGAAACACATCAGGACCCACATGTACGTTTTTCTTCACCTTGGCACAACAAACTCCACAACCGCAGCGTCTCCGCAATCCACAGACGCATTCCTTCAGCAACAAACTTGGCCCACCACCTTTCCAAATTCGGACAACAACGCATCTTCAAAACGCATTACGCGATATCATCGTTCGTGGCAATGCAGCTCAATAAGCATATTCTTTAACATCATTTCCTCAAATACCCTCCAGATTATCAAAGTATAAGAACACATATTTTTTGCAAAAAGAAAAACAGCCCGAAATAAAATCTGCAAAATAAAACCTTTCAGCTTTTTCATAAACCTTCATCACCTCAAGCAGACCTTTAATCCTTCAAACTTCACAACCATTACCTTTTCCTCTTCCTCCATTGAAATACAACCCTGCTCATACCACAAAACTGTCACTCCAAAACCTCTCCTCAAAAGCATCTCTTTCTGAGATTCTGCAAACAACCATAAGTTTCCATAACAATACCACCATAAACCCCATATCTGAACCGAAGAGAAATCAAAGAATAAAACTGCGAGAAACAGAGGCGAAATCGCTCACCACCGCCGCACGAAATCAGAACGCGAACTGACGCACCATCACCACTGAACGAAAATCGCGGAGAAGGGAAACTACCGTGGGGGTGTGCGAATCGAGCTTCCGCGAAAGGTACCGAGCAAAGACCTTATCACCGTGTTTACAAATCGATTGCCGATTGAGAAATACGGACCTCTAAATCTGGAATCACCTGCGAACCCGGATCTCTCCACACGCAGCAACAGATCTTTAAACTAGCGATTTGAAACCCACCGTGAACCTTTGGAGTCGTGCCACCATGAATCGAGCAGAAGTGAATAATGGTCTGAGTTTGGATTTTTTTTTTTACTTTTGAGCGTGTTTCTAAGAAGTAGGAGGTGATTGGTTTTCTGATTAATTTTTTTTTAGTTAATGTTTTCATTTGTAGATCATGTGTTTCGTTTTTTTACTGATTATTTTTTTCCTTTCATTCTCTAACCCTATGAGCTTGGGCTTAGGGCCCATTTACGTTGCTAACTAGACACTCATCAAACCAGCGCATCCTCCCTCTGTTTTGGATTTCTTTTGTTTTTTTTAAATCATTTTTGTTATTTAATAATGTTAGAAAATAGTTGTTATTTTTTATAATCTATTTCTTCTTCTCATTTAGTAATGTGTTTTTTTATAATATCTTAAAAAAGTATATCTATAATTTCTTTATATTGGCCAATGATATAATCATGGTATTAATATTCAATCATTTTTTTTGATTCGACGTTATCAATACCGGTATGAGGCCATTTTATTTTTTTGCTATTTATTTAATCGATTATTCGATTTTTTATTCGGTTAATGATAAAATGTGATATTCGATTATTTAATCGACGTTATCCATTAAATTGAGACCGATTTCATTATTTTCTCATTATTTTATATTTATTATTTTGGGCCTATGATAAAAATACGGTTTATCGATATTACATTTAGCGACGTTATCTAAACCGATTTGAGGACATTTCTCTATTTTCTATTTATTTATCGATTTATCGATTTATTTCGCATTTTTATTATGGTCTATGATATTATTATCTGATTTGTGACATTCAATTTATTGACGTTGTCCGAATCGATATGAGACCGTTTTCTATTATTTTTTATGGTTTCTAATTAATTTAGATCCATTATTTATCGACTTTATCGGCCAATGACAAATGGTGATATTCGATTTCTAATAAATCGACGTTATCCCCTAATTTGAGGCCACACTTTTATTTTTCTTATTATTTCTCATTATCTCAATTTATTTTATTCCGGCCGATGAATAAATATTTAAATATTCGATTTCAAATAAATCGACGTTATTTAAATTAAATATGAGGCCAAACTCTTATTTTATTATTATTTCGACTTTATTTTATTCTTATGGTCGATGATATAACTAACGATCTAAATGTTCGATTTCGACAAATTGTTATCATTTAGATCAATATGAGAAAAATTCTATTATTTTTATCGCATTTCTTCTATTTAAATAATTGTTTGATTATAAAGTGATGCTCGAATTCTCATAGAATGATTCTAACTTTGAATCGATTCTAAGATAGTTAAAGAGCTAAATTTCGACGCTTTCGGTTTAATTCGAGCTCCAACGGCTCCACCTTAGCTTAGTATTAGGAATCGTTCTTGCGTAACCAATTAACCCTTAACCTCCATTTTGTATTCACCTTTCGCGATCGCTTTATGCCTCGCAATCGACCTACCAAGACGGTTCTTTTAAATCCAAACCCTTGATCCAACGTCAAGTGGTCTTCGGTAATAAAATACTTTAATAATATGAGAAAAATTGTACGCTACGAGCCTTAAGTGGTAGAAAGGAGGATTACGAGCTCTCGTTATTCGCTCCGATTATTCTGTCGCAAGACACTTGGCTTGTTGGTTCGGAATAAACTATCCATAGTCTTTAGTATAATTCGACTCCTAAATCCTTTCGTTAAATAAAGATAATAAAATCTGATTCCTTTTCCTCTTTTAGCAAGTAAATTCATTAGGCATAGACATCCTTTCGCGCGTGACAACTTAGAAGGTTCCCATCGAGTACGATGGATGTAGGGGGTGCTAATATCTTCCCCCTGCATAACCGACTTCCGAACCTCGACAATGGTTCCGACGACCTTGTCTTTATCCTTTCTTCCCGGGTTTTATCTATATTTTCCCTTTCCCTCTTTGGGAATAAATCAAAATTAGGTGGCGACTCTCAAGTCAGCCAGCCGCGACCGCATTCGCGAGGATCGTATTTTCCGAGGTACGACACCTTGCATTGAATTATTTCTTCACCTTTGCCTTAATCTTTTCTGACATTTCAGTACGCATACGACGAACTTTCTGTTTTATTGGGGGACAATCTTCTTTCACTGGTAGACGTGAACCACAATGTCAGTATCCAGCCCTGGCATATCTTCATAAGACCAAGCAAAAATTTCCACATAGTCACGTAACATCTGAATCAACCTGTTCTTAACACCAACTTCCAATTCAGCACCTATCTTGACCTCTTTCCTGTTTTCCTCAGTTCCTAAATTCACAACTTCAATTGGTTCCTCATGTGGCTGTATAACTTTCTCTTCTTGCTGTAGCAATCTAGCCAGCTCTATAGGTACTTCACAGTCTTCCTCCTCTCCATCCTCGGCTTGATAGATCGTATTCTCGAAGTCATAATTGGCAATAGCAAAACTGTTATCAACATGATCCATAGTGGATGAGGATCTACATTAGTGACGTGGGCGTGCGTAAGAACACATAGCTTTTTGATAAAAAGAAAAAAGTAAAAGAAAGACAAAGAGCGCAATATTTGCGAAAGCGAAAAACGTCCATTGGTTTTATTGAATGAAAATATGAAAATGAAATGACAACCCTAACAAACACACCTTTGTGCCCAAAATTACAAAATTTAAATTTAGAAAAACAAAAATAGCATTTACTCTTGACTAAAAGAGATAGGAATAACGTCTTCAGCCTTCTAGTTGTTGAGTCCATCACCAATGTAGGAAAGATCCAATCATCCAGGTTGTAATCTTCATCATAATCTCCCACATCATTGACTTGGTCCTTTATGATTCCTTTATTAGTGATACGAACAACACGAGCACGACAAACAACTTTCTGAGATTCTACAGTAAAACCCAAACCAAACTTGTCAGACTTGTAAGAAATGTCAGGAAGTTGACCCCAAATAGTACAACCACCTTCTTCAACCACAACTTTAGCATCCTTGAGAGAGGCCATTGTAGGAGGTACTTTGGTAATAGCAGGCACTGGTTTAGCAGCATGGATAGATTCAGTAATAGGAACAACTTAAGGAACCACTTCAAATGTCTGGAAAGGAGTCTCAACAAATTCACCTTCCATCTAAACGTATTTAAAAGTATTCACATGAATGACCATGTATTCTTCTTAACCATAAATAGTGATAATCTTTTCTTTCACTGGATATTTCAATTTCTGATGTAAAGTGGAATTACAGCACCTGCCCCATGGATCTAGGGGTGCCCAAGCAAATAAAAGTATGCAGGACGAATATCCATCACATAGAAAGTGGAATCAAAGACCCTCACCATGCACCATTCTTCTTGAACCATCAAGGAGAGCCTACTTTGATTGGGAGATCCACCTCTCCATGCACCATTCTACTTGAACCATTAAAGGCCCTCACCACCACATTACTTGGCCTTAACACCACATCCTCCAGGTTGAGTTTGTCCAGAACCTCCTTGGGTAATACATTCAATGAAGAGCCATTATCCACCAACACACGAGACAAAGTAGTGCCCCTACACTCAATGGAGACGTGCAGAGCTGTATTATGGTTTCTTTTAGCAAAGGTCAAATCAGCATCAGAAAAACATAAACCATTATCACTAGTCAAATGAGCAACACAATTTTCAAATTGGTCCACAGAGATTTCACGTGGTACATGAGCAGTCTTTGGGAACTTGATTAAAGCCTTGGTATGGGCTTCATAACATAATAGTAGAGATAACATGGAGATTTTATAGGGAGTATGCCCCAACTGGTCAACAATATCATAATCACTCTTGCGGATGATTTTCAGTACTTCTTCCATCTGCTTAGAGAGATCTTCACTAGCTGGTGCCTCAGCTTGAACATGTTCAATCACTGGTCCTTTGTCCCGAGCCTCGGTACTTGGCCTAGAGTTAGAGATATGGACTGGAGTAGCAGCAGTATTTGAAGTGTCTTTTAGGGAGAAAATTCTTCCACTCCTGGTAACCTTACTGGACCCAGCAATATTGTCAACATCAAGATTAACATCAGTAATAGGTGTATCAGTTAAAGGCTCTTTCTTGACACCATGGATATAAACATCATAACCATAATTCCATGGTATAGCCTTATCAGAAGTATATGGGATAGGACTAGGAGTGGTAATAATCATTGGAGCCACCTTTGGCTCAACAATAATCTTCACAGGACCCTTAGAAGTGATCCTCACTGGACCTTTGGGAGTAATCTTCACAGGAGTCTTATCAACCATAGCCACATCTTCAATCTTTGAATCTTGAGCCAGACCTTCACATAAACTCTCTATAGAAGGGGTCTTCTCAAATAGTATAGTATAATTGTCTATTAGGCGTTGAATACCTGCCCTTAGCTTCCAACAACTATCAGGTTTGTAGGCACAGTAAAAATAATCTTCATTGCAACCCGAAAATAAACCGGCTTGCACAAGTTTCTTCTTGACAATGGATAGAGGAGTAGTTATTTCATCCACAATACGAACATAAGAAACCTCATCAACAACATTAACAGTCTTCTCATGTTTAGGCATAGGAGCAGTAATCACATTAGGAGTTTCAGGAGGGTCAAACTCAATTTCTCCATTCTCGATCATATCCTGAATTTTTTTCTTCAATGCCAAGAACTATTAGTATCATGTCCAAGACTATTAGAATGATATGCACACCTTGCATTGGGATTGAAGCGAGAAGAGGAAGTTTTGGGATTCTGAGGAGGGTCCCTCGATGTAATTAATTCTCCTTTCAACATGTGTTGCAAAGCTTGAGCCAACATTATATTAATCTTTGTAAATTGCCTCCTAGGCTTGGGCTGACTATTCTGTTGCTGCTCTTGTGGTGCAGGTGCAGGATTAGAAATCAAAATAGCTCCCACAGATTGGTTACGATTATTACGACCATGTTGGCCATACACAACATTGGATTCCTTCTTCCCATTAGAAGGATTCTTAGTGGCACTTGAAGAGGCAATCATCTGAATCTTTCCGCTTTGTATCCCACTCTCCACACGTTCTCCAGTCATTATTAGCTCAGTGAAACCAGAGGATGAGCTTCCAATGAGATGACTATAGAAAGGACCAATCAATGTACTCATAAACATATCAACCAATTCCCTGTCAGTCAAAGGGGGTTGAACTCTACTTGCCAGATCTCTCCACTTCTGAGCATATTCCTCGAAGCTTTCTTTAGCACCCATGGACATGCTCTGGAGCTACATGCGAGTTGGTGATAAATCAGAGTTATATTAGTATTGCTTATAGAAAGCCTCAACAAGATCATTCCAGTTACGGATGTTGGTACTCTCCAGTTGATAATACCATTCCAGTTGGGACCCAGACAAACTCTCTTGAAAGAAATGCATCCATAACTTCCTATCAGGAGTATGTGGTTGAATTCTCTTGACATAAGACCTCAAATGCAATTTTGGACACGACACACCATCGTACACCACAAAAGTAGGAACCTTGAAACCAATAGGGATGAAGACTCCAGAAATCAAGCTCAAATCTTCAAAGTCAAACCCAAAAGTCTTTTGTAGTTCTATAGCATTCATTCGGTCCTCCAGTATCCTATATTTCTCTTCACTAGCCGGATCATGGTAATAATTCTCCTCATAATCAGAATCCACAGTAGTACCATGTTGACTCCCTTCCTCTTCTGTAGAACTTTTATCTCCAGGGTTTTCTACATCATCATTTGTCTTGATTAGAGCTCTGAATCTTCTATCCATGTTGATGATGCCAACTGGTTTTCTGGTCTTCTTCTTTTTCTTAGTCAGGAGTGCTTTCATCTCATCTTGTCCCTTGGACAAATTTAGAATCATCTCTTGAAATTGGGCATTTTGAGTCTGGAGTTCCTTGACAGTTTGTTCGAGAGCCATTTCTGCTAAAATAAACAGCGAGAAGATAAGATACCTGTTTATTAAGAAACATGTGATGTAATGATATGGTATGTAGATGCATAAGCAATGTTTTCAAGGACCACAAGATTAAATTTGTTTAAAGAAAAACGAAAACAAATTTTTATTAGTAAATGTTTTAATATAATTTTCCCCTTAGGCTTACAATGAAAGGAAATAAGAATAAAATACAAAGAGATGAATATATGGGGTTTTAAGTCTCCCATGGACGCTTCCTCTTTGTGTTGAGATATGTGTTGAGGTTCCGCTCCTCGTAAAATTGTCTTGTCAGCTCTAGAACTTTTTCTTGACTAGCTCTGAAATGAGTCTCAAAGGTATCCCTTTGCTCCTTCAACTGAATCTAGGACTTCTGCAACTCTTCCAAATCAGTGGGCATGTCTGGATGAAGGATGGTATAAGTAACATCTCCTTCAGCAACAAGCTCCACAGTAACCGATAAAACAACAGGATATGGCATCATAAGAGTTTGAGCATGAGATCGCACCCATCTGAGATAAGGTTCCATAGGAATGGAGTACTTTGGTTCCAAAGTCTTGCTCTAAACTTTATTCACCTTGCTCCAAGCTCTAATAAACCTTTGACGGAAACCCTGAAGATCGTTGTCATAGTCGAACACAATATCCTGAATAAGCATGTCATGAGGACCATTACTCAGAGCATAACCAAACTGACGTATAGCTAAAGAAGGGCTGTAAGTAATTCCCCCTCTTATGCCAAGGAGTGGCACATTAGGGAACTCCCCACTACGGTCAATGATAGTAACATTCTCCATAGATCGAGAACACCAATGAATATCTGAATGAGAAAGTGACATGATCCTCTTAGACCACCTTAACCCTTGTTCATTCTTCATCACTGATCGAGGAAGGTGAGAAATAAACCACCTAGCCAGTAGAGGTATGCAACACATCAGAGTTCCCCTCACCTTCGTAGTATGAGTGTGAAGATAATGTAAGATATCTCCAAGTAAGGTAGGCACAGGATTGCGAGTCAGAAATATGTTGATGGCGTGCACGTCTATGAACTGGTCTGAATTAGGGAACAACACTAAGCCATAGATTAATAAGGCTAGATATCCTCAAAAGCATCATAGATCATATCATTCAAGGACACCTGAGCTTTCTCCATCAATAACTTAGCAAGAATACCCTTAACTCCGCTTCTCATTTTTAGGACAATGTCTGATTTCTTCAAATGTAGGGCTGCAACAATGACTTCAGGTTTAGGATCTTTCTCCAAGCCTGTGAAGGGTCTATGATCAAGGATATGTATAACTAGTAGTTTGGAGAACTCCTCCATTGTAAGAACCAGCTGATAGTCGGGGAATGTGAAGCAATGATGCTTATGATCAAAGAACTGAAATAGGACACTCACATGTCTTCATTGAACCCTGAAGTGACTAGATCCAACAAGTAACCATGCTTCTTGATGAATTGGGAGTTTTTATAAACTTGAGAGACCAATTCCTTAAGCTTAGAAGGTATTCCTACAAAGTTGATCCGGATAGTATTCCTACAAGCAGAAGCCATGACCTGCAACAAAGAACAAATATAAATCCTTTGGTCCTTGAAATAGTTAGTGAAAATGTTATGCTTATGATGTCATGATGTCATGATGTTATTCTTAATCACAAACATGTGGCACACACAAACAAGTCACATAATAGCCCTAGGTTTAGAGGCTTGCATGAGGTTTAAAGGTAAGTACCCCCCCCTGAAGTTCAGTTGGTTCATCATGTCCTACAAAAGTAACCGGGTTCTAAGGGATCTCAATATCACTGATCCTTCCCAAGGGTGGTTGTTTAGTAGGAAACTTACTTGCCAACCAAAATCCTCCAAGTTTAGGATCTCAATGGGTGTAGCATCGAGTATCAACCAACTTTAGACTTCTCCAAAGTCGGCTATCTCACTACTTTCTAAAGGCCAAGATGGGATAACTAGGGTTCTAAAGGTCAGTTAGTGTATTGACAACATATGACAGCCCTATATTATCCTCGACTTACTTAAGGAACATAAGCACCAACCAAGAAGTCACACTAACTATGGCCACTAGATCAACCATATCGGTATACGTCGTACAGTTTCCTTGGTCTATTGCCATTTACCTAGGGTACACTAGATCTGGGTTAGGTTCTTTCACACATAAGCCCAACAAGTAATATAAAGCAAACAAAGCAAACAATTTAAGTGATCTAATTCCTAAGGGTACCCCTCTTTTACTTAGTAACTCCCCAGCAGAGTCGCCAGTTCTGTAACACGGTGGGAGAACTGACTTTCTATAAATGTTGCGGATAGCATGAGTCGCCACCGACTTTTATTTTATCCAAGTGGAAAGAACATAAAAGAACAGGAAATACCTATTTTTAAAAGACTTGAGTTCGGGGGGTAGGTTATATAAAGGGAAGGTGTTAGCACCCTTTATATCCATGGTTATCCATGGGCTCTTAGTTACTTAGCTTACTTAATTGTTTTGAAAGTGTGAAGTGTGTGATTAGAAAATTTTCTAAGTACTTTGTAATGATCCTCGTATGGATGTATACAAAGCCTTTGTTTTGAAAATGTTTGAAAATTGTGAGGTGTGAAAAGTATTTTAAAGGGTGTGAGCCAGTAACTTAGAGTTCCTACCCTAGACTAAGTCATTCATGTTCTTGTATGTTCTTTCAAGGGTAAGATTGTCCCTATTATTAAGGAATAGGTAGTCATTACCTTGGATTTTATTTGAGGGACATGCATAGGGTCATCGTATGGTCAATGAAGGCAAATATAGGGGTGTCTTTAGCAATTGAGAGGGTTTATCATCTTTTAAACCGAAGGGACAAGATCATTATCGTAGGCAACATCGTAGGCAACATTATAGGGACTTAATCTTTTAAACCGGGGAGGGACTAGATGATTTTATTTGGATATGGATTTTGCTTAAGACACCCCCATTTTTGAGGGATTTGACCATTTAATTAAGGAAACCAAGAGGCATAACCCTAGGAGGTACAGACAACGATCTTAGATCGACTTACGTGTGTGAGTGTTTATTTTCAGATATTTTATCTTTTTTAATTAATTTTCTAAATCTAATTCATTACAATTAAGTTTTGCACTCCCTATTTACTAACCACGCATTTAATATTTAACAGAATTTAAAAAGCGGAAAAATAAAGTCCTACACTATTACATCATGGGAGAGGAGTACATTTGTCTTTTAAAGGGGGATTGCTAAAAACAATTAAATACGGAAATTTAAACCTAATTAACTATTTATATAAGAGGAATAATTACATAATCGAAAAATAAATACGAAGATATAAATACAATCAAGTTTAAAAAAACAATTAGGGTTTTTTATGAAAAGAAAGAGATTTTTTGTTGAGAAAATTAGGGTTTAGAATAGTTAACCTAATTACTAATTAATTAAAATAAATGAATTAGTGAAAATCCTTAAAAAAATAATCTATTTATGATAAAAAATTATTAGAAAAAGAAAACAATTTGTTATAAATTAATTCATTTATTTACAAGAAACTAATATTATTATTAAAAAAATGGTTAATTTAAATTAAGGTTAATGATGATTAGAGATTTAATTAAGTATTACTAAATTAATAGTTTAAAAAAATAACAATTGATTTAATTAAGAAAACAAAAAATATAAATTTGCTAAAAAGAATGGTGGTGGCTAGGATTTGAACCCACCACCTTTACCTTATATATTACACACACTACCACTGGGCCAATGTGCGTGCCTTGCTAATGGAATGCCAAGAAAATATTATATAAAAAACCTGCAAGGCAAACAAATTATATAAAAAAAAGGGACCTGGGAATCGAACTCAGGTCTCAAGCTTCGCACGCGTATGCTTCGTCCACCGGGCTGAGCACGCTTTCTGTGAAGAATAATACAAATACCAATATATAAAATAAACACAAATTCAAATTTCCAGATTTCGCGCCAAACTCAGTCGTCTTCAACCTTAGAATTCACAGGTTTTCCTGCGAATTTTCTTACATTTTCTCTTGCGAACCTTCCTGCGCGCGAAAACCTGTGAAACTCAAACTATACAGAATACGTGAAATTTTATCCAATTGATCATGCCAACATGATCTTTACAATAGATACAATTCATTTATGTCCTCATTATTCATTTATATTTGATGATTTAGAAAGTCCTAATTAAAAGGGGCAAACCCTAGCCATGGCCGAATCCGTTTTAAGCCATGGAACTTCACCCAAACATCCAGAATCGTTCTATGCATCATAACAAACACATAACAATCATTAAAAATAGTTAATAATGGATATGTTAGTGAAATCGAAAACTTGAAATTCAAGAACAAAAACGAATTCGGGATCCATGTTTTATGATGCTTTTGATGGATGTGATTGTTCAAACATGTTCTAGTGACCTCAAAGAAGCTTTATCAACCTTCAAAACTCCTTTTGGATGGCTGGATTTATGAAACCGAATTTTGAAAATCCTTGTGTTTTTGAACTTTAGATCTGTGTTCTTGGTTGCAAAAAATCGTGTCTTGTGTTTGCATCAAGTTGTATTCTTATAGTGGAGTGAGATTAGGTCAAAAAATTGGTGGGTTATTTGGACTTTTGGATAACTTGATGGTGAAGATTTCCAGGTTTCATATATTTGAAATTTCCATCTATTCTTGCCATATTTGATTTAATCTGATTTCATATAATGTCTAAACTTTCCAAATACGCTTTCCATGATTTCCAATCAAATATTTCACACATTATTTGATTTTTCATTTTTTATATATATTTAAATTGATTTTTAATGATTAAAATTCAAATAAATAATAAATAAATTATAAAAATCAGAAATAATTGGAATTGTGTCGTGCTTGATGATATTGTGAAGATTAGATTGCAATTTCATGGGGCAAATTGGAAAAAAATGGATTTGAGACCCTTTTTACTCAATGCACCCTTTAAAATTTTCCTAACTTTGACAAGGCATAAATCCCTCAATTTTAAGTCTATGAGAGTGATCTTAGACTTTTTGGAAAGCTTAGAGAGTCCTCTAACAAACCTCTTTGGTCTCATGTCCATATCTTTTACCATTTTCAAATTATGCTCTTTGGAAAAAGTTGACTTTTTGTTGACTTTTGAAATGACCTATAATGTCTTAGCTCATACCCTCCAAATGAAGCATTTTTAGGCTTTGCTTGTGAGACACGGAGTTGTAGAGAAATCAATTTCGTTCAAAATGAGTTTTGTATGGGAAATTTTTGATGAAGTATGTGAAAGTTATGGCTGGTCAAAGTTCAATTGACTTTTACTGTGAAATCCTAATTTAGAAACTTCTTGATTTTTGATGATCTGAGATTTCCTTGATGAATCATGATCAACCCTTGATCAAATGATGAATTTTACTTCATAACCTTGATTTTGGAAAAAAATATTGAAGTTTGACTTTAATTTGACCAAGTTGACCTCAGTTTGACTTCTTAACCACTTTGATTGATTTTTGCATATTTGATCATCTAACTGGTCAAACTTATTGGGAAAGCTCTGAAACATGACATAGGGATTCTTGAAGTCATGTGGGATGTTATGAAGCTCACTTGAGGCCTTGGAAGTCCATTTAGCTTAGATAAACTCAAAACACTAGTTGTGGATCTATTGCTTAGGAAGAGGCTTTGTCTAAGGGAACTCTCAAACTTTCTGACCAATTGTGAACTTTGTGAACCTTCTGAACCTTAAGAGAACTCTAGGGAAACATTGCTTTGATTGTGGGAGGGAAAATTTTGGGGTACAATAGACGCAGAAAGAAACAACAGAGTCGCCACCTAATTTTATTTATTCTACGAGAGAAAAGGGAGATATAAATACAACCTAAATAAAGGATAAGAAATGGTCAACGAAACCAAATTCTAATTTTGGGAGTCGGTTACGCAAGGGGAAGGTATTAGCACCCCTCGCGTCCGTTGTACTCAACGGGAACCTCTTAGTCTAACTATGCGATTAAATGTTGATTTATGTCTTTGTCTTCTAAATGATTTGTTAAAATGTTTGTTCTAAGGAAATAAGTTTTTAAATTATTATTATTATGAAGATGACAGATAAATGATTAAATTTTTTAGTATTGTGCTCGCGAAGGATTAAAATCCTTGTGCCTACTTATTCCCTTGTGCAATAGGAAAGTTAGAGCTTCGTAGTTCGTGCAACTACGGTCTGTGTTTTTTATGAACAATTGTTTGAAATGCTTTTTAACTGCTAAGCATTGGCTTTTACTCGCGGTGGAGGCTGAAGCGCTAGCTTGTTTGCGAGATAGGAATATTTAAACAATTTTCGTTTAGAGAAAAGATGTTTGACCTTTGTTAAGGTGTTTTAAATGAAAGGGCGAATGAACCACGTCGCGTGGGGCTAGCCCAGGAGTGTTTCATTCAATAATTATGTGGAGTGCTAGACTCCAAAATTCAGTTCCTTTGCTGATTAATTATAAAAATGATTTGTATTTGTTGGTAAGTTTTAAGTTGTATTTGAAAAGAAAGAGACAAGTCGCCATCTTTAAGGGAGACATCTCGCCTACTTCACCACAAACAGTTAAGGGAAAAAAATAGAAAGGGAAGAAGCTTCAAACTTGGATATATGATCAACAAGTGATTGTCACATTCTTCCTTGATAGAAATTGTTTGCGAAAATTGACTGTTATGTTTGTGGGAAAAGGAGGAATGTCTTTCTTATGGAGATGAATCATGTTTCATCTATTCGAAGGTTGTTGAATGTTTTAAGATTTAGGTCCGAAAGAGCGAATGAACCACGTCGCGTGGGGCTAGCCCAAGAGTGATTTCATTCAAGAACTATGTGGAGTGCTAGACTCCAGAATTCAGTTCTTTCGCATTTAATTTTATAAAATAAATTGAATGTTTTGTTTTTAGATGTTTTAGGGTTTAATGTTTTATAACGAAGGAGTAAATGAAACACTACGCGTGGGGCTAGCCCGAGTGTGGTTCATTAAAGAACTCGTGGAGTGCTAGACTCTAGGGTTCAGTTTCTTGTTAATTTATTTATGACGTATAAAGTCGTGCGAATGGCGATCACATAGGTGACCAACTTATGCGTGTGCAAAATGTAGACGATGGAAATGTTTTAATTGATTATGTGAATTAGAATCCTAGTCCCTAAAGGTGTTCCTAGTAATACGAAACCGTAAAATAAAGGCGGAAAGATAAATTACGTACAAAGTAATCGGGAAAGGGGTACAAAATAAATTACACGGGATTGCAATGAAATAAAGGGTCTCTTGTAATTTGCCCAAGAGAAAGTGTGTGTGCAGTGTATGAATTAATCGGAGGCGTCGAAGCTTAATATTGTATAAGAACAAAATAAAATAAATAAATAGGCTAAATAAAAAAATAAATTATGAAATAAATTAAATTACATAAAATGGCCTCATATTGGTAGCAATTTTACGATTTAATGAAATCGAATTAAATCGGACCTTTTGTTATATCACTGGCCCAAATAAATCTGAAGATGTTGAAATAATCAAAAGAAAATTAAATTAACATTACTAAAAGAATAGATCAATAGAAATATGAAGCGGAATAAATGCAATAGAAATATAAAAACAGGGTGCAATGCAACATGGTGTGTGTTTGGATAGTCAATCATCCATGGACTCGAAGGCCCATTCACGACAACCAACACCTCTCAAAAAAACATATAGAATTAAAATTTAACTTATAAAAATTATAAAAACATAAAGAAAGAAATAAAAATCTAAAAAAGGGGAATCACATTTAACAGAAACTTCTCCTCTTTCGACAAACAAAAGAGGCACCGCCACAAATTCTCATGGCGTCGGTCCAAAAGCCTCTGATCTGTGCATCGCGTTTCCGAATCTCCTTTCCCGATCAAGTTTTCACGATTTGTGGACTTGTTTTTAGTTCAATGATTTTGCGGTGGCTTTTGGTTTTGCTCGGGTTCTGGGTTGCGAATCTCACGGTTAATGAGTGGTGGCAGTAGTTATGGATTGGCGGTGATGTGTGTGTTAATGGTTTGTATGGTTTCGCGATTTCGCGATGAGGGTGGTTTTGGCGAGAATGGAGGGTTACGGTGTTAGAGGTGATGAAAGGTTTTTGTTGTTACAGGTTTGGGAAGAAGATGA
This sequence comes from Lathyrus aphaca, assembly GCA_963966055.1. Taxonomy (NCBI): domain Eukaryota; kingdom Viridiplantae; phylum Streptophyta; class Magnoliopsida; order Fabales; family Fabaceae; genus Lathyrus; species Lathyrus aphaca. The sequence continues at coordinate 131,288,981 of OZ014522.1, read as the reverse complement.
AGGAGGATGAGGGCGAGCAGTCTGTTTGGTATTGTCGGTGATTTGCAGGTTTATGGTGGTGGTCCGGTTTGCATGTCAGATTGCGATAAGGTTTGGATTTTTTATATCATTTTCCTGGTTTTTCTCTTACGGGTTGTGCGGCTGGTTTTCTGGTTATTGGTTTTCTGTGATGGTTTTTCTTTGGTGGTTAGGGTTGGTTACTATGCGGTTAGGCTTTTTGTGATAACTGAGTTTTTTTGTGATGTTTCTTTGTGTGGTATGAAGTTCTATGTGGCTAGCTGAAGTTTTGAGAACTTGCTGAATTTTATGGCTGCCCCCCTCTCAACTGATAAAACAGTCCCTTTATATATAGAACTTAAGATTAGGGTTTTAGGTTTTAATTTTATGAAAACTTGTTGACTAAGTATGATTGAGTTTTGGGGGGAAAATTCTGCACTTCTGAAAGTGACATTTGAGGGCAGACAGACTGAAAATGCAGCAAGTTTGCTGTTTTTTGTTGTTGTGAAAAGTGATGTTATTTGCTGCTGCAACATTCTTGTTTTCTTGTGAAAATGGGTGGTCCCTGTTGCACTTGTGTACTGATTTTAATGTGAAATTCTGTTTGTAACATGTGAATAAATCTCCTTGTCATAGGGTGTGCTAAAGATGTGAATATGTGATATCCCAACAAATGATGAACTTGTTTTTAATATGAATAATGATTGAATGGACATGAAATTTGTGAATAAATTCTGAATTGAAACAAAGTTATGTTTGAAATATTTGAATGAGGATGTTATGGATGGAAAACTCGGGTTGCTCATGATATTAATGTAGGAACAATTTATGTTTATGAATTATGAGAATGATTTGATGTTGAATGCTTATGTTAAATAATGAACATGTTTGGGTGAATTATGTATGATCTTGGATTGATGCTTGGATTATGCTTGAACATGATTGAAATATGGATGCTAACTTGTTTTTTTGTTGTTGTAGGGAATTTATGAATTGAAGCATGAAGTTTTGGCATGAAGAATAGAAGCTTGGCATGAAAATTGCATTCTTGTTAGGTCTAGAACTTGTACCCCATAAGTTTAATTCTTGTTTCATTTGAGCTATAAATGCAAGTGAAAGAATATGTATATGAATCAATGCTTGAATGTAATGAACAAAATGTATTGAATATGAATGTAATAAAGGTTATAGAATAATTGAATATGAATGAAAGATTAGAAACATGAGATGTGTTAAGGTTTGAAACTTGTATTGAGGTTTGAAAATTTGGCAACAAACTTGAACTTGAAAGAAAGTTGGAATTTAAATCTTGGAAAAAATAAAGAATACACTTAGAACATGACTTGAAATAGGATGGAATTTGAGATGGAATCTTAGAATTGGAATTAGAATTGAGATTGAATAGAAAAAAGAATTGAGTGAAGTTTGAATTGAAATTGAAGTTTAGAAAATTGAATTGGAATTTGAAATTGGACTTGGAATAGAAATTGTAATTTTGAAAATGAATTAGAAATAAAATTTGGACTTTGAGATTTAAGAATAGAAATTGGGATTAAATTTGGACTAAAAATATAATGCAGTTGGAATAATAAAAAAAAATGGGATTCAACATGACTTAGAAATTTTAAAATAGACTTGGATTTGAATGGAAACTTGAAAATAAATTTTGAACTTGAAATTGGAATTGGATTTAAACCTGTGATAAAATTGAATTGAAAATTTGAAATGGAATTTGGAAATTAAATTGGAGTTAAATTTTTTGAAGTGATTTGAGATTGAAAATGAGACTTGAGATAAGACTTAGAATGAAAATAGAAACTTAAAAAAAAATGAATTGAAATTTAGAAATAGAAATTGAAATTAAATTTAGAAATTTAAATAGCTTGAAAATGAATATAAATTAAAATAGAGAATAGAAAATAAAAATCAAAATATAAAAAACTTGAAAAATGAAATAAATTAGAATTAAATTTATAAATAAAAAATTTGACAATAAAAAAACTTGTTGCAAAAATCTAAGGTGACTAATATGCATCATGGTATACTAATGACGATATGAATGTATGAATGAAAAGTTAGGGATAAAATTTGGGGTGTGACAATATGCTTTATTGTATGAATCAGTATTGGATTATTATGTTGATATCTGGATGTGAATTGTTTGGTATTGTTATAACAAAGAGATGATGTGATGAATGTGATGCATGTGTACTTACTGTTTTGAATGTTTTGAACATGTACTAGAGTGAATTGTGTGATATTTGTTGTAGGAAATTGATGTGTGATGAATGTGATTTTATGTGGTATATGAGTATGATGTACGTGAACAGAACATGATGAATGATGATGTGATAACCATGACGTACATGTATGATGCCTATGAATTATATGATGATTTTTTATGAATGGTGATGCGTCTTGACTAGTCGTGGTCGTATTTTATGTGTTGTATGCATCATGCATTCATAACATTTTGTTAGGACGAGATGTCCAGTGATGTTTTTGCATGATGAAAATCCCATGACGAGTTTTAGGACGATAATGTCCAGTGATGGCCTTAATCCCATTATGTGGATTAAGTGCAAATATTGATGCAACGATGACTAGGTCATCAGTGATGAATATTGATGCAACGATGACTAGGTCATTAGTGATGTTTCGGTACCACATGCATGAGTCTATTGAGTTGCATATCATTATGATTGACATTTTTGTGATGATGATTTAAATGACATTTTGGTGATTATGATGAACTATATGACGAATATGTGTGTATTGTTGATGTTATTCAAGTGAATTTACTTTTTGTCTAATTCCTGCATCTTTTATCATGATTATGATTACTCACCCTTTCTGCATGGAATTGTTGCCTCGAATGCGGGTAACTTGCAAGTAATCAAGTGTAGTGTAGGAAGCTTAGAAGTATGCTTCAGAATGTGTTGTTTTACTTTGTAGAAGTAAAAAGAGTCTTTATCTGATACGTAACATCGGTGATGGGGTCAATTGATTTTATGAGATTTATGTTTTGTGGTATTTCAGAGTTTATGTGATATTTGAAGAGCTTTAGTCTAGTTTTAATTTCTTTGGGATGGTAACTATGAGTTACGTGGAATAACTTGAATTTTTGAAATTCCTATTATGGTACTTGGGTATATTTTATAAAAGAGATTTAAGACATGATGTGTCCGCTACGAAGTTTTAAACGATTTAATTTATGATGTTAAAGTGTTTTGTTGATTATAATTTTGTTGCAGCCCGTGTTACGGAGCAGGACCGTTGTGGTACGATGTTATGAAGGTGTGACACCCATGTTTGTACATTGATGATTTGCTAATTATTATGATTGTATTGTGATTATTTGTGGGGTTTAGTTTGGTTTTACATTACTTCTCAGAGGATAGAGAGAAATGTGACGAATGGTGATATGTACGTGATGTGTAATCCTTGATGTCTCTTGAAGAATAATGGTGAATTGTCTCCGGAGTCTAAATTGGAGTTGGAGACAATTAAGGAGTGATGTTTTATCGGATAAGCAAATAAGGTAATTCTTGGAGAGTTAAGCTTAGATGAATGTATGTGTATGATGACAATTATATAAGATGTGTGTGGATTAATAACGACGGGTTAAAGAAATGTTTGAGAAAAAGGATCTACTCCAGAGAAATTGTCGATTTGAGGGATCAACTAATAAACTAGTGTATCTCGAGTATGATTGGATTGAATTCATGTTATTTTCAGAGTTGGGATAGAAAACAAGGATAGTTGGATGATCCTAGGAAAAAGGGAGAAAGTGAAATAGATACACACTCTTCTCTCCATCTTCTTCTTCTTTGCATCAATCAACAATCACACGCAATAATCTTTGTCGATCAAGGTGCAAATCAAGAAGATAACGTTCAACTGTGAAATAGGGATTTCAGATTGGGTTTAGAAGGTGTGGGTTTTTATTGTAAAAACCTTTGGGGTTTTCTCCTCCAAGATCAAAGAGGATTTGAAGGTTTTGCACACAATCATCGTTCGTAGATTCAGCCGAGTGAGGTAGATTGAAGATCAAGTGGATCGTTCTTTCATATCACGGTAGACAGAGGATTACGAAGATTTTTGTGGGTTCACAAGTGTTGAAGAAACTCAGTCGTGCTCAAAGTTTGGAGGATTGTATATCCCTGCAAAAAGGGAGCAGTTAACCAGAGGCTTTCTCGACACGCGTGAAGGACTTGGTTCTTTTCGAATCAAGGGACAAGAAGAAGTTTTCGCAACATTCGCAACTCAGATTAGCTGTTTCAATTTTATTCTTGTAAAAACAATTGCAATATTAATGAAATTTCTCAATTCGGTTGAGAATTGGGGGCATAGTACTTCTAGCGATGACGGTGAAGGAACCGCCTAAACAAATCTCTCATGTTCCTTTATAGCTTCATTCTTATATTTTCTGCATGATTTGATTGTGTGTAGTTTGATAAATTCTGGTTTGGTTGAATTGGTGCACACTACCTATTTGATAAATAGCTATCAATTTTTGACAGCATTATTGTGAAAATTCTGCACTAGTTCAACATAGAAATAGCACTTTGTATGGTTGCACACCAAGTGCTTATGAAAAAGTCAAACCACACACATTCATTATTCTTGTGCTTATTTCTTCTCTATTAGTTAATTGTTAGAAGCGGTTTATCAAATAAGCTGAATTTAAGAGATTTGGTTGCAAAGTATTAAGCGTCTTATTATTCTTTACTTCCCATTCGGTTTCTAAACGCATATCCGATCACCAGTTGTCGCTCCCAGAGATTTGCATCCCGGTACAAGCGCGAACGGTCGGCGAAAGGGACAATGAGAACACACAGCCGTGAACTCACTGGAGATGAATAGAGTCGCCAGCTAGGCATTTTTATCCCGGAGGAAAGGCAATGCTGCATAGACCTAGAAAGATATGGATAAGACGGTCGCGAACCAGAGAGACTGAGAAAGGGGGTTGGTTACAACCTGGGAAGGTATTAGCACCCAGATTGTCCGCCGTACTCGACGGGATCCACGCTTGAAAGATTTGTGTTTTAAAGGGGTAGTGTCAGTGCAATTTGTGTGTCAAAGCTGGAAAGATGTACAGGTGTCAGTGTAAAAGAAGTGAAGTGTGATATATACAGTATCAGTGTAAGAACAAAGAACAAGATGCTCAAGATCATGAGGCTTAAAAGAATGAGGCTGGAAAGAGGGGGAATATACAGAGACTTTTGTTCGATAACTGTTAAGTTATGCCTACGTATCCTCTCGTGCAATGAGGAAGTCAGAACACCGTAGTTCGACCCAAAGAGACTGAAAGATGAATTGACTTATGAACTGCTTACTTGCCTATGCTCAAGTGTATGATCTGTCTGGCACAGATGCAAACTGTCTTGCGTTAGACGGAAGAAGCAAGTTCTCGTTTATGAGTGAAGATGATGAGAAAAGAATCCCGGAGGAGACGATTATTGTTTGTTTTTGGTGTTTTCAGTCTTTTATTGCCTTTTGGATTTGTCATAAGTTAATGAGCTTAAGCCTAAACCAATGGATTTAGTAAACTCATCACATCTTCCCTCTGATTAGGGGTAATGAGAATACCTTAAGTGTGAAGTCAGCATCTCACACTTAATCACCATGATGTAGGATTAAGATCATTAACCTACTTGTGATTATTTAGATGTTTTTGGTGTTTTTGTTTGGTGTTGAGTAATGAGATTAAGCCATAATCAAAGATTAAACAGACTCATTACACCATCCTAATAGAAGGATAATAGATGAGAATGTTTAAGCTGAGGAAAGCTCCTCAACTTAATCCATGATTAGGGATTAAACTCATGACAAAACAAGCCTTTGATTAAGTGGATTTTATTAGGTGATATGATGATGAAGTGATTTTTAGGGTTTGTAAGGCAACTTGAGGGGGACTTGTCCATTAACACTAGGGTTAGTCCTTCTTAACCAGTTAAGGAAGAATTAGAACCCTAATGCAAGGCCCAAGTTACAAGTGTAATGTCTTGATACTTATTAAGTGAATTGATTAAGAGATTTAAACACATTAAGGGTTTAACACTTAGGATTAAAGTTATACACTCCATCCTAAGAGAAGGATGCAGGCATAAGCTTAATCACAAAGCCTTAAAGCCTTTAGGGTTTAGTCCCTGATTATGAGGTGAGAAGAGAAGACTCAAAGAGACACAAAGGTAAAAATAAGAGGGGAGACTAATCAGAACCCTAATCATTGTCATGCTTGGTTGTTCCTAAGGTTTGTGAGGTTTAACAAGAAGGAGATCTTCAATGGAACCACCAGGAAGCAGATGAAAGGATCAAGAGAAGCAAAGCAACTTGCTTCATTCAAGAAGTCAAGTCACTTGAAGAAAGAAAGTGGGAAGAAGAAGAATGAGCAAGCTCAAACTCAAACACATATAAAAATGCAGCATGGATGCTAGAGAGATGAAAAGAAAAGTTATGAGAAGTGAAGGCAAATTCACTTCTCAAATTTACTTACCACCTGAAATGTTAGAAAGAAATGCAATGCAAATGCAAAATGAAATGAAATGACATGATGAGCAACAAAACCAGAAGCATGTTGATGATGATAATGATGCTATGAAGTGATACAAGCATGAGGCAGCACATGGAAATGTTCACACAAGATTATGAATGCAAATGAAGCAAGCTAAGAAGCATGTACATACATGAAAAGTTATGAAGTGCACAATGCAAACAAAATGGCAAACACATGATGCAATGATCAAACATGCTTTCTATATGTCTTATGATGTCAAATGAATCACATGGATGCTTGAAATGTCATGGCAAGTCATGTTATGCAAGAGAATGCAAGAGGGATGCAAATGAAAGCCCCAAATTAGGGTTTATGAATCATACATCAAACAAAAACCAAAAACAGAAGCAAACCTTAAGATAAAAAAATGGAAAATGCCACACAAAGGACCCCTAATCCTATACTAAACCAAAGCCCAAAGGAGAGGTCCCAAACCCTAACCAATCTTAAGATATGATTTTTACAAGTTATTAGGGTTTTTAGGGTTTCCAAACAAAAGAAATGTCAAACAATTGAAAAATGCAAGATCAAATCATGGCCATTTTATCTCAAAAACTACATGCTAAACACAATGCAATGCAAGAAGAATCAATGTCCAACTCTTCATAGATAGGCAGAAATGATTTTTTGAACTATGGATCAAATTAATGCATAAAAATGACTTTTATTCAATGAAAAATTCTCAAAATGCATCAAGATCAAAAAAGAAATTTGGTTTGAAGGTTGGACAATGTTTCTAAATGTCTTAGGACATTTCATGAATTTTTTGGTGATTTTTAAATACATAAAAGTATTTTTAATAAATTAATTTCCATTAATCAATTAAAAATAATCTTTTAAATATTTAAAAATACTTTTTTAATGCTAAAAATAAAAACCAAAATATTTTTGTGTCATAAAAATTAATGAAACTCTCAAGAAAAAGTTTCATAATTTTTAGACATTTTTTACTATTTTTAATAAATTATGCAAATAAAATAAAAAGAAATGGAATTAAATTAAAATAAATGGAAAAGTAAACGAAAGGAAAGGCTGAGATTGATCCTGGGTTTGAAAGGGTTGACCAGCGCGCATCTGGACGGCTGGGATTGCATCTGAGTTAATTAAACTAATTATGATTTATTTAATTAATTAAAGTGGATTAGGGCAAAGCAAAGTGATCTGGGCCACTCATGCGCGCGGGAAGTCCACTAAGTCAACCAATCTAACGCTCCACATTCAAACACCCTTAATGACCTGAGTTTAGGGCTAATCACATTCAGGTGACCGGAGAGAAGCTCCGGTCATCTTCTCCGGCACCCCAAAAACTAAACTTACTCCATACGCATCTAAAATGAATTCTAAGAACACAGAAATGATTCCCACAAGCTCACGATTCAAAACCCCCACTCAAAACAAATTTATCATTCATGAAAAGGCTGAATCGAAGCAAACAAAAACTAGGGCAGGAAAGTTTCAGGAAGCAATTAAATCCTCATTTCATCCCCATTTTCGAAACTAAAAGCATATTCATGATCAGGAAGACATATAGAACAAGTTTAGAACTTAAAAATCCATTTCTGGAAAAAAAGTTCTTGAGCTACCTGAGATTCGAAGCTTTCACTCCAGCTGCTTTCTGACCTCCTCTCTTGGTGTAATCCACTCCACTTGACCCCTTGATGATGCTTGAATGCTTTGGAGAAGTTTATGTTGGCTGGATGAAGAGTTTGAACAGCTTCTGCTCAAGCTCAGTTGAAAATGGCAATGGTGATGCAGGCAGTTTCTGGCAAGGGTGAAGGGTTGTTTGTCGTCCAGATGATGAGTGGAGAAGGTTTGTGAAGTTTGTTTGGATGTTTGTGAGCTGTGGAAGGTGTTTCGAAGGAAGCTGCAACTTGGGGTGAAAATGGTGAAGTGATGTTATGGCTTGTTTCAGGCCTGGTTCTTTGTTGGTTTAGGCTTAATGTGGCCAGGTGAGGATGATGGTGAGACTTGCTTTTGTGTTTGTGAGCTGGGCAGAGAGTTTCGAAGAGTTTTGCTTGATGGAGTGTTTTTGTGTATGTGATCTTGTGGAGTGTTTCATCTTGGCTTGGTGTTATGTTTGGCTAGCAAATGGAAAGTATAAACAATCCCAATTGGCCAGAGGATGTGACATGGCCTGCTGTGATTGGGATGTTTGCTTTTGCCAAAAGTCAACTTTTTGTAAGGAAAGGTATGGCTTGGTGCTAGGCTTGGTACAAGGGCTAGGGCTGGCGCAGCATGGTGAGGTGAGATGCTATGGCTGGTTCAGCATCCAAGAAATCAAGTGGGTGAGATGTGATGATAGTTTTTGCAAGTTGGTGTCTTTTGGTTCCCATGTGATTTTCTCATTCCATAAGCCATGAAACATGAGAATTCTTGGTTCAATTCTGACTTTTAGGACTTAGGTGATGTTTATACATTGGTTTGAAGTGAACTAGAAGTTACAAACAGCCTTGGTTCATGATTTTGCAAACTTTCCATTTAGTGCACATCTTGAAAATCAATGATTTTGGCCAACTTTGTCACACCATAACTTTTGATCCAAGAAGAATTAGATCATGTTCTTGTACTTTTTGAAAAGGGAAAAATGTGTTCTACAACTTTCATGACCAAAGTTTTTCCATTTGAAGCATTTTTGGATCAAAAATCAAGGCTTGAAAAATGACCTAAAATGACATATTCTTGAAAAGTCAACTATGCCCTAAAAAGTCAACTTTGCAAAAACTCCAAATTCTTGATTTTTGTGAACTTCAATCTTCTTCCATGATCAACCAAAGATCACATACACTCAAATTGATGAAGAATGCCCATTGGTTGGGTCATTGGGGGCCTCAGATGCCCTGATTTTGCACTGACTTGTCTGAAAAGTCAACCCTTGATCAGATGACTTCCCCATGGAATTTCTTCATGAAAATTGATATGAATACTCCCTATACCATATAGAGACCAATGGAAACAAGAATGACCAAAAAATTTGGAGTTATGGCCTCTGAAACCAAAACCCTAATTTTAGGTCAACTGTGCAGTCAAACTTGGCTCTGCCTCCATACCAATCCCAGTTCTTGTGATTCTTTGGCATTTCTGACTTTGAGGGATGTAATATGATGCTAGAACACATATGGATCCCTTTGAAGTGATTGGTGACCTTTGGAGTGGCTCAAGATGCCCTTGGATTGCTCAGATCTCAAACCCTAGATGCAGATGACTTAGAATCTATGCAGTGAATCAAAAATGAGATATGAGGTGATATGATTGTGTTTATGCATATGAGAGGATCACAAGCCATGATGTGAATGGGTGAGGGCAAATTTGGGGTGTTTACAGCTGCCCCTATTCAAACATGAGTTAGCTGTGCAGGATGTAAGCAACGGCTTAACAGGCAAGCGAGATAACTTGTGGTTGAATACCAAAGACAATCCAAAATTTGCACTCACAGAATGAAGAAGAAAAGGGATATAGATTGTAAAGGAAAATAAAGTATATTGTGTGGGCGACGGAGGACGACCGTCGAGCAGAGGACGACTGCTGGATAAAAAGCAATGACGGGGACGGCCGACATGCTGGGGAAAGTGTTGAAAATAAAGCAATGACGGGGATGGCCGACATGCTGGGGATAAAAGTAAAGCCAAGACGGGGACGGCCGACCAGCTGGGAAAATAAGATACTATGATGGGGACGGCCATCAAGATAAAGCTGTAAAATTCTCTGGGATTAATGAAACATGACGGGGACGGCCATCAAGTTCATAAAGCAAAGTAACCAACGATGGGGAAGGCCATCGGGCTAAGAAAGAAAAGGGACCACGACGGGGACGGCCATCGGGTTAAAGAATAAATGAAATAAACAGTTGATGGGGTACGACCATCAAAGGTGAAGGACGATCACCTAGCAGGGGACGGCTGCTCTGTTGGGAATAAAAGAAATATGATGGGGACGGCCATCAAAGGTGGAGGACGACCACCTGGCAGGGGACGGCTGCTCTGTTGGGAATAAAAGAAATATGATGGGGACGGCCATCAAAGGTGGAGGACGACCACCTGGCAGGGTACGGCTGCCGAAAATATCGCGACGTAGGACGAATGCCGGATAGAAAAGGTCAACGATGGGGACGGCCATCGGACGAGCATGATGGAGGACGGCCATCAAGAGGTGGAGGACGACCACCTAGCAGGGGACGGCTGCTCTCGAGGTTTCTCATGACATAGGGCGAATGCCAGATAACCAAAATCAACAATGGGGACGGCCATTGGATAAAATGATGAAGGACGATCATCAAGGGTGGAGGACGACCACCTAGCAGGGGACGGCTGCTAAATCAATGATGGGGACAGCCATCGGATGAGCATGATGGAGGACGACCATCAAGAGGTGGAGGACGACCACCTAGCAGGGTACGGCTGCTCTCAGGTTTTATCATAACACAGGACGAGTGTTAGATAAAAAAGAAAATTTGCTTTGTTGGCGATCTACTGGGGAATAGTAAACACGGACGAGTGTTTATATTCAAGAAACAAAAGGTATAAGTGTTTGGTCTTGTGTATAGATTAAAGATGCGGACGAGCATCCCTAAGACTACGATACGGACGAGTATCGGGTAGAAACAAATACTGGCGCGTGTTCAAAGATGATGATACGGACGAGTATCAGCTGGTTAACAGAGAACACGGACGAGTGTTGAATCTGAGAGGATTCCTCTGGGGAATAGTAGACACAGACGAGTATCTATATTCGAGAAGACATGAATGTTTGACACAGTGTATGGATTAAAGATGTGGACGAGCATCCTTAGGGTTATGATACGGACGAGTATCATGTAGAAACAAACACTTGACGCACATTCTAAGATGATGGTACGGACGAGTACCAACTGGTTAACAAAGAACATGAACCAAAGTCGAATCTGTGGGTATATAAGTGGTGTATGCAAAATACGGACGAGTATCTGTATGAGTGTAACATGAGTAGTGAGTATGAGTATCGTACAGATGAGTGTTTAATCTGCTGGGGAGAGTAACACGGACGAGTGTCAAGATAAAAGTGTAATAATATCAACAAGTATCTGGGTCGTAACAGTGTAAGTGACTGTGCAGGGGATATGACACGGACGAGTGTCAAAAAATGAACATACAGGTGAGTGCAAAGAGGATGTCTTTGGCTTTCTGCTGGTGATCTGACACGGATGGGTGTCAGGAAGTATCCGTGATACAGGTGATTTTGTTTGTAAAGAGTGTTCAGACGACTTTACTGGGGAGTGATGACACGGACGGGTATCAATTGGTGTTTGTAAATTGTGAGGCAACTGCTTTTGCTGGGACTCTGGGGGATTTTTCTGTACGTTGATGAACTGTCAGTATTCACAAGTGTTGGTCCAACACATGGCTTATGATTATGCTATGTGTTTGATTTTTGCCGTAATGCTCCGTGTTAAGACGGAATGCTACGCTTTATGGGTGAATATGATGCGAATGCTATGATTATGCAAAGATACCAAACTGGGATCCGGATCCCGTTGCTGCGAGGATCTTTGATCGATCTGTTTGGAGTAGACATCCCAGCTGGGGATGAAATCATTAGTAGATCTGACGAGATGCTATCTGCTTGGGGGTATGGATCATTGATAGACCTATCCTTATAAATGAGAGACCCAGCTGGGGTTTGTAGAAGCTTCCTTCACTCTGTTGTGATCTTCTATGCGTTGCTCTTCTGGATAGAGGCTGGAACTCTGTGGGGAGATGGTTCCCTGACTTTTGTACTCGGCTGAGGGCGAGATGGCAACTCGGCTGGGGAGAAAGAGAGATCAATGAGAGACCTCCCTAGGGGTTCTGTTGAAGAGAATCCTTGACTCAGCCGGGGATATATGTGCCTTTTGTGATGCCTGGCAATTCTGATGGGGATAGATAATAAAAGGCAACTCAGCTGGGGAAGTCATGAGAGGCAACTCAGCTGGGGAGAAAGCACCTTGGGTGCCACAATTGAGTGTTGATTTGCCAGCTTGCTAGGATGAAGCCTACATGCCCCAAGTTGCGTCTTGGATACCTGCAATCCTGCAAAGATAGGGAAACGCACAAGTAATCCCGAGGTATCCTTTACTGGATTCCGTCATAGGAGTTTAGACACTTCTGAGAGTAAGTATATTTCCTGCAAGCACGTGTTTTTATTTTTGAAGATAAGCATCTGTACTTATGCAATCAGTTTTTAGAGACACCAGACATTTTTGCAAATAAAATGTACAAAACGAGACATGACTGAAAATCTGATTTTATTAATTCATATGCCCTGAATTGGCGAGATACAGTCAAAGAAACAAATCCCCTGAAATGATGAGATTGTTATAAATTGGGAAACAAAATGTTGGCAGTGTTGATGACGCTTTGAGGAGCTTCCTCTTCACTATGACCCGTATGACTTTTGACGTTCTTCTCATCTTGCTTTTTGAAGAATGTTGATTCTGATTGAAGCTTGATCCTTTCGAGGTTTACCAAGTTGCAGGTGATACAGACGAATTCAGAATGCAGTTGTTCGCCTATTCCCTTATTTTGCATGGATCGCCCTTCCGGGTTTTCAATCCATCGGGATACCCATTTTTGCCTGAGCTGTCCAATGCGGCTTTTCAACTCAGCGGATGTACATTTTTTATTCATTTTCCCTTATTTTTGCCCGAGTCTTTTATTCTGTTTTTGACTCGCCGGGATGCCCTATTTTTGCCTGGACTTACATTCTGTTTTTGTGTCCAGCGGGTCATTTTTATGCGAAGTATTTTTTAACTGCATCTGAATTCACAGGGGACGGGAAATCTTCACCATCCATGGTGCTGAGCATCAGTGCTCCACCGGAAAAAACTTTCTTTACCACAAATGGTCCTTCATAATTTGGAGTCCATTTGCCCCTGTGGTCTGTATGAGGAGGGAGGATTCTCTTCAGCACAAGATCTCCTACTTGGTACTCTCGGTGCCTGACTTTCTGATCGAAGGCTCTCTTCATTCTTTTCTGATACAACTGCCCATGACAGATTGCAGCCAATCTTTTCTCTTCAATCAGACTCAGTTGTTCGTATCGGGCCCGAACCCATTCTGCTTCACTCAGTTTAACATCCATCAATACCCTTAGGGAGGGTAATTCAACTTCAACCGGTAGGACTGCTTCCATACCATATACAAGTTGATACGGTGTTGCCCCAGTGGATGTCCTGATTGACGTACGGTACCCATGCAAGGCAAACGGTAGCATTTCATGCCAGTCTTTGTAGGTGACTACCATCTTCTGCACAATCTTCTTGATATTCTTATTTGCTGCCTCAACAGCGCCGTTCATCTTTGGCCTGTAAGGAGAAGAATTGTGATGTTGGATCTTGAAGTCCCGGCACAGCTCTGCCATCATTGTGTTGTTCAAGTTGGAACCATTATCGGTGATGATTCGCTCGGGAACTCCGTACCGACAGATGATATCCCTCTTTAGAAATCTGGCTACCACTTGTCTTGTGACGTTTGCATATGAGGCTGCTTCAACCCACTTGGTGAAATAGTCAATGGCAACCAGGATGAATCTGTGGCCATTTGAAGCAGTTGGCTCAATCTTGCCAATCATATCAATGCCCCACATGGCAAAGGGCCATGGTGAAGACATGATGTTCAAAGGATTGGGAGGCACATGCACCTTATCCGCATAAATCTGGCATTTATGGCATTTTCTGGCGTATGCACAACAGTCGGCATCCATTGTGATCCAGTAATAACCTGATCTTAACAATTTCTTAGCCATGGCATGCCCTCCTGCATGGGTACCAAAGGATCCTTCGTGCACTTCATGCATCAACAAGTCTGCTTCTGTCTTATCAACACATCTGAGGAGTACCATATCAAAGTTCCTTTTGTATAAAGATCCATCAGTGTTCAGAAAGAAACTACCAGCAAGCCTTCTCAAAGTCTTCTTATCATTGGAAGATGCCCCAGGTGGGTATGTTTGGTCCTCCAAGAAGCATTTAATGTCATGGAACCAAGGCTTATCATCTTTAACAATATCCGCTGTGAACACATATGCTGGTCTATCAAGTCTGGATACTGAGATCTGAGGTACAAAGTTGGCAGTCTGAACTTTGATCATGGATGAAATGGTAGCAAGAGCATCTGCGAACTGATTCTCGTCCCGAGGGATATACTCAAGCTTGACTGTTGTGAAGAAAGTCAATAACCTCCTTGTATAATCCCTGTAAGGTATCAGATGATCCTGGTGGGTGTACCATTTGCCGTTGGTCTGATTGATTACCAGAGCTGAATCTCCGAATACAGTCAATGTCTTGATCCTGAGGTCAATGGCTTCCTCAAGACCCATAATGCAAGCTTCGTATTCAGCTTCGTTGTTAGTGCAGTTGAAGGTGAGTTTTGCCGAGAAAGGCATGTGAACTCCTTTGGGTGTAATGAGTACTGCACCAACGCCACGACCATTCATGTTAACAGCCCCATCAAACATCATAGTCCATTCTTCTCCCGGGTCAGGCCCTTCAGTGTGAACAGGCTCTTCGTGATCTTTTGCTTTTATGAACATGATGTCTTCATCAGGGAAGTCAAATCTCATAGGCTGGTAATCATCAATAGGTTGCTCAGCAAGATATTCAGATAGTACACTGCCCTTGATGGCTTTCTGAGATGTGTACTGGATGTCATACTCTGTAAGAATCATTTGCCATCTTGCAACCCGTCCGGTAAGAGCTGGCTTCTCAAATATGTACTTAACTGGGTCCATCTTTGAGATCAACAAAGTAGTGTGGGTCAACATATACTGCCTTAGTCGGCGAGCAGCCCACGCTAAAGCACAGCAAGTTTTCTCGAGCAGTGAATAACGTTGTTCACAGTCGGTAAACTTTTTGCTTAGGTAGTATATTGCATACTCTTTTCGACCAGACTCGTCATGCTGGCCCAGCACACACCCCATCGACTCTTCTAATACTGTCAAGTACATTATCAGAGGTCTTCCTTCGACTGGCGGCATAAGGATTGGAGGTTCTTGCAAGTACTCTTTGATCTTGTCAAAAGCCTTCTGACAGTCTTCGTTCCACCTGACCGTCTGTTCCTTTCTTAACAGCTTGAACAAAGGTTCACAGGTTGCAGTAAGGTGAGATATGAACCTTGAGATGTAGTTCAATCTACCTAGAAATCCCCGAACTTCTTTCTCTGTTTTCGGTGCAGGCATCTCTTGGATGGCTTTGACTTTATCAGGGTCAACTTCAATCCCTTTCTCGCTTACAATAAAACCCAGCAGCTTACCAGATCGCACCCCGAATGTGCACTTGTTGGGGTTCAACTTCAATTGGTACTTCCTCAGACGCTTGAATAACTTCAGTAGATTCACCAGGTGATCTTCCTCAGTAAGGGACTTGGCAATCATGTCATCCACATAACATTCTATTTCTTTATGGATCATATCGTGGAATAATGTCACCATAGCCCGTTGATACGTCGCACCTGCATTCTTCAATCCGAATGGCATCACCTTGTAACAGAACGTGCCCCAGGGTGTGATGAATGTTGTCTTCTCCATGTCTTCAGGTGACATCTTAATCTGATTGTATCCTGAAAATCCGTCCATGAAGGAGAATACCGAGAACTGAGCCGTATTATCCACCAATACATCAATGTGAGGTAAAGGGAAGTCATCTTTCGGGCTGGCTCTGTTCAGATCCCGGTAGTCAACACACATTCTTACTCTTCCGTCTTTCTTAGGCACAGGTACTATGTTAGCGACCCACGGCGGATAGCTAGTCACAGCAAGGAAACCGGCGTCCCATTGCTTTTGTACCTCTTCCTTGATTTTCATTGCCATGTCTGGACGAGTACGGCGTAGTTTCTGTTTAACTGGCGGGAATTCTTCCCTCAAAGGCAGCTTGTGCACGACAATATCGGTATCCAACCCTGGCATGTCTTGGTAAGACCAAGCAAACACGTCCACATATTCTCGAAGCAGATCAATCAGTTGTCTCTTCACTGAGTCTTGTAAGCAGGCCCCGATTTTAACTTCTTTCACGTCTTCATTCGTACCAAGATTGATCACTTCGACCTCCTCCTGGTGAGGAGTAATAACCTTTTCCTCTTGTCTCAACAACCTGGCTAGCTCTTTAGGAAGCTCATACTCTTCTTCAACCCCTTCATCGGCTTGATTGATTGGATTGTCAAAGTCATACGAAGTCATAGCCGTGCTGTTGTCGGTGCTGTCAGGAAGGCACTCTCTGCAAGGGTTTAGTTTGTTCATTTTAGTGATTTGATTTTAATCTTGTTTTAGAAAAGTGAAATAAAGTTGTCATTTTGAAAACACTGCCATTTATTTTTTTTTGTACAAAAAGAAAAATGGAAAAACAGTGAGCGGAAAAGAAAAGGACTCATTTGCAAAAAGATGTCTGATATTTCATTGATTAATCTTGTTTGCACAAAAAGTACAGATGGCCCGATTACAAAATGAGTCTTGTCATCTTGGGCAAGATGCAAGACTTTGATGCATGCTATAAAATACAGGAAATAATAATTACTCTGCATGAGTAACTCTTATAATTTCCTGGGAAGACCAGTTTGAGATACTGCTCCCCGGGATCTTTGGACGAATCCATCTTTCCAGGTTGCGCTCTTCTTCCATCTCGTCTTCCAGACAGTTGACAGCATCAGGGGTAAGCATCCCCCCACTCACAAAGTTGGGCTCTTTCGCAGCCTCTGCTGGATCTTGTTGAGTTGGTTTGTAACCCAACCCAAATCTGTCTTCTTTCTTCTCCACCGATAGCAATTTGCCCCAGCCTTGGGCAGTTCCTTCCTCAACAACCTTCCGGGCTTGTTGGTATGATGATATTGAAGTACCAGGCACAGCAGATGTTTCATTCACATTCAAGGCTTCGAACCCCTGGCTCATTGTTTCATGGATCTCCCCATCCATCTCAATGTACTTATAGGTAGCCAGGTGGCTGACAAAAATATCCTCTTCTCCACCGATTGTAACGATTTGACCCTCCCACTCGTATTTTAACTTCTGGTGAAGGGTAGAGGTCACGGCGCCAGCGGCGTGAATCCATGGCCTACCCAATAAACAGCTGTAGGCAGGCTGTATATCCATCACGTAGAAGGTCGTTTTGAAGGTCTACGGGCCAATTGTTATGGGCAACTCAATCTCTCCCAGAACCGATCTCTTTGAACCATCAAAGGCTCTCACCACCAGGTTGCTGGGTCTCAATTCCAATCCATCATATTCTAGCTTCACCAGGGCCTTCTTAGGTAAGACATTGAGGGATGACCCCGTGTCTACCAGCACATGGGAAAGGACAGCACCTTTACATTCCATGGTTATGTGCAAGGCTTTGTTATGGTTGCGGCCTTCCGTTGTCAAATCAGTATTGGTGAACCCTAGTCCGTGACTAGCATTGACATTTCCAACTACAGCTTCCAGCTGATTGACAGTGATCTCTTCAGGCACGTAAGCCGCGTGCAAGACTTTGAGTAGTGCATTCCGATGGGCTTCGGAGCACATAAGCAGTGATAGGATCGAGATCTTGGAAGGCGTCTGATGAAGCTGATCCACTATTTTATAATCACTCTTCTTGATGATTCGCATGAACTCATCAACTTCTTGATCGAAGGGTGTTTTCAAAGCTTCTTTAACAGTCTGCTCTTCTTGCATCAAGTTTTTTCCTTTTGCTTTAGCAGCAGCTTCTGCTTCGGCAGTGGGTCTCTGAATTTGTGGAGCGAAAAGACGTCCGCTTCGAGTGAAGCCTCCGCCTCCGCCCACATTGTCTATTTGTGGTGCAGGGGTTGATGATTCAAAAGTGATTCTTTGTCCTTCGCAGTACAGGTCAGAGTCGTAATGCCAAGGGATGGAATTACTACTTTCATAAGGTACTGGTCCAGGCATCGTGATAGTGACTGGACTGATTACAGCTGCGGAAGGAACTGTGATGATTTGTGGATCGTAATAAATTGTAACTGGCGCTCTGGTGGGAGCAGCACCTTCTGAGTTGTAAACAGAGTTGTTTTCAGGATCGTAGAATATTGTGACAGTAGAGACATCCTCATGATTTGTTGCTGGTGTTGTAGGAGACATTGTCGGGAGTATGGATGTTGTTGTTGTAGGAGTTTCAAAATGGAGTGGTGCTGGAGTTGTAGAAGGAACATTTGCTGATAACTGATCAGCTGAGATGATAGATGGAGTACTTGTTGATGAAACCAAAGAATTGTCAGGAACAATGGTTGCTGCAGTTGTAGGAGGTTCTGAAACCGTTGCCGGTGAGATTGCTGGATTTGTTGGAAATGATGTGGTGATCTGGAGTTGGCCACTCTGAATGAGGCCATCTATGCCATTCCTCAAATTATCGCACCCGTTTACTGAAATATTACAGTAAGCACAACCCAACTCACACCCCGGGAACATTTGACATTCCAAGAGCTGAGCTTTGATTTCCACCAACGGTGTCCTGATCTGACCCACACTGGTTATTAAATAAGACGACTTGTCTTCTTCAATAGCGTTAATCCTGGGACCACCGTGGTTTGGCATGGGGTTCTTATTGACATTAGGTGGTGGTGCGAAATTCAAATCTTTTGAGTCTACCAGGTCTTGCACCTTCATGTGCAAAGCTCTGCACTTTTCCGTACTATGGCCAGGTGCATTTGAATGGAAGGCACATCTGGCGTTGGAATCATAATTCCTGGGTAGACTGTTGGGATCTGGAGGTGCCAACGTCCTTAGCTCAACTAGGTTGAGTTTCAGGAGTTGTGGCAGCAATGTAGCATATGGCATGGGGATCGGATCGATCACCCTATTAGCTTGAGATGGCCTCTGTTGGAATGGCCTTTGCTGGTTGTTGTTGTTGGTGTTGCTGTTGTTGTAATTTCTCGGAGGATACTGATTTTGTTGATGGTACTGAGGTTGCGGCTGATAGTTTTGTTGCGGAGGTTGATAAACTGGTTGAGGATGAGCTGGAGCAGGGATGGTGACTGCTGCCACTGATCTGTGAACATATTGGGGCCTGCCCCTGTTGGTGTGGATGGCATTGGTCTCGCCAGTTCTTCTCGGGCTTGCAAAAGGCTTTCTTGTACTACTGGCCGAGCTTGCACCATTGTCAGATATCTTACCCATTTTCAACAGGCTCTCAATTCTCTCCCCAGCTATGACAACATCTGCAAAGCTAGTGGAAGAGAAAGCAGCCAGCCTGTCAATGTAGGTCCCCTGAAGGGTGTTCATGAACATGTCTGCCATTTCCCTTTCAGACATAGGTGGCTGAACAGCAACAGCCAGTTGCCTCCATCTCTGGGCATATTCTCGGAAACTTTCCCTTGACGACTGTGACATTCCCATTAGGAGGGTCCTGTTGGGTGCCATATCTAAGTTGTACTGATACTGTCTGATGAAGGCCTCTGCCAGGTCCTTCCAGCATCTAATAGTTGCCCTTGTCAAGTGAGAGTACCATTCTCTTGACGCTCCAGTCAAGCTATCCTCGAAATAGAACATCCAAAGCTTCTCATCCATTGTATAGGCCTTCAGCCTTCCCAGAAATGACTGTAAATGAGTCCGGGGGCATGAAGTCCCGTTGTATTTTTCAAAGCAAGGAGGCTTAAACTTATGGGGGATCCTGACCCCGTCTACCAAGCCCATGTCCATGACGTCGAAACCCAGAGAGTTTTGAGACTCTAAGGACCTCAACTTCTCAGCTATCTCATCCAACCTTCTATCATAAGCTTCTTCCCCAGCACCCATTACTGTAAACTGGTCCTCTTGGGGGTCTTCTTGAAGTACCCTGGCTGCAGTGGCAGTCCCTTGAACATTTGCAGGGACGTTGACCTCAGGATGGAGGTGTGGTCCAAATACAGGGGGGTTAACATGAGGTTGGACCCTTTCATTGTTGCTAGTGCCGGCAGTTCCTATATGTGGATCTTCTTGATTCTGCCTTTCCACCATGGCCCTCAATCTTTCCTGGCTCTGAGCCATGTTGTTCATCACTTCCATAAACTGAGTCATTTGACTCCTCATCTCCAACCTTTCATTTGCCATTTGATTTCTGACCTCAGTAAGGTCCTGCTGCATCTGATCCATTTGAATGCCCGGAAGGTTGCTACGGGTCGGATAACGGTGCGGACGATTGAGGGGAAATACTCGGCGCCGAGCAATAGTTCCTGAGCATCACAACAGAGTTAGTGGCAATGAAATAAAAACCTACAAAACAAACAAAGAGTTAGCATGCAATGCAGTTATGCTTATTTGTTCTCAAGGTATCCGGTTTGGCATTCGGTTTTGACCCTTCCAGACCCTTTGAAGATGTTGTTGATGTTGCTTTTGAAGTAGAACAAACTAATACATATATTACAAAAAAGCAAATGGTACATAGTTTGTTTACAAATACAAGCCCTCTGAGGGGTCAAAATACATTACAGGAAAATAAAAGTACATGGAATGAAAGCAGCAACAAACAAATGGTCAAACACCAAGACCGAACTCATCCTCACGAACTTCCTTGAGAAGTGCTTCGGTCACAGGATCAGCCGGACGCTCCGTGAGATTCCTGATGAGGAGATTCCGGGTCGTAACAGCTGCTGTCAGCTTCTTGTGCTGACTTTGGTCCTTTGACCTCTTCACTCCTGCTTTGATCTTCAGCTCTGATATCTCCCTTTGGGCTGCTGCCAGGGCTTCTTGCTGTTCTTTTGCACTAGCTTCCAGTTGCTCCATCTTGTCTTGAACTCTCTTGTCTTCTAGAGTACGAGCCTCGGTGATCCTGACCCACCTAGCCTGACTCTCCTTTAGATACAAGTCTGTCCTCGCTCTCTGGAACTGGGCTTCTTTGCAAGCATTCTTCAGAATTTGTTCTCCAGCTTTAGACTTTTTGATATAATCCCCAGACTTCTCAATCTTAACCAGATGCTCCACCCTCAACTTCTCCAATCTCTCAACCTCCCTCATACCATCACTCCTCTCCCGGAGGGTCTTCTGCAAAGCTTGAGTTAACTTCTCATTTCTTTCTTTCAAACTCTCAAACTCCTCCAAACTGATAGTGGCAGGGGGTGGTGCTGAAGATGATTCAGGCATATCTTCTATAGTAAAGGGCATCCCAGAGAATTGGGCCCTGGCACGGGACCATTCATAATATTGTGCTGATGCCACATTGTTGCACTTTCCCAAGATGGTTATCCCCTTAGTTTGAACATTATCCCAGGCCCAGGCTGCCTGTCTAACAATAGCCAGATTAATCTTGTTCTCACAGTAAAGAGTTTCAACCAAGTCTTGTGCCTTAGGAGTGTGGACCAGTGCATAGCCCAGTTGCCTTCTGAACAGCAGAGGGTTGTAATTGATACTACCCTTAACTCCTATTAGGGGAACATTGGGAAAGTGCCCACAGCTAGTGATGATATCCCTGCCCTTGGTGCTTTGGGTGCACCATCTGATATCAGCTGAAGTTAGAGCAGTGAGTCTCTTTGCCCAGTTTCTCTGCTGATGAGGGTTCAAAAATGCATCTGTCCTGGGTAGATGCCTGAGAAGCCAAGTGTGGAATAATGGAGCACAACACCTCACTAATCTTCCCCTCTGCTTTTCATTCCTCTGATGCACTGAATAAAAGAGATCCCCCAATAAAGTGGGCACTGGGTTCTGCAAAATGAACAGATGGATTGCATTCTTGCTAATGAATCGAGGCTCATCTGCAAACAACACAATTCCATATATACTCAAGGCCAGTAAGGCACATACAACTTTCCACTCTCCTAAAGAAGCTTTCAGGGTAGCTTGAGAGATCAAGAAGTCCAGATGAAAACCCGGGATTCCAGCTTTGGAAGTCACATGCTGCTCAATCAGGACAGGTTCCAGATGCAAAGCCTTTGCTACTTCTCCATTACCAGGAAAGGCCATCTCAGGGTTGAAAGGGATTCCACCCCTGATAGGCAGACCAACCAATGATGAGTATTCTTCCAATAAGGGGCCCAGCTGAAAGTCCTGAAAAGTGAAACATCTCAGTGGGGGATCATAGAACTGAATGCAAGTGTGGATCAGGCTTCTCTGTGAAGGGTCCAGATCCATAACCATATCAAGTATATCCCCATAGTGTTCCCTGAACAATGGTATGTGATCTGGAGTGATCAGGGTCTGAACCCTCCTGATGTCAGATAACTCTGGCTGGAAGAAATGATAGGTGATGTTGCTCTTTTTAGGAGCCATGATGCTGAGACTGAATAGAGACAGGTGCTGATGATAACACTGAAGAAATGGCCACTGATTGGCTGGTGCAGGTGATAGCTGAAGCAGATGCTGATGAAGATGGGTCAATGCTGAAGATGGGGTCAAAACCAGAATCAAATGAAGATGGATACCCTGAAACACAAATAAGCAAATGTCAATATGATGCAATGTTTATGTATGCAAATGATATGCAAAGGGTTTGTGACTGAGCTGGATCTGATCAATAACTCTGATATAGGTCCATGTGTGTAAGAAATCCAGATGGAGGCTTATAAATCCAGTAACCAAGGTGGGGGACTCAAATAAAGAGCTATATGTCCAGGGTTTTAGAATCACAAGAACTGTTCCAACATGGGGTATTCTTAATCAAATCAAAGTAGCAGGGTATTCTGAGGTCAAGGTACCTGCAAACCTGTAAACAACCCAACCCCCTCACAGGTGGTGTTCTAAAACAAGGATCCTCAGACTTGGATCAGTTATGAGAAGTGTAAACACTTCTAACCCGGAGGTACAGTGTTTACAATAACCATAAATGTTCCTCCTCTAATTCACCTCAGTTTCTGAAGGTCAGTACTAAAGGTCATCCAGACTTAGCAGGCTTCCCAGATAGCCCTAGCATTGCAGGAAATCTGCAACACAGAGTTCTCAAGAAGAAACCCATATCTGAACCGTGTTTCATATTCCCGCACCAGATCGAGATGGAATGGGAAAGAATATGATTCACTCTAGCCTAGGTGTCACTCAGGTCCCAGGTATAGGACCTTAACTCTCAATAGAACACCCACCCACCAAAGCAAAACCAGATCCAGCCAGACAGCATGACAGTATGATATATGAAAACTGTAAAGAAAGCAATAAATAAAGCTGTACAGAAAGCAATAAATAAAGCAAATATACAAACACAAATAAGCACATAACACCCCAGTAAACACAAATCAAACAAGCGCTAGGAGGAACCCACAAAAAGAACCAGAAGCCCTGGTTACAGTATAAGGGTCCCCAGCAGAGTCGCCAAGCTGTCGCTCCCAGAGATTTGCATCCCGGTACAAGCGCGAACGGTCGGCGAAAGGGACAATGAGAACACACAGCCGTGAACTCACTGGAGATGAATAGAGTCGCCAGCTAGGCATTTTTATCCCGGAGGAAAGGCAATGCTGCATAGACCTAGAAAGATATGGATAAGACGGTCGCGAACCAGAAAGACTGAGAAAGGGGGTTGGTTACAACCTGGGAAGGTATTAGCACCCAGATTGTCCGCCGTACTCGACGGGATCCACGCTTGAAAGATTTGTGTTTTAAAGGGGTAGTGTCAGTGCAATTTGTGTGTCAAAGCTGGAAAGATGTACAGGTGTCAGTGTAAAAGAAGTGAAGTGTGATATATACAGTATCAGTGTAAGAACAAAGAATAAGATGCTCAAGATCATGAGGCTTAAAAGAATGAGGCTGGAAAGAGGGGGAATATACAGAGACTTTTGTTCGATAACTGTTAAGTTATGCCTACGTATCCTCTCGTGCAATGAGGAAGTCAGAACACCGTAGTTCGACCCAAAGAGACTGAAAGATGAATTGACTTATGAACTGCTTACTTGCCTATGCTCAAGTGTATGATCTGTCTGGCACAGATGCAAACTGTCTTGCGTTAGACGGAAGAAGCAAGTTCTCGTTTATGAGTGAAGATGATGAGAAAAGAATCCCGGAGGAGACGATTATTGTTTGTTTTTGGTGTTTTCAGTCTTTTATTGCCTTTTGGATTTGTCATAAGTTAATGAGCTTAAGCCTAAACCAATGGATTTAGTAAACTCATCACATCTTCCCTCTGATTAGGGGTAATGAGAATACCTTAAGTGTGAAGTCAGCATCTCACACTTAATCACCATGATGTAGGATTAAGATCATTAACCTACTTGTGATTATTTAGATGTTTTTGGTGTTTTTGTTTGGTGTTGAGTAATGAGATTAAGCCATAATCAAAGATTAAACAGACTCATTACACCATCCTAATAGAAGGATAATAGATGAGAATGTTTAAGCTGAGGAAAGCTCCTCAACTTAATCCATGATTAGGGATTAAACTCATGACAAAACAAGCCTTTGATTAAGTGGATTTTATTAGGTGATATGATGATGAAGTGATTTTTAGGGTTTGTAAGGCAACTTGAGGGGGACTTGTCCATTAACACTAGGGTTAGTCCTTCTTAACCAGTTAAGGAAGAATTAGAACCCAAATGCAAGGCCCAAGTTACAAGTGTAATGTCTTGATACTTATTAAGTGAATTGATTAAGAGATTTAAACACATTAAGGGTTTAACACTTAGGATTAAAGTTATACACTCCATCCTAAGAGAAGGATGCAGGCATAAGCTTAATCACAAAGCCTTAAAGCCTTTAGGGTTTAGTCCCTGATTATGAGGTGAGAAGAGAAGACTCAAAGAGACACAAAGGTAAAAATAAGAGGGGAGACTAATCAGAACCCTAATCATTGTCATGCTTGGTTGTTCCTAAGGTTTGTGAGGTTTAACAAGAAGGAGATCTTCAATGGAACCACTAGGAAGCAGATGAAAGGATCAAGAGAAGCAAAGCAACTTGCTTCATTCAAGAAGTCAAGTCACTTGAAGAAAGAAAGTGGGAAGAAGAAGAATGAGCAAGCTTAAACTCAAACACATATAAAAATGCAGCATGGATGCTAGAGAGATGAAAAGAAAAGTTATGAGAAGTGAAGGCAAATTCACTTCTCAAATTTACTTACCACCTGAAATGTTAGAAAGAAATGCAATGCAAATGCAAAATGAAATGAAATGACATGATGAGCAACAAAACCAGAAGCATGTTGATGATGATAATGATGCTATGAAGTGATACAAGCATGAGGCAGCACATGGAAATGTTCACACAAGATTATGAATGCAAATGAAGCAAGCTAAGAAGCATGTACATACATGAAAAGTTATGAAGTGCACAATGCAAACAAAATGGCAAACACATGATGCAATGATCAAACATGCTTTCTATATGTCTTATGATGTCAAATGAATCACATGGATGCTTGAAATGTCATGGCAAGTCATGTTATGCAAGAGAATGCAAGAGGGATGCAAATGAAAGCCCCAAATTAGGGTTTATGAATCATACATCAAACAAAAACCAAAAACAGAAGCAAACCTTAAGATAAAAAAATGTAAAATGCCACACAAAGGACCCCTAATCCTATACTAAACCAAAGCCCAAAGGAGAGGTCCCAAACCCTAACCAATCTTAAGATATGATTTTTACAAGTTATTAGGGTTTTTAGGGTTTCCAAACAAAAGAAATGTCAAACAATTGAAAAATGCAAGATCAAATCATGGCCATTTTATCTCAAAAACTACATGCTAAACACAATGCAATGCAAGAAGAATCAATGTCCAACTCTTCATAGATAGGCAGAAATGATTTTTTGAACTATGGATCAAATTAATGCATAAAAATGACTTTTATTCAATGAAAAATTCTCAAAATGCATCAAGATCAAAAAAGAAATTTGGTTTGAAGGTTGGACAATGTTTCTAAATGTCTTAGGACATTTCATGAATTTTTTGGTGATTTTTAAATACATAAAAGTATTTTTAATAAATTAATTTCCATTAATCAATTAAAAATAATCTTTTAAATATTTAAAAATACTTTTTTAATGCTAAAAATAAAAACCAAAATATTTTTGTGTCATAAAAATTAATGAAACTCTCAAGAAAAAGTTTCATAATTTTTAGACATTTTTTACTATTTTTAATAAATTATGCAAATAAAATAAAAAGAAATGGAATTAAATTAAAATAAATGGAAAAGTAAACGAAAGGAAAGGCTGAGATTGATCCTGGGTTTGAAAGGGTTGACCAGCGCGCATCTGGACGGCTGGGATTGCATCTGAGTTAATTAAACTAATTATGATTTATTTAATTAATTAAAGTGGATTAGGGCAAAGCAAAGTGATCTGGGCCACTCATGCGCGCGGGAAGTCCACTAAGTCAACCAATCTAACGCTCCACATTCAAACACCCTTAATGACCTGAGTTTAGGGCTAATCACATTCAGGTGACCGGAGAGAAGCTCCGGTCATCTTCTCCGGCACCCCAAAAACTAAACTTACTCCATACGCATCTAAAATGAATTCTAAGAACACAGAAATGATTCCCACAAGCTCACGATTCAAAACCCCCACTCAAAACAAATTTATCATTCATGAAAAGGCTGAATCGAAGCAAACAAAAACTAGGGCAGGAAAGTTTCAGGAAGCAATTAAATCCTCATTTCATCCCCATTTTCGAAACTAAAAGCATATTCATGATCAGGAAGACATATAGAACAAGTTTAGAACTTAAAAATCCATTTCTGGAAAAAAAGTTCTTGAGCTACCTGAGATTCGAAGCTTTCACTCCAGCTGCTTTCTGACCTCCTCTCTTGGTGTAATCCACTCCACTTGACCCCTTGATGATGCTTGAATGCTTTGGAGAAGTTTATGTTGGCTGGATGAAGAGTTTGAACAGCTTCTGCTCAAGCTCAGTTGAAAATGGCAATGGTGATGCAGGCAGTTTCTGGCAAGGGTGAAGGGTTGTTTGTCGTCCAGATGATGAGTGGAGAAGGTTTGTGAAGTTTGTTTGGATGTTTGTGAGCTGTGGAAGGTGTTTCGAAGGAAGCTGCAACTTGGGGTGAAAATGGTGAAGTGATGTTATGGCTTGTTTCAGGCCTGGTTCTTTGTTGGTTTAGGCTTAATGTGGCCAGGTGAGGATGATGGTGAGACTTGCTTTTGTGTTTGTGAGCTGGGCAGAGAGTTTCGAAGAGTTTTGCTTGATGGAGTGTTTTTGTGTATGTGATCTTGTGGAGTGTTTCAGCTTGGCTTGGTGTTATGTTTGGCTAGCAAATGGAAAGTATAAACAATCCCAATTGGCCAGAGGATGTGACATGGCCTGCTGTGATTGGGATGTTTGCTTTTGCCAAAAGTCAACTTTTTGTAAGGAAAGGTATGGCTTGGTGCTAGGCTTGGTACAAGGGCTAGGGCTGGCGCAGCATGGTGAGGTGAGATGCTATGGCTGGTTCAGCATCCAAGAAATCAAGTGGGTGAGATGTGATGATAGTTTTTGCAAGTTGGTGTCTTTTGGTTCCCATGTGATTTTCTCATTCCATAAGCCATGAAACATGAGAATTCTTGGTTCAATTCTGACTTTTAGGACTTAGGTGATGTTTATACATTGGTTTGAAGTGAACTAGAAGTTACAAACAGCCTTGGTTCATGATTTTGCAAACTTTCCATTTAGTGCACATCTTGAAAATCAATGATTTTGGCCAACTTTGTCACACCATAACTTTTGATCCAAGAAGAATTAGATCATGTTCTTGTACTTTTTGAAAAGGGAAAAATGTGTTCTACAACTTTCATGACCAAAGTTTTTCCATTTGAAGCATTTTTGGATCAAAAATCAAGGCTTGAAAAATGACCTAAAATGACATATTCTTGAAAAGTCAACTATGCCCTAAAAAGTCAACTTTGCAAAAACTCCAAATTCTTGATTTTTGTGAACTTCAATCTTCTTCCATGATCAACCAAAGATCACATACACTCAAATTGATGAAGAATGCCCATTGGTTGGGTCATTGGGGGCCTCAGATGCCCTGATTTTGCACTGACTTGTCTGAAAAGTCAACCCTTGATCAGATGACTTCCCCATGGAATTTCTTCATGAAAATTGATATGCATACTCCCTATACCATATAGAGACCAATGGAAACAAGAATGACCAAAAAATTTGGAGTTATGGCCTCTGAAACCAAAACCCTAATTTTAGGTCAACTGTGCAGTCAAACTTGGCTCTGCCTCCATACCAATCCCAGTTCTTGTGATTCTTTGGCATTTCTGACTTTGAGGGGATGTAATATGATGCTAGAACACATATGGATCCCTTTGAAGTGATTGGTGACCTTTGGAGTGGCTCAAGATGCCCTTGGATTGCTCAGATCTCAAACCCTAGATGCAGATGACTTAGAATCTATGCAGTGAATCAAAAATGAGATATGAGGTGATATGATTGTGTTTATGCATATGAGAGGATCACAAGCCATGATGTGAATGGGTGAGGGCAAATTTGGGGTGTTTACACCAGTGACTCTGTTTGTTTTAGACGAGTTTTCTGGGGAACTTCCGCAAAACATTTTAAAATGTTTTTTGAAAAGTCAAATTTTAAAAAGGGATCTATTCAACCCCCCTTCTAGATCCGCGCCATCGTCTAACAAGTGGTATCAGAGCACCGGTTCATCTAGTGCTTCACATATAACTTTTTAGAAAATGGATAACGATCCAACGGGATCGTACAATAGAGCACCTGTTTTCATCGGAGAAAACTATACACTGGAAGGATTGTACGCGTATTCATATCAACTTTGTTGATAGAAAAATATGGAAAGTTATTTAAGATGGTCCCATACAAATAACTATGACCGACGAGAATAACGTTCAAATAGAAAAACCCCAAGCACAAAGGGATGAAAAAGATGAAAAGAACTATAAATATGATTGGAAAGCTCGAAATATGAGTATTTCTTCCATGGGAGCAGATGAATATTTTAGAGTATCTCATCATAATACGGTTAAAGCTATGTGGGTAGCGTTACAGATTGCCCATGAGGAAACTGATGACGTGAAGCTAGCTAGAATTAACACTTTGCAACTAGAGATGATCACTTTCACATGATCCAAGGGGAAACCATTGGTGAATTGGGAAAGAGATTCTCTCACTTACTAAATCGCTTAAATGCTCTTGGACAAACCACTCCTAACGATGTAGCTACTAACAAAAATTTGAGGTGTCTTACTAGGGAATGGTTACCAAAGGTTACGGAAATCAAAGAAGCCAATGATGTAAGGACATTGGATTTAACAAAGTTGATTGGGAAGCTACAAGAGCATGAGCAAAAGCTCTTAAATTTACATGAGCATGAAGAAAATGAGAAAAAGTAAAAGAATGAAAAACCAAAGGACAATGAGAAGAAGAAGAAGTTTTTTGCATTGAAGGCTTCTACTTCAAAATCTTCCACCAATAAATATTGTGAGAGTTAATCAAGTGACGAAGATGATGAATCCAATGTGGGTATGAGGTTGTTTGTTAGAAGACACAAATCGGTATCTTAGAAAGAATGAAATCTCTCATTCAGACAAGCGCCTTATTAACTATAGAAGGAAATCTAACCCCTCCAAGCAAGAATCAAACAAAAGTACCAAAGGTAAAGGATCATGTTACAATTGTGGAAAACCGGGGCACTACAAACCGGAATGCCCAATGATAAAGAAAGACAAATTCAAAGACAAGTATCAAAGGAAAGGCAACAAAGCTAGAAGAACATATATCGCATGGGAAAGTGATAAAGAATATTCTAGTAAAGCAAGCTCAAGTGATGAGGAAGAGAAGGTGAATCTTTGTCTTACGGCACACAAAAAGGGCAAAAAGCTAGTAAGACATGCTAAATATGATAACTTTGAAAAATTGTCTTATTCTGATTTACTTAGTACTTTTAAAGTTCTCCACCAAGAAGCTAAAGAAACTTTTAAGCGTGTAGCATCCAATAAGCGTATTTTCAAATACTTAGAGAAAAAGGTTTCTGATAATCAAAATGCTTTGGAAGCTCTTAAGCGCTTTATAGTTGTTTAACGTACCAAGGTGGGGTATGTCGTTGTTGTGATGTTGGTGCGGTCATGAAATAGGAATCATACGTGGTCATGAAATATGGGCCGAGGGTGTGATCATGGAATAAGGATCATACTAGACAATGAAAGAAGGGTCGAAAGTTCCAACGGGAACTGGATTTTGAAATAGAGATCGAATTATGGTACCGCATGCATAGAGTCAAGTTGAGTCTCATTGCATGATTGTCATGGTTGTTGTGTATGTCGTTGTGGTTTATGCGTCATTGTTGCATGAGATGTTGTTGAATAGTCGTTGTTGAGAAGCGGTGTAATTTTATGATACTTGCTTAATTCTTATTATATTATCTTTATCATGTAAGTATCTCACCCTTCTGTTTGAATGTTACCCCCCATTGGTAATGTGTAGGTGAGCATGATAAGTCGAGTGGTGGTCAGTGAAGTCGGTGCACTTCTCGTCCTTAGAGTGTCGGCTCTGATACGTCACTTTGAGAGTAGAGTCGACGTTGCTTTATTTGTTATTTCTTTTGAAAACAATTTTGTAATTGAAGTTAAGTTATGTTAGTTTAAAAATTATTTCTGCTGCATGTTGAACAAATGTTTTTGAAAACGTATCAGTGAGCCATTTATGAAGTTGATTGTGACACTCGAATAAAAAGTTGAAAATTTTACTCTGATTTTATTAATATTTTCGTGGGGAGATTTGGGTGTTACATCAACAATCTTCAATCACTAACCGTCTATCACAAAAGTACATAAACATCAATCAAAAGCATTCTTAAATCATAACCACGCTAAAGGGATAAGGACAAACTAATACTCAATTTTGACTTATGACATGGAATATCTAATTTTCTTTTAATTTTTTCCTTTATTCGGCTCGATTCCATTTTATTTCATTCTTAATTTTCATTCCCCAACTTTAAAATAAATGTCTCAGAGTGAACACGACGACACTTAAACCCTAAAAAACTTCGATCAATGGGCGTTTACCGCAAAAATGAGAAAGCACCAACCAAACCCTAAAAAACTTTCAATCATTGTTGTCTACCACAAAAATGAGAGAGCACCAACCAAATCCTAAAAAACCTTCAATCATTGTTTGCCTTTCACATAAATAAGAAAACACCAATCTAACCCTAAAAAACCTACGACCATTGCTTGTCAGCCACAAAAATACAAAAACTTCAATCAAATCTCTAAAAAAACATTCAATCATTGATGTATACCACATTAATGAGATAACATGAACAAAATCCTACAAAATCTTCAATCATTGCTCGCCTTCCACAGAAATAAGAAAATGTCAATCGAACCCTAAAAATCTTCAATAATTACTCGTCTACTACCAAAATCAGAAAACGACAGTATAATCCTAAAAAACCTTCAATCATCGCTCACCTACCACATAAATAAAAAAAACACCTATCGAACCCTAAGAAAACTTCAATCATTACCCGTTTACCACAAAAAAAAACATCAATTGGTCCAAAAGAAACCTTCAACTGTTGCTATTTTTTATTTTTATTTTATTTTATTTTTATAGAGTGGTATCCTTCCTTCCGTACTGACTAATCCACATAAGAAAACTTCAATCATTACCCGTTCACCACAAAAACAAAACAAACATCAATTGATCCAAAAGAAACCTTCAACCATTACTATTTTTTTTATAGAGTGGTATCCTTCCTTCCATACCGACAAATCCATCCGAGAACTTTCTCCTGATCCTAGGCTCCTTCGAACTCAAGACCTCAAGGGAAGCAGACCCTTGAGACCCGAGTTCTATCCCACTAGGCCAACCCTATAATGCATACCTAAATAACTAGTAATTGATCCGTGCGTTTTCACAGGCCGGAGTGTTTGAATGTTTTACGTTATGAAATCTAAAATAGAAATGAAAATGTAAAAAAAAAATATGTATAGTTAAGAAATTATTCCTATAGCAAAAAAAGTTAATTAAAAAAATTAATAAACAACTGTAATAATATGGAATGAAATTAAAAAAAAAATCAACTTTAAAATAATAAAAAGAAAAGAAAAAAATAATAGATTGTAATAGAATTGAAAATATGGAAAAAAGGAAAATTGATTTAAGGAAAAAAATAAATAAAAAATTTAGTGAAATTATAGGAATGAAATTAAATATAGAAATGGAATTTATAAAAAATAGTCATTGATGGAAAAAAGGGAAATAAAAAACAATGTTTGGACAATATTAAATTGAACATAAACACCATATAATGAAAAGAAATTTAAAATGCATTCTTAAAAGGAAAATGAGACAAAAGTTAATAGTGGTGTATGAAATAAACCTTTTTGCATATAGGGTTTTGTAGAAGCGGGTCAAACGTATAATTAGAATGTATAATTAGAAAAATATCTGGTACACGTGAAAAAATAATAATAGAAAAATGTCTGATACTGTAACACGGTGGGAGAACTGACTTTTAGTCATGTTGCGGATAGCAAGAGTCGCTGTTGCACCCCAAAATTTGCCCTCCACAAGACAAGACATTGTGTCTCAAGAGGTTCACAAGGTTCAAAATATTCACAAGACATCTCATGAGGTTCACAAGGTTCACAAGGTTCACAATTAGTCAGAAAGTTTGACAATTCCCTCAGATAATGCATCCTCCTAAGCAATGCATCCTAAACTAGGGTTTTTACTTTTATCAGGCTAAATGGATTTCCAAGACTTCAAGAGAGCTTCATAGCATCTTATATGTGTTCAAGAATCCCCATGTCAATTTTCAAGACTTTCCCAAAAGATTTTCTCAGTCAGATGATCAGATAGGTTAAAATCAGTCAAAGCAGTTAAAAAGTCAAACTGAGGTCAACTGTGGTTAAACCAAAGTCAAACTTCATGATTTTTTGCCAACATCAAGTATATGAAGTAAAATTCATCATTTTATCAAGGGTTGATCATGATTCATCAAGGAGATTGCAGATCATCAAGAATCAGGAGTTTCTAAATTAGGGTTTTCACAGGAAAAGTTAACTAAACTTTGACCAGCCATAACTTTCACATGCTTCATCAAATATTTTCCATCCAAAGCTCATTTTGAAGGAAATTGAATTCTCTACAACTTTGTGTCTCACAAGCCAAGCCCAAAAATGCTTCATTTGGAAGGTATGAGCTAAGACATTATAGGTCCTTTTAAAAGTCAACAAAAAGTCAACAACTTCCAAAGAGCATAACTTGAGAATGGTAAAAAGATATGGACATGAAACCAACGAGTTTGGTTAGAGGACTCTTTAAGATTTCCAAAATGTCCAATAACACCTTCATAGCATTAAAATTGAAGGATTTGTTCCCTTGCAAAGTTGGGAAATTTTTGAGAGGTTTATGAAGTAAATGAGGTCTTAAAACCATAATTCTTCAAATGGGCTGACTTTTTTGTGATCCAATAGGTTCCATGACATCATGCACGAAATTAATTTAATATTTTCATAATTTTATTCATTTTATTTTTATTTATTATGATTTTTTATATTAAAAATCATTTTAAATTCAAATAAAATATAAAATGGTGAAGATTTAAAATGATTTGTCTTCTAGAATGTCATAAAGGTTATTTGGATCTAATTGATACAAAAATTATGAGGATTATCTTAAAATAGCAAGTTCATATCAAGAATATTCAAAATTTAAGAGCTTATCTTTTTCAATCTCAAACAATCAAAATATCCAAAGTCTTGGGCAATGTTTTTGACCTAATTCATTCATCCATATATAAAGAACATTTAGCAATCACAAGAGCACGAATTCACAGCCTCTCACATCATCTTCAAACTTCAAAAATTTCATTCAAAACACCAATTCGTTTTCCTCATTACAAGAGGTTTTAAGGTATTTTAAAGACATGGAAGGGTTCCTTGGACATCACTAAACCAATCCCAACCTTCAAAAGCATCGAAAACAAGCTCATATGCATAAACCGATTCATTATGTTCATGTTATTTTTGATTTTCGATTCTGGATATTTATTGGTTTTTAATGAATTTTGATTGATGTTTCTTGTTTATGATGAGTTATAGATCGATTCTGGACAGGTTTCATGAAGAACCATCACCTAATATGGATTTCACCATTACTAGGGTTTTTCGGCCAATTTAGGGTTTCATGATTTAAGGGATATAAATAAATTCTAAGACCATGGATCAACTTTAATTGACCTCTGGATTGTGTTTGTGCACTTAATTTGACAAAATTTTGCTTGAATAATGATGTTTGAGTTTCGGAGGGTTTGCTGCAATTTGAAATTCGCAGGAAAACTTATAGGAAAATTCGTAGCAAAATGTGCAAGTCTGGAGGAAGAAGAAGAAGTCCAGCGCGCCAAATTCATATTTCAAATTTTGATATTATATTTTATGTTATTATTGTTATATTTATTTCAGAAGAACAAGCTGGCTCAGTTAGTTAGCGCGCATGTGTGAGATAGGAAGGGTCCTGGGTTCAAACTTTCCCCAGGCCATTTGTTTTTTTGTTATTTTCATTGATTTTTGCAGTTTAAAAATAAAAAGAACACAACCTATTTTGCTATCACCAGCGCGCAGCTGGTCCAGTGGTTGGCTTGTTGGTCCAGGGAGAATGAGGCTTAGGGCGTGGGTTCGATCCCTGCCCCAGGTAAGTTTCAGTTTTTCTTTTGTTTTTTTGATTTGTTTTATTTAATTATTTTGTTTAACTATTTTATTATTAGGAAAATATAATTATGTTTAATATGTAAATAAATTCTAAATTAATATGTAAATATCTTATATGTTCTAAAAAAATTCTAAAAAATATTTTCTAAAACTAATTTTTATTTATTTATTTGAATTAAAATATGTATATATTTATTTAATGATTAAATTAGTATTATGTATTAAATTAAAGATCCTAATATTTTTGTATCTAAAACCCTAATTATATTTAAACCCTAATTTATTTTCTAACAATTCAAAACCCTAATTTTCTTTTACAGTTTTAATTTCTTATTTTTATTATGTTTGTTTAATTATAATTAATAACTATTTCTAATATATATATAATTAAATTATTAAACTATTAACCATGTTTATTTTTGTAAATAAATTAGTATATATAATTATTATTATTTATTTCTCATCTTAAAAATTCTTTTAAAAAAAAGATTATTTATTTAAATTTTAAATTTTAATTAGTTTCTATATTGTATATTATGGTGCTAACCTCTTTTTTCTCTTATATTTCTTTTTATTACTAACCTTTTATTTATTTATTATTATTATTATTATTTAAATTATTTTATTATAATGTAATTGTGCAAGCCATGTAATAGTTGTAGTAATTTTTATTGTTTAATTATTTATAAATTTCTATGGTTAGTAAATTAGGGAGTGAAAACATGTTTGTATATTAAAAATTAATTTAGATCACTAATTATAAGATAAATATTTGAACTTGTACACGCACACACGTAAGTCGATCTTTGATCGCCATCTCACTTCTTAAGGATATCCCTCATGTTGCCTAAATCAAAAGGTCAAGTAAGGTGTATAAAGCAAAGTCCCTTCTCTTATTAACATCATCTTGTCCCTTTAAAGATTATAAGATCAAGTCCCTTCGAATGTTGCCTTCGTAAATGATCTTGTCCCTTTCGAATAAAAGATGATAAGTCCCTTCAAATTGCTAAGACACCTTACAGTTGCCTAATCACAGATGACCCCTTCACATGTCCCATACAACATCCAAGGTAATGACTACCTATTCCTTAATAATAGGGATAGTCTTACCATTGAAAGCACATTTAAGAACAATAAAGATTTAATCATAGGGTAGGTTCCTCTTAAGTACTTGCTCACTTTTCAAAAATACTCCATTATACTTCACATTTTCAAACAATTTTCAAAATAAAGTCTTTATATATATCCATACAAGGATCATTATAAAGTGCTTAAGAAAATTTCTAATCACACACTACACTTCTCAAAACAGTTTAAAGTGAGTTAAGTAACTAAGAGCCCATGGATAACCATGGATGTAAAGGGTGCTAACACCTTCCCTTTACATAACCTACCCCCCGAACTCAAAAATCTTTTAAGGTCTTTCCTGTTCTTTTATGCCCTTTCCTTTGGATAAAATAAAAGTCGGTGGCGACTCTTGCTATCCGCAACATAACTAAAGTCAGTTCTCCCACCGTGTTACAGAACTGGCGACTCTGCTGGGGACTAATATTAAAGAGGGGTACCCTTAGGAATTAGATCACTTTAAACTTGTTTGCTTTGTTTGCTTTACTTTACTTGTTGGGTGCTCTTATGTGTGAAAGATCCTAACCCGGATCTAGTGTACCTTAGGTAAATGGCAATAGACCAAGGAAAATGTACGGCGTATACTGATATGGTTGATCTGGTGGCCATAGTTAGTGTGACTTCTTGGTTGGTGCTTATGTTCCTTAAGTCAAGTTGAGGATAATATGAGGCTTCCATATGTTGTCAATGCACTAACTAACTTTTAGAACCCTAGTTATCCCATCTTGGCCTTTAGAAAAGTAGTGAGATAACCGGCTTTGGTGAAGACTGAAGTTGGTTGATACTCGATGCTACACTCGTTGAGATTCTAAACTTGGAGGGTTTTGGTTGGCAAGTAAGTTGCCTACTGAACAACCACCCTTGTGAAGGATCAATGATATTGAGATCCCTTAGAACCTGGTTACTTTTATAGGACAGGATGAACCAACTAAACTTTAGGGGAGGATACTTACCTTTAAACCTCATGCAAGCCTTCAAACCTAGGGCTATTGTGTGACTTGTTTGTGTGTTCCACATGTTTGTGCTTGAGCATCACATCATAGCATCATCATGCATCATAAGCATAGCATTTTCACTAACCATTTCAAGGACCAAAGGATTTATCTTTGTTCTTTGTTGCAGGTCATGGCTTCTACTCGTAGGAATACTATCAGGATCAACTTTGTAGGAATACCTCCTAAGCTTAAAGAATTGGTCTCTCAAGTTTCTGAAAACTCCCAGTTCATCAGGAGGCATGGTCACCTACTAGATCTAGTCACTTCAGGGTTCAATGAAGATATGATGAGTGTTATGTTTCAGTTCTTTGATCCTAAACATCATTGTTTCACATTCCCCGATTATCAGCTGGTTCCTACAATGGAAGAGTTCTCCAAGCTTCTGGGTATACCTATTGTCGCTCCCGATAAATGGGAAATGGCCCAGATAAAGGTACAGACGCGAACGGTCGGCGAAAGGAGGTGCGAGAACACACAGGAGTGAACTCACAGGGAATGAAAAGAGTCGCCAGCTAGGCATTTTTATCCCGGAGGAAAGGTAATGCTGCATAAACCTGAGAAAGATATGGATAAGACGGTTGCGAACCAGAGAGACTGAGAAAGGGGGTTGGTTATAACCTGGGAAGGTATTAGCACCCAGATTGTCCGTCGTACTCGACGGGATCCACGCTTAAAAAATTTGGGTTTTAAAGGGGTAGTGTCAGTGCAATCTGTGTATAAAAGAGCTGGAAAAGGATGTACAGGTGTCATTGTAAAAGAAATGAAGTGTGATATATACAGTGTCAGTGCAATAATGAAAGTGAGATGCTCAAGATCATGAGGCTAAAAGAATAAAGCTAGAAGGAGGGGGGAATATACAGAGACTTTTGTTCGATAACTATTAAGTTATGCCTACGTATCCTCTCGTGCAATGAGGAAGTCAGAACACCGTAGTTCGACCCAAAGAGACTGAAAGATGAATTGACTTGTGAACTGCTTACTTGTCTATGCTCAAGTGTATGACCTGTCTGGCTCAGGTGCAAACTGTCTTGCATTAGACGGAGGAAGCGAGTTCTCGTTTATGAGTGAATGAGATGAGAAAAGAATCCCGAAGGAGACGGTTATTGTTTGTTTTTGAGTTTTCAGTCTTTTATTGCTTTTGGAGATTTGTCATAAGTTAATGAGCTTAAGCCTAAACCAATGGATTTAATAAACTCATCACATCTTCCCTCTGATTAGGGGTAATGAGAATACCTTAAGTGTGAAGTCAGCTTCTCACACTTAATCACCTTTGGTGTAGGATTAAGATCCTTAACCTACTTGTGATTAGTTAGATGTTTTTGGTGTTTTTGTTTAGTGTTAAGTAATAAGGTTAAGCCATAATCAGGGATTAAACAGACTCATTACACCATCCTAATAGAAGGATAATAGATGAGAATGTTTAAGCTGAGGAAAGCTCCTCAACTTAATCCATGATTAGGGATTAAACTCATGACAAAACAAGCCTTTGATTAAGTGGATTTTATTTAATGATATGATGAAGAAGTGATTTTTAGGGTTTGTAAGACAACTTGAGGGGGACTTGTCCATTAACACTAGGGTTAGTCCTTCTTAACCAATTAAGGAAGAATTAGAACCCTAATGCAAGGCCCAAGTTACAAGTATGATGTCTTGATGATTATTAAGTGGATTGATTAAAGGAGTTAAACACATTAAGGGTTTAACACTTAGGATTAAAGTTATACACTCCATCCTAATAGAAGGATGCAGGCATAAGCTTAATCACAAAGCCTTAAAACCTTTATGGTTTAGTCCTTGATTATGAGGTAAGAAGAGAAGACTCAAAGGATGACACAAAGGTAAAATTAATGGGGGGGCTAATCAAAACCCTAGTCATTGTCATGCTTGGTTATTCCTAAGGTTTGTGAGGTTTACAAGAGAAATCTTCAATGGAACCACCAGGAAGCAGATGAAAGGATCAGGAGAAGCAAAGTAACTTGCTTCATTGAAGAAGACAAGTCACTTGAGGAAAGAAAGTAAGAAGCAAAAGAATGAGCAAGCTCAATCTCAAACACAAACAAAGAATGCAGCAAGAATGCATAAAAAGAGATGAAAAGAGATTATGAGAAGTGAAGGCAAATTCACTTCTCAAACAACTTACCACCTGAAATGTTAGTGAAAGAAATGAAATGCAATGCAAAATGAGATGAGATGGCATGATGTAAATCAAAACCAGAAGCTCATACATGATGTTAATGATGCTATGAGATGATGCATACATGAAACAAGGCATGGGAATGATCATACAAACTTATGGATGCAAATGAAGCAAGTTTAGACCCATGAACATACATGGAAAGTTATGAAATGCATATGGCATACAACATGGCAAATGCAAGATGCAAGGATCAAACATGCTTTCAATATGTCTTAAGATGTCAAATGAATCAAATGGATGCACAAAATGTCATGGCAAGTCAAGGTATGAATGCAAGTGCAAGATGGATGCATATGGAAGCCCAAATTAGGGTTTATGATCAAAGCATCAAACAAAAAACCAAAATTAGAAGCAAACATCAATATAAAAAAAATTGATGATGCACTCAAGGATCCCTAATCCTATACCAACTCACTGCCCAAAGGAGAAGTTCCAACTCTTAACCTAATTCAAGTTATGATTTTCCTAAGTTTTCTAGGGTTTTAGGGTTTCTTAACAAGAAAATTGCCAAACAAATTAAAAATGAAAGATCAAATCATGACCATTTAATCTCACAAACTACATGCTAAACACAATGCAATGCAAGAAGAATCAAGGTCCAACTCTCAAGGGTTAGGCAGAAATGATTTTTTGAAGTTTGGATCAAAATAATGCATTAAAATGATTTTAATTCCATGAAAAATTCTCAAAATGCATCAAGATCAAAAAAGAAATTTGGTTTGAGGGATGGACAATGTTTCTAAATGTTTTTAAATGTTTCATGAATTTTTTGGTGATTTTTAAATACCTAAAAGTATTTTTAATTAATTAATTCTCATTAATTAATTAAAAATAAATTTCTAAATATTTAAAAATATTTTTTGAATGCAAAAAATAAAAATAAAAATATTTGGGGTTTCTGAAATTAAATAAAAGTTTGTATAAAAAATTTCAGAATTTTTGAAATTGTTTTACTATTTTAAAATAAATGAACAAAAGAAATATAAAAGAAATGAAATAAAATTAATAAAATGAAAAGTAATCTGATCCAATGCATCAGATTCAAAGCTGGGAGGAGACCATTGACTTGGCGCGTGAAACAAGGGTCAGGATGGACTTTGACTTAATTAGGTTTTACGAATTAATTAATTGGATTTAATTAAACTAATTGAGATTAGGGCAAAATGGATGCATCTGGGCCACACAAACGCGCTCCAGGTCAACTAAGTCAAAGGATCCAACGCATCAGATTCAAATGCTAATTAATTACAGGGATTAGGGTTAATGGTTCTCAGGTGGCCGGAGAAGACTTCCGGTCGTCTTCTCCGGCGAACCAAAACCCTAGATCATGATTCAGGCCACCACACTTCAAATTAAACACAGCAAAATGATCCTCTAACATCCTAGAACACAAATCATCCCTCAAACAACATTTAAACTTCAAGAATCAGGCAAATCGAAGAAATCATTTTTCACGGGTGAAATTTCAGAGCATCAGTACAAACTCATTTTTCACTCATTTTCGATTCTAAGAACATCCCCATGACCAGCAAGACATACACTATCAATTTATAACATAAAATGCAAGCTCTGTGAGAAAAAGTTCATGGCCATACCTGAGGTGGAAGCTTCTGGTTCTGGGCTTTCTGGGCTGTTCTTTGGTGCAAACTCACTCCAATGATCCCCCTTGTGCTAATGGCAAGCTTGGATGGAGTTTAAACAGGCTATTTTGAGAGGTTCAATTCTGGTGTATCAGAAAATGAGGTCTGTGTATATGATGTTTCAGGCTCTACCAATGGTTGATTCTGGTTCCTTTGAGTGTGTTTGATTTGTTGGTGAAGAGAAATGGGGTGTTTGATGGCTGTGGAAGGTGATTCGAAGAAGAGAAGTTCTTTGACAGTTTTTTGTGAAGGTTGTGTTCTGGCTTGTTTCAATGGCCAATGCAATGCTATAACACTCCAACAATGTATGAGTAGCCTGTGGAGCAGGTCAGTAGAGGTGGCTGCTCACTATTCCAAGAGTATGGAGGTTTTTGCCAAAAAGTCAATGTGATTGGTACTTGCAGCATGGGCTATGGCAGCAGCTGTCTAAGGGCATGTCCTGCTTCAGCTTGGGTCAAGGATGACCTTTAGATTGCTTGTGAGTGACTGCAACATGTGGATCATGAGCTATGCTAGCTTTTGCAACTTGCCCACTTGGTGTTTTCTCATGATTTTGTGCTATGTATGTGATATGATTCTTGCTGAATTTTGGTGCATAGAACTTCATTTAGTCATGGCAATGCATAGAAATCAGCTAGTGATCACATAACCCTTTGGAAAATGATTTTGCCAAGAATCCCCCTTTTGCACTTGTAATGAAAAATGACTTAAGGATCTTTGAAAACCAAAGCAAACAATGCAAAATCCCTTGGGCCAATTCTGTTTTTAGGGCATGTGTGATGTTTGTATAAGGGTTAGACATCAATTAGAAGTCACAAATTGCCTTGGTACAAGAATTTGCAAGTTTTTCCATTTGGTGCATAACTTGAATTTTAGTGATTTTTGCCAACTTTGATGAGCCATAACTTTTGATCCAAAATGAATTAGGTCATGTTCTTGTACTTTTTGAAAAGGGAAAGATCTATTCTACAACTTTCATGACCAAAGTTTTTCCATTTGAAGCTTTCTTGAATCAAAAAGTAAGGGTTGAAAAAGTTGCATAAAATGACATTTTCATTAAAAGTCAAACTTGCCCAAAAAGTCAACTTTGCAAAAGACTTGAAATTCTTGAATTTTGTGAACTTCCAACTTCTTATATGATCAAATAAAGATCATATACACTCAAAATGATGAAGATCACCCCTTGGTTGGATCATTGGGGGCCTCAGATGCCCTGATTTTGCACTGACTTGCTTGAAAAGTCAACTCTTGATCAGATGACTTCCCCATGGAATTTCTTCATGAAAATTGATATGCATACTCCCTATACCATATAGAGACCAATAGAAACAAGAATGACCAAAAAAATTGGAGTTATGGCCTCTGAAACCAAAACCCTAATTTTAGGTCA
The DNA here is from genome assembly GCA_963966055.1 of Lathyrus aphaca. Classification (NCBI taxonomy): domain Eukaryota; kingdom Viridiplantae; phylum Streptophyta; class Magnoliopsida; order Fabales; family Fabaceae; genus Lathyrus; species Lathyrus aphaca. Next base: position 131,246,580 of record OZ014522.1, on the reverse strand, counting down.
TCTGTGCAGTCAAACCTGGCTCTGCTTCTATACCATTCCCAGTTCTTGTGATTCTTTGACATTTCTGACTTTGAGAGGATGTAATATGATATAAGAACATACATGGACCCCTTTGAAGTGGTTTATGGCCTTTGGAGTGGCTCAAGAAGCTCTTGGATTGTTCAGATCACAAACCCTAGATGCAGATGACTTTGAATTTATGCAGTGAGTCACAAATGTGGTATGAGATGGTATGATTGGATTTATGCATATGACATGATCTCAAGCCATGGTGTGAATGGGTGAGGGAAAATTTGGGGTGTTTACAGCTGCCCCTATTCAAACATGAGTTAGCTGTGCAGGATGTAAGCGACGGCTTATCAGGCAAACAAGATAACTTGTGGTTGAATACCAAAGACAGTCCAAAATTTGCACTCACAGAATGAAGAAGAAAAGGGATATAGATTGTAAAAGGAAATAAAGTATATTATAAAGTGGGCGACGGAGGACGACCGTCGAGCAGAGGACGACTTCTGGGGAAAAGGCAATGACGGGGACGGCCGACATGCTGGGAAAGGTGCGGGAAATAAAGCGATGACGGGGACGGCCGACATGCTGGGGATAAAAAGAATTATGATGGGGACGGCCATCAAGTAAAGCTGTAAGATTCTCTGGGGATTAATGAAAAATGATGGGGACGGCCATCAAGTTCATAAAGCAAAGCAACCAACGATGGGGACGGCCATCGGGCTAAAAAGAGAAGGGACCACGACGGGGACGGCCATCGGGTTAAAGAATAAATGAAATAATGATGAGGGACGGTCATCAAAGGTGAAGGACGATCACCTAGCAGGGGACGGCTGCTCTGTTGGGGACAAGATGAGGGACGGTCATCAAAGGTGGAGGACGATCACCTGGCAGGGTACGGCTGCCGAAAGTATCGCGACATAGGACGAATGCCGGATAAAAGGTCAACGATGGGGACGGCCATCGGACGAGCATGATGAAGGACGATCATCAAGAGGTGAAGGACGATCACCTAGCAGGGGACGGCTGCTCTCAAGGTTTATCATGACGTAGGACGAACGTCAGATAACAAGATCAACGATGGGGACGGCCATCGGATAAAATGATGAAGGACGATCATCAAAAGGTGAAGGACGATCACCTAGCAGGGGACGGCTGCTTAAATATCACGACATAGGACGAATGTCGGATAAAAGGTCGATGATGGGGACGGCCATCGGATGAGCATGATGGAGGACGACCATCAAGAGGTGGAGGACGACCACCTAACAGGGTACGGCTGCTCTCAAGGTTTATCATGACACAGGGCGAGTGTCAGATAGAAAGGGAAAATTTGCTTTGTTGGCGATCTACTGGGGAATAGCAAACACGGACGAGTGTTTATATCCAAGAAACAAAAGGTATAAGTGTTTAGATGTTCGTGTATAGATTAGAGATGCGGACGAGCATCCCTAAGACTACGATACGGACGAGTATCGGGTAGAAACAAATGCTGATACGTGTTCAGAGATGACGATACTGACGAGTATCAACTGGTTAACAGAGAACACGGACGAGTGTTGAATCTGAAAGGACTCTTCTGGGGAATAGTAGGCACGGACGAGTATCTATATTCAAGAAGACGTGAGTGTTTGACACAGTGTGTGGATTAAAGATGCGGACGAGCATCCTTAAGACTATGACACGGACGAGTATCAGGTAGAAACAAACGCTTGACGCATGTTCTAAGATGATGGTACGGACGAGTACCAACGAGTTAACAAAGAACACGGACGAGTGTCGAATCTGCGGGGATATAAAAGGTGTATACAAGATACGGACGAGTATCTGTATAAGAGTAACATGAGTAGTGAGTATGAGTGATGTATAGATGATTATTTTAACTGCTGGGGAGAGTGACACGGACGAGTGTCAAGAGGAGTATAGTATAAACAAGTACTTGATGTACAAAGTGTTTATGTTACTGTACTGGGAAAGTGACACGGACGGATGTCAAGGAATTGTATATAAGTATATGTGAGTGCAAAGAGGATGTCTTTGGCTTTCTGCTGGGAGTATGACACGGACGGGTGTCAGGAAGTATCTGTAATACGGGTGGTCTTGTTTGTAAAGAGTGTTTAGGCGACCTTACTGGGGAATGATGACACGAACGGGTGTCAAAATGAGTGTATACCGGTGTTTGAATGTGAGGTAACTGCTTTTGCTGGGGAATATGGGGGAAGTTTTCTGTATATTGTTGGTGAATTTCAAATACTCACAAGTATTTGATTCAAAACATGGCTTATGATTATGCTATATGTTTGATTTTTGCCGTAATGCTCCGTATTAAACGGAATGCTACGCTTTGTGGGTGAATATGATACGAATGCTATGATTATGCAAAGACCAATCCGGGATTCGGATCCCGCTGCTGCGAAGATCTCTGATCGATCTGTTTGAAGTGGACATCCCAGCTGGGGTTTGTAGAAGCTTTCTTCACTCTGTTGTGATTCCTTTGTGTGTTGCTCTTCCGGACAGAGGCTGACGCTCTGTGGGGAAGCAGTTCCCTGGCTTTTGTATTCTGCTGAGGAAGAAATGATTGGCGACTCGGTTGGGAGAAGTAACAAGTGGCAACTCAGCTGGGGAGAAAGCACTTCGGGTGCTAAGACTGAGTGTTGATTTTGCCAGCTTGTTGGGATGACGCTTACATGCCCCCTGTTGCGCTTTGGATACCCGCAATCCTGCAAAGATAGAAGCGCACAAGTAATCCCGAGGTATCCCTGACTGGATTCCGTCATAGGAGTTTAGACACTTCTGAGAGTAAGTATATTCCTTGTAAGCACGTGTTTTATTTTTAAAGATAAGCATCTGTATTTATGCAATCAGTTTCCTTTAAGATATCAGACATTTTCGCAAATGAAAATATACGAGACATTGTGTGACTGAAAAATCTGTTTCTATTAATTTATGTGCCCTGAATTGGCAAGATACAATCAAAGGAACATATCTCCTGAAATGAGGAGATTGTTACAAATTGTGAAACAAAATGCTGGCAATGTTGACGACGCTTTGAAGGAGCTTCCCTCTTGCTATGACTCGTATGACTTTTGACGTTCTTCTCGTCTTGCTTTCTGAAGAAGGTTGATTCTGAAAGAGGCTTGATCCTTTCGAGGTTTACCAAGTTGCAGGTGATACAGACGAAATCAGAATGCAGTTGTTCGCTTATTCCCTTATTTTGCATGGATCGCCCTTTCGGGTTTTCAATCCATCGGGATACCCATTTTTGCCTGAGTTGTCCAAGGTGGCTTTTCAACTCAGCGGGTGTACATTTTTGATTATTTTCCCTTATTTTTGCCCGAGTCCTTTATTCTGTTTTTGACTCGCCGGGATGCCCTATTTTTGCCTGGACTTACATTCTGTTTTTGTGTCCAGCGGGTCATTTTTATGCGAAGTATTTTTTAACTGCATCTGAATTCACAGGGGACGGGAAATCTTCACCATCCATGGTGCTGAGCATCAGTGCTCCACCAGAGAAGACTTTCTTTACCACGAATGGTCCTTCATAATTCGGAGTCCACTTGCCCCTGTGGTCTGTATGAGGAGGGAGGATTCTTTTCAACACAAGATCTCCCACTTGGTACTCTCGGTGCCTGACTTTCTGATCGAAGGCTCTCTTCATTCTTTTCTGATACAACTGCCCATGACAAATCGCAGCCAATCTCTTCTCTTCAATCAGACTCAGTTGTTCGTATCGGGACCGAACCCATTCTGCTTCGTTCAGCTTAACATCCATCAATACCCGTAGAGAGGGTAACTCAACTTCAACAGGCAGGACTGCTTCCATACCATATACAAGCTGATAAGGTGTTGCCCCAGTGGATGTTCTGATTGATGTGCGGTACCCATGCAAGGCAAATGGTAGCATCTCATGCCAATCTTTGTAGGTGACTACCATCTTCTGCACAATCTTCTTGATATTCTTATTAGTTGCCTCAACAGCGCCGTTCATCTTTGGCCTGTAAGGAGAAGAATTGTGGTGTTGGATCTTGAAGTCCCGGCATAGTTCTGCCATCATTTTGTTGTTCAAATTGGAACCATTATCAGTAATGATTCGCTCGGGAACTCCGTATCGACAGATGATATCTCTCTTCAGGAATCGGGCTACCACTTGTCTTGTAACATTCGCATATGACGCTGCTTCAACCCACTTGGTGAAATAGTCGATGGCTACCAAGATGAATCTGTGGCCGTTTGAAGCAGTCGGCTCGATCTTGCCAATCATATCAATGCCCCACATGGCAAAGGGCCATGGTGAAGACATTATGTTCAAAGGATTGGGAGGCACATGCACCTTATCTGCATAGATCTGGCATTTGTGGCACTTTCTGGCATAAGCACAGCAGTCGGCATCCATTGTGATCCAATAATAACCTGATCTTAGCAACTTCTTGGCCATGGCATGCCCTCCTGCATGGGTACCAAAGGATCCTTCGTGCACCTCGTGCATCAACAAGTCTGCTTCTGTTCTATCAACGCATCTGAGGAGTACCATATCAAAGTTTCTCTTGTACAAAGAACCATCAGTATTCAAAAAGAAACTGCCAGCAAGCCTTCTCAAAGTCTTCTTATCATTGGAAGATGCCCCAGATGGGTATGTTTGATCCTCCAAGAAGCACTTAATGTCGTGGAACCAAGGCTTATCATCTTTGGCAATATCTGCTGCAAATACATATGCTGGTCTGTCAAGCCTGGATACTGAAATCTGCGGTACAAAGTTGGCAGCTTGAACTTTGATCATGGATGAAATGGTAGCCAGGGCATCTGCAAACTGATTCTCGTCCCGAGGGATATACTCAAGCTTGACCGTTGTGAAGAAAGTCAATAACCTCCTTGTATAATCCCTGTAAGGTATCAGATGATCCTGGTGTGTGTACCATTTGCCGTTGGTTTGATTAACTACTAAAGCTGAATCTCCGAATACAGTCAGCGTCTTGATCCGGAGGTCAATGGCTTCCTCAAGACCCATAATACAAGCTTCGTATTCAGCTTCGTTGTTAGTGCAGTTGAAAGTGAGTTTTGCCGAGAAAGGCATGTGAACTCCTTTAGGTGTAATGAGTACTGCACCAACACCACGACCGTTCATGTTAACAGCCCCATCAAACATCATAGTCCATTCTTCCTCCGGGTCAGGCCCTTCAGTGTGAACAGGCTCTTCATGGTCTTTCGCTTTTATGAACATGATGTCTTCATCAGGGAAATCAAATCTCATAGGCTGGTAATCATCAATGGGTTGCTCAGCAAGATATTCAGATAATACACTGCCCTTGATGGCTTTCTGAGATGTGTACTGAATGTCATATTCCGTGAGAATCATTTGCCATCTTGCAACCCGTCCGGTAAGAGCTGGCTTCTCGAAAATGTACTTAACTGGATCCATCTTGGATATCAACAAAGTGGTGTGGGTCAACATATACTGTCTCAGTCGGCGAGCAGCCCACACTAAAGCACAGCAAGTTTTCTCGAGCAGTGAATAACGTTGTTCACAGTCGGTAAACTTTTTGCTCAGGTAGTAAATTGCATACTCTTTTCGACCAGACTCGTCATGCTGGCCCAGCACACACCCCATTGACTCTTCTAATACTGTCAAATACATTATCAGAGGTCTTCCTTCAACTGGAGGCATAAGGATTGGAGGTTCTTGCAGGTATTCTTTGATCTTGTCAAAAGCCCTCTGGCAGTCTTCATTCCACCTGACCGTCTGTTCTTTCCTTAACAGCTTGAACAAGGGTTCACAGGTTGCAGTAAGGTGAGATATGAACCTTGAGATGTAGTTCAATCTACCTAGAAACCCTCGAACTTCTTTTTCAGACTTTGGTGCAGGCATTTCTTGAATGGCTTTGACTTTATCAAGGTCCACTTCAATCCCCTTTTCGCTTACAATAAAACCCAGCAGCTTACCAGATCGCACCCCGAATGTGCACTTGTTGGGGTTCAGCTTCAGTTGGTACTTCCTCAGACGCTTGAATAACTTCAGCAGATTTACCAGGTGGTCTTCTTCTGTAAGGGACTTGGCAATCATGTCGTCCACATAACACTCGATTTCCTTATGGATCATATCGTGGAATAATGTTACCATAGCCCGTTGATATGTTGCACCAACGTTCTTCAATCCGAATGGCATCACCTTGTAACAGAACGTGCCCCAGGGTGTGATGAAGGTTGTCTTCTCCATGTCTTCAGGTGACATTTTGATCTGGTTGTATCCTGAAAATCCGTCCATGAAGGAGAATACCGAGAACTGAGCCGTATTATCAACCAATACGTCAATATGAGGTAATGGAAAATCATCTTTCGGGCTGGCTCTATTCAGATCCCGGTAGTCAACACACATCCTTACTTTGCCGTCTTTCTTAGGCACAGGTACTATATTAGCAACCCACGGCGGATAGCTAGTTACAGCAAGGAATCCGGCGTCCCACTGCTTTTGTACCTCTTCTTTTATCTTCATCGCCATGTCCGGGCGAGTACGGCGCAGTTTCTGCTTCACAGGCGGGCATTCTTCTCTTAAAGGCAGCTTGTGCATAACAATGTCGGTGTCCAACCCTGGCATATCCTGATAAGACCAAGCAAACACATCCACATATTCTTGAAGCAAGTCGATCAGTTGTTTCTTCACTGAGTCTCGTAAGCAAGCCCCGATTTTAACCTCTTTCACATCTTCATCTGTACCAAGATTAATCGTTTCGACCTCCTCCTGATGAGGAGTGATAACCTTCTCCTCTTGTCTCAACAATCTGGCTAGCTCTTCGGGAAGCTCGTAATCTTCTTCAACCCCTTCATCAGCTTGATTGATCGGATTGTCAGAGTCATACGAAGTCATAGCCGTGCTGTTGTCGGTGCGGTCTGGAAGGCACTCTCTGCAAGGGTTCAGTTTGTTCATTTTAGTGATTGATTTTAATCTTGTTTAGAAAAGTGAAATGAAATTATCATTTTGAAAACATTGCCATTTATTTTTTGTACAAAAAGAAAAATGGAAAAACAGTGAGCGGAAAAAGAAAAAGACTTGTTTGCAAAAGATGTCTGATATTTCATGGATTAATCTTGTTGCACAAAAATTACAGATGGCCCGATTACAAAATGAGTCTTGTCGTCTTGGGCAAGACGCAAGACTTGATGCATGCTTAAAATATACAGGAAATAATAATTACTCTGCAGGAGTAACTCTTATAATTTCCTGGGAAGACCAGTTTGAGATACTGCTCCCCGGGACCTTTGGACGAATCCAGCTTTCCAGGTTGCGTTCATCTTCCGACTCATCTTCCAAGTTGTTGACAGCATCGGGGGTGAGCATCCCCCCACTAACAAAGTTGGGCTTCTTAGCAGCCTCTGTTTGATCTTCTTGAGTTGGTTTGTAACCCAACCCAAATCTATCTTCTTTCTTCTCCAGAGGCAACAATTTGCCCCAGCCTTGAGCGTTTCCTTCTTCCACCACCTTCCGGGCCTGCTGGTAGGATGTCATGGAAGTCCCAAGTACAGCAGAGGTTTCATTAATATTCAGGGCCTCAAACCCTTGACTCATCGTCTCGTGGATCTCCCCATCCATCTCAATGTATTTGTAGGTAGCCAGATGGCTAACAAAAATATCCTCCTCTCCACAAATAGTAACGACTTGGCCCTCCCACTCGAATTTTAACTTCTGGTGAAGGGTAGACGTAACTGCGCCAGCGGTATGAATCCATGGTCTACCCAACAAACAGCTGTAGGCAGGCTGAATGTCCATCACGTAGAAGGTCGTTTTGAAAGTTTGTGGGCCAATCGTTACAGGCAACTCAATTTCTCCCAGAACTGATCTCTTAGAGCCGTCAAAAGCTCTCACTACTAAGTTACTGGGACGTAATGCCAATCCTTCATATTCCAGCTTCACAAGGGCTTTTTTAGGTAAGACATTGAGGGATGATCCTGTGTCTACCAGCACATGGGAAAGAACTGCACCTTTACATTCCATGGTAATGTGCAAAGCCTTGTTATGATTGCGGCCTTCCGAAGTCAAATCAGTGTTGGTAAACCCTAGTCCATTACTAGCATTAACATTTCCAACCACAGCTTCCAACTGATTGACCGTGATCTCTTCTGGCACATAAGCTGGGTGCAAAACTTTGAGTAGTGCGTTCCGATGAGCCTCAGAGCACATAAGCAATGATAGGATGGAGATCTTGGAAGGCGTCTGGTGAAGCTGGTCCACTATCTTGTAATCACTTTTCTTGATGATTCTCATGAATTCATCAACTTCTTGATCAAAGGGTGTTTTCAAAGCTTCTCTAACAACCTGTTCTTCTTGCACCATGCTCTTCCCTTTTGCCTTGGCAGCAGCTTCTGCTTCAGCAGTGGGTCTTTGAATTTGCGGGGCAAAGAGACGTCCGCTTCGAGTGAAGCCTCCGCCTCCTCCCACATTGTCTATTTGTGGTGAAGAAGTTGATGATTCAAAAGTGATTTTCTTTCCTTCGCAGTATAAATCAGAGCCGTAATGCCAAGGGATGGCATTACTGCTTTCATAAGGTACTGGCCCAGGCACTGTGACAGTGACTGGACTGATGGCAGCTGCGGAAGGAACCATGATAGTCTGTGGATCATAATATATTGTGACTGGTGCTCTGGTAGGAGTGGCATTTTGTGAGTTGTAGGCAGAATCATTTGCAGGATCATAATAAATTGTAACCGTTGAGACACTTGCATTGTTTGCTGATGTTGTAGGAGATATTGTTAGAAGGATGGGTGTTGTTGTTGTAGGAGTTTCTGAATGGAGGGGTGCTGAAGTTGTAGAAAGGATGTTTGCTGATATCTGGTCCATTGAAGTAACAGATGAAGCATTTGTTGATGAAACCGAAGAGTTGTTTGGAACAATGGTTGTTGCATTTGTAGGAGATTCTGGAACCGTTGTTAAGGAGATTGCTGGATTGGTAGGTATTGATGTTGTAATTTGAAGCAGGCCACTCTGGATGAGACCATCTATGCCATCCCTCAAGTTATCACAACCATTCACTGAAATGTTGCAATAAGCACACCCCAACTCACATCCCGGGAACATTTGACATTCGAGGATTTGAGCCTTAATCTCCACCAAGGGAGTCCGGATCTGACCCACACTGGTTATCAAGTAAGACGGCTTGTCTTCTTCAATAGCGTTGATTCTGGGACCACCATGATGTGGCATAGGGTTCTTGTTGACATTTGGTGGTGGTGCAAAGTTCAGAGCCTTGGAGTCTACCAGGTCTTGTACCTTCATGTGCAAGGCTCTGCACTTCTCCGTACTATGGCCAGGTGCATTTGAGTGAAAAGCACATCTGGCGCTGGCGTCATAATTTCTGGGCAGACTGTTAGGATCTGGAGGTGCCAACGTCCTTAGCTCAACCAGGTTGAGTTTCAAGAGTTGTGGCAATAATGTGGCATAAGGCATAGGAATCGGATCGATCACCCTATTGGCCTGAGAAGGTCTCTGTTGAAATGGTCTTTGCTGATTGTTGTTGCTGGTGTTGTTGTAATTTCTCTGAGGAGGATAAGGAATTTGTTGCTGGTAATTTTGTTGCTGAGGTTGATAAGCTGGTTGAGGATGAATTGGAGCGGGAATGGTGACTGCTGCCACAGACCTATGAACATATTGGGGTCTGCCCCTGCTGGTGTGGATAGCATTGGTTTCACCAGTTCTTCTTGGGCCTACAAAAGGCTTTCTTGAGTTGCTGGATGAGCTGGCACCGTTGTCAGAAATCTTTCCCATCTTTAATAAGCTTTCAATTCTTTCCCCGGCTATGACCACGTCAGCAAAGCTAGTGGAAGAAAAGGCAGCCAGTCGGTCAATGTACGTTCCTTGGAGGGTGTTCATAAACATATCAGCCATCTCCCTCTCTGACATAGGTGGCTGGACAGCAGCAGCAAGCTGTCTCCACCTTTGAGCGTACTCCCGGAAGCTTTCCCTGGATGATTGTGACATCCCCATCAGGAGGGTCCTGTTGGGAGCCATATCTAAATTGTACTGATACTGTCTAATAAAGGCCTCTGCCAGGTCCTTCCAGCATCTAATGGTTGCTCTGGTCAAATGAGAGTACCATTCCCTCGAAGCTCCAGTTAAGCTATCCTCAAAATAAAACATCCATAGCTTTTCGTCCATGGTATAGGCCTTCAGCCTCCCCAGAAAGGATTGTAAATGAGTCCGGGGGCAAGAAGTCCCGTTATACTTCTCAAAGCATGGTGGTTTAAATTTGTGGGGGATCCTGACCCCGTCCACTAGACCCATGTCCATAACATCAAATCCCAAAGAATTCTGGGACTCCAAGGATCTTAGTTTCTCAGCAATCTCTTCTAGCCTTCTGTCATAGGCTTCCTCCCCAGCTCCCATCACTGTGAACTGATCTTCCTGGGGGTCTTCTTGCATCACTCTACCTGCTGTGGCAGTCCCTTGCACATTGACAGGGATGTTGATCTCTGGATGCTGGTGGGGTCCAAAGACTGGGGGATTAACATGAGGTTGGACTCTCTCATTGTTGCTTGTCCCAGCAGTCCCCGGATGATGGTCTTCCTGATTCCTCCCTTCTACCAGTGCCCTTAACCTCTCTTGGCTTTGAGCCATATTATTCATCACTTCCATAAACGGTGTCATCTGATTCCTCATTTCCAACCTCTCGTTGGCCATTTGATTCCTGACCTCTGTAAGGTCCTGCTGTACCTGGTCCATCTGTATGCCCGGAAGATTGTTGCGGGTGGGGTATCTGTGTGGACGGTTGAGTGGAAACCCTCGACGTCGAGCAATAGTTCCTGAGGTCACAACAGAGTTAGTAACAATAAAACGAAAACCTACAAAACAAAACAAAAGGTTAGTATGCAATGCAGTATGTTTATTTGTTTCCAAGGTATCCGGCTTGGCACTTGGTTTTGACCTTTCCAGACCCCCGAGGAAGATGCTTTTGATGTTGCTTGAAGAATTCAGATAAAATAAACCAACACATATATTACAAAAAGTAAATGATACATAGTTTGTTTCTTTTTACAATACACGCCCTCTAAGGGGTCAAAAATACAACATAAAGAAAAGTACATGGAATGAAAGCAACAACAAGCAAAAGTCAAACACCAAGACCAAACTCATCCTCCTGAACTTCCTTTAGAAGTGCTTCAGTCACAGGATCAGCTGGACGCTCTGTAAGATTCCTGATGAGAAGATTCCTTGTAGTAACAGCTGCAGTTAGCCTCTTGTGTTGACTCTGGTCCTTTTACCTCTTTACACCAGCTCTAATCTTCAATTCTGAGATCTCCCTCTGGGCTGTTGCCAGGGCTTCCTGTTGCTCTTTTGCACTAGCTTCCAGCTGCTCAATCTTGTCCTGAGTCCTCTTATCCTCCTGAGTGCGAGCTTCGGTGATCCTGACCCACCTAGCTTGGCTCTCCTTTAGATACAAATTAGTCCTGGCCTTCTGGAACTGGGCTTCCTTGCAGGCATTCTTCAAGATTTGTTCTCCAGCCCTAGACTTCTTAATGTAATCCTCTGACTTCTCAATTCTAGCCAAATGCTCCACCTTCAGCTTTTCTAACCTCTCAATATCCAACCTACCATCACTCCTCTCCCAGAGGGTCTTCTGTAGAGCTTGAGTCAGTTTCTCATTTCTCTCTTTCAATTTCTCAAACTCCTCCAAGCTGACAGTTGCTGGGGGTGGTGCTGTGGAAGGTCCAGGCATATCTTCAATAGTGAAGGGCATTCCAGAAACCTGAGCCCTGTTATGAGACCACTCATAGTATTGAGCTGAGGCCACATTATTGCATCTCCCAAGGATGGTTACCCCCTTAGTTTGCACATTGTCCCAGGCCCAGGATGCCTGCCTGACAACAGCCAGATTAGGCTTGATTTCACAATAAAGGGTCTCAGTCAGATCCTGTGCTCTAGGAGGATGGACTAATGCATAGCCCAGTTGTCTTTTAAATAGCAGAGGGTTGTAGTTGATGCAACCCTTCACTCCTACCAGAGGCACATTGGGAAACTGCCCACAACTTGTAATGATGTCTCTGCCCTTGGTGCTCTGGGTGCACCACCTGATGTCATATGAGGTTAGAGCAACAAGCCTCCTAGCCCAGTTCTTCTGCTGGTGAGGGTTCAAGAATGCATCAGTCTTTGGCAAATGCTTGAGCAGCCAAGTATGGAACAAAGGAGCACAGCATCTCACTAATCTTCCCCTTTGCTTTTCATTCCTTTGATGAACAGAGTAGTAAAGATCTCCCAGTAAGGTGGGCACTGGGTTTCTCAGGATGAAAAGATGGATTGCATTCTTGCTAACAAACCTAGGTTCATCTGCAAAAAGTATGACCCCATATATGCTAAGGGCCAACAGAGCACAGACTGCCTTCCACTCCCCCAAGGAGGCCTTCAGAATAGCCTGAGAAGTCAAGAAATCCAGATGAAAACCAGAGACTCCAGCTTTAGCTGTCAAATTCTGCCCAATCAGAACTGGTTCCAGATATAATGCTTTTGCTATCTCCTCATTGCTAGGGAAAGCCATTTCAGGGTTGAAGGGGATTCCACCCCTGATGGGTACACCAACCAATGATGAATACTCCTCCAGCAAGGGTCCCAACTGAAAATTCTGAAATGTGAAGCACCTCAGAGGGGGATCATAGAACTGCAAGCAAGTATGAATCAAGCTCCTCTGTGAAGGGTCCAAATCCATAACCACATCAAGAATTCCTCCATAATGTTCTCTGAAAAGTGGTATATGGTCTGGAGTAATCAGGGTCTGAATCTTCCTGATGCTGGCCAACTCAGGCTCGAAGAAATGATAGGAGATGTTACTCTTCTTAGGTGCCATGTTGCTGAGACAGATGCTGAGAATAACACTGAAGATTGGCCTCTGACAGGCTGAGACTGGTGATGCAGGTGACTGAAGCAGGTAGCTGATAGCTGAAGCAAGATACTGATGAAGATAGGTCTAAGCTGAAGAAGGGGTCAAAACCAAGCCAAAATGATGAGATGGATGCCCTGAAAAACAAATAAACACATGTTAAAATGATGCAGTGAGGATGTATGCAAATGATATGCAAGGGTTTGTGACTGAGCTGGATCTGATTAACTTCTCTGATGTGAGTCCATATATGTTCAAGAAATCCAGATGAAGGTTCATAAGTCCAGTAACCGAGGTGGGGGACTCAAATAAAGAGTCACATGTCTTGGGTTAAAAATCACAAGAACTGTTCCAAAGTGGAGTACTCTTAACAAAACGCAGTGACAGGGTATGCTGAGGTCAAGGGTACCTGCAAACCTGTAAACAACCCAACCCCCTCACAGGTGATGTTCTAAAACAAGGATCCTCAGACTTGGATCAGTCATGAGAAGTGTAAACACTTCTAACCCGGAGGTACAGTGTTTACAATAACCATAAAAGATCCTCCTCTAATTCACCTCAGTTTCTGGAGGTCAATACTAAAGGTCATCCAGACTTAGCAGGCTTCCCAGATAGCCCTAGCACTACAGGAAATCTGTAGCACAGAGTTCTCAAGAAGAAACCCATATCTGAACTGTGTTTCATATTCCCGCACCAGACCGAAATGGAATGGGAAAGAACATGAACCACTCTAGCCTAGGTGTCACTCAGGTCCCAGGTATAGGACCTCAACTCTCAATGGAACACCCACCCACCAAAGCAACAAACAGATCCAGCCAGCACAGTATGATAGTATGATATATGTAAAACTATAAAGAAAGCAATAAAACAACTGTACATAAAGCAAAAGTAAAACAAATATACAAACACAGATAGCACATAACACCCCAGTAAACACAAATCAATCAAGCGCTAGGAGGAACCCACAAAAAGAACCAGAAGCCCTGGTTGCAGTATAAGGGTCCCCAGCAGAGTCGCCAAACTGTCGCTCCCGATAAATGGGAAATGGCCCAGATAAAGGTACAGACGCGAACGGTCGGCGAAAGGAGGTGCGAGAACACACAGGAGTGAACTCACAGGGAATGAAAAGAGTCGCCAGCTAGGCATTTTTATCCCGGAGGAAAGGTAATGCTGCATAAACCTGAGAAAGATATGGATAAGACGGTTGCGAACCAGAGAGACTGAGAAAGGGGGTTGGTTACAACCTGGGAAGGTATTAGCACCCAGATTGTCCGTCGTACTCAACGGGATCCACGCTTAAAAAATTTGGGTTTTAAAGGGGTAGTGTCAGTGCAATCTGTGTATAAAAGAGCTGGAAAAGGATGTACAGGTGTCATTGTAAAAGAAATGAAGTGTGATATATACAGTGTCAGTGCAAGAATGAAAGTGAGATGCTCAAGATCATGAGGCTAAAAGAATAAAGCTAGAAGGAGGGGGGAATATACAGAGACTTTTGTTCGATAACTATTAAGTTATGCCTACGTATCCTCTCGTGCAATGAGGAAGTCAGAACACCATAGTTCGACCCAAAGAGACTGAAAGATGAATTGACTTGTGAACTACTTACTTGTCTATGCTCAAGTGTATGACCTGTCTGGCTCAGGTGCAAACTGTCTTGCATTAGACGGAGGAAGCGAGTTCTCGTTTATGAGTGAATGAGATGAGAAAAGAATCCCGAAGGAGACGGTTATTGTTTGTTTTTGAGTTTTCAGTCTTTTATTGCTTTTGGAGATTTGTCATAAGTTAATGAGCTTAAGCCTAAACCAATGGATTTAATAAACTCATCACATCTTCCCTCTGATTAGGGGTAATGAGAATACCTTAAGTGTGAAGTCAGCTTCTCACACTTAATCACCTTTGGTGTAGGATTAAGATCCTTAACCTACTTGTGATTAGTTAGATGTTTTTGGTGTTTTTGTTTAGTGTTAAGTAATGAGGTTAAGCCATAATCAGGGATTAAACAGACTCATTACACCATCCTAATAGAAGGATAATAGATGAGAATGTTTAAGCTGAGGAAAGCTCCTCAACTTAATCCATGATTAGGGATTAAACTCATGACAAAACAAGCCTTTGATTAAGTGGATTTTATTTAATGATATGATGAAGAAGTGATTTTTAGGGTTTGTAAGACAACTTGAGGGGGACTTGTCCATTAACACTAGGGTTAGTCCTTCTTAACCAATTAAGGAAGAATTAGAACCCTAATGCAAGGCCCAAGTTACAAGTATGATGTCTTGATGATTATTAAGTGGATTGATTAAAGGAGTTAAACACATTAAGGGTTTAACACTTAGGATTAAAGTTATACACTTCATCCTAATAGAAGGATGCAGGCATAAGCTTAATCACAAAGCCTTAAAACCTTTATGGTTTAGTCCTTGATTATGAGGTAAGAAGAGAAGACTCAAAGGATGACACAAAGGTAAAACTAATGGGGGGGCTAATCAAAACCCTAGTCATTGTCATGCTTGGTTGTTCCTAAGGTTTGTGAGGTTTACAAGAGAAATCTTCAATGGAACCACCAGGAAGCAGATGAAAGGATCAGGAGAAGCAAAGTAACTTGCTTCATTGAAGAAGACAAGTCACTTGAGGAAAGAAAGTAAGAAGCAAAAGAATGAGCAAGCTCAATCTCAAACACAAACAAAGAATGCAGCAAGAATGCATAAAAAGAGATGAAAAGAGATTATGAGAAGTGAAGGCAAATTCACTTCTCAAACAACTTACCACCTGAAATGTTAGTGAAAGAAATGAAATGCAATGCAAAATGAGATGAGATGGCATGATGTAAATCAAAACCAGAAGCTCATACATGATGTTAATGATGCTATGAGATGATGCATACATGAAACAAGGCATGGGAATGATCATACAAACTTATGGATGCAAATGAAGCAAGTTTAGACCCATGAACATACATGGATAGTTATGAAATGCATATGGCATACAACATGGCAAATGCAAGATGCAAGGATCAAACATGCTTTCAATATGTCTTAAGATGTCAAATGAATCAAATGGATGCACAAAATGTCATGGCAAGTCAAGGTATGAATGCAAGTGCAAGATGGATGCATATGGAAGCCCAAATTAGGGTTTATGATCAAAGCATCAAACAAAAAACCAAAATCAGAAGCAAACATCAATATAAAAAAAAATTGATGATGCACTCAAAGGATCCCTAATCCTATACCAACTCACTGCCCAAAGGAGAAGTTCCAACTCTTAACCTAATTCAAGTTATGATTTTCCTAAGTTTTCTAGGGTTTTAGGGTTTCTTAACAAGAAAATTGCCAAACAAATTAAAAATGAAAGATCAAATCATGGCCATTTAATCTCACAAACTACATGCTAAACACAATGCAATGCAAGAAGAATCAAGGTCCAACTCTCAAGGGTTAGGCAGAAATGATTTTTTGAAGTTTGGATCAAAATAATGCATTAAAATGATTTTAATTCCATGAAAAATTCTCAAAATGCATCAAGATCAAAAAAGAAATTTGGTTTGAGGGTTGGACAATGTTTCTAAATGTTTTTAAATGTTTCATGAATTTTTTGGTGATTTTTAAATACCTAAAAGTATTTTTAATTAATTAATTCTCATTAATTAATTAAAAATAAATTTCTAAATATTTAAAAATATTTTTTGAATGCAAAAAATAAAAATAAAAATATTTGGGGTTTCTGAAATTAAATAAAAGTTTGTATAAAAAATTTCAGAATTTTTGAAATTGTTTTACTATTTTAAAATAAATGAACAAAAGAAATATAAAAGAAATGAAATAAAATTAATAAAATGAAAAGTAATCTGATCCAATGCATCAGATTCAAAGCTGGGAGGAGACCATTGACTTGGCGCGTGAAACAAGGGTCAGGATGGACTCTGACTTAATTAGGTTTTACGAATTAATTAATTGGATTTAATTAAACTAATTGAGATTAGGGCAAAATGGATGCATCTGGGCCACACAAACGCGTGCCAGGTCAACTAAGTCAAAGGATCCAACGCATCAGATTCAAATGCTAATTAATTACAGGGATTAGGGTTAATGGTTCTCAGGTGGCCGGAGAAGACTTTCGGTCGTCTTCTTCGGCGAACCAAAACCCTAGATCATGATTCAGGCCACCACACTTCAAATTAAACACAGCAAAATGATCCTCTAACATCCTAGAACACAAATCATCCCTCAAACAACATTTAAACTTCAAGAATCAGGCAAATCGAAGAAATCATTTTTCACAGGTGAAATTTCAGAGCATCAGTACAAACTCATTTTTCACTCATTTTCGATTCTAAGAACATCCCCATGACCAGCAAGACATACACTATCAATTTATAACATAAAATGCAAGCTCTGTGAGAAAAAGTTCATGGCCATACCTGAGGTGGAAGCTTCTGGTTCTGGGCTTTCTGGGCTGTTCTTTGGTGCAAACTCACTCCAATGATCCCCCTTGTGCTAATGGCAAGCTTGGATGGAGTTTAAACAGGCTATTTTGAGAGGTTCAATTCTGGTGTATCAGAAAATGAGGTCTGTGTATATGATGTTTCAGGCTCTACCAATGGTTGATTCTGGTTCCTTTGAGTGTGTTTGATTTGTTGGTGAAGAGAAATGGGGTGTTTGATGGCTGTGGAAGGTGATTCGAAGAAGAGAAGTTCTTTGACAGTTTTTTGTGAAAGCTGTGTTCTGGCTTGTTTCAATGGCCAATGCAATGCTATAACACTCCAACAATGTATGAGTAGCCTGTGGAGCAGGTCAGTAGAGGTGGCTGCTCACTGTTCCAAGAGTATGGAGGTTTTTGCCAAAAAGTCAATGTGATTGGTACTTGCAGCATGGGCTATGGCAGCAGCTGTCTAAGGGCATGTCCTGCTTCAGCTTGGGTCAAGGATGACCTTTAGATTGCTTGTGAGTGACTGCAACATGTGGATCATGAGCTATGCTAGCTTTTGCAACTTGCCCACTTGGTGTTTTCTCATGATTTTGTGTTATGTATGTGATATGATTCTTGCTGAATTTTGGTGCATAGAACTTCATTTAGTCATGGCAATGCATAGAAATCAGCTAGTGATCACATAACCCTTTGGAAAATGATTTTGCCAAGAATCCCCCTTTTGCACTTGTAATGAAAAATGACTTAAGGATCTTTGAAAACCAAAGCAAACAATGCAAAATCCCTTGGGCCAATTCTGTTTTTAGGGCATGTGTGATGTTTGTATAAGGGTTAGACATCAATTAGAAGTCACAAATAGCCTTGGTACAAGAATTTGCAAGTTTTTCCATTTGGTGCATAACTTGAATTTTAGTGATTTTTGCCAACTTTGATGAGCCATAACTTTTGATCCAAAAGGAATTAGGTCATGTTCTTGTACTTTTTGAAAAGGGAAAGATCTATTCTACAACTTTCATGACCAAAGTTTTTCCATTTGAAGCTTTCTTGAATCAAAAAGTAAGGGTTGAAAAAGTTGCATAAAATGACATTTTCATTAAAAGTCAAACTTGCCCAAAAAGTCAACTTTGCAAAAGACTTGAAATTCTTGAATTTTGTGAACTTCCAACTTCTTATATGATCAAATAAAGATCATATACACTCAAAATGATGAAGATCACCCCTTGGTTGGGTCATTGGGGGCCTCAGATGCCCTGATTTTGCACTGACTTGCTTGAAAAGTCAACTCTTGATCAGATGACTTCCCCATGGAATTTCTTCATGAAAATTGATATGCATACTCCCTATACCATATAGAGACCAATAGAAACAAGAATGACCAAAAAATTTGGAGTTATGGCCTCTGAAACCAAAACCCTAATTTTAGGTCATCTGTGCAGTCAAACCTGGCTCTGCTTCTATACCATTCCCAGTTCTTGTGATTCTTTGACATTTCTGACTTTGAGAGGATGTAATCTGATATAAGAACATACATGGACCCCTTTGGAGTGGTTGATGGCCTTTGGAGTGGCTCAAGAAGCTCTTGGATTGTTCAGATCACAAACCCTAGATGCAGATGACTTTGAATCTATGCAGTGAGTCACAAATGTGGTATGAGATGGTATGATTGGATTTATGCATATGACATGATCTCAAGCCATGGTGTGAATGGGTGAGGGCAAATTTGGGGTGTTTACACCTATCCTTGATCAGAAACCCTTCACAGGCTTGGAAAAAGAGCCTAAACCTGAAGTCATCGCTGCAGCCCTACATTTGAAGAAATCAGACATTGTCCTAGAAACAAGGAGTGGAGTTAAGGGTATTCTTGCCAAGGTATTGATGGAGAAGTCACAAGTGTTCTTGAAGGCTATGAGTTATGATGCTTTTGAGGAGATCTTAGCCTTGTTGATTTATGGCTTAGTGTTGTTTCCCAATCCAGATCAGTTCATAGACGTTCACGCCATTAACATATTTCTGACTCACAATCCAGTGCCTACATTACTTGGAGACATCCTACATTCTCTCCATACCCGTACTACAAAGGCACGAGGAACTCTGATGTGCTGCATACCTTTATTGTCTAGGTGGTTTATTTCTCACCTTCCTCAATCAGTGATGAAGAATGAACGAGGGTTCAGGTGATCCAAGAGGATTATGTCATTCTCTCATTCAGATATTCATTGGTGCTCTCGATCTATGGAGAATGTTACTATCATTGACCATTGTGGGAGTTCCCTAATGTGCCACTCCTTGGCATAAGAGGGGGCATTACTTACAACCCTTCCTTAGCTTTACGACAGTTTGGTTACGCTCGGAGTGATGGTCCTCATGACATGTTGATTCAAGGTATTGTGTTTGACTACGACAACGATCTGCAAGGTTACCGTCAAACGCTCATACGAGCATGGGGTAAAGTGAACAAGGTTGACAGCAAGACTCTGGAGCCTAAGTACACTATTCCTATGGAAGCTTATCTCAGATGGGTGCGATTTCGTGCTCAGACTCTTATGATGCCATATCCTGCTATCCTGCCAGTTACTATGGAGCCTGTTGCTGAGGGGGATACTTCTTATACCATCCTTCATCCAGACATGCCCACTGACATGGAAGACTTACAGAGGTCCTGGATCCAGTTGAAGGAGCAAAGGGATACTTTTGAGACTCATTACAAGGCAAGTCAAGAAAGAATCCTGGAGCTAACAAAGCAACTTCACGAGGAGCGGAATCTCAACTCATACCTCAACACAAAGAGGAAATGTCCATGGGAGACCTAAAACCCCATTTTTTGTACTTATTTCATTTCTATTGTAAGCCCAAGGGGCAAACAAATTTATTACTAATAAAAGTTTACTTTTTGGTTGTTTAAACAAATTTAAATCCTGCGGTCCTTGAAAACATTGCATACGCATTTATACACCATACCATTGCATCACAGGTTTCTTATGTACAGGTATCTTATCTTCTCGCTGTTTATTTCAGCAATGGCTCTTGAACAAATAGTCAAAGATCTCCAGGCACAGAACGCACAGTTCCAAGAGCCGATCCTGAACTTGTCCAAGGGGCAAGATGAATTGAAGACACTGCTGGCCAAGAAGACTAAGAAGACTAGAAGGTCAGGAGGCCTTATCAACATGGGAAGAAGGTTCAGAGGTCCTGTCAAGACCAAAGAATAGGTTGAAGATTATGAGTCTGAGGAGTCTGAGAAAGAGGGAGGCAGTCTCCATAATACAATGTGGGATTCTGATTCTGAAGCAAATTACTATCATGATCCTAATGAAGATAAGTTCAAGATGTTGGTGGATAGAATGGATGCTATGGAATTGAAAAAGTCTTCTGGGCTGGATTTTGAAGACCTGAGTTTGATATCTGGAGTGGTTATACCCATTCGGTTCAAGGTCCCTGCATTTGTAGTGTATGATGGTGTCTCCTGCCCCAAGCTGCATCTGAGGTCCTATGTCCGGAGAATCCAACCCCATACTGCTGATAAGAAGTTGTGGATCCATTTCTTCCAAGAGAGCTTGTTTGGAGCTCAATTGGAATGGTACTATCAATTGGAGAGTGTCAACATCCGTGATTGGAATGATCTTGCTAAGGCCTTCTATAAGCAATATCAATACAATGCTGATATAGCACCAACTCGCATGCAACTCCAAAGCATTTCTATGGGTGCTAAGGAGAATTTCAAAGAGTATGCCCAGAAGTGGAGAGACTTGGCTGGTAGAGTACAACCTCCTCTGACTGACAGGGAGTTAGTGGATATGTTCATGTGTACGTTGAATGGTCCTTTTTATAGTCATCTCATTGGAAGCTCATCATCTGGCTTCACTGAGTTGATAATGACAGGAGAGCGTGTGGAAAGTGGTATAAGGAGTGGCAAGATACAAGTGGGTGCTTCTTCATCAAGTACTGCAAAGAAGCCACCTAGTGGGAAGAAAGAGTCAAATGTTGTTTATGGTCAACCTGGTCGTAATAGGAGTCACCAATCTGTGAGTGCAGTCCACATCTCCAATCCTACTCCTGCAGCACCAGAACAACCACAGGGCAATCAGCAGAGGCCTAGAAGACAGTTCACCAAGCTCAACATGTCACCGGCCCAAGCCTTGCAACACTTGTTGAAGGGTGAACTCATCACTTTGAAGGACCCTCCTCAAAATCCCAATGTTACCTCTCCCAGGTACAATCCTAATGCACGATGTGCATATCATTCAAATTGTCAGGGACATGATACCAATAATTGATGGATATTGAAGAATAAGATTCAAGATATGATTGATGCTGGAGAGATTGAGTTTGACCCTCCGGGTACTCCAAATGTGATTACTGCTCCCATGCCAAATCATGAGAAGACTATTAATGCCATTGATGAAGTTTCACATATTTCCTCAGTTGCAAATGTGACTACACCATTGTCTGTTATTAAGAAGAAGTTGGTACAAGCTGGGTTCTTTCCAGGTTGTAATGAAGATTGTTTCTATTGTGCTTATAAACCGGATAGTTGCTGGAGGTTGAAAGACGGTATTCAACGCCTCATGGACAATTACACCATATTGTTTGAAAGGACACCTTCTGTGGAGAGCATGGTTGAACATATAACTCAAGATGCGAAGGTTGAAGAGGTGGATATGGTTGATAAAGTGCCAGTGAGGATTACTTCCAAGGGCCCTGTCAAAATCACTCATAAGGGTCCAATTAAAATTACTGTTGAAGGCCCTGTAAAGATTGTTGCTGAAGCTAGAGTGGCTCCTATGATTATTACCATTCCTGGTCCTATTCTGTATACTTCTGATAAAGTTGTGCCTTGGCATTATGGCTCTGATGTTTATATTCATGGTGTTAAGCAGGAACCTTTAGCTGATACACCTATTGCTGATGAAAACCTTGATGTTGACAATATTGCTGGATCTAGTAAGATTACGAGAAGTGGAAGAATTTTCTCTCCTCCGGCTACCTCCAAGAATACAGTTACTCCAACTACTACCTCCACTGCTGATGCTCGGGGCAAAGGTCCTATTATTGAACCTATACAAACTGATGTACCTACTGCTGATGATCTTTCTAAGCAGATGGAAGAAGTATTGAAGATCATTCGCAAGAGTGATTATGATGTTGTTGATCAATTGGGGCATACTCCCTCCAAGATTTCCATGTTGTCTTTATTGTTGTGTTCTGAGGCTCATGCTAAAGCCTTGATTAAATTTTTGAAGACTGCTCACGTACCAAATGAGATTTCTGTAGATCAGTTTGAAAATTGTGTTGCACACTTGACCTATGATAATGGGTTAGGTTTCTCCGATGCTGATTTGACTCCGGCCAAGAGGGACCATAACAGGGCCTTACACATCTCTATTGAGTGTAGGGGCACTACCCTGTCTCATGTGTTGATAGACAATGGTTCTTCGCTGAATGTACTTCCCAAAGAGGTGTTGAATAAGCTTAATCCTGAAGATGCTGTGTTGAGGCCCAGTAATATAGTGGTGAAGGCCTTTGATGGCTCAAGAAGAGTGGTGCATGGAGAAATAGATCTCCCAATCAAAGTAGGTTCTCGGGTCTTCAATGCCACCTTTTATGTAATGGATATTCGTCCTTCGTATTCTTGTTTGCTTGGGCGCCCCTGGATTCATGGGACAGGTGCTGTGACTTCTACTTTACATCAGAAGTTGAGATATCCAGTGAAGGGAAAGGTTGTTACTGTTTACGGAGATGAGGGATATATGATTAGCCATGTGAATACATTTAAATATCTTGAAGTGGAAGGTGAATATGTTGAGACTCCCTGCCAGACGTTTGAAGTAGTTCCTTGGGTTGTTCCTAATTTTGAAGCTCCTCCTGTTGTCAAAAGAGTTCCTGTGGTCACCAGAGTACCTCCTACAATGGCCTCCCTCAAAGATGCTAGAGCTGTGGTTGATGAAGGTGGTTGTACTATTTGGGGTCAGCTTCCTGACATTCCTTACAAGTCTGACAAGTTTGGTTTGGGTTTCACTGCAGAGTCCCAGAAGGCTGTTCTTCGTGCTCGTGCCGTTCGTATCACCAACCAAGGGATTATGAAAGATCATATCAATGTTGTGGGTGACTATGATGAAGAATACAACTTGGATGCTTGGATTTTTCCTACTGTGGGTGATGGGCTCAATAACTGGAAAGCTGAAGACGTTATTCCTATCTCCTTTAGTCAGGAGTAAATACTATTACTGTGTTGTTATTTCTTAAGTTTGTAATTTTTGAACAATAAAACTCTTAAAGCCTTGTGCCTTACCCGGGGCACAATGGTATGCTTGTTTCGGGATGTCATTTCATTTGCATACTTCATTCAATAAAAATCAGTGGACGTTTCGTTTTCGTAAATATTGTGTTCCTTGTCTTTCTTTTATTTTTATTTTTGTTTTATCAGCTATGTGTTCTTACACACACCCACATCACTAAAATGCAGATCCTCGTCCACTCTAGATCCTGTTGATAACAGTTCTACTATTGCCAATTATAATTTTGAGAATCCGATCTATCAAGCTGAAGATGGAAAGGAGGACGATTGTGAAGTACCTGTAGAGCTTGCTAGGTTGTTACAACAAGAAGAGAAAGCTATACAACCACATGAAGAGCCAGTCGAAGTTGTGAATCTGGGAACTGAAGAAAACAGGAAAGAAGTCAAGATAGGGGCTGAATTAGAGGATGGTGTTAAGAGCAGATTGATTCAGATGTTGCATGATTATGTGGAGATATTTGCTTGGTCCTATGAAGATATGCCAGGGTTGGATACAGACATTGTGGTTCACCGTTTACCGGTAAAAGAAGATTGTCGTCCAAAGAAGCAGAAGGTTCGTCGCATGCGTCCTGAAATGTCAGAGAAGATTAAAGCAGAGGTGATGAAACAGTTTGATGCAGGGTTCTTAGCTGTGACTTCTTATCCTCAATGGGTTGCAAATGTGGTACCGGTACCTAAGAAAGATGGTAAGGTACGTATGTGTGTAGATTACAGGGATTTGAACAAAGCCAGTCCCAAAGATGACTTTCCACTTCCTCATATTGATGTTCTGGTAGACAACACTGCTCAGCATAAGGTATTCTCTTTCATGGATGGTTTCTCTGGTTACAATCAGATCAAGATGGCACCTGAAGATATGGAGAAGACAACATTTGTTACATAGTGGGGCACCTTTTGCTATAAAGTGATGCCATTTGGTTTGAAGAATGCAGGGGCAACATATCAGCGTGCTATGGTGGCTTTGTTTCATGATATGATTCATCATGAGATAGAGGTATATGTGGATGATATGATAGCCAGGTCCCAGAATGAAGAGCAACACCTTGATCATCTGCATAAGTTGTTTGAGAGGTTAAAGAAATACAAGTTGAGATTGAACCCAAACAAATGTACTTTTGGAGTAAGGTCAGGTAAACTCCTGGGTTTCATTGTCAGTGGAAAAGGTATTGAAGTGGATCCTGCAAAAGTAAAAGCTATACAAGAGATGCCAGCTCCCCGTACTGAGAAGGAAGTTAGAGGTTTCTTGGGACGATTAAATTACATTGCAAGATTTATTTCCCAATTAACTACTACCTATGAGCCAATCTTCAAGTTGTTGAAGAAAGATCAGGTAATGGAATGGAATGATGAGTGCCAGACTGCCTTTGATGAAATCAAGAAATATCTCCTAGAACCTCCCATTTTGATGCCACCAGTTGATGGAAGACCCTTGATTATGTACTTAACAGTATTAGACAACTCAATGGGGTGTGTGTTGGGGCAACATGACGAGTCTAGTCGAAAAGAGCAGGCAATATACTACCTTAGCAAAAAGTTTACCGACTGTGAAACAAGATACTCACTGCTCGAGAAAACTTGATGCGCTTTGGCATGGGCTGCTCGCCGACTAAGACAGTATATGTTGACTTATACTACCTTATTGATTTCAAAGATGGATCCAATCAAGTACATATTCGAGAAACCTGCTCTCTCCGGACGAATAGCAAGATGGCAAATGATCTTGACAGAATACGACATACAGTATACTACTCAGAAGGCCATTAAGGGAAGTGTTGTAGCTGATCATTTGGCTCATCAAGCAGTGGATGATTATCAGTCAATGAGTTTTGAGTTTCCCGATGAAGATATTATGATTATCACCAAAGAACCTGGACAATATGACGGAACTGAACAAGGATCCCGATGGACTATGGTTTTTGATGGAGCTTCTAATGCACTTGGTAATGGTGTTGGTGTTGTGATCAGTTCCCCTGAAGGTTGTCATACCCCAATTACTGCAAGGCTTTGTTTCTATTGTACTAATAACATGGCTGAGTATGAAGCATGTATCCTGGGTATTAAAGCTGCCATTGATATGAAGATTCAGTTCCTGGACGTGTATGGAGATTCAGCCATGGTAGTAAGTCAGATTAAAGGAGATTGGGATACCAAACATGATAATCTCATTCCTTACAGAGAGCATATGTTGTCTTTGATCCCACACTTTAAAGAGATTACCTTTGGGCATATTCCACGAAGAGAAAATCAGTTGGCAGATGCACTAGCCACCATGGCATCTATGTTTGAGATTAGCTGGGATGATGAAGCTCCCAAGATTACTATTGATAGATTTGAGAAGCCTGCATACTGCAATGAGATTGATACTGAAGAAGCAGAGGAGAAGCGTTGGTTCTATGAAGTGAAAAGATATCTGGAAGCTCAGGAGTTCCCTAAAGGGGCATCTGTCAAAGATAAGAAGTTTCTGAGGAGGTTTTCTGCTAAGTTTTTCTTGGGTAATGGAATTTTGTACAAACGAAATCATGATTCAACTTTGCTTCGTTGTGTGGATAAGAAGGAAGCAACTGAGATTATGGAAGACATGCATGATGGGATCTTTGGCACTCATTCTAGTGGTCATACTATGGCAAAGAAAATATTGAGAGCAGGTTACTATTGGTCTACCATGGAAGCTGACTGCTATCAACATTCCAGAACATGTCATAAGTGTCAAATCTATGCTGATAAAGTACATATACCTCCATCACCATTGAATGTGTTGACTGCTCCTTGGCCTTTTGCCATGTGGGGCATTGATATGATTGGTGAGATCAAGCATACTGCTTTTAATGGGCATCGTTTCATCCTGGTTGCTATTGATTACTTTACGAAGTGGGTGGAGGCAGCTTTATTTGCATCTGTCACCAAGAATGTTGTGGCTCGATTCATTAAGAATAATCTTATATGTAGGTATGGCATCCCTGAAAGGATTATTACTGACAATGGCTCTAATCTGAACAACACTATGATTACTGATCTCTGCACGCAGTTCAAGATTAAGCACCACAACTCTTCTCCGTATCGTCCGAAGATGAATGGGGCAGTAGAAGCTGCTAATAAGAACATTAAGAAGATTCTACAGAAGATGATTGTCACTTATAAAGATTGGCACGAGATGTTACCATTTTCTTTTCATGGTTATCGTACTACAATACGTATTTCAACAGGGGCAACCCCATTCTCCTTAGTCTATGGTATGGAAGCAGTCCTGCCCATTGAAGTTCAGATACCCTCCTTGAGAATCATGAAGGATGCAGGCTTGGATGAAGATGAGTGGATTCAGACTCGACTTGACCAGATAAATTTGATTGATGAGAAAAGGTTGGAAGCTGTTTGTCATGGCCAGATGTACCAGAAACAGATGATCAAAGCTTTCAATAAGAAGGTTAAGCCAAAGGTATATCAGGCTGGTGACTTGGTAATCAAGCGTATCATATTACCACAGGGTGATCCTAGGGGCAAGTGGACTCCTACATATGAAGGACCATTTGTAGTTAAAACAGTATTCTCAGGAGGTGCCATGATGCTTACTACTATGGATGGTGAAGACTTCCCACAGCCTGTAAACGCAGACATAGTTAAAAAAAAATACTACGCATAAAAAGAGACTCGCTAGGTTGACTGGCCTAGGCAAAAATAAGGGCATCCCGACGAACCAAAAGGGTTTGGGCAAAAATTAGGGATATATATAAAAAAGAAATGTACACCCGGTGTAACGCCCCGAAAATCTAAATTTAATTATTTAATTATTTATTTAATTAATTTAGAAAAATTTGGAGAGTTTGGATTATTTTGAGAATTTTGGAGAAAATGAGTATTTTTATATAATAAGGATAAATAGTGTTTTGTTATACTATTTTATTTTTATTATTAAAAATATGTTAAAGAAAAGGATAAGATGGTACTTTTGTGAAATCATGAGGGTAATATGGGAAAAGGCTAAGCTGGGATATTATAGCCAAAGAGGAGAATACGATCAGTTTCTCATATTTTGTTTTCTATCGTGTTTTGGAAGCGCTCTGAAGAAAAAGGAACTCAGAGTCAGGAGGTTGTGGAGAACCCAAGAGAAGCGTGTAAAGCGTCGAAATTCTCTAAGGTATGGGGAGTTTTCATAATCTATGATAAATGTATAGGAATTGGAATATGAATGGATTAGGATAGTATGAATTTTAGGAGTTTTGGGGTTTTGAGTTAGGTTGAGTTTTGGGAGAGATCTGGATGAATTAGAGTGATTAGAATGAGTTGTAATCGTATATTTGTCTGTATAATTGTTATCTTGATGTTGTTGAGGTTTAATTGATGTCTTCGAATGGTTTTTGGGTGTTATGATGAGAAACTCGTAATGGGGTTTAGGGGTTTTTGGTGTTGGGACTGTCTGCAATTGTATAGCAGAGAACTGCTGGAAAACGTGCGTTAACCGGTTAACGCTATGGGTTAACCGGTTAACCATTGTAAATTTTGGAAAATTCTGGGATTTCGTCGGCGTTAACCGGTTAACGCTATGGGTTAACCGATTAACACAGTTGGGACAACAAATTTTATTTTCTTTAAAAATTCATATCTTTTAAACCGTAAGTCCGATTCGCATTCCGTTTGAAGCGTTGGGACGAGTACAAAATGAACTTTATTTTGATAAATAGAAACGAGAAAAATGCAACAGTTTTGATAAATGAATTTTGTGAAATAACCTTATAATTACCTTATAAATTACCGGGTACGGGTTAATTCTTGATGTGTCAGAGTGGTTAGGAAACCAGTGTTCAGGGTGTAATGTCATGATGATATATATGAATATTTGCTGGTTGTTTTGCTGATTGAAATGAATGATGCGAATTATTTTGGTGAATTTTTCGATGTAGCGCATCATTGCATTTCATAACATTCACGATGGGGCTTCGGCCTATTTATTTGCTTCAATCCCATTGTGTGGATTGAAGTGTCTCGATGATTATGGTGTGCTCCCTTGTGGAGGGTTGATGGTCATGTACCCATCTTTTGGTGAAAATGGTACCACATGCATATTGCATATCAGGATGTAGAATTGCATATTTTGGATGAATTTCACGACTGTGTTGGTGTTGATTGATTTCATGATGATGTTGTGGTGGTTGCTGAATTTTGTAGTTGACGATGTCATGTTATGTGTACTAATTTAATTATGATTCTATATTCTTATAAGTTTATGATATATTATGATTACTCACCCTGCCTGCTTGGAAATGTTGCCTCCTTCGTGGGTAACTTGCAGATGTCAAAGAATAGTCATGTAGTGCAATAGGAGTAATGCATGAGTCTCGGAGCATGCTTTAGTGTTCCTTATGAGTGGTTATGGTTTATGTGTCCTGCTCTGTGTCATGTAACACTGGGATGGGTTTTATTCTATTAACTGTTTCAGTTATGTTATCATTGGATAAATGTTTTCCTGCTTATATGATGTTAAATTCAGGATGGTGAAAATTATACTTATGAGGTTTTGAATTTTGGAGTTAAATTCCGCTGTGAAATGTTTATGATATTTTGATGTTGATTAACCCGTGTTACGGGACAGGACACTGTTGTGTATTTTTGATGAAAATGTGATACCCTTGTGATGATTACTCTGATATATTTCAATATTATGTTTGGGGTAGAAGGGTGTTACATTAGTGGTATCAGAGCAGGTCGGTCTGTCCGGCCAAGTCTTGTTGTTGTCAGTCAGTTGTCCAGTCGTTATTTATTTAACGATTATTCTCTTCTGATGTGGTAAGTGTTGTGTAGAATGGCAGGAAACAACTCGCGTGCTCTCGCTGATGCTATTGCAGCTCTTGCTCAGACTGCTGCTCGAAATAATGCGCATGATGAGTTTCGTGCATTGGAGAAGTTCCAGAGGAATAATCCGCCTGTGTTTGAAGGAACTCATGACCCGGCGAGTGCACAGAAGTGGCTCAAGGCAATTGAGAAGATTTTCAGAGTGATGGCGTGTGCTGACGCGCAGAAGGTTCAATTCGGAACTCATATGTTGTCCGAGGAAGCTGAAGACTGGTGGGATAATACCCGTCAGCATCTCGAGGATGAGGCTGTTGTGGTGACTTGGACTGTGTTTAAGGCGGAGTTCCTTAAGAAGTATTTTCCGGAAGATGCTCGTGGTAAGTTGGAGATAGAATTCCTTGAGCTGAGGCAAGGAAACTTGACTGTGGCAGAGTATGCTGCCAAATTTGAAAGACTAGTGAAGTTTTGTCCTCACTACAACAGGGCAGATGCTGAACTTTCCAAGTGTCTTAAGTTTGAGAATGGGCTGAGACCTGAAATTAAACAGGGAATTGGATGCCAACAAATTCGCAAGTATGCAGAGTTGGAGGATAAGAGCCGTATTTATGATGAGGACAGTCGAGCTCGGTCAACTCACTATAAACAGCTGAGCGAGAAGAAAGGCAAGAGTCAGTATAGAGGAAAACCTTATGTAACTACTGGTGATAAGGGGAAGCAGAAGGCATATGATGAGAAGAAGCAAAGTAGGGGAGCTGCTAATGTACCTGTTAAGTGTTACAAGTGTGGAGAGGCAGGTCATAAGGCCGATATGTGTACCACCAGAGTTATGAAATGTTACCGTTGTGGCAAGCTTGGGCATAAGGTGAGTGATTGTCCTAATGAAGGCCCAACCTGTTACAATTGTGGTGAACAGGGGCATATCAGCACCCAATGCCAGAAACCAAAGAAGAATGCTGCTACTACTCAGAATGCTGGAAGAGTGTTTGCATTAGCTGGTTCAGAAGCTCCAATGAAGGACAACTTGATCAGAGGTACCTGTTTTATTAATAATATTGAGTTGATTGCTATTATTGACACTGGAGCTACCCATTCATTTATTTCTCTTGAGTGTGCTAATAGATTGGGTTTAAAGTTGTCTAATATGAATGGTAATATGATAATAGAGACTCCTGCTAATGGTTTTGTGACTACCATGCTTGTCTGTTTGAAATGTCCTTTGACAATTTTCGAGAAGAATTTTGTGATGGATTTGGTGTGCCTACCATTACACCAAATCGATGTTATCCTTGGTATGAACTGGTTGGAATTCAATTATGTTCATATTAACTGTTATAGTAAAACGGTGCAGTTCCCTGATTTGAGCGGGAATGGTGAGTTGATGTTTTTATCTGCTAAGCAAGTGGATGAACTTGTTTTAGATGAAGTTTTGATGTTTGCAGTGTCTATCTCATTACAAGTTGATGATAAGACTATCAGTGCAGAGTTGCCTGTGGTTTGTGAATTTCAAGATGTGTTTCCGGGTAATATAAGTGATTTACCACCGGAACGTGAGATTGATTTTTCTGTGGACTTAGTACCGGGTACGAGTCCTGTCTCGATGGCTCCTTATAGAATGTCGGCTTCAGAGTTAAATGAGTTGAAGAAACAATTAGAAGAATTGTTAGAGAAGAGGTTCATTAGACCCAGTGTTTCTCCTTGGGGTGCTCCGGTGTTGCTTGTTAAGAAGAAGGATGGTAGTATGAGATTGTGTGTCGATTACTGACAGTTGAATAAAGTGACTATCAAGAATAAGTATCCACTTCCGAGGATCGATGATTTGATGGATCAACTAGTAGGTGCTTGTGTCTTTAGTAAAATTGATCTGAGGTCTGGTTATCATCAGATTAGAGTTAAAGTTGAAGATATTCCGAAGACAGCTTTCAGGACGAGATATGGGCATTATGAGTATACGGTGATGCCGTTTGGGGTTTCTAATGCGCCTGGTGTGTTTATGGAATATATGAATAGAATCTTTCATGAGTATCTGGATAAGTTCGTGGGGGTTTTCATAGATGACATCTTGGTATATTCTAAATCAGAAGAGGAACATGCCGAGCAATTGAGAGTTGTGTTGCAAGTGTTGAGAGAAAAGAAATTGTTTGCTAAATTATCTAAGTGTGAATTTTGGCTAAGGGAAGTGAGTTTCCTCGGCCATGTAATTTCAAGTGGTGGAATTGCGGTGGATCCTTCAAAGATTGATGCGGTATTGCAGTGGGATACTCCAAAGTCAGCTACAGAAATTTGTAGTTTTCTTGGGTTGGCTGGTTACTATCGTAAGTTCATTGAAGGTTTTTCTAAGATAGCTTTACCGTTGACACAATTGACTAGGAAGGGTCAAGCGTATGTGTGGGATGTTGCTTGTGAAGAGAGTTTCATAGAACTGAAGAAAAGATTAACGACTGCGCCAGTGTTGGTCTTACCAAATCCAGATGAGTCCTTTGTAGTTTATTGTGATGCTTCTAAGATGGGTCTTGGTGGAGTTTTGATGCAGGATAATAAGGTGGTTGCTTATGCTTCTAGACAGTTAAGAGTTCATGAGAGGAACTATCCTACTCACGACTTAGAGTTAGCAGCTGTGGTGTTTGTGCTTAAGATTTGGAGGCACTACTTGTTTGGTTCGAAATTTGAAGTATTCAGTGATCACAAAAGTTTAAGGTACTTGTTTGATCTGAAAGAGTTAAATATGAGACAGAGACGGTGGCTTGAATTATTGAAAGATTTTGATTTTGATTTGAATTACCATCCGGGTAAGGCAAATGTTGTGGCTGATGCTTTGAGTAGGAAGTCGTTACATATTTCAATGCTTATGGTGAAAGAATTGGAAATGATCGAGCAATTCAGAGATATGAGCTTGTTGTGTGAAACTACTGCTGATAGTGTGAAATTGGGAATGTTAAAGCTGACCAGTGAGATTTTGGAAGAGATTCGTAAAGGTCAGAAATCTGATTTGAAATTAGTCGATCAATTGATGTTGGTTGATCAAGGTGACGTAGGTGACTTTCGAGTCGATGGAGATGGAATTTTGAGATTTACAGATAGAGTATGTTTTTTGAATATTGCAGGAATTAAAAAGAGTATTTTAGAAGAAGGGCATAAGAGTCGACTGAGTATTCATCCTGGAGCTACGAAGATGTATCGGGATTTACGCAAGTTGTTTTGGTGGTCGGGTATGTAAAGAGACATTGCTGAATTTGTATATGCTTGTTTGACATGTCAGAAGTCAAAGGTAGAACATCAGAGACCTTCAGGTATGATGCAACCATTGAATGTTCCTGAGTGGAAATGGGATAGTATTTCTATGGATTTCGTGACTGGGTTACCTAAGACTGCTAGAAGTAATGATTCGATTTGGGTAATTGTTGATCGGTTAACTAAGTCGGCACATTTCTTGCCAATGAGGATTAACCATTCCATGCAAAGGTTAGCTGAGATTTATATTGAGGAAATTGTGAAGTTGCATGGTGTACCTTCAAGTATTGTATCGGATGGAGATCCGCGGTTTACATCGAGGTTTTGGAAGAGTTTGCAGGATGCCTTGGGTACTAAGTTGAGGATGAGTTCTGCTTATCACCCTCAAACGGATGGCCAAACGGAAAGAACAATCCAATCTTTAGAAGATTTGCTGAGAGCTTATGTATTAGATCAAGGAGGGTCTTGGGATAGTCATTTGTCGTTGGTCGAGTTTACGTACAATAACAGTTTTCATGCTAGTATCGGGATGGCTCCATATGAGGCATTGTATGGTAGACGTTGTCGTACTCCATTATGTTGGTATGAGTCAGGAGAGAGTTTGGTGCTTGGGCCAGAGATTGTCCAAGAAACAACTGAAAAGATAAAAATGATTCAGGAAAGGATGAAAACGTCGCAGAGTCGTCAAAAGAGTTATCACGATAAGAGAAGGAAAGCACTTGAGTTCCAAGAGGGAGATCATGTGTTCTTAAGAGTTACTCATATGACTGGTGTGGGAAGAGCTTTGAAGTCTAGAAAACTCACTCCACGTTTCGTCGGTCCGTATCAGATTATTCAGAGGATAGGGGAAGTGGCCTATCGGGTGGCTTTACCTCCCTCTCTTGCGAATTTACATGATGTATTCCATGCATCGCAGTTGAGGAAGTACATTCCGGACCCGTCGCATGTAATTCAGATAGATGATGTTCAGGTGAGAGATAATCTGACGATTGAAGTTGTACCAGTAAGGATTGATGGTAGGGAATTGAAGCGACTTCGAGGTAAAGAGATTGCTTTAGTGAAAGTATTGTGGGGAGGACCAGCTGGAGAAAGTTGGACTTGAGAGCGGGAAGATCAGATGAGGGAGTCGTATCCGACTCTATTTACTTCAGGTAATTTTCGAGGACGAAAATTCTTTAAGTAAGGGAGAGTTGTAACGCCCCGAAAATCTAAATTTAATTATTTAATTATTTATTTAATTAATTTAGAAAAATTTGGAGAGTTTGGATTATTTTGAGAATTTTGGAGAAAATGAGTATTTTTATATAATAAGGATAAATAGTGTTTTGTTATACTATTTTATTTTTATTATTAAAAATATGTTAAAGAAAAGGATAAGATGGTACTTTTGTGAAATCATGAGGGTAATATGGGAAAAGGCTAAGCTGGGATATTATAGCCAAAGAGGAGAATACGATCAGTTTCTCATATTTTGTTTTCTATCGTGTTTTGGAAACACTCTGAAGAAAGAGGAACTCAGAGTCAGGAGGCTGTGGAGAACCCAAGAGAAGCGTGTAAAGCGTCGAAATTCTCTAAGGTATGGGGAGTTTTCATAATCTATGATAAATGTATAGGAATTGGAATATGAATGGATTAGGATAGTATGAATTTTAGGAGTTTTGGGGTTTTGAGTTAGGTTGAGTTTTGGGAGAGATCTTGATGAATTAGAGTGATTAGAATGAGTTGTAATCGTATATTTGTCTGTATAATTGTTATCTTGATGTTGTTGAGGTTTAATTGATGTTTTCGAATGGTTTTTGGGTGTTATGATGAGAAACCCGTAATGGGGTTTGGGGGTTTTTGGTGTTGGGACTGTCTGCAATTGTATAGCAGAGAACTGCTGGAAAACGTGCGTTAACCGGTTAACGCTATGGGTTAACCGGTTAACCATTGTAAATTTTGGAAAATTCTGGGATTTCGTCGGCGTTAACCGGTTAACGCTATGGGTTAACCGGTTAATGATGGGCTAAAGACGCAATACAATATGTGTCTAGCGGTATCTTAACTGCAAGCGCACAGCCTATCGAAGTAATATAAAAGATTATCGATCCCACAGGGACTTTATGATCACTTAGTGCTAGAGGGTTTACTAGTTTAGCTAAGGTGTATGGTTGTCACGATTTTTTTGGTTGTTTTTAAGAATTAAAGACGGGAATTAAATTTTAGTTTAATGAAATAATAATAAGGCGGTCGGTATGTAATTATGTTAACTTAGGCGGGTCAATCTAACCTAGGCTTATAAGGATGGTTCACTTAATTTATTCTGTAGAGGTTATCAGTTTAAATATCTTTAAATCACACTCTCGTGGTCTTATCTCAGATCTTACTCCTAAAGCCCTATGCCTGCTCTCGCTAGCCCATAAGTGTTTAGAAATAATTTTTGGAAACTTAATAAGTCTAATTCATTTTAAAGCGCTCTCGCTGTGTTTAAATTAAATGCCTAACTTTAGCTATCTGGTTAAAATCTCACACTCTCGTGGTCTCGACCTAACCTATTACACTTTCCTTACTCTCGTAACAAAAAGATTAATTTTATAATAAAAAGTCACAGCCATAATTTTAAGTTCTTAATTGTTTTAAGCCTAGATACGATTTTACCGATTTAGTTTATTTTAATTACATACCGCCCTAAATTGTTTAGTTACTCATATTTGTTGTACCAGACAGATGCAGAAACAGATGAACATAATTTAAAGTATGCATTATAAAGTAATAATAAAAATAAATTCTTAACATTAATATAAATGCGAATTGATTAAAAACCTGAACAATAAATATAATGTGAAACTCCTTCTTCCACAGTCTGGCAAGCTTGGAGTGCGAACCGGAATCGAAAATAAAATTCAAAACGAAATGCTGAAGGCTTGAAAGAAATTAAATAATAACAATTTCCTAATGTTGGAAATTGTTATTTGATTTGGTTGGGATATAAAAAATAAAGCAAGAACAAAAATAATTGCTGAAAAAATAATGAAATAGGGTGCAAATAAAATACGGCAGAGCTTCCGCAAGAAAAATTAAAATCAAAACTCTATAGTTTGTACTTTGAAACTAATCTATTTATAGAAAATATAATATGGGCTTGGCAGTTGAAATTATGCGTGGGCTTCGTTGTTTGAAGAGAGAATCCAGGAAATAATTGTGTTACTGGGTCTGCGGAAGAATAGGAAACGTTATTGACTTCACGTAGCACGTTCATGACCAATTCATTCCAAGTAAACCTAATTTCCCTTTGTCACGTTCGTGACAAGGGTGTCACGGGCGTTATCCTCATATTTAGCGCGTCACGGTCGTGAGGGATTGGTGACGATCGTGACTGGTCCATTTAGCGTGTCACGGTCATGACAGAGTGGTGACGGTCGTGACTGTTGCAAATTATGCAGAATTATGCAGAATTCCTCTCTTCTTCTTCTTTTCATGCTTGTTTTTGCTCATTTCGCTTTTGGCTTATGATTTAGCTCTATAATTGTTATACCTGCAAAATGACAAAGAAAACTCGAAGAATCGGGTGTTAATACGATAAATGTGCGATAAAACGGCATTGAAACATAGTAATAAAACGATACTTTTTCCTCGTTATCAAACTTCCCCAAACTTAAACCTTTGCTTGTCCTCAAGCAAATAGTCGGTTGAAAAATGATCGGACAAGTTTCTATCGACGCATACACATAACAAACCATACGAGGAATCGTTTTTGCTAGATAAACCGGTACTAGCATAAAACACTAACGATACATTAATGACACAAGCAACAAGCTAAGTCGTCGACTTCCCGTTAAACGAAACATTCGGTAATTGCGTTGCGATTCTACCTAGAGTCTTTCGATCTTATTTCACCCGGTTTCATTCTAGCACAATCACATTAAGCCCTTTTCCTTAGCACGCACGTAGTGGAGTAGCCGGTTAGTGACTTTGATCCTTTATAAGCACGGGGTCTGGTACACGAATGTGGCAACCCTATATATATTATCCGATTTGGAGGTTATGGGGGATCGAGTCGTAGCACGCCCTACCAAGTTCAGAACCAGGTACCTCTGAACCAACCCGCAATGGACTCCTTCTCATACTTCTCGTTTCTTATATGCGACCGTGTTCTTTGGTGCAATTTCTTTTTATTGGCATCGAGATATGAAGGATCATTATAGATTTAGGCATCAAACACTTATGTTCATCGGCTCCCCACGTGGTGTGTGTTCAGACGGTGCTGACTGCTAGTATAAACTACTAGGGGTTACTTTAGAACTGAAACTTAAGGTGTAATCGTAACAATTATCGGAACGGAATGCTTAAGTAGGAAGTCTAAGGTGTCAAGATTGTATTGATCTTGTTGAATCGTTCTCAGCTTCCTAACTATGATTTCATAGGTAAGTCGGGTAATGCGAAGATAAAAATATAAAAAATTTCGGTATGGCTAAATAAACGGGGAAAATTCGAAACTAAAGAAATAGCACAAATATTACTTTGTTTCATTAAAATACGAAAGGGAAATACAACGGAATGGAAAGTGCGGAAAGGGAAATGCGGAAAAAGGAAAGGTATCTCTCCCACACTATATCAGACATTGTCCTCAATGTTGTGATATAATAGCGGGGAAAATACAATACAAACAACAGAAATGGAAAAACATGAACATAAACATAAACTAAGGCTGCTGACGACCACGACCTCGGCTTCTGGTGCGGGAGCGTCTGGTCGGAGTCGCTTCAGGATCAGAACCGGTGCCGGTGAGAGCAGTGATATCAATTCGCAAAGCCTCTAGCTCGCTAAAAATCTCTCCGAGCTTCTCGTCTGTCGTCCGCTGGTTGCTGGCAACAGCTGAAAGTAGTGCATCATGTTGCTCTTTTTGCCTTCGCTCTAGTGCGGCATTCATCTGATTCTGCTGATGAATCGCACGGAGGACGTCTTCAAGTGTGAATTCTTGTGCAGGCGACTGTCTGATGGAGGACTCAGGAATGTCCTGTACAGGGTCAGCATCATCCATGGTATCCTGCATCTCGTCCACTGGTGGATCGGCCTGCTCATCAATAATGGGGACATGGCCGACAGCATCCGGTAAAGCAAATAGCCAGTTGGCTCGGTTGGACGGATCGATGCGGTCACGGCACGGCAAGGTGATGTTATGATAAACGGTGCCTTGGATAACAGGGTTGAACCTTCCATCCTCTCTCTGAGATATCAAGTGGGCTGACCTGCAATAGTTCTTTGTAAGCAACTTTGCGGCTCTGCGAGGCAAATGGATAATCAAGTCACCAAGCTCCAGCTGAATGGCAAGGGTGGTGACAATCCCGCCTATGTAGAAGGGGGTTGCGCCTCGTTGCGCTACAGACTGGATATGGGATAAAAGGAATGGGGCAGCATTGATGCGTTCGTCATTTAAGGCACAGTGCAAGAACAAGAGCTCCTTGGAATTAAGCTTGTGATTGCTCTCTCTTGCGAAAATAGTATTGCAGATGATGCGATGGAAATATCGGATCGCCGGGTTATGGATGTGGGTAGCATTCAGACTCTGAAAGGCAGTAGCACGGGTGTTGGTGATGTCGTGCCATAAGGTGAAAGCGGTTTCGCTGAAGTTGTCCGGCACGCGAAGATGAGCGTCGTCTCCGTGATCGAAACCTAACAGTTCGGCGATCCTTGTTTGGGTGATTTCGAACTCTCGTCCGAGCATTCTGAACTTTGCAATGCCGGTGAGTTGACTTGATGAACCGGGAGGTGTAACATATTGAAACGAACTCAGAAATTCCAATGTGAGGAGTTCGAATGTCGGTTGTGGTTGACTGCACAAGTGCCACAAACCAACATGCCTAAGTAGGAGCTTCACGCTGTTGAGCAATTCAAACTCCCTCAAGCAGTCAATGTCGACATACCGAGTGGGCTGGACGCCACGGTTCTGAAACCTGATGAACTTTTGTCTTTGAGTTTCTCCATGTTCACCATCTCTAAATTGGATTTCTTCCATTGCATGCAAGGTACGAGAATGAAAGATGAGAGGTTTTTGAGTTTTGTGAGAAAATGAAAAATGTGAAGAATTTGGTTCTGATTATAGTGAAAGGAGTGAATGTGAGAGGTTTGGAATAAATGGAGAGGTTAATGAAATTGATTTAGGGTAATGGGAGGTTACGGGATAGTGAGGAGATAATGGGGGGTTTCTAATTTTTGTGGAAGTGGAAAAGTGTTTTCTGCGAAGAAGAACGGTTCTGTTTCTCAGAATTCGTATAACAGGGGTCGTCACGATCGTGAGGGATGAGTGACGGTCGTGACGCGCTAATTAGCTTGTCACGATCGTGAGAGATGGATGACGACCGTGAGGGTTTAAAAACTTATAATTTTTCTTCACAGAATGCATTATCTCACTCGTTCAATGCAATTTGTTTCTTTATTATCACCTCTTATTTAATTCCAACACAAACACTATATATAATATTGGGTCAACATATAATAGCAGCAAATTTCATCACACGAGAAATCATAAAATATTAATCAATTTAAATATAACAGTAAGTAATGGAAAGAATAGAAATTGATTAAATTGGAAAATGGTAAAACTAGAAGTACTTTGCTTTTGATATAATTGAAGGAAAATTACATTAATAAAAATAAGGTACGAAAATGTTTGCAAAATGTTAAAACTAACTAGAAACAAAAGCAAGAAGTAAAATAAGTTAAATCACTACAACATTTTTCAAAGTTGCTTCTTCAAATCTTCAAGTGCGGAGTTTAAATGGTAGAATTGCTCACACGTTATGTCAGTTAAACCTATAACGTCCAATCGCATGCTTTTAATCTCATCCTTAACAGCATTAATATCGGCTTGGTACACTTCAAGAGTATTCATGATTTTCTTTAAGTTGTCAGCATATTCTACTTGATTTACTTCAGGGGTTTCAATCACATCATCAGTGTGTTCAATGTCATGGTAACCAGGAGGTGTCTCAGGGTCACTTTCTACATCGGTCATTATATCATCCCTTATCTTGTAAGATTGTGGTGTTTCGGGAGTGGATGGATAGTCAGGAGGGGTAAGCTCATAAAGCCAATTATCTTTATTATGAACACTGACTCTAGCATGGTTTGGTAATGTGAACAGGGTTACTACTTCATTCCTGATTAGGTACTCGTAAGGTGGTTGTCCTAAGTTTCTTATGATTTGACGGTTAAAGCAAAAGTTCAGATTCATAGGATGGATGGTACCTAAACGGTTACACCTGTGTAATTGGTATCTAAGTCCTAAGGCATCAGCAATCATGGTGACAAGGCCTCCTACCAATATGGGTAGATCAGGTTCTTCTTGGATTCGGGTGAAGGTTTGCATCATGAAAGGCACACCATTAACTGGTTGTCCATTAGTCAGACAGGACATAATGAATATCTCATCTTTAGATACTCCAGTAAGGTTTTCTTCTTTTCCAAAGAAGGTGTGGGCAAGGATCTTATGGAAATAGCGGATAGCAGGGTTATGTATCTCATCATTGTTCATGTTATTTGGCTCAGGATGGTAATTTCCGGTTAAGGTTCCCCAAAAGAAGTCCACCTCAATGTCCATCAATTTTACCTGTGTGGTAGTAAAAGCAAAGGGTCCACCAGGGAATCCTAATAAGTCAGCTAGTTCTTTATGGTTAAAGTCATATTCTATTCCGAATAGTCGGAAACTGATAAATCCTTTCCTGAATCCAAAACCGCGCTCGGGTAAGTAAACTAAGGAGCTTAAGAACTCAAGGGTGAGCTCGCGGTAAGTCACAAACTTTTGTTTTATTAGTGCATTCTCCCATCCAAGTTGGTTAAACAGGTATAGGATGCTATCATGTATTCCTAAAGTTTCCATAGTCAGATCATCCGGGTACAGAGTCAAATCCATTGGTCTCTGTGATAACTCTTCAAATTTCATTCTTTGGTTCCTACCTCTAAATTTGGTTTCCATAATGTTTCTCGGTTGGTTAGCCATAGTTAGTGTAAATATGGAGGAAACAAATCAGGGGGAGAAGGAAAGTGGAAAAAACTTTAGAAAATCTGTAAAAGTGATTTAGAAAATAAAAATTAAAATAAAGAAAATAAGAAAATAGATGCATAAATAAAAGCAATAATGATAATAATGAAATAAAACAATAAAACAATAAAATGATAAACAATAAAGCGATAAAACAATAAAATGATAAAAATGGGTTGCCTCCCACTAAGCGCTGTTTTTATCGTCATAAGCCTGACGTAATGCTTAGGGGTAGATTAATCAGGGAAATTATTGGACAACTCTAAAAGCCTTAGACTATTTGCATAATCTTTATTTTCAACTTTATGGTAATGTTTTAATCGTTGTCCGTTTACTGTGAACGGTTCACTATTCCTACCCTTAATTTCTATTGCTCCGCTCGGGAACACTCTAGTTATTTCGAAGGTTCCTGACCATCTAGATTTTAGTTTTCCAGGAAAGAGCCTAAGTCTTGAATTAAAGAGGAGTACAACGTCTCCCACACTAAATTCCTTCCTAGATAGGCGTTTATCGTGCCATCTCTTAGTTCTTTCTTTATATATCTTAGCATTCTCATAAGCATCTAACCTTAGCTCTTCTAATTCATTAATATCGAGGATTCGCTTGTCTCCTGCGGCATTATAGTTTATATTGAGAGTTTTAATCGCCCAATATGCTTTGTGTTCTAGTTCTACCGGGAGGTGGCAAGACTTTCCATATACTAATTTGAAAGGTGTAGTTCCTATGGGTGTCTTGTAAGCTGTCCTATAAGCCCATAAAGCTTCATTAAGTTTAGATGACCAATCTTTCCGAGATATGGCGACAGTCTTTTCTAAGATTTGTTTAATTTCTCTGTTTGAGACTTCGACTTGTCCACTTGTTTGTGGATGATATGGTGTTGCTACACGATGTCTGACTCCATACTTAGATAGTAATTTGTCAAAGATTTTTGAAATGAAGTGTGAGCCACCGTCACTTATGACGAGTCTAGGCACACCAAATCTGGGAAAGATTATATTTTTGAAAAGCTTGATTACTACTCGTGTGTCATTTGTAGGAGAAGCTATAGCCTCAATCCATTTTGAAACATAATCGACAGCTACGAGTATGTAATTATTACCGAAAGATGATGGGAATGGTCCCATGAAATCTATTCCCCAGACGTCAAAGACTTCTACTTCTAATATTCCTTTTTGAGGCATTTCATCTCTTCTTGAAATATTACCGGTGCGTTGACACCGATCGCAATTTATAACAGCGATGTGGACATCTTTCCATAAATTAGGCCAGAATAGGCCTGCTTGTAAGATTTTTGCACAAGTCTTGGAAGTGCTTGCATGTCCACCATAAGGAGATGAATGACAATGAGCAATGACATCTTCTATTTCTTCTTCGGGAATACATCGACGAAAGATTCCGTCGGGTCCTCTCTTAAACAGTAATGGTTCATCCCAATAGTAGTGTTTGAGATTGTGAAAGAATTTCTTTTTCTGCTGATAGGTTAAATCAGGTGGAAGAGCTCCTGCAGCTAGGTAGTTGACAATGTCAGCGTACCATGGCAGTCCTACGGTTGTTTGGATTGTTTCCACGGGTTCTGGTTCATCTATATCTAACTGAACTGGGTCGCTTCCTATTTGTGCTATCAGCTGTTCATACGGAAAATCATCGTTAATCGGCACTTGTTCGGGTTTAATACCTTCTATTCTAGATAAATGGTCCGCTACGACGTTTTCAGTACATTTCTTATCTTTTATTTCAAGATCAAACTCTTGTAAGAGTAAAATCCATCTCAAGAGTCTTCGTTTAGCATCTTTCTTAGTTAATAAATATCTGATAGCAGCGTGGTCTGTGTAAACGATTATTTTCGCTCCCACTAGGTAGGAACGGAATTTGTCAAGCGCAAAGACAACTGCTAACAATTCTTTTTCAGTAGTGGCGTCGTTCATCTGAGCAGAATCTAAGGTTCTACTGGCATAGTAAATTGCGTGAAGTTTCTTGTCCTTCCTCTGTCCTAGAACTGCGCCTACAACATAGTCACTCGCATCGCACATGATTTCGAAAGGTAATCTCCAGTCAGGGGGTTGCATGATTGGTGCGGTGATGAGGGCTGTTTTTAGAGTTTCGAATGCTTTAAGACAATCTTCATTGAATATGAACTCAACGTCTTTCATTAATAAACCGGTAAGAGGTTTAGTGATTTTTGAGAAATCTTTGATGAATCGCCGGTAGAAACCGGCGTGTTCTAAAAAGCTTCGTATTTCTTGAACGGTCTTAGGGGGTTGAAGATCTTTTATGACTTCTATCTTAGCTTTATCAACTTCAATTCCCTTGTCAGATATAACGTGTCCTAGTACGATTCCTTCTCTGACCATGAAATGACATTTCTCCCAGTTAAGCACGAGGTTTACTTTTACACATCTTTCTAATACCATTTCTAAATTTGATAGACATCCTTCAAAACTTTGCCCGCATACAGAGAAGTCGTCATGAACACTTCCATGATGTTGTCTATGAAATCTGCGAAGATTGACATCATACATCTTTGAAAGGTTGCAGGAGCGTTGCATAATCCAAAGGGCATTCGTCTATAAGCGAACGTTCCATAAGGGCATGTGAATGTAGTCTTCTCTTGATCATCTGGGTGGATAGGGATTTGGAAAAATCCTGAGTAACCATCAAGATAACAGAAATATGAGTGCTTGGCTAATCGTTCTAACATTTGATCTATAAAAGGTAGTGGGAAATGATCTTTTCGAGTGGCTTTGTTTAGTTTACGATAATCGATGCACACTCTATGTCCTGTCACTACTCTTTGTGATATTGATTCGCCTTTAGCATTTTTCACAACAGTGATACCTCCTTTCTTTGGTACTACATGTACTGGACTAACCCATTTACTATCAGAGATTGGATATATTATTCCAGCATCTGGTAGTTTCTTAACTTCTTCCTTTACTACAGTGTTAAGGATTGGGTTAATTCTTCTTTGAGATTCTCTGGAGGTTTTGCAATCTTCTTCTAGCAGAATACGATGCATACAGATTGAAGGGC
Organism: Lathyrus aphaca; assembly: GCA_963966055.1. NCBI lineage: Eukaryota > Viridiplantae > Streptophyta > Magnoliopsida > Fabales > Fabaceae > Lathyrus > Lathyrus aphaca. The sequence continues at coordinate 131,202,935 of OZ014522.1, read as the reverse complement.
ATATTCCTTTGAGATCAGATATGTTATATCCTAATGCAGTTGGATATTTCTTTAAGACATCTAAAAGTTTCTTTGTTTCAATTGTTCCTAAACTGGAATTGATTATAACTGGTCTTGTACATTCAGTGTCTAAGAATTCGTATCTTAGGTTCTTAGGTAAAGTTTTTAACTCTAATGTAGGTTTATTCTTACTTGGCATGGGATCCGGTGTAAGTGCTAAACTTTCGCTTAGACTATCATCCTGATATGGTTCACGCCAATTATAATCTTCGAAAATCGGAGGGATTTGAATTTTCATAATTTCAGAATAGGTAGTTTCTTTCATTTCCATTTCTCTTACACATTCGTCAATTACGTCCAATAGATAGCATGTATCCTCTATAGCTGGTGATTGTAAGAATTGTGTTAAAATAAATTCAACTTTTTCTTCACCTACTTCAAAAGTTAGCTTTCCTTTCTTTACGTCTATTATAGCTCCGGCGGTAGCTAAGAATGGTCTTCCTAGTATGATAGGTGTAGTGGAGTCTTCAGAGATGTCCATGATTATGAAATCAGTAGGAATATAGAATTGTCCTATACGTACTGGGACGTTTTCTAATATGCCTACAGGATATTTAATAGAGCGATCGGCTAGTTGAACAGACATTTTAGTTGGTCTTAAGTCTCCCATGTCTAGCCTTTTGCAAATCGTTAAGGGCATAACACTGATACTGGCTCCTAAATCGCATAGAGCTTTGTCAATGACGAATTTTCCTATTACACAGGGTATAGAGAAACTTCCTGGATCTTTTAGCTTAGGAGGCATATTATTCTGAATTATTGCGCTACACTCAGCAGTAAGTGTAACGGTTCCGTTATCCTCTATCTTTTTCTTATTGGATAAGATTTCTTTTAGAAACTTAGCATACTAGGGCATTTGAGTGATAGCTTCTGTAAATGGAATAGTAATATTCAACTGTTTCAGAAGTTCAACAAATTTCTTAAACTGGCCCATCGTCTTAGAATTGGTTAATCTCTGAGGGTACGGAATTGGTGGTTTATAAGGAGGTGGAGGCACATAAGGCTTTTCTTTCTCCACTGCCTCTTGATTATTATCTTCCTTTTCTTCTGGTTCATTCACCATTTCAGTCGGTTTATCCGGTTTTTGGTACATGGTTGGATTGTCAAGTCTTGGATCGGTAGGTCCGTCAAGTTCCTTGCCACTTCTTAATATCACAGCATTAGCCTGTCCTTTCGGATTAGGTTGAGGTTGTCCAGGAAATACTCCAGCTGGTGCAGCGGTAGGTGCTTTTTGTTGAGCTACTTGTGAAATCTGAGTTTCAAGCATTTTGTTATGTGTAGCTAACGCATCTACCTTGCTCACTAATTGCTTGATCTGCTTACTAGTGTGTATGTTCTGGTTTAAGAAATCCTTGTTTGTTTGAGATTGGGTAGCTATGAAGTTTTCCATCATCAACTCAAGGTTCGATTTTCTAGGGACATTAGGAGCAGTCTTTTGATATCCTGGTGGTGTAGCTGGTGCTTGACCTGGTGCGTATAAAGCATTGTTGTTCTTATAGGAGAAGTTCGGATGATTCTTCCAACCTGGGTTGTATGTGTTTGAGTACGGGTTTCCTTGAGCATAATTCACTTGATCTGTGGGAATTCTTGCTAATAGTTGACAATCAGGGACAGCATGTCCTGGAACTCCACATAACTCACAGTTAGGTGTTACCGCAGCCACGGTGGTTGTTGGTGTTATGTCCAAGTTGTTGATCTTTTGGTTTAGTTGGTCAAACTTTGCATTGACTTGGTCCATACTACTTACTTCGTACATACCTCCTTTTGTTGGTTTCTCAGTTGCGACTCTCTCGCTTCCCCATTGGTAATGGTTTTGAGCCATACTCTCGATAAGTGCATAAGCATCGTTATATTCTTTGTCCATTAGTGCACCGCCTGCGGCAGCGTCAATTGTCATTCTTGTATTGTACAAGAGTCCATTGTAGAAGGTATGGATGACCATCCATTCTACTAATCTGTGATGTGGACAAAGTCTCAGCATATGTTTGTAGCGTTCCCAAGCTTAGAAAAGTGATTCGTTTTCCTTTTGCTTAAATCCGTTGATTTGAGCTCTTAGCATAGCTGTCTTGCTAGGTGGGAAATATCTGGTCAAGAAGACTCTCTTTAGTTCCTCCCACGTGGTTACTGAATTCGAGGGTAGAGATTGAAGCCAGGCTCTCGCTCTGTCTCGAAGTGAAAAAGGAAAAAGACGTAATCTAATAGCTTCTTGGGTAACTCCATTAGCTTTTACAGTATCTGCGTACCGCACAAATATCGAAAGATGAAGGTTTGGATCCTTGGTAGGATTTCCGGCGAATTGATTTTGTTGCACGGCTGATATCAACGAAGGTTTCAATTCGAAATCATTTCGGTTGATAGCCGGTGCGGCAATGCTGGAATGCGGTTCAGCTTGCGAAGGACTAGCGTAATATTTGAGTGGATGATTCGGTTCTTCAGCCATCTCTGCGTCCTTTGATGTTCCGACTTGTTTAGGTGGATCAATTTGAAGATCTGGAATGTTGTAATTTCGTTCGTAATCGAATATTCGTCTTCTGGGATTTCGTCGGCATTAACCGGTTAACGCTATGGGTTAACTGGTTAACACTGTTGGGACAGCAAATTTTATTTTCTTTAAAAATTCATATCTTTTAAACCGTAAGTCCGATTCGCATTCCGTTTGAAGCGTTGGGACGAGTACAAAATGAACTTTATTTTGATAAATAGAAACGAGAAAAATGCAACAGTTTTGATAAATGAATTTTGTGAAATAACCTTATAATTACCTTATAAATTACCGGGTACAGGTTAATTCTTGATGTGTCAGAGTGGTTAGGAAACCAGTGTTCAGGGTGTAATGTCATGATGATATATATGAATATTTGTTGGTTGTTTTGCTGATTGAAATGAATGATGCGAATTATTTTGGTGAATTTTTCGATGTAGCGCATCATTGCATTTCATAACATTCACGATGGGGCTTCGGCCTATTTATTTGCTTCAATCCCATTGTGTGGATTGAAGTGTCTCGATGATTATGGTGTGCTCCCTTGTGGAGGGTTGATGGTCATGTACCCATCTTTTGGTGAAAATGGTACCACATGCATATTGCATATCAGGATGTAGAATTGCATATTTTGGATGAATTTCACGACTGTGTTGGTGTTGATTGATTTCATGATGATGTTTTGGTGGTTGCTGAATTTTGTAGTTGACGATGTCATGTTATGTGTACTAATTTAATTATGATTCTATATTCTTATAAGTTTATGATATATTATGATTACTCACCCTGCCTGCTTGGAAATGTTGCCTCCTTCGTGGGTAACTTGCAGATGTCGAAGAATAGTCATGCAGTGCAATAGGAGTAATGCATGAGTCTCGGAGCATGCTTTAGTGTTCCTTAGGAGTGGTTATGGTTTATGTGTCCTGCTCTGTGTCATGTAACACTGGGATGCGTTTTATTCTGTTAACTGTTTCAGTTATGTTATCATTGGATAAATGTTTTCCTGCTTATATGATGTTAAATTCAGGATGGTGAAAATTATACTTATGAGGTTTTGAATTTTGGAGTTAAATTCCGCTGTGAAATGTTTATGATATTTTGATGTTGATTAACCCGTGTTACGGGACAGGACACTGTTGTGTATTTTTGATGAAAATGTGATACCCTTATGATGATTACTCTGATATATTTCAATATTATGTTTGGGGTAGAAGGGTGTTACACCCGGCAAGTCGAAAACCTGAAAAGGCGACTTGGGCAAAAAAGGGTATCCCGGTGGATTGAAAACCTGAAAGGGCAATCCAGGAAAAAGTTAGGGATTAAAGCGTATGACTATGTCTCGTTTGGATCACCCATGTAACTACAATCAGTTGTGCTACTTAGTTCAGACTCTAACAGATAAAGATCAATCCAATTGTTTCCGTCTCGACGGCAGAAGATGAGATACTTGAAGATAATGGCAATAGTAGAATTGAAACTCAATAGGATTATTTCCCACATAGCTGTTTTCTTTGTTTTGTAAAAATTTACGACGAATTCCTCTTACTAGGATTTCTGTCTCCTTGTACAAACTTGACCATGTATAGGTCACTTTGTGATATAAATAAAATTCCATCTTTGAATCCAGATTTACTTTTACCCTATTTACATAAGCGAAACGTCCATTGGTTGTGTTTGAATGTATGTATGCTTTTGAATATGATTGATGTTTACCAGAAATGCATAAAATGCTTAATATGATTGATGTTTACCAGAAATGCATGAAAAGGCAGTAATAGTATTTACTAAGGACGAACGAGGGAAGGAATGCAACGAAGCTTCGCCGGTTCATCCACACAAGATAGCTACAAATCCCCAGTAGGGCAAATCTATCATCATAGATACTTCAAGATACATCTCCCCTTGAATTTATGTCCATCTCTTTTATCCTCAGTCGGAATATTCAGGAACTTATTCCTTCAATAGAAGCACGACGAACGAAGACGGGAAGTTATGAACACTATACTATCAAACGAAACGGGAACGAGTTCCTTATATTCTTCAGCAACGAATCGGGATTTATTTTCCCTAACCAGCAGTTATTATACAAAGATATCCAGACGCTTCAGGCTGCATAATTCATACATACATCATTTACATCATAACATACATATCCATAAATACATAATACATTTACTTAGGTGCATCATACTATACATGCATACAAATTGCATAAACTAACATTCTCCTTGCAGGAGAGTTATATGCAGGTAAAACAATATCAACAATCCACAACAGGTCAGAAATGATCCATACATTACTCAAGATGTCCTCAGAGAGTAGGCAAACGGTTTGTAAGAAGATCCATTCCCTAATCCAGGATATTTCCAGAAGATTTCATCTATCTGGCCTTGAATAGCAGGCAAACGGTCTGTAAAAAGATCCATTCCCTGGTTCAAGATATTTTTCAGAAGAACAAATCCTGACGTTCTTTTGGCTCTTGAATATCAGGCAAACGGTCTGTAAAAAGATCCATTCCCTGGTTCAAGATATTTTTCAGAAGAACAAATCCTGACGTTCTTTTGGCCCTTGAATATCAGGAAAACGGTCTGTAAAAAGATCCATTCCCTGGTTCAAGATATTTCTCAGAAGAACTAATCCTGACGTTCTTTTGACCTTGAATAGCAGGAAAACGGTCTGTAAAAAGATCCATTCCCTGGTTCAAGATATTTTTCAGAAGAACAAATCCTGACGTTCTTTTGGCCCTTGAATAGCAGGCAAACGGTCTGTAAAAAGATCCATTCCCTGGTTCAAGATATTTTTCAGAAGAACTAATCCTGACGTTCTTTTGACTTTGGAGAGTAGGCAAACGGGTTGTACGGAGATCCATTCCCTAATCCAAGATATTTCCAGAAGAGATAATTGCCACGAAGATTTATTTCTACTGGTCCATCCAATAATTCAAACTATGTTGCATAAACGATTCAGAGACGGCTTATACAAGGACCTAGTACTGATATCCAGTATCAACATAAAGACATCATCACATCCTGATACTTTAGATGGCATCTCCAAGCCCATCTCCAGATGGCATCTCTAAGCCCATCTCCAATTCCTCCAAGTGGCATCTTCAAGCCCACTCAAGCATATGCAACTAATCATCAGTGTTACTTTACGCACCGGCGAGTGCAAATTTTTGGGGTTTTGTGTTCAATCCCCTTCAACCTTCCAGGTCACGAATGGCACATATACCAATCTAACCCCTCAGGTTTCAGAAAATTGAACAGGGGCAGCTGTTGCACCCCAAAATTTGCCCTCCACAAGACAAGACATTGTGTCTCAAGAGGTTCACAAGGTTCACAATATTCACAAGACATCTCATGAGGTTCACAAGGTTCACAATTAGTCAGAAAGTTTGACAATTCCCTCAGATAATGCATCCTCCTAAGCAATGCATCCTAAACTAGGGTTTTGACTTTTATCAGGCTAAATGGATTTCCAAGACTTCAAGAGAGCTTCATAGCATCTTATATGTGTTCAAGAATCCCCATTTCAAGTTTCAAGACTTTCCCAAAAGATTTGCTCAGACAGATGATCAGATAGGTTAAAATCAGTCAAAGCAGTTAAAAAGTCAAACTGAGGTCAACTGTGGTCAAACCAAAGTCAAACTTCATGATTTTTTGCCAAAATCAAGTATATGAAGTAAAATTCATCATTTGATCAAGGTTTGATCATGATTCATCAAGGAGATTGCAGATCATCAAGAATCAGGAGTTTCTAAATTAGGGTTTTCATAGGAAAAGTCAATTGAACTTTGACCAGCCATAACTTTCACATGCTTCGTCAAATATTTTCCATCCAAAGCTCATTTTGAAGGAAATTTAATTCTCTACAACTTTGTGTCTCACAAGCCAAGCCCAAAAATGCTTCATTTGGAAGGTATGAGCTAAGACATTATAGGTCCTTTTAAAAGTCAACAAAAAGTCAACAACTTCCAAAGAGCATAACTTGAGAATGGTAAAAGATATGGACATGAGACCAAAGAGGTTGGTTAGAGGACTCTTTAAGCTTTCCAAAATGTCCAAGAACACCTTCATAGCATTAAAATTGAAGGATTTGTGCCCTTGCAAAGTTGGGAAATTTTTTAGAGGTTTATGAAGTAAATGAGGTCTTAAAACCATAATTCTTCAAATGGGCTGACTTTTTTGTGATCCAATAGGTTCCATGACATCATGCACGAAATTAATTTAATATTTTCATAATTTTATTCATTTTATTTTTATTTATTATGATTTTTTATATTAAAAATCATTTTAAATTCAAATAAAATATAAAATGGTGAAGATTTAAAATGATTTGTCTTCTAGAATGTCATAAAGGTTATTTGGATCTAATTGATACAAAAATTATGAGGATTATCTTAAAATAGCAAGTTCATATCAAGAATATTCAAAATTTTAGAGCTTATCTTTTTCAATCTCAAACAATCAAAATATCCAAAGTCTTGGGCAATGTTTTTGACCTAATTCATTCATCCATATATAAAGAACATTTAGCAAGCACAAGAGCACGAATTCACAGCCTCTCACATCATCTTCAAACTTCAAAAATTTCATTCAAAACACCAATTTGGTTTCCTCATTACAAGAGGTTTTAAGGTATTTTAAAGACATGGAAGGGTTCCTTGAACATCACTAAACCAATCCCAACCTTCAAAAGCATCGAAAACAAGCTCATATGCATAAACCGATTCATTATGTTCATGTTATTTTTGATTTTCGATTCTGGATATTTATTGGTTTTTAATGAATTTTGATTGATGTTTCTTGTTTATGATGAGTTATAGATCGATTCTGGACAGGTTTCATGAAGAACCATCACCTAATATGGATTTCACCATTACTAGGGTTTTTCGGCCAATTTAGGGTTTCATGATTTAAGGGATATAAATAAATTCTAAGACCATGGATCAACTTTAATTGACCTCTGGATTGTGTTTGTGCACTTAATTTGACAAAATTTTGCTTGAATAATGATGTTTGAGTTTCAGAGGGTTTGCTGCAATTTGAAATTCGCAGGAAAACTTATAGGAAAATTCGTAGCAAAATGTGCAGGTCTGGAGGAAGAAGAAGAAATCCAGCGCGCCAAATTCATATTTCAAATTTTGATATTATATTTTATGTTATTATTGTTATATTTATTTCAGAAGAACAAGCTGGCTCAGTTGGTTAGCGCGCGTGTGTGAGATAGGAAGGGTCCTGGGTTCAAACCTTCCCCAGGCCATTTGTTTTTTTTGTTATTTTCATTGATTTTTGCAGTTTAAAAATAAAAAGAACACAAGCTATTTTGCTATCACTAGCGCGCAGCTGGTCCAGTGGTTGGCTTGTTGGTCCAGGGAGAATGAGGCCTAGGGCGTGGGTTCGATCCTTGCCCCAGGTAAGTTTCAGTTTTTCTTTTGTTTTTTTGATTTGTTTTATTTATTTATTTTGTTTAACTATTTTATTATTAGGAAAATATAATTATGTTTAATATGTAAATAAATTCTAAATTAATATGTAAATATCTTATATGTTCTAAAAAAATTCTAAAAAATATTTTCTAAAACTAATTTTTATTTATTTATTTGAATTAAAATATGTATATATTTATTTAATGATTAAATTAGTATTATGTATTAAATTAAAGATCCTAATATTTTTGTATCTAAAACCCTAATTATATTTAAACCCTAATTTATTTTCTAACAATTCAAAACCCTAACTTTCTTTTGCAGTTTTAATTTCTTATTTTTATTATGTTTGTTTAATTATAATTAATAACTATTTCTAATATATATATATATATATATATATATATATATATATATATATATATATATAATTAAATTATTAAACTATTAACCATGTTTATTTTTGTAAATAAATTAGTATATATAATTATTATTATTTATTTCTCATCTTAAAAATTCTTTTAAAAAAAAGATTATTTATTTAAATTTAAAATTTTAATTAGTTTCTATATTGTATATTATGGTGCTAACCTCTTTTTTCTCTTATATTTCTTTTTATTACTAACCTTGTATTTATTTATTATTATTATTATTATTTAAATTATTTTATTATAATGTAATTGTGCAAGCCATGTAATAGTTGTAGTAATTTTTATTGTTTAATTATTTATAAATTGCTATGGTTAGTAAATTAGGGAGTGAAAACATGTTTGTATATTAAAAATTAATTTAGATCACTAATTATAAGATAAATATTTGAACTTGTACACGCACACACGTAAGTCGATCTTTGATCGCCATCTCACTTCTTAAGGATATCCTTCATGTTGCCTAAATCAAAAGGTCAAGTAAGGTGTATAAAGCAAAGTCCCTTCTCTTATTAACACCATCTTGTCCCTTTAAAGATTATAAGATCAAGTCCCTTCGAATATTGCCTTCGTAAATGATCTTGTCCCTTTCGAATAAAAGATGATAAGTCCCTTCAAATTGCTAAGACACCTTACAGTTGCCTAATCACAGATGGCCCTTCACATGTCCCATACAACATCCAAGGTAATGACTACCTATTCCTTAATAATAGGGATAGTCTTACCATTGAAAGCACATTTAAGAACAATAAAGATTTAATCATAGGGTAGGTTCCTCTTAAGTACTTGCTCACTTTTCAAAAATACTCCATTATACTTCACATTTTCAAACAATTTTCAAAACAAAGTCTTTATATATATCCATACAAGGATCATTATAAAGTGCTTAAGAAAATTTCTAATCACACACTACACTTCTCAAAACAGTTTAAAGTGAGCTAAGTAACTAAGAGCCCATGGATAACCATGGATGTAAAGGGTGCTAACACCTTCCCTTTACATAACCTACCCCCCGAACTCAAAAATCTTTTAAGGTCTTTCCTGTTCTTTTATGCCCTTTTCTTTGGATAAAATAAAAGTCGGTGACGACTCTTGCTATCCGCAACATAACTAAAGTCAGTTCTCCCACCGTGTTACAGTCGCCACCGACTTTTATTTTATCCAAATGGAAAGGACATAAAAGAACAGGAAAGACCTATTTTTAAAGACTTGGGTTCGGGGGTAGGTTATATAAAGGGAAGGTATTAACACCCTTTATATCCATGGTTATCCATGGGCTCTTAGTTACTTAGCTCACTTAAATTGTTTTTGAAGAGTGTAGTGTGTGATTAGAAATTTTTCTAAGTACTTTGTAATGATCCTCGTATGGATGTATACAAAGCCTTGTTTTGAAAAATGTTTAAGAAAATGAGGTGTAAAAAGTAATTTTAAGAATTGAGCAAGTAACTAGGAGGTACCTACCCTAGAATAAGTCATTCATGTTCTTATATGTTCTTTCAAGGGTAAGACTATCCCTATTATTAAGGAATATGTAGTCATTACCTTGGATTTTGTTTAAGGGACGGGCGTAGGGTCATCGTATGGTCAATGAAGGCAACTTAAGGGGTGTCTTTAGCAATTCGTAGGGACTATCATCATTTATTCGAAGGGACAAGATCATTATTTCGTAGGCAACCTCAAAGGGACTTGATCTTTTAAATCTGTAGGGACTTGATGATTTATACGTGAAGGGACTTTGCTTAAGACACCCCTATATTCGAGGGACTTGACCATATTATTTTAAGGCAACCAAGAGGAATACCCTAGGAAGTGCAAGATGGCGATCAAAGATCGACTTACGCGTGTGAGTGTTTTGTTTCAAATATTTATCTTATTTAAATTAATTTTCTAAGTTAATTTTAATTACATTTAGGTTATACACACCCTAAAATTACTAACCACACAATAAAATATTTATAATAAAATAAAGATGGAAAATAAATCTATAAGTATTACATGGCTTTAGCAGATACATAATAATCGAATAAAAATGAATTATAATAATAATAGATATAATAAAATAATAAATAAACAATAATAATAAAATAATAGCAATAATAATAATGATAATATTAATAATAAAAAGAAATTAAAATTAGAATTTAAAAGAGAAGTTATTTTAGGTTAGACAAAAATTATAAATTTTTTTAGAAATTAATTAAGAAAGTATAAGAATTTAAACAATTTAATAATAATAAAAAAAACATTAAATTATTTACATAATAATAAAAGAAATAAGGGTTAATATATTAATTAGGGTTTAGAAAAATAAATTAAGTTTTTTAGGATTAATAGAAAAAAAATTAGGGTTAGTTAATCATAATTAAAAATACATTATTTTTATTTACAAAATATATATATATATATATATATATATATATATATATATATATATATATATATATATATATATATATATATATATATATATATATATATATATATATATATATATATATATAATAAGATAAACTAGTATTAATAATATTAATAACTTATAAGAAAAGGTTTTTTTTTATTAAGAAAATATTTAAGAAATTAAATTGATGATTAATATTTAACTAATTATCTTAATTAATTAATAATTATTAGAAATAAGTAAAACAACAAAAAAAAAAAGCAAAATAAACCAAAATACCTAGGGTGGGATTTGAACCCACACCCTAAGCTTTCACAACCTTGGTCCACCCTTCTTGCCACCAGGCCAAGCGCGCAGCTTGTGATAGGAATGGCCACAGATCATCATATGCTAAACCTGTAGAAATAAATGAAGAAAAAAAGGAATTTGCATACTGCAAGGATCGAACCCCTGCCCTTTCAATCACAAGTGAACCTCTTAACCAACTGAACCAGCGCACCATTCAAATATTAATACACAAACAATAATATAAAAATAAAGCATAATTTTGAATCCTGAAATTGGCGCCATCAGGTCATCTTCAACCTTGGAATTTCGCAGGTTTTCCTGCGAAAATTCTTGCGTCTTTACTTATGAATTTTCTTACGTATTTTTTTCGCAGGAAACCATCAATCTTGAATACCTACAAAACAAGCAAAATTCATCCAAATAGAACACATCAATAGCTTATCCAAGTTCTATACAATTCAAATTCATCAACCAAAGTCATTTATATGGTATAAATCAAGAAACCCTAAAAGCTTGTCCGAAACCCTGGTCATGGCCGAATTGGTTTTAGGCTATAGGACCTCATTCAAATCTCCAGAATCATTCTACACATCACAACAAACACATTACAAACATCAAAAACAATTAATAAACGATGGATTAGTGTAATCGAAAATTTGAGTTTTTAGAGAAATAATGCATTCGGGATCCATATCTCATGATGTTTTTGATGGATATGATGATTGAAACATGTTTAGGAGACCTCAAGGAACGATTCTACACCTTTAATCCTCTTGTTAATGCCCTAAATCAATGAAATCTAATTTCACTTTTCCTTCACTTTTGAAACTTCAAATCCCTTACCTTGTCTCTGAAAAAACTCCCCTCAAGCTTGTGTCAACTTCTATTCTTATAGAAGAGTCAAATTAGGTCAGAAAAGTGGTGGATTGTTTGGGCTTTTTGGATGCCTTGAGGGTGAAGAAATCCTCTTACCAATTTGTTCAAAAAATCAAATATTTTCATGCCATAATGCCTTAGCACGAATTTGTATGTGATCAAATCAATTTAACTGGTCTTTAAGAGTTTCTAGAAGAAGAATCACATTTAAATATTGAGTTTTCATATTTTATTTTTATTTAAATTGAATTTTAATGAATAAAATCAAAATAAATATAAAATAAATTATAAAAATATGAATAAATGAGAATTGGGTCATGAATGATGTCATGGTAAAGATTGGATCACAAAATTGCAAGCCCATGTGGAAAGAATTGGTTTTAAGACCCCATTTGCTCAATATACCTCTCAAAAATTTCCCAACTTTGAAAAGGCATAAATCCCTCAATTTTAAGGCTATGAAGGTTTTATTGGATATTTTAGAAAGCTTAGAGAGTCCTCTAACAAAACCCTTTTGGTCTCATGTCCATATCCTTTACCATTTTCAAATTATGCCCTTTGGAAGATGTTGACTTTTTGTTGACTTTTGAAATGACCTGTAATGTTTTGGCTCATACCTTTCAAATGAAGCATTTTTAGGCTTGGCTTGTGAGATACAAAGTTGTAGAGAATTCAATTTCCTTCAAAATGAGCTTTGGATGAGAAATTTTTTATGAAGCATGTGAAAGTTATGGCTGGTCAAAGTTCAGTTGACTTTTCCTATGAAAACCCTAATTTAGAAACTCCTGATTCTTGATGATCTGAAATATCCTTGATGAATCATGATCAACCCTTGATCAAATGATGAATTTTACTTCATAACCTTGATGTTGGCAAAAAAATCATGAAGTTTGACTTTGGTTTGACCACAGTTGACCTCAATTTGACTTTTTAACCACTTTGATTGATTTTTGCATATCTGATCATCTGACTGAGCAAACCTTTTGGGAAAGCCTTGAAATTTGACATAGGGATTATTGAAGACATGTAGGATGTTATGAAGCTCACTTGAGGCCTTGAAAGTCCATTAAGCCTGATGAAATCCAAAACCCTAGTTTAGGGTGCATTGCTTAGGAGGAGGCTTTGTCTGAGGGAACTTCCAAGTTTTCTGACTAGTTGTGAACCTTGTGAACCTCTTGGGATACCTTGTGAACCTCTTGGGATACCTTGTGAACCTTGTGAACCTCTTGGGACACCTTGGTACACAATTCCTTGACTAGGGGAGGGCAAATTTTGGGGTACAACAGATACCCGTCAAGAAATAATAATAGAAAAATGTCTGGTACCCGTGAAAAAACAATAATTTCATGGTATATGTTCTGGACTGGGCCTCCAGAGACTGTATTGAGCCGTGGCCCAATACGTCGAGCAGATGCCCATCCACTCGGGCAAGTATACTTGATGGTCGAGCAGACATTACTTGATGGTCGGGCATAAACTTGACACGTCGGGCAAGTAACAGGTCTTCCACTCCACTTGCCACGTCACCCAACTATCCCCTATTGTCTCCTAAAATATAGGGGCGGTTGGACCAAGGACTAGACCACTTACTAGGTCTACATGCTCCTTACACATACCTTGGCAGTTCTTCCTTGGGCCTCGCTGATCCAGTCCAAGGAAGGACCTTGGCCCAACGCTGGGGGCTCACTATAAATACTTCTTTTCACTAAAGGGTCAGGTATTTTGAAACATATCTTCTTGTTTACCATTTATGTACCTCTACTTACTTTGGCATCGGAGTGCCTTGCAGGTACACCCCCTCTCCATTCCAACCACCTTTTCTGTTCACGTTCGATTGCTGGAAGACCCTCCTGATCAGGTATGTCAGTGGCGCCGTCTGTGGAAATCAAGTCGTCCCCTTCTTCCAAAGTATAAGATCAAAGCTCAAAACTACCCTATCCTTCCAGTATGGTCGGAGAACACACCAGCGACCATCATTGTCCCCTCTTCGACTACACGACGGAGGACAATCTGAATTACCACGAAGCTGACCACAGAGACGGGCAACCTTCCACCCAGTCTCCTGAACCCGAAGATAATAGGATCCAACAACCTTAGCCTTAAAACCCGCCGGTCGCTCCATTTCAGCCCATCCTTGTGCCCGTCGAGGGAGACGTCACCATGATTGCTATGGTGAACGCCCTTAATCAGGCCAACTCCATGCTCTACCAGCAGTACATGAGGATCATGGCCCTGGAGGTTGAGCGACGGGAAGATCGACCCCAGCAAGAATGAAGGACACAACAACGTCCAGAAGTTGCGAAGCGGGGACGTTCCCCTCCGCGTCGAGGACGACGCTCCCCCGAGCCCAAAAAGAGCAGATCCAGGATGCGCCATGAGACTGGCCGGTCAAGGGCCTCACCTAGACGCGACCAAAGTCCTGGTAACAATGAGCTTTCCCCATTGAGAAGTGACGAGGAGGGCCCCCATTGCCCCATCTCACAGGCAATTATGGAGGCATCACTGCCCAAAGGCATGGAGAAGCCCCCGCATCTGGCCATTTATGACAGGACCACTGACCTTGATGATCACGTCGACAACATCAATGCTATGCTCGACTACCGCAATGACATCACCGGGCATCTCAAATGCAGACTGTTTTCAACAACTCTCAGGAAAGGAGCCATGACCTGGTACAAAAGCCTGGCCCTATAGTCCATCACATCGAGCGGTTCAACCAAGAAGTCGTCGAGGTAGACACGACGAAACACATGAAGAAATATCTCCTCGAGAGAGGACTCTTGCCTGGAAGCGAACTCAGTAGAGCGGTCTGGATAGAACCTCCCCGCACCCTATACGAGCTCCTACACAAAGCCCAAACTTACATTAGATATAAAGACAAACAGGTTGCCCACAACGCTCGGAGTAGTCGCAACACCGGGGACACCGACTATCCCAAGCGCGAGGATCCCAACGCTCCCCTCCGCAACGAAGACATGCATAGGGAGGAAAAGCCCCACGAGCCCCGGGAAGGAAGGTCACCCGCGAGTCGTTATATCGAATATACATTGCTGGCAGCTCCCTGCAAGCGCATCCTCGCCGAGTGCATCAACTCAGACTTCAAACAAGGCAGGGTAAGGTTCCCCAAACCTTCTGCACCCAAGCCCCACACGGACAAATCCAAATAATTTCGGTTTCACAGAAGTCACTGACACGTGACTGAAGACTGCATCCACCTGAAGGACGCAATTGAGATCTTGATTCAGGAAGGTCACCTCAAACAGTACACTAAGAGGAATGAAACTCCCAGGCACGAGGAGCAAGAAAAGATGAGGCCTCACGAGGACACGCTGCCCAACGACTCTTCTTATCAAGTGGCCATGTTCATATCACACCCGAAGGACTTCTATCTCCCCGGCTCGGGACCAGAGGGGCGATTCACGGCTCTCAGTCCCTGGGAAGACTTCCCGACAGCTCTTGTTATATCAGGAGGCGGGATGAACAGCGAAAACGCTGCCCTCTCAGTGAAACGCAAGTTTGACGAACTCCTATTAACTGCGCCCGAGCAGTTGGCCACACTGACAAAGTACTGAGGAAAGTCCAACCCGATATCTTTCTTCCTAGAGGAGCTATCGGGCGGTTCCCCCAATTTCGGCATCCCTTTACTAATAAGGGCCAAGATGGCAGGCTTCGACGTTCGACGCATCCTGGTCGACCAAGGCAGTTCAGTGGACATCATGTATGTCCACCTATTCAAGACCCTCAAGCTGGACAAGACCAATTTATCCCCGTACGTCGGATCTAACCTTCAAGGATTCAATGGGGCCACAACAAAGCCGTGGGGTTATGTCGAGCTTGTCGTCACCTTCGGATAGCAAGAAACAGCTAGAAAAGTCAAGATCCAATTCCTGATGATAAAGTGCCCCTCCCTTTACAACTGCATCATCGGCCGCCCAACTCTGGCCGAACTAACTGCGGTCCCCTCCACCTGAAGATGAAGTACCACACCAAGATAGGCCGCATAGTCACAGTCCACGGCAACATCGAGGCCGCTCGAAGATGCTATGACACTGCAGTAAAAGGACATGCCATAATTAATACCAAGAATAGAAAGAAGCCTATGGTCGAAGAACAACCCCCCCAGGGAATCAATGCCATCAACCTCGACAACCGCATCAGCGAGGATGACACTGAAGAGTAGGGGGCATCAACGGGCAAGCCCCAACACATCCATTCTGCCCGGTCCCAAACGGAGAGTTCGAGCTCATTCCACTGGGTGACAACCCCGACAGAGTTGTGAAGATAGGCACGGGGCTGCCCGCTGAAACGAGGGAGCAGCTCGCAATCTTCCTCAAGGAGAACGCGGACCTCTTCGCATGGAACGCTGCTGAAATGCCCGGGCTCGACCCTGAGGTCTCCTGTCATCAATTAGCTTTAGATCGGGCAATTAAGCCCATAGCACAATGTAAGCGCAAACAGTCTCCCGAGAAAATGGAGGCTGTTGAGCGAGCTGTAAAAGACCTCTTAGAGACAAATTTTATTTCTGAAGCCCAATACACAACCTGACTCTCTAATGTAGTCCTTGTTAAGAAAAATAATGGAAAATGGCGTATGTGTGTTGATTATATCGATCTTAATAGGTTTTGTCCCAAAGATGCTTTTCCTCTCCCTAACATAGATAAACTGGTCGACAACTTTGTAGGTTTCAAACTTTTATCTTTCATGGACACATATAACGGATACAACCAAATACCTATGTCGGACACAGACAAGAGACAAACGGCCTTCATGACCCCGACAGACAATTACTATCACAACGTAATGCCCTTCGGACTAAAGAACGTCGGGGCCACATACCAATGCCTGATGAACAAAGTCTTCCAAGGAGAGATCGGGGACATGCTCGAAGTATACATGGACGACATGATCGTAAAATCACACGAGGAGGCCGATCACACGCGACACCTCCATAAGGTTTTCGAGTAGGCGAGACAATGCAAAATGAGGTTTAACCTTGAAAAGTGCACATTCAGTGTCTGGGCAGGGAAATTCCTCGGCTTTTATCTCACCGAGCGCGGGATTGAGGCCAACCCCGATAAATGTCGGGCGTTTTCGGAGTTCCCAACCCCAAAGTCGAAAAAATCCATTCAGTCCCTCAATAGTGTGCTCGCCTCCCTATCCCGCTTCGCCGCCAAGTCCGCCCAGCACGCCTTACCTTTCTTCAAACTACTACGGAAGGAGGCCACCTTTGAGTGGACTTAAGAGTGCGAGCAGGCATTGCTCCACCTAAAGAAAACACTCTCCGAGCCCCCGGTCCTGTCCCGACCACTAGAAAAGGAGACCCTGTATCTATACCTGTCCGTAGCGACCGAGGCCGTTAGCGCCATTCTCATCCGAGAAACCATCGAGGGGAAAAAGCCTATCTACTTCACGAGTAAAGCTCTCCAAGGCCCCGAGCTCAGATACCAACAGATCGAGAAAGTCGTCTTAGCCCTTATCAATACCGCGAGGAGACTACGACATTACTTCCTTGCCCATACGATTAAAGTGAGAACCGACCAACCAATAAAGCAGTTCCTCGGCCGACTAGACATGGTCGGTCAAATGCTGAAGTGGTCGTTGGAACTCTCTGAATTCGACATCCAATACGAAAGAAGGAAAGCTCTGAAAGCTCAGGTCCTGGCCGATTTCGTCGCAGAAATGACACATAGCTCGATCCCAACTAACGGTGCCCACAAGTGGATGATCTTCGTCGACGGTGCCTCCAGCCCGGCGGGAAGCGGTGCAGGAATCATCCTCGAAAACGAGGACGGTATTCTGATCGAGGTCTCGTTGGCATTAGCCTTCCCGACCTCCAACAACCAAGCCGAGTATGAAGCTTTCCTCACAGGTCTAAGATTAGCCGAAGACTTAGGGGCGAAGGAAGTAAAGATATCAACAGACTCTCAACTTGTGGCATCCCAAGTACGAGGAGAATACCAAGCTAAGAACGACAACCTCATAGAATACTTAGCCTTAGTGAGAGAAAAACTCGAAAAATTCGAGAAGTGGGAGGTCCAACACGTTCCACATGAACACAACATGCGGGCTGACATCCTATCCAAACTCGCGAGCACGAGAAAGAAGGGCGAAAACAAGTCAGTGATCCAAGAAATCCTCCCTCGATCAAGTACCGAACGACCGCCTCCCCCGCTCGAGGTAAACATGATCGGTGATGTTCACTGCTGGGTGACACCCATCTACAACTACCTCACGAAGGACAAACTCCCCGCAGACCCCAAAGAGGCGGCCACGACCAAGAAGAGGGCATGCTCGTACGTCCTCCTCGAGGGAAAACTCTACCGAAGGGGATTCTCCATTCCGTTACTCAAATGCGTCGAGGAGGAAAAGGTCCCCGACATACTCGGAGAAATAGATCTGGGGATCAATGCCCAACACCTTGGCGGAAGGTCATTGGCACACAAGGCCCTACAAGTAGGCTATTATTGGCCGACGATGCAACACGACTCTAAAGAACATGTAAAAAATGCGACAAGTGCCAGAAGCACGCCGACATGCATCTCGCACCCCCCAATGAACAAAAGACGCTCTCCTCCCCGTGGCCCTTCGCCTGGTGGGGGATGGACATCCTCGGCCCCTTCTTGACCGACTCTTACCAAAACAAATACCTCATCGTAAGGGTGGAATACTTTATTAAATGGATCAAAGCAGAAACCTTGGCCAAAATAACGGCACAAAACATTCTCTGATTCTTCAAAAGAAACATCCTCGCATGCTTTGGCATACCCCAAGTCCTCATCACCGACAACGGAACGCAGTTCATGAACGGAGGCTTAGGCACAAAACAAAACTTCATGTCTGTCGAGCACCCTCAAACTAATGGGAAAGTCGAGACAGCCAACAGGGTGATCCTACGCGGACTGAAATGCCGACTTGGCGAGGCGAAAAGGGCGTGGGTCGAGGAATTGCACAACATCCTTTGGGTATATCGCACAACGCCACATTCCACGACCTGGGAGACCCTGTTCAGGTTAACATACGAAACTGAGGAGGTCATACCGATATAGATTCGAGAACCAACGAGGCGCACAAAAGCACCCCTTGAAGAGGAGCTGAACGACGAAGCACTTCGAGCCGAGCTGGACCTTGTCGACGAAATACGCTTCGAGGCAGCCCTTAGGTAAATCTCCCTTAAACAAAAAATAGCTTTACGCCACGACGCGAAAGTCATAAAAAGATAGTTCCAGGTGGGCAGTCTGGTCCTCAGACGAAACCAGAAAAACCCACGGGAAGGCAAGCTGGCCGCTAATTGGGAAGGCCCGTACCGTGTCCGGGATAAAACGAGCAACGAGGCCTATTATCTGGAAAACTTACAAGGTGAAGAACTCGCTCGACCATGGAACATAGAAAAACTTAAGCAATACTACAACTAAATGACAATCCGGGGAGGCATGGAAGGTACGACCACGACCTTCACCACTAAACGAAAAGGAGGATAACGCCCATATGAGGCGAGCACAACCCTCCCCGATGCCAGACATCTCGAACGAGCCCTAGCATCGCAATACTACGTCGTCAGGGAACCCACCTCGTGATGGGAAGTCCCAAGCCTCGAGATTAGGGTATCCAATCGCAACCTTAATCCCGACTCAAGGCGGACGTAAGACCCGCCATCTCGCCGGTTCCCTAAACCGACGAGTCCAACTAGGTCGAGCGCAAAGAGTTCAAAGTAAATAAACAGTTATAAATAATAAAACACAATGAAATAACAAACAAGTATTTAAAACCATCCAAAGTCGGCCACCAAAAGTACAAGAAAGTAGGCACATAAGCCAATATTCAAACAAAGGGCACGAAGGCCATTACAACAAAAGGTACAGGGCACACAGGCCAATACAAAAGCACGTAGGCCCAAAAAAATCAAAAAAGGGTATCCGCCCAGAGCTACTCCTCTTCATCATCATCGTCCTCGGCCAACTCCTCCTCGACAGTGAAGGGGCAAATAATCTCACTGTCAACCACGCAGTAGTTGTGAGTCGTCCCTTCAGTTACAAGCCCTGGGTTCAAAACCTTGAGTTGATCAGTGTCATTGTCGAATCCATCCTTAAACATCATAACCAGGTCCTTGTTAAGCTCGCGGATCCTGCTGATCAATTCACCCCGAGTGCGGAGGGCCAGCCCCCCCTTAGTATCATCGTCCAGAGGACGAACTATACCCTCCAGCAACGCCACTCGAGCACAAAGGTTCACATTTTCTTCGGCCGCCTTCTTGAGCTCGACAACCTGATCCTCCAAACTTTGTTTCTCCTCTTTCAAGGTGTCCCACTCGAGCTTTACCTTTTTCCAACTCCGAGCTCAGACCCTCTTGGAGCTTATGCTCCTCCTTATATTCGAACAAGTCCTTGGACAACTTGTCTTTCTCAGTCCTGACAGCCTCAATAGCCCCCCCCCCCCAACGCAGCTGTCGAGACAGCTGTCTCGGACAACACCATAGTAGTCTCCATCAC
The DNA here is from genome assembly GCA_963966055.1 of Lathyrus aphaca. Classification (NCBI taxonomy): domain Eukaryota; kingdom Viridiplantae; phylum Streptophyta; class Magnoliopsida; order Fabales; family Fabaceae; genus Lathyrus; species Lathyrus aphaca. The sequence continues at coordinate 131,182,489 of OZ014522.1, read as the reverse complement.
CCAGATGACAGTAGCCAAATCCCCGGCCATATCTGCCCGTCTAAAGGCTACATCCTGGTTGAGAAAAGCCTTTGCCTCAGGCGCCGCTGTTGCACCCCAAAATTTGCCCTCCACAAGACAAGACATTGTGTACTAAGAGGTTCACAAGATTCACAAGTTTCACAAGACATCTCATGAGGTTCACAAGGTTCACAAAGTTCACAATTAGTCAGAAGATTTGACATTTCCCTCAGACAATGCATCCTCCTAAGCAATGCATCCTAAACTAGGGTTTTGACTTTAATCAGGCTAAATGGACTTCCAAGACTTCAAGTGAGATTCATAACATCTTATATGTGTTTAAGAATCCCCATGACAAGTTTCAAGACTTCTCCCAAAGGTTTGCTCAGTCAGATGATCAGATAGGTTAAAATCAGTCAAAGCAGTTAAAAAGTCAAACTGAGGTCAACTATGGTCAAACCAAAGTCAAACTTCATGATTTTTTGCCAACATCAAGTATATAAAGTAAAATTCATCATTTGATCAAGAGTTGATCACGATTCATCAAGGAGATTTCAGATCATCAAGAATCAGGAGTTTCTAAATTAGGGTTTCCTCAGGAAAAGTCAACTGAACTTTGACCAGCCATAACTTTCACATGCTTCATCAAGAATTTTCCATCCAAAGCTCATTTTGAAGGAAATTGAATTCTCTACAACTTTGTGTCTCACAAGCCAAGCCCAAAAATGCTTCATTTGGAAGGTATGAGCTAAGACATTATAGGTCCTTTTGAAAGTCAACAAAAAGTCAACAACTTCAAAAGAGCATAACTTGAGAATGGTAAAATATATGGACATGAAACCAATGGGGTTAGTTATAGGACTCTTTAAGCTTTCCAAAATGTCCAAGAACACCTTCATAGCATTAAAATTGAAGGATTTGTGCCCTTGCAAAGTTGGGAAATTTTAGGAAAGTTTATGAAGCAAATAAGGCCTAAAATCAAATTTTTGCTAAATGAGCCCACCAAATTGCCATCCCATCTTTATAAAAACACCAAGCACGACCCAACCCACATATTTTCTGAATTTTTATTTTTTATTTCATATTTATTTGAATTTTATTCATTAAAATACCATTTAAATTGAAATCAAATATTTAAAAAGGGATTTTGCTTCTAGAAAGTCATAAATATGATTTGGATCAGATTGATACACAAGTTATGAGGATTGTCCCAAAATAGAAAGGTTAGATCAAATAAAAATCAAGTTTTAAGGCATATCTTTCTCAATATTCAAATGATCCAAAATCCAAAGAATCATACAATTTTTTGACCTAATCTCATTCACATATATACATAGAACATATCACAACCTAGAGGACAAATTTTTGGCAGCCTCCAAAGGTAAGAACAAAGTTTCAAAATTCACACTAAGAACACCAATTCGGTTTGATACCTAGAGCTGCTTTCAAGACAAACCAAAGGTTGCAACTTGTTCCTTGGAGTTCATGGATTGATTTTGGATCATAACATCATCCATTCATGCCTTAAATCACACAAACCGAATGCATCTTCTTCATATTCTAAAATTTTTCGATTTGAATGATTTGTGCATTAATATTGAAAACTAACTGTGGATTTGTGTTTGTTGTGATGTTTAGAAACTTTCTGGATGATTTAATTCAATTATTGTGGACTGTATCGAAATTCACCATTGTTAGGGTTTGGAGCTTCAAATCGGGAACCAAGCATTTAGGGCCTTAAAACGAAATCTAAAGACATGGCAGTGACCTATAATCCTTGTATAATTGATCTGGGCTGTTGATTTGAATTGATGTTGCGATTTGATTGATAGTCACAAAAACATAGGATTCTGGTTTTAAAAGTTTGCAGGAAAATTCGCAGGAGAAAGCCTAGGAAATTTCGCAGGTAATTCGAATGAAGAAGATGAAGTCTGGCGCCAAATTCATATTTGAAAACTGGGTATTATATTTTATGATATTATGATGAATATTATTTCAGAAGAACAGCTTGGCTCAGTTGGTTTGTGTATGTGCGCGTGAGGTTGATGGTCCTGGGTTCGAATCACCCCAGGCCATTTTGTGTTTGTTTTGCTTTTTCTATGATTTTTACAGGTTATGAAACAAAAGGTACTGGCTCTCATTCAATATCACCAAATGCAGCGCAACCTGGTGGACACCTTGTTGGTCTTGGAGATGTGAAGCCTAGGGCCTGGGTTCGAATCCCAGCCCCAGGTAAGTTCTTTTTCTCATTATTTTTCATTTATTTTGTTTTATTTATCTTATATTTGATTAATTTAATTAATTAAAAAAATGTTTAAAATAAAATAGTTATATTATTTTCTTATATATAATTCAAAACTTTTTTTTTAAAAGATTCAAACTTCATTAATAAAAGTTATTTATATTTATTTTATTATTTGTATGTTTTTTTTGTATAAATAATTTAATTATATTTAGATTAATTTATAAACCCTAATATTTTTATATGTAAAACCTAATTTTCTTAAAACCCTAATTATGTTATAAATCTTAATTTATTTGTTTGTAAATTTTAATTATATATGCTTATTTTATAATTTGTTTATATTATTATTGTATGTAATTTTTTAGATAAATAATTTAATTATGTTTAGATTAAATAGTTAACCCTAATATTTTTATAAACCCTAATTTATTTTCAAAACTTTAAATTTTCTTTTTATAACCTTTTATTTTATTATGTTTATATAATTATAATTACAAATATTTTTATGTATATATAATTAAATTATTAGAACTATTAATCATATTTATTAGTATATAATATTTATTATTTATCTCCTTTATTAAAATTCTTAAAAATAATTATTTATTTAATTTTGAACTTTTAATTTGTTTCTATATTATATTGTTATACTAACCTTCTTATATTTATTTTTGTTTATTATTACTAACCCATTTAACTATTTATTGATTAGATGCTTATTTATTTAAATTATTTTATTATTCTTATAATGTAATTGTGCCAATTATGTAATAGTTGTAGAATTATTCTTATTATTTATTTTTAATTGCCATGGTTAGTAAAATAGGGAGTGTAAACATGTTTGTATTTAAAATTGAACTTAGATCACTAATGTTAAGATAAATATATGAACTTGTACACGCACACACGTAAGTCGATCTTGGATCGCCATCTCACATTCTTAAGAATACCTCTCATGTTGCCTAAAGAAAAAGGTCAAGTAAGGTGTATAAAGCAAAGTCCCTTCATTTATTTATATCATCTAGTCCCTTAAAAGATAAAAAGATCAAGTCCCTTCATGGTTGCCTTTGTAAATGATCTTGTCCCTTTCGAATAAAGATGATAAGTCCCTTCGAATTGCTAAATACACCTTACAGTTGCCTAATCACAGATGACCCTTTACTTGTCCCTTATAACATCCAAGGTAATGACTACCTATTCCTTAATAATAGGGATAGTCTTACCATTTAAAGGATATTTAAGAACAGAAAAGATTTAACTTAGGGTAGGTTTCTCTTATGTACTTGCTCACCTTTTCAAAACATTTCAAATACACTTCACATTTCAAACAATTTTCAAAACAAAGGCTTTATATATATCCGTACATGGATCATTATAAAGTACTTAAGAAAATTTCTAATCACACACTACACATTTCAAAAAAAATTTAAAGTGAGCTAAGTAACTAAGAGCCCATGGATAACCATGGATGTAAAGGGTGCTAACACCTTCCCTTTACATAACCTACCCCCCGAACCCAAAAATCTTTTTAAGGTCTTTTCTGTTCTTTTATGCCCTTTCCTTTTGGATAAAATAAAAGTCGGTGGCGACTCTTGCTATCCGCAACATTTAACTAAAGTCAGTTCTCTCACCGTGTTACAGCCGCCACCACGACAGAACCCTCAGACTTGAAGAAATCCCTCTTCAAGTAGCAGGGAGGCAACAAGTAGCTCCCAGGTGCACCCGAATCCATGCCACCCACGACCGGAGAATGGGCAAGAGACCCGTCCATCTTCTTGCTCTTCAGAAGAGGAAAGGTCGAGGGCGAAGGGTTGTCCCGTATGTGTATCAGGGAAGTTTGCTGGACGACAGCTTGGGGAGAGTTAGTGGTCGAGCTGGGGGTACCAGAACTACCGACCCCGTGCTTGGTAGCTACCTCCTGGACGCGTTTGCTTACTTTCTTCTTCTTCTTCTTCTTAGAGACCCTGTTCGGGCCCCCAACCTGATTGGCCAGCTTCAAGACTCATTCTCGGTGAGCGGGCATAATTCCTGCAAAACAAAAACAACCAAACATCAGCTAATGGATATAAAACATCAAGGGGAGGGAAATGACGAAAAACCTATGCAATAATGCCACAACCTCTTCATCTGTTTCACACGCGAGCAGAGCCTTTGTATTTGTGAGGCGCGTTTCATTGATGGGCATCCCGACGTCGTCTACATAGGGTCTGTCTTGCCGGTCCACCCAGATCGCCAAGTTAAAGCTATGAACATAATCCACCATCTTTTGGTAGGACAGTCGATCCTTGACCCCTAAGCTCGAATGTCGGACTCGGTAGTGGCTGGTCGGCAAATTAAAATGGTTCGGTTGCCATCTTAAGGGGATCCTCGACATCAGCTTTTCCTCGCCGCTCGCGTCACGCTTATAGTAGCAAAGACTTTCAAGGGCATACTGGGTGAGCGGTTTCACCACGTACCACCTCCCTTTGAAATGACGGGTGGAGTCGACATACGTCTTAAACAACCTCACAGGATGCTTAAGAGACACCCAGCTATGACGTCCCCTCACGCCCGACCGCTGCAGGTGGAAGATACGAAAGAAAAGGGGCAGCGTACATCCGACCCCGAGAAACTGGCATACCAATTCGAATGCCCGGATGAAAGCAATGGAATTAGGATGCAATTGCGAGGGGGCTAGCCTAAGCCACCTAAAGACCCCCATCTGGAAATTATTGAAGGGGAGTCTCATCCTCGCTTCTCTGAAGGCAAACTCGTGCATGGCAAACTGCTTCCCTGGATAATGCTGACATATCCGATTTGCTTCCCGAGGAGCAAGACACTTCCAGTTCAGAGTGTCCTCGGGACCTATGTCCTCGACCACGACGTACACGGTAGTAACTTCGTCCACAAAATATGACTATTCTTCTAGAGGCTCGTCAGCGACCCACGACAGGTCATTATACCCGGATGAAGAGACGTGCTCATTCCCCACCTCAGAGTTTCTTTCTTCAGTTCGTCGTTGTTCGGTTGTACCTGAAAAGCAGAAAGGAAAAGTGAATTCGACATCGCATCAAATTCACCCTTCCACCGCAGTTCAAGTGAAAGGGCGAAAAGCTGAACGCCCTGAAACCCCACTAAACTATCCTAAGTCAACGGGGACGGTCCTCGAATCCCCTCGAGCATACACGAAACCCTTAGAAAACCCTGAGAAAGGTAAGAGATTTTGCTCGGCGAACGCATAGAATACCCGGGTCTTTCATCAATCATATGATTATCCTGGTCGGCTCATTCATACAAATATGAATTTTACGCTCGTTTCATGCAATCGTACCCGGGACATTCATGTCTAAAACCTAAAAACTAACTTAAAACAGTGATCTACCTACTCTAAACGGAAAAGTTATGAATTTTGCTACCTATCAAACGAGAAAATGCATGAAAAGAGAAGGTATAAAGAATTACTTGACATAGTGGTGACGGGGAGATTAGGGTGGCGCGCGGGGAGTAAGCGACAGAGTCGTCGGCGGTTGTGGGCGGAAAGGAGTTTCTTCTCAGAGCTTCCAATTAAACATAGGAGCGAAAATTGAAATGAAGTGGTCCCTTCATCTTATATACTAGGAAAGCGTGTGGGCGGACGCGCTAGGCAATCATTACCTAGACCCCTAGGTCGACACTAGCACAGGAAACAAAGTAACGCGCCATTAATTCCTATGACACGTCAGTTTAGAGAATTTTGAACGACGTCGGGCAACCGCAGGTCTCCCCAACTATAAAGAAACATCCTCGACTCCTGAGAACACCACGCGCCCGATGATTTGAACGACGTCCTCCACGACGTCCGAAGCAACTTGAATATACCAAACACTTTGACACAGGCCAATGATTGACACCCGACACGACTTCTCCCTCGACACAAATATGTGTTCGACTCTTTTAAACTCATCACTCCTACTCGGAGACTAGACTTGGGGGACTGTTGTTCTGGACTGGGCCTCCAGAGACTGTATTGGGTCGTGGCCCAATACGTCGAGCAGATGCCCATCCACTCGGGGAAGTATACTTGATGGTCGAGCAGACACTACTTGATGATCGAGCATACATTACATGGGTCATGCATAAACTTGACACGTCGGGCAAGTAACAGGTCCTCCACTCCACTTGCCACGTCACCCAACTATCCTTTATTGTCTCCTGAAAGATAGGGGCAGTTGGACCAAGGACTAGACCATTTGCTAGGTCTACACGCTCCTTACGCGTACCTTGGCAGTTCTTCCTTGGGCCTCGCTGATCCAGCCCAAGGAAGGACCTTGACCTAACACTGAGGACTCAATATAAATACCCTTTTTCACTAAAGGGTCAGGTATTTTGAAACATCTCTTCTTGCTTACCATTTTTGTACCTCTACTTACTTTGGCATCGGAGTGCCTTGCATGTACACCCCCTCTCCGTTCTAACTACATTTGTTGTTCATGTCCGATTGCTGGAAGGCCTTCTTGATCAGGTAAGATCAGTATATAAACAACTATTTTGCATGGGTCTGAATGTCTGATGGTTTTACGTAATGGAATATAAATTGTAAAGGAAAATGAAAAAAATGTTTTGATAAATATTAAAAAAAAAAATCTTCTACAAAAAAGTTAAAATAATAAATACAATAAATACAATTCAGAAATTTATTTATTGGTGAAAATTGTTAGTAATTTTTAAATAAAACATTTGAAATTCCACCAATAAATTATGTTAGAGAAAAGTTTAGAAATAAAAAAATCGAGTCAATTGAAAAATTGTTCCCTTTTATAACAATAGTGTTTTCTCCACTATATAAAAATAGATTTTATCAACAATGAATTTATTTTCGTATATAAATATTAATTTTATTTTACACTATTTAGAAATAAAAAAAAATTGAATCAATTGTAAAGTCGTTCCCGTTTATAAATATTAATTTTATTTTACACTATTTAGAAGAAAAAAATTGAATTAATTGTAAAGTTGTTCCCGTATATAAATATTAATTTTATTTTATACTATTTAGAAATAAAAAAATTGAATAAATAGTAAATTTGTTCCCGTATATAAATATTAATTTTATTTTATATGATATAGAAATAAAAAAATTGAATCAATTGTAAAGTTGTTCTCGTTTATAAATATTAATTTTATTTTATCCTAAATAACAATAAAAAAAATTGAATCAATGGTAAAGTTGTTCCCGTTTATAAATATTAATTTTATTTTACATTATTTAGAAATAAAAAATGGAATCAATTGTAAAGTTGTTCTCGTTTATAAATATTAATTTTATTTTACACTATTTAGCAATAAAAAAATTGAATTAATTGTAAAGTTGTTCCCATTTATAAATATTAATTAAATTAAATCAATTGTAAAGTTGTTTCCATTTGTAAATATTAATTTTATTTTACACAATTTAGAAATAAAAAAATTGAATCAATTGTAAAGTTTTTCTCGTATAGAGGCATGATATATTTTATTTTAAATGCAATATCAATACAAAGACATTTCTAAAGTGGCAGACAATTAATATAAATATTATCGACGTGAATAGTAGTAATATTGAGACATTTCTAGAGTTGATAAAATAAAAATCAAATGATTTAAAATAAATTTATTGTAATTATAATTAAACATATACTCACTTAATATATAGACAATTTGATTAAATTACATTGATTTTGTAATTTTATAATTGGTAGAGATATCGAATTACATTAATTTGACTATATATTAAAAAAAAATACAATACACTTATTTGACCAATATAAAAAATATAATTATTTTGACACAGTTTATAAAAATATTTGAGTATTCCCCTCTCTGACTACATCTAAAGGCATTGATGAACCCAATTTGAATTCACTATCTTGAAGTTCATTTCTTATTTCCTTACCCTACAATTATTTTTTTCAAAAGTAAAAATAAGAAAAAAGTTGTTCCCGTTTATAGATATTAATTATATTTTACACAATTTAAAAATTAAGAAATTGAATCAATAGTAAAATTGTTTCCGTTTATAAATATTAATTTTATTTTACACTATTTAGAAATAAAAAAAAATTGAATCAATAGTAAAGTTGTTCTTGTATATAAGTATTAATTCAATTTTACACTATTAAGCAATAAAAAAATTAAATAAATGATAAAATTGTTTTCATTTATAAATATTAGTTCCATTAAAAGTGGAATCAAGTTAATATTCATTTTTATATATTTACTATCATTTTTTTTTTAATATTCAAAAAACTTATAGACTTCTTATAAAAAGATACACAGGCAATTATTTTAGAAATATTTTTAATTATATCTTAAAACTTTGTTAACTGCTTAATTTATTGTAGAAATTTAAGTACAAATGTTATGACAATAACACAACTAATTTAGGAAATTTTACCTTAAAAAAAACCTTATTTTTAGAAGTAACATAGCATCACAAACAAATAGTGTCTAATAAAATTTATCTTTTTTATTTTATTTTGAAAAGGCAAAACTTTTATTAGTTTTATTTTGGACTGTCAAAACTTTTATTAACAAAAGGCATAAATAATGCCTAGGTACAAACACAATGTGATAAAGTATGTGATACAAAATAAAGCATCCAAATCACACAATCATAACAGGCTTCCTTAGAGCTATACTTCTTCTATCATGAAGATAAAACATGTAAGCTTGTTGTTTTATAACTTCACGTTCACTGACATGTTTGCAACATTAAAAATAGGGCTAAGAAGATTAATATAATAACACATCAGAATAAGGGCACATAGTGTCTAGCTTTAAGAAACTATTTCTTTAGATGTTTGAATAGGTTAATTAATATAATAATTCAGCAGTCTCAACCTTCTTTTTCTTTTAGAAAAGGAAAAAAATACTTTATTAATCACAACCTGATACATACAGTATAAAAATTGCATTCCAAACCAGGAAAAATTAAAACAATACCAACATCATAACACTATGCACCAAAATAGAATCAAGGCAAACAAAGACTATTACTGCAGTTTAGAGACCAAGGCTACAATATAAATAAAGCTCCATAAATACTCCAATGATGCAGAAACCACAAAACCACCAAACAATCCAACTTCGACGCCAAAGAGATACTGTGAACACGTGAAAGAGCCAAAAAACACTGAAAGACTAACAACAACACCAAAAGCACGAATTATTGAAACGCAAGAACCTGCCAAAATCTCTTTGACCTCCCATAACTACTCCCTACCCGACATCAGCCACAAAACGATCTACCACCCCCAAAAGCTCCAACACCTCATGACTGAACTGCAAAAAACCAGCGAACAAAGGCCAGACACGCAACTGCATACAAAAATCAGAATCCACACTGAACCTACAAACCGTCCAGACAACTTTTGTGCCAGAACCGCCACAGAACAGGGCAGAAGCTATACTTCAACTCCTTGTATCAACATAACAAAACCAGAAGAATAACACAACCGACCTAGTGTTATAAATGATAGAGGAGAATAACTTCCATTCGATATAGGATTAGGAGGAAAAGGTTCTCCGTCACGATAAAATTGAAAGAGTTCAAATCTGAAGTTGCAGCTGGGATATAGAACTCTACCCCCAACACTTTTCAAAAAAGGCCATGGTATTGCATACACAATCTCCAAAGTAATATCATGTTTTAGTTGCATATTTCAATGATGACCAAGACTTTTCAGGGCATAAATTTGCACACAACATTGAAATAACAAAACTGACCAAGACTGTATAGAGTTTGTAAAACCAGTTCCATAATGTTTTTGACATGAAAAAAGAAAAAAGATTCAAATTAATGTTTATGATTATAATACCAGTCCCAGAATGTTCATCATTTCAATTATATGATTACTGACAGTTCTATGTCAATTAACCCCATCAATTCCCATAACCTCTTTAAGGCCATTGCTGATAGGAAAAAAATGAAGTTACTTTCCAACAAATTAATAAATGCGTCTAACAGGCTCTAATAGTCTTAAGGAGTATTGAAAATCTAAACATACTATAGCTCCTCCGCAAACGGATAACATACATATGTTGTACCACTCCTTGAGCACCCAAACTTGAGAAACACCTATACTCCATATTAGAACTTAAAGAAAAAACAACCACCCTAAAACAAACTACAACTCAAATCCGAACCGTTTCTTATATAGTATAATATCCATTTTACGCACTGCTTCTGCACCATCAAACATGTCCCTCCTTAACACAAGACATGGTGCAGAGTAAACTCCAACATTTGTGTACATCTGTGCATTCTGGTGCCGTAGGTTTGAAAATTTGAAGCCAAAGGCAGCATCTTTGGCAAACTCTGTATCCCCTGCGAGAATAAGCGCGAGAATAAGCATGCACGCAAAATTAAGTTGGATTATAACTATGTATCATTTTATAATTCCTATAGTTATTATGAATGGAAATAAATTCAGTTCAAATTCAACAACAAAATGTGTATCGTTAATAGTGTATCACTCTCTAAAGGAAAACTGGACAGATAATACATGCATCCATTTCACCTAATATTGAAATCACAAAATCGACTTCCTGTAAACAAAAGATGTGTCATTTTCCAGATTGAAGCTTAAGTCTCATTACCACAGTGAACAATTACTACAAAGCATATTGCATAAACCATTCCATTATTCCAATTCCAAACTTTAATGAGAAAGCATACTGCATTAAATCATGCAACATTGATTGTTATTTGCATATCAGTTCCAATTGCATAGCCTTCGTGAATTCGACATCTAGTCCTTCAGAGATGAATATCTATTCCTACGATACATAGGGCATCAAACAACTCCGCCATTTAATATGAAATTGAGTAAACTATATTTAGGACAAAGTCAATCCAATGAGATCAATCTTATAACCTATTTCTGAAAGTAATAACAAATGTTAGAACCAAATATCAATATTAGTATTATCTTATTTTAAGATAAAAGACCATGAATGTGACATTAGATCAAACACGTTGAGGGCACTCTCAAAACTAATTTGAATATCAAGCTCTTAAAGTAAACATAAAAAATAACAATTAATTGAATATAAGGTGTATCATCCAAAACATCAAAGTTATCAAGTGCATGTCCATGAAGCTCTTCGCAGTCAAGTTTGTACCTTACCTGTGTAAAGAACCAGAACAAATAAAATTACTATAGCAACTCAACCCTACATCAAACAAACAAAAATGAATAAATAAGAAACAATGAATATTATTCCATGAATTAAATCGTACCGGGTTGAGCATGTGTCACTATGAATACTTTAATTATCTCCAGAATTTTTGTTTATAGCAAGAGTGAGGAAAATAATGATGGCAATACCTGGAAAGAGTTAGTTATAACAAATATAAACAAATCAAATATATGAACAACTTACAATCACAAAAACTTACAGATCCTTTGTCAACTGCAATTAATAACATATTTTTTCATGATAAAACCAAAAATAGGGAAAACCCAAAATATGAAATTACTACAATCACAAAAATAATGAAAACCCCAAACATGGATTTGCTTTGAATACTTGAATCCTTAATCTGCTTCAGTTTTTGAAAGGGGGTCAATAAACAATGATACCAAAAACCCTAAAAGTTGCAGAAAGAGGGGTATGAAGAATTATCATCCATGGACACGTTTATGGAGGTTAACGCTGTACTCTGTAGTAACCACCTCTTCATTCCTACCGGCGTCGATCTTCTCCACCATTTTCACCTGTGACCTAATGTTTCAAATAAACAAAATTAGAATTTGTAACCACCATTTCTGCATAATGAATGAAAAGAAATTTTCATAAACAATGAAAAATACCCAAATCAAAAAGTCAAATCTTTCGCATCTTAACACACATTTCAAACTAATTCTAACAAAACCAACAACGAAAATCACAACAAACAATATATCTATAACTATGTCAGCATAAAAAACACAAACCTAATCGAAAACTCCATTGATTTAAAAAATCCATTGAGGTAGAAAACACATATATTTCACCTTCAAATATGCTAAATCGGTGAAGAAAATGAAGCTTTTTGAGATGTTCGCTTGAATAGAGAAAAAAGGAATGGAAGTCGGAGAGAGAGATAGAAAACTCCATTGATTTAAAAACTCCATTGAGGTAGAGAACACATATTTCACCTTTAAATATGCTAAATCGGTGAAGAAAATGAAGCTTTTTGAGATGTTGGCTTGAATAGAGAAAAAAAGAATGGAAGTCGGAGAGAGAGATAGAAAGAGACGAACAAGGATGATAGAGAAGTGGCGTGTTTGAATAAAAAAAATTGTGTTGAGAAAGGAAAATAGAGAGAAACAAATAAGAGGCAAAGGAAAATGAGTTGAAAAATATTAAGCGTATGTGTCAGCATAGGTAGCAAGGAGGACAAAAATGATTTTTCATGAACAATTTATTTTCTTATATGATAGATAAATAAATTCAATTAAATCCAATCCACCTTTAAGAAACAACCACTCTAAAAACAAGAGAGAGAATAATTTCCTCTCCAACCAAACACTAAACCAAGAAAGAAAAAAAAAAACCCAAAAGCTACACTCACTCTCACTCCTCATTTCACCACGCACCTTCCCAATTCTGCAACGCGTTCTCTATGAATCCTCAAACCCTATTTTCACCGTAATTCTCAAATACCTCTAATTTTACAGTTTTCTGCTTCGTGATCCATGGATTCATCGGTCAACTTGCTTCCCGCAAAACGCCCCGCTCCAACTGGTATAACATTCTTCATTCCTGATTTTCTCGTCGTCTTTTCTGCTGCATTTTAGTTTGTTTATTTCCTTTCATTTTCATCGATTTGCATAGATTATTTTCGTAGTGTATATGAAATTTAGTTGCATTTGACCTGTTAAATTCGTAGATCATTTTGTGGTTTGAGTTGAATCGCTAGTTTTCATGGATACATATTTTTTGTGATTTCATATTTTTGTTTTTCGGGAATGTATTTGGAGCTCTTTTTGTTACATGCATGAGGTGGTTTGTAAGTTATGATGCTTAAGAGCATTGAGGCTGAGTTATTCTGTCATTACGGTTTTCGCTGGTGGGAGGTAGTGATAGTGTTCTTCCAAAGACAAATTGGTCTCAAATCATTTAGTTTATTAGAGCGAAAAATTCCTTGATGGATATTGGTATAATGTAAATTTTAATTCATTTCATTTACTCCAGGAGTTTCGTCAGAGGAAGGATGCAAAAAACGTAAATTATCAAGTTATGTGAATGTTGTAGATTACAAAAATCCTTATACAATCTCAGATGTTCTAAGTCATTTAGAGAGTGGAAAATTTGGAAGTGTTACAAAGGATATTGAAGCCCTTGTAAACCGAAAAATGCAGGTAGTTGGCCCCTGCCTTGCGCAATTTCCCAAACTTATCAGCCAATTCCCGAAAGTGGTAACAAATCATGATGAGGAAACTCCCATCTCAGGAAATAAAAAAAGGAATGGTATGTCAGATCAAAATGTTATAAATTTGGATTTGGATGGAGGACACATGGAAAAGAATGTTTTGGCACTGAAGAGAGAAAATGATGTTCCTGGCGCGGCATTTCCCATTGTAATAATTGATTCAGACGAGGAAGATGATATGGATCAAAAGTCTCATCTTCCATTTTATGAAGTTGCATTGCCGAGACCAGTCCAGTCTCCTGCACTAAAAATGGCTGTAAGCTTTATCCTGCTATTGTAATCCTTTAAATAAACCTTTAATTTGGGTTCTATTCCTCTTTGGCTGATTTGTCTGAACTAATGTTTTCATTTTATTTTTCGTTTGTGGCAGAAAATTCATGTAAATTCATGATTGACTCATCTTGAATATTTATCTTTTCCTTAATTCTATTGTTCTTTTCAAGAAAACACCATCTTATTTCTTTATATGTATTAAGCAGAATCTTTTGGAAATAAGGCTAAGGATATAACTCAGTCTGGCATATATCTGGGAGACATAACTTTGAGAGTTAATCATGTAGTTTATGCATTTTATGACTCTATATGCTTACACTTTTTTTTGCCGTTTAATATGTCTTTGTACCATATATAATTTATCATTATATATCTTTGGCTTTATTCTGTAAAAGACAGAGCTATAATATATTATTGCATAGCCTAAATGTTTCATTTCTCTTAGTCAGTGTTATCAAATGGCAGCGCCATGGCTGCTATAGCGGATATTCATATTGGCGCCGCAAAGTGGCCGGTATGGCGGGATTTTTGCTCTCCGCCATGGACCACCATCCGCCATCGACAACACTGCTCTTAGTTGTTGTAGACTTGTAGTAGTTCTCTTCATTGAGTCATGTGCGCTTTTACGCCCATACTCCCAACAATTTCAAAATAAAATTATGCTGAATTGATCCAGATTCTGCTGTAAAATTTTATTGAAGTGAAGTCCGACCTTTTGTCTTAAGTGTCTCAGTTTTGTAATTTATGAACTGTTGGGAGAATGTGCTTAAATGTTACACCATATATGGTAGGACACTTAAGACAATTGCATAGCCTAAATGTTACATTCTGTGTATTAGAATTATAAATGTAGCTACTTTTCTTGAGAAGGTACACGTCTTTCTTTTACAGTGCAAGTTTCTCATTGACATAGAGCGTTATGACAGTTTTTTTCTCTCATTCTATCTAACTGACCCCACAATAGGAAAAGGAATCTTGTTGTTGCTGTTGTTGTTGTTGTTAATTCACTGACATTCTTTACTATTCTCTGTGCAATAATGCTTTATAGGGCTATCATCATGCTCCCATTGCTTACCATGATGCTCCAAATGGTCACCATGGAGAGAGTGCAGATCTAAAATTCGAAACAAGTCTGCCACCTCAAGCCCCTCCTAAAGATCCTCCTAAAGATAACACAAGGAAAGATAAAGGTGTTTATGTTGGTTTCCATGAGGAAGAGGATCATGAGGGTGATGCTGTAGATGACGAGCTAGACGATATTTGGAGGGAAATGTCAATGGCAATAGAAACTTCTAAAGTACGATTACAGTCTTTTGATTTCACTTTTCAATTTATGCTGTCAATTGTGCACAATATACATTTCAATCCAAACCTTTTTAGGATTAATGTTTTATTCTTCATTCTGTTACAATCTTGCTCACAAACAACCATTATGTTCTTCTTCCTACTTTTAGTTCAGTTTTGTCATGTTCTTTTCTCCTTACATTTTATTGCTCGATAATTTAGGTTCTTTAACTATTAAGTATGATAGCTTCTTTAAATTTGTGTATTTTTTATTTTTACTTGAGTATTTATGCTTACCTTCTACACTGATTTTTAGCCTTTTTCTTCTCTCTGTTATGCTTGTCAACTTATATCCAGGTTACTTGCAAAGCTTCTGTCAGATTGTACATTGTTAGTATGCTTTTGTTTTGTCATGAAGACAATAACTTGTATACATATCATGGAACATTAGGAATGTTGTTTCTGTTAATAAAACATATTTGCTGTTCTTTGTTTTTTTTAACATTCTTCTCTATCATATTGATTATTTTTGTTTAAAATTTGAATTTTACTAGCTGTAGCATTCTTAGAGTTCGTTTGTGATTAATTATTAATTTATTTTTTTTTTAAATTGTACTCCTACTAGGATGTTTCTGCAGATCCTCAACCCGAAGAAGAAGAAGAGGAAGAAGATGCTGACTGTGATCATTCTTTCGTTTTAAAAGACGATCTTGGTTATGTTTGTCGTGTTTGTGGGGTTATTGACAGAGGAATTGAAACCATATTTGAGTTCCAATACAAGGTTAGACACCTGTCTCTGCATGAATGCTTGTTTGGTAAAAAATCTTGGCCATAAAAGTGCATATTGAGTTTTAAAGTATGTCTTAAATTTAGATGCATAGGTTGAATGTTTCAACAAGGCATAATAATATGGAAAGTTAGACAGTTAGAACTTAGAAACTTGTTGTGTTACAATTTATGGCTTCTGATGTCTCTTTTGTAGGTTAAAAGGAGCACAAGAACTTATGCCTCTGATTCAGGCAATGCCAAAGAAAAAATGGATGCTTTTGGTGTTATTGTTACTAAAGATGATCTTATGGTTACTGATGTATCAGCACATCCTCGCCATGCGAATCAAATGAAACCACACCAAGTCGAAGGATTCAATTTTTTAGTCAGAAACTTGGCGGGGGACCGTCCCGGAGGATGTATCCTGGCACATGCTCCAGGATCTGGAAAGACTTTCATGATTATCAGTTTCATGCAAAGTTTTCTAGGGAAGTATCCTCATGCCCGACCTCTAGTGGTGCTTCCCAAGGGAATATTGTCGACTTGGAAAAAAGAGTTTCAAACATGGCAAGTGGAAGATATACCACTTTATGACCTATACACTGCAAAGGCGGACAGTAGACTTCAGCAACTGGAGGTTTTAAAACAATGGATGAATAACAGGAGTATCCTTTTCTTAGGATACAAACAGTTCTCTTCCATTGTGTGTGACAATAGTAATACCAACGCATCGCTGAATTGCCAAGAGATATTACTGAAGGTTCCCTCAATTCTCATTTTAGACGAGGGGCACACTCCAAGAAATGAGAATACTGATATGGTACAGTCCCTTTGCAAAGTACATACACCAAGGAAAGTTGTTCTGTCTGGAACCCTTTATCAAAATCATGTCAGGGAGGTATTCAACGTTCTCAATCTAGTGCGACCGAAGTTTTTAAAGATGGACACATCTAGGCCTATTGTTCGACGGATTAAGAGTAAGATCCATAATCCCGACGTGAAAAACTTCTATGATTTAGTCGAGAACACATTGCAGAAAGACCCGGATTTTAAAAGGAAAGTGGGTTTAATTCATGATTTGCGTGAGATGACCAATCAAGTTCTTCACTACTATAAAGGAGATTTTCTTGATGAGCTTCCTGGCCTGGTAGATTTCACTGTGTTTCTCAAACTTACACCTAAACAGAAGCATGAAGTTGAGAAAGTAAAGAGGATATCTAGAAAGTTCAAAATGTCTTCTGTGGGCAGTGCTGTGTATCTGCATCCAAAGTTGATGCCCATTGCACAAAAAATAGGTGAAAAGATGATAAAATCTGGTGAAAAGACGACGATACATGATCATGTAATAGACAATTTTATACAAGACCTAGATATAAGAGATGGTGTCAAATCAAAGTTCTTTCGCAATATGCTGAACCTATGCGAATCAACTGGGGAGAAGCTTCTGGTGTTCAGTCAATATCTTTTGCCTTTGAAGTATTTGGAAAGGTTAGCTATAAAATGGAAGGAATGGAGTATTGGAAAAGAAATCTTTGTGATATCAGGAGAGACACTACCTGAACAAAGGGAGTGTTCCATGGAAATGTTCAACAACTCATCGGATGCAAAAGTATTTTTTGGGTCAATCAAAGCATGTGGCGAGGGTATATCATTGGTTGGAGCATCCCGTGTCATCATATTGGATGTTCACCTGAATCCGTCTGTTACTCGTCAAGCTATTGGCCGTGCTTTCCGGCCAGGCCAGAAAAAGAAAGTCTTTGTGTATCGATTGGTAGCTACTGATTCTCCAGAAGAGGAAGACCACACTACTTGTTTCAAGAAGGAATTAATTTCAAAAATGTGGTTTGAATGGAATGAGTATTGTGGTGACAGAGCTTTTGAAGTTGAAACACTCGATGTGAAGAAATGTGGCGATCTTTTTCTGGAAAGTCCATTGTTAGGGGAAGACGTATATGCCCTGCATAAAAGGTTAGCCCACTCTTACTTACGTGTTTGTATATCATTAGAAAATAAGAGGTTTATTTTGTTGTCCTAATTCTCGTTTTATTTGTATTTATCAGGTAAATTATGGGGGCATTCAATAAACTTGGCGGGGAACTTTTTTGCTCTTATCAATGAATTTTCAATTCAGACCAATATAAAGAGTTACAGAATTGAGTTCATATAGTTTACATGGGATCGATCTTCCTCACCGGAGTGGAGATATGTTTTAGCTTATTTGATTTTCTGAACTTGTTTGTACTGCAGAAATCCTCTGCTTTTACATTGCTATTGCATCAACTTATTATATATATGTTTCAAGTCTTGTATGTATGTCTGGATGGTTGAATTGCTAATACTATGGTTGTTTTGCTTCAGAAAGAGATATTATCAGAAAAGCATGAAATTAAATAAAATTGACCAGTCAAAAGGCAAATCAGTTTGACACTGTTTGAGTGTTTTATTGGATAGTTTTTGCACTAAAATTACTATTAATTAGATCGAGTAATTTTACGGTGGAGTTGTTAAGTTAGGTTCTGTCACTGTTATTGTGATTCAAGTTTTGATAGAAGAAAATAATTCACTGTGATGAATTGTGAAAGAGGCTGTGTGTATAAAGAATAAATAGAAAGTTGAAATGAGATTACAAAAATTGAGGAAATGTCAGTCTTTTTATAATTCACGTCTTAAAAATGTTAGTCTTGTTATTGTGTGAAGTACACAATCATAATTTGGATAAAAAATTAGAAAACCTTTATGTTACTAATTATTTAATTATTGAAGAGAAGAAAATTGCTGTTAAGATGAAAGTGAACACGGCTCTATCTAAAACTTTTCTCGCCGAAATCGAGAAAATGTGAATATTCATTCATTCAGGCTACGAGGAGTACTTTGCGTCTTAAAATGTTTAGAGTCTTGCTATTGTGTGTGAAGTACACGATCATGACTTGGATAAAAGTTAGAATATCTTCTTGTTACTACTTGCCCTTCACAACTTTGGCCTTTTATTTTTTTAATAATTAATAAAATAATATTAAAAAAAAAACATGAAATTTGTATAAAATAATTTATAATTTAAATAATATTTAAAAAAAACATAAATTTTTTATAAAATAATTTATAATTTAAATAATATTTTAAGTTTTTTGGTGTTTCATTTAATTAATATATAAATGTATTTTTGGTGTGTTATTTATCATATATATATTTTTAAAAATTTAGATCTATTTTTAAAATTAAAATAGAGCTTCTGAATTGATTGAGTTGATCCTGTATCATTTAATTGGATCATTTAATTGTTGGAGAGAAGAAAGTTGTTGAAATGACAATGAAATTGCGTGATTATGTCAAGTCAAAGGAAGATATTGTTGTAAGACCCATAAGATAGGACGTAGTAGTACAATGAGGAAGCTCCTGAGTAGGTAAAGAAATTAAGATGTTTTGGCTACGGGTTTTGGAAGGTAGTCCCCAAGTTAGCAATTCTGTTATCTTAGTTAACTTGCGAAAAATAAGTTGTATGTTTGGGGTGTTTATTGTAGGGGGAGTTTGGGGGACCGAAGTAGAAGTCGGCTATAGTTCCATTTTGATTCGGCCTAATCCTAATACGCCATTTGTGGAGTGTTGAGATTGGTGGGTGACGAGTTTGGCCGAGAGTGAATACAAGATGGTAAAATTATAGTTTATACTTTACGACAACATAGGATACACGAAGGGATCCATTCTGCTCAAGATTTGGATTGGGTCGTGTAACACCCCAAAATTTGTCCACTCATTTTATATCATATAGCATACTTATCCTAGCATTCTGGCATAGAAAGATGAGGCATAACATCCATAGTTAGAAGCATAGGACATGTGATCAATCATCCATCAAGTTGTGATTCTTCAAAGCCATGATAAGAGCCAAGTGGTCTTGCAAAAAACCTACAAGATATCCTCATATTCCATACAAGCTCAAACTCATCCTCAAAGCCCTAGAAGGGGTGTGGTTTATCAGAAGTTCATCAGTGCAATAGTCTCATACACAGGGAAACCCTAATTAGGGTTTTGGCCCAAAGCAAGATATCCTCGTAGCTTTGACCAATTCTTGTGGTCAAAGGATTTCATATGGTATAAAAGGCATATGGATGAAATTTGGTGCAAAAATTCATCAAGGAAGTCAGACAATGGCTCAGTTGCTTGCAATTGAAGAAAGAAGTCAATTGTGCAGAAGAAAAGTCAAACAATGGATTTTTAGGGTTTTAATCATGATCATCAACTTCATGGACCTTTATTTGGTCAAGGAATAACATGAATGATCTCAATTGTTAGGAATCATGGGTTTACAAGAAGTTGTTAAATTGGGAATTTTTCAAAGGAGAAGTTGCTATTTTTGGAAATCTTTGCCCTAATTCTTCAACCCATTATTTTATGTTCAAAAAAGCCTCAAATGATTTTTCCATGAACATGAAAGTTGTAGATCTTTATTTTCCCTTTCCAAAAAGTAAAAGAACACCTTCATATCATATTTAGAACTCAAGTTATGATTTTTTGAAGTTAAATGTCAATTCTAGGATTTTGGTGTCTTTTTGTCACATTCCCATTGGCTCATTTTCTTTTATTCTTTTTTTTTGTGTATGTCACCTTTTGTATGTAAAATTTTTCCACTTTCTTCAATGATCCCCATCCATTTTCACGCGACCAAAGAATTGTGTTGTATCACTTTTTTGTTTGTTTCTTTTTAATGTAAGTCTTGTGAAAAGTGATAGTGCAAAAGGTGTGCATGTGATGGGATGAAATGAGTCAGCATGATATACACACCATTACACATTTTTTCATCACTCTCAGCAAACAATTTTCATGTTTTTCCACTACCACTATCACACTTTTGGACACCAAGGAAGAAAAAGTATCACGTGGAATAACCTACCATGCACCATCAAACACAATTCAATCTCAACCATCAGATCATCATCTTGTCTCATCATCCAACATCCATGAAGAAAACACACCAATCACACATTACCAACCATTCTCCCTCATGCATGAGATTAAATTCAAAAAGAAGAAAAAGAGAGAGAGAGAGAGAGAGAGAGTACAAAGGGTGCTCTGATTTTCATAACAAACCTTGCAGCTCACACCTTGAATTTGTGAACCTCACACCCTTGATATATAATGAGCTAGGTCACAAATTTGAGGAGGGAGATTTTTCATTTTTCACTCACACCATCACTCTCGGATTCTCTCATTACACACTCATTCTTCACTTTCAACAACAAGCTAAAATCTGAGTTTCTTCATACCCTATTCATCACCCTCCATACAAGCATTTCAGATTTCTTCTTGGAAGCACTTTGTCTATCTCATCATCATCTCTGATCTTGGTTGAAGAGTCTCATAATGTAGTTGCAGTGCAAGCACATTTTTGGATTCAACTCTCTTGGCCTTCAAATCAAGCCTTAAGCCTTTATTTGGCCCAAAAGAAGCTCAAGGAAGCTTGAAGCATCTCTGGTTTTCTCAAAGTCTCAAGGCAAACTTCATTTCAGGTTTTTGTTCAAACTACATTTGCTTCAGATTTGCTTTATTCCTGCTTGTTTTGAGTTACTTTGACTTGTTATGATGTGTATGAAGTGAATAGAAGCTTGTAGATGCCTTAGATCTTGAATTTCAGTTTTGTGTTCTGATCTTGTTTGCTTCGATTTGCTTTGTGTAGTGTGTGTTTGTGAAATGTTATGGTAGATTCATGATCCTCATAATGTCAGCTTTCTTTTGATGTATAGTTTGTCAATTTCTGGAAATTTTTGATGATCCTTCACCAAAGCTTGGCCGGAGAAGATGGCCAGATTCTTCTCCGGCCGGCTACACTATTTAATTAGCCAATTTAAACTTAGACCATGGATTTGTCTTGATCTGACGATGATTGTGTTGCCAACGTATTAAAAAAGTATGTGGTCAGGCACATGTTTTTTTTATAACACTTATGCTGATTGTGTGACTCCTCTTGGTAGTTATTGTGCACGTGAGATCTGGACCTTTCATCACGTATACTTGTTTATTTTGTTTGAATTTTTGTGAGCGTATGATGATCTGATGGCTGGTAAATGGTCAAATATTTGTCTAGGGTTTATGGTGAGCTTCAGTGACTGCGCAGGCTTGGACCTGGGTTTTATTTTCTTTTCACACTCCCTCCTTAGGCCCAACTTCCATTTTGAACGTATTTGGATTACTCTTGACACCCCCATCCTTTTGTTTCTTATTTAATTTTCTTTATTTCTTTCTATTTCAAATTTATTTTTAAAAAAATAGTAATATGTTCCTAAAAAAATCCAAAAAAAAATCACAAGTATACTTTGATATTTTATAAAATTTTCTCAATTTTTATTTATTTTATTATTTTTAGCTCCTGAATTAATTTCCCAATTAATTTCCTTTGTACTTCTTTATTTCATGAATACTTTGATTTCTTGATTTTGTAACTTGAATTCTAAAATAGTTCTAATCCTGATTCCTTTTGCATTGTGTCCCTAACATGTTAAGGTATTTTAGGTATTTTTTTGATGAATTTTAGGCTTTGTTTGGTTGACTTTTGAGTTGTTGCTTCATGCTTAAGTAATTGAAACCCTAACTTTGCTTTGCCTCATTATTTGATTGATCTTGGTTCTGATTCTTGGCTTGTGATTTTGTCTTGATGTTTTTACATGTTTGAGGTGCTTTGATGCTTAATGTCACAATTGTTTATGCATGTTTACTATTTCTTTGAGAATTGAACTTTGAAGTGCCCAATTTGTGAATGTTTTGGCCATGCTTGTTTGTTTGCTTAGTGAGGCACTTGTGCCATCATATGAGAAATTGTTTGAGGCTTGATAACATGTTGTATAATATTTGGTTGTGGTATGTGAACCCCATGCTTTCATGTCTTATGCTTACCTTGTGCACCAAGTCACACCTTTTCACAAGCATGAACCATGATTCACTTCACTTCACATTTCTTCCTATCTTCTCCATTTGCCTTAGTATGTGCCTATATGATTTCTTTGGTGATTGAATCTTATTTTTAGGTATATTACTAAGATGTATAGGTTCTGACTTTGACATTACTTGTTGAGTTTTTGACTTGTATGCTTCACTTATTCACTTACTTTCATCCCACCTCTTCCTTGATGCTTTGCTTATTGTTTGTGGGACTTCTCCCATTACTTTTGGTATGAACTTGAATGACTAACATTAGAGGTATTATATGGTAATTAGGTTCTAACTTGTATGTGTTTTGATGTTTAGAACTTGGTTCTGCCATAACTTGAACTTGTTTGAACTTCTGTTACTTTATGTGAATACTTCTAACCTTTTCAGGGGCTATGGTAAGTGTGAGAGGTGTGGTGGATGTTTACACATCTTAATATTCTTCCTTCCCTTCTTTTATGCTTTCTTAACTTGTGTTTGTGATGTGCTTAGACCATCAATGTTTAACTTCTTCTTCACCCCCCTAGGATCAACTTAAAATCACTTAAGAAGTAAGTTGAATCCTTCTGATCCTTTCTTTT
This sequence comes from Lathyrus aphaca, assembly GCA_963966055.1. Classification (NCBI taxonomy): domain Eukaryota; kingdom Viridiplantae; phylum Streptophyta; class Magnoliopsida; order Fabales; family Fabaceae; genus Lathyrus; species Lathyrus aphaca. Next base: position 131,159,004 of record OZ014522.1, on the reverse strand, counting down.
CTTCTTTCCTTCTTCTTCATTAGGATAGAATTTAAATCACACTAACATAGGACTTCTATGCATGATAAAATTTAGGATTGTTAGTCTCCTTTAGTCTTTTTACCTTTGAGATCCTTTTGGTGCTCTCTCTTTCTCATCTTCAAAATAAAACCAAAAAAATCACTTAATAATGGTTGAGGTAGTCTTGTGTGTATGAATTTATTCCATGGGGAACTTGTATTTATCCCATCTTGGGATAGTACAAGCTTGTCTACATGATGTACAAGTTTAATCATGAGATCATCCTCACACAGAAAAATCATAAAAAACACTTCTTCATTTCAAATCACAAAACACCTGATAAGTTTAATGAGTTAGTGAGTTTAGGCACTAATATCTGGAACCAAGTCTTGGAGATATTCTCCTTACTTGGGTGTGCTTGTTCCTCACTCCATCTTGGGATGTAGTAATAAGTACACATTCCATAGAAAGGGACTTAAGTTCATTTGCTTGTGCCAAACACCAAGAAAAGCTTCTAAAAAACATCAAACAAAGAATAACCGTCTCTCCTTCGGGACTTCTTTTCTCATCACCTTCACTCATAACGTAAGAACTTTCTCCTACTTGTCTCTTTGCAAGAAGGTAACGCACTCGTGCCAGACGAACCTGCAACACCTGAGCATTGACATAAGCAGTTCAAGCTTTAAAACACAAGACATCTTCCTCCCTAGTTAGGGGAACTACGACGACTCTGATCCTCATGTCCAGATGAGGTACATAGGCAGCGGGGTAGGGTCCGTTCGAGCACTCTTTTATTTTCGCTACATTTTCCCCCTTCTTTTCTTTTCCTATCCTGTTTCAGTCTTTCTTTTTGCAACAACTTTCATTTCTTCACCCTTTGAAACAATTTCTTTGCAAGCGTGGATCCCGTCGGGTACGACAGACGATCTGGGGTACTAATACCTTCCCAGGTTGTAACCGACTCCCAAACTCAGTTCTTTGGTTTGCAGGACCTTTGTCCTTTCCTTTCTTCTTCCAGTATGTGCAACATTACCTTTCCCGTTCCTTCGGGATAAAAATGCCTGGCTGACGACTCTACCCTTCTCCGTGCCACTTTCGCGTTTGTACCAGGATGAAAAACCAGAGAGCGACAGGTCGCGGAAGTGAGTGTATTGAATGATTATGATTTTATGGACCTAGAATTCAGAGTGTTTAATAATCACAAAGGTATATGATGATTGTTTGGTCTAAAGTAATAAAGTATGAGATGGCAAGGAGGATTGGAATTCCTGACAAGTTAAGTCAAAAGTCTTTTCATATGCATGATCTGGTGGTTAGGGGAAGTTGGAATTGAGTTAGCAGTTCAGAGCTTTGTGTCTAGTTGAGAGAAAACCCAATGGAGAGAAAGGTTGGGTATAATGAACGTGAATTATAATGAATGGTGAACACTAGGAAGCGTCAAAAGTTGGACGTGAACTTGTTGTAATTGATAGTTGCAGGTAGTTAGAGTGCACAGCGGGAGCGCAAGGTAGCGTAGTTGTTCATATTGGTATGACTTGTAAGAATTGGAAGGTTGACGATAGAATTCATGGGAATAATGAGGCCATTGGATGTCCCAAGGTGTCGCTCCTGGCATTTTCATCCTAGTACAAACGCGAAAGTGGCGCGGAAAAGGTAGAGTCGCCAGCCAGGCATTTTTATCCCGAAGGAACGGGAAAGGTAATGCTGCACAAACCTGAGGAAGAAGGAAAAGGACGAGGCCTTGCAAACCAAAGATCTGAGTTCGGGAGTCGGTTACGACCTGGGAAGGTATTAGCACCTCAGATCGTCCGTCGTACCCGACGGGATCCACGCTTATTTGTTTGTTTGTTTCAAAGGGTGAAAAATAAATGCTGCTGAATAAAACTGCTGCTGGAACTGGAATGGAATGAGAAAGGAAACTGAGAAAGGAACTGGAGAATGGAAAGAAAGAGGGGAAAATGTAGGGAAAATAAAGAATGTGCTCGAACGGGCCCTTTCCCGCTGCCTACGTACCTCATCGGGAAAATGAGGATCAGAGTCGACGTAGTTCACCTAACTAAGGCGGGAACGTTTTGTTTGTGTTTTTTAGGATGACGTTGCCATAGCTCTAGCTCAGGTGTTACCGGCTCTGGCTTGAGGGTGTTTACCGTATCGCTGTTTGAACTGTCGAGGCAAGTCGCATTCGTTCGCAAAGAGTAGGAGATGAGAAGAGAAGACGCGATGTCTTTGTTGATTATCTTTTATGAGAAGTGTTTTGAGTGTTTTTGCTTGTGAAGATAGTCTCATGATTAGACTTGTACATCATGCTAGACAAGCCCACACTATTCCAAGATGGAATGAATATGAGTGCCCTATGGAATAAGGCTATGCGCAAGAGACTATTTCAATCTTTTATTAAGTGTCTTTTAGATTTTGTTTGAAGATGAGAGAAGAAGACTCAAATCAGAAAAAGGACAAAAACTAAGGGGGACTAAGACCAACCCTAAATTATTTATTATACACAAAAGGGAGATCCTAATGGTTTGTGAGGTTTTTCTATTCCTAAGGAAGAAAAGGAAAAGAAAGAAGAAAAAGGATGCAACTTACTTTCTAAGGAAGATAAGTTGATCCTAACAAAGGGGATTTCTACCAATCACAAATATGGAAGGAAAAAGTGAATTAAATGCATAAAGGGAATGCATAAAAAATAAAAAAGGATAAGGTGTAAGGAAACATACCTTTTCCTCCCTACAAAACAAGGATTAGTGTTGCATTTTATTAAAAATAATAAAGAAAACTCACACCAATTAAATCCTAATAACTCTAGGACTCAATCTAAACTCTATCTTAATTCTAAAAGACCTAAAAAGATGCTAAAACAAAGATTCAGCACCTACTACAACCTCTAAAGTAACAACAGCTATGAAAACAATGCACAACACAAGATAATTTTCTACAGCCAGCTACAACATGAAAAAATAGGTGTAAACAGTCACATACAACATGCAAACATAACAAACAACATGTATTTTACAACACCTATTTGCAAAAAGTCAGCTGTGAAATGTAAAATGCAGATTTGATTATTTTTATTTTTTAATGCACAAACTTAATGAAAAATGTACCAATTAATCATGAATATTCATTTGAACATAGATCAACATACACAATTGAGTGACATAATTATTTTGGGAGGATTATGCAAGAATGCACCACATGATTGATTATGGAATAAGTATGCAAAATATGGCACATGAACATGGCATATGAACATAATGAGCATTGATCATGAATATGCAACATGATATATCAACAAGAATGCCAAGCTTAATGCAAAATTCAGAATTGAATTGATGTGAATGATATGATCAAACATGTAACCAAATGCAACCAAATGTACATACATACATGGTTACGAAAAATGCAACATATATATTGATACAATGAAATGCAAATGAGTTAACGAAACATGCGAAAAATGCAAAAACATAATGCAACATGATTATTTACATGCCAAATAATGCATAGACATAACAACAAAATGCAATGAGTCAAATTATACACAAATAAACACATGAACACATAATATGCAACATGAACGGAAACGCGTCGAAACGACTCGAAATGGGGGAATGAGATGTCAAAACCAACCTAGAAAACTCCCTAAAATTAGTACCTAAGCATGCATGAACATTGGAGGCACAAAGAAGCAAGAACAAGCAAGCAAATAAGCTAAAATTCTGAATTTCTACAGCGTTAACCGGTTAACCAAATGGTTAACCGGTTAACACACCCCAGACAACACCAATTTGTGGCCAAAATGCATGCGTTAACCGGTTAACCAGACCGTTAACCGGTTAACGCTGAACAGAAAGTGAAAAATTGTTTTGAAATAAGTGCTTTTGGCCACAAACTTACTTCTAAATAACCCTAACACACATCTAATCATGTTAACACGAATTTCTACTCAATTAGGGCTTACTTACACATGTTAGAACCTATAACAAGCTACACCCTTACTTCTAATCCATTAAAAATCCATAAATCGCAAGCAACACATAACGAAAACGTAATCGATCACAAGCAATACGAAAAGCACTTAAAGAATGCCAAAATGGCGAGATGAAGAGAATAACTTAAAGCTAGCATGGTTTTAGATTACCAACCTACAAAGCGGAGAAGTGCTTTGGTAAATGTTGCAAGAATCAGAGCTTGATCGAAGAGAAAACCCAGAAAACCGCGAATCCGCAAAATAAATGCGTTCTTGATGCTTGAGCCTTCTTGCACTTCCGATAAGTCGAAATCTTCACAAAAATCAGTAGCTTCTTCTTCTACAATCCACAATCAATGGAGGTTGGAGGATAAGCTTTAAGATCTTCAAGTTTCAATGTGAAACTTGAAGAGCTTCTTCAAAAAAAGCTTTGGTGAAAAGGGAAATGGAGGAAAAGTGAGAGAGAAAAAATTATTCTAGAAATTGTGAGAAAGTGAAAAATTTGGGAAAAAAACTTGGGAACCTTTTACATTGAAGTGATTAATGATTATATAGAGGCTAGGCTTGGAGCTAGGTTTGGGAATGGAGTTAGGTTTAGGAATGGAGTTAGGTTTGTAGTTAGTTAGGGTTAGGGTTGGAGAGGGAATATTCCTTGGAATATTCCATGAAATACTCTAGAAGGTTGTAGAACATGGTAGAAGCATCCAAGGGAAAAGGAGTGGAATTGAAGTGGAAAAATAAGAGGGGAAAAAATGAAAGGAAATGTGGAAGGAAAGTGGAAGGAAAAGGAAGGAAAATGGAGGGAAAGGTGAAATCTCCCTCTCTTTTTTTTGGTTGGTTAGCTTGGAAGTGGTTTGGATTATTTTTGGGATATTACTTTTCTCTTGAACTCCAATGTTTGGCAAGCCTCGATCGACCACACACCCCATGCGTATGTGGAATGATGCGGGAATGAAGCGTAAATCGCTCGAGGTTGATAATAAACTAGAGGGCAAATTTTGGGGTGTTACAGTTGTCCCTTTTCAATCACTGTAGACTTGAATGGTTGATAGCAGTCACTTTTAGAAGTTTGAAGTATGCAGGGATTGAATACTAAAAACAACCAGAAAATTTGCACTCGGTGGAAGAAGACAAGGGAAATAAACCCAACCATCTGAACTCTGCTTGGGGAGAATCTTGATGTGAAGAGTAGTAATTAGTGAATGTTTTGGAATAACGTCGGGAGATTGCTGATTTGCCACGCTACATATGGACTTTTGCTGGGTTATTAATGACATGCCACACAACGGGTAGTCTTCTGAATGCTTTGCTACACTACGGGGAATTTCAATACTTTTCCACTCTACGAGGGTCACTGCTCGCTACGGGAGATTTTTATTCCTACCACACTATGGGGCTACATTGCTCAGCTACGGGAGACTTTGAAAATTCGCCACACTACGGGGGCACATTGCTCAGCTACGAGAGACTTCTGCTCACTACGGGGGCACATTGCTCAGCTATGGGAGACTTTTGAAAATTCGCCACACTACGGGGGCAGATTGCTCACTACAGGAGACTCCAATGTTTTGCCACACTATGGGGTTGTTGCTCGCTACTGGAGACTTTGGCTCACTACAGGAGACTTTGCTCACTACTGGAGACTTCAAAGTTTTGCCACACTACGGGGGTTGCTGCTCGCTACGGGAGACTTTGGCTCACTACATGAGACTTTTGCTCACTACGGGAGACTTCAATGTTTTGCCACACTATGGGGGCAGATTTCTCACTACGGGAGACTTTAAGAATTCGCCACCCGGAGGATGGACTTTGGCCAGTCTGCGGCTGGACTTTAAGAATTTTCCACCCAGAGGATGGACTTTGGCCAGTCTGCGGATGGACTTTAAGAATTTTCCACCCAGAGGATGGACTTTTGCCAATCTACGGTTGGACTTTGGATAAGTTGCCACGTTGCGGGTGGACTTTGGATATCAACCTTGGATCGAGCACGCATATGTTGAACTGTATGACATGATGCCCCATGAAACTGGGGGATAAGTATAAAGAGAATTCATAACGCAGAAATAACAAATCTTTGCTGACTCTGTGGGGAATACAGATGATTGCCGATATTTCTGTTGGAGAAGGGTTTGACTAGCCTGTCTCGACTTATTACCTTTGCCAAAAATAAATTGGACTTTAGATTTGAAGACCCTACTAGGGGATGCCTCAATTGCTGGGGATTGAATCTCACCCCACAGATTTCGCTGAGGAATCGACAACTTTTCGACTTAGCTGGGGGAAGACCTGTCAAGGCTCTGCTGAGGAGAACTCTCTTGTCTACTTGAATTTTCCAAACCGCTGTGGGGAAGGGAACCGTTCAGCTAACTGCCGGGAATTTCTGGATTCTTGTAAGAAGTGTTTCACTACGGGAAGACGACTCTTGCTAGGGATGATCCTTATTTCTCTGCTTGGGAAGAGAAGGATTTTGTTTGAGATCTACTGGGAAATAAGATCAAGGAAACCTACTGAAGAAAAGTTTGGCGACTTTATTGGGGATAACTTCCATGCGCCTGTTGGGGATAAAGAAACTGAACCGCGTCTTGCTGAGGAGGAAATATTTTAAGTAGTCTCGTGCTAGGGATCATTTGCTTTGATTCGGGCTTTACCTTAAGAGGATTTTACAAAAGACTTGGTGTCTTTAAACTCTTCAGGAGTATATTTGTCCCGGTATTCTGAACTTCCGATTATTTGTCTTCGAGAAAGAAAGAATCCTCGTGCGATTGGAGTGGCCTTCCCCAGTATGAGTCTTTGACCAATTCCTCTAGGAGAGATCTGAATCTCGAGTGATTTCCCCAGGTTGGTTGATTCTTATCATGACTGGTTAGGAAAGTGCTTACTCAATGGAGTTTTCTCGAAAAAGTACACCTCGGCGTGACTGTCTTTCAAAAGTTTTAGACTTCTCAACTTGGCAAGCTTAAGCTTCTGGACTGAATTTCTACATGTGAGCTTTTTATGATGCCAAACAAATGTATGCAGGAAAAAAATGTTTATTCTTAGAATGCAAATTCTACTGCAACACACATGTTTATCTTGAAGTCTTTATTGAAAAGGGGTCGCAAACCTTTGTGAGCAAATCACTAGTTGAGATACGACATTATTTTTGATTGAAAGAACGCATGCAGATGCAATACCAACAAGGTATTTTAGCACAAATCATAGGAGTCAGGAACTCCATCTCGTGGTAGTACGCTCTCAAATTAACCTTGTTTCAATTAGGACTTTTGAGGGTTGTATCGTGGCCTGGTTCACGGTTTGTAGAAACAAAGGATATAGGCTCGAAATTATTTGTGCCCACCCTTCTTCATGATGTCTCCATTCCTATGTTCAGCTAATTTTTGCAAGCGCTCACCTTTCATAAGGGTTTTGTGTTGGTTGAGGAACCATTGCTTCTATCGGTTCAAGCACCAATCAGGTTATTGTTTGGAGTCAGTCACCCCTTGGTCTTTCGTGTCTGTGCCACTCGACTTTGTTCTTGCTCAAGGATATTTCTTGTGTAATCCTTTTTTATCTTTCGCTTTTGCGTTATTTTGCTTATCCCTAACTTTTGCCTGGACTGATTCTTGTGAATCTTTGATTGTGAAGTCCAGCGGGATGCCCTAATTTTTGCCTAAGTCGCTTGTTTTCAAGTTTCGACTTAGCGGGCTTTTCATTTCTCTTTTTTTTTGAACAAATCGTGTGACACTATTTGTCTTGATTGTTTTGCAAGGGCCGTGACTGCCTCATTCTTTGGTCGATGAAGGATAACCATTGTGGCTTCCAGTCTTTGGACCTCTTGATTTGGATAACCATTGTGGTTTCTGGTCTTTAGACCTCTTGATTAGCATAGTGGAATGTAATGGGTCCTCAAATACACTCTTTTATGAAAGCCTGAACGCTTGGTCCGACTAGCTGACATCTACCCTGCCCCTGGGTTACATGTGAGGGTTTTTCATGCGAGAAGAAACTCATACTTCAAGGATCAAGGGGGTTAGCGAAGGTATATCTCCCTTATATCTCCAGTGTTTAGGGATTTGAAGCAAAGCATGTACATCATCAACAAGGTCTTATTCGAGAGCACACAATTAGAGATTATTGCGTTATTTCTTTGTCATTCTCCCTCATAGAGTTTAAGCATGACAATTGGTATTGCGATGTACATGTACAGAATTATAAGTAAATGCGAATGAATTACTTCAAGAAAAACATGTGAGTTTTATTATTGATAACATTCAAAAGCAAACAACTTTCATACATGTATACAAATGTTTTGCAAATAAAAGGAACTACAAATGGAAATGCAGTAAAGAAGCTGAATATTGCCATTGTTGAGGAAGTTTGACTCCGTCTGGACCTGTCAGTCTTGGATACTTTCAGTGATTGATAACTCTTTAACAGACTTGTAATCTTCAAGTTGCAGCCGTATACCCAACCATGGAAATCAAACCTCTTCTTCTATTTATTCTGACTCTGACACGAGATGTCTGAAGGAAAGAGTGAAACTGGAGAGTAAAGTTGTCTTATAAGGTTGCTCGGAAAGACCTGACGATCTTCTGCCTACATATCTCCGTTGACCCATGACCAATGAAGAATCAGAGCGACGTAATTCCCCTCAATAGGGATGAAAATGCATTGAAGAAGAACAAACAAACAATTGTCATTGCTGATAGTATCTGAATACTGATGGCTTTATTTGCTTTCTGAAGATTCCAGCTTATCGTGGACCATCTGGTAAAACAACCGTGACACCGGCTCCGTTGTGATTAGGCATTGGATTCTGAAGTACATTTGGGTGAGGCGCAAAATTGATCGCCTTGGAATCAATTAGGTCTTGTACCTTGTTCTAAAAAGCCCAACATTTCTCAATACTGTGCCCCTGGGCACCCGAATGGAATTCGCATTTGGCATTTGCATCAAAGTTTGGAGGTAGATCATCAGGAGAAGGAGCTCTAATGGTACGAAGCTCGACCATGTTCAACTTTAGCAGCTCTGGAAGCAATACAGCATATGGGCATGGGATGAGATCAAGTATGCGGTTTCTCGCTCTTGTTCTTTCCTGATTTGGTCTCTGTGCCTGATATTGCTGACCTTGAGGTTGTGGTTGAACCTATGGCGTAATAGTCACTGCAGCTGTTTGGTAGTAACCTTGAGAAAAACCTTTGTCTCGGCCCCTATACACGACATTGGTCTCGCCTTCTCTTTGTCTTTGGCCATTGCTAAAAGGTTTCTTCACACCAGAAGAACCAACACTGCTTGCATTCTGGATCTTTCCTAATTTCAGGAAATTTTCTATCCTTTCTCCAGCGATGACAATATCAGCAAAACCGATGGACGGGCAAGCGGCCAGACGATCTAAGTATGCACCTTGCAAGGTGCCCATAAACATGTCTTCCATTTCCCGATCGAGCAATGGAGGTTGAACCTGTGCGGCCAGCTCACGCCACCTCTGAGCATACTGCTTAAAACTTTCCTTGGGTCCTTGAGACAAATTCTGCAACTGAGTGCGGTTTGGAGCCATATAAATATTGTATTGACACTGCTTGAGAAAAGCTTCAGCTAAATCTTTCCAGCATCGGATAGATACCCTGCTCAGCTTCATGTACCAGCTCAATGAAGCTCCAGATAGACTATCTTGGAAGAAATGCATCCAAAGTTTCTCGTCATCAGTGTGAGCCGAGATTCTTCCAAAGTATGCATGAATGTGAGTTCAAGGGCACATGCTGCCGTTGTACTTGTCAAATGATGGCACCTTGAACTTAGGAGGGATTCTGACTCCTGGAACTAACCCAAGACTGGTTACATCGATGCCCAGGGAATTCTGACATTCCATGGCCTTAATCTTCTCCGCCAGCTCTTCATACCTTCGATTATTGACCTCATTCAAATTAACCATATCAGCATCCAATAGAGTGAACTGGTCTTCCTGAGTGTCTTCATTACGGGCCGCAATCCCATTTAGATTTGGCCCTCCGTTACGGGTAGCGTTAGGATCCACATTCTCAGTCGGTGTTCCAGTATTAGCATTCCCATGGGGTTGCTCAACCATCAACCTGAGACGCTCTTGATTCTGAGCAATGTCGGTCATCATTTCCATGAACTGATTCATCCTCTGTCGGAGCTCATTGAGATCAGTCTGCATTCGTTCAACCATTCTCACTCGGTTTCTTTTTTTTGGATACCGATGAACGCGTTGACCAACTATGTTGCCTGAAGTTGAATAAGTTAGGAAGTCCGAATAACCTGTAAAAATGCAAAATATGCAAATCATGCAGTAAATGCGTATGATATGTTCATGAGGATGCGACATGCGACCCTGCAAATGAGTAAGCATGTGTTAGTGGTACAAGCATGCAGATGATGTTATGCAATGCACTGGCATGTGATCAAAAGTCTGGTGATCATTAGTCTGACGTTGGTGTTGAGAAGACATTCATGTGTTATTGAAGAATCGTAATAACAGTACCACCGAAATCTTGGATTTCAAAACCAAAGGACCGTGTAAAACCTGATCATAATACTGAACAATGTTGGAAAAATGGGTATGTTGGAAGTTTCAGGGTTCCTGCAAACCTGTAAACCCCTCCCATCTCACGGGTATGCTACACCGATTCAACATCACAGACTTTCAAAGCCGGATAGCAATAATACGTTCACCATTACCGAGAAATGGCTCCTGACCAAATCAGGGAATCAGTTTGGCATTATATACTACCCAGGGAGGTCTCAGCTGAGTGCGGGAAAAACAAGCATCCCTCATAAGTCCCCAGCTTCAAGCACTGAATCGAGAAAAAATAGTACATTCATCCCGAAGGGTATAATACTATCGTCATACGGACATTTTGCTTTAACTGGATTCCCATGAAAGAACCAGGCCATCATATGCGAGTTCCCTATGGGCCCTCGGATGCGAGTGGGTTTGCCAACAAATGTGGTCTGCCACTGTCATCACTAGAGAGGGATGTTTTCACAAAGGTTCTCAATGATCGGTCCCCTGACTGCACATGACTATCAAGGTTGTGTATTTCCCCAGAAAGATTCCGGCATCAATACATTCCCGAGAAGGTCGCAAGTCAAGGTGTGGAACTCACTACTACCAACATAGCAAGATGCCATGAAGCCAAAGTGGAACCACTCTAAGTCCTAAGATGCACTCGAGCCCCGATTACGAGCTCATTTCACAGTAACCCCATCCCACAGAAAAAATGAAAGCCAAACAGTCCAGCATATGATGGATGTGAAAATAAATACTGAAAGCAGTAAATAAAGCTGTAAACTAAACTGTAAATGAAAACAGTAAATCTAAGCTAACGCACACAGCAACAAATAGGTAAACACCCGAAGAAACAGAAACAGACATGCGCTAGGATTGACTCTACAAGGGAAAACATAGATTTCGGGTTCGTTCCCCAACAGAGTCGCCAGCTGTCGCTCCCGGGATTTTCATCCTAGTACAAACGCGAAAGTGGCGCGGAAAAGATAGAGTCGCCAACCAGGCATTTTTATCTCGAAGGAACGGGAAAAGTAATGCTGCACAAACCTGAGGAAGAAGGAAAAGGACGAGGCCTTGCGAACCAAAGATCTGGGTTCGGGAGTCGGTTACGACCTGGGAAGGTATTAGCACCCCAGATCGTCCGTCGTACCCGACGGGATCCACGCTTGTTTGTTTGTTTCAAAGGGTGAGAAATAACTGCTGCTGAATAAAACTGCTGCTGGAACTGGAATGGAATGAGAAAGGGAACTGAGAAAGGAACTGGAGAATGGAAAGAAAGAGGGGAAAATGTAGGGAAAATAAAGAATATGCTCGAACGGGCCCTACCCCGCTGCCTACGTACCGCATCGGGAAAATGAGGATCAGAGTCGACGTAGTTCGCCTAACTAAGGCGGGAACTTTTTGTTTGTGTTTTTTAGGATAAAGTTGCCATAGCTCTAGCTCAGGTGTTACCGGCTCTGGCTCGAGGATCTTTACTGTATCGCTGTTTGAACTGTCGAGGCAAGTCGCATTCGTCCTCAAAGAGTAGGAGATGAGAAGAGAAGATGTGATGTTTTTGTTGATTGTCTTTTATGAGAAGTGTTTTGAGTGTTTTTTCTTGTGAAGATAGTCTCATGATTAGACTTGTACATCATGCTAGACAAGCCCACACTATTCCAAGATGGAATGAATATGAGTGCCCCATGGAATAAGGCTATGCGCAAGAGACTATTTCAATCTTTTATTAAGTATCTTTTAGATTTTGTTTGAAGATGAGAGAAGAAGACTCAAATCAGAAAAAGGACAAAAACTAAGGGGGACTAAGACCAACCCTAAATTATTTATTATACACAAAAGGGAGATCCTAATGGTTTGTGAGGTTTTTCTATTCCTAAGGAAGAAAAGGAAAAGAAAGAAGAAAAAGGATGCAACTTACTTCCTAAGGAAGATAAGTTGATCCTAACAAAGGAGATTCCTACCAATCACAAATATGGAAGGAAAAAGTGAATTAAATGCATAAAGGGAATGCATAAAAAATTAAAAATGATAAGGTGTAAGGAAACATACCTTTCCCTCCCTACAAAACAAGGATTAGTGTTGCATTTTATTAAAAATAATAAAGCAAACTCACACCAATTAAATCCTAATAACTCTAGGACTCAATCTAAACTCTATCTTAATTCTAAAAGAACTAAAAAAAAAAAGCTAAAACAAAGATTCAACACCTACTACAGCCTCTAAAGTAACAACCAGCTATGAAAACAATGCACAACACAAGGCAATTTTCTACAGCCATCATACAACATGAAAAGATAGGTGTAAACAATCACATACATCATGCAAACATAACAAACAACATGTATTTTACAGCACCTATATGCAAAGTCAGTTGTGAAATGTAAAATGAAGATTTGATTATTTTCATTTTTTAATGCACAAACTTAATGAAAAATGTACCAATTAATCATGAATATGCATTTGAACATAGATCAACATACACAATTGAGTGACATAATTATTTTGGGAGGATTATGCAAGAATGCACCACATGATTGATTATGCAACAAGTATGCAAAATATGGCACATGAACATGGCATATGAACATAATGAGCATTGATCATGAATATGCAACATGATATATCAACAAGAATGCCAAGCTTAATGCAAAATTCAGAATTGAATTGATGTGAATGATATGATCAAACATGTAACCAAATTCAACCAAATGCACATACATACATGGTTATGAAAAATACAACATATATATTGATACAATGAAATGCAAATGAGTTAACGAAACATGCGAAAGATGCAAAAACAGAATGCAACATGATTATTTACATGCCAAATGATGCATAGACATAGCAACAAAATGCAATGAGTCAAATTATACACAAATGAACACATAAACACATAATATGCAACATGAATGGAAACGCGTCGAAACGACTCGAAATGGGGGAATGAAATGTCGAAACCAACCTAGAAAATTCCCTAAAATTAGTACCTAAGCATGCATGAACATTGGAGGCACAAAGAAGCAAGAACAAGCAAGCAAATAAGCTAAAATTTTGAATTTCTACAGCGTTAACCGGTTAACCAAATGGTTAACACACCCCAGACAGCACCAATTTGTGGCCAAAATGCATGCGTTAACCGGTTAACCAAACCGTTAACCGGTTAACGTTGAACAGAAAGTGAAAAATTGTTTTGAAATAAGTGCTTTTGGCCACAAACTTACTTCTAAACAACCCTAACACACATCTAATCATGTTAACACGAATTTCTACTCAATTAGGGCTTATTTACACATGCTAGAACCTATAACAAGCTACACCCTTACTTCTAATCCATTTAAAATCCATAAATCGCAAGCAACACATAACGAAAACGTAATCAATCACAAACAATACAAAAAGCACTTAAAGAATGCCAAAATGGCGAGATGAAGAGAATAACTTAAAGCTAGCATGGTTTTAGATTACCAACCTACGAAGCGGAGAAGTGCTTCGGTAAATGTTGCAAGAATCGGAGCTTGATCGAAGAGAAAACCAAGAAAACCGTGAATCCGCAAAATAAATGCGTTCTTGATGCTTGAGCCTTCTTGCACTTCCGATAAGTCGAAATCTTCACAAAAATCAGTAGCTTCTTCTTCTACAATCCACAATCAATGGAGGTTGGAGGCTAAGCTTTAAGATCTTCAAGTTTCAATGTGAAACTTGAAGAGCTTCTTCAAAAAAAGCTTTCGTGAAAAGGGAAATGGAGGAAAAGTGAGAGAGAAAAAATGATTCTAGAAATTGTGAGAAAGTGAAAAAATTGGGAAAAAAAACTTGGGAACCTTTTGCATTGAAGTGATTAATGATTATATAGAGGCTAGGCTTGGAGCTAGGTTTGAGAATGAAGCTAGGTTTAGGAATGGAGTTAGGTTTGTAGTTAGTTAGAGTTAGGGTTGGAGAGGGAATATTCCTTGGAATATTCCATGGAATACTCTAGAAGGTTGTAGAACATGGTAGAAGCATCCAAGGGAAAAGGAGTGAAATTGAAGTGGAAAAATAAGAGGGGAAAGAATGAAAGGAAATGTGGAAGGAAAGTGGAAGGAAAAGGAAGGAAAATGGAGGGAAAGGTGAAATCTCCCTCTTTTTTTTTGGTTGGTTAGCTTGGAAGTGGTTTGGATTATTTTTGGGATATTACTTTTCTCTTGAACTACAATGTTTGGCAAGCCTCGATCGACCACACACCTCATGCGTATGCAAAGGATGATGATTTATTTATTTATTTTTCGAATGCGATGCAATGATATGCGGAATGATGCGGGAATGAAGCGTAAATCGCTCGAGGTTGATAATAAATAAAAGGGCAAATTTTGGGGTGTTACACAAGGTAGAAGTGAGATAGAGAAAATTTCAATCGTTAATCTTGTACTACTTGGTAGATGGGTGTATTAGCTACATGTTCGACTGGTAAATCGAAGAATGATTGTTTTAAAGTCGTTGATAATAAAGTTGGTAGTTTAGTTATGGTGATGTCGTGTAATGGATTTTGGTGTTCTTATCTTTTGTTGCTTGTTGTCTATGATGATGGTTCAGGTGTGTGTAGCTAATTCTTACAATGGGGAATTAAGGAGGTGTTACCTAAGATGGTGGTAACTATTGTGTTGTGTCCGGTTCAAGAGTGAACTTGTATGTTCGTAGCTTGATTATTTTGTTTCTTGAGTTGGTTGTGGAGTGTATTGCATGAAAATTATGCCTTGTTGTAATTGTCGTCATTAAGTTGTATAGTTGGTTGCGCTATTTGTGGTATCGTTTTACAGAGAGTGGTAGTTGACTATTGTATGCAAGGACGTATCAGGGGTAGTTCGTATCCGGTGAATTTTTTAGGACGAAAATATTCTAAGCGGATGAGAGTTGTAACGCCCCGATTATTATTTTATTTATTTAATTGGGTTTGTTGTGTTTTGGTAT
Organism: Lathyrus aphaca; assembly: GCA_963966055.1. Lineage (NCBI taxonomy): Eukaryota > Viridiplantae > Streptophyta > Magnoliopsida > Fabales > Fabaceae > Lathyrus > Lathyrus aphaca. The sequence goes on along the minus strand of OZ014522.1, from coordinate 131,143,585 downwards.
GGAAGAAATTATAATATTAATTGATATGATGTTAATTTAAAGGAAATACATTATATTGAATAATTAAATTATGTGGAAAATAAGAGAAAAAAGTAGAATGGTCATTTGGTGAAGGTTAGTGAGGGTAAATGAGGAAGATCATAGGTTGGGTCTAAGGGATAAGGCCGGAATAAGGAAAAGAGGAGAAGTCCAGTCGTGTTTTTGGTGAATGATAGAAAGATGGTGAAAAGAGAGAAGAAGGAAGGAGAAAGTGAAAGACTTGAAGAAGAATCTGCGGAGAAGGAAGAGAATTCTCATCAGAACCAAGGTAAGGTGGGATATCTTCATATCTTAAGGGATTAATAATAGGAATTAGGTATAGTGTTGTTGATTAGAGGTTTTGGGGTTTTGGGAGAAAACCTAGGGTTAATGAGATTATGAATGATGAACTGTGATGAATTGATGTATTGTGATTGTTGATATTGATGTATGTGTATTAGATATAGGTTATATTGCCTTAATTTGGGTCAATAGAGGTAAAACAAATGCAGTTTAAGGGTGTAGAATCGAAGGGGAAAACTGTTGTCATCACAGGAACCTCTGGCAAGTTCACAGACAGCGAGTAGCTCGCTAAGCGAGGTCCCAGCGAGCGGCTCCTGGCAGTTTTGTTTCAAAACTTTGAAAATTTGTATCTTGAGTTTCGAGTGTCCGATTTGTGCGCCGTTCAAAGCTGTGTGAAGCTAAGACAATGTACTTTCATATAAAAATAGTCTGATGTTGCTAGAAACAATTTAAATAATATGAATTAATGTTGGAAGTTGAGTCTTTGTATATTGAACTAAAGACATGTTGCTATAGATGATGAATCTTGTTATAAATGGGAGAATGGTGATGTCCTATGACTAGGGATGGTAAAAAAGATGTGTAGGAATTAGTTATATTAATGTAGAGGTGTAGGTAATGCGATAAAGTTGTTTGTAGTGGAGTCCGATGAATAGACGATGATAATTAAGTGCTAACGACTTTGTGATGTTAATTATGTGTTGAAGGTTAAATGATGCTTACGTTGAGCTAGAATATAATGATAAAATGTTGACGTTTATGGTATGATAATACTTATATGATGATAATGATGTATTAATGTTTCATGTATGTATTCATTGATGTTTTAACATGATATGTCGTTGTTGATAAATTGTTGTTGAGTTGTGATGATATCTCATTGTTTTTGAATTGTGATGATACATCATTGTTGTTGAATTGTGGTGATATGTCATTATTGTTGAATTATGATGATATGTTGTTGTTGTAGGCGTTGATCCGTGTTATCGAGGTTTCCATATGTTGTTGTAGTTGATGATGCATGATGTAAATGTTGATAGAAGTTATATAATGTTGTTATGTGTTGTTGTTGTTGTTGTTGTAGTTATATGACGTAGTAGTTGTTTGGTGTTGTTGATATATGTTGTTGATGTTGCTATGTGTTATTGTTGTAGTTATGGTTATATGATGTAGTAGTTGTTAGGTGTTGTTGTATGTTGTTGATATATGTTGTTGATGTTGTTATATGTTGTTGGTGATGCTATTGCATGAGATAGTTGTTGTTGTATGTTGTTGGTGATGCTATTGCATGAGATGGTTGTTGTTGTATGTTGTATGTTGCGATGTTGTTGCGTGAAGTAGATGTTGTAGTCATTGCATATTGTCATTGATGTTGCATGACATGTGCATGGTTGGGGACAATATACCAAGGTATGGTATGTCCATTTG